>OW971941.1:1209981-2522879 GCA_943193695.1 Acrobasis suavella | reverse complement strand
TATTTTCCTTTACAAGACATGATTATAAACTGATTATTGAGACAGATGTTCCTGTTTCTTGTAAATTCTGTCTATGCACTGGTAATAGGTATTTTACCTGCTTCAATCAACAGTGCTCCTGGTGCCTAACCCCCCCCCCCACCCTTTTGCCAGTTACTAGCAGAGGGGTGAAAATAAGCCTCTTAAGTTTGAGGATGTATGATTACGACATCTTGTAAAACACAAACGTCGCGGTCATCACCCACACCCGGGGATGCCCCCACCCCTCCCCTGCTAACTACTAAAAAGCTAAATACTTGCTGGTGCAACTTTGTCTGCATCAAAATTAGATTTATAGCGCATATGGTCTAAAAATAATTAAAAATTCAAGCTTGTGTATAATTTAGTTTTTTTTTTTATTGCGATACGGCATATGAATTACAATATACAAAACCACAAAATTAACACGACATCAATAGCATTTTCTGCTTGTTCTAATATAAATAGATTGCAGCATAACTTACCCGCGAGCAGGCCACTTACAGCTGCCCGTGGAAAAAAAGTTAGACTTTAGGTTGAGCCAGCAGCCTTTAGGGCCTAAAGATAGGCTCTGGATATTTATTTTCTACATGTATGTACCCAAATTTATTGTTTTTTTTCATTTGACAAGATATTTAAAGCCTGTATGCTTTACATAAACATCTTGCTCAGGCCCACTGGAAGACGTCTCTTTCAAAATAAGTAGTGCGTTTGTACAACTTTTATTTGATGTATTCTCTGTATACATTTTCCAACATTCCTTTACAAAATCCTTCATATCCATCATGGGTAGAAGTATTATGACACGCACATCATCCATATTAAAAAAACAATAAACTACCTAATGACTTCAAAGATTTAAATTTTAAAATGTTTAATAAACGATTCTTTATACTAGTGTAGTTTGGGAGTGATATTGGTGTATAGTTTTGAAATATCATTGTACGAAAAATACCATACGTTTCATGACTCCGCGTTTCAAAAATGGCATTTCGGCTAGCATACACATTTTGTAAAACACGTCGGCAAGATGTTTATCAATTCCGATTGGTCTGGCAACGTCTGGCACCTCCTGGCTCTCATTCCTTAGACGAGGAGCCATGCGAATTCTGCCAATGTCATTTATCATCATGGCTGATTGACTGACCTGACCCTATTCCTCCTAGCGTGGCGTTGTCCTGAGTGCCCAGGGCGTTAAGGTTCGCTGATTGCGGAGCGATGCTCGGCAGGTACAAGCATCCGAACCCTTCCGCTGACATGTCGAACTCCACGAAAGGAGGCAGTGTGCAGGAATTTTGAGACCTGAAGAAACAATAACATACTTTTGATTAAAAAAAAAGTCAAGTTAAAATATTTTTTGAAGGATTGTGTATGTCTGGTAAAAGATATACAACGTGGAAGGAACATCCCCGTAATAGATCGAACTACGCACGCGCCACGTGATATACTAGATCACTATAGTATAATGATAATAAAATAACAGTCGAAAAACAAAAAGAAAAATTCGACATTCCCATACAAAATGCCCGGGTGGCCGCAACTTTTGGCTGATATTTTAATTGGAACGAAGTTCCTTACGGCAGGCTTGGAGGAGATAGGGATTTTGCTGCGCGACCGAACTGAAAAAAATGTGATAGTAAAACCGTAAGGATGACCTCGTTAAATGAGACGTGCGCAGGCGCGACAGTCGTATACACAAGCGAGTAGTTGTGTCGATTCTACATTAGCCGAAGGAACTTCGTTCCTACCTGGTGTCCCACGACACCACATTTCTTTTTTTCATTATACTATAGTGATCTAGTATAGACCGTGGTTCAATTTATTACGGGTTCCCTTCCACGTTGTTTATGGACAAAATATTTGCATTTAACAGTTATTGTGTTTCAATTTCGTCATATAACTTTTCGAGAAAAAATTATCAAAAGGTTATTATAAAATTTTGTACAATCTTAAATTATGTTCAAAATGGATATGATCAATGACACAGCGTATATTTAACCAGGATATAGCCCTATTGTTTGACAATGGGGTTGCAGTCTCATGCGACCGCTTGTTGGTGGCCGAACCTGTAGTCGCGCGGCGTGGTCATGGACACCAGCGTCTTGATCCTGGTGAGCGGCACCGGCCCGCCGGGCTTGCACACCTGCCCCGGCTCGGGGGCCAGGCAGTTCAGCGGGTCGCCCATGCGGAGGAACTCTCTGAAACAACAGTTTTATTTTTAACCGACTTCCAAAAAATTATTTAAAGGCGCCTAAACCGATTAAAAAAATTCTTTTTTTGTTTGAAAGGGTATACTTTCCAGGTGGTACCATGGAAATTTTATCAAAATCGGTTGTGTAGTTTGGAGGTGAAGTCGGTTTTTAGTTTTGAAAAATTATAAGATTCAAAGATTCAAATGTTTATTCAGTAATTAGACCTTTACAGGCGCTTTTTTTTTACACATCAATAAGTATAATTTACGTTACGTGTAAAGTATATTAAAATATAATTTATTTTTAAAGAAAAGCTACCGATACCAGCGCTTCGTAACGACCACTGCTGAGAAGAAACGCCGAAAGAAACTCATTTTCACAGTATTGGTCGCCTGCTCGCCAGAAGGGCTTTGTCATATTATTATTATTGTATTAAACATTTTCTATCCCTATCGTTTTTCTGTCTTGTGAGTTTTGATTAAGAATAAAGGGCCATTTAGACGGTGCAAGTTTATTGCCTATCGCAAACCATTTTATTAAAGCAATACCTATATAAGTTGTTTGGTTTAAATCAGTGGTTCCTAACCGGTGGTCCGCGGAAGCATCTCAAGAGGTCCGCGAGCCATGCCAATAAATAAGTGACAAGAGACGACATAACATTACCACAGCGCATAACACGCCCGACTCCGACTCATTAAACTCTTCCATTATTTTTTTAATGACATTTATGTGCTTGCATTCGCATGTCAATTCACTTTTAAAAAAATAAATAGATTTTAGTAAGTTTGCACGTTTTTTTTATTTGTTAAAATCTAAAATAACCCTTTATTTACTTACATTTATTTACTGAATATTAACTCTAAATCAATAAACCAACTGGGCGGTTCACGGCATAACCAGGCGTGATCACTCCCTGTTTAGGTATCGAAAAGATGCCTTCATAATTACTATGCGCGCGACGACCACTTCGAAGGGGAGAATTCAGTTACATGAATCGTTTGTCCAGAGTAATAAGAATGAAATTGGCTTGCAATGCATGTCTAGGTATCAAAACGAAGAGGTGCTGAGTTCTGATACGAGCTAAATTAAACCATAGCGCTAACCACATTGAGTGGATATTTCTTTGAATTTCTTTTCTGAGTGAGACTTCTGCACGTGAGTAATAGTACTTATTCTGTGCTAGTCTTTTTACCAAGAATTTATATATAATTCGTCTCGGACTAGCGACTGTCGCTAAATAATCGCAGACTGTATGGCGGCCGTCGCTTGTCTCCCGCTTTTGTCGTTTGCGTGGTACGAGGCACGCATTTGTTGTCAACCGCGGCCCTAATCGGCGAGCGGACGCGACGGCCATATATTGCCATTCTGTTCTAGAATGCGCTTCAAATGAGTCGTTTGGGTGTTTGTGTGTTGTTTTCTGTTTTATGCAGTCATGTAGAATGTAGATGTATCTAGACAAACCTACGAGGTTTTTGGATTTCATTAAAATGTAAATTTTATGTTAATGGTATCAAAATACCTGAGCTCGTTGGGCCGCAGTGCGTGCGCGGCCAGCCGCTCGAGCATGCACATGGCGGGCGCGTGCAGCGCGTGCAACGCGTGCTTCTCCCCCGTGACAACCTACCTGAGCTCGTTGGGCCGCAGCGCGTGCACGGCCAGCCGCTCGAGCATGCACATGGCGGGCGCGTGCAGTGCGTGCAACGCGTGCTTCTCCCCCGTGACAACCTACCTGAGCTCGTTGGGCCGCAGCGCGTGCACGGCCAGCCGCTCGAGCATGCACATGGCGGGCGCGTGCAGTGCGTGCAACGCGTGCTTCTCCCCCGTGACAACCTAACTGAGCTCGTTGGGCCGCAGCGCGTGCGCGGCCAGCCGCTCGAGCATGCACATGGCGGGCGCGTGCAGCGCGTGCGACGCGTGCTTCTCCCCCGTGACAACCTACCTGAGCTCGTTGGGCCGCAGCGCGTGCGCGGCCAGCCGCTCGAGCATGTACATGGCGGGCGCGTGCAGGGCGTGCAACGCGTGCTTCTCCCCCGTGACAACCTACCTGAGCTCGTTGGGCCGCAGCGCGTGCGCGGCCAGCCGCTCGAGCATGTACATGGCGGGCGCGTGCAGGGCGTGCAACGCGTGCTTCTCCCCCGTGACAACCTACCTGAGCTCGTTGGGCCGCAGCGCGTGCGCGGCCAGCCGCTCGAGCATGTACATGGCGGGCGCGTGCAACGCGTGCTTCTCCCCCGTGACAACCTACCTGAGCTCGTTGGGCCGCAGCGCGTGCGCGGCCAGCCGCTCGAGCATGTACATGGCGGGCGCGTGCAGCGCGTGCTTCTCCCCGCGCAACGCGGCCCCGCACACGCGCAGCACCGTTCCCGCCAACCCCGCGCCGCACATCACTTGCTGGTTGCGTTCGCTGGGAACATTCAACTTATATTAGTGATCATTAGACATTGTGTGAATTAAGTTAATTGTGGTTTTTAAGCATTGTATTTCCAAGTTATATTACATTTGTGTCATGGTATAGCGGTAATGAAAAGGCACTAATATATAATAAATAAATAAATATATAGGCACAAGTAACAGTGATTGAGCTAGCCCCGAAGTAAGTTCGAGACTTGTGTTATGAGATACTAACTCAACGATACTATATTTTATAGGAAATACATATATAAATAAACATCCAAAATCCAGGAAAATTTAAAAAATGCTATTTTCTAACTTGCCCTGACCGGGGATCGAACCCGGGACCTCTGGGTGGCTGACTATCATTGTGACCACTACACCACGGAGCACGTTATCCACGGAGATGGATAATAGTCGTGTGCAGCCAGTTTACCTGCGCACGAGGCTCTTGAGCACGTGGGCGAGGTAGTCGCGCAAGGCGCGCGCGTGCGGCGCGTGGTCGTGCGGGCGCGGCAGCGCGGGCAGCAGCCGCGCCAGCACGATCACCACCCCCGAGTGCACCACCCACGCCTCGCCCGCGCCGCCGCCGGACAGGTTCAGCGGCGCTGTACGCCCGGCTGGCTTGGGCTGAAACGGCACCTAACGTTAACTTAGATTACAAAATAACAAGCCAAGTGCGAGTTGAACTCACGTGGAGCGGATTCCGTACAATGCCAAGGCTAGGTACAAGTTAGGAAACTAAAAAAAAAAGTTTTGCAAACCTTACTGTGTCATATATCAAATCAAAGTGTCCATTATGAAGATCTCAAATATATTTTCGTTATTATCACCATCATTGCTGGCAGGGTAGATGGGCCCATTTTAAATCACTGGACTCAACTGCATGCGAGCTCATATCGCGTGTACACATACTAACATAGTAAGTAAGAACAATGTTACTAACAATTTATGGATTTTTTTTTGTCCGAAATAAACAATTATTATTATGTTGGTACGCTTTCAGCCACGGGTCCATGGGGATCCGGTCCTTTGAGGCGTTCATGGGGCCAAAGCCAACATGAAGAGGCCTTGTAGTATCTTTTTATCTAAAAAGTGAGATGGCTGCATCTATAGAGGTCTATCCCTTAATGTTCTATTGAGATGCACTCGGACAGACAGTCAACGGACAGTCCTCCACAGCTGCCGAACTATTGCCAGGGAAGGATTTTACTTGGTTTGGGCTATGTGGATGGGATGTTAGTGGACCTGATAACTAGGTTATGAAGTGAGATTATTATTATTATTGTTGTAAAATAAAAAGTTTTGATTTCATTCATGAAAGAAGACGAAACCTGACCATCCCCCCTCCCCTGATCTCTGAAACTACTGAGTCTAAAATGTTTTTATATATCCAGTGTTACTCTCAGAATTAAGGGTTGGATCTCACTTGTCAGGTCGTAGCACCGCTTTTCTATGCTGCTATCCTTTTCTGACGCTCAGAACCGTTATTTGTCAGAGCGAGAGAGAGCGAAAAACTATCACACCGGCCGTGAGCGTTTCGTGCCCATACAAAAAACGTGATTTTTATAGATAATGGTACGGAACCCTTTGTGCGTGAGTCCTACTCGCACTTGGCCAGTTAATTATTTTTTGAGCTTGGCTTGACACGCTACCGTGTGTCTAGTGTAGAGATGAGGCGACTTAATGACACACTTATATCTATGATACCACACTACACTAGGTATGCACTAACCTCATTGATGGCCGAGCTCTGCCTAGTAAGACTCGGCGACTTCACATTAAGGGACCCGCAAAACGTCGGCTTGTCGAACGAGTCGAGCGCCACGTCGTACAAGAGGCGCAACACGATGCAAGCGTGGACGAACACTACTGGCACTTTATCCGGAAATCTGCAACAACGTAATTTTTATTGAGTGAACGAGCGAAGTTTCCGAAGCGTTTCAGTTTTGTCAGACCTATGTCACTCCCCGTTTAGGTATCGAAAATATACCTACATTATTACTATGCGCGTGGCGACCACTTCGAAGGGGAAAATTCAATAACATGAATCGTTTGTCCAGAGTAATAAGAACGAAATTGGCTTGCAATGAATGTCTAGGTATCTTAACAAAAATTTTTTTGCTGAGCGCAACTTCTGTACGTGAGTACTAGTACTTTTTCTGCGGTTTTGTTTGAGGTTGGCCAAAAAATGCTTTTGTCTGTCTGTTATCGCCTACAGGTCGCATTTCTCAATCGATTCTCATGAAATTTTGTGAGCAACAGGTTCGATTATAGACTTTTTTGTGGAATCAGTATTTTCAAGCTTTTTGAAATGTCGCAAAATGTTTTATAACTTTTTGTTACTCTTATGAAGACGCAACGTTTTTGTGCAAACAACTTTTTTATCAAAACTTCATGTGATCAGGGGTGTGATGCAAAGACTAGACTCGTGAATTTCGCGGTAGTTAAGATTAATATGTAAAAATAAAAATTGTAAGCAGATTCGGACCGTTAGACTTTTCTACTAGGTTCCTAACCAGCCCCCGTAACATGGCACCAATAATAAGCCCAGATAAAGTTTCTATTCGCGACGGACTAGTACCATCCCGCTTGTTATTATAGCGTAGAGCGAGATAATGATAGACGATAGCGCTTGATAAATTGATAAGCTGCTGACAGTGCCATGCTAAGGGGGCAGATATAGAATGATACAAGCAGGGCCGAAAAATGATCAACTGCAAGTGCTATATAACTAATGTGCAAAGATTATAGATAAAAAATACGACATTTTTTTATTACTAAGGGTTTTCAAAAGCTGGGTGTTCTTGGATACATTTGACGCAGCAAAAGAACCTGTCCACTGATGGTCCAATGACAGCAGTCGACTTTTTTTATGTCATAGGGCAGCATACGCACAAGCGAGTCACCTGATGGTAAGTGATCACCGCTGCCCATGGACAACTGCAACGTCGATTTTCTGTGAGAGTGTGGTACTTCCCTGGACGAGCCGGCTCATTCATACTACTAGCAAAACAGAGTTTTGCCGGTAGCGTGGCTCTACCACAAAAAAAACGACGTGGACCTGACGTCACTGTGCTGCCGTCTAATGTCCCATATTATTGAAAACCCTCAATGTCATGTAACGTATGGACGGTCACTTCTGTATGTCAAAGTATATTTTTATCAATACGAAAAAAAAAGCGACTTACGTCATTTCCAGAATGTTCCCGGTGAATATATCGTGGAAAACCTCGTAGAGCTCGATGTCGCCGGGCTCCGTGTCGTGTAACAATTCAGTGTCTTCAGTGAAACAGCCCAGGAGCCGGATAGTGTTGCAGAGGGTCGTCATGCAGATCTGAAATGCGTTTCGGGTATTACTATAGATCTATTTTTATGCTACCCAAGGAAGAGAATAAAAGGCGGAATGCCTTGACCCACTTGTCATAATAAAGCACAACAGGAAAGATGCATTTTTTTTTGCGTTGTGCTATGGAACATTTCCTAAAAATAGGCACCTTGATAACCCAAAATCTCTTTAGGATATAAAGGTTACAAAGTCACGTCCGCCTTTGAACGGCGTCTCGGAGCGCCTTAGAAAGACGAGACAGGAGTGACGTCAGTTATGTAGTATTTGTAGGCGTGATGTAAGAACATTTGTTCGGGTGCTATGTCAAATATTGCGTTTACAAGATTGGCCTCATAAAAAAAGTAGCTTTATTTTATTAAGAAAATCCTACGGTACTATGTACGGTACTACAGTATGGATACGGACATTTATCAAAATCTACTCATTATGCATCATCTCAATTAGGCACAACTGCACTCAATCCCGACAGAACATTTCGACGAAAATTAAAACCATGTGTAAATCCTTCTTAACTTTATTTGAAAATAACGCCATCTATGGTAAAGTACCAGATTTTTTTCGTAAAGTTATGTTATAAAATCGAAAGAAAAATTGACAACTATCAAGTGATACAAATATCCAAAGATAGATAACTGGTTTTTGGCTTTTACTACAATGGCCAAAATCGTAAGTATTCTTTGTACCGTAGCAAAATAAATCTTACTGCTGATTCCTAAAAGCTATGATTTAAATAAATTAAATAACCAACCATTTAAAAGATTGTTCATATGTAACGCAAGTGTGATTAGTTCACACTTGCATTACATTTGTGTGTAATTTGGCGACAACGGTTTCGATACTAATTTTGTCACATAGCACTTCCACTAGTCTTTTGCTCCTCCGTGATGTTACCCAAGGAAACCAGTGCGGTATTTTCTCCGAATTCTTTGCTCAGCTGAAGAACACTATGGACTGTATATGTATGTACAGCAAAAAAACTTCCTCGACTTAGCTTCATTGTTCTCAGGCACCAAGTGGTCGCATGAGGCCGGTACACGGCTCTTTGGCTATTACATAATAAACCTTATTCCCACCGATTAGAGGTTATTTGAAAGGTTGCTGACGTCTCTAATGCGCTGCGCGTGGAGCGAGACATACGGTTGTTCTAAAGAAATAGTCACCTCGTTGACATTTCTACGGTATTAGAGCTAGATTGGATACCAATGGATTGCCCAATATCTTCCTTCTTCCAAAACTAACCTCGTGGTGAAAAAACTTGGCGTTCGCTGGCTCGAACCGCATGGCGGTGCTGATGGTGTAGAACACGATGTGGATCAGCTGCAGCATGTCACGGTCCATGGGTTCGTCCCCCGTGAGCTTGCCTTCGAGCGACACTAGCACGCTGGTCACGTACACGAAGCCGCTCACCTGAGAAACCACAAGGCAAAATTGTGTTTAGATTCATGGATTGGGATGCAGGCGGATACAAAAATTTTTCGGGGTCCAGTGCTGCCCCCATTTGAAATAAATCATTTGAAAAGAAACGGAGATATCATTTAAAATTTTGTCTTGACCAAGCATTAGAAAACCCTTTCAACTATTTTAGGAACAACTGTTTACAGGGTAAAGTGAGAACGTGAAGCTTTTCTACGCAAATTAGCCAAAAGTATCCGTTTTTCGCAAACGTGAGTAGATTAGCTTCATGTTCTTACTTCAAACTGTAAACAGTATTTATTTACATAATTCATGTACACAAAATACAAACATAGGAACAAACAAAGTAAGAACATTAAAGACATAGGTACTGATTATTTTATAAATAGTTTGAAGGGTTATCCAGAGCTTGGTCAAGATAAAATTTAAAACGATATCTCCGTTATCTTTCAAATGATTTATTTCAAATGGGGGCAACTGGACCCGGAAAAAATAATATAATCCCTTAATGTCGTGTCGAGTCTCATAAGAAGGCTCAAGGTCGTTCAACGCGCTATGGAGGGGGCGCCGGTAACCACCATTCTGGTTCAACCTACGTACCGGGAATTTGTTCGAAAATTCTTTGAAGTCCGCCATTTTTGTTTAACTTATTTGTGTCGCATTGTACAAAACTTGACACCCATTTAGATCTCCATATTTTTGACGGTCTTCCAACGAATCCGAATCGAATGGGCAGCTTACTGGAGGCTACATCTATGTCTCAAGACATCTATGTCTCAAGACTAAAGTCTACAATCACGTGTGTCTACAATCGGTTTCTTTACGTGATCGAATCAGAAATGAGGAAATTCGTAGGAGAACAAAAGTCACTGACATAGCCTAGCGGATTAGCTCGTTTAAGTGGCAGTAGGTACGCCACACAGCGCGACGAACCGATGGCCGATGGGGCAGAAAGGTTCTTGAATGGTGACCGTATACTGGCAAGCGAAGACAAAATTTTAAATGATTTCATTCGAATAATTTACTTCAAATGGGTGCAGCACTGGACCCCCCTGAAAAATGGTACTAATTCTTGATAGGTGTTTAATATAGGGCCTGTAGATACTATTGCTCGTCTATCACTCACTAATCTGACTCCTGATTTGTTAATTGAATCTATCTGATGTTTTCTAGCTAAGTTTCTGTCTAGGTGAGTGTGGAGGTATCTAGCTATCGGGATTCAGAAGGTTAAGTCAAAGTCAAAAGTCAAAGTCAAAAATTATTTATTTATCTTTGGATATTTATATCACTTGATAATTGTCATTTCTTTTTCTTTCGATTTCTTAATAGTTAGTTGTTGACGTCAGATCATTTACTTACAACTAAGTTTACTGCCGCCTCCAAAGCGCAAGTACAGAAGAAGCGGTAACAAACTGTACTGCAGCATTTTCTCCAAAAACGTCAACCTTACAATTATACTGATATTAAAATTAGATGTGTGGACTGAGAATACATTGCTATGTCATAATTATTAATTAAAAATGTCAAATTTGAAATTAATGTCAATTTGTATAAAATTCATGTACTGATTGTACTCAAATTATGTCATTTGTGAGTGTACAAATATAAACCTTTAAAAGGGACCCGCGCCAAGCTCAAGCCAGACGTTTTTGTCTTTAAGATAATCATCGGTTCCGTAATAAGCCTTCTCACAAAGTACTTTCTTTACATAAGCTTTAAATTTTCTATATGGCATATCAAGGACCGATTCTGGCAATTTATTATAAAACTTTATACAGTTTCCCTTAAACGATTTAGTCTTAAAGTCAACAACACTTGGTAATTGTCTATATTCTCGATACACAGTTCACACATACAGTTTACACGAACAGTCACAGCTTTTGACTATACCGATGAACAGACAAACTCATCATCTCAACTTCGGGGAGCTATCGAGGGACAAGCGCGTGTTTACGAACTAAAAAGCAGCGAGAGACTAGCTAGTCATGTTGTGTAGTAAAAACTGCTTACATGGCATATGTGTCCCTACAGGCCTATTGTGAGACTTACCTTTCGAAATATAGTTCTAGTGCGGTGTGAGTCCCTCAGACACGCTAGGAGCGCTTTCAGTATGTGCAGCTTCAGTCGCAAAGCATCGTTGGGCGCCGCGTGCATGCCGCATAAGAGAGTCGACATGTCCTCTTCGCCGGAACCGCTCACTATCAGTTCCCTTATAACTCCTGTAGACAGACAATACAAACATATTCATCATCATTTATTTGACGACCTCCGTGGCGTAGTGGTCACCACGCTGTTCCGGGGTCAGGGCAAGTTGGCAAACGGCCTTTTTCAAATTTTCCTGGGTCTTGGATGTTTATCCATATATGTATTTGTTATAAAATATAGTATCGTTGAGTTAGTATCTCGAACTTACTTTATGGCTAGCTTATTCAGTGTAATTTGTCCACATATATTTATTTATTTATTTTATTTATTATTATCATCCGAGCGTATTCCCGGTTGCATCCTCAGCCGTAAAACCCGAGGTCCGCTACCTAACCTAGGTGATTTGACGAGGTTACTGGTTTTTTACACAGAGTAACTGCGATCTGACCTCGTAACCCTGAGGATTGACCGTAACCGATCCTTGGATAGGTTTGAGCAAACGCTTGATAGCGTTCGAGACCCAAAGTTTTTACGTGAATTCCGAAGCACAGAGGAGCTCAAGAAATGTTTATGCCACTTGTGGTTACCCATCCAAGTGCGGACCACGCCCAGTGTCGCTTTACTTGCGAAAGCGCTAGTAATGCGCATTCCCCAGGGCCACCGAGCTACTCATAGTTTTATAGTTCGCAGATACCTTAGATCATTTAATACAGGATAAGCCTTACCTGCGCGTACCCCTCTGCCGAGGTATAAGATCAAAAATCTAGTACGATCATAAAAACTAGTTGCGTAATCGATTATGATCATCACGCGAATCGGTAAAGCATCGAAAAGGAGGGCTACAAGTGCAAAACACCGTTTTGTGCAATTACTTAGTGTAAAAAGAGATCAAACACATCTAATCTTTTAATAGATGGCATAACTTTTCATATGTATTATTTTTTGGAACGAAGTTCCTTACGGCAGGCTTGGAGGAGATAGGGATTTTGCTGCGCGACCGAACTGAAAAAAATGTGATAGTAAAACCGTAAGGATGTCCTCGTTAAATAAAACCGTTAAATGAGACGTGCGCAGGCGCGACAGTCGTATACACAAGCGAGTAGTGTATAATACCTTTGAGCACGATTTTTCTTTTGCAAATTGTGTCGATTCTACATTAGCCGAAGGAACTTCGTTCCTACCTGGTATCCCACGACACCACATTTCTTTTTTTTATTTTATGGACGTTGTTTTCTATTTTAATGTAATTTCTGGAAAATCGATGGATTATCGTTTAGTATCGATTACTAAAAAGATATTCGAGTCAACTTTGTAATAGTTTTCCTTCCATCCCAGACGTTTTTCTCCCTTATTAACTGCAAAACCACAGCAAAAAGATCTATTTCGAATAACACAAACTTGACATATTTCAATTTTCGATTTTATTATTTTTCCACTAATCACTGTCCTTTGTCACGAGCCAGTTCATTAACCACCGTTTTAAATGTATCAATTACATACTTAAGGTTGAACTCGTCTAAATGGATACAGAATAGTAAAATAAAAAGCCATTAAAAAGTTATGAGCCATTAAAGATTAGTTTTTTTCTTATTTTTACGCAACTTTCGGCGTAAATAAGTGATAAAAGAAGTGGTAAATCTCCACACCGACACGGCTTATTTATCGAAGATTTTAACTAACTTTATTTGTAACGACCTCCGTGGCGACCTCCGTGGCGTAGTGGTCACCATGCTAGTCCGCCACCCAGAGGTCCCGGGTTCGATCCCTGGTCAGGGCAAGTTGGAAAATGGCCTTTTTCAAATTGTCTTGGGTCTTGGATGTTTATCTATACAATGTCCTTTTTAATTAAGTACAAATATTTTAAGAGGTGATTCAGTCCATCATTTTGAACAACTTTTCCCAATAAATATATATCGAAATACGAAAAAATTTTTTGCATTTTTATAGTAACGATATCACGTGACTACTTCGATCTGTATGAGAACCTAAATATTTTTTTTCGTATTTCGATATACATTTATTGGGAAAAGTTTTTCAAAATGATGGACTGAATAACCCCTTAAAATATTTGTACTTAATTAAAAAGGACATTGTATATGTATTTGTTATAAAATATAGAATCGTTGAGTTAGTATCCCATAACACAAGTCTCGAACTTACTTTGGGGCTAGCTCAATCAGTGTTATTTGTCCCTATATATTTATTATTTTATTATTTATTATTATAATCGATTAATGCAGTCGTTTTTGCATAAAACCCCTTTCCCTAAAAGGACTTTACGTATTTTTTTACGCGGTCGTTTACGAACTTTATCGTGCATTTCATCTCACTGCTTCGCCCGAACACAATGTTAGGAGACAGCATGCTTTTAGGCCGCGCCCACCAGTGAGTTCGAGCCCGCAAGTTCAACCTTAAGATTCGGTAATAAGATTCAAATTTAAAAACGATTATTTGATGACGAAGGCCGAGGCGACAACTTTATCTTCGTCGTTATTCCCTGTGCCTTAGATTTACATATAGTTTAGCCAATCACTTTGTCTCCTCTCTCTTTCTTGTCAAGAGCTTTATATAATGCTTATTTACACATTTGTTTTAGTGTGAGTTTTATTCCGTTTGCAAAAAATAAACTAGTGTTGCAATTTTCTGTTAGTGTGCGTTTATAACGACACTAATTATATTTTTGTCAATGTGTGCTTTTTTTAGGATTAGTATACCCCACCGCTGCGCCAAAAGCGGCAGAGCATTTTGTAAGAAGATTTTTTTGCGTAGTTTATCCTGTATTAAATGATGTAAGGCTGATACGGATGGTAATATACTCACCTAGCGCCTTACTCCGACACGACTCATGGACCAACATCCCGTGCACGCACTTCGCTCCCCCACAATCCCGGAACACATTACAATTGTTCGTATTCCCGTTCAACAACGCTGTCAGTCCCTCCATCACCAAAGACCCCAACTCTTCCTCTTCCGTCTCTATATTCGGGTCTCTTATCAAAGAGTCCTGTTTCGATGACAATCTCTTTCTCCTTTCCGGCGCTCGGGGTGAGCCATTCTCTTCTCTCTTACTCTTTTCTTCTTCAAATATCTGTTTGTCTTTCAAAAAGGCCGCGTACCGAGATAGACACGTGACGAAGACTTCGAGCATGCCGACCTCGCGGTATACTTCTTTGAAGATTGCGTTGTGTCTGAAAATAGATTTAATCGATTTATAAACTTAAAAAATTAATGTAGGTCGGCCGTGAAGGAAAGTTCGCAGAAACATTTAATTTCACACTATTGTTTGTTAAAGTTTTACCTCAGAATAAGTAATAGTACTCACGTACAGAAGTCTTACTCCAAAAAATAAATTTAAAGGAATATCTACTTATGTGGTTAGCGCTACGGTTTAATTTAGCTCGCGTCAGAACTTTGCACCTCTTCGTTAAGATACCTAGACATCCATTGCGAGCCAATTTCATTCTTATTACTCCGGACAAACGATTCATGTAACTAAATTTTCGCCTCTGGAGTGATCGCCGCGCACATAGTAATAATTTAGGTCTATTTTCTATACCTATAGGGGAGTGACAAAGGCCTGGTTATACCTTATAATTGATTTAAATAGGTTTTATTTTTATCATAATTAAAAACGGTAGTTAAAAATGCTAAAATTAAGATTTACGTATTCCTGCATTGTTTCTAAGCTTTTAGACCACTTAAGTAATCGCTGCGTTTACGCTGCACTTATCAGCAACTCCGTTCGAAGCGGGTTCATATGGAGCGGTAAATATGTGAATTATTAAAAGTAACTTACTTCAAAATATTGAGCAAACACTTCATGCACAGTATACTGCAGCTCCTCGACCGATTCGCCTTCAGCAGCAAAGAGAGCGAAATCAGCTCTTTGCACGGCACAAAGTTCAATTGGAACACTATAAATTCCAATAACTCATAGAATTTCTCTTGTATCTCAGCGTTTTTCGTGTGAATTCTTTCTGAGAATTGACTGAGCGTGTTTTGGTTTTCTAGGATGAAATAGTTTGCGTTGTCTGCGTGGTACACGCTGGATATCGCGTCAAGGATGGTGCAGCAGAGTGCTGCGGAGTTGGATTTCATAAACACGGATTGAAGAACCTGAAAAAAGTTACAATAGGGTATTTTCCTGGGTCATAAATAAATTATTTGGTGCTTTTATGAAAATAAAACTTCACAAAATAATGTCACTTGTCATTGATCATACGCATTTTCAAAGGAATTTTATATTTATTATTGCGTATTATGAGCGCTATTATACTCCAAGAAACTATGACGTCATTAGCCTGTATTTCATACAAATCCCATAGAACATTTTTGTTTTGACGTTTATAAAAAAGTATCTTATTTCATTTGTTGGAAGTAGCTAATTCAGATCATTTTATTATATATATTTATTTTATTTCATATTTTTATTATTAAAATATAGCACACGACGTATTTAAAAAAAAATATAATTCAAAATTTCGTTTATCCTGGCATACTGTATTTTGTCGAGACTACAATCCAAGCCATCTGGCAACTATTACAGCCCACCCGATCGAGACCTTTAACACCAGAGTTTAAGTATGAATGGTTTTATCAAAATATTCACCTGGAACGCCTGCACATTCCTCACAGCCTGCCCTGGCGTGGTAGGCTGGGGTAATACGAAGCCCTGTAGCTGGAACAACTCCGTGTTTGCCCGCGTGGGCCGAAGCTCAGAGAAACCGCACGCGCAGAGAGACGATATCATGAGAACTAGATTCCTGAGCGCCGCTCGAGCTTCTGTCCCGCTCACTCGCTCTTCCTCTAACCTAAAAGAGTACCAGAGACTTACCATTATGTTCACAAAAACTCGGCTAAACCAGTCATATAGTGAGTATGGTACAAATTTAAGCAGCGTTTGTAAGATCAGTAGCGTTATATACAATGTCCTTTTGAAGTAAGGGAAAAGTTGTTCAAAATGTCGGACTGAATCACCCAAATATTTGTACTTAATAATAAAAAGCGGCCAAGTGCGAGTCGGACTCGCCCACGAAGGGTTCCGTAGCAGCAAGTTATAATATAAAAGTTCTTGTAGTTCGTTGTAACGTTGATCGAATTTTCGGTGAAAGTTTGCTCGTGTACATCATATACGAGTATATATATTTTTTTAGTTTTATCATTCTCCTATTTTAGAAGTTACAAGGGGGTAAAATGTGTCCCGTACCCCCCGTACGGTATACATTTTACCAATTTGGAAGTGTCTCTCGCGCAAACTAATTAGTTTAGAAAAAAATGATACATCTACTTACCAATGTGGTTCACAGAATACTTACCAAGTTTCAACAGTATAGTTCTTGTAGTTTCGGAAAAAAGTGGCTGTGACGTACGGACGGACAGACAGACAGACCGACCAGACGAATTCATAAGGGTTCCGTTATTTGCCATTTGGCTACGGAACCCTAAAAAAGGACATTGTTATATTAACGATGGGTGATCCGTGCGTCACCTCGTGAACGGGTGTTGCCGGGAGGGACTGGTCAGCTCGGATTAGCTTTTTTGATCACTTAGTATTTCTTATTACGTAATTTATATTTGTTAACTCGTTCGCAAGCATTACATTGTTAAAATGTGTCAACATTGTATAATATAATAAGTATGTATTAATCAAAGATATAATAATATGGCAAAGCCCTTCCGGCGAGTGGACGACCAATACTGCCAGCCAACTGCTTAACAAGCCAGCAAGCAGATTAGCCAGGTCAAATGTTTAGATTCTTATAAATAAATTCCAGATTTTCTACAGAACTTGGCGGTTATTTAATCTCAATTCTTTTGTCGGATTTTGAACTTGGCTCCCATTTTCCCATTTATGAGTTTGGTGGGATTATGAATCACAAGTCATAAGCATTTGGTATAATAATTAGGTATTCATAAAACTTACGGATATACCTATTTTAAGTAACGCTATCAGCTGAACCTATTAACCTTGCGTCAACTAAATGAATAAAGTGCACTGAATGAATGAAATGAACATTTTTGGACTACATAAAAATAATATTAAAAAAAAAGAAGTATGTTGTTATCATATTTACCCGACCGCGTCAGTAGGATTTTGTTTTTCGAGTGGATATATGAAAGTTTCAATAGCGTAATGCAGCCCAAATTGCTCGATGGATTTAAGATTGAGAAGTGACGTTAGATTCACCTTAATTCGGAGGGTGTCACTGGGTATATAAAAAGGCAGTCGAGGTTTTGTTTTTTTTTTACCCATTCACCGCGAGACTTTATGTCAGTTGTCGTTCTCCCAGCGCGAGGCATAGTGAATCGAATATAAATACCTACAACCAAAAACGGATGTGGATACTTAAGAGTCCGCTTACCCTGGACAGAATCAGATTTTCCCATACAAACGTAGTCTACGTTTTATTTTGAAACGTCGTGTCGGATATGGGCAAAATTGTGTAATTTTAAAGAAATTTCAATTATCTAGGGTTATGATAGGTTTCCGACGTAAAATTATGAACTCAAAAGAGAATATAGTGTATTATATCATATTTAAAGATCAGTATGGAAAATTTCTACACCCTTATATTTTCTTTCCAGTTCATAATTTTACCGCCGGAAACCAATTATAACCCTAGATAATTGCAATTTCTTTAAAATTACAATTTTTTACCGAAATCTTGTTTGTGTGGAAAAGTCTAGGGTAGGGGGATTCTTAAGTTATGTGCAACACGAGCAGTGGTTTTTTGTCGGAAATATCCGACGCTCACGAATTGGGCTCTAGAATGTTTGTCGGATAAATCCGACATTCGCGTTGAATGGGTTCAACTTGTTTTAAATACTTACTTTTGACATGCAATATCAAATAACGATATAAGGTATACCAATTTTTTACTAAGCAGTGTATGGTGAAACAAAAAAAAACACGCTTACCCTGATGTCAAATAATCGGGTGGTTCTTGCTTTTCGTGTCTGTGGTAAATAAACAAAAGAACGATAAAACGTGTAAACAAAACATCTATAAACGAATTATTTAAAAAATTCTATACATGCTCATGCACTAAGAGATATTTATTGAGATGTGGGGCGAAACGCAGGCAGGAGAATATTCCCAAATATCTATTATTTGGTATCGACGCACAAGGCATATTAAACTGTATTACGATTGCATACAGGTTACTTTCGTTTGACACTACCATTCATTTGGTTTTCAGCCCCCGTGACGATGTAAAGTTAATAATAATGTACCGGAAGATCCCGGTATAGACTGATGAGATGATAATAAAAGTCACTGATAACTGAAATGAAACTATATTCTGTGAAACTTAATTTAACTAAGTATGGACAATGATGGGATATGAAGTGAGTACGCGCGACGCTCTTGATGGCCGGCTAATTGCGAACTGCTTTAAATTACGTAAAAATGCGCATCGAACACACTTGGGCTGATGTAGCATTTTATTGTACGACTTGCTCGTACAAATAAGATACCATAAATCTAATTCGACGTGATAATGGTCTCGAAAGATTGCCATATCTTCTTTTCGTGTCGATAGGCTCAAATTACATCATATTTTGCGCCTCCAGTGAGTGGCCACTCGTATGCGTCTCTCAGTCGCCGGGTACAGGTCGTATTATGTACAGCTGGTCGAGCACGATGGTCATGAGAGAGGTGCTGCAAAGTCTGATCAGTTTTGTGAACAGATTGCCACTAGAACTCCTTGATGGAAAGTGCTAACTAAGCCATTATATGTTATGTGTAGATCATACAATGATGCTAAACTTGATGGTTTTGATATCTTTGGACTAGGTTATAGACAATTCAGAAATTACGTTCATAAATTATGCCCTTAAAATTGTTATCAATACTATGTTTTACATGTATATTCTGTTCTATGTTAACCACATTGCTTTGAATGTTCTCTTAAATTTAAGAATCAAAAATTTAAAATCGAGTACTCCTTTTTAACTGTTAATAAGACTCAGAAGTTAAATTGATCATGCTGTGTACACAAGTTTTTTGGACAATTTTACTTGATCACAATATGTAGAAGTATCTATTAAGATAATGTTACTTACAATGCAACTTTGTAAAATGTCTGTTTTGTGTGCCTATTACAGTAAAATAAAAATAAAATAAGCATTACATATTAGCAGCGTGCGCGTTTTTTCAAGACGCCGTTAAAACGCGACGTTTTCGCCGCGTTGACGGAGAGCACTCACGCTAGATAAACGCGCACACTTAATGGTTAAGATAGGTTGGGATGGTTTGTGTTGTAAAACATTGATTTAAAAAATGGCCAAGTGCGAGTCGGACTCGAAGGGTTCCGTACCATTTGTTGTATCGGAAATGGGAGCCCTTTAGATATTTGTTTTAATCAGTTTTAGCGGCAACATAAATACATCATTTGTGAAAATTTCAACTGTCTAGCTATCACGGTTCATGAGATACAGCCTGGTGACAGACAGACAGGCGGACAGCAGAGTCTGAAGGGGCCCGTTTTTACCCTTTGAGTATGGAACACAAAAAAAAATATTTTTGCCTTTAATACGCTTCGCGCCACATCTCCAAAAATAAGACACATATCTACTAATCTACTCAAAAATTCTACTACTTACTTCAGCAGGAACTCTGATAGGAACAGGTACCCTTGACAAGACCGGAAGTCGTCTAATAATAATTGACTGACGTCACTTGAGTCCTTCAGAAAGCAAAAAACTGCCACGAACATCTCCACCACCTGTAAGTAACAGTTACTGTTAAAAATTTATAACTTAGATTAAAAAGAAACCGCTGGAGCCATCATTTCAGGTCCATGATCATCATCATGTCGTATGGCACGTTACTGCACGAATCCCAAACATTTAGTGGTAGGTTTATTTGCCAGTCTACAGCTGGTGGAGTTAAAATATGGAGTTCGCTAAGTCCTCCAGAGAATTGGTATAGCGGACATTCTTCGGCGATATGTTGTAATGTTTGGTGAGCAGCTCCACAGTCACACTCCGAAGATATTTTGGGATTCCACTACCTGAATTTTTTGGGGTCCAGTGCTGCCCCCTTTTGAAATAAATCATTTGAAAAGAAACGGAGATATCATTTAAAATTTGGTCTTGATCAGACCCTGGATAACCCTTCAAACTATTTTTTTACCGCTCAATTGCGAAAAACGGCCACTTTTGGCGTGTGTGCGTAGAAAAGCTTCACGTTCTCACTTTAAACTGTAAACAGTAGTTTATAAAATAGTTTGAAGGGTTATCCAGGGTCTGATCAAGACCAAATTTTAAATGATATCTCCGTTTCTTTTTAAATGATTTATTTCAAATTTATCAGCCCTGGACCCCGAAAAATTCAGTTAGCCCCTTAAGTAGATGGTGGTTAGATCGTCCATACCCAGTTCTGAAACGGTTAAGTTTAACCCATACCTCACGCTGAGCATCGAATTCAGGCGGAATTTTCAAAATTAAAAAAAAACTTCTTATCTATGGAACTTCGATAAAAAGTCACTAAATAGAATAAATATATTAATTTACCTCTAGTGGCGTCAATTCGGGGATTCTTTGCATATTTTCTATACACAGACCCACGCAACCCTTATCTGAAAGAAAATAATGTTTTTTAGAAAAAAAAATTAAAACCTAATTTAAATTAGGTAAACGTCTCGTTTTAAACAAGTCTGGATACGCCGAGAAGATGGTATCCTAATAGATCGACACCTGGTTGACCCGAGCTGACTATTGGCATGAGTAACCCTTTTTAACCGACTACAAAAGCGGAGGAGGTTATCAAAATAAATGTATATTTTTTATGTATGCTTCCCTTCGAAAACACCTGGAAAATTCCTGAAAGAGTATATTGTCAAATTTTATCAAAATCGGTTTAGTAGTTTGGCGGTGAAGTCGGCTTTTAGTTTCGGAGAAATTATGAAATATTTCATCTCATGTTAGTTATAACCAAGTACGGTATTTTAATCAATTATTATAATAACATAATCCGAAACCAAGACTTTTTTTAATCTGCACAAAAATAAGTACGTAATAAAATAAGTTTTTAAAATCTGATGGAAAGGGAAACTGTCAAGTAACAGAAAAAGGATGCATGTACACCAATCATGACGTCACTTCTGTTAGGTCCCGTGCGAAAGAAAGAGATAGGGAGATGTTCCCACCACGCTCCCGATTTTATATTTGAAATGCTAATTGGTGCTTCATAAATTAAACAATTTTATTGCTGTTATCGAAAAAATATTTCGGGGTATCTTTTGTTTTATATACAATATTATATGATACCTAGGATGAAACGGAGGGACAAGTTGTTCGCTTTTGACAAGGAATGGAGTGAAACAGCTAAGGATAGATGTGTTTGGAAACAAAGAGGGGAGAGCTTTTGCCCAACTAAGGGATCCAAAAGGTTAAAAAAAAATTCAATATCTTTAAAAACATACACAGTAAAATAGCCTATTACTATAAAACACGAAGTTCTGTGTTATTCACTTACTATGTATGTACTGCACTACAGAAGCAGTCAGTCCGTGCCGCGACAGGGTCATAAGTACTTCAGCAGCTGACTTTCTCCACATGATGTTATGCGGGGCGCACCATGATGTTATAGCTGAGAAGAGAAGGCTGAGGTCGTCCTTCCTTGCCAGTTCTTCACATGGGAACGGGTGGCTGCTTAGTCTTACCAGCACCTGACGGATACATGTTATCATCAATTGACAGCGTCCCATATCCAACTGATGGGAATAGGCCTCTCACTGTAAGCAGTGTGAATAAATATACAATGTGTATTTTTAATACTGGATCAAACGAAATGTGCGAATATTAGACGAAATATTATCGACAAAAAAACGAATAAATGAAATCCAGGCACTTTAATTCTTTCATCAATTATTTTTTAACTTGTGGCGAGTTGACGGTCGAGTCACTAAACCGTTGCAACGAGGCATAGGAATGCGAAATCACGTCGGGGCCACCACTGAAGTGGGAGCCGCGGTTCCCGAGGCGCAACAACATGCCTGGCGGGAAGATCTTCCCTTTGTGGCGGTCGAGCATATCACCTCGCTCCCGCTTCAGTGCTGAAGCGCCAGGCATGTTGTTGCGCCTGGGGAACCGCGGCTCCCACTTCAGTGGTGACCCCGACGTGATTTCGCATTCCTATGCCTTGTTGCAACGGTTTAGTGACTCGACCGTCAACTCGCCACAAACTAATTTCCTGTTTGGTATTGTTAATTATTTTTTACTTTCTTAGCTTCTTAAACTTTGTAGTTTTCAAATGAGACAACTTTGAAGAAAATACGCCGTTTACTTAATCTCTAATCAAAACACGACCTTTAGAAAAAAAAATTAAAGTTATAATAACGATATTTTTCCGGTTATTTATCGATAATATTTCGTCTAATATCCGCAGATTTCGTTTGATCAAGTATAAAAAATACACATTGTATAAACTGGTGGCTCCGTGAACTGTAGACCTCGCGAGTCACCAGGTCCCGTTGAAGTTTACCTAAAAAGTTGCGTCTTATTAAGGGCAACAAATAAGTCTTATAACATTTTTGATAAACTTTCGGAGTGACTGAAATATGATATTTTTAAAGTTCCCAACGCCCCACAATTCCGCTACTTCGAAAAAAAATTTAAGTCCGGTTGAAAAATGCGACCTGTAGGCAAGAACAGCTGGATAAAAGCCTATATCGAAACTGAGACACTTCGCTCGCTCAGTCAATAACACTTAATATTATGCCAGTACCGTGGTTATCAGACCAGCTAGATGTGGGTGTCCTTCGAGAACTTTTCTACCCGATCGGCAAGCAGTTCTTCGCGCTGTATGCCCCGCCCACTGCCACTTCAATGAGCTTATCTATCGGGCTATGTTATTGACCTTCATTGTTCTAGGAAATTATTTTATGAACTAATTGAGCGAGCGAGCGAAGTTTTCCGAGTTTACATGAGCAATCGGGCGTTTGTATGTATGTAAGTTTGTTCAATGATAACTCGAGTAACTTGGATCTGAGCTTAATGAAATTTGGTGGGGGTGTCCATACATCTTTTAGGTTCTAAAATGAGCCAAATCGGTCAAGGGAGTATGTGCGAAGAGTACGAATCACGCCCTCATTATTGTCTCACTAAAACCTTGTAACCTTCTATGTAGAATACCTAGATTATTCATCCTAGATCTAGATAAACATACCTTATGCCGACTTGTGCTCTATTTCCAATATGTATATAAACCCTGTTTAAGAGGCATTTGACATTAGGCTGGCTGTCTCGCTCGCACAATCAATTATTTTTAAAGATTATTCAAAAATGTGTCTCATTTGTAAAAAAGTGTTTCATTAACAATCAATATAATTATATTGTGGATATTTTAGACATGTTTTTATATTGTGTAGACATTGACTACATCAAGAATTAGGTCATCAAAATTTTAAATTTTTGACGACCTAATTCTCGGTACACACACACATAAACAATAAAAAAACATGTCTAAAATATCTAACATATAATTATATTGAATGTTAATGAAACACTTTTCTACAAATAAGACACGGTTTTTAATACTCTTTAAAAAGGTATGATTGTGCGAGTGAGACAGCGAACCAAATGTGAAATGCATCTTAAACAACAATAACTCGCACTACATCATAAGGGGATGCTGACATACGGGGTCCGTGGTTTCACAGTTCAAGGCTAATTACTAGTTATTTGTTGAAGCTATAATAAGTTCAACTTCAATACATGATTTCCTTTGAGGTTGAACTAGTCGCGGGCCCGAACTCAGAGGTGGGCGCGGCCTAAAAGCATGCTGTCTCACCTAACATTGTGTTCGTGCAAAGTAGTGAGGTGAAATGCACGATAAATTTAAATTCATAGTACACCGAGCGCGTAAAAAATACGTAATGTCCTTTGGGAAAATGGGTTTTATGATAAAACGACTGCATAAAGCGTTTACAAAGTTTATTAAAATCTTCGATAAATAAGCCATGTCGGTGTGGACTTAGTTTTGAAGATTTAACATTTCTTTTATTACTTATTGACGCCAAAAGTTGCGTAAAAATAAGAAAAAAAACTTATCCTTGATGGCTCATAACTATTTAATGGCTTTTTATTTTACTATTCTGTATCCGTACAGACAAAATTTAGAATGAGACAATCTATGAGAATATCATGTTAAACTTTGACCGTCTTATTATAAATACACTATCCGCCCAAAACGAAGTTGAAATTGACAGGTGAGATAGTGTGATATTACTAGATGTCAACTTGATTTAGTCGGATAATTAAAAGACGGTTTATGTACAGTGTCAAACAGTGGAGGAAATCCCCTCCGAAACTTGTACACAAAAAGTATCGATTAGGTAGTTCGCTTTTTAAGTAAGGAAGTGTTAATAGTTGAAAATGACCGTACATGAGTATGTAGCGGGGTGATATGCTCGACCGCCACAAAGGGAAGATCTTCCCGCCAGGCATGGTGTTGCACCTCGGGGAACCGCGGCTCCGACGGTGTATCGTCGGAAGTTGTATATATGCAGCGAATCGGGAGAACTCTGAGATCGAGATGTAGGATACTGCTGGCGCCATCTCATATGCTTCTTGTGAACTATATTGTCGGTTGTCTCTTGATTGTAACTCCTCATAGTGGCCGTAGAGGTCGCCACAAATACAAATAAAGAGTACAAGTCGTGCCTAGTGTGGATCGAACTCGTTCCTCACAGAAGCACAGCCAGTGCCTGACCGCTACCACAACTTGATATCAATATGTATAAATTTATCGATTTTTCTTTACCTGTACAAATATCTTCTGCAGTAAGATTCTCCTCTCCCTAGGAGTGAAGTCGCTATTTCCATCCTGCACGTCTGCCTCCGCTGCCGGTATTTCGGGGAGGTCGAAGAACAGGTACAGACATTTGACTAAGGTTGATGGTATTGATGCGGTAGTCATAACCTGAAACAAATTGTATTATACATAAATACTATCCCGTCTTTCTTATGGATGATGGATGCCTTACCATCTGGCATACAGAATGATGCTCTCAGGTGTATGTTATTTGCGGACGACGTCGTACTCATAGAAGAAGAAGGGGAAAGAATCCAAGACAAACTAGATGAATGGCAAAAAACGCTGGAAGATGCCGGTTAAAAATCAGCCGGTTAAAAAAGAATACATGTTTTGCGATTTTGAGGGAACTTCCAGCGCCATAACTGTCAACATTTCTAATACCTCGCTGCCAGTTTGCAAGGACTTTAAGTGCCTGGGGTCAATCTTGCAGAGCGACGTAGACGTGGATAAAGATGTCACCAAGAGGATAAACACCGGATGACTTAAGTGGCGGCAAGTCATAGGAACAACTTGTGATAAGCGACTCCCATTGCGGCTTAAGGGAAAGATTTATAAGACCGTAATAAGACCTGCTCTGCTGTATGGGGCGGAATGTTGGGCGACCAAAAAGAAAGAGGAGCATAGAATGCATGTGGCGGAGATGAGAATGTTAAGGTGGATGTGCGGTGTAACGAAAATATATAAGATACGAAACGAATATATAAGAGGAAGTTTAAAAGTTGCTCCAATAGTAGACAGGTTGTAAAGCTATCGTCTTACGTGGTAAGGCCACGTCATGAGGAGGGATGCCGAACACCTGGCTAAGAGGATGGTTCATTTGGAGGTAGAGGGCTGCAGAGGTATAGGAAGACCGAGAAAGACGTGGAAAGAATGTGTAAGGACAGATATGAAGGAACGAGGGGCTAGTGCAAGTGTGGTAAATGACAGAAAGAAGTGGAAACAGTTGACATACAGAGCCGACCCCAAATAGGGAAGTGGCGAGGAAAATGATTACTATCCCGTCTTTCTCCCTAATGGCCGCAAGACTTAAAGGCCACTTTTGGCATGTCGTAGGGCGAGAAAGTGTAATAAGGAATCAAAATAGTGGTGGGGTGCTAGCCGCATCGCATCGCCTAATAACATGATTCGCATTTTCCCCTATTCAGTCGATCGGCTCCTACGATCTGCGCAGGGGCGTAGCTACCGCCGTATCTGCCGTATCAATTATACGGGGCCCCCGGGCCACGGGGGCCCATAACGTGCGTAAGCAAAATTAACAAAAACTTCCCAATTTTTTTTTATTTCAGAAAGTTCATAAAGGCAGAATCTTTAGAAAAACTAAAGTCGTCATCAGCTACAAATGATTTAATAAATAAAATTGCCGAAAAAGGCAAGGAGAGTGTTGCTGAAATGTGTTGCAAAAATTTTGGAAAAAGTGACAGATAGATAATTATGATGAAAAAATATTTCTTTTAATTTTATGCAAACATTTTTTTTCTTTTATGAGAAATCTTTACCCTTCCTAAGGGCCCCCAAACATTTTTTTATACGGGGCCCCGCCAAGGCACGCTACGCCACTGGATCTGCGCGAGAAGATAATCAGCTGGTACATTATTTTCTCTCAGGCCAGCATGGAAGGATTGTATTATAGTATTTCTTTTAAGTTATATTAATTTAGATAAATTGTTTATTTGTCAATACCGACACACACAAAAATTAAACTATGCATACATTAGTTACACTTACACAAGCTTGAATTACAGACACAACAATAAATTAATTACATGTGTGTGTGCTGCAGCAAGACAAAGAGGTCGAAGCTCAGCGATAATATTGCTTCGAAAGCAATACTTTCTCGAGCTCTTCCATGCTTCAGAAGGCATGTATAAGCCATTGGTCTCGCCTGTCATCTTTGTATGGCAGTCGTCAAGCAATCTCAGCCTTCAGGCGGCCTGAATAATCTGACACCAGTGTTGGCCACTATCACAAACGAAAAATAAAATGGTTTTTTTTTAAAATAATCTGATGAAAGGAAAGTAATTTTATTTAGGGTTCCGTACAAAAAATGAAAAAACGGAAACATTACAGCACATTATCACATGTGCATCTGTGTGTACGTCTGTCTGTCACAGCCAATTTGCCCAGAATGTACTGGTCCAAATCGGATGAAATTTGGTAGGATGGTGTAATCCTATGACCCAAACACAGATGTGTAAAGTAAATAATAGTGTTGCAGGCAAAATTATAAAATATCGATAGCCTATCGATACTATGGTAGCCTTGAAAAACCGTCACAATATCTTTTTTTTAAATTTCCTAATTTGTCCCCCGAAAAGAAATTGACAGATATTTAAAAAAAAATACTAGCGTTGCATAACTATCGATAGTTTGACTATCGATAGTTGACCTTGAAAAACAGTCATAATATCGATAGAACTATCGATAGTATCGAATAACAGATACTATCGATACTGTCGATAGTATCTAAATTCAATAGTATCGATAGTATCGGTTATTCAATACTATCGATAGTCCTATCGATATTGTGACTGTTTTTCAAGGTCAACTATCGATAGTTATGCAACGCTAGTAAGTATTTTTTTTTAAATATCTATCAATTTCTTTTCGGGGGCCTAATTAGGAAATTTAAAAAAAGTTTATATATATATCAAAGTTTTGCAAACGTTACGTTTGCAAAACTTTGATATATGACACAGTGTCATATATCAAATGAAAAGGCTGGTTATGAGAAGCGCAATACATTTTTGTTAAATTTGTAAAATTTATAAATTAGATTTTATTAAGACGAAAATCGACCATTCCCCCTGTGATCTCCGAAAGTACTGAGCCTAAAATTTTTAAAAAATTCAAAATATAATTCATTGCTTGTAAATACAAGAAAAAAAATTACAAGAAAACAAATTTAATAATTCTGTCAATTGAAAATAAAGTAGTAAATTCAATATAATACATTCACTTACGGAAAATAGTTCACCAAAACACCACTAGATAGCGCTAGCAGTTGTTAACTCACGTTTTACTATGAAGATTTTAATTTAAAAACTTTAGCATTATACCGAACCCTCTCCACGCGAGTTCAACTCGCACTTATCCAGTTTTTTACTAAAAATTCTTTTTATAAGAAATTTTTTGTGCCTCTATCACTCAGGGTGACGTATAAGAATCTGTTAAGGCATCTGGAAGTTATGGCGGAATATAAATACACACAAACTCCCATTCATAGATGGACCCTGAACACATTACTCTCCTTTTTTGGAGCAGTTGCTGATATAGGCAAATAGAAATAAAGTTGCCGGCTTTTCATTCAAATAGGTATAGGCGTGCACAGGGGGGAGCGCGGGGCGGCACAGTTGCCCAAAATCCGTGGTGCAGCCACTCCTCTGCACCCGGGGTCAATGACGGGGGGCGGGAGAGAGGCGCAGTACACGCGGCGTATTCGCAAACGCGTTTCTGAACAGTTTAAACCCGATGCCGAAGAAAGCCAGGCTGAAGTTCGGCTTTTATTACCAGCGCAACTAAAAACCGGTCAGCATCCACAAGAGAGATAGCCTCAAAAATGGCTGGAATACAGAAATTCGTCAGATAAAAACACAGTTTTGCAAGAGGTTTTAATCCTGCCGGTAAATAGCTACTCATATGAACGCATCTTTTCCAAACTAATTGTAGTAAAAAAATAAGCTCAGAAATACAATGTGCGAATAGAGATAATGCTGCCCTACGTGGAGCAAGGACTTGCCACACATGTGCACATCGTGCACATAATTGATGCATTCTGTAATATTAACAGTGCAGAGTGCCATATTACCCTTTAGTTTAATTTTTTAAAAAAGTTTGGCTCTGGCACAGACTGAGCTTAGCCATTCAACAAGGAAATGTCTCTGACCGGCAGGTGGCAGTGGCAGCTGAAAGTGCAACGTGGCAATTGCTGCTGCCGCTGCCGTCTTCTACTCAACTCTAAAGTGTACCTTTACTTTAGACAATAGATATTTCCTGCTTAACTCAATTTTTATAAATGATTAAGTATAAATAAATAGATAAGGAAAAACAACAATTAAGTGTTAATTGTGTAATAATTAGTTTTTCCTATCAGAGCATACATTATATCAAATATTCCCTAATGTGGTAGGCACAGCCTGGGGAATATTTACTTTATTTATAGGTAAATGTAATTGTAATATAGGAAATTGTTTATTTTAAGCTAATCTTGTTCACTGTACACTATAAAAACATGAACTTAGTATGTCTCATTATTACATTGTATCACATGTATGACACTTCATAGAAGCGGAGTATCACTTATGCCTACTACTACTACAAACAAAACTATACATCCATGCACATGTTAATGTGAGTGTTCGCCCCTAAAACACGCTACAAGGTTACAAGGGGGAGAGGTGTGGGGATGCGGAAAGGGGACAGACGCATGGTGCACAGAACCCTAAGAGTTTCCCTTCTGTATGTTATACTTATATTAATTCTGTTATTGTACATGCATATTCAGGTCTCCAAAAGTAACTATTTCCAACTCACCTGTATCAATGACTGATCGCCTGCTGCCAAAAGATTCAATGTAGACAGCAGCATCCATCCATTACTGGACTCCTCTGAGTTCTCGATCTCCAGGAACTTGGCTATCGCGCAACTGGCTGCCTCCGTGCTCTGATTACTCGCTCGCTTCCGGATCTCAGAGACCATGAGTTTGGAAACTTGCTGGCAGAATGACAGGATGTCCCAGAACTTTTCGTTCATTTCACTCGATGGACTTGTGCCGAATACCTGATATTCAGTACACAAAATTAAGAAATTGAAAAATATCAAATACCTAGTAACCTCCTGACCGAACTTTGCTTGATAAAAAAACACAGAGAGAGGACTTATAAAAATGAAACCCGTTTTGATTGTTTTACCCAAAACCCCTACATTGTTTACCAAATTTATCAAAATCATTGTAGTGGTTTCTGAAATCCTATTTGCTAATAAAGGGTTGCTCATTTAATTTGACAAATAAGATCCATTTGTTTATATTTTTCATTTTATCAGTTATTTGATTCTAATGAGAAACGATTTGCTTCCATAACAGTCAGCTTTTTAGATATAGGGACAAATATTTTCAGGCTTTTCAGAAGTTTTGAATTAATGACTGCTAAAAAGACAGTATTATTTTACTATACGTATCTCAAACACATGAATACAATACCTTGCAGAATAGAGGTAGCATATTGTACAGCTTGTCGTCTTTTTCTGCATCTGTGAGGGGTTGCGGTGGATGGGTATACTCGGCAAACAGCTTCTTCAGATGCATCAGCCCCAGCTGTACATGAGATGCGGAGTTGGAGGCCTCAGGAGAGTCCGAAGACGCGGAGGCCGAAGCCCCGCGCAATTTGCGCATCAGATTCATTTTTACACTTTATAACGCACCAAACACTGACAGTTTATATTATCCTGATATTATCACCAACCCATCCATAATATTACAGATATTCTATGCGCAAATTAAAAAAATAAATAATCCATAATCGCTAATACCACACAACATCATTATCTTACTAGGAAAAGCTACGAATTGCTTACAGTAAACTACATGTTTACATTATTGATCTTATAAACGTTTTTCTCCGTAAAATCCTTTCTTTTATCAAGAATTGTAAAGAAAATTACGCCCACACAAGGCAAAATCTACATTGCCTACAATACAATATTAAATAAGGATGTGCGCTACACCTACATCAATATTAAAATGTATCGATATTTTGTATACATATATTTTTATTTTCAGTATTTTTTAATAAAAGACAGAAAAGCTTTATTCTGCAACCAAAAATATTGTAACTTAAAAAGCTATCATAAGAACTTAGCAAGTACTTATGATAAAAAATGCGTGAGAGTCGTGAAACACTTGGTTGGAAAGAATTTTGAAAAATAATTAGTGACGGAATAAATCTTACACGTCACAGCCTCAAATTATCAAATTGCTGAAAGAAGGGCCAGTGGCCAGCACAGCTATGTGCTGCTGGGTCCATCTTGACTCTGCAGCCACTTTACTGTGCATGGTGAAGTGGCCTATTAGTGTGGCGACACCGGAAGTATATATTTCTCTACGTTACGAAAAATCAAATCTAGGCTAAGAGCTTCAATGGTTGAAGAACGTCTAACAAGACTGGCACTTCTTTACATCCACAAAAACGTACCCATTGAAGTTAATGATGTGATAAAGCGTTTCGGGAGAAGACGTAAAAGACAAATTGATTTTGTTATTAAAATATACGCATTTTTAAGTGCAGTAAGTACTTACATACGGTAATAAATACCTACTTTTTATTTGTGTCTATGATTATTTAAATTAAATTATAACTTCTTGTGACTTGACCACGACTATGCGACCCCCCCCTCCCCCTTCCTGGCACCAAAACTGGATCTACCCTTGGCCCCGAGTGGCGCCAAAAGTGTCTGACTTTGGCTGAAGTGTTATCTTCCCCTAGGTTGAGTGTCTGGAATGTAATCCAGCTAGAGCTAGAGTTGGCTAGTATCACTGTGTCATCATCCTGCAGTCATTAATATCATACAACATACAAGTAATACACAAATAATAATTATCCGCCCAGTGAAAAGAAAACTATAATTTTTACTTATGCAAGCACATAAAGATTATATCTTATCGATAAAGTAAAATCATACAACACTAGTTAAAACTGACAGCTGATTTTTTTTCTTTTGATTGTTGCAGGTTGCAAAAGAATCAATTTTGTGAAGATCATTGCAAATTCAGAAAACGACAAATCTTTATTATGTGTGTGTGTCTCAAAGTCCCATTACCATAACATAGTGCCTACCCATTACTTGTATGTATTGCTTGCTTGCTTGTTTATAATTTTTAGGCATTTTATCTAAAAAGTTAAAAAGATGGGACCCTCCACCGTTTTTCGGTTTTTAAACCTGGCAACAGTTGCTGGCTGAGGCCAAAGCCCTAATGTCAAACGTCTATCGATTGTGCAATTTGTGTATTTTGTAAGAAAGTGTTTAATTTAATTGAAAACGTTTGAAATTTATAAAGATTCGTTACGATATTAATTAAATGTATCACCGAGTGAATTCTAAGTGTGAACTAAATCAACAAATTTTGGTTTTGACTCAGTTTTATGTGAAAACAGCCTAGATGCAGTACAATAAATATTTCCGTAAAGTTCCGTCTTGTTTGTTGTAAATATACTTAAAATTTGGAATTATGGTGGAGAACGGTGCGTCTAGTGGAGGCAGCGACAGTCCTAGCGCTACTTGTGCGCGCTCTGGGCTTCTGGAGACCCTTGTGCGCGGTGTTTGGTACCGCGTACACTGCTCCCTTGAAGATGATTACCTGAGCGTGTGTTTGGACGATGGCTACGATGCTACAACGACTCTCAACGGGACCCTGAACAACAACAATGTTGAGACCCCAAACAGCGATTTCACAGAAGTTCCAGAAGCCATAGCTAACCAAAAACGATTGGTACAGGTGGTCAAATCAGACAATAATGGGCTGGGTATATCCATAAAGGGCGGCATAGAGAATAACATGCCGATATTGATATCGAAAATATTCAAGGGAATGGCGGCTGATCTCACTGAACAGTTGTATGTGGGTGATGCGATTTTATCAGTGAATGGAGAGGATCTGAAAGATGCTACTCATGAAGAAGCCGTGAAGGCATTGAAGAGGGCTGGAAAAATGGTCCAGCTGGAAGGTAACAGTATAAATTACTTTAATTAATTAAAAAGTGTGTGAGATAAGACAGAAGATTTTTTAAAATTTTTATCTTTAACTAGCTGACCCGGCAAACGTTATTTTGCCAAAATTGAGGATTGTATGTATTTTTGTATGTTGTATCATAAAAAAATAGAAATTAAAAATTTTGTCTAAAAAATAAAAATGAAAATTTAGGGGTGGACTACCCCTAACATTTAGGGGGATGAAAAATAGATGTTGGCCGATTCTCATAGATACAGGATAAGCACAAACAATTTCATCAAAATCGGTCAAGCCGTTTCGGAGGAGTATGGCAACTAAAACTGTGACACGAGAATTTTATATATTAGATATACCTGAATTGATTTATTTAATTTATCAACAAACGGGACTCAAGTGAGACCCACCAACCCGCACTGGACTAGTGCTGTGGGTTATTGGTCTAAATCCCCTCTAGGTGAATGAGTAGAAAAAATATATTCCTTTAACCCGCCAAGGACATGATGATTGAATTCAATTGTTTGGGCTGGATCCTGCCGATTGTGGTTGAAGAATTAAGCTTAAAAAGGAAATTTTTTTAATTTATTTCAAACAGTTAAAATATGTAACTAAACATGTCTGCCAGTTATCTATAATTTTATGCAGGTCTCAATTAACCCTAATTGTGGCAGGTCAATAGTCAGTTGACAATTCCATTACACTTTGTCTCTTGAATGTGTTTTACTGACTCAACTGGTCTATTGTCTAAATTTATTATGTTTTTATGTTTCTTATTTGATTATGTTCTACATTATATGTTTTTTGTTTCTTAGGAGGGTTCTATAATTCGAAATAAGAATTTTTACCTCCACAAACTACACACCTGATTTTGATAAAATTTCTGTGGGACCACCTGACAAGTATACCTTTTCAAACAGAAAAGAATTTTCCTAATCGGTCCAGGCGTCTTCAAATCTGTGAACATACATAAAAGGATTGCTACTAACTGCTGATCGCTTGACAACTGCTTCCTTTTTGCAAGTCTGTTAAAAAGCCCGCTATTTATATCCAACCACTTTCATGTCTAGTTCTCTTCTAATGCCACTTGTGGTCACCCATCCAAGAGTGGCCCATACCTGATGTCACTTAACTGGCGAGCGTGTTAGTAATGCATAGTCTAGCCTGACCACCGAGCTTCTGTTTTATATTGTTTTAATGATGTCAAATAATACTTTTTCAGTGAAATACTTGCGAGAAGTCACACCATACTTCCGGAAAGCGTCAATTATCAGCGAAGTGGGCTGGGAGCTGCAGAGAGGGTACATGGCGGAGGCTCCGCCGTCCCCGCCCTCTCCGCGGCGACGAAGAGCCGACACTCGTTACGTTCCGTTGCTGATGGCGTGTGTGGCGAAAAATCTACGACATCATGACCCAGGTAAATACTTCAGTCATGTAGTGTAGTAGCATTGATGTAATTTGCAAGATGATAACAAGTCAAATAAGACACTTTTCTAAATGTCAAAACAAACATTTTCTATAGAATTTGTTTGAAGTACAAAAGTGTGACGTCACGCTTTTTTGCAGGCAAATAGCACATTTAATATCAGTTTCTCTGCATTAATTGATCTAATATCATGTTGAAAATGATAATAATCAATGAAAAATTTTTAGACAATAGAATTTATTTTTGACCTAGTCATTTACCCAATTGTGTGTAAGAACTTATACATTTAATGCACGTATTTAATTAAGAAAGAGTAATAACTACCAAGAAAACACTTGTTGAATTAAGTCGCCTCATCTTACATTGCGACCCTGCCAGTCGGCGTAGCCCTGCGCCGGACGCGTGAAAAAGTTCACCTGACCAGGGAGCCGAAGAGATTAAACTATTTGACAGTATTTTACGACCAGCCACCTGTATTTGCTGCATGAGATGTTTGTTCTTAGTCCTTAAGTAGTCCCTTACGATATCCATTGGAGGAAATGGAGTAGTTTTCTAGGCTGGAAAACATGCACAGCAAAAATTGCTTGGAATATGTTTGTTTATAAAGCTTTATTGTACATATAAGAAAGAACACAGATACAAATCAGAAAAGTAAACAGACAGCTGACTTATACAGGGATTATATCTCCTCTAGTTAACTCTTGTCTACTTATTTGTTTGGGGCAGAAGTTGTACAATATAAAAAAGATATTTTATTAATGTAATATATAAACCGGGCTCAGCACGAATCTTTTTGCGCGGTTAAAGAATGGGATTAGAAATGTCGGCTCAGAGCCGGTACCTTCAGCATACTATGTATAAACGCAATAACGATTTGGTAATTAATAACTGAAAACGGTATAAAATATCGAAATATTGTTACCGTTGAAAATGTTTTCGTTATTTTATTAATTAAAACAATTTTTATGTTTGTTTCATATGTCCTATTATTTTGTGATCTTTTTGACTGTACACTACATTAATGAAAATAATACACTAAAAATCACCTTAAAGGTTACGGCTAATTAACCTTGTGGCAACGCTGAACGCAGCTTTTTTTTGTCAGTCGGTACCCACGGATGTGAGTATAACGCAAATAGTGTGCGAGCGAGAAGTGAATAGATGCGCCGTCATTTTTGATCCTATTCTTTATCCGTACGGGTAGTACTGTACAAATAATATGGGTTTTGAATGTTGGTATGTGTTTCCAGAGGAGCGCACGATCGAAGTGTACTCTCCGGACGGCGTGCACGCGCTGGCGCTGCGCGCGAGCTCGGCGGGCGCGGCGTCGGGCTGGCACCGCGCGCTGCACGCCGCCGCACGACGCGCCGCGCGTGCTGCTCTGGCGCGCGCCCGCCCGCGACTGCGCCCGCTCTTGGGAGATGTCCGGTACGCGGGATGGCTCGCCAGGCGTCCTCCGCAGGACCATGTAAGTTTGTATATAATCTGTGGAGTCTTTTTGCATCAAAGCGCTAGTGTTGCGCGCGCGCAGCAAGTGCTGCTCTGGCATACGCTCGCCCGCGACTGCGACCGCTGTTAGGAGATGTTCGGTACGCGGAATGGCTCGCCAGGCGTCCTCCGCATCAGAATTAATCTTCATCTTAGAGCTCCTACAGACGACCGAGAATGCTCGCGACATCTCGTCTGGTTGAGCCATTTCGATCACTTATTATTTTCCTACTTTAAATAAATATGTTCAGCGGCTTAGTCAAAAAGTCGTATTTTTTCATGTGCTTTTAGTGACCGACAGTATTAAGATACCGTGTGGTGGTGTCAATGTCGTGTGGTCTCCGACAGACTTTTATACGACCACTAAAGTCTTCCCATGGATGATGTAGAAGCTAGAAGGCCAACTAGGAAATCTAGCAAGCTAACCAAGTATACTTTAACTGAATTATTGTTTCTTTTTTTAATTTTTATTTGGGTATCCTTAAACTGAGTGAGACCTCTCCAACCAGCCCGGCCTGCGAGGAGAGTGTCCACGACATGGCCGTAGCCAGAAATGTCTTTCGGGGTGGAGGGGGACGGGTTAAAACCAGAGCCTACCTACCTACACATCCATGTTGGTTTGTGGGCGTCCTTTAATTACGCGAAGCATTGTTCAGAATTTTTTCGGGTTTGAACCCCCAAACCCCCCTAGCTACGGCCGTGGTCCACGAGATAATTCTATGCCTGCTTTGTCTAACTACGTAGTACAGAGAGGGTCATGCTGCCTGCATCGGATCCTGCAGTGGAGCCTAAAAAAGGACCTGAAGATAATGATAATAATTCTTATACAAGTGTTGCTTATGATCTTCTAGGTCAGTGCTTCAGGCGGTTCAGACAGTTCGGATGAGGCGGAAGGTTGGCAGCCAACGTTCGTGGCTATTACAGACCGGGAATTGAGGTGAGTTGTGTAGTTTTACGATTATTAATTTCTGGAAAAACTTTAAACTAGGGTTTTCTTTCCAATCATCATCATCATCCGAGCTTATTCCCGGTTGCATCCTCAGCAGTAACGCTTCAGAGCCCGGGGTCCGCTACCTAACCAAGGAGATTTGACGAGGTTAGGGTTTTCTTTCCAATATCGATGCTTAATGTAATAAATCCAGCTTTAACAAATGAGTATGATATTTCTTGAAAACTTTTCAACTAACAGATATATCTTGTGCGATATTTTTAAATTATAAAAATTTGGAAAACCGAGTTCAGTATACCTCTCCACAAATCTGCTTTTTTGCACAAATTTTACCTGAACTTCGACCTTTCATAAAGTAATCATAAATTGAAAAAATAAAAAAAAAATTTCGATAGATGCCTCGCAAATATAATTTTTTAGCTATTCGTGTCCCACTGCTGGGCAAAAGCCTCCCCTCTTTCCAAATGTAAAGAAAATATTAAATAAAAAACATTTATTCCACACACTTGTAAGGCTTACTGACAAAAACGTATATCCTGGAACAAGTTTTATGAAATTTCCGCAGCCTATGAATAGTTAATATTCATTCAATGGATAGTTAATACTAATTTCATTCAATAGTATGCAAAACGTGCCCTAAGGCACTATCTTTCTCTTTTTGGTTTGCCTTTTTTTCTAGTATTGCCCTGGATGAAAAAACAAGTATTTTGAACACAGACTACTCAACCTACAAGACCACGCTTTGCCGAGGCCCGACGCTCGCCATGCCTAGGTTATATCATGACCTATGAGCGGTCCCGCCCCCTTTTTTGCTCTTTATTCTGCGACTAACATTCGATGCGTAAACAGTGTGTGTGCTCTTAAAGAAAAATTAAATTCAGTATTTAAAATGCCGTATTGTACTGTGAAACTGTGTCGAACGTGAAGTGCAATTTCCAGTCTCATGTAGGACGGTTTTACATTTCACAATAATAAGATAGAAAAACTGTGATAAAGTAAAATTTTCCTTATTTTAAAGGGTACCCGTTGATGTCTTTTTAAAAAGTCTCTTTCTCTCTTCATGTGATTAGCATAAGGTTGTCTCGCTCTGTCTATTTGATAGTGACGAGACACAACGTAAATATAAGGAATTAATTATCGACAACATTTTAACTATTTTATTTTAAAAATTATTTTATTATATAGATAAATAAAAAGTATCAGATTGCTTGATATTTAAATCTGGTTTGTATATAACACTCCCATATTAAATAAGTGTAATGATTACAGGGTTCATGTATGTAGTTTTGTATATTTTTATGCATTGTATGCATCATCATCATCACATCAGCCATAGCCATAGGAAGTCCACTGCTGGACATAAGTCTCCCCAAAGGATTTTCAAAATGATCGATTGAAAGTGGCCTGCATCCATTATTTTCCTGCAACCTTGCTGCTCCCTATTAAATAAGTGTAATGATTAGATGTTTGTTTGTATTCATATACCTATATATATCATTATCATTTCATCAGCCATTGGAAGTCCACTGCTGGACATAGGTTTCCCCAAAGTATTTTCAAAACGATTGATTGGAAGCGGCCTGAATTCATAATTTTCCTGCAACTTTGCTCAGGTCGTCCATCCACCTAAGGACACCCTCCTAGGGACTCTTACGCTTCGCTTGCCGATAAATATAACGTGAGTTTATTTAGTCCGTCATAATTTCGTATAGGTAAACCTATGAAGAATATATACATAAAATCACAAATATATAACATTATATAATGTATAATAAAACCGCGTTTAGGCGATTGCAATAACTTTATTTCATGTGTGTTTTAATTATATTATAACAAGAATTAGTGTTTGTGCATTGACCTTATTTTTTTGCTGATGATGTTACTATATAATAAAAATAAACATTTATTTTTATTTTTCCATTTTATCATAAACTCAACGGTGTTTATCGATATCAAGACAAAGTCATACATCACTATGGAGTTACTGGTGACATGTACCTGCTTTCGTCAATCTAGGCGCGACCTTGAGCGAGCCAATAAAAACCATCGGACCTTGCCCCCGCACCCCGCCAACTTTTGGCGATTTCGTGTAGTAAAGTCCATGAAAACGTGGTCTTTAGGTTATATGTGGTCTGTGTAGAGTGGGGGCTTGCGACGTTATGCCTCTATGTTAAAATCGAACGTAGTAATGACGTCATGCGACATTTCAATGTGCTGTCTTTGTCAGTTTTTATTTGTTAGAAAGAAAAAATATGTGTACGATATTTTTAATAATCTAACCGATGGGCTAATAATGTTTTGACTTAATTACATACTTATACTTATAGTTTGTAATACCCTGCCAGGGTTGATTTACTTATTTACCAATTTTTTTATTAACCTCTACTGTCCCACTGCTGGGCAAAGGTCTCCCCCATCTACTTCAAATATCTCGATCGTGTGTTATTTCCAACCATTCCCTTTCATACTTCTATTCACCTATGCAAGCGAAAAATAAAAAAAGAAAGAGAGCCTGACTGCCAAGCAAGGAAGAAAACAAGTAATTATTCCAAATAAACCCGACTGCCTTTATTTTATATTTTTTTATTTAGTGCCAGAAATTTGAATTTGGCGTTAAAAATCTGCCATTCTGTTCTTTTTTTTTATTTTGATATACCCAGTGTAACTTCTACAGTTATGACTAATCTAACGACACCTCTTAAGCTAAAATCCATGGAGCCGTTCAGATCGATGTTGCAAAAACATCGATGATGGCATCGATAATGACATCCATAGCTGAACATCGATGTCAGGCAACATAGATGCTTTTGCAAACGTTATCACAGACGTTTGTCAATAAATCAAACAACCATAAAATAACTCGTGTTAAAATAAAACAAAGAAATAAATTGGAGGTATCGAGTGAACACATTATAAATTCCAATATTTTTGTCAATTGACTGTAAAAATAATAATTTTGAAAGCGCAGAACATTTCAATCTGTTACAATGCGACACAAATACGTCAAACAAAAATGGCGGACTTGAAAGCATTTATGGAGAAATTGCCGACACGTAAATTGAACCAAAGTGGCAGTCGTCGGCGCATTACTGATTCCTGCGTCGATAACCGCCATTTTGGTTCAACCTACGTACTGTGAATTTGTACAAAAAAGCTTTGAAGTTCGCCATTTTTGTGTCCGTGACATCGACGTCACGATTTTACATCGATGATCCTCGAAAATCGATGAATATCGAGTGACATCGATGTATCGATGTTTAAAATAATGCAATATCGATTTTTAAACATCGATGTTGAATCGTCTAACATCGATGATTATCGAAAATCGATGATCATCATTCAGGCTGCAGAGCGTGCCAAACAATTATACATACATACATACATAGGTCCGAAATACGTACATACATACACACTCCCGAAAACGTAACTCCTTCTGGCGCAGTCGGGTAAAAACAGTTTTATTATAATTGCCAGGTTGTACGAAGCGGCCCCATGGTCTGGCGAAGCCTGGTGCGCGCCCACGGAAAGCTTCGGTCTGGCGGCGACCAGGCTGGCGTGGTGGCGGCGCGGGGCGGACGCGGGCGGCGCGGCCGCGCTGGGGCTGCGCGCCGGCACCCCCGCCGGGCTCGTGGTGCGCGCGCTGCGGGCCGACACCCCGCACGACTTGGCCGCTGTAGCCGGGGCGCTTGTAGATGGCGCTCATGCTGCCGTCAGAGCTCAGCCCGAGTTCACGTTCCGTTGCAGGTATCATTAACTTGTTACTAGACCCCGCTGACATTACTTTCTTGTAGGGATTGAATCTTTTAATTAAAGAGCTCGCCGGGCTGGTGGTGCACGCGCTGCGCGCAGACACCCCGCGCGACTTGGCCGCCGTCGCCGGGGCGCTCGTGGATGGCGCTCATGCTGCTGTGAGGGCACAGCCCGAGTTTACGTTCCGATGCAGGTATGAATAATCACGTCGCATTGACATTACTTTGCCAACACGCCGTACCACTTGGCCGCGGTGGACGGGACTCTCGTAGATGGTGCTCATGCTACTGTGAAGGCAGGTATGCTGATCACTAGACCCCGTTGTCTGGTCGCACTGACATTACTCTCTTGTATGAATTGAATCTTTTAATTTATCGAGCTCGCCGGGTTGGTGATGGCGTTCACGCTCTTATCAGAGCACGGCTCGAGTTTACGTTCCGTTGCAGGTATCATTAACTTGTTACTAGACCCCGCTGACATTACGTTCTTGTAGGGATTGAATCTTTTAATTTATCGAGGTCGCCGGGTTGGTGATGGCGTTCACGCTCTTATCAGAGCACGGCTCGAGTTTACGTTCCGTTGCAGGTATCATTAACTTGTTACTAGACCCCGCTGACATTACGTTCTTGTAGGGATTGAATCTTTTAATTTATCGAGGTCGCCGGGTTGGTGATGGCGTTCACGCTCTTATCAGAGCACGGCTCGAGTTTACGTTCCGTTGCAGGTATCATTAACTTGTTACTAAACCCCGCTGACATTACGTTCTTGTAGGGATTGAATCTTTTAATTTATCGAGGTCGCCGGGTTGGTGATGGCGTTCACGCTCTTATCAGAGCACGGATCGAGTTTACGTTCCGTTGCAGGTATCATTAACTTGTTACTAGACCCCGCTGACATTACGTTCTTGTAGGGATTGAATCTTTTAATTTATCGAGGTCGCCGGGTTGGTGATGGCGTTTAGCTCTTATCAGAGCACGGCTCGAGTTTACGTTCCGTTGCAGGTATCATTAACTTGTTACTAGACCCCGCTGACATTACGTTCTTGTAGGGATTGAATCTTTTAATTTATCGAGGTCGCCGGGTTGGTGATGGCGTTCACGCTCTTATCAGAGCACGGCTCGAGTTTACGTTCCGTTGCAGGTATCATTAACTTGTTACTAGACCCCGCTGACATTACGTTCTTGTAGGGATTGAATCTTTTAATTTATCGAGGTCGCCGGGTTGGTGATGGCGTTCACGCTCTTATCAGAGCACGGCTCGAGTTCACGTTCCGTTGCAGGTATCATTAACTTGTTACTAGACCCCGCTGACATTACGTTCTTGTAGGGATTGAATCTTTTAATTTATCGAGGTCGCCGGGTTGGTGATGGCGTTCACGCTCTTATCAGAGCACGGCTCGAGTTTACGTTCCGTTGCAGGTATCATTAACTTGTTACTAGACCCCGCTGACATTACGTTCTTGTAGGGATTGAATCTCTTAATTTATCGAGCTTGCCGGGCTGGTGGTGCGCGCGCTGCGGGCCGACACCCCGCACGACTTGGCCGCCTTCGCCGGGGGCGCTCGTGGATGACGCTCATGCTGCTGTGAGGGCACAGCCGGAGTTCACGTTCCGTTGCAGGTATCATTAACTTGTTACTAGGCCCCGCTGACATTACTTTCTTGTAGGGATTGAGAATCTTTTAATTTCTCGAGCTAAACGAGCGCGCCAAAACGCCGCACGAGTTGGCCACCGTGGCCGGGGCGCTCGTAGATGGCGCTCATGCTGCCATTAGAGCACAGCCGGAGTTTACGTTCCGATGCAAGTATGACTAACTTATCACAGTTATCATGTCGCACTGACATTTCTTTCTTGTAGGAATTGAATGTAGATGGCGCTCATGCTGCTGTGAGAGCACAGCTGGAGTTTACGTTCCGATGCAGGTATCATTAACTTATCACTAGACTAGAGTGATCTGGTCGCACTGACATTACTTTCTTGTACGGATTTAAACTTATAAGTTATCGAGTTGGGCGCAGTGGTGGGAGCTCTTGTAGATGGCGCTCACGCTGCCGTCAGAGCACAGCCCGAGTTCACGTTCCGTTGCAGGTATGACTAACATACCACTAGAGTTATCATGTTGCATTGACACTACGTTCTATTGAGCTGGGGCTACGCGCCGGCACCCTCGTCGGGCTCGTGGTTTGCGCGCTGCGGGCCGACACCCCGCACGACTTGGCCGCTGTAGCCGGGGCGCTTGTAGATGGCGCTCACGCTGCTGTCAGAGCACAACCCGAGTTTACGTTCCGACGCAGGTAGGACTAACTTACCACTAGAGTTATCATGTCGCATTGACATTACTTTGCCGACACGTCGCATGACTTGGCCGCCGTCGCCGGGGCGCTTGTGGATGGCGCTCACGCTGCCGTCAGAGCACAGCCCGAGTTCACGTTCCGTTGCAGGTATGACTAACATACGACTAGAGTTATCACGTCGCATTGACACTACTTTCTATTGAGCTAGAGCTGCGTGTTGGGTACCCCGCCGGGCTGGTGGTGCGCGCGCTGCGCGCAGACACGTCGTAAGACTTGGCCGCCGTGGCCGGGGCTCTCGTAGATGGCGTTCATGCGGCTGTGACAGCACAACCGGAGTTTACGTTCCGATGCAGGTAGGATTAACTTACACTAGAACCCGTTATCTAGTCGCACTGCGCGCTGCGTGTCGACACGCAACACAAGTTGGCCGGGTAGTGGCTGGATGCGGAAGGCGGAGCACTGGGTGTGGCGGTGGCGAGTCTTGGGAATGGCAAATGTTTACTAGTAGATCAGGCTGTTGATGAAGATGATTATGATTGATTTTGAATTGCATTTAAACTTGGCATTGGATTGGATTTAAACCCTTTTTAGGCGAACAATTAGCCGATAGGATCTTGGCCCCCTTTTTAACAGGTGTGTTTTTGGTGGGATTTCAACACTTTTTTTCAAGAAATCGTACAAATTTTTTATACCCCCCTTCTCCTCCCCCCTTTTCATCGTATACTCATTGTATGTTTTTGTTAATTTACATATTATATAAAACACGACCTGCGTGCCAAATTTCATAACGCTAGGACAGTTGGAAGTGGCCTAGAGGTTTTGATTACCGGTCAGTGAGTCAGTCAGTGCCAAAATTAGCTATTTTCACATGGTCATATTTCAGGATCTACTGAAGCTATATCTATGAAATTTGGCATAATGCTTTAGTACTAGTATATGATTACGTAGGTATAATTTTATCTCTGTACTTGCAAAAGGCACTGAGCTACAGGGGGGTCAAAAGTGGGTCGAAACGATTCGTGTAAATAGTGCACGGCATGCGCGCGGCCTGTTGCTGGAACTTAGCCTGCGCACTACCGTGCGCTTAGATATATAATACCTATGCTATATGATAAACACGAGTTAAAAATTTAACCCCTTATTCATAAAAAATTATAAACTTTTGCTAAACCTATTTTAATTAAAATATGTTTTGTCTCGTTCTTTCAACGTCAAATATTCAAAAGAGGCAAAGGGACAAAGCATCATCATCATCATCATCCGAGCGTATTCCCGGTTGCATCCTCAGCAGTAACGCTTCAGAGCCCGGGGTCCGCTACCTAACCAAGGAGATTTGACAAGGTTACTGGTTTTTACACAGAGCGACTGCCGTCTGACCTCCACAACCCAAAGGGCAAACCAGGAACCAATCCTTGGATAGTTTGATGATCAAACGCTAGGTGGCGTTCGGGACCCACAATTTTGCGTGTCTTCCGAAACACGGAATCATCTTTCTTTTCGGATAATCAGGTGATTCAAGCCTGCAATATCCAATCCAGACTGGAAACAACTTTTCACTAAGTATGCTTCCCAGTGGGAATCGAACCCATGACCTCCGGGTCACAAGGCGAACGCCTTGACCACTGGGCCACGGAGGCAGTCAAAGGGACAAAACATGTTTTAACTAAAAAAGAAATGTGGTGTCGTGGGACACCAGGTAGGAACGAAGTTTCTTCGGCTAATGTAGAATCGACACAATTTGCAAAAGAATTGTGTATATGACTGTCGCGCCTGCGCACGTCTCATTTAACGGTTTTATTTAACGAGGTCATCCTTACGGTTTTACTATCACATTTTTTTCAGTTCGGTCGCGCAGTAAAATCCCTATCTCCTCCAAGCCTGCCGTAAGGAACTTCGTTCCAAAAAGGGTTTAGCAATCGCTTATTATTTTTTATGAATTTGAGGGTTAGAATTTCAAATATCTGTAAAAAATAAGTACGTGGTATATCTGTATGAAAAAATAACAAGCTATTTTCGTACAAAGTTAGCGAGTAACATATTGTGGTGTGTGTGGCAGGTTCCGCGGAGTGTGCGCGCGCTTGGCGCTGGGCGCGGGCGGCGCGTGCGTGTGGGAGGCGGCGGGGTCGCTGGGCCGCGGCGGGGCGCGCGCGCTGCACCGCCGGCCGCTGCACGCGCTGCGGGCCTCCGCCGACGACGACCGCTCCAAGCTGTGGCTGCACTTCACCGACGACGACACTGTCGTCAGTACCCTCCTACCTCATACAATCCGCTATTTTTTTTTTTTTTTTTTTTTTGTTTTTTGTTTTGACAGACATAGGTTGCCTCGGACGGCATTTCCTACTTCACCCGGACAAGGTTTGAAGAGCGGGCCAGAGGCCCGGCTTCCTATATTAATATACTACTAGCAGCAGCGCAAAGGGCTCCCAAGGGGGAAACCTCGGCTTTGGGCGCGCTAAGGATTATGGCAAATTTTGGGGTGCTGCAACACCCATGTTTTGCCGGAAGGGCCGAAGCTACGGTGCCAGAAGGGCCTACTTAGGACGCAAATCGTCCAGGTACCGCCGGGCGGTACCTAGTGAACGAGCTATCACAATCCGCAATTTTCCAACAAGTCAATTTATAGTCGTATTTTTAATTAGACGAAGTCAACTGACGTTTACTGTATTGTCAGTTTTTGATGAAATAAAAATAGTGTTGTGACAAAGTGAATGATTGAAAAAACTCCTGAATGAATGAAATTGCCTCGATTGTCTAGTGAATAGTTAGTGTGCCGAACTGCCGATATCGGGTACGGGGTTCAAATTTTCGACGACTATGTTCCTATAGTATCTACCTATACTGAATACCGAGTATTTTAAACATTAATGAAAACATTGCGAAGAAACTTGTAAGACTGTCCTATTTTCAACACATCATGCAGTTGAAACTATAGATATATAAAATATAACAATTATAGGTAGGTAATGAAAATAAAAAAAAAAACATCGCTTATTACATTTGTTCATTCATCTGATTGAACGAAAACTGAACGCATCACTATTACTTTAAATATGGCAACATTATTTTACAAAGTGACACTAGCTACTGTCAGTTAGCTTCGTCTAATTAAAAATACGACTATAGATACTTTTTTCTAAACGTCAAAACAAACATTTTCTATGGGATTTGTATGAAATACTGGCTAATGACGTCATATATTCTTGAAGTCAAATAGCGCTCTTATTATCAGTTTTCTGGAATAATAAATCTAAAATCACGTTAAATGGATATGTTTCAAGACAAGTGACATTATTTTGCGATGTGTTATTTTCTTATCAGTACAAAATAATTTATTTTTGACCCAGGAAAATACCCAATTCTTGGACTACTAATATTGGCATGCTATTACTACTAGCAAAACATGTTTGTTCTTTAATATTTATTGTAAGACCTATATTACCATGTTTTAAGCAAATAAAGATATGATTATGATTATGATTACCGTCTAGGAACCCTCGTCTCGCATAACTCCGTTATAATTTCGTGATTCGTATTTATCATTTTAAAAAAACATAATAATAAATGACAAAGCCCTTCTGGCGAGTAGGCGACCGATACTGTGATAATTTTTCAAAACTAAAAACCGATTTCACCCCCAAACTACACAATCGATTTTGATAAAATTTCCATGGTACCTGGAAAGTATACCCTTTCAAACAAAAAAAGAATTTTTCAAATTAATTCAGGCGTTTTTGAATAATCGGTGAACGTACATAAAAAAAATAAAATAAAGGATCGCGACGAATTGATAACCTCCTCCTTTTTTGGAAGTCGGTTAAAATGAGTTTTTTTCAGCGTTTCTTCTCAGCAGTGGTCGTTACGAAGCGCTGGTATTGGTAGCTTTTCTTTAAAATAAATTAAATTTCAATATAAACTACACGTAATGTAATTTATATTTATTGACGTGTAAAAGTACATGTAAAGTCTAATTACTGAATAAACATTTGAATTTTGAGTTTTAAATTTGAATTTTGTGATCAAATAAAAGAAATGCATTAGTTTGAAGAGGTTAAATTTCATGAAATTATGTGTGAGATCGAGAGACTAACTGAATATTCGAAAATTTTTTTGTAAACAGACGTAATAATAACATTTACTCCGATCAGGAACCCACCTGCTCAACTAATCTATCTATAATTTAAGCCTGTCGACGAAATGGTTTCCGTGTCCATTTCTTAAGCCATTCTTTAACCTCCCAATTCGACACAGTGTCAACTTTTACCTTTACCTGATCTTTAAATGCTCCTCTTATTCTCCCTCTTCTAGCGGCCGCAAAACATGATCCTACAATAAAATGTATCTTCCAGGAGCTGGACATGGAAGGCAGTCCAAAGCCGGCAGTGTTTATCCTGCACAACCTGCTGTCTGCGCGAGTGCACTCGCTCCCCGGCGAGGTCGCCACCAACCCCCTATAGCCCGAACAATACCGGGACTCGTCGCCCGACTACCTAACGGAGTATTGACGACACCCAGATAAGTCGATTTAGTATACAATTGGTCAAGCTTGTATGTGGACTCATTCCGTAAAAGATGTGTTTTGTGCTGGAGATGTCTAGACTTTTCCGCTAGGTGGCGCTAGTAGTAACGGCCTGTCATCGACTAATCATAAAGAATTGGTTGAGAATGTAATGCGCTGCAAATCTCTAGTATATCATATAGAATTGGTTGAGAATGTAATGTGCTGCAAATGTCTAGACTTTTCCGCTAGGTGGCGCTAAGAGTAACGTAGGCCTGTCATCGACTACCATCTTGTATATGATTTGAGAATTTCGCGGTCACAATGACTGTTATTAGTACTACGGGACTTACCGCGATTAATATCATTTTTAGCCAGATATTTCGACGACCCGATATTTCGACGTGACATGACCATGGCGGCAGTAGGGTCGTCGAAATATCTGGTTGAAAATAATATTAATCGCGGTAAGCCCCGAAGTACTAATAACTACCGTCTTGTATATGAACTCTCCGAAAAAGATTAGTTGTTGGAGATGTCTTGACTTTTCCGCTAGGTGGCGCTACGAGTAACGTAGACCGCTGTCATCGATCAGTTTTCAAAAATATGGGGCAGCAGATGGCAGCACCGTGACGTCAGGTCCAATAAGCTGCTGTTATTGGATACATTTGACGAAACAAAATAACCTGTTAGGGGATACATGAATTTTTAGGATTCCAGTGTTGTAAAGCCAAAAGTGGCCGTTTTACGGAAATGTGCTGAGAAAAAAAGCTGAAGCTTTTCTTCGCGCTTCTAAAATGTTTAAAGTGAGAATATGAATAATCTCACTTTAAACTGTAAATAGTAGTTCATAAAATAGTTGAAGGATTACCTAGGACTTTGTCCAGACAACATTTTAAATGATAACTCCGTTTCCTTTCAAATAATAATTTCAAATGGGGGCAGCATTGAACCCATAAAAAATCAGGTAGTCCCTTAACTGATGGTCCAATGAAAAAAGTCCATTCGACTGACGTCACTGCTCCCATTTGGTGTACAATATTATCGAAACCCTTAATGGTATAATTGAGCTCTTTCTGATAAAGATGAGTGTGTAATGTGCAGAGATCGCAATCACGGCTGCTTTTGCTATCAAAAGTATGGATATGACTAACAGCCCCGGGATTTCTCGAGAATCGGTATCTTAAACTGAAATCACATAATTATGATTGTTTTATTTACCATTTCCTATTATTCATTTAAAGAGAAAGATTGTGTACGCTACAAGCAGTAGAATAGAACATCCGTTACTAAGGTTCCGAGTCTTGAGAAATCCCAGGACTTTTAGTCATATCCATACTTTTGACAGCAATAGCACCCGTGATTCCGATCGTCTTTTCCGCTCGTCTTTTGCTGAAGACGTCTCGTCTTTTCCGCTAGGTGGCGCTACGTCTAACGTAGACCTGTCATCGAATACAACTTACGGTTTAAAACGTAGGGAGTATCTTCTCGCTTCTTATTCCTATCAAAAATCGTAGTAGTGTGCGTTTATTTTCATATGTTACGAAACGCAGTTTGCCTCTGAACCGCAAGATCTTGGTTTCGATTCCCGATCTGGTTAAGATGGTAAATGATCTGTTACTAAATGTAACGCGGATTTTTTCAACATCTATTATAATAAATACTTCTATTATAAAAAAAAAATACTACTAACTTTAAGTTTATATTTATTAACACTAGATTATAACTTATTTAGAAGCTATACTCCATTTGTTTAGGTACTTAAATAAAAGTAAACAATCTTGACATGACTTTTTATTAAAATAAACACTTTATAAATCAATACCCTTGGAAATTACAAATTAATTAATTTATAAATTACATTGGGTCGTTACATTAGCAAGATGAAGACATTGACCGAGACGTTAAAAGAGCCGTATTAATGCAGGGTGGATGAAGTGGAGGCAAGTGACTGGCACAGCCTGTGATCCAAAGATGCCGTTAAGACTATAGGGTAAATTTTATAAAACCATAATAAGACCAGTGATGCTCTACAGCGAAGAATGTTGGGCAGCAAACGCAGCAGATGAGAGATGTCGCCATGCGGCAGAAATGAGGATGCTACGTTGGATGTGTGGAGTGACGCGGATGGGTAAAGTGAAAAATGAATATATTATGGGATGTATCAAAGTATCTTTACTATATTTTCATGGTTTGGGCACATGATGAGAAGAGAGGAGGATCATGTAACTAAAAAGGTGTTTTACATGACTGTGAGTGGGTGCCCTGGGAGTAGATGAAGGTATGACTCGCCATAGAGAAAATTGGAAAGAAAAGACATTTTGCGCCGACCCCATATAAATAGATGGGAAATGGTAAGAAAGAAGATACATTTGTAATATGTACAGATATTACTTTTTAAAGTGTATATATCTATAAAAAGACATGTCAAGATTGTTTACATTTATTTAAATACCTAACCGAACGGAGCTCCTAAATAAGTTGTCAAAACTCAATCTGTGTTATTTCGTTTTTAAATAAGGGCGCCACTGTCTATGCCAATACTGATATTTGCAACCCTATTTTGTTGCCATCTCTAAAATTAATTCCGATACTAGACACAACACATTCCTATCTCTGTTTTAAACACAAATACAGATTTTGTATACATTGCCTGTTTTGTAATAATTAGCTTTTTTACTCTGAAGGTTCAAAAACAATCCGCCAGATGCGCTACGGGTTGGGATTACAAATTTTTAATCATAATTTTTTTTTTCTAAACTAAAAACCGACTTTACCGAAAAATTACACAACCCACCACCTGACAAGTATACCCTTTAAAGCAAAAAAAGAATTTTTCAAATCTGTCCAGGTGTCTTTGAATAATCGGTGAACATACTTAATAAAATAACTAAAAGATAACCTCCCCCTTTTTTAAAGGCGGTAAAAAATGAGTAAAGAAATGAAATAATTAAGGCCTGTCGTCCAACGGTCCTGTCCTGACGCGGTGAACGGGTTAAATTGTTCGATGTAACCAAACACCTGTGACGTCGGCGAGCCGGCTGGTGTTACTATCTTAGGTATTTTGTAGATTAGTGAACTTTCGGTATGTAGGACGGGCAAAAAATGTACTTACGGACAATAAATGTTTGGTTGGATGCCCATTCAACCCAACATTTATTGATGAGACGCGTAATAAACGGATTAAAATATCATTTGTTTAACATTTTACAACAAATACACTATACGAGTGTCATTCTGAATTTCGACAGTTAAATATACTCCCCAAGCATTTATAATAAAACCTTTAGTTGGTACTAGTAATGTGCCGGATATCCGTATCCGTATCCGTATCCGCGGATATCCGAGGCAGAAGAAATATCCGTGTCCGTATCCGTTACTTTTTGACGGATCTTTTACGAATTCGGCACATCACTAGTTGTTACATTTATTGGTGAGACGCATAATAAGCGGAGTTATATAACATTTGTTTAACATTTTACAACAAATACACTATACTCCCCAAACATTTATAATTAAACCTTTAGTTGTTACATTTATTGGTAAGACGCATAATAAGCGGAGTTATATAACATTTGTTTAACATTTTACAACAAATACACTATACTCCCCAAACATTTATAATTAAACCTTTAGTTGTTACATTTATTGGTGAGACGCGTAATTAGCGGAGTTAAATAACATTTGTTTAACATTTTACAACAAATACACTATACTCCCCAAACATTTATAATAAAACCTTTAGTTGACCTGAAAAGTATTACGGAAATCAAAACATTTCTACCCCTTGCTATTGGAGCATCTGGAAGATTTTTTATTTATTTATTTAAAAAACTCCACCATTAAAATTGTTTACAATTAGCGGTCTTAACGCTAAAAGCGTTTTCTCCCAGTCAACCATAGGGAAAAACAGATATTTTTTTGTGAACTTCTTGATTCTTTACAACTTTTTCAGAAAAAAGGCTAATTGTAACCAAAAAGGTAATACATAAGTATAACATAGAGATAGAAAAAACAATAAGGTATTAAAAAAATCTGCATCTGAATTTGAACAGTGATTCCTGCTTTAGTCATACAAAAAAATTATATCAATCGAAATATCTGTGATGCCTCACATATGGTCGTTCTACTCTTGTCATATCGGACTCGTATCTTCTCTAGTAAGTTGTATCACGTGTGTAAGTCTTTTAGAATGTATAGAGTCGAAGCTGTGTGCATCTTACTGATATCAAAAAAGATTTAAAGATTCAAATGTTATTCAGTAATCAGACCTTTACAGGCACTTTTACACGTCAATGAGTATAATTTATGTTACGTGTAAAGTATATTAAATTTTAATTTATTTAAAAAGAAAAGCTACCGATTCCAGCGCTTCGTAACGACCACGGCTGAGAAGAAACGCCGAAAGAAACTCATTTTCACAGTATTGGTCGCCTACTCGCCAGAAGGGCTTTGTCATATTATTGTTAGTGTATTTTAATTAATAAATACTTATAATACAATGTTGACACATTATAACATGTAACGCTTGCGAACAAGTAAACAAACATAAATTACTATGAGTATTACATACAGAATAGAATCTTCTAAGGTCCCGCGCAATATGCGTCCCCGTTCCCCGTCCTCGCACCTCTCCCCCGTTCTCGCCTTGTCGAGGGTGTTGAGCGGGCGGCGAAGCGGGACCTTAGAAGATTCCAGTCTGTATGTATACTTTTATCAATTCTGTGTTGATATGTAGGTCGCTCAAATCTAAATAGAGTTGTCAGACATATGGTATCGAAAAAACGACTTCTGCCAGTGTATGGAAGGTTTAAAGTGGCAGATAAAATATAGTGCAGCAGTGGCGTCATTTGAAATGAATAGGGATGTGACTGGGTAAAAGACATATTATTTTATTTAGTCCGTCTGCTAGATTGTCCAACAAGCAATTATGTAATAATTACAAAAATCCCGTTTCAATTTTTTAATTAATTTCAATTTTTCAATTTCTTATATTATTTTGATATACCCAATGTCACTCTTACAGTAAATACAAATCTAACGAGCCGTTCAGGCTGCAGAGCGTGCTAAACATTTGAATTTGGCGCCAAAAATCCGATGACTTTTACAGTAAATACGAATCTACTACACGTAATGTAAACTATACTAATGGACGTGTAAAAGTGCCTCATCATCATCATCAGGTCTTTTTGTCTCCACTGCAAGAGCACGACCCTCTCACTGCTAGAGCCACACTTGGCCAGAGCAGTCAGAGGACTTGGCCTACACTCTCCACTCTGGCCAGACGGGTTGGAGAGGTCTCATTGATGTTTATAAGCTTTGTTTAGCTTGTATTTCCTAAGTCGCCTTCTACGACATCCACGGGAGGACTCGGAGTGGCCCTATTCTACTCTGCCGGAAACCACACGGCATTAAAAATGTTAAATAAAAGTGCCTGTAAAGGTCTTATTACTGAATAAACATATGAATTTTAAATTTTGAACCAAATAATGTCCACGTTCGCATTGTTTATTCGTTAATAAGATTATAATGGACAATTTGCTAATCGTACGTAAGGCAAAAGTCACGAATATTATTTTTTGAACAACCATTGAAAGTATTAAGTTGGTCCGTCTAGTTTTAAAACGTATTTTTAAGTTAGACGGACTTTTATAGATACTTTAAATGGTTATTCAAAAATAATGTGTGATGCCTAATGATATCTATGTCTGGCGGTTAGAAAAATGCTAATTATCACCATATTTACGATTACGATTATGTGGGCGCTACTTCTGCACTAAGTATATATTAAAAACTGATAAAATAGTGTCAGTAGTTCCAACATGGATTTACAATGGAACCAGTGACATAAATCCATAGACAACAACGAAAAAAAATGGATCACTAAGTTTCTGAAGTTTGAAACGAATCATCAAGTATCTCTCAATTAAAATTAATAATAACTAGCTTTAAGTCCTGATAATGTACTTTCCAAAGATCGAATCTCGTAACATTTTCATTAGGGCCAATTCATACTGAAATGGCAGTGGTCGGCGACGCAATATTGCGAAAAACAAAGTCCCCAAGCGGCAAAGTATTTATTAAGTTATATTAAATATTTATTTACCATTCGAAATTTGACATTTTAAAAATTATATTAAAATTGTGTAAGAAACAATGTATTCTCTGTCCGCATATCAAATTTAAATATTAATTTAATTGTGAGTTGACGACCTTGGAGAAAATGCTGCAGTGAAGTTTGATGCCGCTTCTTCTGCGTGAGCGCTTTGGAAGCGGCAGTAAACTTAGCTGTACTGTAAGTAACCATTTGACGTCAATAATTGTGCAACAAACAAAGTGACGATTATAAAGAGATATTTTAAATGTTCTATGATAATAATTGATATGCATTTCATAGACAGAAATAAAGGAGAATTGGTTTGACAGTGAAAGTTCGCTGCCGGCCGCTGCAATTCCGGTATGAATCGGCGCTTATAGTTAAGTTCAAACAAGTATATATTTTTGAAGTTTGTGTGTTGTATATATGTATAAGTAGACACAACATTCCCAGAATGTAGATTTATTAGGCTTTAAATCCAGTAGTTTTATCCATTATTAGCGAGCTAGATTTAAGTCATGTTTCTTGTTAAGGGTAACCCAGGGATGAATACCATGCACACTTTTTTTAGTAAACTACCACTGTCCCACTGCTGGGCAAAGTAAAACAAGTTTGTTTGCCTAACAAATTAAAAAAACCTCGACAACACCATCTAGTGATTATTGGCGAAACTGCAGTCCAACCGATGTTAAGTGGAATTGATTTCAACCGATGTTAAGTCAACCTCCGTGGCCTAGTTGTCATGCCACGCCGTCTCACCGGAGGACCCGGGTTGGATCCCCGGTCAGGTCTAATGGAATTGAAAATGATCTTTTTCAGATCTTCCTGGGTCAATATTTTATATCTTATTGATGTCGGTTGATTTAATTTATTTTTGTGGCGCGTATTTCTGTCATGTGTATCTTTAATTTGGATAAATAGATGTTTTTATTTTTTTTACAAACAAGGCTGTATCCAATATGTATAAAGATGGGAATGACAGCTATATTTTTTTCAATAAAGAATGGCTTGAAGCTATTTGGGAACCGAATATTCATAATTAAGCGCTCGCACTTTTTCTACATCACAAACAAATCGTGGGCATCTACACTATTTCTCCACAAAATACTTATCAAGTTCATTCTGGTTATCGTCGAATACAAGAATTGATAACATTTGACATTTCATTTTGTCATATGGCAATCATATCGAATGGAAGCGCGTTATTTAAATTGCATTTTATAATATATTTTATTATAATAATTAGCAAATAGGCTATACTTCTTCTAGTCCTTCGGAAAGCACGCATAAGCCGTTAGTCCCGGCTGTCATCATTGTATGGCCGTCGTCAAGCCATGTCAGATGCCTTTAGGCAGCCTAAAAAACTTACACACATGAAGAAACAAAAGCAAAAATCACGAATATGAATCTGCCTAAATCTCGAATATTTTGAATAAGTGTTTGTATGGTATTCATCTTTGGCTTCTTGAGATTTGTATGTTAGTAGAGAATACGAAATCACCGGGCAATATTTAAAGTGATAACGAACGTTTTTATTAGAAATATTTATTTTAATACAGGAGTTTTATAGTTTGTTTATAATGACACATGTAGGTATATGATACTCGATATTCTTGTCTCTTTTTTACCCTTTACACAGATAGAGATAGAGGCAATGCTACAAATCTACCGAAATTTTTCGAATAATTCGCTGATCTTCGGCGGCGTAATTTCGGTAACTGTGTCGTTCCAATCAAAGATACTTGTTACATATCTTCTATCTCCCTCGTCTCTGCTGATAGATTTCAAGATTTACTGCCTTGTTTATCGAATATATGTTAGAAAAACGAATGAAAGGTAAAATTGATGTAGATGCCTTTGTATTTATAAAAATTACAACCACTTGCTAATTTTAATCAAAATAGTCCCTCTTTTCAATATTTGACTTAGTAAGAACAAGACAATTTTAAAAAATAGGTTTATTAAACATTTGTTAATTTTTATAAATTCAGGGGATAGTATATAATGTATTAAGTATGTATTTCTTATATATGCGTGTACAATATTATTTTTAACATAAATAACTTGCATTTATCCATTTTAATTCTATAACGGTTCTGTTGAAAGAGTCTATATGTACTTTAGCACATATTTATACTATTTTTGTTTTTACTAACGTGTGACTTATATAAGGTTTATATAGTTGAATATTTATTATCGCCGATGTATTCTCGTGCCTATGTAAAATGTTTATAAAGTTGGCTTTATATGTTTGTTTTATGCCTTATTTGAGACTTAAATCAAAATTTGACTTGTTCAATGTAGTTAATGTAAATTATTGTATTCAACTCTTTGACTGCGCATTTCAAATATATGTATCTGAGCTTTTTCTCTAGTTTTTGGAGCAAGTTGTAAGTCTATGATTTCGAACATTCCTTATGAAATATGGCGAATACGGATTTAATTGATCAAAATTATGGAGTTTTTTTTGGCAAATAAGCATATTTAGCAAGGCGATAATGGAGATTAAAGACCGATCGCTTTAACGAGTGGGCGGGCGTGTATCACGGTAGTGACGCCCACCGCCCGCACCTCACTCAGCCCCTTAAGTAGTCATGCCTCCGCGCCCCTGTACCGCGCAGGCGAGATCTCTTTAAAGCGTTCGGTCTCTACTCTGATTGTTTTTCTTAATACTTGATGTCGCTTTTCTTGGGAAATGTTAGCAATATCATAGGATAAACTTGCCATAAATAGTCTGCCCTGGAAAAAAAAATACTTTGTCTGACTACCGTTGCCATATTTAGGTAATTATCTTCAGCGTATAAGTGAGTGTAACTTATGGTGATTGATTCATTCCAAAATATTTCTATAAGAATAATTAAGACCCTAGTTTAATTTTTTAATATCTATGGGATAATTGTTACCGAATACTAACTTTTCGAAACTAACTCTTAACTTGTAAGCTACATCTATGTTACCATGTAATGTTAAACTATTCGTCATATCAAACTAACGGCAAATTAATTTAAGAGTTGTACTAATCTGATTCTTCTAGAATTTCTACTGACGACATTCCCTATCGTTATTACTATGTAATGCTTTAAGACGTAGTGAATTTGTACATGAAAAATGTAAGGTAGTGTCATTATAATAAAGTTCATAATCTGAATTGTAAAGTTTAATTCTGAAACTTTAGCATGGTGTCGTTGTTATTATGTAAAAAAAAAAAAATAACGTGACATTATGAATATTGATAAATGTTTTATTCACGAAATATAGTCGCGGTCGACATCCAGGTTTCGATCCATTTAGTTGATCTCCCGCGACCAGAAGGTTTCGCTGTCCTCTGCACTAAATCGATCGATACCTGGACCGTTATTCTGTAAAATTACACAACAGTTGTCCGACAGTGTCGTTCTTGTTCATTGTCAAACTACAAGATAAATTGGACTTGCTCCGTACGTGGTGGGGGTAATACAATCTATCGCAGCGCCCATGGGGCGGCTAAAAGTCGAAATTATACGGTAGTCATACCGATTCTGTCAAATAAATGAATGGAGATTATTGAAATTATATAATTTTCGCATTATTTTAAAAATGGGTTACTTTAGGTTTTGTGTACGTTTAATGTTGCTTGACACTGAAACGTTGATACGTAGCTGCGTAAGTCTGTCGTGTCGATTTTGGAGTAAGGGTTCTGGTCGCCTTTACCAACTATATGAGTAACCGTTTTACAATATTCATGGTGTCAATGCGGTTGACAAAGATTATGTCGCGCCAAGCGTACTTGGTCTCGCTTGTTGTCATTGTGTAAAGCGAGATGGCAGTCTAGCGTGTACGGAAGACTAAAAACAGGTGGAAGTGCCATGTCACGTAGCGCGAGTCATAAATAAGCACAACTGCACTCAATCCCGACAGTATATTTTGACGCAAATCAAGACCTTATGTCAATCGTTCTTGAGTTTATTGTTGCTTCTTTTAAATAAAACGCCATCTATGGTAAAGTACAAGAATTTTGTAAAGTTATACTACAGATTGCAAAAAGATTGCAAATCCGCAGAAGCGGAGTACTTTTTGAACCGTCACAAATTAAATCTTATGAATGAGGCCTAAAACCCAATATTGATGTAAATAAAAACGACTAATTTAACTAATTTTTTGCATGTGATTATTGTTATATTTGTGTGAGTTTGACGACAACGGTTCCGATACTTATTTTGTCAAGTAGCACTTCCACTAGTTTTTTCTCATCCGTGATAACGCTAAATAAGTTTCTGCCGGCGCCATGATTTTGGGGCTAATCTCTTCTAGACTTTTTTTTAAACCTGGCGTGTTCCTTAAAAATAAAATGTGTCGGCTCACATCAAAGGCATTTGTAGATACGGTTGCTCTGGAGAAACGGCCCTTACCCCTTTCATCCCTCGTGGTAGACCGATGGGAAGAGGGAGTTAGACGAATGCTTGTTTTTGGACCCTTATCAAGCTGGATTGGTGCCCCCTAAAAATAATCGACAGTCGCCCAACCTATCTAAGGGCTTAGATAATGCGGAGCCTCTAGGCAGTTGCCTACTCTGCCTTGGTTAATTCGGCCCTAGGTACTCCGAAAGCGAATGGATGGATGGAATATGCATATCCGCGTTTCCGTGTAAAGCAACTTTGAGCATTAATGTATGACTATAAAGTCTAATTTGGTTTGACATAAGAATAGGCATCACTATAGGACGACGTTCGTATCTCTTTTTATGGATTTAACCCCCTGTTGTTACATCTTATTTATCTTGTATTGGGTTAATTGTGACGTCGATAATCAAATTCGATATACAATTTTTTGCTAAAGTTGAAGTTTTAACTGGTCTGTCACCAGAGTAACCCTGTTCATAAATAAAGGTACATTTATTAGTTGCTATTTCGCTAAGTGTCGTAAAAAATATAGCATTGTATTGTACTGACATTTTAACATTCATAATAATCATATTTTAATTTATATACTCCTTCCATGCTAATGTATGTATTATATTGGTATTATATGATCACGGATAATAAACATTTAAGATATTAGTATTGTGTGTTATTGCACTTTCGTCGTGTTGAGTGTACTCTTAAACCACAGGTATGGCACTTCATAGACGCGGAGTATCCATGGGCGTACCCAGGTTTTGGGCCAGGTTGCAAATCAGGTTTTTTTCTAAGCATACAAAAAAACATTTCTAAGCATACAAGCTAATCAAACAAAAAACATAAATAAAATAGCATTTTTTAATCATTTTTTAAATTAACCAATAGCTATTAAAAAAGGAACTTTCAAGGGTCTTCAAGGAAGGCAAGTTTCCTTGTGATGGTTCTTCGGTTTCGAAAAATCGGTTCAGTCGTTCAAAAGTTATTCGGGGTGATTTTTTTTTAATTTGCCTGGCAAATAAACTTGTGAAAAGTTGTATATTCTATGAAAGTAGTTTTTCTTATTTTTTATCGACAAAAGTAGAAAGTGAGTGGGGACGTTAACAAAATCCAGGGGGGCAGCTGCCCCCCCTTGTCCCCACTCGGTACGCCCATGGGAGTATCATTTCTGTCTACTACTACTACTAACGAAACTATACATCCCTGCACACGGCAATGTGTGGGTGTTCGCTCGCACACACACGCGACAAGGTTCGAACGGGGGAGAGGTGGGGGGAAGGGGAACGAGCACGCACATTGCGCAGTTCCCTAGGAGTTGCGGCTCCGTAGGTAATACTTATATTAATTCTGTGCTTAAACTCATATATATTCTGTGGTTGACTTCAGTGGATTACACATTTTGACTGCTGAAAAATACACCGTAAGTGCGAACACAAAAACATACGGTGTGTTTTTCAACAGTCAGGATGTTGGCTAACCTAATGACTTTACGGGAGTCCGATGCCGGGCCGCCATTCGCCCGGTAGATGGTGGTGACTGGTGACATTCAAATGGTAGATTTGGGGGTTATAAAACTCAAAATTCTTCACATATTTAATTCAGATAGTTTATTATTTAACCAAAGGACGTCAAATCACGCAAAAATGCGTTACTTCCCGCGGGATTATCCCTCGGCACCTGAAACCAATAAAACCATTGAACGCTTTAAACGATCGGACGCAATTGTTGGCCACTAACACAGGAACAAAAACCGTTTCAAAATATAAATTGCTAAGTTACTATTTTTTTTATGAAATGATGAGTGAGCCATCTAAGGAAAATGGGGTTCCACAGGGCTGCATCTTGGGACCGCTACTATTAATCCGTCGAATAATAAAATTTTCCGTCGACTACTTTCCTAAACAGGCACAGAAAATGGTACTTAAAATCTCGGTAGTTACATTGCGCCCCGTCAAGTTAATCCAGAAAAATCTGAAGTTTCCGTGCGCCTTCACGTACCAATTTGCATCTAAGGAAAAATGGGGTTCCACAGGGCTGCATCTTTGGACCCTTACTTTTTATCATTTCCGTCAACGACATGTTTAAAAATATTATCATGTTAATCACAAAATGGCACTTATGAAGTTACTTACACTGTGCCCTGCCAAGTTGATCCAGAAGAACCTGAAGTTCCCGTGTGCCTTAACGTACCCCTCCAACCGTCCGTCCTCCCATATGGGCTCTCGAGGCGCGTCCCTATAGGCTTCCGCCCCGGGCCAGTGCAGTCTGTCAACCCACAGTATTTGTCCTGGGAACAACCATATAACAATTGAATTAGCTATGAACCGACTATCTATATCTAAAAGGTTTGAGGATTGAGAAAAAGTTAATTTCTTTACCGCTGAACTGACAAGGATCAGTTTAATATGACGACCTCCGTGGCGTAATGGTCAACACGTTAGTCCGCTGATCCGGAGGTTCTGGGTTCGATCCCCAGCCAGGGCAAGTTGGAAAATAGCCTTTATTAAATTTTCCTGGGTCTTGGGTGTTTATATATATATATGTGTATTTATTATACAATATGATATCGTTGAGTTAGTATCCCATAACACAAGTTTAAACTATGGGGCTAACTCAATCAGTGTGATTTGTCCGTATATATTAATATTTCGCAAACGGGTCAGTGGATCGAAAAGCTGTTTGCGCAAACCCTCAAGGTTTTTAAAAGACCTATCCAACGATATCCTTCACATTGGGGTAAGGAAGAGAACAACTCCACTTTATGTTTAGAGATGTTACATACTTGAATTTAAACACTACGTAATATATCCAAGCAAAATTACAGCTTTTTAGTATTAACAGTCTAAGCCGCAAACAGACGGACGGACATACCAAAACTATATTCAAATTTTTAAATTTCTTAATTTTTTCCACAATCTTATACCTAATAATACATAAAACTATAGTCAGAGCAAATGGCAATTTTTTTTATCCTCACTAGGAGCTAAGCAGCCTGACAATAGAATAAAATCTTAATGTGAAGTTACTTTTTACCCTACTGCGCCAGAAGGAGGGTTATGTTTTTCGAGAGTATGTATTTATGTATGTATAATTGTTTGACACGCTCTGCAGCCTGATCTTGGATCTCGATGGATTTAGCTTGAGGTGTCGTCAGATTCGTAATTACTGTGAGAGTGGCAGTAAGGTATATCAAAATAAAATAAAATAAAAAAGGCAGTCGGGTCTTTTGTTTTTGTAATAATTACTTGTTATCTTATAAGGACGAAAGAAGAAAATTAATAAAATAAAAATATATACTCGTAATATCAATGGCAACTTCAGTCAATAATAATTAACTAAATGTTAGCGCCTTTCTGGCGCTGACACTTGCAACACCGTGTAGCGGCTGGCAACACAACACCGTAATGCAGCGGGCAACCCTATCAGATGGATAGCGGTACGATATTGCGCATGCGCGGTCAACGATCTTCTGGATTCAAAGCTTGCCACGTAAGGTTGTGTCAATCCATATATTATAATTTATTGAAGTAATTGTAGATATTTCATAAAGTTTTAGTGATCAATATATTAAGCTTAATGGTTTACCTAGCGAAATAAACATGTATTACGTATAACTGTGTCTAGTATTTATTTTGCTCACATAAAGTGTGCGGGTGGGATGATTATCGAACTTCGAATGTCTAAAAAGATATCGATATGTACTTATACAATTCTTACCTGGAGTGTCACAGATGAGGTCGAGATTTCCATTGTACTTCTGTATGATGATATCCGTTTCGTTGAGGAGTCTCTCAACTGGAAATCAACAATTAAATTAAGTTGAAAGACATGTCACTGTCATGGTTTTATTTGACGACCTCCGTGGCGTAGTGGTCACTATGCTAGTCCGCCACCCAGAGGTTCCGGGTTCGATCCCCGGTCAGGACAAGTTGGAAAATGGTCTTTTTCAATTTGTCCTGGGTCTTGGGTGTTTATCTATATATGTAGGTATTTATTTTCAAATATAGTATCTTTGAGTTAGTATCCCATAACACAAGTCTCGAACTTTGGGGCTAGCTCAATCAGTGTTATTTTTCCTTAAGTATATATTTATTTATTTTATCTCCAACAAGAAATTAAATATTCAACATTTATGAAACCGACTTCCGCTTCTGATCTTTCTAAACGGCTGAAACGTTTTCAATCAAATCTTCATACGACCACGCTCGATTAAAGGGAGTGGAAACATGGATTATGAAACCTACCTAGTTAACGACTTTTGGTACTATTGGTGTTTTCGGTAGGTAGGTGTTTATTTAAAATTTAAGTTTATTACACAAAAAAGTGTACAAATGGCGGTCTTAACGCCATATGGCGTTCTCTGCCAGTCAACCATTACCAAGAAAAAATAATTTAGGTGGTGGTAAAATATAATATAAATTAAATATCTACAAGAATATAATAAGATTATTATAATTTTATTTTTTATACCTTATTTAATCTGTCCGTAAAAATCGACATTCCCATACAAATTGCCCGGACGGCTGCACACTTTTGTATGGAATGCCGTGTTTTTGAGTTCTGACTGTAATTTTAATTTCAGGTACAGCCCTTGGTTCGATTTAAACGGATATGACCCTTTCACATTGTATATACATATATACGAGTACAACATGTAACAAAAACCCTGTCCGATCCTTGTAGACCAACTCAGACCGTCAATATGAACAACTTTTCTTATGGGACCAATGTTGGAAACTCGAAGAAAAAATCGACATTTTATGCGGCCGAACACTTTTTTAAGAAAAAGTCAATTATTTTTTCGAGTTTTAAGCATTATTGTGTAGACGGTCTGAGTTGCTCCTACAAGGATCGGACAGGGCTCTTTTTACATATTGTAAATATGCGTTTTTTTTAATTTTCGGAAATCCAAGATGGCCGCCCAAAGTCGACTGCTTCCGATTTGGCTGAAAATCGATATCTATATGTATTTTAAGTTGAAAATCCAAATTTGAAAATTTTTTTGGAATCCAAGATGGCGTCTGGATTTTAGAAAATTAAGTTTATTTCGTTCATAACGTCTCAGTGAGACTTCGTAGAGGTCTGTAATTTTGCATGTGGGGGTAAAGCACCCCGCGGAACTCAATACTGCATTCAGATTTTGGATCCAAGATGGCCGCCCACACATTTTTTCATGTTACCTCAATTGACTGCAGTTTTTAACCATTTTTTAAACTGGAAACATATTATAGCCTTTCCCAACAGATGCACCGCTGCACCGCAGGCTGCTTTCAGCCCGCGCAGCACCCGAAACACTAGTATATACAGGGTTACTGGTAACTAACGCAAAACCTCTTAACATCGTAATCAGAATCCTAACATAATATAGATCTGCAAGAAAAAAATAAAAAAAATCTAAGAAAAAAAATGGACTCTTCATAGAAACTCGACCAGGTGATCAGTGAATATGTATGGGAGGCCAATTTTTTTTTCTGCAATTTGCGCCTTTTTTCTTGCAGATCTATAATGTGCTGGGAGTCTGATTTCGATGTTAAGAGGTTATGAGTTAGTTACCAGTAACCCTGTATATATCTGTACTCGGTTACTCACGTCCTTCCGTAACTGGCTTCATGAAATCTCCGTTCAGGTAGCGGAAGACAGCATTAGACAAAGACCCCCAAACCACATGGTCCGGGATACCAAGCGCCGGCTTCACCAAATCATTCATGATGTAATCCAAACTCAATTCATTCCGATTGTCAGCTGGATTCCACCCATAAGCCTTGTTGTGAATTAGCATGTCCCGTGATAACTCTGAAATTGATAAACAGTATAAAAATTACATATATGTAAGTGCTAATAAAATGACTTGTGTATGATGGAATTTGCAACTAGGTTACCTTGTTCTTTTTATTTTCTTTGTACATACTAAATGGTCTCTAAGCCCTTTAGGTATTATAATCTACTAGCTGCGCCATGCGGTATTTACTGATAATCCATTTCTTTAGAAATAAAAATACCAGTTGTCCCTATGAGAAAACCAAATATATTTTATGTAATGACAAACATGCAATGACAATTGATATTCTTTTTTAAAAAATATAAAAAGTAAATTCTTACAAAATACCAACCAGGGTGTTATTAATTAATTCAATAAAGAAGGTCGAATAGTATTCATATATAAAAAGTGGCCTATGTGCTAATCCAAGGTGTCAGCTTTCTGCATACTAAATTTTATTAAAATTGGTCCAGCCGTTTGCGCGTGAAGAAGTCACAAACATACACACACATACACACTCACAAACTTTCGCCTCTAAAATATTAGTGTGACATCTAAATAAAGGTGACTGACTGACTGACATAGTGATCTATCAACGCACAGCCCTAACCACTGGACGGATCGGGCTGAAATTTGGCATGCAGGTAGATGTTATGACGTAGGCATCCGCTAAGAAAGGATTTTGATCAATTCTACCCCCAAGGGGATAGAATAAGGGATGAAAGTTTGTATGAAACTTCTGTCAGTTTTAAACCGATCGGGCTGAGACTTTGCATGCATAAGGCTACTATGACGTAGGCATCCCCTAAGAAAGGATTTTGATAAATTACACCGCTACGCGAGCGAAGCCGCGAGCAAAAGCTAGTATTATATAATCTTTGATAAGTTAACTTGTACCCAGGAGTGCGACAGGCAAGTAGGTTAAATATCAAGATATACTTTTAATAACCGGCTAAGCGCAAGTCGAACTTGCGCACGAAAGGTTCCGTATCATTATCTATAAAAATCACGTTCGTTGTATGGGAGCCCCCCTTAAATATTTACTTTTTAGTAGGCATTTGTTGTTATAGCGGCAACAGAAATACATCATTTGTGAATTTCAACTTTCTAGCTATCACGGTTCATGAGAAACAGCGGCCTGGTGACACACAGACGGACAGCGGAGTCTTAGTAATAGGGTCCCGTTTTTACCCGTTGGGTACGGAACCCTAAAAGTTACCTAAAGGTGTTCTGAAGTCTCTGCTTTCCGGTTGGTTCGTGGACATCTTCGTGAGTATGTTGTAGAAGTCGATGTTCGTGGTCCGCTGGAAGACGACGGACTGTGTGGCGGCCCACTGGTTGGTGGAAGCCACGTACTGCCCCTCGTTGAACAACCGCTCAGCTTCTTCAGCTGACGCCTAGAACACAATTTGTTAATATAACGCCCCATACTTCATAATGCTTAATTCAAGTGTTTATTCAGTAAGACCTTTCCAACACACTTGCTCGGAAAGTGGATTTAGTTTAACCGGTTTTAGAAATATAAAGCAGCTAATAAAACACGCGTGTGTTATAAAAGTAAATAGAGAAATTATATTCTATAACCGCACTATTTTAAGTGCTTCAGATTGTTTTTTTTTTCTAATTACGATCTGAACTGCTGCGCGGCGCCAGCCAGTAGGCAGCTCGCCTCGCTGATTTTAAAAAGGAACAAGGCGGAAAATTAACTGTGCATCACATTACTATTTGTTTACGGTTTATTTTGTTTAACATCAAAATATTCAGTTTATTAGGTATTTTTCCTTTTAAGTGTGTTGAAAAACGTCGTACGATATACGTGTGTACATTGATTAAACACACTTGATCGGCTCTATTGCGCCCTCGCCTTGGGCTCGGGCTAAAATTCCGCCTCGTGTGTTGTAAAAACAATAACGCACTTACATCGTAATGTTCTATTACATACATGTCAATACGTATAAGTAGTTTCCATTACTTTTTATTAAAATTTATTTATTTTGGCGTCAGATTTTTCGAGGCATCTGATGCAGACGATTTAGCTCAATTACTGTCATATATAGTTACAACTGAAAACAGTCATTATTTCCAGGTTTTCTCACGATTACCTTCACCGAAAGCAAGAGGTGGTTGTTGAAATTGACCGTACATGAGCATAAACGCACAGGTAGATACAAGTCGCCACTGAGGATCGCACTCGTGTTGTGCCTCACAGTCGAACTGCCAGTGCGTAAACCGATTTGGCTCTCACCGCTTCGTAGCTACGCCCCAAACTGAATACGGGTGACGACAGGGTCAAAAAATAATGATTGTAATAAGTCCTTCTTTAAAATTATCCAAAAATAATGGACCCAAATTATTCAGTTTACCAAAAAAGTTAAAACTTACGAAAAAACGAAGCATCAAAGTTCCGGAGAGGCGACTTGCAACGTCACCACGCTAAGTAAAAATTGTACCCAGCCATGACGTCATGCAAAATTTCAACGCGCTGTTTCTTTGTCATTTTTTGTTTCTCAGAGAAAAGATAAAATATGTGTACCATTTTTTTTAATAATGTAACCAATGGACTAAATATATTTTTACATTCGTAATGCTATAGTTCCATGATTAAATAAATAAATATATAGGGACAAATAACACTGAGCTAGCCCCAAAGTACGTTCGAGACTTGTGTAATGGGATACTAACTTATCGACACAATATTTTATAACAAATACATATATTATAGATAAACATCCAAGACTCAGGGCAATTTGAAAAAGGCCATTTTCCAACTTGCCCTGACCGGGAAGCGTATATAGAAATGCTGCTTCAGTACGTCCCCGCCGGCTAAGACGAACTGAATTAGCATTGTCTAACTGTAACCATGTGTCTATGCTACTCCAATAAGTCTCAGAGAGGTACTGGACTAGGATTTCTAAGCTAATACGTATTTAGATGTACTAGAAATCCTCATCCTATTTGTCAAGCTCGCGTGACGTATTAGAGTAGGATTTCTAAGTACTTAAATCATAAAACTGTCTTAGAAAAGCTAACGTCTCTTTATGCCGATATTGCTATCACACGCACCCAGTATATTATTGCGTATTTTCTATCTCGCCTTTTTGAATCAAGTTATGTCTGAACAAGCGATAACACTATCGCCGGCGAGAGCATCATAACTTTATGACATGCCTATCAATGAAGAAGGCATCCACAATTATAACAATATACTTAATCAAAAAATAAAAGATTAGTTCACGCGCATTGGCCAAGTTCTTCGAAACTACGTCAATACAAGCAACATACCACAATAACAGTTAGATGCCTACTTAGGAATAAATTAAATAATATTTGTGGCACCTTAGAATCATTTATATTTATATTTTTACTTTGCTACCGAAGTTCACTGAAGTTCTAGAAACTTACAAATGCCATCCCAAATTTTGTCTCTCATGTGTAAAAAAACTATGAGCAGGAGATCTAGAAAGAACAAAGTGCAGCCAACTTCCATTGCGCGACGTAAAGACAGGGGAATATCAGAAGGAAGGATCCAAGTTGGCCGTCCTACCACATTAGAAAGTTGAAGTGCCAAAAAACGATCCCATAATATAGATTTTAATATTGAAAATAACGAACCATGTGCAAAAAAACATTCATAAAATAATTCTTAATTTCCAATTAACCTCTTATTCTTTGTTCGTACTGTATTTGCTTTATTTATGATGCTACATACCTACTCTATCTTTTAACCAGAAACCTATAAAGAGTTATTCTTAGCCTTCCTTTAGAATCAGTTTCTCGTTGACGAACAGGATTAGGTTATCCCCTACTTTGCGCAGCGTGATATGACTTGTAACCCTACTGCAGTACATCACTTTCTGAGACATATTGGAGGAGCATCGTTAGAAAAACAGAGCTATACTACTTCCATTCGTCTTAGCCGGTGGGGACGTATTGACGTGACCTCCACGCCACGGAAGTCGTCAAAATAGATTACGCACTAGAATAAAATAACCTGTATAAAGTGTACCTGTATGGCTTCGTATCCTGCTTGGTCAACCAACCCTGCAGCCAGCAGCAACGGCCCCCATGTTAGAGTGGCGTCGACGGGGGAAATCCAAGCGTTGCCCATGGCAATACCTCGGAGGTTAGACTGGATGGTGCCAGCTTGTTCCGCCTGAATAAAAGAAATATTAAATATCTTTTGGATGAATGAAAAGGTGGATGGAGTGTGTTAATCACGATATGTCAGTGAGGACAGTTGCGATACTTGAGAGGACTAAGGATCCGACTGGACGAAAATGGAAGCGACTTACAATGTTGTGCCCACCTAGAGTGGGAAAAGGAAAGGAAGATAAGGTCTGTCAGCATGAATGAAACTTTTGCCTGATCTTATCCTAAAACCATCATTTGCTAGGGCGAGAGAACGATGGAACGCATCAGCATGGCAGGGCATATAGCAGCATAGGAAAGTTCTGTTCCGTTCTGACAGATGAGTCCCAATCCTAAATGAAAGAGTTCACGAATGGTTAAACTTCCTATGACTTTTAAAAACAGACTCATTGGCATGTGTATCTTGCTCGTCTACTACGGTGGTCAGACCTAGTCATTGACTGAGGATTAGAAGTCAAAACTTAGATTTAAAGCCATTGGATAGGCTCCCAAATAACTGATAGGGAATTTCTGATAATGGGCAGAAAGCTGAATAGCTTAAATGGAATTGGACGAGCATTATCTATAGAATGCGTCCTGAGAAAAGGAGATTAAAAAATCTCCCTGGATACCCGGGAATGGTCGTCGTTGCAGAAAAGGCCGAGAAAGAGTTGGCACCGCGACGGCTTCGACTTTTTGATTTTTTGCAATAGATCCTTCTGCCGAAACTTGTTTAAGGACACATCTATTACTGGTATATATCTTAGAATAGCTTTTGGCGGGGGCCCCACATTACCATAACGTTTCTCCTGGCAGAACCTCGTGTTGGATCTGTATCCCCACGCAAGGCTCCCAAAGGACTAGGGTAAAAAGACTGATGAATCCAAAGTGCAATGCAAAGATCTCACACCTCGCGCATCCGTAGAGCCATATCGACGGCCATCTTCCCGCCGTACGACTGTCCGTAGATGTACAACGGCACGCCCTCGAACATTGGGTTGTCGGCGTAGAAGCCACGCATCAGCTCCACGAAGTCCAGAGCTGGAACCAACACACGATAGTTTTGATAAGAACCCTGGCGGTCTCTTGAATATAGCTAAAGCGCGTTGAAACAGGGAACGAAAATTTTAAAAAAATGTTTATATAGTTTGCGTACAATATGACATCTAGTGGCGGCTAATCGAATCACTTATTGACAGGGATGCTTTATAGCATCAAGTATGATATGTCAGGTACATCATGCAATGCAAGCCAATAGATGGCGCTTATCCCAGGGGCAGACAAAGCATTTAGGGTCTAAATTAAAACATTAATCATGTAGGACCTTTAAATAAACATTAATCATTAGGATCCGCTTTAAACAGACAGAGCCTAGGGTCGCAAGATCCAAAGGCCACTTTTAGCGAGATGATGCGAAAAGGTGGAAAAAGGAATCAAAATAGTGATTGTTGCAGCCGTATCACTTAATTATATGTTACATTTTTGCCCCTTCCCTCGATCAGTTTTTACGATCTGCGCGGGCACAGAAACTGGTTCATACATTGTAGGTTTTTCTTTTCTCCTGGACCAGCATAGAAGAATAAGATAAGTATAGTAAATAGGCCAGCTGTGCGTCTTCTGTAGGGCTTTATCTTTGAATTTGGTCTCCTAGTGATTTCGAAACTAGTTTGTCCCGAGTTGACTACAGATAAATACCAACCTATTTCATCATTAGTGGTGGTAAGAAATTCCGGGTCATCGACGTAGCTGAAACCGGTGCCCACAGGGTTGTCCACGAAAACGACGTTGAAATTGTTTACCTAAAAAATAAAAATAGTTTGATACAGATTACTATCACGTATTTACGGGATTTACAGATCCTAGGGCCGCAAACCATAAGTAAACGTAGGGGGCCATCCACATATAACGTTTCCAATAGAGCAGCGCGGGCAGCGGTGCGGGCGGCGACACGCGAATCTACGCTCAGTGCGTTGAGGACAGCGAAACCGTCGCGTCGCCGTCCCACTTAACAACACTCGCCCTGATGATGATCGTCTAAACCGATTGAGACTAGTCGGTATATTCCGTGAGTTATACCGTTTTTAAATATTAAGTCACATAAATCGGCACGGCGATATGGGGTGACAGAAAATCTAGTTATCCTTATTTAATCCCTTGTTAAAAAAGTAATAACTAGTGTGGCAGTCCCTAAGTAAAACGTTACAAAGAGACATTTAGTTTGTCATATAATCCCATACCCAGGTGTAGTTCCTCTCCTGCAGTGACAAGTCTAGAGGGCCTAAAATTTCGAAGTTCCCAATCCCCGTGGAGGAGCCTCCAGGCCCTCCCTGCAGCCACACTATGAGAGGCCTGTCGGTGTAGCTCTGAACGTCGGCCGTCGTGTAGAACAGCCAGTAGAACATGTGAGCGCCTGGCCTTACGGTCACGTAGCCGAACTCCTGGGCGAAGTCTCCGAATTGTCCTGGGGAAGCAAGATTGACAGATTCATTATCATTTATTTCATTGGAACGAAGATCCATTTTGGACGGTACTGACTTGGCGGAATAATCTTACACGTTTTTTCGCGTAGCCCCCACGCGAAAAGTGTAGGTAACATTATACCGTCACATTTCTCCGTCACGAATTAAAGTGAGGTTATTTCTCATATGTGACTATTGATGTCACATATGTGAGATGATCCATAGCACTGTTGATAGAGCATCCGCCTGAGATGGTCGATGTTTCCAGTTCAAACCCAGCACACGCAAATTTTTTTATTTTATTGTTTAATTTATAATTATTATGTAAATCCTTTAGATACACGGGTCTTTTCACCCCGGTCCTTTGAGAGGTTTGCGTGGCGTTACAGATCTAAAACGTAGAGGCCCTTTGGAGAAGTTGATGTAATGTGACGCTCCCGCCAAAACCCATTCCTGAATATACCTATGAAAGGTGTACCCTTGAATAGGCTAGAGAAAGATCTATTGCAAAAAAAGGGAAAGGTCTATGGGTTATGAAATGAGATAGGGATGGACTGATGCAGGGATATTGCAATAGGATAGGAACGTCACCTGCCATAATCATGATTACTGACTATTGTAGGCAGGCAGTGGCTTGTCGCCCACTAGATGGGCCCCTCAAACAATTACTGAACTGCGTCGAAGTTACTCGCAGCGTGATGCCCTTTAAGACTTCCACCTCTGGAGCAACAGCTCTAAAGACTCCTCTCTACACGGCCAATTTAAGGCAATGCAGAGCTGAGAGCCCTGCGAGCCCTCTTAGGTCTCCACCCCGACCGATGAAGACACGTCGCGTCGGGGACAAGGGTTCTGACCGGCTTTCTGGAGCACTAATTAACATGAAAATGTATATTTAGAAAGACTTCATTCAAATATTTCTGAATATACACTTTCAGGTTAATTAATTATTGAGTTTAAAAGAAAATTCGAGTTATATTTGTAGGAAGAAGGCAGGGTCAGGCAGGTGTCTCGTTGGCTGACTGAACATATACAGAAATCTTATAAATTTGTTCTATTGTATTTGTTCCGCAATAAACTTAAGTATATTTCTTCTCATCTGGTGATCAAATGATTGCATTGCGTTCCATTCCTAATGGATCTTTAATTACTAGCACTTCGTACAAACCTCGCATTGCTTTCAAATAAGTAAAACCTTTAGTGGCGCAACACGTCTCTATCCATTATTAATAAAGCAAGGGTTACTTACGTAGAGAGTCAGCTACTGGCCGACATGTTTCGACCTCATCCGACTGCATGACACACAGTGTGTCGTGCAGCGGATTTGTGCACGAGCGCGTCTCATTCGCCCTGATGAAGACCTCCGGATGAGGTCGAAACATGTCGGCCAGTAGCTGACTCTCTACGTGAGTAACCCGTGCTTTATTAATAATGTCTGAGTCTCACGTTAGTTTTAACCAAAAAACGTCTCTATCCCTATCGGGTTATACAGAGCTCAAGTCTGAAGATGGGAAAAGTATCTAATCAAAGTAAAGAGGGGCTACAAATGCAGAGATTTGTTTATTTTCGAAGTCATGAACACATGACTATCAAACTATTCTCAAAAAAATAGTATGTTCAGGTAAATAAAGCACATGACATCCTACATATATAATGTGCTTTATCTGGTCATGCATTTCTTTTTGTTTTTTGCTTTGTCGTGTGTGTAAGTGGCCAAAACTAGTGTCAGATTTTTCAAGCTGCCTAAAATCATCTGACATAGCTTGACGACTGTCATACAATGATGACAGCCGGGACCAACGGCTTATACGTGCCTTCCGAAGCACGGAGGAGCTCGAGAAATTTTCATGCCACTTGTGGTCACCAATCCAAGTGCGGACCACGCCCGGTGTCGCTTAACTTGCGAAAGCGCTAGTAATGCGCACTCCAGCCGGGCCACCGAGCTCCTCATTTCTTTTTGTGAACCTAAACATCTATCACGAGATTACAAAAAAAATCGCATGACCAGATAAAGCACAAGATGATACGTAGGCTGTCATGTGCTTTGCACAGACATTCTTCCTGAAGTATTGTTTAAACAATACTTCAGGAAGGGGCGTAGTTACCGCCGCATCAACCGTGGGCCACCGGTCCCCAGGGGTCCCGATGAAGTTTAAGCAAAATAATTTAATTAATAAAATAAAAATTGTTTATTGTGTAAATGTGTATTTATTTATGTATGTTTATATGTATGCATTTATTTATGTAAAATAATGAAATAATACTTTTATACCTATTGCATCTTGAATGCCTAAAAATCCTTTAAGAATAAAAATAATTACTGTCTTCATGGCGTGATGGTTAAAACTCTAGTCTGCTACTCCGGAGGTTCTGAGTTTGATTCCAAGCCAGGGCAAGTTGGAAAATTGCCCTTATTCAAATTTATTGTCCTGAGTCTTGGGTGTTTGTCTATGTATATATATAATAGATATCTAACTCGGTATTTAGGTAGTACAGTAGTACCAGGCTAAAAAAAATATTTTCATAAAAGAAGTAAGCGTGCGAAGCTCGGTCGCCCAGTTAGTATTTATTTATTTATCATTAAATATAGTAATCTAAGAATTTCTGGCTTGACGGCGTCAAGGTTGATATGCGAGTCAATGGTTGTTGAAGACTGTAATAGAGAAGAAAAGTCGACAAGCGTTCGAGGTTGCACAGCATTACAGCTTATGTAATTGGAAATACGCTGAGATGAGAGAGAGAGACATGACATTGCGGCATGTATACGAGAATTCGCTTTTTTTTTACATGTCAAATCAGGTAGGTACCTTTTTTAAACGTCAAAACAAACACTTCCTATGGGATTTGTATGAAATACAGGCTTACGACGTCATTGTTTCTTGTAGTCAAATAGCGCTCTTGATATCAGTTTTTCTGCAATCATTTATCTCAAATCACGTTGAAAAGGATATGATCAATGACGTTAATTTGTGACGTTTTATTTCCTCACAATACCAAACAATTTATTTTTGACCCAGGAAAATACCTAATGGTCGAAGGCCCCTATAAATGTTGACACACGGTCCGTCCAAGGCAAGTTACGCTACTGCTGCCTTAGCGGCACACGTGATTATTTGATCATCTCACTTAGCGGCCTCTTAGAAGGCACTTGCTAACTGTTTCTAATGGCGAACCTCGTGAATAGTTGACGCATGTAATTTTTCCTCAAATATTTACGATGCTTTTTAACGGGTCATTCTTGTAAATCCCTGACGTCGTTGGTGGCCATAAAGGGCCACAGCCTAAAGCGCTAGACACACTGAAAAGATGTAAGACGCAGACGGGACGCAGACATGTCTCCCCCGCGTGCCTTTCATACAAAATGTACGTAACATACGCAGAACACACAGGAAGGACCGGGCGCCCGTCTTTCTTGCTACGTCTTTTCAGTGTGTCCAGCGCTTATAAGAATCCCCTTACCGTAGACTTTTCCATACAAACATAGTCTACATTTTTATTCGAAACGATATGGCAGTTTAAAAAAAAAATTTTTACAGTATTAATGGGCAAAATGATGTAATTTTAAAGAAATTGCAATTATCTAGACTTATAATTGGTTTTCTACAGTAAAATTATGAGCTTAAAAGAGAATATAGTGTATTATATCATATTTGACCATCAGTATGGAAAACTTTTACACCCTTATATTTTCTTTACAGTTCATAATTTTACTTCAAACCAATTATTACCCTATTTAATTGCAATTTCTTTAAAATTACAAATTTTTACCGAAGTCTGACATGTCGTTTCAAAATAAAATGTAGACAACGTTTGTATGGAAAAGTCTAGGGTAAGGGGATTCTTTAGAGTCCCCTCATGCTGGACAGAATCACACTTTCCCATACAAACGTAGTCTACGTTTTATTTTGAAACGACATGTCGAATATAAGCCAAATAATAAAGAAATTTGCAATTTTAAAGAAATTGCAAATATCTAGGGTTATAACCCCTTACCTGTTACTGGGAGGAATTCCTCCCGGATCCAATTGTTTTAATCGTAGCATATTTTTATTATCTTCCTAATACTTTGTTGATTTAACAATTTTGTGCCAAGTTTAGTGCCGCTTTGCCCGCTTCATAGGCTTTAGTAGAAGACTGCAGAAGAAACAGCACAAACTGCACTGCAAGATTTGCTCCAAGGATAAGTTATTTAGTTGCCTACTAAATTTAAGTACAAGTATTTACCCAAGTTATTGCGGTATATGGACTATTAGTTGTATAGAATTAGTGCATGACGGGCATGACCCTTACAACAAATCCCTTTTTTGGGGTTCCGTAGTAAACAAGGAAACCTTATAGTTTCGCCATGTCTGTCTGTCTGTTTGTCTATCCGTCCGCGGTTTTACTTAGCGACTATAAGTACTAGAAAGCTGTGATTTGGCATGGATACGTATATTAATTATGCAGAAAAAGTGGTAAAATAAAATACTGAAAAAATATTTTTTTAGGGTAGCTCCCATACAAGTAAAGTGAAAAGACATTTTTTTTTCTTGACTTACCAAGCATGCGTAGTATCGTTGAATAGGTCTTTCAAAAATATTATGAGCTTGTTAACACCGTTTTTCGATTAAGGGATCCGTTTTTTAAATATTTGGTTTAAAAGTGAACATTTTTGTTTGAGTCAAGTGTCCCCCCTATCTATCTGCTAAATAGTTATATTATATATGGACACGTTAAAAAAATCACAGCTGTAGTATATATAACGAACTTTAAAGGAAACTATCAGAGCTAAGCAGAGTTTACAAATTAAAAAGTTATAGGCGATCATCTTATAAAATGTACTCGGAAAAGGAAAATTTCGTACAAATTCAATAGAAAATTAGTTTTTAGACGTTTTCAGTGGCATGAATTCAAAGTAAGCATTCATAACTACGGAACCCTACACTGCGCGTGGCTCGACATGCACTTGGCCAATTATTCTTACCAACGTTAGTCTGTTATTTCAACGAATTCTGGTAGGACTGACTCGGTAAGCTAACAGGGACAACTCGCATTACGTATATCTATTATACTTCTGCGATTTTATCAAAATAATGTAATATTTATAAATGTTTGTATAAGTGCATATGGTCTTACTTACCCAAAACACTATGCTGTGACAAGACAGCTAATATAAATAAATATATTAACATTTTTAACACTTAACTAAACTCTTAATCCAAACAAACGGAGTACTTGTTATAAACTAAATTAAATTAAATTTACTAATCTTATCAAATTACACGCTTCTTTATCGAAGTAAATTCGATAAATTTACTATCAGCTTAATCAACGTACCAAAAATCTCGATTTACTAGTATGTAGGTATATATACAAAAGCCACTGACATAGCCCAGAGGATTAGCTCGTTAAAGTGGCAGTGGGCGGGACACATAGCGCGACGAACCGATGGCCGATGGGGCAAAAAGGTTCTCGAATGGCGACCACGTACAGGCAAGCGAAGCACACAGACCACAAGGTGGTCTGACGACCTGAATAAGGTCGCTGGAAAGCGCTGGATGCAGGCCGCTCTAGATCGGTCATTTTAGAAATCGTTGGGAGAGGCTTATGTCCTGCAGTGGACGTTGTGCGGCTGAAATGATGATGATGATGATGATGAGGTATATATCACTTACATCTAATTCAGGTGACTTTTAACCACCTGACAAATGGAGCAAGTCCTGTCCGTGACAATGAATACTTTTATACTTTTCATAAAACAATTATCTAAAAAATAAATAAAAAAAAACGTATTTTCAAATCAGCGTTCAGCCAAACAGATTTTGTATAGAAAAACGATTTTTGAATACTTTTTTTAGGGTTCCGTAGTAAACAAGGAACCCTTATAGTTTCGCCATGTCTGTCTGTCTGTCCGTCCGCGGTTTTACTCAGCGACTATAAGTACTAGAAAACTGTAATTTGGTATAAGTATGTATATTCATTATGCGGAAATAGTGGTACAATAAAATATAGAAAAAATTTTTTTTAAGGTAGCTCTATTTTATAGACTAACCAATCCTATCAAAGGTAGCCCCATAGTAAGTTCGAGACTTGTGTTATGGGATAGTAACTCAACGATACTATATTTTATAACAAATACATATATAGATAAACATCCAAGATCCAGGACAATTTGAAAAAGGCCATTTTCCAACTTGCCCTGACCGGGGATCGAACCCGGGACCTTTGGGTGGCGGACTAGCTATACTAGATACCCTATATAATAATGAAATTAAAATAAAAAACAAAATATAAATAAAATATTCGACGTTCTCAAACATATTGCCATAGAGTACTATAATATAACTGAAACATATTGGCGGCTGCACCATTTTGTATGGAATTGCCGTATTTTTTTGTGTTTTGTCTGTTATTTTAATTTCTATACTAAAGTGATCTAACATAGCCCGTGGTTCGATTTATCCCGGGTAACTATGTACCTTCCAAGTTGTATGTCTACTACTTGATATCAGCTTCTCTTTCTTTCCTATAAAACTGGAATCTTCTTTTTCATCTCGCGTTCCTGTAGCTGTGTTGATTCGAAGCCCGGGGCAGTGGGTGGTCACTCAAGAAAGAAGAAATTATTAATAAATGCTTCATTGAATTCTAGATCTTATAACCATACAATAAAGCTTATAGTTTGAAAAGACCTTTAAATCAGGATGACCGCGTTCTACAGCAACTTAAGAATGTTAACTTAAATTATTTGAACGTTGGCACAAGTGTTTGTCATGGCATACTTTGACGTAAACATCTTCATTGTATATTGATGTGGTATACGACTTCAATTATATGCAACAAACGCGGTCGTTTCACCCTTATTAATTTTTCCTTTTTTCTTTGTATTATGTTTATACTCTAAGTATATGACAGGCACTTGGAAGCCCTAACAATACTTTGTCATTGATATAATAGTCACACAAAAGGAACACAAACCTTAGCAATTTTCTGAATAATTAACAAAACGAACAAAATATTTTCAGCCATTAAATTTTAACAACCACATTCAGAATAAAAGAGATATTTAAAACATTTATTAATTTTTTCAGTTGGTACAATCGTGACAATACAAACAAAGTCACATGAAACCACTTGTTTGAAGTCCTAATGTACCTTTAATGTAAAGCTATTAGCAGAGTTCGGTGGCCCGGTGTAGTATAGTCTATTCGGTCAATTGGTTGGTATGACACGCCGACGATGGTGTGCAATTCAACAAATGAACTTTGGCTAGCGCTATCGGAAGTTAAGGGGCTCCCTGAATTTTTCGGGGTCCAGTGCTGCCCCCATTTGAAATAAATCATTTGAAAAGAAACTGAGATTTCATTTGAAATTTTGTCTTGATCAGACCCTGGATAACCTTTCAAACTATTTTATAAACTACTGTTTACAGTTTAAAGTGAGAACGTGAAGCTTTTCTACGCACAATTGCGAAAAACGGCTACTTTTGGCGTATGTGCGTAGAAAAGCTTCATGTTCTCACTTTAAACAGTAAACAGTAGTACATAAAATAGTTTGAATGGTTATCTAGGGTCTGATCAAGACAAAATTTTAAATGATATCTCCGTTTTCTATCAATTGATTTATTTCAAATGGGGGCAGCACTGGACCCCGAAAAATCCAGGTAAATTCAGCAACGCGAGGCGTGGTTCTCACTTGGATAGATGATCACACATGGCACAAAAATTCCTCAAGCTTCCCCGTACTTCGGAAGGCACGTTAAGCCGTTGCTCCCGGCTTTCATCATAGTATGACAATCGACAAGCTATGAAAAATCTGACACACGTGTTGGCTACTTACACACAAAAAGAAAAGAGGAGGGCATGTAGGTACATTCTGCGTAGTTTAACATTGCCGTGTGTTATTATTATGCCGTATCTATATAAAGTGGAAGGGATATACTAGATCTCTTTAGTACAATGAAAAAATGTCAAATGAATTTAAAATAAAAGTCAAAAAGCATCAAAAAATTGGCTTTTCCATACAAAAGTGTGCAGCCGCTCGGGCAATTTGTATGGGATTATCAAATTTGTTTTTCTTTTGAATGTTTTTCAATTTCTTTATACTATAGTGATCTAGTACAGCCTCTCAAATTAAATAAGTTAATGAACCTAATACTTTCTGTGTCCGAAACTAAAATATCTACATTAAAGTCGCCACATACAATTATATGTTTATTTTGAGAGCTAACTCGGGTTAGGACGTCTTCCATAACGTTTTCAAAAGTGTTATAACAAGCTGAAGGAGGTCTGTAAGCACAAATAATAATGTATTTATTTGTGCTCTAGTTACAAGAAAACCTTAAAGAATTCTATCAGTTGAAAATAAATAGGTTAAGGGGCTACCTGAATTTTCCGGGGTCCAATGATGCCGCCATTTGAAATAAATTATTTGAAAGGAAACGGAGCATCATTTACATTTTTGTCTTAATCAAGCCAATAGTTGAAAGTATTTTATGAACTAGTGTTTAAAGTGAGAACTTGAAGCTTTTCTACATTAGCGAAAACCGGCCACTTTTGGCTACGTGGAACGGACATTCCCGTAAATCAAACCACGGGCTGTACTAGATCTCTTTAGTACAATGAAAAAATGTCAAATGAATTTAAAATAAAAGTCAAAAAGCATAAAAAAATTGGCTTTTCCATACAAAAGTGTGCAGCCGCTCGGGCAATTTGTATGGCATTATCAAATTAGTTTTTGCTTTTAACTGTTTTTCAATTTCTTTATACTATAGTGATCTAGTATAGCCCGTGGTTTGATTTATTACGGAAATGTCCGTTCCACGTAGCCAAAAGTGACCGGTTTTCGCTAATGTAGAAAAACTTCAAGTTTTCACTTTAAACACTAGTTCATAAAATATTTTCAACTATTGGCTTGATCAAGACAAAAAATTTAAATGATGCTCCGTTTCCTTTCAAATATTTTATTTCAAATCGCGGCAGCACTGGACCCCGGAAAATTGAGGTAGCCCCTTAACCTATTTATTTTCAACTAATAGAATTCTTAAAGGTTTTCTTGTAATTTACAAGCAATAAATTATATTTTGTATTTTTTCAACATTTTAGGCTCAGTAGTTTCGGAGATCAGGGGATGGTGAATTTTCGTCTTCTTTCATGATTTAAATCAAAACTATTTATTTTTACTGTAAAATCCAAAATATATTTGAAATCCTCATAACGAGACCTTTCAGTAAGGTTTTCAAAACGTTTTTTTTTTTAATTTCCTAATTTATCCCCAAAAAATGATCCTAATTAAAAAAATATATTTACCTTGCACATCTTGATTAGGCTTACAGCATCCTACCTAATTTCAGCTGATTTAGTCCAGCAGATTCGGAGCAAATTGGCTGTGGCAGACGGACGGACAGACAGACGCACGAGTGATCCTATAAGGGTTCCGTTTCTTCTTTGTAGTACGGAACCCTAAAATCAGCTTTGTGTTTATTTAATTTAAAAAAAGGATCTATCTATTTATAATTTCACCGTTTACGCAATGCAACAGAGCTATAAGCTAGTGCAACAATATAGGAACGCAAATAGAGATCGCTGTTAGCAACTTCTTCGCACACAAATTTCACCGGTTATGCAATGTATTACAGCTATATATATCCAATCCATCACTTCATATTGACGAGCTCGTTTCAGGTTTTTGGCGGTAAAATAAAAAAATAAACATTTGAATTTTTGAATCTTTAATTTAAACAATATAGCTTGCGCAAGCGAGCAGTCGTACACTGACTTACCGCTTAAACTTTATAAAATGTATTAAGAAGTTTTTTGATTTTTATACCAGAATAATAAAATATGTGACTTTTTCAGTTATTTAGGATTGTTGCGTTTGGATTCAGCTTTTCTGCCATAAGTCAGCTGATTCATACTTATTGTATTAACGTGATAAATGTGTGTTTATCTATATACGTATGTATTTGTCATAAAATATACTATCGTTGAGTTAGTATCCCATAACACAAGCTTAAGACAGCCTTCTCGACTTATTTTTCATACAAACCCTCGTACGTGTTTATGGCGTTGTATCTGATCTTTCTTGAAAACTTTTAAACTCACAGGTATCTCGTGCGTTATTTCTAGGTTTCTATCGAAATAAAAAATTAAAATTTAGAAAAAAAAAGTCAGTATAAGACCCCAAAAATCTGCCCTTTTGCACAAATTTTAGCTGAACTTCGACCGTTCATCAATTACTCATAAATTGTAAAGGTAAAGATATTAATATTTCGATACAAACCTCGAAAATGTAATGAAAATGTTGAATACAAAACATTTATTTCACAAACTTGTAAGGCTTACTGATAAACACGTATCACCTGGAACAAGTTTTATGAAATTTCCGCACCCTATGAATAGTTAATATTCGTTAAATGGATAGTTAATAATAATACTAATTTCATTCAATAGAATGCAAACCGTGCCCTTAGGCGGTATATCTCTCTTTTTGGATTGCCTCTTTTTCTAGCATTGCCCTAGATTTGACAACAAGCTTTTCAAATTATGCGCTAAGAGCGGTCGGGAAGGGCCACATGCTTACTTTGGGGCTAGTTCAATCTGTGTGATTTTTCCATATATATTTATTTATATGCATATACCTACATGCTTATTATACGTAACGTGCTTTGCTATCTCATTTCAAGCTACGTTAGATGATTTTTAATAATATAACCTATTTATTTCAATAATGGTTGTATTCAATAGAGTAGAGAGCGTCCTCACCATCTAAGGAGTAGGTTTAAGAAGATGGAATAAAAACAATCAACGGCTCTCGTGTTTCCATCACCACTCCCAACCACAACGCCACCTACTGGACACAATATAACCCACAGCGTGACCACATAATTATCATTTGTTATTGCAATATGTTGAGTTAAAATAAGAATATCCATAAATTGCAATGTAGCTAAGTTTATGTCATTTTTCTAGTCAGGCTATTCTTCACCCTAAGCTCAACGCAATAAAGCACATAATTGCCTTGTGATCAAGGCATGACGAATTGAAAATCATTTTTGGCTCATCGGTTAGATTTTTAAAAAACATTGTACACGTATTTTTTCATTTCTCTGATAAACAAAAAATGAAATAGATACAGCGCATTGAAATTTCGCATAACGTCACGGCTACGTACGATTTTTAAATAGAGGTAACGTCGCAAGGAAACTCCGGAACTCCGGAACTTTGATGCTTCATATCTTTGTGAAATTATACTTTTTTGGCAATCTGAAAAATATGGGTCCATTGTTTTTGGATAATCTAAAAGAAGGATTAATTAAAATTATGCTTTTCTAATCCTGTCGTCACCACAATTATAGGCGACCCCTTTTTCAACCGACTTACAAAAAAGAAGGTTATCAATTCGTCGCGATCTTTCAGTTTTTTATGTATATTCATATTCACCGATTATTCGAAGACGCCGGGACCGATTTGAGAAATTCTATTTTTGTTTGAAGGGGTGTACTTTTCAAGTGGTCCCATATAAATTTTATCAAAATCGGTTGTGTAGTTTGGGAATGAGGTCCGTTTTTATTTTTAAAAAATTATTTGCGTCGAAGACGAGACAACTTGTTATAACTACTTACTTGTTTGTGCATAATGTGAATAAAACTTATCGAGCGGAATAACTTTATGAACAGTAAACTATTTTGTGTAATTAATTTGAACAATTTTTTACCCGACTGCGCCAGAAGGAGAGTTATGTCTTTCGAGAGTATGTATTTTGTTTGGCGCGCTTTGCAGCCTGAACGGTTCGATGGATTTTAGTTTAGCTTGAGAGGTGTCGTTAGATTTGTATTTACTGTAAGAGTAACACTGGCTATATCAAAATAAAATAAAAAATGGCGGTTTTTTGGTGCCAAATCCTAATGGACTGGTCAGCTCGGCTTCGCTTTTTTTGACTACTTAATATTTTTTATTACGCAATTTATGTTTGTTTACTTATTCGCAAGCATTACATGTTATAATGTGTCAACATTGTATTATATTATAAGTATTTATTAATTAAAAGACAATTATAATAATATGACAAAGCCTTTCTGGCGAGTAGGCGACCAATACTGTGAAAATGAGTTTCTTTCGGCGTTTCTTCTCAGCAGTGGTCGTTACGAGGCTTTTCTTTAAAAATAAATTAAATTTTAATATACTTTACACGTAACGTAAATTATACTTATTGTCGTGTAAAAGTGCCTGTAAAGGTCTAATTACTGAATAAACATTTGAATCTTTGAATCTTTAATGTTTGGCACGCTCTGCAGCCTGAACGGCTCAATGGATTTAAGCTTAAGAGGTGTCATTAGATTCTTCTGAATTCTGAAAGTGGCAAAGTGTATATAAAAAAGCAGTCGGATTTTTATTTTATTTAAGAATGCCATCCGGCCGAACCGCTAAAACCTTTAAGAATGTCCGAAGCAGTATAATTCTATGGTCCGAAGGCACGTTTGATTACGTAAAATTGCAAGTTGTCGAAGAATATTGAAATCAGTTGCGTGTGTCACACACACACACACACATAACTACACACCGTTATCTAATGCTCAATTTGGGGGCACGTCAAAATTGTGATGTTGCTTCACATCATTGGTTGATACATTTATTTATATTTACTTTTGCCTTTTTTAGGGTTACGTACCCGAAGGGTAAAAACGGGACTCTATTACTAAGACTTCGCCGTCTGTCTGTCTGTCTGTCTGTCACCAGGCTGTATGTCAAGAACAGTGATAGCTAGACAGTTGACATTTTTGTTAAAAGAAATACTAAAAACAAAATAAAATAAATATTTAAGGGGGGCTCCTATACAATAAACGTATTTTTTTATAGATAATGGTACGGAACCCTTCGTGTGCGAGTCCGACTGGCACTTGCCCGGTTATTTTTAATTGTGTTTTTCAATACCTATTGTATTTGATATTCAAAATAAAATTTTATTAAGCTGCAATGCAACATAAAGGGAAATATTAAATAAAAATCCAGGCTTTAAGTCTGTAAAAAATATTATTAAGTTAATAAAAAACTAGCTGGGCGAGTTACTTTTTCAGGGTTCTGTACCCAATGGGTAAAAACGGGACCCTTTTAACAAAATAACGCATTGGTGAAGAATGTGAAAAAGGACAACGCAAATTACCGCCTTATCTTGTTCACAATTAATATTACGTTTGTGAAGATGTGGTTGTACAAGCGAAAGCGGACATAAATGATGTGTTGTTTTCATTAAGGAAAGAAAGAAAGAAAAATATTTTATTGAGTGCCAATTAGTATACATCAGTAGGATTACTAAATAACTAAAATTAGTTTTACACTGAAACAACAACAAAATGTCGAGCGTGAAAGGAAAACAACGCAAACCACTCAAGCACAACAAACAAATGTCTCGCAAGTGAAATTACCTTAGATTTTTATACCCAAATTCTACTGGAATTATGATTATTTTACCACATTTCAAGACTTATTTGTGTAACGAGTGGTACCCCGTTTCTTATCCTAAAATTTTCTGTCTAAATGTCATAATCCATAACAAGTTTGCTATAATCTTTAGTTTCCATAATGTTCAAAGGTAATTTTGATTTTGATTTACCTAATTATCTTGAATCATAACACTTTTGTGCCATAATATGAATTGATATAATAATTTAATTTTATAAATTTGGATGCTATAAAGTCACATTTTATTTATTTTATTTTATTGGTTTAAATTATTAAAGTCACATTTATTTTATTGTTGGAAGACCAACAACTATTCTATTTTATATATAGATACAAAAAGTCCATTACAGGTCATCACTGATAAAAAACATTGTATTTTTAAAGATTACGATCTCTAAACATCACGTTATCACTTACAATCTGCTCACAAAGCTACAACTTTAAATCATCAATCAGCTCAGCATACTGAGTCCTTAATTTATGTTCAATATAATAGTAATAGTTTGTGGGATTACTTGTAAAGAAGTAAATACTTGAGTTAATCTGCAGTTAACTACATATCCTAGGTGTCCTATTCTATAATGTATGTTAGTCTGAATGTTAATCAGCATATCATCTTCATACATTTAATAAAATCGTAACAGATCGCTGTCTGTTAATCGAAGATAAATGAGAAAAAATGTTGTTGGGGGCTTCTATCAACGCAATAGAACACAAAAAAATGATTTTTAAAATTTTTGTCTGTTAGTCTGTGCGTTTGTGCACGCTAATCTCAGAAATGGCAGACCCGATTCGGTTGCAGTTTTCGCTAATGTATTTGGATAAGCTTCACTTAACATTTAGTGTTTGTTTCATTTTAATTCGTTCATAAATAATAAAGTTATATCAATTTAAAGAATCATGTCATACATTTTTGTTCGAAAAATTGATTTTGAGTGTGACGCCAAGTGCGAGTCGAGCTCGCGTAACAAGAGGGTTCTGTACCATTATCTACAAAAATCATGTTTGTTGTCACTTAAGTATTGATTTTATTATGTTTTAATATTTGATGCTATGTATAGCGGCAACAGTAATACATCATCTGTGAAAATTTCTACTGTCACGGGTCATGAGATACAGCCTGGTGACAGACAGACGGACAGTGGAGTCTAAGTTATAGGGTCCCGTTTTTACCTTTTGGGTACGGAATCCTAAATATTTACAATTTCGATGGTTTCGGAGTGTCCTTAAAAATTAGTTTTTTGGTCACCGATAGATGATAGCGTTGTTCAAAAATTTTAAATTTAAATGCGGCTCTGGGCTTATCTACAGCTATCAACTAATAGGTGCACTATGAACCCTGTCGGGTATCGCAACCTAGAAGTGGAACGAAAAGCAAGTTCTAGAGCCTCTGCAGACAAAGCCTAAGGTCGCAAGACCCAACGCCGCCCAACAGCAATTCTAAGCGTAATTGTGGGAGAAAGATGGAAAAAAGAATCAAAATAGGTAGTGATAGGATATGTTGCTAGCTGCTGATTCACATTTTCGCCCATTCACTTTGATCGGCTTTTACGATCTGCGTGGAAAAAGAAGATTTTTTCTCGCCAATCAGCATGGAAGCATCCTAAAAGCACGGTAAGTTCCGCGCCGCTTGGTACTCCTCGACTACGAGAAGACGTTAGACAGAGTGGTTTGATAAGGTAAGGCTAGGTTTACAACTTGGCGGACTGCCCAGCCTGGGCGGAAAACCGCGCTGAACTGTGCGTGGTAGAGGGCCACGACCTTTCGGTGTCAATCGTAGTTTGTCACATGGTTGACAGCGAAACATCGTGGACAACAGTGCAGGCCTTTGCGGAGAGCGTCATTTATGCACCGCAAGGAGGCGGCGGAGAGACACCAGGAGGCAACGACCGACTTGGCCACCGGCCACCGATGCACAGGGCAAAGGAGGCAGGCTTATGGCCAGTAACTGCTGCCTCCATAACGTGGGCCAGTCAGGCGATGCAAACGGGATTCCATCGCTCGACAAATACGGTCATCCGGGTTGAAAGGCGCGTTTGTGTCAATACGCGCCTTTACCCTAGCAGGTAGAATTGAAGGCCGACGGGCCACCCCTTAGGCCACTCCGACTCCTCTCGCTAATTGAGAGTACCCTCTTAATTGGCTGATAAGCGGCCTCCGGAAGGCATCTTTGCTTCACGTAACAATAAAAAGTTAGGGTTACGTTCTATTCGGCTTCCCGTGGATGGGTGGACGAGACGGCAGGCCTTTTTCACAAGAAAAAAATAAAGTAATGGTGAGGTGAGGTTAGGGGCTGCAATAAAAATGGGAACAACCATAACAAAACTACCTGGGATTGTGACCTCCTTCCACGAGGACCGACAGATCACTGTGGCGGTCGTAGATACCAAATACCAATCTGTCAGAGTTGATGTTCTCCACGTTGATACGCGTAGTACCTACACCAACGACATCCCCGTTGCTGGCAGTTGTCGTTCTTCGCCGACGACACGACAGACAGCCCGAGATGCTCTGCCTGCTAGGCTCTTAAAATGGAGGTTCTTAGTGTACGTCAACGAGAAGCAAACATTGATCTCAGAGGACACCAACCTCCTGAGAGCTCTTCGGGGAAGGTGTCCCGAGGCACCGCACGTCAAATACCTAGGAGTACCTAAAGTTCCGCAGATGCCTCATAGCTTGATGATGGACGTTAGGATGTAAAAGGGAATCCAAATAGTGATGGGCTGCTAGACGCATCAGTACATTATACTACATTGTATTGCTATGCAACATGAATCAAATCTCGCCCATTCTCTCGATCTTTTACTGGTACATGCTAAGTTTTTTCTTTTCTCCCAGACCAGTTTGGAAGATAAATAAAACGATTTAAATGAAATAATAAAATCAATTAATTATTTTTAACTTTTTAATTTTAACTCATCGGCATTTACAACTACGTAACCATTCACTGCGCGTGGCCCGACATGCGCTTGGCCAGTTTTATTGAAAATACCAAAATCACAGTGTTCATAAACTAAAGTCCATGCTGACGAAGTCGAGGGTAACAGCTAGTTGGTAATAAGATTATTATCTTAAAACACTTGGTAAAACAAATTAAAAACAACACAATACTTAAAATAAGTAATTTAACTTAAAACTAAATTACTTGCCTATAAACTAAATTATATCTAATTAAAAATAAAGCATTATATTATATAAAAAATAGACCCCAGATTGCTTCGGTCGCAAGGCAGGGTGCCTAAGACACTGGCAACATTGCCTCGTTGTAAGATCAGACTTAATCTCTGGTCTCTGGCCAAAATGTACACCAGCTCTTAGGTCCACAGAAACGTCGATCAGTCGTGTGGAGATTTCTTTAAAAATTTGACACGCCCACACACCCCAAGGCCCTAAAGTCTTCACGGCGAAAGGCGCAAATATATATGGCTCACCTAGAGCTGAATATTTGCGCCTCTTGATGGCTTCCCCCGCAGCTGCAGCCGCGCCCGCTCGACGGGCAGTGGCTCGCAAATGTGATGGGGCAGCGGTATCCACGCACGTCGCATCCCATACCAGCGACCGCCCGTTCTTCCAAGGAATGAGCGTCATTCTGTCGGGCCTTTTACGATCGTCTCATGTTATACCAGCTGGCTCTAAGACAGCTGGCACACCGGCGCTAGCAAGAGCCCGACGGATGACGTCATTTAGGGCAGCATGACGTTAGAAACGTCCTACACTGCGGCGGCAAGCCAAGTCATGGTGACCCAGGGGATCGACGTCTCCTCCACAACGGCAGCGATGGGGTTCGTTAGGCCTGGCCCCTAGACGGAGGCTTTTCTATGCACAATTGCGAAAAACGGCCACTTTTGGCGTATGTGCGTAGAAAAGCTTTACGTTCTCACTTTAAACTGTAAACAGCAGTTCATAAATTAGTTTGAAGGGTTATCTAGAGCCTGGTCAAGACAAATTTTTAAATGATATCTCTGTTTCCTTTTAAATGATTTATTTCAAATGAGGACAGCACTAGACCCCGGAAAATGCAGGTAGCCCCTTAAAGACGAGTGTTGGTGAAGCAGAATTATTGTTGCGTCACATAGATACATATTAATGATGCTAATTACGCTTGAGCTTAGAAAACGCTTGTAGATCGGTATAGTAACACACGTTATCGTCACATATCGGCAAATATTCTTATAGAAGCGCATGGTTAACCAAAGAAAATTAAGAGCGCGCATAAACTTAGGAAAATAACAGATTTCACCCGCGCCATTCACACGCCCCGCTCTCGTCCATCGCTTCGGCGAAGTCACCACCACAAAACAGAAAAATCTGGAAAACAGATGGGCAAACGTCATTTCATACTAATTAATGACAAGACCCAGGACTTCATTGCGTTACCTTTGTGTCGATATATAACATAGCGCTTTTTCATTTACTATTTTTCCCGACTGCGACATGATAGTCCCCCGCCCACAACACCGCACCACACCCTTTTTACAACCTTATTCTTCATAACCTTAACATGTTTGAGGTAACATCGGAAACAAAATAAATAAATATATACGGACAAACCACACAGATTGAGTTAGCCCCAAATAAGTTCGAGACTTGTGTTAAGACGAAGTGGTAGCTAAAGTGGCGCCCTCATTTGAAATAAATTGTTTAAAACTAAATATGGTGATAATTAAAAATTTGATTTGTATGAATGTCTAGAAAGACCTTTGAACTATTTTATGAATAACCTTTGAAATTATTACTAATAGTCCGTCTAGTTTTTAAACTGTTTTAAAACTAGACGGACTACCAATTTTATTTTCAAAGGTTATTCATAAAATAGTTCAAAGGTCTTTCTAGACATTCATACAAATCAAATTTTTAATTATCACCATATTTAGTTTTAAACAATTTATTTCAAATGAGGGCGCCACTTTAGGTACCACTTCGTCTTAAAAATATATCATTTTTGAATCAGTGCAGCGTTGCAAAACACTAGCAGTGGCGCTTGTGCACCCTAGCGGGTATATGAGTAGACGCGCGTCACACAGTCTTGTCTCTGATCGCGGCGGAATGTCTGCGCGATGGCCGCGCTCGGCGTATATTTTAGTTTATTTTAATAACCGTGAAAAGGTCTAGTTTGGTTGTATCTATCGATGATCGATGATAAAGTATTTTGATTGTGTGTTAAATTTGGTTCGGGCGTGAACAACTAGCGAGATAAGCAAAATTCTAGCTACGCAGTGGAAGCATGCTAGGTCCATGGCCGCATGGAGCGTGTCACATTTAGCGTTAAATTTCTAGTATAATAATTTTTTGCATAACCCCGTGAACGGAAATAAACTATTGTTGACTATTTGTATTAAAATCAATTGTATATAATTGTTACCTCAAACAGACATGGAGTCTAGTATATTAAAAGTGAACTAGTTAAATAAGAATATTGTAAGAACCTTAAAAATCGTAGTGAAAATTGATGAACTTGGACAATTCTATGTAATAGATTGGTGACGAACTATGTGAATTGTTGATGAACTTGTGTGTGAACTACCAACAGGGAAGTGGATTTCTCCAGACTATTAGGTAATTATTATTATTATTGTCGGTTGAATGAATGCATGGTCACCGACTGTTGCTGTACAAGCACTATAGGAATGGTTCCGTGGTTAGTGTCTTGCAATTATTAATTATTTGTTTCTTTATTTTTTTTACATTAATTCGGTTCAACTCTGCATAATTTCTACTCTGTTAAATTCAAATCTACCCATATACTTATACCATGATAATAATGTTATAGGATACTAATGGTAAACGCACATTTCTCCAAGCCGAACGCGTCGAATCGATCGAAATTTTTAAGGCCTCGCATATCTATCCATACTGAAAGAATCGACCGCGCCGAAAGAATTGTTGCCATTTCCTTTACACCTGTCGCTCTGTAATTACATATGAATTGTGATGAATCTTGACGAGATTTTTATAGTCAGGGCTTTATTAATCAATTATGTTAGATTCACTCATATTTGTAACATTTAAAATAAATCGAAGTAGTAACTCGATTGCATAACTCTCGTTGCTCTTACGCACACACTTGTCATTCTCGAAATGCAGGCGATTCGATTCGACTTCTGTATTTCTTCCAGATCCCGACAATTTGACGCAGTCAGGTGCGCGAAGTTTTATAGAATTTCATATAAAGAATTCCAAAATTCGTTTTGCTCGGCTCGGATAAGTGTGCGTTTACCTTAACTCTACGATATTATATTTTATAACAAATACATACATAGATATACATTCAAGACCCAGGTCAATCTGAAATAGATCATTTTCCATCTTGACCTGACCGGAGATCAAACCCGGAACCTCTAGTGTGTAAAACGTTCCTTACATTGAATTAACGTATCTTTATTTACTAACAATATATTCTAATACCTTGAATAATTACATTACATCACAACACAACATTACTTCTGTCAACATATTTTTTTTCTCTTTAGAATACTTTTGAATTTTGAGAATTAAGATTATCTATTAGTACTTTGAACACACAATAAATACTTTTAGCTGGTGGTAAGTTAAACGACAAGGTAAAATAAACAACTGGAAGGGACATACCCGTTATAAATGAAACCACGGGCTATACTATGTCACTAAAGTATAATTAAATTAAAATAACAGCCAAAACATATAAACTTTTTCGGCATTTTTATACAAAAGTGAGCATCCGGGCAATTTATACGGGAACCTCGATTTTCTTTTGCTTTTTTTTTTGGTTCTTCTTTTCAATTTATTATACTATAGTGATCTAGCTTAGCCCGTGGTTCGACTTATTACGGATATGCCCCTTCCATGTTGTATTTTCATAATATTTTATAACATAAATTATCGGTTCGGCCGAATGGCATTCGTCAGCTTGTGTGATATTAATAGATAAAGCAGGGGCTACCGAGACAAAAATTCACGCAAACGCTTTTACTTTTACTTTCCGTTTTTGTTCATGTGTGCTATATTGATCCTTTGCGTGTAAGTCTTTTGACAGACACGTTTGCGTTGCGTAATTCATTGTTTTGACAACGAACAGTTGTAGGCATTGAATAATGACGTTGTAAGCATAGACCTAGAAATATTTTTAGTTATAATCTATGACTGTAGGATCCTCGCTCATTCAGTGATTCAGTTAGGATTTGAATTATTGAATACATTGTTGTATAAGCTTTTTGTTTTGAATAATTTTACACTCAATGAAACACATTTCCTTTGAAAATTGTGGTTTATTCTTAGAAATACTTTCGCTCAAAATCTATGGCTGTAGGATCTTTCACTCATACAGTGATTCAGTAAGGATTTGAATTCTTGAATACTTTGTTGCATAAGCTTTGGGTTTTGAATAATTTTACATTAAATGAAACACATTACCTTCGAAAAGTGTTGTGGTATATACTTAGAAATATTTTCGCTCTAAATCTATGGCTGTAAGATCTCTCTCTCATTCAGAGATTCAGTTAGGATTTGAATTCTCCATTTCAACATTGGACAGATTGTCGCCTTCTGCGATATCGACTATGCCTGCAGGCTGACGAGCATTACAATCCTACCTTCCTGCAGCTGCACGTATTCCACAACCCTTCGTGAAGCCGCAAGAAATCATCCGCAAGAGGTGTTGTGCTGCGTCTCTGGCCGTCATTTTTGAGTTGAGGCCTTGACGTGGATATCTATCCCCAGGAGAATTCAGAAAGGGTTCAGTGTGATTCCTAACCACGCCTGGACCTGTAAGAAGATTGAACATGAGAATAGAAAATGATGAATGAGGCGTATTGTGTATTACTGATGCAAGGACAAATTTGTACCTGATGGTATGTACCATTAGGTACACATTACATCTCATTCATAATTTTCTATTCACATGTACAAACTTCTGACAGGTACAGGCGTGGTTGCGTTGTTGTAAAGTTACGGACATCCGCAAGGGATGAAATCGAGCAGAGTATCGTGTAGGAGAAATCCTGGAAAAATTGCAGCTGGTTCTCTTGTAAATAGTGGTACGGCTGCTCGTCAAAGTTATGGGTGTTGGGTTTGCCTCCGTACCTAAGTATTAAGGCAATTATGATTCGCTCTCCTGTTGCTGCTATCCCGTCAGGTATAGAGCAGTGACGTGCACAAATATTTTTGACAGGATAGGCACTGATCTTACCTAAATTACGAGAACGGCTGCATATATTTCAAGCAAAATAAAATTATAAATAAATAATAAATAAATACGAATAGGGACAAATAACACAGATTGAGCTAGCCCCAAAGTAAGTTTGAGACTTGTTTTATGGGATACTAACTCAACGATACTATATTTTATAACATATACATATATAGATAAACATCCAAGACCCTCGACAATTTGAAAAAGACCATTTTTCAACTTGCTCTGACCGGGGATCGAACCCGGGTGGCGGACTAGCATAGTGACCACTACGCCACGGAGGTCGTCTAAATTGTCGCTAGTATCCAGTATTATATGAGGGTGGCACAGGATAGACACATTCTATGAGTCTATATGAAATGCACGCTACTGGTAAAGAGTTACTGTTGAAAAAAATCGCTGTTTTCTTTTTGACGTCAGGATTTTTTTCGACTATGGACATAATTTGATTCTTCCCTAAGCTTAAAAAGCAGGATGATGAAGGAAAAGCTCTGGTTTTAATGAGGATTTTGAAGAAGCGATCCTGGAATACATGACATCTGATGCTAAGCTTCTTCCACAATCGTTGTAAAAAAATGACCTTGGTTTGAAATCGCAGTAAGGATGATCAGCAAGTCAATGTCTTCACCAACGAAAACTAAAAATTGAGAAGTTCAAAAAATAAATAAACTTTGAAAGGCTTCATCTTGGAATCTTTTAGGTCTACAGAGATATCTCTAGTCTAATATTGTAGCAAATTTAATCTTCTTTAAAAATGTAAAGGTCTTATAAAAAAACTAGTTTTTTAGGGTTTCAATCGCCAAAATCTGAAAAACGATCCGGTTTTTTCTATTTTTGACAAAATCGCGTTCGACGCTCGAGGTGACAAACTTGAATTGGTTATTCATTGAGCAGAATTACCGGATTTGACGCAAACTCTGATGTATTAAAGTTACATAAAGTTTACATTAACATTTGACATTAAAATTCGCAATGTATTTATTTTTATTATTACTATAACGTAAATTAGAGAATCATATTTTAAATTTATAGGTAATTGGTTGACAATTACCTATAAATTTAAAATATTTTATTTATTACGTTTGTAAGTCTCTAGCACGCAGATATTTTGGTGTACATATACAATGTCCTTTTTAATTAAGTACAAATATTTTAAGGGGTTATTCAGTCCATCATTTTGAACAACTTTGCCCAATAAATGTATATCAGTCTGCCAGCGACCATGACGGCAGAAGGGTCTTCGAAATATTTAGCTAAAAATGATAATAATTGCGGTCCCGTAGTACTAATAACAGTAAATGGCGGATGGGTTGCATTGTGGCAAAGCATCCCGGATCTGACGGAGCTACGCGTGTGACACCGAGTGTTAATATCACGCGGCCCTTCCCGACCACTCAGTTTTCAACGCGAGCATAGTTTAAAAAGCTTGGTGTTTCATTTAAGGCAGTGCTAGAAAAAGAGGCAAACCAAAAAGAGAGAGATAGCGCCTAAGGGCATAGTTTGCATTCTAGTAAATGAAATTAGTATTATTATTAACTATCAATTGGACGAATATTAACTATTTATAGGGTGCGGAAATTTCCTAAAACTTGTTCCAGGTGATACGTGTTTATCAGTAAGCCTTACAAGTATATGAAATAAATGTTTTGTTTTCAAAATTTACATTACATTTGCGAGGTTTGTATTGAAATATTTTCTTTACTTTTACAATTTATGAGTACTTTATGAACGGTCGAAGTTCAGCTAAAATTTTTGCAAAAAAGCAGATTTTTGCACTTTGTTTTTCTAAATTTAAATTTTTTATTTCGATAGAAACCTAGAAATAACACCCGAAATACCTGTGAGTTCAAAAGTTTTCAAGAAAGATCAGATACGCCATAATCACGTACGAGCGTTTGTATGAAAAGTAAGACGGGAAGGCCGCTCTTAAAGATGTGTTACTAAACTGTGCGCATGAATTGACAGTAAAGATGATCAAGGGCGTACCGAGGGGTGGGGGGCAGAGGGGGGCTGTCCCCCCTGGATTATTTTACGTCTCTACTATTTAGTTTTGTCGATAAAAGTTAAGAAAAAAGAATTTTTGCCATTGGCAATACAATATATATTTATCAAGTTTATTTGCGAGTCAAATAAAAAAAAAACCATTTTCAAGCGTTCACCCCAGTAACTTTTGAATGATTAAACCGATTTTCATCAAACATAGCTAAGAACTACCGCAAGGAAACTTGCTTTCACGTCAAAAAACCCGTTGTCATAAACTATACATACAAAGTCAAAGTCAAAATTTTTAATTCAATGTAGGATAAATTTATCTCTTATTGAAGGTCATTTTTTTAAAATATTATTTTAGTGCAAAAGCTAAAAACTACTAGCGTTTCGGAACGACCACTGCTGGGAAGATTACGCCGAAAGAAACCCAGTTCAGTATTGGTCCCTACCCACCCAGCCTGATGGGCTATGTTTCAGTTACAATACAGATTTACACTTAAGCGCAGTATACATTATATTATACATCTAAATAATACAATTAAAATTTGCATTCAACTTTTTCCAAGAATAAACTTAGATAATGTTAACGCTACTACATAATCTGGAATTTTATTATAGAGACGCAAGCTGAGACCCACAAAAGACTTTTTTGTTTTTTCTACCCGAAAAGCTGAGATAGCAAATTTATTTTTATTTCTAGTGTTAATACTATGAATATCATAATTTTTCTTATATGTATGTTTATTCTGACGCACGTACATAATGTTCGCATAGATGAATTGCGAAGGGAGAGTCAAAATATTTATGTCTTTAAAAAGTTCCCTTTCCTTAGTTTATGTGATTTGCGTTTTACTTTTAAAATAGGTGCTATAATTGGAAAGAAGTTCCTTACGGCAGGCTTGGAGGAGATAGGGATTTTGCTGCGCGACCGAACTGAAAAAAATGTGATAGTAAAACCGTAAGGATGACCTCGTTAAATAAAACCGTTAAATGAGACGTGCGCAAGCGCGACAGTCGTATACACAAGCGAGTAGTGTATAATACCTTTGAGCACGATTTTTCTTTTGCAAATTGTGTCGATTCTACATTAGCCGAAGGAACTTCGTTCCTACCTGGTGTCCCACGACACCACATTTCTTTTTATGTTTATTTATTTAATAAGATACATATAAAAAAACTGGTTTGCCCAATGATTATAATTCTATAAATTAGAGATTTCTTTAATTAAAAATAAAATGAATGAATTTTATATGAAATCAAAAAAAAAAAACTAAATATTTAATCGACGAATAAAAAAAAAGTAACTGAAATTAGTTACTTATAAATAAAAAAGCCCTGGCAAATCGCTGCCCCGTGGTAACGTGCCCAGAAGACTGGCAGCACTGCCACGTTGTATGGCAATGTTTAAGTTTTGAGCCAGATAAAGGCCAGCCGTCTGGTCACGTGTGATTTCAGTCAATTTTCGGGCGACTGCAATATACATACATATAATTTATGCGCCGATAGTCCCCACGGCCCCACCGTTTCAACCCCAAACGGCTCAATGACCGGCTAGTGATACGGTAAGGTCAAAATTTGCGTCCATACTTAAGATACAAATACTCGATACGAAACACCTGATCGGGATACACCGAAATGCTACAATTGTAAATCAGCTTTGTTTGAGGGAGTCCTCTCACGTGACTGTACGCTGCGTTTGCAACCCGCGGTGAGATTAAGAGAATTTGACGTTATTCTGTAGCGATTCGAATTTCACTTCGAGTTCATTTCGAATGCATTTCCTTTTTATTAATGTCACAAGAAACAGTTATTTAAAACAAAATCGATTTTTAGCTACCGGCAAATTTTTTCAATTTTGTTTATCACTGATTGAGCATACCCTGTCAGCATAGGTACCCATTATTGAAGTGAAAACTTCTTTAGCGGCGTTGTACACTTTTTATGTAATAGGTAAAAAATGTTAAACTCGCGTCAGGGCGTCAGGGCGTCAGGACACGTGACCTGATCGAAAATTCGTAAGACGGATAGAGAGTACGTACACGATATTTAGCAACAGCATCACTGATGCTTTCCATCACATAGGTATCTACAGACGCGGTAACAACCAATCCGTCCAGTGCAAGTGGCCAACACTGATGACGAATTTTTCAAGCTACCGAAAAAGACATCAGACATACTCGTAGCTTGACGACTGTACAGTGATGACACCCGGGACCAACGGCTTTACGTGCCTTCCAAAGCACAGACGAGCGCTTTGTCTTTCAAGTGCAGACCACGCAGAGCTGGGCGTAGTTAACTACTATTGTGTAGTTTGATTACAAATTACAATTTCATGTAGTTAACTACAAGTAGTTGAAATTACATTAAATTAAACTCGAACAAATTGAAACTACTGTAGTTGTAATTTGTAATTGTAATTAAGTAGTTATAACTACAAATTACAATAAAAATTTATTACCGCAGGCGTGTGTTAAAGGTGTTGTATTTCGAAATTGTAAGTGTAAAAAGTTGTAAGCAAGAAACAAAAAATTATAAGTAAGTAAAACTTTATAAAATATGTAGTTTCAAAAAGTAGTTTGTAATTATGATTACAACTACTTTTTGTAGTTTATAGTTCATAAACTTTTTCAATTACTTTTTGTAATTATGTAGTTGCGATTACTAACTACAAAATGTAATTGAAGTTAGTAATTAGTAGTTTAATTACATTTTGCCCAACTCTGAGACCACGCTCCTTTAAATGTACAATATAACGATACCTTCAGGGTGATGCTGGGGCTCCCGCGATTTTGTAGTGCATCGAATATATTTGCGCAAGCGCACATCGAGGGCTTTTACGCAAACGAACCGCTTCGCTTATGCACAGAATACGCGGGAGCAACAACACTATCCTGAAGGTAATTAGTATTAAGCCAGACTGTCCTATTGTGAGGCACTGGGTGCATATGCATGAGCAATTGTGCATGTCCCAGGGTGGGAAAATATTTAAAATAAAAAAAATAAAAATTTCTGTATTATGGACTGAAAGTGGTCTGAAATAAACACATTTTATTTTATTTTATTTTTATTTAAATGAACCTCAATTTAATTAAACGAGATCCAATCCACATCCAGCGATTTGCTACTAAAAGGTGAGCATCGACACAGAATTAATGCGGGGGCGCAATATGCGTCCCCGTTCCTTGTCCCTGCACCTCTCCCCCGTTCTCGCCTTGCCGAATGTGTTGAGGGGCGAACACACACACACACATGTTGACGTGTGTACGGATGTATAGTTTCGTTTGTAGTAGAAAAATAAAATAAATAAATATATATGGACAAATTACACTGATTGAGCTAGCCGCAAAGTAAGTTCAAGACTTGTGTTATGGGATACTTACTGTAACGATACTATACTTTATAACAAATACATATATAGATAAACACCCAAGACCCAAGTCAATTTGAAAAAGGCCATTTCTCCCAACTTGCCCTGACCGGGGATCGAACCCGAAACCTCTGGACGAAACGGACGGAACTGAAACGGTGAACGCCACGGAGGTCGTCTAAGTATGAGCGGAGTATCCGCTTCTATGAACTGCCATTCCTGTTGCATCGACGTGGATTGGCGAATTCCGCGTCGCGAGCGCGTGATACTCGTGATTGACGAGTTTAGTCGCAGAGTAGTCTTCGTTTGCGAGGCGCGTGGCCGTTAGCTGCCAGATGATCCTCCAAAGGTGTTAAGTGTAGTCGCGGGCAGCTGTGTTGTGCGTGTGTCAGATAACGCGGCGGTTGACAAGTACAGTACCGATCCGCGCACGCGCACGTATTCTGGACCAGTCAAATACAACATAAGAGATGATTAAATTGTCGCCGGCGTTTTTGAAACAGGTAAATACAGTTTTTGATTTAAATTTTTGTTGCGGTATATTTATAAATTAAAACATATTTAATAAAAAACTATTTAAAATTTATTAAAACTTAATTTAAGACAAAACAGAAATATTCTGTTTAGATTATTTTTTTATTAAAAAAGCAGCAACCTGCCGAATATATACAATATAAAACTTTTATCACATTATCTATAAGTACAAAACTATTTTTATCTACATATAAATTCTTACATATAATATATTTTAGGTAAAATATCTACTAAGAATACTTTTTTAGAAATAAAATGCTATTGAAGCATACTTTTTAAAGAAATATATATAGAAGAAGAAATATATAATAAGCTATCGTCAATAAATAAAGTTACCTAGAGCCCCAAATTTTTATTTTAAATTTACTTTCTTTTTATTTATACATAATTTCGAGGCATCCGCGGAAGACCAGCGTTGTGGTCCACACGACAACATTTGCTGAGCGGACACCATTTTGGTGCAATTTGTTTACTGTTTTCTTTAGTACGTAATTTGTATTTTTTTTCTAGCAAATAAAGAATTTTATCTTTCGCGTTTCGAATCCCAATGTCCATTTGACATTAAAATTTATTTATTTAGGGTAAAAAAAAAATCTGGGTTTAAATCTTCTCCCTTAAAATACTTCTCTTTCATATCCAATTTTTGTTTGTAAGTATTATGAATACCGCCACTCAATCGACTATGAAAAGAAGTGGACTCGTTAAGATTTTTCTCCAAAAGCTCTCTTGAAACAATCAAAAGACCTACACCAACCTTTGATTGAAATTAGTTAGGATTAGTATTGAAGAAACAAAGAAATAAAGATAAGCTCTAAAGAATATATCCAGAGCGGTACCATTTTAATTGCTTCATTGCTACATTGACGTGTAAACAATAATGCTAAACTTTGACGTTCAAACAATAATGCTAAACTTTGACGTTTAAACAATAATGCTATTCATGCCTTCCAAAGATATAGAAACTGAGATATAATTTAAAATTTTGTATATATATATATATATATATATATATATATATATATATATATATATATATATATATATATATATATATATATATATATAGTTACTACCAGCGAACTAATACTACGGAAGAGTCCCTTAAAATAATATCATCGCGTAATACGGTCCCACGAATTAATACAAAATGACTTTCGCATTGTTCCTTAGACTGGGTCATTTTTAGTGTTCCGTACCTAAAGAGTAAAACGGGACCCTATTACCAAGACTCCGCTGTCCGTCCATCCGTCCGTTCTTCCGTCTGTCTGTCACTAGGCTCATCATGTCAGCTCAGTTGAAATTTTCACAGATGATGCATTTCTGTTGCCGCTAATACAACAAACACTAAAAACAGAATAAAATAAATATTTAAGTGTGAAATAAGTATTTGTGTGTGTACGACAAATGAGATTTTTTATAGATTATGTTACGGAACCCTTCTTGCGAGTCTGACTAGCACTTGGCTGGTAATTACAAGCTTTTATTTAACACGGTGGGTGTTTGTGTGTGCCTTCGCGGTTCTAACATTGCGCGATTTGTGCGGTCGGACCGGATGGTGGAAACATCGCATAATAAGGACGATGCTTCAACTATAGCTGTCGAATCCTCGCGTTCTGATTGACCGGCTGGTGAAGTATGAGCAAATTTTCGGGGGGAGGAAGGAAGGGGACAGCATAATCAGTATTTTTTATTAAGGTAGGTAAATTGACACACCCCGGAAATTAGTTCCGGTGTGTCACCACCACGTGGCGCCAGTGGCACCACCAATTTGAAAAGTGTAACACACACTTTTTAGATTAGTGGCGGACCGCACTTTGTGCTTGAAAATAGAATCCTACTGCGATGTGTTTTAAGTTTCTTTTTGTGTCTTATTATTAAGTAATACAAATATCCAAAGATAAATAAATGATTTTTGACTTTTGACTTTTAGCGAAAGAATCACAGAGGTTGAATATCAGTGCGACTGAAGCACGAGTACAAAATATCTAAAATGCCAACGTCTCGTAGGAACTATAGGCTATTCTAGACAATGGACAAGGGATAGAGCGAGATAGTCTTATTGAGATTCCTAAAAGAAGAAAAAGAAAGAGTGTCGTGTTTTGTCTCTATCACCGACCGAAAATTTTTTCATGGTCGGGTTATAGGCACAATTCAAATTGCATATACTCAAAGTGTGCCTATAACCCGACCATGAAAAAAATATACGTAGTATCATTAATATGTCTTTCTCTTACCTCTGGACGCTCGGTGGCAAAACTTGTATATTCTAAATCTTTGATTCTAGAACGGTCATGAACATGAGTGTCAAGACAAGCAACATTTACTACGGGATCTAACTTTGATCTGAATATTTTTAAAGAAATCGGTTCCGTATCTCCGTGTAAAAACGCTGAAGAAAACACGTTTCTTATATGACGACTCCCATAATCATTATTTTTTTAACTTACTCCTAGTATTTTATTGGCTTGAAAAGACATACAACTATTCTAATTTACATAAACAACAATAAGACACAGAAAGTGAAACAATATAGATACAGGTGCTCACTAATAGAAAACATTGTATTTTTTAAAAGATCTCTAAACATCAAGTTATTATTTACAATCGGCTTACGAGAAGATACAACTTTAAAACATCAGCATTATATAATAGTTTGTGGGATTACTTGTATTTATTGTTAGATATAGTTGCCACAATCAAGCTTCCTGTCCATGTAAGCGAAAAGGAGAAAAGAGGTGCGAATCTGTGTCAAAATTAGGTTCAATGGACGGGGATTCGAAAACTAGTTTTAAAATTCAACAAAAACGCAGAGCGGGGCGGGGTCGCGGAGATAAGAAGCGGAGCGGGGAAACTCGCGCGCGGCCTAGCTCTGCGTCACAGAGTTCACTTGTCAAGTAATTTGTAAAAAAATCTAATTCGCAAAACAAAGGAAAAGCCTCTAGAAGAACCTGTCTCTAATCAGATTTTAAAATAAGGTTCTACTTATTTAGATATTTGCAAAAATAAAAATGACCTTCATTTTCAAGCACGGTCAAGCTTATTTGAGGAAGTGAAGTCATGATGAAGATTGGCAATTTTCGCTTTCAGTAGTGTACTGTCACTGTCACTTTCATCTCCCTATAACAATATATGTCAAAGAACTACAACCAACAAAAGTAATTGAAACAGGTGACATTGACAGTTGACTGTTGTCATTGTTTTTTCCTGTGCAGGCATAGGAAAAATGTTAACTTCGATAGCTGTGTGTCGTCACTTCTGGTGTAAAGTTTAAAATTATATTAAAAAATCCTGAAAATACTTAGATTTTTTTTGATTCAAAGAACCGTCTTAAAATTCTCTATATTTCCGATTAAAACCATCAACAAAACTTTATATTATTTAGTTGACAAGCCAATTAGTGCTCATACGTGCTCGTTATGTCGACGGATGCAGACGAGCAGTCGTGGTCGGTTCCTTTAGCACAGAAGCCAGTTGCAAAATGTTTTCCTGTGAAGAAACACTGTAATTGTGCTTACTCCGCATCAGTCGCCGAAAAAAAAAAACATAAACAGTTCACATGTCTGCGACAGTCATGTAATGCGCGTTCTAAGGTTTTATGTGAATTTCGACCTTATTGACATTTTACAAACCCTATGTTTTTTGGACTCAGTTAATGTTTGGAAGCTAAAAAAATATCTTAAATGTCAATAAAGTCGAATTTTGCTTGATACCCCATAACATGATTGGACCGGTAATAGTCGAATGTCGCAGACTGTCGCTGACAGTCGGCGAACTCGATGATAAAACGATGGCAGAACTCTATCGAGTCGTTCAGGCTGCAGAGCGTGCCCAAACATTAGAATTTGGTGCCAAAAATCCGCCGTTTTTATATTGGTACACCCAGTGCCACTCTTACAGTAAATACAAATCTAACGACAACTGTTAAGCTAAAATTCATTGAGCCATTCAGCCTGCAGAGCGTGTCAAACATTATTCATACATACATACTATCGAAAAACATAACCCTCCTTCTTTGCAGTCGGGTAAAAATGTACTTATAAGAAAACTCATTTTTGCTTGATTAGGCTTCTATAGTATATAGTTCGCTGGAATCAGTGCATTACTACATTGTTATCTGTTATCATAATATTGACATGTGAAGTGACTCCGCTGTCCGATGTGTCAGAAAATGCAATCACTAAACTCTGTTATCTAACGTTTGGCGGCAAATGAGAGTAATTTTAAAAATCTGATTCGATACCAAAGGATGTTGATTCACTCACTAACATATCAAAAGATTTAATTCACAGCTCTGCTTTAGTGATTTTTGTAAATAGTTATGAAATTTATAAAAATACTTATATATTACTTTTTAAAACTTATTTATGATTGCAGTTTCATAGTAAATAATAATATATTTTGCAAATTATATGAACTCAAACTCCGTCACCTGTTTGTAAAAATCTATTTTAGAAATGAAAATGATTTTTCGCCCTCTACAGATGTAACTGGCATAAACAGTTTTTTTTTTGTAAAGTGCTATGCATAGACCTAGATTTTTTTTCTTAAATCTATGGTGCTATGCAGTTTTTGTTAACAATACTTTTATTAATTTGAACTCTTTTATTTTCTATCAACTGATTAATAATTTTTTTCATTTGTTGAGAGTTTTTGGCGGGAAGTCAAGGGTTTCAGTTGGAGTTTGCTTTAAATTGTTTTGCAAATTGATTCTAGTGAACTTTTATAATATGAAATCGGTGTAGTTTAGTGTTATAAATGCTCATGCTCATGGACAATATGTGAAATGGTTAAAGTGGACACTCATAGTGCGGCTGTAGTGATATTTATTTGCGGACTGTGGTGGGCGTCTTTAGTCACCATCCGCCACTCAATCGGCTATGAAAACCAGTGGACTCTATAGATTTGTCGCCAGAAGCTCCCTTGAAGCAATCAAAAGACCTACACTAACCTTTGATTGCATACTTAGGGTTAGGGTTAAGTTAGAAATAAAGTGATAAAATAAAGATAGGCTCTAAAGGACAAGTATCCAGAGCCGTAAAATAATAAAAAAAATTCATTTGTTTGTTAAATTTGCATAGATCAATTTCCTCTTATGTCTAAGTCAGCCTTACTAATATTTTTTTTAAATATCAAATACAATGTTAAAAAATAACATTTATATAACCGGCCAAGTGCGAGTCGGACTCGCGCACGAAGAGTTCCGTATCTATAAAAATCACGTTTGTTGTATGGGAGACCATAATAACTATTTTTTTTTTTAGTTTATATACAACTGAATATTCTGTGAATATTTAAAGAGTCTACTTGTTGCCGTTATTAAAATCAAGCAAAAAAAAAACGCAAAAAAGCCGCGGCATATAGCGGCAAAAGAGATACATCATCTATTAAAATTTTTAACTGCCTACCTATCACGGTTTATAAGATACAGCCTGGTGACAGACAGACAGCGGAGTCTTAGTAATAGGGTCCTGTTGGTACCCTTTGCGTACGCACCCTAAAAAAGATTTTTATTTAACCTTAACTCGTTAAGGAAATATGAATCCAATGATGTAAAGCAACATCTCTATTATGACGTGCAATCACGTTGCTCTCCGTTAATCTTATCCAAATGATTGAATTTGATCAGCTATCGTAGACAAATAAAAAAATCTTTTGTGAGTAGAAGAACTTTCTTTTTATCCGACGGCCAAAAAAGAGGAGGTTATCTATTCGTCGCGATCTTTTTAGGGTTCCGTAGTAAACAAGGAACCCTTATAGTTTCGCCATGTATGTCTGTCTGTCTGTCCGTCCGCGGTTTTACTCAGCGACTATAAGTACTAGAAAGCTGTTATTTGGTATAGGTATGTATATCAATTATGCGGAAAAAGTGGTAAAACAAAATATAGAAAAAAAAATTTTTAGGGTAGCTCCCATACATGTAAAGTCAAAAGTCAATTTTATTTTCTCGACTAACCAATCATGTGGGGTATCGTTGAATAGGTCTTTCAAAAATATTATGAGTTTGTTAACACCGTTTTGAGATTTAGTGACCCGTTTCAGAAATATTTGTTTTTAAAGTGAAAAAATTTTGTTATAGTCAAGTGTCTCCCCCCTCTATCTGCTAAACGGTTACATATGGACACGTGAAAAAATTTACAGCTATAGTAAATATAACGAAATTTAAAGGAAAATTATCAGAGCTATATAGGGTTTACAAATTATAAAGTTATAGGCGATCAACTTATAAAATGTACTCCGAAAAGGAAAATTTCATACAAATTCAATAGAAATTAATTTTTAGACGTTTTTAGTGGCATGAACTCAAATTTGGCATTCGTAACTACGGAACCCTACGCTGCGCGTGGCCCGACACGCACTTGGCCAATTATTTTATGTGTGTTCACCGATTATTCGAAGACGCCTGAACCGATTTGAAAAATTTTTCTTTTGTTTGAAAGGGCATAGAAATTTTATCAAAATTGGTTGAGTAGTTCGGGGGTGAAGTAGGATTTTATCAAACGCCATCATGACGGTCACCAGGTTTTATAAAAACAATTAAAATTATTATATAAATAAATATATACAGCTTAAGTGCAACGCTTGGAACCGGTACTTAAAGTACAGGTTCTATACAAGTATTTAGAGGTTCTTTTAATTTCGGTACCGGTACTAGATAGGTACCAGTACTCCTCCTTAAAAGTACCGGTACCTAATTTAGTTACCTGTTGCTTGTACTTGTACCTGCTGGTATCTGCTTTCTCACTTTGACGTGAATTGTACCGGTACTGGTAACGGTATAGTACCGATACTGACGGAAAAATAGTACCGGTACTGATAGTTCAGGAACTATGTCTGGCACCGGTACCGCACCAAGGTCAATGGTAGCAGTTCCCATAAATACCGGTATTTCATGCCTTGCTCAAGTAGGATTGTTGATTGGATGGCCATGTCTGCAGAATGCCCGGATAACTAGGTGGGCAAAACATCACGGAAGGAGTATGCCTGCCGGCTGGCGAGGAAAAAAAGGCCTCTCAAGAACACGATGGGCAGACATTCTGTCTGCTTTAAAAAAACTTGCAACAGTTGCCACAGACGGAGATAATGAAGAAGGAAAGAGGGAAGGAAGATTTTGGCGGAAAGTCAAGGGGTTTTGATTGGCGTTTGCTAAATTGTTTTTCAAAGATTCTTGTGGACATTACAATATGAAAGTGGTGTAGTTTAGTGTTAAAAATGCCCATGCTCATGGACAATATGTGAAATGTTTAAGTAAGGGTCTTGCGGCTCTAAGCAGGCAAGTAATGGTGGTGATGGTTTAGGTCAGTTTTTTTAAATAAACATACAGTTACAATTTTGTAAAAAAATCCTTCTAAGCTAGATGAAAAAGTTTTTTTTTTTTATTAAATTTAGGGACCATCCGTAAATTACTCATCAATTTCATGACTTTTTTTACTCCCCCCTCCTCCTTGCCACAGTTGGTTACTATTGTGAGACCCCCACCCCCTAGCGTTACGCCACAAATACCGATGTTTTATTTAATTAATAAAGGAAACAAGCTAGCGAAGCTACTTAATATTCAACTGATAAGGCTGGAAATATTTTAAAGTATATTATTAGTAAAAATTTTGTGTTTTCTTGCTTAGATAGGGTATAGATTTCGTTTTGTGACGTCACGAACCTTATGACCCCTCCCATTCCTGGTCACACAATGTCACACTTCATCGGCCCCCTCTCTCCCCCTGAATGTGTGACGTGTATGGATGGTCCTTTAAGCATTTGGTATTTTTTAAGGAAACATTGGTCAAAACTAACAAAAACAATCTCGAATTGGAAAACGAAACTAATCGATATCTCGAGACCGGTCGAAACAGATAAGATTGCTAAGATCAATAAGAAACAAGTACATTTAAATTACTCCACTGTGTCCACGACAGTCGCTAGAAATAGACGAAGGCGGCATGCCACCTTATATTGCTAAATCTTGCCATTTACTGATTAAAAAAAAAACAAAAAAACTTGTTTATTTGGTACCTAGCTTAAGACGAAGTGGTAGCTAAAGTGGCGCCCTCATTAGAAATAATTCGTAAAAATTCGTAAAAATAGTCCGTATTAATTTCAAAGGAAATATTAATTTCAAAGGTTATTCATAAAATAGTTTAAAGGTCTTTCTAGACATATATACAAATCAAATTTTTAATTATCACCATATTTAGTTTTAAACAATTTATTTCAAATGAGGGCGCCACTTTAGCTACCACTTCGTCTTAAGCAAAAATATGCTTGTGCCAGAAGACTCCGCTCTTTCTTATTTCTATCACTATATATGTACATGTTGACCAAATAATAAGACGGGAAGTCTTAATGAAAAAATAATAGCCCGTGGGTGTGTAATTGTGAATTTATGATAGAGATTATACACGATAATTATACTCGAGCTGCCGAGACGTTAGCTCTACCATCCTTGTTCTGGTAGGACCTTACTTCTAAGTTTTTGCTATAACTTCATCCTCGGTCTTCGACACCGACTTGAGTAAGCTTTGAAATTACAAAAAGACAATAATAGGCGAAGCTGAATTACATTCATCTACAGAAAAAAAAATTACACAATAGGGTTAGGGCTTGCGTTGAATATAACTATTCGACTCAATCGATACTATTGAATTTAGATACTATCGACAGTATTCGATACTTATCGATAACGGAATAGTAGGTCTTATATATTAGAAATTCTTTTATTAATATTAAAAACTTTTTGTAAGTTCTTTCTTCTTTTATACGTTTAGGCAGTTTATTGGAACGAAGTTCCTTACGGCAAGCTTGGAGGAGATAGGGATTTTGCTTTTGAAAAAAATGTGATAGTAAAACCGTAAGGATGACCTCGTTAAATAAAACCGTTAAATGAGACGTGCGCAGGCGCGATAGTCATATTTTCTTTTGCAAATTGTGTCGATTCTACATTAGCCGAAGGAACTTCGTTCCTACCTGGTGTCCCACGACACCACATTTCCTTTTTATATATCTTTATCGACATTGGATAAGGTCCTGAGCTGTGAAGTTTTAATTTTGACTGTATTTGAACCAAGTCATTTGGCTTGCGCGATTTATATCGGCGAGGAATGTCACTATGCTTACAGTATAAACTTGAGTTTTTTCTTACGAATTTGCACAATTCTAATATGTAAATGCTGGGTAGGGTCAATATATTGAGGTCCGAAAAGTATTGTCTACAGCTCTCGGGTCGCTTGATACTGGCCAGTATACGAACACACTTTTTTTGTAGCACCAGCAAATCTTAAGTGTCCGTACTATCACCCCACATCATCACACCGTAGCTCAGCCACGCGTGCGCGTATGCATAGTACGAAATGAGAGCGGTCTTCGTGTTCGTACACTTTTTTAATTCGCGCAGTGCATAAATTAACTGCGACATTTTGGTTTTTATTTTTTGTATGTGGGGTTTCAAATTTGCGTTCGAATCCAGAACAATACCAAGCAGAGGGAAAGAGTTCAGACATTCTAGTTTTACATTGTCGTATTTATATATATTTTTATATAGTTTTACCTTGCAATCCTTGCATCAATAGTATTGCAAACTATTGACAATCGATCTATCAATAGTATCGGTTATTCGATACTATCAATAGTCCTATCGATATTGTGACTGTTTTCAAGGCCACGATAGTATCGATAGTCTATCTATATTTTATACTATTGCTTGCAACATTAATTGGGACTCATCTGTCAGCATTGAACAGCACTTTCGCATGCTGCTATCATTGTTTTATAATTATCTTACGGCTCTGGATACTAGTCCTTTAGAGCCAATCTTTATTTTATCACTTCTTTATTTCTAATCCTAACCCTAACTATACAATCAAAGGTTGGTGTAGGTTCTTTGATTGCTTCAAGGAAGCTTCTGGCAACAAATCTATACGAGTCCACTGGTTTTCATAGCTGACTGAGTACCGGACGGCGCCTAAAGACGCCTGCCACAGTCCGCAAATAAATATAACTACAGCCGCACTATGAGTGTCCACTTTAACCATTTTACATATTGTCCATGAGCATGAGCCTTTATAACACTAAACTACACCGATTTTATATCATAAAGTCCACTAGAATCAATTTGCAAAATAATTTTTTAATTCTGAGCGAACCGTCATTTGCTAGAGCGAGAGAGAGCGACGGAACGCTTCAGCATGGCCGGTTCCGTCAAAGATTTACCCTCTTATTCATAAAAGTATACAAATGTTTGTTAACTATTTTAGTTAAAATATGTTTTGTTTCGTTCTTTTAATGTCAAATATTCAAAAGAGGAAAAGGGACAAAACATGTTTTGACTAAAATAGGTTTAGCAAACGGTTGTTATTTTTTATGAATTGGAGGGTTAGAATACACGAGTTATTCCGGTCTGATCCACCAAACGGATCCACAGTCAATTATTGTTATTACTTGTCCGGTCTGATCCACTATAAAACTGACTAGTCCGGTTTGATCCCCTACCTTTATTTCATGGGTAAGTACAGTCAAGAGAAAAACGGTTGTCAATTAAAAATAATTAGTTTTTATTAATTATAATCACTCACAGATAATCATATATTGCACCTTTGATTTAGATAACATGAAATAAAACTGTAAATAATTAACGAATATAAAACCAAATATAAAAAAAAAAACTAATTACGTATTTCGCTACTATTGAATACTACTATTAAACACTATTTTCCAGGTAAAAAAATACTTATATCGATTGTAACCTTAAGTAAACCGACAATTTATATACCAGGTCAAAAAATATTTTCCAGTAGATCAACTAACATTTTGTTTGGGGATCCGATCGGAATACAATATTTAATTATTATTTCTGATACCCTGTACGGGGGATCAGACCGGAATAAAAAATAATTAAAATAAAACGGATCCACTAGGGTATCCGATTTTGGGGATCAGACCGGAATATCTCGAATATACAAGAGTGTAGATTTGCCACCGAGCGTCCAGGGGTAAGAGAAAGACATATTCATGATTCTACTTATATTTTATTCATGGTCGGGTTATAGGCACACTTTAAATCCTATTTCTCTGTTCTGTGCTTTAAATATATGCAATTTGAAGTGTACCTATAATCCGACCATGAAAAAATGTTCGGTCGGTGATAGAGACAAAACATGGCACTCTTTTCTTTTTCTTCTTCTAGAAATCTCAATAAGACTATCTCGTTCTATCAAAGCGTGTCAGGCCCTTGGGTTCCGTGGAGTTCCATCGCCCTTTCTCGCTCTAGCAAATGACGGTTCTGACCTCTCCGTGTTGCCAACTCAAGTTTTTGTACGTAAAAACTTTGTGAATAGTGGGTTTTATAACTAGTTTCTTCGCGATGTTTTTATTCACCAGAAGCAAGCTGTGGTATCGTCATTTTTTATTTCAGATAACAGAAAAAAATACTTATAGAATATTTTTAGTATTCTGACTGAAGAGTTAAAAATATTTTTGAGTACTTTCAAAGCACATTAAATTCCTTAAGAGGGAGAGGGGGAGTGCTGACAGGTCTCGAGCTTACTTTGGGTCTAGCTCAATCAGTGTAATTTGGCCCTATGTATTTATTTATTATTTATTTACGACTAAGACTCCACTGTCCGTCCGTCTGTCTGTCTGTCACCAGTAAGAGATAACCGTGATAAATTGAAATTTTTACAGATGATGTATATCTGTTGCCGCTATAAAAACAGTATAATGTAAATATTTAAATGGGGCTCCCATACAGCAAACGTGTTTTTTTTAACGTAGGGTACGGAACCCTTCGTGCGCTTGTCCGACTCGCATTTGGCCGGTTTTATTTATTTTAGAACCTGCTCAGTTTCACTTTCACAACAAAGACGAATCTAACAGCACGAAGCCGTTTAGACTGTAGAACGTTCTGAAGAAAGACACTCGTTTCGTCGTATTAAGACCAAGGTCGCAGGTTTAAATCTCGATCACATGGTATTTTTCACTTACTCGTATTTCATTATTTAGGTCGAATTCAATTCAATTCAAATATATTTTTATTACCATAGGATATTTATAATATCTCTTAATAATCGTTACTCTGTTTTGTTGCACAATCATTTTTGACGTGAATGCTAAGTTTACTGCCGCCTCCAAAGCGCTAGTGCAGAAGAAGCGGTAACAAACTGCACTGCAGCATTTTTTTCCAAGAACGTCAACTCACAATGAAATTAATATTTATAGTTGATATGTGGACAGAGTATACATTGTTTGTTGTCATAATTTATTTTTTTTTGTAATGTCGACCTGCTTGTCCAAATGTGAGTTCAACTCACACTTGGCCGCTTTTATTTATTTTGGATATACCTGCCCAGTTTCACTTTCACAACTAAGACGAATCTAACGCCACGTCTCAACCTTAAATCCATCAAGCCGTTTAGACTGTAGAGCGTTCCGAAGAAAGACAGGTCCAAGGTCGCAGCTTTAAATCTCGAACGAGTGGTATTTTTCACTTATTTCATTATTTAGGTCGAGTACAAATAGTAAGTAGTTTATCGCCGCGAAAGTAAGGACTCATTTATATTTGTTCATTTTTACCCGACTGCGCCAGAAGGAGGGTTATGTTTTTCGAGAGTATGTAATATCTATGTTTGTATAATTGTTTGGCACGCTCTGCAGCCTGAACGGCTCGATGGATTTTGGCTTGAGAGGTGTCAAAAAAAAACAAAATGGCGGTTTTTTGGCGCCAAATTCAAATGTTTGGCACGCTCTGCAGCCTGAAAGGCTCAATGGATTTTAGCTTCAGAGGTGTTGTAAGAGTCATATTTACTTTGAGAGTGACACAGGGTATATCAAAATAAAAAAAATATACAAAAAAATTACAAATCAAACAAAATAAAAAAGGGTTTTTGTAATAATTACTTGTTATTTATATAATTTTAAGTACCTACATATAACATTTCTTCGACAATTATATAAAAATGGACACTACTGCGAACATAAAACAAGAATCAAATAACACTTTGAAAATAAATAAAAATATCTGTTCTAGGTGACTGTAATCGCAGTAGAGGTTATCATTCATCGCAGTTATAAGTTTTCTTTCGTACAAGCTTTTATTACGAAATCTCAGCAGCAAACTCGATTGGATTGCGTCATTTTATTACAGGATTCCTATGGTCAACTTCCGGCTCCATCATCAGAACAGCTCATTGACTCCATAATATTGTATTGTCATCCGACTTACATATGCAGAACTTTAGCTCAATCAGTTGAGATAAATGGTTGAAAATTGATTTGCAAGATTTTACCTAAACAAAACAAACATACATATATATACAAGATGCATTGCAAGTGAAATAGAAGCTTGTAAAAAAAACATAGAATAATAACCTATATAAAACAGCAAGAGTTCGTTTTCCTTGTCAGTCAATCATGTTTATGACATAAAAAAATTAAAGTCATTTTGTTTGTTTAGCATTGTTTATAGCAGTACAGGTGTCTCGCTCGGTTATTCTTTATTGTGAGCCTGTGAGCACCATTTTCCGATTTAAGAAACCATTTCAGAAACATTATTCAATATGTGTAAAGGACATGCCCGTAATAAATCAAACCACAGGCTATACTAGATCACTATAGAATAATACAATTAAAATAAGAGTAAAAAAAAAATGGCACTTCCATACAAAAGTGTGGCCGCCCGGGCAATTTGTATTGGAATATCGATTTTTTGACTGTTATTTTAGTTTCATTAAACTATAGAGATCTAGTATAGCCCGTGGTTTTATTTATGACGGGTATGTCCCTTCCACATTGTATATAGTTCAAATATTTATTAGAGTCAAGCCATCTACTTTTTTTTATTAATCTCTATAACTGTCCCACTGCTGGGCAAAGGTCTCCCCCATCTCCTTCCAAATATCTCGATCGTGTGCCACTTCCAACCACTCCCTTTCAAACTGTTGCAAGTCGTCACACCAACGCTTCCGTGGCCTACCTCTTTTCCTTCGGCCATCTTCGGGAGTCCACTTTGTTATCAAAGTAGCCCACCTGTCAGGATGCATTCGGCAAACGTGCCCCGCCCAACCCCACTTTAATTAGCGGCTTTGTGTCCGATATCAGCAATTTCGGTTTTTGAACGAACTATGAACATTTAAAGATATACTCTGTGAGAAGGCTTATTATAGGACAGCAGACAAAATCTGGCTTGAGCTTGGCGCGGGTCCCTCTTAAAGGTTTGTATACTCAGAAATGTCATAATTTGGTACATTAGGTACATACTGAATCTACAACTTGATTTGACATTACTGTAAAATTTCGACATTTAAAATAAAATTTAAATTATGACAACAAACAATGTATCCTCTGTGAGTTTGTGGAGAAAATGCTGCAGTGCAGTTTGTTACTCGTACCGCTTCTGCTGCACTAGCGCTTTGGAGGCGGCAGTAAACTTAGCTCTAAGTAACTTTTTGACGTCAACAATTATTGTGCAACAAAACAAAGTGAAGATTATTAAGAGATATCATAAATATCCTACAATAATATAAAGATATATTTGAATTTGAATATGAATATGAAAAAAAACACGGCAGAAGTCATCAAAAAGCAATATACATGGTTACCAAACTATTACGTACGAACACAATAATGAACGTGGCATTGTCCACTGCCGCTCTCCAGCCAATTCATAGGTTGGAATCGCTCCCTTCCGCTGTGGCTTCTAATAGGTAGTCACGCGACGAAATAGCAGCAGAAAAGCGCAGAAGAATTAACAGGTAGTTGGCAACACTTTGTAGTAACGTGTTGATATGCAGATTAGTTGCATATCAGAGAACCGTGAAAACATGTGATACGTGATAATTGCACCTTCCTGTAAACGTTGGAATCCTTGAGATACCAACTCATTACATACAATACCCGGCACGTAAGTTGAACAAAAATGGCGGATATCGGCGCATGTTTAATTGGAGATAAAAGTGTTGAAAGAGATTTTTTGGTCTTTCTTCAAAGCCGAAATCATTTCTATCTGAAATTCGGATCGAAATGTTGTTGATATGTGTTAGAAATGTGATTCTAAACGGAAAAACCACCGCCATTTTTGTTCAACTTACGTGCCGGGTATTGGACAATATATAAGCTTTAGATGTTACCATGTAAGGAGTAGGTTTAAGCAAATGGAATAAATACAATCAACGGCTCTCGTGTTTCCATCACCGCTCCCAACCACAACGGAAACCTAATGGACACCCATCATCAACCTACAGAGCGTGACCACATTGTTATTGCATGGCGACCGATACAGCTGAGCGGAACTGGAAAATAGGTTCATTTTGAAGAAGACTAGCGGAAAATCAATTTCGGCGACCTCCCTTGACTGAAAATGTTGAGCTAGGAATACGGCTGTCTTATTTCCCGGCCCCTACATTGATGCATTCGCAGAGGATGTTTTTGGAGGAATTCCGTTTAATTCATTTATTGATGGAGCCATATTTTATTTAAATTTTTCAAGAACCGAAGCTGCAAGTGTGTATCTTGCTTCTTGCAGCTTCGGTTCTTGAAAAATTTAAATAAAATATGGCTCCATCAATAAATGAATTAAACGGATTTCCTCCTTCGTCAAACGTGTGCATTTCGGCGTATATTAATTACAGTGTTGTTTTTTTTTGGACTGAGTTATGTTGTGTGATTAAGTAATTATAGCTGTTTATTATGTTATATACAAATTTTGCTGCTAACATAAATTGTTATTAATTTACATTTGTTTTCAGAATTTATGTTATTTTTTTTAATTTTTAGAAAAGTAGTTGGCTTTGGTGTTTCTCTTAGCAATCATGGAATTTTTATATAAAGACAGTTCTTTCCATCCTGCCAGTAATTGACTAAGGGCTGATTTTTCAATAGCCAGATAAATCTTATTTGGGGAATAATTCTGATGCTGTCACGTCTGAATGTTTGTAGTAGACAGTGACAGCAACAATTTTATTCGTCAGATAACATTTATCTGACTATTGAAAAATCAGCCCTAAGCCGAAGACTAAATTATTTAATTTTTTGACTATTAGGATTTTTACAAAACATTTATAAAATCAAATAATCGTGATATATTAATTCAACTTTTACTTAAAACGCGGCTATATATATCTAGACAAAGAGTACGGTTCGGTAGATTTACTAATTTAATGACAATTCGGAAATATATTTTGTTGCCTAAAAACTAATTTACATCTATTTTAACAAAACTTCTAAATTGTCGATAGGGAACAAGATCGATTCTGGACTAACACCATTTAGTTAATTTACTATCTTTGTAAAAATTTAAAAGAAATAAAAGTAATCAATCTTATTGCAAATCGCAATGACGAGGTCAAGCGCAATCGAACAACACTAGTCATCAAGGTAGGGTTGCGAAAGACGCATCACCAAAATTTCAAAGGTCACGCATTCACTCTATCAGCATCAAATACTGCGATTAAAAATTATGAATTAACCATAATCTCCAACAATAATAACTGGCCAAGTGCGTGTCGGGCCACGCGCAGTGAAGGGTTCCGTAGGTGCAAATGCCCACTTTGAGTTCACGCCACAAAAAGCGTCTAAATACTATTTTTTTAATTAAACTAACCTAAACATATAAACATTGACGTATGAACGAATATAATATATGTTTAAAGGATAAACATTAACGACCACATTACATACATGAACTGTAAAATATTAACCTCCTTTTCTAAGGTGTAAAATTATTACATGAACTTGTTTAATTCAATATCTACCAAAATGGCTTTTTAGGGTTCCGTAGTAAACAAGGAACCCTTATAGTTTCGCCATGTCTGTCTGTCTGTCCGCGGTTTTACTCAGCGACTATAAGTACTAGAAAACTGTAATTTGGTATAGGTATGTATATTAATTATGCGGAAAAAAATGGTAATATAAAATATTGATAAAAAAAAATTTTTTTTTGGTTTGATACACTCATACAAGTAAGGTCAAAAGTCAATTTAATATTGTCGACTAACCAATCATGTGGGTATCATTGAATAGGTCTTTTAAAAATATTATGAGCTTGTAAACAATGTTTTTTGATTTAGAGATCCGTTTCTGAAATATTTCGTTTTAAAGTAAAATTTTTGTTACAGTCAAGTGCTCCCCTCTCTACCTGCTAAACGGTTATATATGGACACGTGAAAAAAATCACAGCTATAGCAAATATAACGAAATTTAAAGGAAAACTATCAAAGCTAAGTAGGGTTTACAAATTAAAATGTTATAGGCGATCAACTTATAAAATGTACTCGGAAAAGGAAAATTTCAAACAAATTCGATAGAAAATTAGTATTTTTAGACGTTTTTAGTGGCGTGAACTCGTTTAAGTTGGCATACGTAACTACGGAACTCTACATTGCGCGTGGCCCGACACGCACTTGGGCGACTATTTTATAATGGTTAATATCATTCGTCTTTTCAATATCGATTAAAATCGATTATCGGTATATGTTGTACAACGAACAACACTAGTCGCTAAATTTATCAGACGAATGAGAAGTTGCCGGGTACTACGACGTCGAAGTGATGCGCGACAGTATCGCTGTTCCGATATTCATCGTCTCATAACACACAACGTCAGATTAAACGTTTAAAGCAAACGCGGCAATGTAACGTGAATGTTGTTTTTTAACCTTTATCTATAGTTACTTAGGTATAATCTTGAAATCACAGCTCGGAATTCTTGAAAAAATTAAAATAACTTATCCTGTGATAGGAAATATTTCCTTGCCTTTGGGCGCTTGCAATTGCAGTTAATTATCACGCAACGAGGCATTTCGTTATTTTTCGCAGTCGTCCGGCCGCAATTACAGATGCCATAGAGTACTATAATATAAACAGACGCGCGCGGACTGTCAGTAGCGGCGGGCGGCCCATAGATTAATATTGTATATACGGGGCGGCCAACCTAGACGCTTTGTCTGAGAACTTACACGCGAAGTAGGTGCATTTACGCTTTCTAGGTACATGTAGTTCTGTGGACAAATCATTACAAGACTTGGTAGGCTTTGTAATACGCTAAACAGCTATGAAGCCAAACGAGCGTAAGTTTTTGAGTTGTAAGTCGCTGTAAATGAGTTGCGCAATTTCTTTTCTATAGAAAGTGACAACTCGTTTTTGGTCGCCGTGTGGCAAAGCAGGAGTGCTATTTTTCATTTAAGGACCCACCGAAACACAAAACGTGTAGTTCTCCAACTCACCGCTCGCGTAAAAAACCATTTGGGCGTATTTTTGAAACCGTCGTGTCAGCTAAAAACAATACTATTTTACGCACGGAAGTATAGACAAACATATAATTCCATGGTTTTACGTAGAAAACATCGAAAATATGTCTATGGTTTTCTAAGAATTTCACCATGTATAAAAAAGCAGAATGAATCGGAACGGATTCTCCATGAAGGGTTTCATTGACATATCTATTCTCTAGTTAATAGATTCAGGTGTTACTTTGCGGAAGTCAAAGTTACATACTACATGATTTGAATTACTTTGTGCAATTCCGCCACCAGTTAGTTCATGCAAACTATTGCCGGCCGGCGCCCACCCACTACTGTTAGTCCCAGCATACCTGCCACCAACAGCCCGTGTGCACCCGCCAACAACAGCTGATGCATGCTCCCTCCGATACTGCTGCATCCGCTGCGGCTGCAGCAATATCGGACACCGCATACGCGACACGTGTTTCGCCTCTCCACGAGGCATCTTCAGGCACCAAACAAGTTGTTGATCGTTCGGCAGTCAAGCGTCGAATGATAAAACTACACCGTATTGCCATCCTTTTATACTGTTAGAGAAGAGGGTAGGGGAGCGGAGTTGCCCGAACTTTCTATAGTAAAAATATTTAATAAAGGGGAATTATTTACCTCAAGCTGTTTATTTATTAATTGAATATTAGATTTTTTAAATTTATTTATTTCTAGTAGCTCCCAAATACTCAATTTTAACCCTTTTTCTTCGGTGTGTAATATTTTATACATATTATTTGATGATAAATTATGATTTTTTTCAAGAAGGTGTTCTGCAAAATTTGACCTTTCTGGGTGTTTGTTCTTATACGCATTTATGTGTTCATTATATCGAGTTTTAAAATTACGGCCGGTTTGTCCAATATAAACTTGTTGACAATCATCGCAAGTTAATTTGTATATACCAGATTTTTTGTCTGACTCAATTTTATCTTTTACGTTACAAAGAGATCTTAACGAATTTTTTGTTTTTAAGGCTACGAATACCTTATTATTTCTGAATATTTTAGACACTTTATCTGTAATTTTACCTAAATATGTTAAACTTGCTGTATATTTCGATTTTATATTTTGTGGTACTGCATATAAAAGTGTTTTAATCATATTCTGTCTTTTCTTACGTATAATGTTATCTATTAATTGTGTATTGTAACCATTCGACTTAGCTATTTGATATATAATGTTCAGTTCTTTATTATAATTACTTTTGCTTAGAGGAACCGTCATTAATCTATGTATCATTGACTGGTATGCAGCTAGTTTATGTTGCCATGGATGATTAGATGACGCAGGGATTGTTGTATCTGTATGTGTTGGCTTACGATAAATCTCAAAATCATGTTCTGTCTTATTTCTTGTTATATTAATTAAACAAAATTCATCCCAAAATTAAATTCAGAGTAGAATTTGAACAAAACAACTCTCTTCATTTCTTAGATTTGAATATAACAAGAAATAAGACAGAACATGATTTTGAGATTTATCGTAAGCCAACACATACAGATACAACAATCCCTGCGTCATCTAATCATCCAAGGCAACATAAACTAGCTGCATACCAGTCAATGATACATAGATTAATGACGGTTCCTCTAAGCAAAAGTAATTATAATAAAGAACTGAACATTATATATCAAATAGCTAAGTCGAATGGTTACAATACACAATTAATAGATAACATTATACGTAAGAAAAGACAGAATATGATTAAACCACTTTTATATGCAATACCACAAAATATAAAATCGAAATATACAGCAAGTTTAACATATTTAGGTAAAATTACAGATAAAGTGTCTAAAATATTCAGAAATAATAAGGTATTCGTAGCCTTAAAAACAAAAAATTCGTTAAGATCTCTTTGTAACGTAAAAGATAAAATTGAGTCAGACAAAAAATCTGGTATATACAAATTAACTTGCGATGATTGTCAACAAGTTTATATTGGACAAACCGGCCGTAATTTTAAAACTCGATATAATGAACACATAAATGCGTATAAGAACAAACACCCAGAAAGGTCAAATTTTGCAGAACACCTTCTTGAAAAAAATCATAATTTATCATCAAATAATACGTATAAAATATTACACACCGAAGAAAAAGGGTTAAAATTGAGTATTTGGGAGCAACTAGAAATAAATAAATTTAAAAAATCTAATATTCAATTAATAAATAAACAGCTTGAGGTAAATAATTCCCCTTTATTAAATATTTTTACTATAGAAAGTTCGGGCAACTCCGCTCCCCTACCCTCTTCTCTAACAGTATAAAAGGATGGCAATACGGTGTAGTTTTATCGTAGTAGTATAAAAATATAGGAAGCCGGGCCTCTGGCCCGCTCCTCAAACCTTGTCCGGGTGAAATAGGAAATGCCGTCCGAGGCAACCTATGTCTGTCACGTCAAAAAAAAAAAAAAAATGTAGTTTTATCATTCGACGCTTGACTGCCGAACGATCAACAACTTGTTTGGTGCCTGAAGATGCCTCGTGGAGAGGCGAAACACGTGTCGCGTATGCGGTGTCCGATATTGCTGCAGCCGCAGCGGATGCAGCAGTATCGGAGGGAGCATGCATCAGCTGTTGGTGGCGGGTGCACACGGGCTGTTGGTGGCAGGTATGCTGGGACTAACAGTAGTGGGTGGGCGCCGGCCGGCAATAGTTTGCATGAACTAACTGGTGGCGGAATTGCACAAAGTAATTCAAATCATGTAGTATATCTATTCTCTATTATCTACGCCTAACGCCACAAATGTCATAATTGCCTTATGCCTTCGCATACGATCATTTCAAAAATGCGCCCGTAAACCGTTCGTAATGTGACAAGTGATTTCAAAAATACGTCCCCAGGACTTTTTCTATGAAACCGAATGCAGCAAAAATTCTGCAACTCGTTTTCTGCGACTCAAAACTCTCAAAATTACGCCTGTCTGGCCTCACCCATATTGTAGAGATTATGATTGTCAAAAAATTTGCTCAGTGAGAATTTCGTCGACAGTTTTTTGTGGTGTGCGTCAGATATGAGAAATAAAAATAATTCGCCCCGTATAAAGATTATTTGATAATTCTATTAACTTTGACTCGGTCCAAGAAGGTACAGAAAATAAAGTGGGATCATTTTCGCCTTGTTGCAAAAACTTCTTAGGATACAAGAGGAGTGACAACTATGCTGAACTTATAGAAAAAATGTTATCATTACTTATCATCATTCCAAAAACTGGGTTGCAACATGTCCTTGAAAATCCACTTTTAACGTTCTTGATTGGAATTCTTTCCGGATAATTGTGGGGTTTTTAGCGATGAATATGGGGAGCATTTCCTTCAGGATATTACAAACATAAAATAAATAAATATATAGAGACAAATTACACTGATTGAGCTAGCCCAAAAGTAAGTTCGTGACTTGTGTTATGGAATACTAACTCAACGATACTATATTTTATAACATATACATATATAGATAAACATCCAAGACCCAGGACAATTTGAAAAAGGCCATTTCCCAACTTGCCCTGACCGGGGATCGAACCCGGGACCTCTGGGTGGCGGACTAGCATGGTGACCACTACGCCACGGAGGTCGTCATGACAAGAAACATGGACAAAAGGATATTAAGGCAATTGGAACGTTTCAATGTTGGCGGATTATTGCTGGACTGTTTTTCGAGATATTACAGAAGCAGAATATAGAGGGCAGCAAAAAAACCACGTCGAAATTCCATTTATGATAAAAACTGTATAATTACTGTAATTTTTTTCAAGAATCGTTTATTTTTTTCTAATAAAGGGACAAATAATTTTTAATATTTATTAATTATTTTTGTATTCAGTATGTGTAAATCAATTAAAATATCTACTATACATGAAGAATAATTATTTTAAAGTCCAAATTTGTAGACCTGTGTTATTGTTCCAAAGTAAAAATATACTTTTAACAAATGGTGGACTTAAGGCGTCTTTCCCGGCCGCTCTGTCGTCAACGCGAGCATAGTTTGAAAAGCTTGTTATTTCATCCATAGCATCCTTAGCACCTGAGGGCCCGGTTTACATTCTATTGAATGGAATTATTATTATTATTAACTATTCATTGAACGAATATTCACTTTTCATTGGGTGCGGAAATTTCATAAAACTTGTTTTTCAGTAAGCCTTACAAGTGTGTGAAATAAATGTATTTTATTGCTAAAATTTTCATTACATTTGCAAGGTTTTTATCGAAGTATTTTTTTACCTTTACAATTTATGAGTACTTCATAAACGGTCGAAGTTCAAATAAAATTTGTGCATAGTTAACAGATTTTTGGGGGCTTATACTGAATTTGTTTCTCCAAATTTAAATTTTTTGTTTCGATGAAACCTAGAAATAGCGCACAAAAAAATTCAAGAAAGATCAGTTACAACGTAATAATCACGTACGAGCGTTTGTATGAAAAGTATTTCTGTTTCCGCTATAACAACAACTACTAAAAACAATAAAATAAATATATAAGTGGGGCTACGTCATTTTTTTTATAGAGAATAGCACGGAACCCTCGTCCGCGAGTCCGACTCGCACTTGGCTGTTTTTTTTTAATGATATCTTTCAAGGATGTTTTGACATTTTTCATTTTATTGCCGTCTTTGTTTCTAAATGGTCGCGCAATATAATAAAAACAAACAGGTATTTTCCTGGTTCCAAGTCATAATTATTTAAATCTAATGTTACCTACCTATTGCACTTTGCCCAGCTGTAATTTATTCTAAGGACCAGCAATAAAAATAAAAAAAAAAACACGAAACTTGTACCTCACACACTGACTTTTCTTTGGTTTTGGTCAAAAAAATTGTCAAAGTCAAATCATTTATTTATCTTTGGATATATAAATCACTTGATAATTGTCATTTCTTTTTTCTTTCGATTTCTTAATAGTTAGTTGTTGACGTCAGATCATTTACTTACAACTAAGTTTACTGCCGCCTCCAAAGCGCAAGTACAGAAGAAGCGGTAACAAACTGTACTGCAGCATTTTCTCCAAAAACGTCAACCTTACAATTATACTGATATTAAAATTAGATGTGTGGACTGAGAATACATTACTATGTCATCATTATTGATTGAAAATGTCAAATTTGAAATTAACGTCAGTTTGCATAAAATACAGGCACTGTTTGTACTCAAATTATGTCATTTGTGAGTGTACAAATATAAACCTTTAAAATTAGTATGTCATAAGTATAGTATGTAAATAAATTCCTCTATGCATATACGTAATCCTTTGTGTATGACGTAAGATAAAAAAAGTTGCGAAAATGATTTGCGATCGACGCCACGTAGTTACGCTCGTCCAAAACTGCCACGTGACGGTTGACCCCGATGAACTCGAAATCTAGCCGGCCGCCGCCGGTACTACTAATAACATAATTGATCTCACGATTTTAATTTCGAGTTTTAAGAATCCCCTTACCCTAGACTTCTACATACAAACGTAGTCTACGTTTTATATTGGAACGACATGTCAGAATTCGGTAAAATATTGTAATTATAAAGAAATTGCAATTATTTATTAATTGGTTAGTATTTTTTATAATTGGTTTCTTACAGCAAAATTATGAACTGGAAAGAAAATATAAGGGTGTAAAAGTTTTCCATACTGATAGGTAGTCAAATATGATATAATACACTATATTCTCTTTTAAGTTCATAAATTTACTGTCGGAAACCAATTATAACTAGTGATGTACAAGGCTCGAGGCCTCTGAGTCCTTTTGTCTAGAGCTCAGAGTCGTTTACAGGGCTCGCCTCGTTTGTGTGGAGCTCGACGACTTGGGAGTCTTTTTCAGAGCTTGAGCCTTTTTGAGAGCTCTAACCTTTTCGAGAGCTCGATCGATCTGAAGGCTTTTTCACGGCTTGAGTCTTTGTCTATAAGCTTTGTGAGCTCAATAGGCTTGGCTTGCGAGGTCTCTGAGCAACAACTCGAGCCTTTAAAAAGCTTGAATCTTAAAATGAAATTCTTCTAATATAATAATAATATATTATTAGTACCTTGACTTGGCCCACGAGGTGACTGCCATATGGAATGTGAATTCAACGATCGTTGTCCCGATAGTCGTATCGGCGAACGGTCTTATAGCCAAGAGTCTTGATCAACACCTCAAGACGCTCTCGCTAGATAGCTGGATCAAGGGTCAGATACAGAAGGCAGTACTCCTGGACACGGCACGCATTGTCAGGAGGTTTCTCTCTCTGCGGCCCTAACCGCCGGTAGCTTGGGCCTTGCCAGTGCCAGCCAGGCCTGCCAGTGGGCAGCTAGATTAGGTTTTTTTATAATATGTGTATTTTTTGTAGAATATTTTATATTTTACTTTTTATAGACATATTATAAAACCCTAATCTAAGAAAATATGAATAAATAAAGTGAATAAATGTTCTAAGTCCCTCTGGCTAGTCGTCTAACAATCCGTTAACAGACTCGAGCTCTGTAAACGACTCGGAGCCCTATGTAAAAGGACTCAGAGAACTCGAGCTTTCATTTTCGGCTCGCGTTCATTTTAAGACTCGAGTTCTTTTGATAGGTTCAAGATCCTTTGAAGACTCGAACTCTTTTGAAGCCTTGACTCGAACTCTTTTGAAGGAGCTCGAGTCTCGGCTCGACGCCTACCGAGCTCACCAAGTCCTGCAAATCTGCTTCGAGGTTTCAAAAGTCTTGAGGTTTTTACATCACTAATTATAACCCTAGATAATTGCAATTTCTTTAAAATTACATAACCTTGCCCATATCCGACATGTCGTTTCTAAATAAAATGTAGACTACGTTTGTATGAGAAAGTCTGATTCTATCCGGTAAGGGGGGACTCTTAAGTCAATATTTTCAAGACGCCATCGAGCATTTTTTGACGTAGTTATACAACGTTGCATACAATACTTTTTCTACGACTACATGTACTAAAATAAATACAAAAATAAACAAAGAAAAGTATGAAATACTACCATATGTTTGGTAGATACTAGCCCTCTTATTCATAAAAAATTACAAACGTTTGTTAAATCTATTTTAGTTAAAATATGTTTTGTGCCTTTCACTCCTTTCAATATTTGACTTTGCAAGAGCGAGACGAAACATATTTTAACTAAAACAGGTTTAGCAATCGTTTGTATTTTTTTATGAATGAGGGGGTAGGTATCTATGGAAGGCCTTATTTTTTTTAATTGACGTCTTCCTAGTGGTCAGAAGTGCCATTTTTGAAACATGGAGTCACCTAAACGAATGTTTTTTTCATACAAAAAACCATTTGTTCAGTGTTTCCACGTATTTTTCAAACGTGGATATCACCATATGTAAAAATAACGATTTAATTATGTTGGCAGTATGGTAGATCTAAAGAAAAAAAGTTATAGGTCTATGGCTAGGAGTATCGTTTTGGCGAAATAACGACACATGTGCCATTATATTAGGAATAGACTATAGACTTTTCTGAAATCATATAATCTATGTTCTTATATTAGTGTTCGGGACCATTTAAAAGACAGATAACAGTACAGGAGTAGATTTTTTTTATATATCTGACACTGTTTGATAATAAATCCAATTCATGATCTTTACCCTTAGATCATTTAATACTTTTACCTATGTAAACGGAAGATCAATCAGTGGAAAAATGGTGACAAAAAACACAGAACACAATACCATAGTATGTGTGAACACAACATACGCGCGAAATCTAATGGCAGTGACGTCACAAGCCAGTACGTGCATCCGTTTTCTTGACGGTTTCCAGGCTTACTTATTTTTGAGCGGATTAAAAAACTTCGGATTATATCACTTCTTTAATGAATTTGTAAAAAAGTGCGTCGAATACCGGAGTTGTCATCTCTTTCCTGCATTTTACTACCGCATTAAAGATGAAGAGAACAAAAAACGCTTGCTAAAGTTTTTGTACAGTCTTTGTTAGGCAGACAGTTTCCAGGTACCTTGACATTCAATGATGTAATGCTCCGGGCGGGACCGCTTTAACCTTGGTATGATTATTATACAATAAAGGATGTATATATTGTGTATACAATTGTAGGCTTATTAAAAGAAAGTATAACTATAGCTTCAAAAAATAAATCAAAGTGGGCACGCTGGAGAGCATACCACCAGCGAGCTCACCAAGATAATTCCATTACTGAAGGCTTTTATAATTCGTGTATGACACCATAAATCTATACAAATCTACTACAGACAAACCCTCATATTCATAAAAAATCAACCGTTTGCTAAGGCTATTTTAGTAGGAATATGTTTTATCTCGTTCTTACCATGTCAAATATTGGAAAAAGAGATAAGGACGAAACATATTTTATCTAAAACAGACTTAGTTAAACGTTTAAATTTTGTTATGAAAAAGAGAGTAAGTGTATACCATTTTACGATTAGCTTTTAAAATATCCTCTCGAAACAAAAGAACAGCGCCTGGTAAAAAATAGGTATCTAAATGAGCGTAGTTTTCTATCAGTAGTGCTATTTTTCAAACGCGGCGTCACTAAACGAACGGTTTTTTGTATGGAAAAGCCATAGGTTTAGGTGACTCCGCGTCAAAAATAAGACTTCAGGGTGTTGGCGTGGCTTGTTACGTATTTGACAAAGTACACCCCACAACCGTATTGGAATCTCTTGACATCATTGAGAAGGGTTTATATTCAACCCTCTTAATAACCGGCGATTTTAATCTTCAATGTATCCAATGTATTCAACGCTCCTGTTGTGCGGAAAAGTGGGCCTTCTATGGTACAGAAAGTTACCTCAAATGTTTAAACAATCTTGCCTCATTTGGACCGTAGCTACTGGATGTCAAAAGAAAAATCGTCTTTATTTTTCATTTCATTCATCTAATCGTCAAATATGGCGACCTCCGTGGCGTCTCTTTCAAATTGTCCTGGGTCTTGGATGTTTATCTATATATGTATTTGTTATAAAATATAGTATTGTTGAGTTAGTATCCCATAACACAAGTCTCGAACTTACTTTGGGGCTAGCTCAATCAGTGTTATTTGTCACTATATATTTATTTATTTATCAGATTGTTCATGATTGTCTTTGGTTCCAGTTATGGCTCACCATCGGCGCCTCCCTGTCGTTCCTGATCATCGGGCTGGTGCGCGGCTACAGTGCCTCAGCCATTCCTAGCATGGCCAGCATCGACCCTCATATGATACAGAGTGAGGAGCAGAAGTCTTGGATAGGTAAGGCAGTTATTATTATTCTTTCATTCGTTCCTGAACATTGGGCTGGTGAGCGGCTACAGTGCCTCAGCCATTCCCAGCATGGCCAGCATGGACCCTCTTATGATACAGAGTGAGGAGCAGAAGTCTTGGATAGGTAAGGTAGTTAATATCATTCTTTTATTCGTTCCTGATCATCGGGCTGGTGAGCGGCTACAGTGCCTCAGCCATTCCCAGCATGGCCAGAATCGACCCTCACATCATACAGAGTGAGGAGCAGAAGTCTTGGATAGGTAAGGTAGTTATTATCATTCTTTTATTCGTTTCTGATCATTGGGCTGGTGCGCGGCTACAGTGAATCAGCCATTCCCAGCATGGCAAGCATGGACCCTCACATCATACAGAGTGAGGAGCAGAAGTCCTAAATAGGTAAGATAGTTATCATTCACTCATTCGTTCTTGATCATCGGGCTAGTGCGCGGCTACAGTGCCTCAGCCATTCCCAGCATGGCCAGCATCGACTATCACGCCTTACAGAGTGGGGAGTAGAATACTTGGATGGGTAAGACAGTTATCATTCATTCATTCGTTCCTGATCATCGGCTGGTACGCGGCTATAACGCTCCGCCATTCCTAGCACGGCATCGACCTTCAGATCATAAAAAGTAAGGAGCAGAAGTCCTGGAAAGGTATTACAGTTATTATTCATTCATTCGTTCCTGATCATCGGTTGGTACGCGGCTATAACGCTCCGCCATTCCTAGCACGGCATCGACCTTCAGATCATAAAAAGTAAGGAGCAGAAGTCCTGGATAGGTATTACAGTTATTATTCATTCATTCGTTCCTGATCATCGGCTGGTACGCCAGCTACAGCGCTCCGCCATCCCCAGAAAAGCCAGCATCGACCCTCAGATCATACAAAGCGACGAGCAGATTTCCTGGATAAGTAAGACAGTAATAATTTATTCGTTCCTGATTATTGGCTGGTGCGCGGCTACAGTGCGTCAGCCATACCTAGCATGGCAAGCATCGACCCTCAGATCATACAGAGCGAGGAGCAGAATTCCTGGATAGGTAAGATATTTATCATTCATTTATTCGTTCCTGATAATAGGCTGGTACGCGACTACAGTGCCTCAGCTATTTCCAGCATGGCCAGTATCGACCCTCAGATCATACAGAGCGAGGAGCAGAAGTCCTGGATAGGTAAGACTGTTGTTACCATTCATTTATTAGTTTTCGATCATCGGCTGGTGCGCGGCTACTGTGCCTCAGTAATTCCCAGCATAATTATAATCATAATCATATCTTTATTTGCTTAAAACATGGTAATATAGGTCTTGCAATAAATATTAAAGAACAAACATGTTTTGCTAGTAGTAATAGCATGCAAATATTAGTAGTCCAAGAATTGACAACATTTCAAAAATTTTATATTCATATTTTATATTTTTTCCTTAAAGAACTTCAAAAAAAAGGACATTCATAGTTTTTCTTTTTCATTTCTTTTCATTATTTCTCCTAAAATTAAATTGTTTAAAATCTCTCCATTCTAAAAGAGCGTAAGTACAAGAGTTAGGATGTAACGAGTTTACATCTTTGCCATACATTATAATTAAAAAATAAAACTTTTACTGACGTCTATAGAGTTGTGTTTTGTAGCAGTAAGATATCGATATCGATACAAAAACTTACGAATCGTAAAATAGGGTTACTTTGATTAATTTAAAAATCCAAACGCTTCTATCTCAGCTATTTTTGGCATAAAAATATTATATTGACGACTTGGTATGTGGAAAACAAATGGCATAAAAAATTACGCTTGTAATACTCGACAAAAAAAAATTTGCCCTATCATCTCTATTCTTGAAATGGGGTTTTTGGGTAACCCACGTTTTTTAACGGATTCTCATAGTCGCCCCTTACAGGAATTTAGAACACAAAGAAAAAAATGTTTCACTTTTTACTTTTTAAGTTACAGCGTTTTAAAGTTAATTGAGGTGAATTTGACTGAAAATAAAAACAAGGGCTCCGGCGTACACGCGTTGTGAAAAGATGGCGGACGTACCAGGATTGCTATTTCAAAAATATAAATAAATATGCGTTCAGAAATTTGGAAGAATTAATTAAAAAACCAGAAAAAAGGCTATCATAAATGTCACCTTGTGTTTTGAAAGTCGTCCCATTTTAGGGTAGCATTTTGAATAGTTTTTAAGACCTGGATGTCAATATTATTTTTATTTAACCTAAAATATTAATCATTTTAAATATAAATCATATAAAGGAAATATTAGCATTTCGTCACTAAACTATGTAAACATTTTAATGCATGTGTATTTTTTCCAATCCTAATTCTACTTTACTGAAAGAACTATGGATATTAGATGGTCTTCCTATCGAACTGATACTTCTATAGACAACACTACTATTATCTCTCTCTCTCACTCGTGATGTCAGTTGTCAGATTGACGCACGTGTGATTTTTTTCACTTTTAGATGTTCAAGCAAAGGCGTAACCTGTTAAATGGCTATATCCTTGTACTTTTGAGTTTTTTTCATTTATCTCTAAAAATATCACTTCTCGAATTTTCATACCTTTTAGAAAATGAAATGTTGTCAATTGTCTGAGGCTATAAAAGTTGTCAACAAGCCATTTATAAATTTTTTCTTAAAGAGCCTGACATTTAAAATCTTTAGTTCTTCTGGCAATTTGTTGAATATTTGTATACACATGTATATACAACGATTTCTGTATGTTTTCAATTTAGGAGCAACGTCTAAAACCAGTCTATTCGGATTTCTAGTATTACGGTGATATAAATCTCTAGCTTTTTTAAACAGTGATTTATGCTTATAAACAAACATGCATACTTTATAAACATAAAGTGATAGCAGAGGCAATAGACCAAAGTTTTTAAAAAATGGTTTGCAAGATTTACGTGGCGGTAATCCACAAATTGCACGAATACACTTTTTTGTGCAATAAATACTTTTTGAATATCTGTGCTATTGCCCCTTACGATAATACCATAGCGTAACGTGGATTCGATATAGGCACGATATGTAGTAATAGCCGTTTGATTATTAGTTAGAGGTATTCCACTTAGAGCACCCGTCTGAATAGCACCTGGCGAATAGCACCTGACCTATTCCACGAAGAGCACCAAATACTCGCAGGTGCTGTTCGTGGACTTAAATTTATTTGTACATTTTTGTCCACGAAGAGCACCCATGATTTAGCAGCTAGTGCTGGGATTTATATTTTTTACTTTTTATTATGAATGAAAGATATCCATACAAAATCACTAGAACGTTTATTAATTACGCCATATGCGTATTTTTTACATACGAAATCTGTCTGTCATATGGCGTAATTAATAAACGTTCTAGTGATTTTGTATCGATATCGTTCTATATAGATATCGCTATTCAGACGGGTGCTCTAAGTGGAATACCTCATTAGTTATATTTCTAACTTGTTTCAGAGCGTATACAAATTTATTAATTTTACTGCACACATTATTTATATGTCCTTTCCAATTCAAATGTTGGTCAATGATTACGCCTAAAAATGTTGTTTGCGTTACTTCTCTAATTTTAGGTATATTAAGTTTTGAATTCTGTGTAGTGCTGTAGGATTTTTTAAATTGTATATAAAATGATTTATTTAAATTAATTTGTAAATTATTTAATTTTAGCCATTTAGTGATTTTGTCAATGGTTTTATTTATGTCCTTTTCATGTTGTGTTCTTGAGTCAATACATTTTTTGCTTGTCACTATTATTGAAATATCATCAGCATATAATATACATTTATAATTAATAATGTCAGTTATATTATTTATATAAATTAAAAATAGAAATGGACCTCGGATACTTCCCTGTGGGACACCATATTTTTTACTTTTGTATTCAGATTCATAATCTTTCATTTCTTTATTCTCGTCTATTTTTTTAATAACTACACATTGTTTCCTGTCTTTCAAGTACGAAGACAACCACTGATGTGCTGGGCCTCTAATTCCTATAGATTCCAAGTTGTTTAATAATAGGTCATGAGAAACGAAGTCAAAAGCTCTAGATAAATCAAAAAATAATCCTGTAGTCATAAAATCGTTGCTAAGATTGGTCATTATAGTTTTTATTAAAGTATACGAAGCTAATGTTGTCGATTTATGCGCCTGGAATCCAAATTGCTCGTCCTTTATTATATTATACTTGTTACAATAGTCAATTAATCTGATGTACATGCATTTTTCAAAAATCTTTGAAAAGATTGGTGTCAGCGTGATTGGGCGATAATTATTAATGTCATTTCTGTTACCTTTTTTAAATAATGGCTTTACTACTGACAGCTTTAGTGCATCTGGGAATGTACCTGCAGAAAATGATAAATTGACTAAATACGTTAAAACAGCTGCTAACTCATTGGAACAAGATTTAATTATTTTTGTGTTAATTTTATCATAGCCTTCTGAGTTAGTATTGTTTAATGATGTTATAACTGTTTTTATCTCATCCTCTGTCATTGGCATAAGATACATAGAGTTTGCTCACGAACCTAATACCATTCCATCTTTTTTATTTGTGATGAGCCTGCTAATTCAATGTAATGATCATTGAAAACATTAGCTATTTCCTTAGGATCAGTTATAATTTTATTGTTAAATATTTTTACATAGGTCAACTGCGCTACTATATTTACAATTCAAGAAATTACAATTTTTGTACTGGTTACATAGATTTTCAATATCATGATTCAATTTATTTATATTTAAATTATAATTTTTAGGAATTTTCAATACAATAATAGTGTTATTATAGAATTTATCTAATATAATTTAAACTCCCTTAAAACTATTTTGATGTTGGTGTCATTTTCTCCAAGGCATAGAACCAATTTATCGTTTTTGTTAAAAATACTGAAATAAAATCCTTACATACTCGAATTATAATTATTTATTAGAACGGATTAGAACTACAAGACAGATAAAAGTAATGTGAAAGTGTCAAGCAAGAGCAACTTCTTTTTAAAATATTCATCTCTGGGTTTATCTACCTAAACCAAGAAGTACCGATACCTAAACTATAAAATCACAACATTTAATAGTTTTCCGTTAATGTCAAGTTCATGCAGCTGTTTCTTATCTGCATGCTAGGTGCATTTGGACATGTTCTTGCGATAATTTTATATTTTTCGTACACATTGTTTGTCCTTAGGTGTGAAATTTCTGCAGCTATGCCAACGCATTGTTGAGTACCACATATGAATATTGTTCTGTCCAATGGAACTGGCTGCTGGTTTCGCGCTGATGAGGAAATGCTGGGTTTCCCAACGCGTTTTGACTGTTGTAGCAGTTTCTCAGTAAAGATGCCTATTTGTTTATTAAGCCGCCTTAATTCTGTGTTTGAATTTTCAATTTTTTAATAGCCAGCATCGACCCTCAGATCACACATACGAATGAATGAATAATAACAACAGTCTTACCTATCCATGACTTATGAGTCATGGATAGGTAAGACTGTTGTTTTTATTCATTCATTCGTTCCTGATCGTCGGCTTGATTGACCAGCCCATGATTAGGAACGAATAAATGAATAATTCATGAATGCCTCAGCCATTCCCAGCATGGCCAGCATCGACCGTCAGAGCAAACAAAGCGAGGAGCAGAAATCTTGGATAGGTAAGTAACTATCATCAATCCAGTAACATACCAAGAACAAACTAAGTGCATGCAAGTCTTGTGAAGCCTTTTTAATCGACTTCCAAAAAGGGAAAGTTATCAATTCGTTGCGAAAGAAATTTCCCTTGCGGTGGTTCTTAGCCATGTTTGATTCAAATCGGTTCAGTAGTTTAAAAGTTAGGTGTTAAAGCTTGAAAGCTAGGGTGTGTAGTGTAATTTAACTGGAAAATGTTAGATGGCGCTACGGATTAGATATATTATGTCGTTTCGCCACTTATCACCAGATGGTGTTTTTGGGAGATTTTTAATTTGTTGGAGCTACACGATCTTTTGTGAGTGTTACTCCTTTCTGACGATCTCGACTTCCTGGTAGGCAGACATGGTGAAAAACGAGTAGACAGACGAGGTCGCAGTCTACACCTAACCTTTTCCACGTGGATCGAGGCAACACCATAGCGCGCACGATGTCACCTTGGGCCTTGGGTCTGGGCCAACAACTAGTTGCAGGATGCATCCGGATAGGTGGACCAAAATAACCACGGAATGGGTCCTTGTAGGCTGGCAAAGAAAGAGAGGTCGCCCTAGAACGCGGTGGTCTGACGATCTCTCAGGATTTGATAAAAATGGCAGACTAGATACCTCTGCGAATAGAGACAAATGGAAGTCTGGAGGGAAGGCTTTTGCCTAAAGTTGGCCACCAAGGACTTAAAAAAAATTAACTGTTCTGCCATTATAAAGTCACTACTAAATTACTCTGAGCATCCGAATGACCAATGTTGTAATTGTAGATATATGATTTTAATAAATGTTAATTGTGTAGGGTACTCGTAAGACTTTTTAAATAAAGTTAGTCTATCTCGCATCCCGGTGTTTCATTGACGCATCATACAATTTAACATGGCGCAGCCGGAATAAAAATAAAAATAACGACATGAAATAAGTATTACTTGTATTACGAAGAAAAAAAAAATAAAAATAATAAAATAAAGATATATCGGTTTATATTCTGTTGGCTGAGTACAATAAACAGTGAAAGTCGTACGTAAGATGGAGTCAGTTCTGCAACCACCCCAGCCGTTCGTGTTCGAAAATGATGTCGACAACGTGTCAACAGGAAATTTAAGCAGACAATGGACTAATTGGAAGAAAGCTTTTCTAATTTATTACGAGGCGTGTGAGTTATCGAAGAAAGACAATAAAGTGCAAGTTAATATTCTGTTACATGTAATTGGTGAGAAATGTCGCGAAGTGTACGAGCAGTTCAAAGAAGAAAGTAAAACAATACAAGAATTATTGAAACAATTTGACAAATATTTTATACCAAAAAAGAATTTAGCAGTGGAAAGACATAAATTTTTTAAACGTGAACAAAAAGAATTGGAATCTGTTGAACAGTATGTCTTTGAACTCAACAAAATGGCGGCTAATTGTGAGTTTAAGGATCTTCGTGATGAGCTAGTTTGTAGCAGATTAATATGTGGGATTAATGAAATAGCACTATCGGAAAGATTGCTGCGGGAGCCGGACATAAGCTTAACCAAAGCTTTGGATATTTGTCGGTTAGCGGAGATGTCACGTAAACAAGCACTTAATATGAAAAGTGAAAATCAAGAGCATCAAGTACATCACATGCATGGAAGCAGTAGCAGTGAGTGCAATGTGAATTACGTGAATCGGAATAAGGCTTATCTTCGGAACAATAAACGTACAAGTCAATCACGGGAGGTGCGAGGCGCCGGCGCCGGCGGCAGCGCGGGGCATGAGTTACGCAACGACGAGAAGGCGATCAAGTTTAAACATCGAAATCAGAGGCAGTGCGGTAGATGTGGAACAGTGCATGGAATAAATAAGTGCCCAGCTTACGGACAAAAATGTAATAGGTGCAATCGGATGAACCACTTTGCTCGGAGCTGCAAAGGTCGTGTATATGCGGTGGAAAGGGACTCCACTGATCAGGTAATTTATCAAATTAATAAAACTGATAGTGATTGGGTAGCAAAATTAAAAATAAATAATAGTCTATTTAATTTCAAGTTGGACACTGGAGCTGATGTAAATGTTATACCAAAAAGTTTTCTGAGGAAATTGAAAATAAGTGATAAGGATTTAAATACTACGTCTATCAGACTGAGAGCTTATTCTGGAAATTGTATATCTGTAATAGGAAAATGTTATTTAAAGGTGGAGTACAAAAATAACAATTATTTTTTAAAATTCATTATTGCTGATGTGGATTCTCCCCCTATTTTAGGCAGGGACTCATGTGAGGAATTGAATTTAATAAAAAGAGTTATGTCCGTAAATTGCAAAAATAGCAGTGATAGTTATAAAATTTTAGAAGAATTTTCAGATATTTTTGAAGGCATAGGTTGTTTACCGGGAGAGTATAAAATTGCATTGAAATCGGATGCTAAGCCTGTGGTCAACCCTCCAAGAAAATTGCCAGTAGCTTTACGAGAAAAAGTACAGAAAAAATTAGAAGAAATGCAAAATGATGGCATAATTTCTAAAGTGGAAGGACCTACCGACTGGGTTAATAATGTTACTATAGTTAGAAAACCAAATGGGGATTTGCGCATATGTTTAGATCCTCGTGAACTTAACAAGTCAATAAAAAGAGAACATTTTAAGTTGCCCACTTTTGAAGAGATATCGACTTGTTTAGCAGGTGCGAAATATTTTAGTACATTAGATGCAAAACAAGGATTTTGGCAAATTAAATTAAATTCAGAAAGCACAGACTTATGTACATTTAACACAATTTTTGGGAGGTTTAAATTTTTAAGAATGCCCTATGGTATATCGTCAGCTTCTGAAATTTTTCATAAACGTCTGTATCAACAATTCGATGATTTAGAGGGGGTGGTATTATTTATTGATGATTTATTAGTGTATGGAAATACAAAGGAAATTCATAATCAAAGATTAAGAAATGTTCTGGAAAGGTGTCGAAAAATAAATATAAAATTAAATAAATCTAAATGTAAAATAGGGTTAAAGGAAATAAAATATTTGGGGCACAAAATAACTAATAATGGCATCTTACCTGATGACTCACATTTAATAGCTATAAGAGAAATGCCGAGTCCCAAAAACACAAAAGATTTAGAAAGATTTTTAGGTCTAGTAACTTATGTTAATAATTTTGTTCCAAACTTGTCGGAAAAAACGCACAAACTGCGAGAATTATTAAAAAAGGATGTCCAATGGGACTGGGACCCGGTACATGAACAATGTTTTAAAAACATAAAGCATGATTTAGCTAACCCGCCAGTGTTACAATATTATGATATTAATAAACCGATAGTTATATCAGTAGATGCCAGTAAAACAGGTTTAGGGGCCTGTCTGATGCAAAATAATTTGCCTGTCTGCTATGCCTCAAAATCACTAACTAAAACTGAACAGGCATATGCACAAATTGAAAAAGAGTTATTTGCTTGTGTCTTTGCTTGCGAGCGATTTTATATGTATATTTATGGACGTTCAGATATAATAATAGAAACCGATCATAAACCGTTAGTTAATATAATTAAAAAGCCATTAGCCAGCGCGCCGTCTCGATTGCAAAGAATGTTGATAAGATTGCAACCGTACACATTTCAACTTGTCTATAAGCCCGGTAGGTATCTATACCTTGCCGATACTTTATCGCGTGCGGTTGCACCGGGCCAGGCGGTGCACACCACGCCGCGAGATCATCTCAATGCTAAGGCGCAAGTGTGTGAGTTAACAGCGATGAATCCATTGACTGATTCGCATTTCTTACAAATACAAAAATTTACGCGCGAAGACAATGAGTTGCAGGAATTAATTAAAATAATAAAGCGTGGATGGCCTAATGAGAAGCAGAAAATAGAAAATAGTTTAAAGTGTTACTGGGATAGTAGGGAAGAATTAACTGTGGATTTCGATATTGTTTGGAAAGGTAGCAGAGTAGTAATTCCTAAATGTATGCGTAAAGATATGCTAGTAAAAATACATAGTAGTCATTTAGGAATCGAAAAATGTAAACTGAGAGCGCGCGAAATAATGTATTGGCCTAATATGAATTCGCAATTAGAGGATTATTTATCTAACTGTCAAGCATGTTTAACATACAGAAAAAATAATACTAAGGAGCCGTTAATATCACACGAAATACCAGATAGACCCTGGAATAAAGTAGGTATAGATTTGTTTCACTTAGGCAAAAGGTCATTTATAATAGTAGTGGATTATTTTAGTAAATTTGTTGAGTTGTCTAAATTAAAATCATTAACTTCCGAAAATGTAATAAATAAGTTAAAGAATATTTTTAGCCGACAAGGCATACCAGAAACGGTAATTTCTGATAATGGCCCAGAGTTCTCTTCTCAATTGTTTAAACAATTCTCAAGGAATTGGAAATTTCAACATAAAACATCTTCTCCAGGTTTTTCTCAGTCTAATGGCCAAATTGAGAGGACAATACAAACTATAAAAAACATAATGAAAAAGACTGAATACGATAAGAGAGATTTTAATTTGGCAATGTTAGAATTTTTGAACACACCGATAAGCAAAGACATACCATCGCCTGCTGAACTATTATATAACCGAAAACTTCGAAGTATTGTTCCCTGCTCACAAAATTTTTTTATACCTAAAATTCATAAAAATGTCAAATATAAACTAGCGAAACGACAGGTAATGCAAAAATACTATTATGACAAAGGTAGTAAGAACTTGCATCCATTTAAAGTTGGTCAAAAAGTGAAAGTAAGAAAAGGTAAATTATGGATATCTGGGACAGTAACAGGATTGTCAGGAATCCGTTCTTATTTAGTAAAAATGAATAATGGAAATGTACTACGGCGTAATAGGAAACATCTGATAAAAGACTCTGAGAATAGGCGTGAGGAAATTACTTTTAGGCAGTACGATGATATATGTTCGAAAACAGGTTTGAATGAAAACAATGACACGGTCAGCTCCAGTGTGCCGCAGCAATCGGCTAATACTAATAATTTTTATTGTACTCGTTATGGCAGGATAGTACGTCCTCCTGATCGGTGGGGATTCTCCTCGGCAGCAGAGTAAAACGTAAACAAATGCTGGCTCCACGTATGTACATCATTGTTTGTTTATAGTAACCTAGAAAATATTAAAGAGGAAATTAAACTTTACTGTACTTATTTCACCTAGTAAAATTATTGAAATTAATAAATAGGAATGATTACGTAAATACGATATATCATAATTATTTGTAAAGTATTAAAATGCATGGAATAAAATTTTTATAAATTGATTTATTTAAATACATACATACATATTTAAATACATTGAACATAGATAGGTACTTAAAAATAAATAATAATATATTTATATATATATATACATTTTAATGCTGATTTAATTAAATTATTAAATAATTATTTTTATTTACAAGCGATTGAACAATGTAATAATATTTTATAATGGATAAAAATAAATATTGAGCATGCAGAGCATGCTATGTTAACTAAGTAAAAAACTTTTACGGTACGTTATTATTATTTTTTTTCGTATTTTTAGTGTTTTGTCTTTTAATCAATTTATTGCAAAAACAAAAAAAAAAAAAAAAAACATATGTTATAAAATATTTTGATTTTCTTAATGTATTGTATCTAATTGTCTTAATGTTATAAATATATAATTCAGTCTCACTAGATCTAATTAATTGATTTTATATATTTGAATGTTATAGTGAAAATGTAAATTTATGATAGTAAATTTCATAATTAATTATAAGTTCAGTGTGTGCATGCAGATTTAAATATTTTTTTGTTAATTTTATTTATTTTAAGGGAAATAAAGTGTGCATGATTTAATTTAATTTTCAAACAAGGGGATTGTAGATATATGATTTTAATAAATGTTAATTGTGTAGGGTACTCGTAAGACTTTTTAAATAAAGTTAGTCTATCTCGCATCCCGGTGTTTCATTGACGCATCATACAATTTAACAGTAATACTTGCGACTACGATAGTGTCGAAAGTGAATAATAAATACCTCTGTTATTGACATGAAAATAATCATAATTTAAATATTTTTTAATTGAAACTATTGTTTGATGTATCTGTGTTATTAATTATCTTCCATTATTATTTTATTTTAGTAAAAATGCATTTGTAATAAACGTAATAGCTAAACATTATACCTAGATATAAGTAGTTTTTATCACAATTAAACTATAAATAGCTAGTCAGACCTTATTGATTTGGTTATGAGCCTTCTATACCTGGCCTCTAAGACAGGTTTACTATTTATTTAATTGCAATCTTAAAAAAAAAGTTAATTTCCGCATAGACACAGATCCTTCCTTATACCAAAGATAATATAATTACCAACGTAATTAATACTGAAAAGAGACGTGATTCGCTATAATACAGTGTCACTTTTTGTCAAATTAGCCCGCCATTGTCGTTTATTAGCTAAATGTTTTACAAATGATGTTAAAAAAACTGAATAGGCCGTCAATGTGCCGGCAAGTTAGGTACAACCGTACACGTAGCGGCACGTAAGTTAAGCGCTGAGCGACATTTAGAGGGGATACTGCGCACGGGTATGGTACAAATTTTTGACTTCTGCGCAAGCAAGGCCAGCGCTAGAGTTTCGTGCCGCTACCTGTACGATACGGTCATATTATCCATACAGTTCATTTGTTCAAATGTTTAGGATACTGTCGGCACGCTGACAGAGCACTGGCTCTTTCAAATACGCGAGAAGACGTATACTAAGTGTCAGTTCAAACAGAGAGGAAAAATGCTCAAGCAATTTACTAACTCAATGACAATGAGACCGTAGAGCAGAGGTTCCCAAACTTAACTTTACAAAATCAGTTATTTTGTAGCGCCACCCATTTTTTTCACCATAAAAACCTGAATCACATATTTGTCTTTCCTGTAGTTTAATTCAACCTATATTCTAAACTAGACTTTTTTACAAGAGAGAGCAATAAAAATACATACACCAGTACATTAGAGTATCTTTTATAAAAAAATAACAATAATCAACATTGTTAATTTTAAATAAAAAAATAGCAATAATAATACAATTTTACAATAATAAAGAGTATCGGAAGTGGGGACCTCACCTGCGAAACTTTAAAACACGATTTTTTTTCAGTGTTTTATTCCTTTAACGATATAAATAGCGTTGTGAACGCATTAAAATAATAAATATTAATTACATTTTTAGTTTATATTTGTACAATAAAAAAGGATATAAATATGAACTAATAAATCGATGTTGTGGTGTAAGAGGATTTTAATTTCAGTGAATTTTAAAATATGAAATAGCTGAAGTTATAAATCACTCATTGCTTAAATCACATCAGCGCCCCCCAACTTTATTCTGGGCCCGTTACGGCCCGCCCCCCTTAAAGCCTCCAGCGCCCACAAGGGGGCGTTATCGCCCACTTTGGGAAAGACTGCCGTAGAGCATAGTCGCGTTTCGAGAGTCATAAACAAGTAATTATTACAAAAAAACAAAAAACCCGACCACCTTTTGATTTAGGTTTTGTTTTTTATTAATTAAAATTTATGAAGATTTTAAAAACTTGACTTTAGAACGCAGAAAAGAGTTTTGAATGTAATTTAGACCTATTTATATTTATATTTTACTTCGTTCTATCCGGGTGTCCCACCTTTCAAGTTTTGTTTTTTATTTTGATATCCCCAGTGTCACTCTCACAGTTAATACAAATCTAACGACACCTATCAAGCTAAAATCCACTGAGCCGTTCAGAGCGTGCACAACACAACAATTATACATAGGGTAAACCCACCTTGTATCGGCCATGTCAACCAGATTTCACATTAATTTGCATCTCATTCTCACATTTATTAGCCTGGCTTTGGAGGAGGTATTTCTTAATAAACTATTATTATTTTACTTTCCTATGATGTGATAAAATATGTGAAATTTGAATAGTATTTTTTTATTTTATTGTTTTTGTTCGTACATACCTAATTTCTCTAAGATCGGCCAGTGGCGCCCAAAATTCGTCCATTTATTTGCCTCTTATCGTCCTAGGCTAATATTTTTACCAATAAATGACGAATCAATACTTTAAAGATATGATAGTATAAAATCGAATAAAGTTGGTTAAGAAATTTAAAGATTTTTGAGAAAATTTTGTTTTTTTAAAGGAAAGTCGTAAATAAAATACATGTTAAAAAGTTATTCGAATATAATATTAGTACAGTTTGCACATGAACAATACTCCCACTGAAAAGTTAATATAAATCCATAAATTCTCTAAAATTAAAATTTTAAATAATTTTAAACTATACTATTGATTAAACTAAAAATATATTAATAAAAAAGAAAAAAAAACAAAAATGAATAAATGTTTTTTTCAGATTAAATTTTGAAATAGAAATAATCCCGCTATAGGTACACGGGGTACACCGTACATCCACCGCAGTCAGTATAATCTTATGTTATCTTCTAATAGTCTTGACCTAATGTTCGTTGGCCGATATCAGGATTTTGACTCGCCTTGTATCGGCCATCACTATTTATAACGGCCGATATCAGGCTTTACATGAAATAATCAACCCTAAATCCGGCCATGCGACTTTTTATTAAAATATTAAATAAAACAAAAAAATATTCACCCAATATACTGCGTTAAAATCTCTTTAACCAAAACAAGCAAGTATTTACAGTTTAAACCTCATTGATATGCTGAAAACACTTATCCCCGTAACCTCAAACTCGTGAATTTTGACTACAAAATGGCACGAATTTCGATATGTTTGCGCAGGTCACACGATTCGTCGCTACTGAACTGTCAAATGAACTTTGATCGCCGCCTTGTTTTATTCATTTAAAGACAGCAAAATAAGGTTTATTTTAGAACAGAATTTATGCATAGACATCGAGTATTTAATAGTTTTTGATCAAATTTGTAGGAAAGGGCCGATACAAGGTGGTTTTACCCTACATACATACTGTCGAAAAACATAACCTCTTCTCCGCTGCGTTTCTCTGCCTGAAGTGACCTTAAAAAACCGGGGTGAGAAGACCTGTGAATCTAAAAGAAGAAGATTGAATTTTCTATCTACGAACATTATTGGTTTAACGGCGGAGTTTGTACACCCCGATTTCCTAGAAATCTTTCTTAGAATTGTCATTTATCTAATGTTTACGCAAACATACTTATTATGTACCTAGAATGCGTATTTACAATATATTAATTAGTACAAACACTTGATTTACTTTAATATTTAAGCTTAATAAATAAATATATACGGACAAATCACACAGATTGAGCTAGCACCAAAGTAAGTTTGAGACTTTGTTATGGGATACTAACTCAACGATACCATGTTTTATAACAAATACATATATATAGATAAACATCCAAGAACCAGGTTAATCTGAAAAAAATAATACGAACTTCTATTACCCTTCTTGTGAGTAATTGTCCTATCTTATTCGCCGGTTGACTGAAAGAGATTCCATTATGGGAAATTGTCAATTTACTCTTTATGTTGTTATTTTATGTAATTGTGTATTTTCATAGTACAATAAAGTTATTACAAATAAACAAAATTATTTCCCATGTGACAGCCTGGCACAGGAGGTCCCGGATTCGATCCCCAAAATTCTTATCAAATTTGAGAAAAGGCGCGAAAATATTTCTTCGGGAGCGATGATGTGGTCAAGCGATTTAGTTGTGTGTCTCTATGTGAGGCACGAGATCGGACGACTAAGTGCGACCTGAGTTTGTACTTATATAAAATAGGTATATAAGGTCATTTCAAATGACCAGAAGCAATGTGTGGAAATGACGTATTTGCAACTATCAATGAGCACTTCAATTAACTGATTCGCTTGGTATGGTTTTTATGAGTTTCCTTATTTGATCGCGTAGAGAAACACTAAGCATAGCCCAGTACATATTTTATTTACTAATCGCCTTTAAAAAAGAGGGAAGTTATCAACTCTTAGCTATTTTTTTATGTATGTTCACCCATTATTCAAAGACGCCTGCGCAAATTTTAAAACTTCATTCTTTGTTTGAAAGCGCATGCTTTTGTACGCACACTAAAGAAATTTTATTAAAATCGGTTGGGTAGTTTGTGGGTGAAGTCGGTTTAATTTTGAAAATTATTAAGATCCAGTTCACCATGTTGATGTAACTCTATATTATGTTTGCGCCTTTCTGGCGCTGACACTTGCAACACCGTGTAGCGGCTGGTAACACCGTAATGCAGCGGGCAACCCTATCAGATGGATAGCGGTACGATATTACGCATGCGCGGTCAACGGTCTTCTGGATTCAAAGCTTGCCACGTAAGGTTGTGTCAATCCATATATTATAACTTATTGAAGTAATTGTAGATATTTCATAAAGTTCTAGTGAGCAATGTATTAAGCTTAACGGTTTACCTAGCAAAATAAATATGTATTTCGTATAACTGTGCCTAGTATTTATTTTGCTCACAATTATAATAACTTATCAAATCTTAAAAACGACTTCACCACCAAACTACTTAACCGATTTTGATAACATTTCTATGGAATCACCTGACAAGTATCTTATTTCAAACAAAAAAGAATTTTCAAAATTATCTAGGCGTCTTTTAGTATTCGGTAAAAACATACATAAAAGAAAAACATTCCGACGAATTGATAACCTTTTTTTTTGAAGTCGGTTAAAACATACATACATTCGAATTGATGACATCTTCCTTTTTGAAGTCGGTTTAAATACTACGGATAACCACCGATGTTATTGCGACTTCCGTACTTCGCGACCTCTCCACGTCTACAAACTAGTCTTTAACCCACTTAAAAAAAGAAGAGGATATCAATTCGTCGGAATCTTTTTTTATGTTAGTTCCCCGATTACTCGAAGATGCCTGGAGTGCGATTTTTCATTTAAGGACTCAGCGAAACACAACACGTCTAGTTTTCCAACTCACCGCTCGCGTAAAAAACTCATCATCATCATCCGAGCGTGTTCCCGGTTGCATCCTCAGCAGTAACGCTTCAGAGCCCGGGGTCCGCTACCTAACCAAGGAGATTTGACGAGGTTACTGGTTTTTACACAGAGCGACTGCCGTCTGACCTCCACAACCCAAAGGACAAACCAGGAACCAATCCTTGGATAGTTTGATGATCAAACGCTAGGTGGCGTTCGGGACCCACAGTTTTACGTGCCTTCCGAAACACGGAATCATCTTTCTTTTCAGATACTCAGGTGATTCAAGCCTGCAATATCCTATCCAGACTGGAAACAACTTTTCACTAAGTATACTTCCCAGTGGGAATCGAACCCATGACCTCCGGGTCACAAGGCGAACGCCTTGACCACTAGGCAGTCATTTAAGGACTCAGCGAAACACAACACGTCTAGTTTTCCAACTCACCGCTCGCGTAAAAAACTATTTGTCCGTATTTTTGAAGCCGTCGTGTCAGCGAAAAACAATATAGTTTTACGCAGAAAACATCGAAAATATGTCTATGGTTTTCTAACAATTTCACCACTTATAAAAAAGCAGCACGAAACGGAACGGATTCTCTATGAAAGGGGTTTCTTTGACATATCTGCGCCACAAATGTCAAAATTACGAGTGGTCGAAACCACTCGTTGCAAATCCTTCGCAAACTATCATTTCAAAAATGCGCCTGTTTGGAATCGCACGCGTAAACCATTCGTGATGTGACAAGTGATTTCAAAAATGCTACCCCTGGACCGATTTTGGAAAGTTTTTTTGTTTGAAAGGGCATACTTACACATGCATAGATTCATAGATACATAGATAGACATTATTACTCACACTAAGTCAATAAAGTAAAAATATGCGAATTGTAAGCCGGACATTAAACGGCTTATTAACCTTTATAGAACTCGTTTCACAGTTTTATAGCTATACCAGCCCAAATTTTCACCCGATGATATACTACGACGTATTTATGATTGTATCTACAATAAAAATATATACGACGTGTAAATGAATACCCGTGATAAATCGAATCATGGGCATGAATCATAATAACAGTCAAAAACCAAAAAAACAACTACATTCCCATAAAAAATCGCCTGTGTTTCAATTTATTATGCGGGTACAACAACTCAAATCAGACACTTTTTTCTAAACGTCAAAACAATATTTTCAATGGGATTTGTATGTAAAACATGTCATGCGTTTTGGAGTCAAATAGCGCTCTATGCCGCGTTTACACATTCGCACGAGTGGCGAGGCGAATGGCGAGGCGAGTCACGAGCACGAGTGTGTAAGTAAACGGACACTCGCTATTCGCCTCGCGGCTCGCCTCGTCATTCGCCACGCTCGCGTCGGGCGGGAGCGGGGTTTTTTGGGCGCAAATCAAAGGGGACACGAGGCGCCGCGTGCTCGCCATTCAGAAGTGCCATTTTTGAAACGCGGAGTCACTAAACCAACGGTTTTTTGTATGGAAAATCCATTCATTAAGTGACTCCGCGTTTTAAAAATGTCATAATTTTTATTAATTTATTTAATCTTTTTGTTCATAAAATACAAAGTGTATACAGAACAACAGTCGAACTTAACGCAAAAAACGTTGTCTACCAATAAACTTTCGGGTTATACAATGTGGGTCACAAGATAAAAGTAGAATAAATAATAGTACATAAAAAAACGATAACTAAAATAATATATATATATATATTTCCCATATACATACAATGTGGAAAGGACATTCCCGTAATAAATCGAACCACGGGCTATACTAGATCACTATAGTGTAATGAAATTAAAATAACAGCTAATAAAAAAAACATTTCCATACAAATTGCCCGGGCGGCTGGACACTTTTGTATGGAAATGGCATAATTTAATGTTTTTTATTTTTATTCTAATTTTAACCCGTGGCTCGATTTATTACGGGCATGTTCTTTCCACGTTGTATAAATTCATACATATACATTACAAGATTACTGTAATAAATGACTTTTTTATTTTATTTTATATACGATACCTATATATAAATAAATTGATGCAGTAATTTTTAATAAATACTCCTTTAGATCGATAATTTGATTGTCAACATAGTGGATTGGAGTAACGACAGCATTCTACAGTTTAGAAACTGTATTTTTCCTTTTCCTTGCGGAGTACGTTGAAATAGTTATGCAACTATTTCAACGTCCTCCATGTTCGCGGATCAGCGCTCAACTGAATGCACCGCGAGTGTGTAGGCATGGGTTGTATATATCAAAACGTAACTAAAAACGGTTTTGGTCTAGTTATCATACCATATCGATATGACGTATTTACGTATTCGTTATAGAGAAAACGTCAAAATTTACGCAACGAGCGCGCCATCGCTAAATGTCGTCCACACGAAACGAAACTCGCAATTCTGTAAACTATAAACTAGCAACAAAACGCAAACCATGCACAAACGAACGATGCGCGTTATATCCATATTCGCTTTATCTCTTTCTTGCCGAGAGTGCTTATAGTGGAGAAAAAGGGATGAAGCGAATATCTTGCAGCCGGTAATGCTTGATTGGTTAATTTTTGTATAGTAACATTTTAAATTTTAACTTTAATTTCAATTAGTTTTCACATACTAATATTTTGATATTACAAGCGAACGACTTTTCTGCTAGCTAAGCCTAGTAAAGCATGAAGAGAAATCGCCATATTATCAAACTAAGAATTCACAAAACTAACTATAGTTATCACATTTAATTGCGTGTGCGTAACTTTTGTTGTTGGTTTAGCGTTTACACACCTCAATATCATTGAATAAAGGAATATAATACCGAATATTAGCAAGTCGCGCTAGGTACTGATATCGATATCTGAAAACGGTTTTCGATATCGATATGAAACCGACATATCGTATCCATAACGGTTTTCGTAAACGGAAAACGCCCATGCCTACGGGTGTGTGAACGAACACTCGCGTCGGCACTCGTGCACGAATGTTTTGTCGAACGTTTCGACGAGGGCCAATGCGAGCGCGAGCGCGAGTGTGTTAACGCGGGGTTATATGATGAGAATCTAAAATCATGTTGAAAATGGATATGATCAATGAATAGTGACACTATTTTGTCACGTTTCATTTTATTAACTGTACCGAATAATTCATTTTTAACCCAGTCGTCTAACCAATCAATGGAAGAAGGAAAAAGGTACAACTATTATAGCGTGCAAATATAGCCAGCTATATACTTTACACCAGTTATAGCACTCTATACTTATACGCGTTAACGCATCATAAGTGCCATTTTTGAAACAACACTCTGTTACAACAAACTGTTCATTTATTGACATCGCGTTTGAAAAATGGCATACATATCACATGCTCCAGACCTCCAGGAAGCCACCAAGCTCTTCATCTCTGTTAATTGTTCTAGAATGAAATAACTGTAATCAACATTGCTATTTCCTTTGCGATGGCGTCATTATGTTACGATTATGAAGGTGCTTATTAACTATAACATGTCACGCCATTTTGACGTATACAATATGTAACAAAAACCCTGTCCGATCCTTGTAGGAGCAATTCAGACCGTCAATATGAACAACTTTTCCTGTGAGATAAAATCGACATTTTCATACATAAGTGTTCGGCCAGCCCGGGAAAACGTCGATATTTTTCAAGTTTCAAGCATTGGTTCCATAGGAAAAGTTGTTCATGTACAAGAATCGGACAGGGTTTTTGTTACATATTGTATATAAGATTTAGGTATATGTAAATGTGTTTTAGTACAGTTATAATGTCAATATATGTATACAGGTTATAAATCTGTTACCTTGCCTCGAACGTACCCGATCTGACATATTGAACTGATCAAACTGAACATCTTTCCAAAAGGAACATCGGTCGAAATATAAATTAAATGGACTTTCCCATATACCTACTCAAAATTCGCATACGCGCCACGCTGCCGCTCTCCCCACTCGCTCCGCCCGGTATCAGGCGATAACATTAAAATGAAAGTTTAATAGCTACCTATACATTTGTCGACTCATATCTTTTTTATTCGGGTTCTGTAGTAAACAAGGAATAGTTTCGCCATGTCTGTCTGTTCGTGGTTCTACTCAGATACTATAAGTACTAGAAAGCTGTAATTGCATTAGCATGAGTATGCATATTAATTATGCTGACAAAGCGGTAAAATAAAATCATGAAAAATACTTTTTTTTTTGGGAAACTTTTTTCTCGACTAACCATCATGTGGGATATCGTTGAATAGGTCTTTCAAAAATATTATAATCTTGTGAACACCATTTTTCGATTCAGTGACCGTTTCTAAATTATTTGGGTTTATAGTGCTAGTTTTTGTTAGAGTCAAGTGTCCCCCTCTGTGTACTAAACGGTCATATATGGACACGTGGAAAAATTCACGTTAGTAGTATATATAACGAAGTTTAAAGGAAAACTACCACAGCTAAGTAGGGTTTGCAAATTAAAGATTTATAAGCAACCAACTTATGTAAGTCGGCATTCGCATTTACGGAACCCTACGCTGCGCGTAGCCCGACTTGCACTTGGCCAGTTTTTATTATTACACAACAGTACCTAACAAGTGCAGTGTAAAAGTAATTAAAAGTATCATTTGTAGCGATAAACGACGAAATAACCTTAATTGGCTTGTCAATTAAATTATATAAAAGTGTTGTAGACATCTTGTAAGAGTGTCGGGTTTTAATTGAAAATATAGTTAATTTTAAGAAGATAATTTGAATAAAAAATTCTAAGCGTTATCAGGATTTTTTTTAAATAATTTCAAACTTTACCGCGGAAGAGACGACACACAGCAATCGAAGTACTGCCGCCACCAGTCCGTAGGGCATTTTCCCTAAACCTGCACAAAAAGAAAACAAATACAACTATCATCTGTAAATGTCACCCGTTTAAATTATTTTCGTTAGGTTGGTTGTTCTTATTGGTGATTGGGAGATGACAGTGACAGTGACAGTAAAGTACAGTAAGCAGAAATTGCCAACTTAACTAAAAATCTTCATTATGTCGTCTCTTCCTCAAATAAGCTTGACCTTGCTTGAAAATTAAGGTCATTGGGATTTTTGCATATATATAAATAAGTAAGACTTCATTTTAAAATCTGATTAGAGAAAGCTCTCCTATAGGCTATTCTTTGAAAAGGTTTACGAATTTGATATATTCTTTTAATTACTTGATAAGCGAAAGAAATAATTTGTTTCAATTTAAGGTGCGATCCCGCCACTTGGAGCGTTCACCGGCAGCATAATCTCTGGGCCACTTATGCAGAAGGCTGGACGTCGGAGAACTCTGCAAATGTCGGCTCCGTTGTGGCTGGCTGGGTGGCTGATACTCGGCTTTGCGGAGGTGTTGCCGCTAGTCCTGGTCGGGAGATTTATGTCTGGATTATGTGTGGGTCTGATCCTCGCTACAGCACAGGTTTATGTGAGTCTCTTAATATTTACTCTTTCTCTTTATTCTATTTCTTTTCTCTGCCATGTTCCTCGGTAGTATTCTTAGCTTTCTAGTCCGGGCCTCCATTGCTTTCCGCTTTTTATTTTTTAAGGATGTCATTATTATAGTCTCTCATATTTTCTCTTTTTTCTATCGTGTTCCCGTTTTCTTCTCTCTCTTTATCTGTTCTCTTTTCTCTGTCTCTGTTCTCTTTCGTTATTTTTTTCTCTCTATCACGTCCCCGTTTTCTTTCTACTTTTTCCTTTTGAAGGATGTCATTAGTCTCACATCGGATGATGTTGAATTTAGTGCACAAGTTTATGTAAGTAGTTATAGTCTTTCAGAAGTCAATTCCGTCGTTTGTGACTGGCAGTTTGACTCACCCAGTCCCCAATACACGTTAGAGAAAACCAAACCTAAACAGTGGCATCACATATTATGGTCATCACCCAACTATTGTTACAAATAAACAAATAAGTAGTAAGTCTTTTATGCCTAATGCTAAGTGTAATATTTCTTTTTTCTACTCCTGTACTGAAATCTGTCTTTTAAATGGTCCCGAACACTAATATAAGAACATAGATTATATGATTTCAGAAAAGTCTATAGTCTATTCCTAATATAATAGCACATGTGTCGTTATTTCGCCAAAACGATACTCCTAGCCATAGACCTATAAATTTTTGTCTTTAGATCTACCATACTGCCAACATAATAAAATCGTTATTTTAAAATTGCCATTTTTCAAACGTGGAGTCACTGAACAAACGGTTTTTTGTATGAAAAAACTTTCGTTTAAGTGACTCCATGTTTCAAATATGACTTTTGGTAACTAGGAAGACGTCAATAAAAAAAATTAAGTCTTCCATAGATACCTAGTATCTAGCAAACATATGGTAGTATTTCATACTTTTCTTTGTTTATTTTTGGATTTATTTTAGTAAATGTAGTCGTAGAAAAAGTATTGTATGCAACGTTGTATAAGTATGTCAAAACATGCTCAATGGCGTCTCCTTACGATGCTCGCCAAGGCTCGCATCGTAACCTGCGCCACTCGCATTTTATGAACTTTCTTATACAACTGTTGCATAAAATACTATTGTTATAAACACAAACACCATTGCGTCTTTATCCTTGCAGAGTTGAGTAAGGCATCCTCGTTGGTAGATTTACTTACTGCTTTTTCTTTTTAAGGATGTCGTTATAGTCTCTCATATTTTCTCTGATTATTATATTTCTTTTTCTATCATGTTCCCGTTTGTTTGCTAAGACCTGGTTGATTTCTTTCTTCTTTCATCTAAGGATGCTAAATATACATTATGTACAGGGCACAGGTTTATTTATGTGGGTGTGGGTAGTCTTTTAACTGTATATTCTGTTCTTGGTTGGTTCATGGATTGTGTGTGGGTCTGGCTCATGCCCCAGTGAAAGTTTGATTGAATAGTTTTTTAACCCAAGTTTATGTAAGTTGCTTCATATTTGCTATCTTATTTCTTGATTATCTTTCTTATCACTATCGTCGAAATTGTTTGCACTTATTCCTTCTCTGCGATATCCACAGGAAGAGATGAATGAAGAGGATCTATTATTTTTTATAGGTCAGAAGTTTTCCATGTCGTAATGAAATTTTCGTTTCACTTACATATACATGAGATCAACACACACTCTTATATAAACACGAAAGTTTGTATGTATGGATGTTTGTTCCTCTCTCACGCAAAACGGCTGTACGGATTGGAATGAAATTTAGCATGTAAATAGCTTATTACCTCTTATCTCTATAATGTTCCCGATTTGTTGTGTTGCATTTAGATTTGTTGGTACTTATTTGTACTGTACCTTTCTCAGGTAGTGTGTAAACTAAACGCTTTTATTATGAGAAACACTTACACGGAATACAGTCTATGAATAATTATCAGTATCAGCTGTTTTGTTTCTGTTACGACTGACGAGTGATGTTTTGAATTATCATTACATACAGATGGATCTCTCATTAGCTCACTTACGTATAAATGACACCTTATGTTTTAATTAATTGCAAGCGTTTGAATGTGCACTTTGTATCTAATAATAGGATTGGACGTCTTAATAAGTAGGTATGTATCGTTTGGAAAATCGTACCGCGGTGGTTTCTTCCCGCGCAAATTGTAAAAGCCGATCTAGGGTGAGAATGCCAATGTAAATAGGCAATGCGTTATTGATTTGATTCCTTTTTCCATCTTCTAAAAGTGGCCTTGAGATTTCAATTCAATTCAATTCAAATATATCTTTATTATCATAGGATATTTACAATATCTCTTAATAATCATCACTTTGTTTTGTTGCACAATAATTGTTGACGTCAAAAAGTTACTTAGAGCTAAGTTTACTGCCGCCTTCAAAGCGCTGGTGCAGAAGAAGCGGTAACAAACTGCACTGCAGCATTTTCTCCAAGATCGTCAACTTACAATGAAATTAATATTTATAGTTATATGCTAAAGTACTAAGTGGCGCCCTCATTTGAAATAAATTTTTTAAAACTAAATATGGTGATAATTCAAAATTTGATTTGTATAAATGTCTAGAAAGACTTTTAAACTATTTTATGAATAACCTTTGAAATTATTACTAATATTCCGTCTAGTTTTAAAACAAGACGAACTACCAATATTACTTTCAAAAGTTATTCATAAAATAGTTTAAAGGTCTTTCTAGACATTTATACAAATCAAATTTTGAATTATCACCATATTTACTTTTAAACAATTTATTTCAAATGAGGGCGCCACTTTAGCTACCACTTCGTCTTAAGAGGGACCCGCGCCAAGCTCAAGCCAGACTTTGTTGTCTTTAAGATAGTTATCGGTCCTATAATAAGCCTTCTCACAGAGTACCTTCTTTAAATAATGTTTAAACTTTTTGTCTGGCATATGAAGGACCGATTGTGGCAGTTTATTATAAAAAAGTATACCGTTCCCTTGATCTTGCGGCCCTGCGCTCTGTCTGCTTAGAGCCGTGAGACCCAAACTGTTCTGTCTGCCTCGTTAGGAATACAGAAGTGATAGTGTATCGTATCGTATCGTACCACGGTGGAACGCTACTTTAGATCTTAAAATGTGGGAACACGCTTTTGCACGTTAAGCAAACCCGGCCGTGGTCGGCACTTGGATGGGTGTGACAAGCTGTTGGTCCCCGCTGTATGTATGGCAGTCGCCAAACTATGTCAGAAGGCTTACGTCAGCTTAAAAAATCTGACACCCGTGTAGTAGGTACACTAGAGTCAGTTACACACAAGAAACTAAAAACCGTTTCAGAAAATTTTACACTGATGTTACACTGAGAAACAAGTAAATAAATAAAAAATATATTTTTAAATCAAGCTTTTATATTCAGCACTTCTCAAGACGAATCAAACGAGCCCAATCTCGATGGGGTTGCGTCATTTCATTAAACAGAGTTTACCTTCCAACTCCATCATCAGATCAGCTCCATGTCATCATAATATTGCATTGTCATGCGATATACGCACGCGTGCAAAACTTCAGCTCAATCGGAAACCGGGAAGTGGGTCAAATGTAACTTGCAAGATTTGATTACAGACAGACAGACAACGGGACACGTGAAACTAAATAAAAGCTTGGGGCCGTAACAGACGCGGCGCAAGTTGCGCCGCGTAACAGTTAGTGATGGGCGATGCATAAATACTCAATCAACCCATTTGAGTATTTACTCAGTACATTGAGTAAATACCCGATAAATATCCTTATTTATCCATTTGGTGAGTAGATTGATTTATATGAGTTGCGACTCATATTTATATTCATATTCATTATTTCATGTTTTCATGACAATTTTGAAACTTCAATCTAGTATACACTTGCAATTCTTGTCGGTAAGTGTGTGTGTACGCCATAATATGCTTAAAATGTAGGTAAACGTTATATGCGACGCTAAATTATATGAAAATACCATACTAATCATACACTGAAAGTAGACTTCTTTGACTAATTATCATTTTTTGGTGGGAGGTATGCATAGACGTAATTTTACGTAAAAATAAGTATACAGACATCAAATGCGATGTCAATACATGAGCACGCTCTATTTACTCTATTTATTAAATCTAGTGAGTAAATACTCAAATGGGTAGATTGAGTACTATCCACTGCCCATGTCTAGCTGTTACGCGACGCAACTTGTGCCCCGTCTGTTGCGGCACAAAAGAATGATTGCTAGTAGCGAACATTTTGGCCAGACGTTACTACAATTGAGTGACTGCTGAACTCAAGTTAAAATGTGTTTTAATTAATAATTGTAATTTGGGACATGCAACTACATGATTCAGCTGATTAGAACAAAAGATTTTATCTACTAACCAAATCGCAAGTTGCAAAACTGGTTCAGCTTTTTCTTTATCCCAGTGTAGCTTAGATCATTAACCTTGGGACGTTGCGAAGAATGTAATAAAATGTTTTGACATATATTATTATGCATAATTATTTCTCTTTGTTGGGTCATTGTGACTTTAATAGGTTTTTTGACTTAACAGTAAATCAATGACTTATATAACATATTTAAATGAATCGGGTCACTAAGAAAAGATTTTTCAAAACTTAGTTAATATTGGAGTTAAACGGGGGTCGAAAGTTTGTATGGAGAACCAAGATTAGTTTGTCCATTTTATTCGAAACTTCGCAGGAGTACTCCTGGCGGTAAATGAGAGGAATGTTTGTCAGGGTTTTTTAAAATTCAACCTCTAGAGGGATGAAATAGGGTGACCTCACAGACCACATAATGTGTAGTCTGTGGGTGACCTAGGCCATGCTAAAGCGTTCATTCGCTCTCTCTCGCTCTAGCAAATGACGAGAACGGGAACAGGTGGAACAAAGTTTGCCTGGTCTTCTATGCCTTTAAATCCTTACACTATAATTAAATATTGTTATTTGTTATAAGTATCCAAAAATTTTAACATAATAATTCATATGTTATAACAAAATTAATAAAGTAAAATAGCAATGAAAAATCCTATTTGTTACATTTTCGACTTATGCGCGGACGAAGTTGCGAGTTAAAGCTAGTATAATTAAAAAAACTAACGACATGAAAAGAAGACCCAAATCACCCAAAAGTCATATAATACAAATGTTCAAAACGTGATAACTGCTCCATGTAAGAAGAAATTAATATAGACATTAATTCTGCGGTAAATGACTTCCCCGGTTTCGATGAAAAATCCGTAAAACGATGGACAATAGTAAATTCTAATACACCACCATTTTAACGTTAATGTAATGGAGCATATATTGTTATCAGATTGACGATAAACTTCAAAACAAATACCTACGTAAATAAAGTTCTTTATTTGTATGAGAAAGTAACAATGCGTAATTCATATAATTTTTATTATGAAACCAGTTGCTACTTTGCAAGAAATTCTTAGTCATAAGTGCTTATAACACACACTGAACAAACCATTTAGTTTTGTGTTTTTTGAGTCCAAATATGTTTATTGACATCATATTGAAATGAGGTAATCGAAGCCTAATGTTTACCGTGTTGATCTGGGAGCTGCTTCTTTTACCGCGTATTACGTAATAACCGATCGAGTGAGCCAGAATAGGAATTGTGAATTGTGTTTTCCCAACACGACCATGGAGGATTTTCAATTTTTTTTTGTGGTGCATATTCACGAAAAAATATGTACTTTTACGTACTTTTGAACACAAAAATTGTACTCTTCTAATTTCGACGTTCGAGCATATGTAAAGTGCTCGTGCCCGGCATAACTTTCAGGCACGACCACGCAAGATATTATACTCAATTTAGGATATTAAGAGGTGCGAACTAAAGAAAACATGTGTACTCAACTGTACAAGTCAAATTATAGGTTCATTGAGCGGTTTTAGGAGGTATTTTATTGAATCTCAGTACTTTTGATAAGTTTCAATAGCTTCTAACTAAGAGAAGGTAAGCCTTAATGGTCGTGCCAGGAAGAACAACGCCATAGGAATTAAATCAAAAGGCGTTTTGGCAATCTATCACCATTTGGATTCTCTTTTTCCACCTTCCCACCCACAGGCTCTAGGCTTTGTCTACCACTTTAGAGAAAAGGACGTAATAGTGACTTCCATGCGACCAGTTAGTGAAAGTAATCATCATGCTTTTATTGTTTGAATACCACAACGTGGGAGGGCCCGTAATAAATCTAACCACAGGTTATACTAGATCATATAGTACAATGAAAGTAAAATAAGAGTCAAAAAACTAAAAAAAAAAACGGCACTTCCACACAAAAGTGAGCCGCCGCCCCGGAAATTTGTATGGGAAGGCCAATTTTTTTTGCTGTTGTTTTATTTTAATTTCATTATACTATAGTGATCTAGTACAGCCCGTGGTTTGATTTATGTCCCTTCCACGTGGTATATACCAAGTTTTAATCAAATCAGATCATTAACTTTTCAATTATCGACCTGCATGGATGCTAAAATAATGATCTTCATTCTTGAGCTTTTCTTATCCAGATCTACTTCATTGTTTGGGTTATGTCATCGGCCCATCTCAATGCTGGTCTTCCTGCAATCCTGCGGCCCTTTATTTCATTATGTACGTATGTTTTCAAATTGCAGGTGAGTGAGTGCTGTGACCCAGAAATTCGAGGGCGTCTGGGCTCGCTGCCCACGCTGTCCATGTCTCTGGGCATCCTCCTGTCGTACATTGCCGGCAACTGGCTGCAGTGGCGGTACCTCGCCTTCTTCTCCGCTGTATTCTGTGGTAAGTTTTATCCGAGACTTCTTGTCCTTATGAGATTATAAGTTTTTCTACTCCTGTAAAATTATCAGTCTCTCTTTTAAATAGTCACGAACACTAATAATTTATGACTTCAGGAAAATCTATTGTGTATCACAGGTTGGGTTAGTCAAGGAAAGAAATTGACCCCTACTTTACATGCAGGTATGGGAGCTATGCTATCCTAAAAAAAATATATTTTCAACATTTTATATTACCTCTTTTTCGGCGTGACGTGACTTTATATATTATACAAATACAGATACACAGACGAGCACACAGACATGGCGAAACTGTAACGTTTCCTTATAGTTTCTCCTTGTCTGTCTGTTTTGTTTGTCTACAAAACCCTAAAAATGGAATTAGAATAGTGATGATAATAACATGATTCAGTCAGTCTCGCTCGCCCAGTCCCAGACAAACATGGAAGGCTGTTTTATTATTGTTTTATTATTCAGTAATTCTTCCACGTCTGGGAAAAAGGTAAAAAAGTAGAATATACCAGCTGCCTCTTTTCCCGCGCAGATCGTAAAAGCCAATCGAACAAATCTGAATCATGTTAATATAGTAGATGTAAGCAACCCATTATTGAAACGAGGTCCTTTTTCGGACGGTATGGACGGAGGCAAGGCAAAAAAGAGTGTTAGATTTTTCAGACACTTTTTTCCGTCATTACCATGAAAGTAACTTCGTTCCAATCACAGACATATAAAGGGAAGCACACCAAACATTACATACTTAGAACGCGTGGCAATTTTTCACTCGTAGCTTATTTTTTAACTGTCTAAATAATACATTTAGAAACAGTTATTGCGGATATTTGTTTTCTAAATACTCTTTCACATTTATAAAGAATATTACTTTACTATTTTTGTTTTAAATATTAACAATTATGATAAATAAAAACAACAAAACTAATGTAGCTTAAGTGTAAATTCATGCCACGCGGCATTCTTTGTATTATGCAATAATGTTAAAATTGTGGTTCCAACCTTTTTCACCTTCACGTCCACTATCACGCTAAGCCTTAGGTCTAGGAGCCCAGGGCCCTGTCTACTCCGTTAGATATAAAAATGTGATAGTGAGCCAGCCTTTTTGTTAAAACTGCGCTGATCACAATTTAGCCCGCATCGGATCCGGGTCGTTCCCTCGGGAACACCTGATTTTGGTATTGCTAAACTATTATAAAATCCAACCCAAAACCCGTCTCGGTGGACATTTTATCTCAATCTTTTGCGTTATTTTATTTTTATTATAAATAAATAAATATATAGGGACAAATTACACTGATTGAGCTAGCCCCAAAGTAAGTTCGAGACTTGTGTTATTATTAATTGTGTGAGCGAGGTTAAATTTAAATAGGCATGACGAATGGAAAAATATCTATAGCCCATCGGTTAGAATTTTAAAAAATGTTGTACCCGTATTTTTTCTTTTCTCTGAGTAACAAAAAATTACAAAGATACAGCGCATTGAAATTTCGCATGACGTCACTGATACGGTTTTTTTACATAGCGGTAACGTCGCAAGGAAACTCCGGAACTTTGATGCCTAGTATCTTTGTGAATTTTTTACTTTTTTGGCTAACTGAAAAATATGGGTCCATTATTTTTGGATAATCTAAAAGATGGATAAATTACAATCATACTTTTCTGACCCTGCCGTCACCCCTGTTTGCAGGAGTCCTGTTCATGTTCCTGTTGCCGCTGCCAGAATCTCCCGTGTGGCTTGAAGCGAACGGCTGCGATTCCTCGGCCGCAGTTAAGTGGCTGCACCTTTCTGCCAGAGCTGTGGCCGTGGTGAAGGAGGAGCCTGAAGAGTAAGCATCAGCAAACTATGGAAGAGTAACTTCAAATATTATCATTGCGCGAACGACGATTTGTGTAAAGTTACAAAATGACCACTTCATGTGTGATTTGCTTATTAAAATGGTAGTGGGCAGGGCACATAGCGCGAAGAACCGATAGCCGTACGGGTAGAGAGATTTTCCATTGGTGTTCACGTACCAGCAAGCGCAGCCTAGCACACCCACCGACTAGGTGATCAGATGATTTAAGCGTGGTTGCAGGCAAATGTTTGATGCAGACCGCCTCCAATCGGTCGTATTTGAAATCTTTGGGTGAGGCCTTGTCTAGTAGTGGACTTCCTGTGGCTGATAATATGACGATGAGTGATCATGTTCTAAGCCAGAAGCCACAGGCTTTTAGACATGCATAGACCTAGAATTTCTTTACTGCGTCTTTTTGAACCGATTTCCAAAAAGAAGAAGTTGTAATTTGGGGCGAAGTCGCTTATTTTTCTATACTTTTTAGTTTAGAAAATAAGGAAATGAATATTAAAAATAACTATAAATTTTTAATATTTGGTTTGTTTTTCCAGAAAAGGCGAGGAACCCGCGATCCCGAGCCTGTTCACTCGCAAGGTGTTCTTTTCATCAGCTGTCACCAAGCCCCTCATCGTGGGCTTCGCGCTGCTGTTCTTCCAACAGTTCAGCGGCATAGACGCCGTCATATTCTTTACAGTCGAGATCTTCCAAAACGCTGGTATTTATACTTTCTGACATTACAGCGTTAAAATTTTAAAAAGCTACTGTTTTAAAAGTAGCTTTTTCTTTACTCGTAACACTACTAATTAATGAATCAATATGCACTCGATTTATCATCCCTATAGTCCACTTGGTAAGGTATTTAAAAGAATGTAAACAATCTGGACATGACTTTTTATTTAAATATACATTTTATAAATTAATACCTTTGCAAATTACAAATGATTTATTTTATAGATTATAGATTTTTTTTTTGTAATTTGCAAAAGTATTAATTTATAAAGTAAGTATTTCAATAAAAAGACATGTCAAGATTGTTTACAATCTTTTAAATACCTAAATAAATGGACTATAAAAGCATACACACTGCTGCAACAAGTCGTTTGTTAGTTTTTACTCTTACGGACAGATGGCGCTTTCCCTTCAGTTTTTATATTCCGCGGGCCGTTGTCAGAGCCCTTTTTACTGCGATACCAACCGCTCACCAATACACGCCTATAACTACCACTGGATATCTCTATTATTTTTAGCCATTCTGTCATGCTGGTCTGGGAGAAAAGAAAAACTTATAATGTGCCAGCTTGTTATTTTCCCGCTGTCACAGATCTTAGAAGCAGATTGCGAATAGGTGAAAATACAAATCATGTAAATAAAAGATCATATCAGCCGCATAACGTCCACTGCTGGACATATGCCTCTCTCAAGGATTTCCAAAATGACCGATCTAGAGCGGACCGCATTCAGCGCTTTCCAGCGACCTTAGTCAGGTTGTCAGACCACCTTGTGGCTGATGCGGCTGGCTTATCTAACACTATCCTTTCTTCAACATATCGCTAAAAGTGGTACGGCTGCAACTCTAGATGACGTAAACTGTCGATCCTTTTAATATCATCTCATTTATTCAAATTTAAGAGTGACGCTCTTGTTGGTGGAGTTTCTCACATTTCTGTCTCTCCTCAGTCAGCCTTTTGACGTCTTGGTACGACACCGCTTCTACTGTCTCTTTTATTTGCTTTATGAAGCTGTGTCTCGGTTCTCCTCTTCCCTTCTTCCTTCTATTTTGCCTTCTATTATCGTCTTCATGAAATCTTCGTGCCGTGTCCCAACATATCCTTTTAATACCAAGTTTATTTTCCCAGGAAGCAGACTAGATGCCATGACAGCGACCATCATCATCGGTTTAGTCCAGTTACTCAGTAACGCCGTCAGTACCATGTTGGTCGACCGAGCTGGTCGACGACCGCTACTACTCCTGTCCGCTGCTGTGATGTGTTTTTCTATGGCCGCTATGGGGGCTTCTTTCTACTTTGAGTTCGAGAGGGAGTCTTGGATCGGGTAAGCCTCACTGCTTAAAACCTTACCCACCACATTAGTACCGACAAATAAAGATATTATGACTAGAATAAGACTAGATCAATTTATACCCACTGGAATAGTTTTGGGAAGGGGTTTACGCATTTTTACAAGCTTTTCCTTATCTTACAATGTATCTTGTATGTATGTATGTATCAGTTGCGGGGCCTCTTTAGAAGCCGATTCCCATCGAGTTCCTTTAGGAGTTTTTAATATGTAGGCATTTATTACTATCAACAATTATAAACTACGTATATCAGCCCACCGTGCATTAAAATGTCCATTTTCTATTTTCATAAGCCGTAAAATCAGCATGACTAGATTGTACACACCCATATATTGAAAATAACTGGTTAAGTATACAGTCAAACACATTCACAATGACAAATTTTGTAAGAATACCTAGATGCTTAGAGACATATTACTCACACTAAGTTAATAAAAATATACATGCGAATTATAAGCCGGACATTGAACGGCTTATTAACCTTTATAGAACTTAATTAGGTAGGTATTTAATTCGTTTCACAGTTTTACAGCTGTACTAGACCAAATTCTCACCCAACGCCACTGGTATGTATGTTTGTTTGGGTCAAATCTTGCAACTCAATTTTCAACCAGTTATTCTCAACCAATTGAGTTTACATGTTGCATACTTATGTAAGTCGGATGACAGTACAATATAAATAAATAATAAATAAATATATAGGGACAAATAACACTGATTGAGCTAGCCTCAAAGTAAGTTCGAGACTTGTGTTATGGAATACTAACTCAACGATACTATATTTTATAACAAATACATATATAGATGAACACCCAAGACTCTGGACAATTTGAAAAAGGCCATTTTCCAACTTGCCCTGACCGGGGATCGAACCCGGGACCTCTGGGTGGCGGACAAGCATTGTGACCACTACGCCACGGAGGTCGTCAAGATATAAATATGTAGTTAATGAGCTGTTCTGATGATGGAGCCGGTAGATATACAACGGAACTCAGTTACAAAACAACATATCATTGAGCAGGACTAGTTGATTTGTCTTGAGCTTTATATAGTACACGATGCCTATGGTCTGATTACGGAGACGGAAGGTCAATGGAACTTAGTAATAAAACGAAACAACTCCATGGACTTCGAGCTTATTTTATTGTATGTAATTAAAAATGTAATGTTTTCCAAAACTTATTTCTTCTATATATTCCCTTCCAGATACATGCCGATAGGGAGTCTGGTGGTGTTTATGATGGGGTTCTCTATTGGGTTCGGGGGGTTGCCGTTTCTGCTGCTGGGCGAGTTGTTCCCGACGCAGTACCGCTCGCAGCTGTCAGCCATGGCCAGTGCTGTCAACTTGTTATCCATGTTCACGGTCATCAAGACGTACCACGCGCTTGATGTTTGTATTTTCTTCTATATTAAGATCATCATCATTAACAATTAAAATAAAATAAATGGTTTTTTTATAGAGACTCGCACTTAGCCAGTTTTTTTTACTTTCTATGCAGACTTTGCTGACTTCAGCCGGGACATTCTGGATGTACTCGTGTTTCTGCGCGTTGGCGTTCTTCTTTGTGCTGTTCATGGTGCCGGAGACGAAGGGCAAGTCCCTCGCGGAGATCGAGGAGCACTTCCGAGGCAAGAAGCGGCAGCGGCCGGTGCAGTTGCAGACGATATCTGCTACTTGCTAGATAGTACTCAAAAGTTTGTTCGCGGAGAGGTGAGAAAGTCAGTGCTTCTTAACTCATTTAGATAGATAGATAGATTACGTTTATTCACGATAACTGCATCACATACACACACAATACTTAACAATTAACATGCAACAATAACAATAAACAACAGTGATACTACACATGTATGTGCTGCAGTAGCGCAAAGTAGGCCAAAACTCAGCGTGGTTAGCCTATAAGGCGACACCCTGGTTTCATTACAAATTGTGGCCCGTTAATTATCAAAAACTGATACAATTTTATTTATACAATTTTAAACAATCATTAACTTTCAGACAGAAAAAAATCAAACGATTCACTCGAAGCGCATTCCAGAACGGAATGGCGTCCGCTCGACTGTTTGGGCCGCGGTTGACAACAACAGTGTGCCTCGTACCACCAAACCGGCGGAAGCGGGAGATAATCGACGGCCGCCATATAGTTTGCGATAATTGAACGACAGTCGGAGGAGAATTTATAATATTTATCAACTCTCGGCGAACAGACTTTAGATTTTGGTATCTGCGTATGGGTACGGGTTCACAAATAAGTTTGCGGACCTTGCTATATTCAAGAAAAACATCAGAACCAAATTTAATATACCTACCCGACATACAATATGTAACAAAAGCCCTGTCCGATCCGTGTAAGAGTAACTCAGACCCAGGGTCGGATTTAGAGGTCATGAGGCCTCGGGGCAACAAGGAGTGGAGGCCCCCTGCTTTAGGGCCGGGGCCTGTAATATTTTACTGATTGTCTGATTGGAGTGAACAATATAGATCAATGATTGTTGTTAATAGTTAAGAACAACATAATCATGTTTATAAAAAGTAATATAGATAGAGGTAAAACAGCGAAAAAATCAAAGAAAAAGTTGTTTACTCTGCTAACTAGTCGGAATCTGAAAGATTTTTTCGAAGTCTATTGTGGAGGCCCCGGGCTGTAGCCGGGCTGTAGCCGCTCAGACCGTCAATATGAACTACTTTTCCTATGGGACATAAAATCGTCAATTTCATACAAAAGTGTTCGGCCGGCCCGGCAATGTGTATGAAAATGACTTTTTTAACGTATAACGAACGAAATAACGAATTTTTCTTCGAGTTTCCCATACGAAAAGTGGTTCATATTGACGGTCTGAGTTGCTCACAAGGATCGGACAGAGTTTTTGTTACATATTGTATACACATAGATCATCTGAAAGAAATCGCTTGTAACAATAAGACTTGAGTTGAAGACCACGCATTTTATTACATTCTTTTTTTACTCGACTACGGCAAAGCCAAGAGGAAGGGTAGTGATTTTAGCAATCTATGTATGTATGTCTGTTCCACCTTAGCATCCGAATCGCTTGTACAATTTTCACAAATGACATGTCAATCGAATCGTTATTATTTTCAGTTGACATAGGCTACAATTTGTATGCAGAAAATGTATGATGAATTGAACATACCAAATAGTGGAAGTAAAAAAAATATTTTTTTTTGTTTCTTTATTGAGTGGGGTACAAATGAAAGGTCTTGATTAGCACATTACAAAAATATATACATTGTTAATCGTATATCGTTCTCGTAGTCGGGTATAAGTTTTTTAAACTTATATTTTCGTGAACAATATAGTATACTTACTTTTCCCGAAATACCGCCATATCAGGTCCACTAAGTTAGTTGTTGACCTGTAATTTAATGTAAACAATGAAGTGCTAGTAAACAAGGATTTGATTTTTTTATTTACATCTGCTTAAATTTACCCAGGATGTGAAAACGTTTCATGTAAAGACACCTTGTTCATTACATTACACATAATAAAAAAAAACATGTCGAGAGTAATGCACTACCTCAACGCTCTGCTTATGCGGCGTGCTATAGGGTAGTATATTATATACGATTACCTTTTATTTTCTCTGTGAATACTTCTAATATGACTTCGGGTGCCATTTTTACCCGACTTCAAAGAAGGGGGAGGTTATCAATAAAGTCGGAATGTTTTTCTTTTTTATGTATCTTCACCGATTGCTCGAAGACGGCAGAAATAATTTGAATTTTTTTTTTGTTTGAAAAGGCCTACTTTTTAGGTCGGTAATCGGTTTACGCGCTTTTGAGATGGAGTCGGTTTTTAGTTTTAAAAAATTATATACCATTTAAAGTAGAATAGAAACTCAACATTCCTATGTGTATTAAGGGACCGTCGACGAATAAAGTCGTGAGCTGTCACCCGTCGGTCTGAGCCCTTAAGGGGATACATGGATTTTTCTGGGTCCAGTGCTGCCCACGCGCGTGGTTGTGAAAAAGTGGCCGTTTTTCGCAAATGTGCAAAGAAAAGCTCGACATTCTCACTTTAAACTATAGACAGTAGTTCATAAAAAAGTTTGAAGGGTTATCTAGGGCGTGATCAAGACAAAATTTTAAATGATATTTCAGTTTCCTTTCAAATGATTTATTTCAATTTATATAAAGGCAGCACTGGACCTAAAAAAATCATGTATTCCATTAAGTTATAAATGTGGATCATTATTTGGCTATTAAATAAGTACATATATTACATAACTATATAATAAAAAGTGATATTGTACAAACACATCGTGGAAGGGACATACCCGTAATAAATCAAACCACGGACTATACTAGATCACTATAGTTGTATAATAAATTACCAGACTCTTCAAAAGAACTTAGCACTAGACAATTCAAATTTAAATTGAAACAAATGTTAATTAATAAATGTTATTATGGCCTAGAGGAGTTTATATCTGACAAATTAAAAATAAAAACTTCAGATTTTTAGATTAGATTGATAGTATAAATACAAAAAAAAAATTCGACTTTCGGCGACTTTCGACGGCGACTGAATGAACACTTTTGTATGGAAATGCCGTTTTTTTTTGTATTTTGGCTGTTATTTTAATTTAATTATACTATAGTGATCTAGTATAGCCTGTGGTTCGATTTATAACAGGTATGCCCCTTCCACGATGTATATTATATGTAATATTTATTTGGAGATAATATTTGATACTAATGATAGCATTTTAAATGTGATAGATTTAGCTGTGATTATTAGAAATAATATTTAGTAATTATTAGACATAATATTTAGTAAATAATTGAATCTGTAAATGTTGTATATAGGTAGGTTCGCACAATGTGTCCTGTGCAATAGGAGTTAGTAAATATTGAATTAGGAAAGAATGGGTCTCATTAGAAGGCTTAAGGTCACTCAACGCGTTATGCAGAGGGCTATGTTTCCCTACGTGATCGCATCAGAAATGATGAAATTCGTAGGAGAACAAAAGTCATTGACATAGCCCAGCGGATTAGCTCGTTGAAGTGGTAGTGGGCGGAACACAAAGTGTGACGAACCGATGTCCGATGGGGCAAAAAGGTAAATGGCGACCACGTACTGGAAAGCAAAGCGTAGGATTAGCACCCATAAGGTGGTCTGACGATTTGGTCACTGGAAAGTACTGGATGCAGGCCGCTCTAGATCAGTCATTTTGGAAATCATTATGAGAGGCCTATGTCCTGCAGTGGACGTTATGCGGCTGAAATGATGATGATGGTGAATTAAACAATCAAGCGCACAAATTCATTACTTTCCAACAAATTAAATCACATACTTTTTACTAAACGTCAAAGTAAACATTTCCTATGGGATTTTTATGAAATATGGACTAATGCAATATTAGTTTCTTGGAGGCAAGTAGTGCTCTTAACATCTAGAGACGAAGCAGCGTGTTAGAGCCAAGTAAAAATAAAAAAAAAAAACAGTAAATTTCGTTTCTTTTTTTTAATTAATCGATTTTATTAGGTAAAGCGCCTATTGAAATTATTGGAGCATTTTTTTTTTCATTCTGATACTGCTGTGGAAAAAGTTACGATATCTCACCAAAAACAAAAATATGAAAAGTAGACCCAAGTTCAACTACCACAAAAGAATTGAGATCCAAATGGCCGCCATGTTCTGTAGGGAATCCTGAAATTTACTTATAAGAACCTTAACATTTGACTTGGCTAGTTTTAGCATGCCTACCTATTTTGTGTCATCAACTTATCATCTTAACGTTTTTGTTTAACATCGCAAGGTCCTATTCTTTTAAACATCTGAATAGGTAGAAAAACTAGCCATGTCAAATATTAAGATTCTTATTAATAAATTTCAGGACTTAAGAATCACGACTTTCAGGATTTAAGAACTTGGCGGACATTTGGCTCTCAATTCTTTTGTCGGGTTTGAACTTGGCTGCTATTTGCAAATTTGTGTTTTTTGGGGATCAGTTTTTTTGCATTATTAAATTTAAAATCACGTTGAAAATGGATATGATCATCCAGAGGTCGGGATTAGGTAAAGTTGTTTATGTACTTGCATCGAAATGTTGATATTAATATGGATTTTCCCGGGATTTCTAAGGGACAATCCCATGTTGCCGACAATATTACAAATAAATAATCATAAAAACCTCAGAGATAGTTAAGACAAATAAAACAAAGATAATTATATATAATCCTTATTAGTATTTACGTTAGTATTTTTATTCGTTTTTACATATTGGCAACGTCGCGCGTGCAGTGGTTTAAATTGCGTAGGAGTAAATAACTTTTTATTTAAGAAATCACGGGATTTTTTGCTCTTTAAAATCACTCCCGGGATTTGAGGCATATCCACTTTACTCTTTCGCTGCATGAAATTAGTGTAAGTACATAAATACCTCTACCTAATTCCGACCTCTGATCATCACAAGTGACATTGTTAAAAAACAAAAAAAAAATATTTGATCCAGGAAAGTATCCAATTACCAGAAAGCATTTGAAACCGTTTTCTCTGACTTGGTATATAAGCCAGGTGTTTTTATTTATGACAAGCTATTATTAAATAGAATAAATAAATGTATTAGTAAAAATACTTCACACTAATATTTAGATACAAATAAAAAATTGGCCAAGTGCGTGTCGGGCCACGCGCAGTAGGGTTCCGTAGTTACGATCGCCAACTTTGAGTTCATGCCACTAAAACGTCTAAAAACTAATTTTCTATAGAATTTGTATGAAATTTTCCTTTTCCGAGTACATTTTATAAGTTAATCGCCTATAACTTTTTAATTTGTAAACCCTTATTAGCTCTGATAGTTTTTCTTTAAATTTCGTTATATATCCTATAGCTGTGAATTTTTTCACGTGTCCATATATAACCGTTTCGCAGATAGAGGGGGGAGGGGGACACTTGACTCTAACAATTTTTTTTCACTTTAAAAGCAATTATTTCAGAAACGGATCCCAAAATCGAAAACCGGTGTTAACAAACTTACAATATTTTTAAAAGACCTATTCAACGATACCCGCCAAGATTGGATAGTCGAGAAAAAAAAATGACTCTTCACTTCACTTGTATGGGAGCTAGATTAAAAAAAATTTTTTTTAAATATTTTATTTTGCCGTTTTTTCCGCCTCATTGATATACATATTCATGACAAATTACAGCTTTCTAGTACTTATAGTCGGTGAGTAAAACCGCGGACGGACAGACAGACAGACATGGCGAAACTATAAGGGTTCCTTGTTTACTACGGAACCCTAAAAAGGCCCGGTAATTCTTTACCTTGTGGCAACGTGCCCAGATGGCTGGCAGCATTGCCACGTTGTATGACATTGCTTATTTTCTGACCCAGATACGAGTATAGGCCAGCCTTCTGGTCACTGGAAACTTTAATGAGTTTCCTTGAGATAGAGTCGAATAATTTACGAGCTGATGGCCCCACGGTCTCAAAGTTTCAACCCCAAACGGCATATGTAGTAATTCCCGATACCTTTATATTTGCGCCGTTTGAGGTTTTCAGCTGATGCAGCTGCTGAGCCCGCTTTGGACCCTGAAGCTGAAAGATGAGACGGCGCCAGTGTGTCAACGCAAGTACCGTTCCACACAAGCAGCCGACCCATCTTCCAGGGCACAAGGGTCATTCTTTCGGGTCTCTTGCCATCATCCCGTGCCAGACCGCTTGGTTTATAATAAGATAAAAACCTTTATCTTTTTACAAATTATTTTGTTATTACGAGTTAGTATAATAAATTAATTGTTGTTTGAATCGTTGTATGATTTTTTTATCGTTTTTCGAATGTATGCGCCCTAAAAACAGTTTACAAGTTTTGATATCAAGTTCATATTCTTCCTTATTTTCTTAACAATGAAATTAAAATAACATCCAAAAGGCAAAAAAACTCCGCAGTATAACATTGTGGAAAATTGTAATTATACCAGGTGCACTATATATATAAGATGTATTCTTCTGGTCAATCGATCAAAACACAATTGAGTTTCTCTGTAAAACAAAGATTTTATTTTTATATGTTATGTAAGTTGACTATGTGTAATTTACAAAGGTAAAATATGCGAGCTTAATAATAACAAACTTTACCTGTAAAACAAAGAAACGACATTTAATGTTTTTAATTGAAATGTCGATCGCGAAGATCACCAAATATTATTATTAAATGGAATTAAATAAATAAGTATTCACGTTTTTCTCTTTACGATGTTATACCTGTCACTTAGCTGACAGCTCAGTTCCCAAAGATTGTCAATGACAAGTGTCACACCAACGAACTGACGCGCGGGAATATTTAAATTAAGAAAAGTATAATTTTTCTTTACATCTCCCCCCCTAAGAGAGAAAATAGACGGTACAGGTTTAATCATGTATCCTCTTCATAGTGTGCTTCCAGTAGAGCAGGGGCTGGAGTCAGTTTAGAGATATGGTAAAAATTGGACTCTGATTTCTTATGGTCTGTGTTTATCTTGTAAATTGTAGTTGATATTTTATCCAGGATTGTGTAGGGTCCTATTCTCAATTCATCAAGCTTTTTCCTGTTAAGTTTGTTTCCATTTTCTACAAAAACGGCATCACCAACTTTGAAGTCTACATGTTTCCGATTTTTATCATATATTCTTTTGTTGTAATTATGTGAACGGATGGTATTTTCTAGTGCCTTTTTCCTGTCTTCAATCAGATCATGCTCGGTCTTTATAGATTTTAACTCATTTGGCAAAATTGTAACGTCTGTACCATTGAGTTCTTGGAGCGAATCCAGTGACAGTGTGCTCCGTTTCATTATAGTTTTTTACACAATTTTGTGCAATAGTTGTCCAAGCCATCTTTTTATCGTTTTCGTTTATTTTGCATCTGATTTTATTGACCAATGTCTGATTTAGTCTCTCGTTTAATCCATTTGAAAAGGGTGAGTTCACTGCTGTAAAAATTATTGGGATATTCTTTTCATCCAAAAAACGTTTAAATTCTCTAGAATTGATACCTGGGTATTGGTCTGAGAGAATCATGCCAATGTCGTTGGTATCCGCACATTTATTTATCAATTTAATGAAATCATTTGCATTCTGAGTGCTTGATGTTAAAATATATGCATACCTGGTGAAATGATCTAACATTAGGTGCAAGTATCTTTTTGTTGATCTTGAACCACCAAAGCCACCAATGGTATCTATGGAGCATATCTCAAAGGGTTTTGTGGCGGGACCCAAGTGGGACATAAGTCCGTATTTGTTTTGTCCTCTAGATTTGTTTTTTATACATACTACACAAGTTTCACAGATTCTTTTAATATTTTTTGTAAGATTTTCTGCTGTATACAATGTGCTAGTCATTCTTTGTAATTGTTTAATTCCTATATGGTCCAGGGCTGTATGTACCTTTTTGATAAATTCTATGCTAAATTTATTTGAAAGAATTATTTTCTCTTTCTTTTTTACTGTCTTGTAATAAATATTGTTTTTCGTTATTAACTTGTCTTTTCTGTGCTGTATATTTCTATTATTGTCTTGATCTTTTAAAATATCTTCTAGTTTTATTATGTTAATTATTTTTAATTGTTCATCTTGATTTTCAGTTGATTCCAAGACTGGGTTTCTGCTTAGGCAATCAGCTTCAATATTGTTTTTTCCAGGAGAATATTTTATTTGGAAATCGTATTGTGATAAGTAGTATGTAAGATCTCCCAATTCTTCATCTGTTCTTGATTTTATATTCATATTCTCCAAGGGTTTATGGTCTGAGAATACGGTAAACTTTCTACCAATCAACAGGTGTTGCCAATACTTTACACATTCTTTAATTGCTAAGCATTCCAGGTATATAGCTTTCTTCCTTTTTTGAACCTCATTTAGTTTCTTCGAGAAGTATGCCACTGGTTTCTCTTCATTGTCTTCTTGAGTTTGTTTTAAGACTGCTCCTACTCCCAGTATACTGGCATCTGTGTATATGTGGATAGGCAAGTTTGGATCAAAAATAGTTAGTACTGGTTGTGAACATAGTATTTTTTTCATTTTATCGAATGACTCCTGGCATGCTTTAGTCCAATTAAAAATTTGTCCTTTTATCAAAAGATTATGCAGTGGTTCTAATTCAATTGCTATATTTGGCACATACTTGTGATAGAAATTTATTTTTCCTAAAAACTGTCTGACATTTTTTTGCGTTTTTGGGGTAGGAAAATCTTTTATTGATATTAAGTTATCTTTCAGAGGTCTGACGGAGTTATTCAGAATTATGTGACCGAGGTACTTAACTGAGTCCTTTGCAAACATGCATTTTGAAAATTTCAATCGTAAGTCTTCACTCTTAATTGCTTGAAATAGTTGTTCTAGATGATTATATGATCTGAGAAAGTTTTAGAAAATATTAGTATATCATCTATGTAACTTACTGTGAATTCTCCAAGCTTGTGTTTTCTTATTATGTTACACATTATCCTCTGAAATATAGCTGGTGATGTTTTTAACCCGAATGGCAAACAAGTCCATTGAAAATGTCCTTCCTGTGTGACAAATGCAGTTTTATATCTATCACAGACACGCAGAGGTATTGACCAGAACGCTGAATTTAGATCGAGTGTTGAGAAGAACTTGCAGTCTCTTGTTTTTACTATTAGGTCTTCAATAAGCGGGAATGGCTGTGACTGAGGAACGACTATTTTATTCAGCTCTCGAAAATCTATGCACAATCTGTTCTTTTTTATTATTTGTTCTGAACCAGCACGAGTCTTCAGAGTGATAACGCACCCCTTTTTTCAATTTTTCACAAATACTACATTTTTCCTTTATCTGTTTAATATCTTCTTTCTTTTTGATATTTTTTTTCTTTGCAACCAGATGTTCTAATCTGCCAAGTTCATTAAATAGGTCTTTTGTATGTTGAACTTCCTCTTTGTTGATTCTATCCGTTACAAAGTCCGGCAAGCCGGCAGCAATTATATCTATAAGGGTACCTTGATCCATCGTTTTTCTTTTTTTCAAGTAAAAGTCTCTCTTTCTTTATAGCATATTCTGATAAAGACCCAGTTTGATACTTAAAAGATAAAGCGTACTTGCTTGCAGTCCAGCCTTTATTGCCATAGGTTTGCAGAAAATTGGATCTCCATTCTGCCCATTCCGATTTTAAAGTTAACCTGATCATCATGGAAGAATACCAATCGATGCATGATTTTTCTAAGAATATTCTGAAGATTTCAATTTTTTCTTCCTCTTTCTCTATATTGAACCGTGCACATTCATTTTCAAATACTTCCATCCAGTGAGAAGCACTAATATTCCTGCCATCAATTTTTTCAATCACGAACCTGTCGGCTAACTTTTTCATACTTTGTTTTTCTTTATTTTGTTGACTCTCAACTAATTTTTCCAATATTTTGACTACTGGATCTTCTGAAGTCTTCTTATTAATATCAGTAAACTGTTCGCGTGTAATTTCTTCTAAGTATTGATCTTGAAAAATTGCATTCTCTTCTTCATCAAAGTAAGTTTCCAACATACCTTCTTTGAGTTTTATCCACACACTTCTGCTTTGATATCTTTTTTTTAATGAATTTTTCACTGTAGCAAAAGCTTTTGTAGATTGGATTTGTTTGTGCAATGATATTGGTTGGCATTCTTCGGGCATCAAGTATACTTTTTCATCTTGTGTTATAATTGAGGTTATGGCTATGAAGTTAGATTTTCCATCCGATGCTGGTTTTACTTGGAATACAAACTTTAGTTTCTCCATTTTTCTGACATGTCGTTTTATAAGATGTATTCTTCTGGTCAATCGATCAAAACACAATGGAGTTTCTCTGTAAAACAAAGATTTTATTTTTATATGTTATGTAAGTTGACTATGTGTAATTTACAAAGGTAAAATATGCGAGCTTAATAATAACAAACTTTACCTGTAAAACAAAGAAACGACATTTAATGTTTTTAATTGAAATGTCGATCGCGAAGATCACCAAATATTATTATTAAATGGAATTAAATAAATAAGTATTCACGTTTTTCTCTTTACAATGTTATACCTGTCACTCAGCTGACAGCTCAGTTCCCAAAGATTGTCAATGACAAGTGTCACACCAACGAACTGACGCGCGGGAATATTTAAATTAAGAAAAGTATAATTTTTCTTTACATATATTAACCAATTCTATTCAATATATATACACAGTTAATATATTCAGGTGGTTCTTTGCGGAAGTCAAAGTTACATACTACATGATTTGAATTACTTTGTGCAATTCTGCCACCAGTTAATTCATGCAAACTATTGCCGGCTGATGCATGCTCCCTCCGATACTGCTGCAGCAGTAGTGGGCGGGCGCCGGCCGGCAATAGTTTGCATGAACTAACTGGTGGCGGAATTGCACAAAGTAATTCAAATCATGTAGTATGTAACTTTGACTGTTGGTGGCGGGTGCACACGGGCTGTTGGTGGCAGGTATGCTGAGACTAACAGTAGTGGGTGGGCGCCGGCCGGCAATAGTTTGCATGAACTAACTGGTGGCGGGATTGCACAAAGTAATTCAAATCATGTAGTATGTAACTTTGACTGTTGGTGGCGGGTGCACACGGGCTGTTGATGGCAGGTATGCTGGGACTAACAGTAGTGGGTGGGCGCCGGCCGGCAATAGTTTGCATGAACTAACTGGTGGCGGGATTGCACAAAGTAATTCAAATCATGTAGTATGTAACTTTGACTGTTGGTGGCGGGTGCACACGGGCTGTTGGTGGCAGGTATGCTGGGACTAACAGTAGTGGGTGGGCGCCGGCCGGCAATAGTTTGCATGAACTAACTGGTGGCGGGATTGCACAAAGTAATTCAAATCATGTAGTATGTAACTTTGACTGTTGGTGGCGGGTGCACACGGGCTGTTGATGGCAGGTATGCTGGGACTAACAGTAGTGAATGGGCGCCGGCCGGCAATAGTTTGCATGAACTAACTGGTGGCGGGATTGCACAAAGTAATTCAAATCATGTAGTATACACCTATATACATTGCAGTGGCGTTGGGTGAGATTTTGGGCTAGTATAGGTAAACTATGAAACGAATTAAAAAGCCGTTTAACAGCCGTCTTATATTTTCATATTTTTATTGACTCAGTGTGAGTAATATGTTTCTGAGCGTGTTTATAGAAAATTTATTATTGTGAGTGTAATTGAGTAACCAACGAAAATTATCGTATTTCAAATATGTGTGTGTGCAATCCAGTCATGCTGCTAGTTTACGGCTTATGTAAATAGTAAATGGACCTTTTAAGGGGCTAACTGAACTTTTTGCGGTCCAGTGCTGCCCCCATTTGAATAAAATCATTTAAAAGAAAACGGAGATATAATTTAAAATTTTATCATGACCAGGCTCTAGATAATCCTTTAAACTATTTTATGAACTGCTGTTTACAGTTTAAAGTGAGAACGTGAAGCTTTTCTACGCACAATTGCAAAAAACGGCCACTTTTGGCGTAGGTATGTGCGTAGAGAAGCTTCACCTTACTTTAAATTGTAAACAGTGGTTCATAAATTATTACTAATAGTCCGTCTAGTTAAAAAACAGTTTTAAAACTAGACGGACTACCAATATTACTTTCAAAGGTTATTCATAAAATAGTTTAAAGGTCTTTCTAGAGATTGATACAAATAATTTTTTAATTATAACCATATTTAGTTTTAAACAATTTATTTCAAATGAGGGCGCCACTTTAGCTACCACTTCGTCTTAACATAATTATATTTCTGACATACGAGGTCTGCTCAAGTACCTGCTGTTCAGACTCAACATTTTTATGGTGAGACTAGTATATTTTTAAATAAAAATAATAAAAAAAATTCAGTAGGCAATTTGTGTAGGAGTTTTTTTCAAATGGAAGTTCCTTATCGATTGGAGTGGTGATAGTGATGGTAAGTGGTAACAGTGGTTCCCTGTGAAAACTAGAGATTACGAGTACTAGGATTCAGTGATAAAATATCATCAATTTGACGTCTTGGCACAGAATTAATATAAGTATTACAATTCCCGGAACGTAAGTTAAACAAAAATGGCGGCCGTCGGCGTATGTTTAATTGGAGATAAAAGTGTTAAGAGAAATTTTTTGGTCTTTCTTCAAAGCCGAAATCTTTTCCATCTGAAGTTCGGGTATGTTATTCTAAACGGACAAACAACGTACAACAACGACTACCATTTTTGTTCAACTTACGTGCCGGGTATTACGTGTACATTCAGAACGGAATGTCCTAAGGTTCGCGACTTGTGGAGAATGTAGAGCGGGTGGCCGCAGGCGCCTGCAGCCGCCTCGACAAGGCGAGAACGAGGGAGAGGTGTAAGGACGGGGGACGGGAACGCATATTGCGCGGGACCGTAGGAGATTCTGTTCTGTATTATATATATTCTGTGGTCTTGGTGTGGTCGTCCTGAGAGTCACAATTACCTGCGATCACGGCGCGTGACGTGTCATTTCGTCACTCGCTGCGATACGCTGTCACGCTGCCGTCCGCTCAGCACGATTTCCTAACTAGCGAGGATGACACTTAGGGGCGTATTTTGAAAGGCACACTTGACACAAGGCACCCACGTCTCTGGTAATATGGCGCCCTACAAGTTTATTTTGTATCAATATAGGTATGTACTTAGTAAGAAAATTTTGTCCTGTCTATGATACTGAATTACTTCAAAGTCAAAGTCAAAGCCAAAATTTTTTATTTAATGTAGGATAAATTTATCTTTTATTGAAGGTAATTTTTTTTTTAAATATTATTTTAGTGCAAAAGCTAAAAACTACTAGCGTTTCGAAACGACCACTGCTGGGAAGATTACGGCAAAAGAAACCCAGTTCAGTTTTCATAAAAACAAGTAGCTGGGCGACTTTTTATACGAAAATATTTTTTTCCTGGTCACTCCTTAAATACCGAGTTTCATTAAAATCGTTGGAGCCATTTTCGAGATCTTGATTATAAATATACACAAGAATTGCTCGTTTTAAGTATAACATTACCGAAAAACGAAAAAAAAAATATTTGGCTTCCCATTCATATCAGCGCTGGGCCAAACAAATTTTGTATGTGAGAAAGAAAATTTTTATCCATTTTTAATAGCATATTTTTATAGAAAGTAAAATACAATGCGACAAAAATAAGTTGACAAGAAATCACAAATTCCCGACACGTGAATTGAACCAAAATGGCGTTCGTCGGCGCATTATTTGTACCTGCGCCTATAACCGCCATTTTGGTTCAACCTGCGTGCCGGGAATTTGTACAAAAATGCTTTGAAGTCCGCCATTTTTGTTCAACTTATTTGTGTCGTATTGTACTTACAACTTTATTACTTCTAGGTAATTTTAATATCGGACACCAAAGTATTTAATAAAATGAAAATCTAAAATTACTAGAAGTACTTACTTATGAGGTATTTTAAAGGCAAGTTTCTGGTCTTGGAGAAAAAAAAAAATATACCAACTAACTTCTTTTCCCGCGCAGATCGTTAAAATCTGGACATTGTCATTAGGGGTAGCGGATCGCAACCCATTACTATTCTGATTACCCTTTCCACCTTCAGATACTAACAATACAATATTCTTTATTGCACGAAATATTAAAAATACTCGACTTATTTATCTTAAAAACTAGGACATGCGCAAAAGGCCCTTATTTATATATTTACTTTATTTGTCAAGGTACCATGGATATTGACATAGATACATTTCTACCGATAATTTTGACGACCTTTGTGACCTAGTGGTCACCATGCCACGCTGTCACACCGGAGCGCGGAGGTCGCGGGTTCGATCCCCGGTCAGGTCAAGATGGAAAAATGATGTTTGTTTGACCTGGGTCTTGGATGTTAATATATATATATGTATTTGTTATAAAATATAGTATCGTTAACACATGTCTCGAACTTACCTTGGGGTTAGCTCAATCTGTGTCATTTATTTGCATAAATATTCCTTTCAATCCAGGGTTGACTGGAAGAGATAACTCCGCCTTTGTACTGTGCTTGTTTTCTTAATTATATTTTTGTATTTATGTGTGTACAATAAAGCTTCTACAAACAAACAAACAAATACATAGCGGCGAAACACAAAACCCTTCTTTTGGCTTCGCCACAGTCGGGTGATAAATTCAAGATTTTATTTACCTTATAGATAGGTTATATCTATTGGTTCCCACAGTAAATTAAAATAATGAATATCAATATTTGACCCTTTTACTGCCAATAAACCATTTGTAGTAGGATTTGTTACTGACAGAAACACTAAATTACACGTGGCGTTATTTAAGGTTTTGAATCATGCAATGATAAATATTGATTAATCTTTTGAAGTTTTGAAATCGAGAATATTCGGAACAGCCGAATATTCTCGATTTCGCTTGATCTTCGGCATCCTTGAAGTATTCCCGGTTGCATCCTCAGCGGTGACGCCTCAGAGCCCGGAGACCGCTACCTAACCTAGGTTATTTGACGGGGTTACTGGTTTTTACTCAGAGCGACTGCGATCTGATCTCCACAACTAGCCGAAGGGGAGACCAGAACCAACCTTTGGATAGGTTTGAACAAACGCTTAGATGGCGTTCGGGAGTATTAGGACAGTTTATACGCGCCTTCTGAAACGAATTACCTTTTTTTTCGGATAATCACGTGATTCAAGCCTACAATCTCCTAACCAGACTGGAAATAACTTTTCACAAAGTATTCTTCCCAGTGGAATTCGAACCCACGACCTCCGGATCACAAGGCGAACACCTTAACCACTGGACCACGGAGGCACCCTAGACTTATCGGCAAAGTATGGATATGAAGAACAATCAAAGTTGGTAGGTACATCTCTTTGAGGGATACGATCTAAACGATCTAAAGACAAAAACGCCTATTTTTTGGCTTATGAGATAATAAGCTTAACTTAGAAACTAATAATATTGCTCAAAGACTTACCGGTTAAGCCTTATGAGAGTACTGAGAACCAAGCCAGACAGATAAAACACTACCTAAATACAGATTAGTACATGTGGAGTCCGCGTGGAAATATATCTTCGGTTGAGACATAGTCATCTTCTATTATAATAAATAAATAACACCGATTGAGCTAGCCCCAAAGTAAGTTCGAGACTTGTGTTATGGGTTATGGGATACTAACTCAACGATACTATATTTCATAAGAAATACATATATAGATAAACATCCAAGACTCAGGACAATTTGAAAAAGGCCATTTTCCAACTTGCCCTGACCGGGGATCGAACCCGGGTCCTGTGGGTGGCGGACTAGCATGTTGACCACTACGCCACGGACGTAGTCAAAATTATACAACGTGGAAGGGACCCGTAATAAATCAAACCACGGGGTATACTAGATCACTATAGTATAATGAAATTAAAATAACAGTTAAATAACCAACAAAAAATTCTTACTAGAAAACGTTTTAGGTGACATATAAATTTTTTGGGGTCCATTGCTTTTCCATTGCCATTTCAAATAAATTATTTGAAAGGTAACGGAGATATCATTCAAAATTGTGTCTTGATCAAACCCTAGATAACTTTTCAAACTATTTTATGAACTACTGTTTACAGTTTAAAGTGAGAACGTGAAGCTTTCTTCGCACATTGGCCAAAAGTGGCCGTTGTCTAGGATAGCCCGTAGTTCGATTTATTACGTGTAAGTCCCTTCCACGTTCTATGATGAAGAACTTTGAGATATGAAAGAAACTGTTAAAAAAGTCGCTTATTTTTTTGTTCTTTAATTAAATATTTCGACTCCACATTTTTTTTGAATTGTATAAATTTTTGTCGCCTAGTGTAATCATTACTTCTGTGTTTCAAATATATTCCGTCTTATTAAAAAACCCAGACTGACTTTGTCACTACGTTTAAACCATTATCCGCATAAATAAAGTTGACATCTAGTATCACACACTATCTCACCTGTCAATGTCAACTTGATTTGGGCGGATAACGGTTTTAACCTAGTAACAAAGTTAGTCCTGTTTTTATAATAAGTGTGTTCAAAAATAGCCACTTAGTGATGTTCCTCGTATCCCGTCAGTGTATCGTCTCCCATGCACGTTGCACGATGAGCGGGCGAAGGCTCGCTCTCGGCAGCACGAAATTAAAAGCTGCAGCACGACACGCGTGCACCTCTTGCGTTACCAGTAGGTTGGCCAAATGTTTGGAACTTTTGGGACTATCGGGATAAAAACGGTAAAATTCCGACGACTTCTTCTTATAAATAATAAATAAATATATACGGACAAACCACACAGATTGAGCTAACCCCGAAGTAGTAAAGTTCAAGACTTGTGTTATGAGATAATAATAGCATATTTAAATGGCACAAATATTTAAATGGCTGAGAACTGTTATTATAATAGTTAAACCGTGTTTGTGATATCTCAAATAAATTATTTTTCTTTCTTTTTTTCTTTCACCTAAGACCCTTAAGCTGAAAAAAATCATTTTCCATCTTGACATGACCGGAGATCGAACCATCAAGTGGCAGCCTGGCATGATGACCAGTAGGCCACAGAGGTCGTCATATAGAGTGTGTAAAAAGCTAACATTTGCCATACTATGATATGTCTCGTATTCTGAGGTATCAGATTTATCAAACTGCCTAATACAGGTTTTTTTGTCTCTGTGCGAGAATGTTTTTAAGTTATGAAATAAATGAATGATTGGTAACTTACTTGGGTTGACCGTCATCTAGTGACAAGTTATTATTACATACTAGTGTGTAAGTTTAAGAACCGAGGCAAGTGGTGGTAGTTGAAAATGACCATACGAATTTAGAGGTACAACTCGCGTCTAGTGAGGATCAGACTCCTGGCTACCACGGATCCTGGTCTTGCATACATATAACATTAATTCTGGATTTGTATACAACCTGGAAGGGACACGCTCGTAATAAATCGAACCATGGGCTACTATATCACTATAGTATAATGAAATCTAAATATATATAACTCAAAGGTGACTGACTGACTGACATAGTGATCTATCAACGCACAGCCCAAACCACTAGACGGATCGGGCTGAAATTCGGCATGCAGGTAGATGTTATGACGTAAGAATCCGCTAAGAAAGGATTTTGATCAATTCTACCTCCAAAGGGATAAAATAGGGGATGAAAGTTTGTATGAAACTTTGTCAATTTCCAACCGATCGGGCTGAGACTTTGCATGCATAAAGCTACTATGACGTAGGCATTCCCTAAGAAAGGATTTTGAAAAATTACACCCCTACGCGAGCGAAGCCGCGGGCAAAAGCTAGAATAAAATAACAGTCAAAAAAAAAAATCGGCATTTTCATACAAAAGTGTCCAGCCGCCCGGGCATTTTTTTATCCACGTATACCTACGATTTTTTTTGACTAAGCAATGAAAGCTGAGTTTATAGAATTATCGGTGGCAATTTCATTTATTTTTTTCTTTTTAGAAGATACATTTATTTGTTTTGTGTCATTTGTCAGATGAAGTAAAATAACTTAAAATTTGTCACAGTTATATTGGCAAAGATAATAAGTACCTTTTAAGTGACCACCTACTGGTACTCGTAATCCATGTTTCTCAATGAGTCAGCCAAGGAATACAACTTTTGTGTAGGTATTAATTAAAACATCTTTAATTTTTGACAGCTTTGTTGGCAGAATTAGGGTCACAAGCCTGGAAAACAGTTCTTATTAAATCAGAACGCATGGCTACCCCAGTTACAATTGATATCGCATCACGTTCGCTCCAAAATCACCTATATAAACGCGGTTTATTCAAATTTAGAGTATTCAACACCCAATCCTTAATACTGGAACATCTTCAAATAAATATAGTTTTAATCCTTTTAAATTTCAGTTATTAGTACATTACAATTTAGTATATTTCATGAAACCAGTGTGACAATGATTTTAGTAAGTGACAATTATTTTTTCTTTTTTTTTTATAAATACGTAGTGATCGTAATCAAGTATTTATCTCTTACGGAGTAGACAGAGCCGGAGCCATAAGACTTAAAGGCTATAGATTTTTTCACTACCTTATCTGAAGGGCAAAGGTTTTCCTCATATACCTCCAAATTTTTCCGTCTACTGCCATGTACGTCCTTCGTTTCTCCCAAACATCTAGAAAAGCTTTACGGCCCAATGAACTAAAATACTATGGAAGCCAAATCAAGTTGAATTAACCGCCCAAGTGCAAGTCGGAAGGGTCCATACCATTATCTACAGGGTTACTTTTAAAACACCAGCAACCTGTGTGGAGCAAGCTCAGTCCATGATAATGAATTAGTTTCATAAAAACAATTATCGGAAAACGGAACTAAAATTTCGATTTTTCATACAAAATCCATTTGGCTGAGCGCTACTTTGTATTTAAATGTCAAAATTTTTGTGTATAAAAATCAAGTCTTTGTGTGGGAGCCCCACTTTATTTTGTTTTTAGTATTTGATGATGAATAGCGCAAACAAAAATACATCATCTTTGAAAATTTCAACTGTCTAGCTATCACGGTTCATGAGAGATGGTGTTAGACGGACAGAGGAGTCTTAGTAATAGGGTCCCGTTTTTACCCTTTGGGTATGGAACCCTAAAAATGAGTCTATCACAAGTACATTCAAGTAGGCAGTTCTTAAAAAACGACATCTCTTTTTACTCCAATACTGTTAAAGACGTTCGTCATCATCATGATTTCAGCCGCATAACGTCCACATAGGCTTCTTATTCTATTTCCAAAATGACCGATCTAGAGCGGCTTGCATCCAACGCTTTCCAGCAACCTTGGTCAGGTTGTCTAACCACCTTGGGGACGGGTGTCCTACGCTTCGCTTGCCAGTACGTGGTCGCCATCCGAAAACCTTTTTGTCCCATCGGTCATCGGTTCGCCGCGCTATGTTCCTACTGCCTCTTCAACGAGCCAATCCGCTGGGCTCTGTCAGTGACTTTTGTTCTCCTACGGATTTCTTCATTTCTGATTCGATAGGGAAACACCGAGCATAGCCCTCTCCATAGCGCGTTAAGAGTAACTTTACGTCTAATGCTGGGCCAATCAGCGAGTGCTGTATGTCTTTATTGCACCATAAACAAAAGGAAATACGAACAACAGAAAAAATATAGACAGAATTACGATATAAAGGCGGACTTATCGCATAGCAATCTCTTCCAGTCAACCTTTGGGTAGAGGGACAAGGAGGGAACCTTTGGGAAGGGTTTTTATCATGGTGGACCGCATTTGTTGTTGAAGTTAACCTTCCAAGCTGGTCTGGGAGAAAAGAAAAACTTAGAATGTACCAGCTGCTTCTCTTTCCGCGCAAATCGTAAAAGCCGATCGAGGAAACGGGCGATATATGAAGCATATTCATAGGAGATGTAGCTACCCATCGTTATTTTGATTCCTTTTTTCATCTTAAGGGCCGTAACAGACGCGGCGCAAGTTGCGCCGCGTAACAGCTAGTGGTGGGCGATGCATAAATACTCAATCAACCCATTTGAGTATTTACTTAGTAGATTGAGTAAATACCCGATAAATATCCTTATTCATCCATTTGGTGAGTAGATTGATTTATATGAGTTGCGACTCATATTTATATTCATATTCATTATTTCATGTTTTCATGACAATTTTGAAACTTAAATGTCGGAAAATGTGTGCATACGCCATAATATGCTTAAAATGTAGGTAAACGTCATACGGGACGCTAAATTATATGAAAATGCCATACTAATCATACACTGAAAGTAGGCTTCTTTGACTAATTATCATTTTTTGGTGGGAGGTGTGCATAGACGTAATTTTACGTAAAAATAAGTAAACAGACATCAAATGCGATGTCAATATATGAGCACGCTCTATTTACTCTATTTATTAAATCTAGTGAGTAAATACTCAAATGGGTAGATTTAGTACTATCCACTGCCCATCTCTAGCTGTTACGCGACGCACCTTGCGTCCCGTCTGTTGCGGCACTAACGCCCACCATAACGCTGGCCTTTTGGTCTAACGGCCCCGGGCTCTGTCTACCTTGTCAGGGATAAAGACGTGATAATGCAGTTGTAGGAAAAATAAAAGGAGGAGTAGGAAAACCAAGAAGAAAAAAAGAATGTGGTGTCATGGGACACCAGGTAGGAACGAAGTTCCTTCGGCTAATGTAGAATCGACACAATGTGTATACGACTGTCGCGCCTGCGCACGTCTCATTTACCGGTTTTATTTAACGAGGTCATCCTTACGGTTTTACTATCACATTTTTTTCAGTTCGGTCGCGCAGCAAAATCCCTATCTCCTGCAAGCCTGCCGTTAGGAACTTCGTTCCAAAAAAATAGATAAAATAAAAGAAAAAATAAATGTGATGGAAGACATATAAGAACTTAGACTACGTAAGAAAGAGAAACATGGAAAACACTCACACAACAAGAGCCCAGCTCTTAAATATAGGAGTAAGAAGATGAAGATCTCCGTGGCCTAAAGATCACCATGCTAGGATGCCATTCTGGAGGTCCCGGGTTCGATACCCGGTCAAGTTGGAAAATGATCTTTTTCTGATCGACCTGGGTCTTGGATGTTTATTTATAATAATGTTTTGTTATAAATATCGTATTGTTGCGTTAGTATCCCATGACACAAGTCTCGAACTTACTTTGCTAGCTCAATCTGTGTGATTTGTCCGTTTATATTTATTTATATTTATGATAAATAAATATAAGGACAAATTACACTGATTGAGCTAGCTCCAAAGTAAGTTCGAGACTTGTGTTATGGGATACTAACTCAACGATACTATATTTTTATAACATATACATATATAGATACACATCCAAGACCCAGGACAATTTGAAAAATATTATTTTCCATCTTGCCCTGACCGGGGATCGAACCCGGAACCTCTGGGTGGCGGACTAGCATGGTGACCACTACGCCACGGAGGTCATAAGAATGTATTTGTATCTTCTGTAGTATTATAGATCGCTGTACGGGCTATATAATGAGAGATCGTGCTGCTCACGTTTGGTCATTTTGCGCAATGCATTTGTTTGAGCTGTCTGTCTCAGTGCCCTCAGTCACCTGAGTCATCAATTTTACATTAACTTTTTAACCGACTTTTCGAAGTCGGTTAATACCTAAGTTAATGCAAAATAATAGAAGTGTATATTATAAAGTAACTAGCTTTAACCCGCGACTTCATCCGCGTAAATGTAGAAAATGGTTGTAATAGGATTTTTAATTGCTGTAACAAACACATTATAGTATATTAATTATTATGTTTGAATACTTACAAAATATAGCAATCTTTATTATAATGTAGGGATTTAAAGGCCTAGCTTTCCCTTTTCCGTTGTGACAGAACGCTTCAGCATGGCCTAGGTAGAGTAGAACACCCCATTTCATCCCTCTAGGGGTTGAATTGAAAAATCCTGAAACACATACTTACTTATTTACCACCAGGAGTACTCCTGCGAAGATTTAACTAAAATGGTCTCACTAATATGGACGTATAAAAGTGCCTGTAAAGGCCTAATTATTGAATAAACATTTGAATCTTTGAATCTTTTATATTTTTTTAATTAATTTTTTTAACGGTTTTAAAATTAATTCTTAAAACCGTCTTGACCCCCAAACTACACAACCGATTTTGATAAAATTTATATGGGACCAGCTGACAAGTTTACCCTTTCAAACAAAAAATATATATATTTATCAAGTCGTTCAAGGCGTTTTCGAATAATCGTTGAACCTATATAAAAAAGATAGGAACTATTGATAACCTTTCTCTTTTTTGGAAGTCGATAAAAAAACACCGTTCACTAGTCCGATACAAAATCAGCGGTAAACAAGTCGTGCCGAGCGGGAATCGACCAAAGAACTTTTCGGCTATAGGTTGCGTGCGCTTAAACCATTAGACCACTACCGCTTCGAATATCAATAGGTTAGTATTTTTCACGTTTAGTATACCTATATACTAAATAACCGTAAGAATACAGTTATACTATAACATTTTTATTCCTATCGGTGTAGACAGAGTCCTGAATACTACGTTACGCATTTGAGATTTCCATGCGCTGCTACCTTACCTTCGAAATTAAAGTATTCCTAAAAAATATCAAACTATTTCTAAACCTATTTTATTTAAAACATGTTTTATCCTTATCTCTGTTTTAATACTTCACTTAGTAACAACGAGAAAAAACATATTTTAACTTAAACAGTTTAGCAAACGTTGCATATTTTTATGACTTTGAATGTGCATAGGCTCTAACGACTGGTCGCTAACCCATCAGCTGTTTATTCGTTGCATTCCCACGGTTTCCTTTCAACATCTCATTATAGCGTAAAGATTCAAACTATTATTTACTGACTATGAGTAATTATTATAAATACAGTCAAGTACCAAGATACCTGACCAGGCCCTCTACTTATATCTTGAATTTTCTCTTAAACTAAAAATGACATTAACATGAAAATTTTTATTCAGACAGATTTTGAGTAAGGGGTTACATGAATTTTCCGGGGTCCAGTGCTGCCCCCATTTGAAATAAATCATTTGATAGGAAACGGAGACATAATTTAAAATTTGGCCTTGATCAGACCCTAGATAACCCTTTAAACTATTTTATGATCTACTGCTTACAGTTCAAAGTGAGAACGTGAAGCTTTTCTACGCATAATTGCGAAAAACGGCCACTTTTGATGTATGTGCATAGAAAAGCTTCACGTTCTCACTTTAAACTGTAAACAGTAGTTCATAAAATAGTTTAAAGGGTCTGATCAAGGCCAAATTTTAAATTATGTCTCCGTTTCCTATCAAATGATTTATTTCAAATGGGGGCAGTACTGGACCCCGGAAAAATTCAGGTAGCCCCTTAAGTCTTCCTGGATACAAATTTTCATGTTAATATTATATTTAGTTTAAGAGAAAATTGAAGATATAAGTAGAGGGCCTGGTCAGGTATCTTATTGGTACTTGACTGTATATACAAAGCTTTGGTTCTAAGAGATGCTCATGAAGATATAATTATTTGAATTTGAATATTTATAGACATTAAAATCAATAATAGTAGGTTTAAAATTGCCGTAAGTAAAATATCCTTTAGTTAGCTGATCGGGCTATATTTATCTACTTTCAAAATTACCTCAAATATTAAGATTAACTATACAATTTCCTGTTTAATTAAGTACAAATATTTTAAGGGGTGATTCAGTCCATCATTTTGAACAACTTTTCCCGATAAATGTATACCGAAATACGAAAAAAATATTGACATTTTCCGTAGGAACGATATCACGTGACTACCTCGATTTGTATGAGAACCTAAAATTATTTTTTCGTATTTCGATATACATTTATTGGGAAAAGTTGTTCAAAATGATGGACTGAACAACCTCTTAAAATATTTGTACTTAATTAAAAAGGACATTGTATATTTAAATCGCATTGTTGGGCCAAGCTCTCCCCTTCTTTCTTCTACGGTTCACGATTAGGGACAATGGGACACTACAAAGGCTAAAAAAATATATATTTGAATAGATTTTTGTACTAAATTTTTATCAAACCCCAACCACAGAATAAGTATTAGTACTCACGTATGGAAGACTAACTCAGAAAAGAAATTCATAGAAATATCTACTTATTGTGGTTAGCGCTATGGTCTAATTTAGCTCTCGTCAGAACTCCTCACGTCTTCGTTTAGATACATGGACTTCCATTGCAAGCCAATTTTATCCGTATTACTCTAGACAAACAATTCATGTAACTGAATTTTCCCCTTCGATGTGGTTCCACGTCGCCGTGCCCATAGTAATAATGTAGAAATATTTTCGATACCTACGAGGAGTGACACAGACCTGACTTGAACCAAACATTTGCTTGATTGTAAGAAATCACCTTGTATTAATGATTCCAGCACATCCTTTGGATCGTCGCGTTAGCCTGGTTCTGCAACTGTGAACCCCCAGTGAACAGCTATCTACCTCCATCCGGCAGCGCCGGCACCCCCTCATCTCAGTACGGGCCTCCCGACGCCCCTAATGGTCGGCCAGGGGGTCAAGGCCGCCCTGGGCTAGGCGGCAACCAGAACCAACCCCAGGACTCATATTTTCCTCCCGGAGATGGTAGCAGCAGGCCAGATACTCAATACGGCCCTCCAGGTCAGAATTCGGGTCGTGGAAACCAAGGTCAGGAGTTTTTGCATTATGCTCCTTTTTCTGTTTTATTTATTAATATCATAATGTGTCAACATTGTATTATATTATAAAAAGACATAATATTACAAATATCTGTATCCGCACGCAAGTCTCAAAGGATCGGGGTGAAAAGACCTGTGAATCTAAAGGAGATACATAATAGGTATGAGAAAGCCTTTCTGGCGGGTAGGCGACGAAAATTAGTTTCTTTCGGCGTTTCTTCTGAGCAGTGGTCGTTGCGAAGCGCTGGTAGGCCGGTAGCTTTTCTTTTAAAATAAATTAAATTTTAAAATACACTACCTAATGTAAACTATGCTTATTGACGCGTAAAAGTGCCTGCAAAGGACTAATTACTGAATAAACATGTTGGCGACGCAAATAATTGAGGAAAAACGTTATGAACTGCGGAATATTTATTTTACAACACAACGATAAGAAAAACATGTACGAGCTTTGTAAAATGGAACACACTAAAATATATTTAAATTTTGGCGCTGACTGGAAAAGGAAAAAAAACGAAATTCTTAGTGGCCAGCCTATAAAAAAATACAAATCTTATTTTTTACTATTACGAACTATGTACAGATAATATAATTATACAAAATTAGACATATGTGCCTACAAAACATTTGGATGTTTTGAATTAAGGGGCTACCTGAATTTTTCGGGGTCCAGTGCTGCCCCCATTTAAAATAAATCATTTAAAAGAAAACGGAGATATCATTTAAAATTTTGTGTTGATCAGACCCTAGATAACCTTTCAAACTATTTTATGAACTATTGTTTACAGTTTAAAGTGAAAACGTTAAGCTTTTCTACGCACAATTGCGAAAAACGGCCACTTTTGGCGTATGTGCGTAGAAAAGCTTCATATTCTCACTTTAAACTGTAAACAGTAGTTCATAAAATAGTTTGAAGGGTTATCTAGGGTCTGATCAAGACAAAATTTCAAATGATATCTCCGTTTTCTTTCAAATGATTTATTTTAAATGGGGGCAGCACTGGACCCTTAAAAATTCATGTAGCCCCTTAATATTCTGGGACACGAATTTGATGTGTAATATCAGCGGCACACTTTTAAATTTAACAACATGAGTACTACCCACATTTATCATAACAAATTTTTTTTAATTGTAGTATCTATTTATTTATTGTGTATCTGTATGTGCAGCAGTTTATTCTTTTTTTTAATTTAGTCTTTTAACACGTAACTTAATAATCTTCACAACTGATCGCACTTGCACCTATGTAAGGTTTTAGCTGAAAATCAGCGCATTTCTCTATGAGCAATATTTTCGCTGAGCCTACGACCTTTTTGTGCTGCTGCAGCATACATACATACATCACATCGCTAAAAACCTGTGTTAATTATACAATAAAGTCATTCTTGTATTTCCTTGTGTGTGGGTGTGTGTGCAGTTTTCACAAATAAACTATCTAATCTATCTAAATATATATAACTCAAAGGTGACTGAATGACTGACATAGTGATCTATCAACGTTCAGCCTTAACCACTGGACGGATCGGGCTGAATTGGCATGCAGGTAGATGTTATGACGTAGGCATCCGCTAAGAAAGGATTTTGATTAATTCTACCCCCAAGGGGATTAGGGGATGAAAGTTTGTATGAAACTTTGCCAATTTTAAACCGATCGGGCTGAGACTTTGCATGCATAAAGCTACTATGACGTAGGCATCCCCTAAGAAAGGATTTTGATAAATTACACCCCTACGCGAGCGAAGCCGCGGGCAAAAGCTAGTCTATCTATATAATATGCTCTGTAGCTTCTTGCCTGGAATAGGACTACTCCATCTCTTTTTGCGGATGTCGTAAGAGGCGACCAAAGGACCAAACACATCTCGTGTTAAAACTGCGTCAACTACTTTCCCAAGGAGAGCTGCCCTTAGGCACGCCAGGAGTCGTAAAACTATAGCCATGAATATGCTACGAGTATTTATGGGTTTATTTAATCGAAAATTTTCCTTCTGGGTTTCCTACTCCTCTTTTTCTTCTATTTCCATATAATGCCAAAGATTTTCCGTAAGTGAACGTTTAGTATTGAGTGTAGTCGGCATTTTCCGACTACACTACGTGAGTAATACCGTTTTTAAATATTTAGTTTAGTATTGAGTTTACCACTTTATTTTCAATTGATAGAATTCTTATATTATTTTTCTGTAATCTACTATAAAACAAAAATATATTTGAGATCCTATAATAGAGGTTCGTTTTTTTTTGTACGGAACCCTAAAACAAGTAATTATTTAAAAATTAAACTATCTTTTATATCAAACAATGAACTTGAAGTTTGAAGTGCTCCTCAAAACGAATCAAACGAGCCCGAACTCAATGGGGCTGCGTCGTTTCATTACAGAGTTCCTATGGCCACCTTCCGGCTTTATTAGATCAGCTCACGTCATCATAATTTGCATTGTCACGCGATATACGTATGTGTGCAAAATTTAACTTGCAAGATTTTATCACGGACAAATAGACAGACAACGAGTCAGGTGAAACTAAATAAAAAATTGTAATATCGGTTTTCTTCATTGAAATAGGTACATACTTGGAGATGAACATCTTGGAAAACGCTCCTCGGACTCTAAAGCAATGAAAATGCGCTAAGTTTTAATTTGTATTTATCATTTTGGCTCAGGTGGTCCACAAGGATCGTCGCAATTTGGAAATCAAAATGGCAGACAACCAAATAACAGACCCAATTCTCAAAATCAAAATGGCAGACAAGGGAACAACAGACCTAACGCAGAGTATGGTGTCCCCAGTCAAGGCCAAGGAAACAGAGATGGGTCTGGACTGAATGGAAACAGAGGACGTCCTCAAAGCAGCTATAGCTCCCCGAATGAAGGATTCAATGCTAGAGGCAATGATTTTGGATCTAGTACTGGGCAAGGACCTGATAGCTCTTATGGCCCTCCACCTAGCGGCGATTTTACTTCAGCAAGTCGAGGGCAAGGGTCTCAAGGATCGCCAGGATCTTCTTACTCTGCTCCTCTGACCAGTGGAGGGTTTGGTGGCCAGTCTTCTCCGTCAGCGTCGTATGGCGCGCCAGGGTTGGGCGGAGGATCTGGGAATCGCGGCTCTGGCGGGTTTGAAAGTCCAGGCTCTGGCGGTCAAGGTGGTGGTTTTGGTGGCGAGGAATCTGACGTAAGTATCTATCTTGCTATACGTTTTTCTTTGTTCTCGTAGAAATTGTGGAACATGTAAAGTTTAGTTCGGTTCTGTATTAGGAGAAAAAAAATACAAATTAAAAGTTCGAAAATAAAAAGCCATTCACAATGTATACTGGCTTGTACAGACGGCAAAAATATCCATATTAAGGAGCATGCTCATGAATCAATAGGTAGTTATGAAATATTAAATAAATTAATTAGTTTTTCCTTATTTGACCTTATTCCCAAAACACCAAAGGCCCATTTAGAAGGGGCAAGTCAAGAAAAGATAATGTTTAGACCATGCAAGTTATCATTTGCTGCAATCTATTGCTTCAACAGGCAGGAAACTGCACCGTCTAAATGGGCCTTTAGGTATAGCAGAGATCAAGTCAGTTTTTTAAGTATCTTATTTATCTATGCGTGGTTATTGTTATGTTCCAGGAACCAGCTAAATACGAGTTTAGTTACGAAGTCGACGACTCGCAGACAGGTACTAAATTTGGTCATTCTGAGCAACGGGACGGGGACACTGCCACGGGCGAGTATAACGTAGAGTTGCCGGACGGCAGGACCCAGGTGGTGGAGTACGAGGCTGGAGTCCAAGGATACAAGCCTCAGATACGATACGAGGGTTTGTCTTCATATAAAACGACAGCTTTTTTATTTACACAAGTCATTTGAGGCAAAGGACTGACAAATGCAACAGACAGACACACATAAAAATTCAAAGTACGTTCGTGGATAGAAAGACTGCACCCACACACACATATAGCAAGAAATATGTATGCGCCTTGCTGACAAAAAAGAACTGGTCACATTTTCGCCTGCGACATTACAGACGCACGGGGGGATACAGTGACAGGTTCTCACGTCTAGCTAGGGTCGTTGGCGTGGTGGGCGAGGAAGATTTTTGTAAAGTGCAAAATTACCGATTACATTAATTATGCGTTAATACATACAAACGTCAAATAAACAAAAAATTCGTAGATTTTTTTTTCTAAAATAAAAATAACAAAAGTTCGTGTTTAGTAAGCAAACGAAAGTTGTTATGAGTGGATTTCTGTATATTTCTAGTGAAGCATGTGACGCATTATACAGTTATTCCGGCTGTGTTCGCCTACAGGTCGCATTTCTCAACCGATTCTCGTGAAATTTTGTGAGTAGTTTACTCACAAGTTTTCACGAATTGTGGTTAATTAACACCATGTTTCAGGCATTTCAAATATAAAATAAAAAGGTCATCATTACTTATTGTTACCTTTATTAAGATGCAACCTTTTTTGACTAAACAACTTATTTATCGGATAATCTTATTCTTTCTTCTTATTCAAGGGACGGGGTGACTTGCGTACAGCTCACACAGCAACTAGTTATAAACTATTGTTTAACAATGTGCCACAAGAATAATATCTGAATACGAAAAAAAATTGAGTCTTCCGTTGAACTGAACGCATGTCTTGCCGCGGGAAACAGCTAGTGATATATATGTGTGATTCTAAATAACGGTTTCTCCGAAGTTCTCTGTTTAAACACGTAAGCTGTGTTGTCTTAGCTACACAAACTGTATCTGAGGCGTCCCTAGAGAGTGCCTTCTACTCGACCACCTGCTACCAGCAAATAGTTCTACGAAACACTATATCTCACCGGTAGAAGTGCATCTATTTAAAATGCTACAAGTAAAGTATAAGCTGTTTCCCGCGGCGTTGCTCGCGTATGTATCGTAATGTAGCTTTCTATAGGTGAATGAATTTTTAATATGGGATCAGTAGTTTTGAGTTTATCAATCAATCAAATCTCTCGTCTGTTCTCTCAGTTTTTCTCAGCTCTTCATCAGTATCAGTTAAACAGTCTTTTCTCTTTATAATATGAGTAAATATATAACAAAATATAATTAAGTACTTACTGAAAGTGAAAGGGAGAATATCAGCTTATTATCCGAAAAGACATATGATTCCGTGTTTCGGAAGGCTGTGACGTATAAAATGCAGGTCTCGAACCATCTTTAAATCCATTTGGTTATGTATTAAAAATAATGTAAACAATCTTGACAAGTCTTTTTATTGAATATACTTTACAAATGAATACCTTTGCAAATTACAAATTAATTATGTAATTTATAATTTATAAAATAAATAATTTGCAATTTGCACAGGTATTAATTCATAAAGTGCATATTTCAACAAATAAGTCAAGATTGTTTACAACAGGGGGGTCAAAAGTGGGTCGAAACGGTTCGTGTAAATAGTGCACGGCATGCGCGCAGCCTGTTGCTGGAACTTGGCTTGCGCACTACCGTGCGATTAGATTCTTTTAAATACTTAACCAAATGAATTATAGTGTTAACATACTCAAACCTATCCAAGGATTAGTTCCGGTCTTACCTTCGCCACAGATTAATAAATAGTTACTACGTAACAGGTACATCACTCCCATACAAAAACGAAAATACCTACGCTATAATAGCCTACAAGATCCTAATAATAATACCTGCTGCTAAGAACGAGAAGAAATGTACCATAAGTACGCGTACAAAGAGTCGAGACTGCGTTGCCCGCCGTGCGAGTCACGTGACAACGCGTCATCGTAAGAATGCACTAGGGTTGTCCTATGATGATTATTGTAACAAATGTTGCAAAAAAAAACGACAAATTTTCATTTATTTTTGCCTTTGACACCTACTGCACTACACAATAAATACGGGTTTCGGCATTTCGAAGCGTAAGCGCGGGAAACGTGCGGTGCGAGTGCTCAGGCGGGCGTTTGGCGGTTTGGCGGCCCTTGTCGGTTGTATCGTCGACGATACGCCGAGCGGTAGGCATATAGCGCGTGGCCTTGAGCGAGTGATGTAGGCCTGCCTTCGCGGAGTTCATACGGCAGTTGCTCTGTGTAAAAACCAGTAACCACATCGAATCACCTGTAGGTAAGGTAGCGGACTCCCAGCTCCGAAGCGTTTACCGCAATCGGGAATGCTGAATGGTGATAGAACAATATTGGTTTTATCCACTTGCCTTTTTCTATATGACATTAATGAAAAATTGCCTTCGGATCTTATGGCCCTAGGCTCGGTTTACCTCGTCAGGGATAAGTTAACTATAGTAAAAAATTGGCCAAGTGCGTGTCGGGCCACGCGCTGTTTAGGGTTTATACGAATGCCAACTTTGAGTTCATGCCACTAAAATCGTTTAAAAACTATTTTTCTATTGAATTTGTATGTTCTATTTTCCTTTTCCGAATTTTCTAAGTTGATTGCCTAAACTTTTTATTCGTTAACCCTACTTAGCTCTGATATTTTATCTTTAAATTTCGTTATATATACTACAGCTGTAATGACTTAGCATAGCACTTGACTCTACAAAAAAATTTTCACTTTAAAACCAAAAATTTCAGTAACGGATCCCTAAATCGAAAAACGATGTTTACAAGCTCATAATATTTTTGAAAGACCTATTCAACGATTAGCGATAACATGATTGGTTGGTCGAGAAAAAAAAAAGACTTTTTCCGCATAATTAATATACATACCCATGCCAAATCACAGCTTTCTAGTACTTATAGTTGCTGAGCAAAACCGCGGACGGATAGACAGACAGACAGTCATGGCGAAACCATAACGGTTCCTTGTTTACTACGGAACCTAAAAAGTGATAAAACAAATATTTACTTACACGCCTGCAGCGCAATGTCACTTCTATATCTATCTTATAGATATTTACGTTACTCTAAGACAGTCTTTCCCAAAGTGGGCGATAACGCCCCCTTGTGGGCGCTGGAGGCTTTAAGGGGGGCGGTAACGGGCCCAGAATAAAGTTGGGGGGCGCTGATGTGATTTAAGCAATGAGTGATTTATAACTTCAGCTATTTCATATTTTAAAATTCACTGAAATTAAAATCCTCTTACTACACAACATCCATTTATTAGTTCATATTTATATCCTTTTTTATTGTACAAATATAAACTAAAAATGTAATTAATATTTATTATTTTAATGCGTTCACAACGCTATTTATATCGTTAAAGGAATCAAACACTGAAAAAAATTTGTGTTTTAAAGTTTCGCAGGTGAGGTCCCCACTTCCGATACTCTTTATTATTGTAAAATTGTATTATTATTGCTATTTTTTTATTTAAAATTAACAATGTTGATTATTGTTATTTTTTATAAAAGATACTCTAATGTACTGGTGTATGTATTATTATTGCTCTCTCTTGTAAAAAAGTCTAGTTTAGAATATAGGTTGAATTAAACTACAGGCAAGACAAATATGTGATTCAGGTCTTTATGGTGAAAAAAATGGGGGGCGCTACAAAATAACAGATTTTTTTAAAGTGGGCGTTTGACAATATAAGTTTGGGAACCTCTGCTCTAAGAGGAAAATCTAAACTATCTTCATAACGTAACGAGTAATTCGTGTGGGATTAACTGCTTTCAGTTATTATCCCGAATTACTTTCTTAGGAAACAACCTTTACGGTGGTTTTCTAAGAAAATAATTTCGCTATTCCAATATAATTATATACTTATCTGGATACTTAGTTCGATATTATATACGTCTTACAAAATGTGAGTGGCGCAGTCGTCCGTCCGTCTCGTAAAGAGACGCCATCGAGCAGTTTTTTGACGTAATCATGAATTTCACATTCCCAATTTTGAACAACAATAGTTCGGTACCCATTGTTTCCACTTGTATTCAGTCTAAAAATATTTTCTTTATCTAATATATGACGACCTCCGTGGCATGGTGGTCACCATGCTAGTCCGCCACCCAGAGGTCCCGGGTAATACACGGTTGGGGCAAGTTGTAAAATGGTCTTTTTCAAATAGACCTGGGTCTTGGATGTTTATCTATATACGTATTTGTTATAAAATTGACAAAATTGATGACTTCCTTGATTTGATAACTTCCTCCTTTTATGAAGTCAGTAAAAAACAAAGTCGCATCTGTCCTTCGATATGTATGTATGTACGTATGTACGCTTAGATCTTTGGGTTTGCGGTTTTGATATTCGATTCAACAGAAAGCCGTGTGAAGCCGGGCGGCCACTACTTTATTACATGTACCTAAATGTTTGTTTGTTTGTATATTTCAATGTATTTTGATCTAATAGTATTTAATTAGGTTGTGTTTAAGTTGTTTCTTTACAGGGCCGGACCGTGAGGTTTAAGGGCCCTGGGCTAATACTACTTAGGGGCCCACCTAATTACTCAAAGTATATGAAAAAAATAAGACAGTAAAACATTTTATTTATATTGTAATATTTTAAGCTTTAGTGTTGGCAACCCTGATGCCAACCCGTAGGTGGACACTACACATTCAATCTTGATACGATCAGCTATATTCCTTTATCGTTTATTTTTGACTAGACTTGGCTAGGGGCCCCTTGAATCCACGGGGCCCTGGGCTTGAGCCCAAAAAGCCATATGATAGATCCGGCCCTGTTTCTTTACCTTGTAATAATATGTTGAATATTTTGTGCGTATAATTTGAGTAATTTAAAGTTTTTATTTGCAGGTGGTCGAGGCGGGTCAGGGAGTGGTTTCGGATCAGGTAAGTAAATTAAGTAAAGTATCACTGGAACTCTTTTCGAAGTAACAATATAAAACCAGCTGATACCTACTGGTTTGATATGAAAATCCCACGGAATCCTTACATTTTCCCGAAATAAAAAACAAAAAACCGCTTAATAAGCTATCTAAATTCCAAATTTCCATCAGCCGTATTTAGGTGATAGCGAACAAATATCCACACATTCAAACATCCATACATAATTTCCGCATTTTTTTCAGGTTCTGGAGGTCAAGGAGGAAGCCGTGGGTATCCCCAAGGCGGCCCAGGGGCTGACGGCAATGGCGGTGGTTTCCAAGACGGCAGTTCTGGAAGATACTCCCAACCAGGTGGAAACCAAGGGTTTGGATCCAACGATCAAGGTCAAGAGGGTTACCCGAGTGGACGACCCGGTGAAAATGGAGGAAGACGACCTGGTGGCAGCGGAAACGGGCAGGGTACGGGGTACCCTCAAGGTGGACCGGGTGGAAATGGGCATGATGCGGGATATCCTCAAGGTGGACTGGGTGGAAATGGGCAGGGTACTGGATATCCTCAAGGTGGAGCAGGTGAAAATGCGCAAGGAGCCGGATACCCTCGAGGTGGACCTGGTGGTAATGGGAATGGACAGGGTCGAGGGGGGTCTGGTGGATTTGGAGGACAAGGGAACTATCCTCAAGGTGGCAACGGTTTAGAAAGCCTTAATGGTGGAGACAATGGTTATCCCAAAGGAGGTCCTCAGGGGGGGAACCAACAAGGCCGAGGTGGAAGTCAGCAAGGAGGGCGAGGTTTTAACCAACAAGGAGGTTTTGGAGACGATTCCAGTCAAGGCTATCCTAGAGGTGGTCAGGGTGGAAATCAACAGAGAAATCCATTTTCCGGTGAAGATGACTCGGGTCAGGGGTACCCTAGAGGTGGCCCACAAAATGGGGGGAGGGGACAGCAGAACAGAAGACAGCAAGGTAGTAGGGGGCAAGGACAACAGGGTGGTCTAGGAGAGGAAGAAGGGTACCCCAGCGGTGGGCCAAGCGGGCCACGTGGTTCCGGCTTTTAGTATAGTCTATTCGTTCAATTGGATGGAATGCCGACGGCGTGCTTCAAAGGCGGCATCGGCTCTTACAAAGACGCGGTCTTTGTGTCGCGCCGACGGCATACATATCAATTCAGCAAATGAACTATACTGGATTTGTGATAATGTAGAATAACTTACACTCTCTGCTGTGGATATGGATAACGGCTTTAGTTGTACATTGATTGTAAATAAAGTATTTTATCATCGATTTTTAAATTTTATTTCTTTTAACCAGCACCCTTAGCATGGTACCGGCGACAGCGTTTTACGAGCGCTATTATCTATCACTATCTCATTTTACGCAATAATAACGAGCGGGGATTATATAAATGTATAAACTTTATTTGGGTTTTTTAACGTTGTCAACTGTGAGATGCTATGGAGCAGTTGACTACAAATATCCCATTTTTAAATTTTAGGTTAGAGGCCTATTTGTAGGAAAGTAAAAACTCTTTCTGTCTCGACTAATGATGACCTTTATCCCTTTATGTAGACACTAGCTGTGCCCGTAGGCTTCGCTCCCCGTGAGAATTTCTGGATGAAAACTATCATATGTCCTTTCTTGAGTCTCAAACTATATCCATACCAAATTTCATCCAAATAGGTTCAGTGGTTGAAGCACGGATGTGTAACAAACCAAGAAACAAATACACAAACTCACTTTCGCATTTCTAATTTTGTTGGGATTGGGACTGGGATGGGATTGGGGTAGAATGACCCAAGGAGCCTCAAAGGCCACTAGGTTTAGACCTATGTTGTTAGCACCATAATTATATAACAGACGATGCTGAGGAGCTTATTCATTAGGATGATTTATGCCTAATATGATAATAAATGAAAGATAGTTTTCATAATTTTTTGGTCTTATTATAAAACACGGACACGAAAGCGTTTATCAAGCGCTATCTTCTATCATTATCTCGCTCTAAAAACATACATATGACCGGGATGTCACTAGTCCATCGCACGATATAAATTTTATCTGGGTATATCCACAGTGCCCTGCTATGTGCGCTGAAACTGACAACAAAATAAATCAAACTGACTGTATAGAGTATTTTACATTTATTATTTAACTAAACTTTTTACAAAACGGGCTAGACAATAAAATTAGATCATTATATATTTTTTTAAGGGGATACTAGAAAAATAAACAATGCTTCTCATAAATGCTTTTAGGCCATTTTTTATCACACTTTTATTTAAACTTCACCATTTACTATAAGTTTATTATGTATCAACTAATTTGACGCCACTACCTTTTTATTTCATGTCCTATAAAAATAAAACGCTTAATTAATAGGTTGGGGAAAAGGTCTTTTCGCATTTTATATAAAAATTCAAAACATTTTTTAATATAGTTTATTTACATTTAACCAAAGTATGTAGGTACCATTTTGTTCGATAACTTTTTGCAATCTTATAGGTAGGGACATGATCTCATTGCTATAGAAATCTTGGGGCTTTTGATCAAAAAAATGCGTCAAGTAGTTTCGGCAGTCCTCTCGTGATGTTAACCTGACACTGCCTAAAGAATTCTGAAGAGACCTAAACAGGTGGAAATCTGAAGGTGCCAGGTTAGGACTATACGGCGGATGCATTAACACAATTCCAGCCAAACTCTCTTAATTTTTGCTGAGTGAAGATGTGTGAGGCCTAGCGTTATCATGATGAAAAACCACACCCCTTCTGTTGATTAATTCCGGCCGCTTTCTCTGAACTTCTTGCTTTAATCTTATCAGTTGTTCGCAGTAGAGTTCTGGATCGATGGTCCTGCCTGGTGGTAACAGCTCATAATGAATAATGCCCTTCCAATCCCACCACACACACAGCATCACCTTGTGGCGAAACCTGGGTTAATTCGCAATACGGCCTTTGACCATGACCTTTTTCGCACGTTCTTGTCGTACTTGATCCACTTTTCATCACTAGTTATCAATTTCTTCAAAAATGGTTCGTTCTCATCACGTCGTAATAAAGAATCACAAATGAGTACACGGTTCATTAGGTTTCTTTCAGAGAGCTCGTGAGGTACCCAAATATCGAACTTTTTTGTGTACCCATTTTTTTTCAAAGGCGCCAAAATTGTTTTGTGGTCAATTCCCAGTTCTTCAGCTACGTCGTAACTACTGATATGCCGATCTTGATCCACTTTTTCAAAAATAGCATCCATATTATCCGTAACAGGGCGACCAGAGCGACGTGCATCTTTGACATCAAAATTTTCGGATTGAAAACGCTTAATCCAAATTTGTGCTACTCTCACAGACACTGCACTAGATCCATAAACATCGCAAATTTTTTTCGCGGCTTGCGTTGCATTTTTACCTTTTTGGTAGTAAAATTTTAAAATGTATCTAATTTCTTCATTAGATTCACACATCTTGACGGTAAGAAAAACAAATGAAAATCACGCATTCTCCTAATTTGAATTTGGAATTATCATATTTAAAATTTAAACTTTTAAATGATACCAAAACCAGCCAGGTACAAATAGTATAGCCAAAGTGGTTTTATTACAAGTTCATACATACTATATGCGATAAGACTTTTTCCCCAACCTAATATTAAAGGAAGTTGTAAAATATAATATTTTTTTTAAGACTGTATTTAGTCCATGCATGATAAATAAATTCGAAAATATAAAAGTCCTATGTTAACGCCTTCATATAAAAAAAAAAAAAATTGCTGGAAAATACTTAAAAATAAAGATTAGTTTTACCCATTTTACATACCTTACCCATAATTTTTAAATCATATATCGGATTTAAAATCAGTTAAATAAAAAAAGATCCCTAATTCAAATTCAGACACTAAAATTTACAAATAAAAAAGGCCCGGTAATTCTTTACCCTGCGGCAACGTGTCCAGAAGGCTGGCAGCATTGCCACGTTGTATGGCAATGCTTATTGACCTGACCAAGATATAGGCCAGTCTTCTGGTCACGGGAAACTGAAATAAGTTTCCTTGAGATAGCGTCGAATAATCAGTTAATAACGTCCCTCAACGTTCAAACTTTTCGAACCTCTCTCCCCTTGTCATTTTTTTTTCAGATCACGTAATTTCACATTTGGCATGAGCCCCCTCGTCCCATGGCTGTGACGTAATTTGTAGCCCCCAGATGATGAGAGAAGGTTTATAACTGTAATGAACTTTTGTAGGCACAACAAAATTATCTTTAAGCAAGACATATCAGGAACGATGTATAGATCGCGCAAATTAACTTGGCGGCTCGAAAGTTAGCTGACAGTGGGGTTGCTGACGCACGGCGCGGCGCACCCGCGCACACCTGGAGTGCTATTTTTCATTTAAGGACTCACCGAAACACAAAACGTGTAGTTTTCCAACTCACCGCTCGCGTAAAAACCATTCGGCCTTATTTTTGAAATCGTCGTGTCAGCTAAAAACAATATTGTTTTACGCAGAAAACATCGAAAATATGTCTATGGTTTTCTAACAATTTCACCATGAATAAAAAAGCAGCATGAATCGGAACGATTCTCCATTCTCAAGGTTTCTTTGATATATCTGCGCCACAAATGTCAAAATTACGAGTGGTCGAGACCACTCCTTGCAAATCCTTCGCAAACTATCATTTCAAAAATATGTCCGTTTGGAAACGCTTGCGTAAACCATTCGTGATGTGACGAGTTATTTCAAAAATGCTACCCCTGTATTCGTCTACTGCGCAACGTTCCGCGCGAAGTTCAGAGCCGCCGAGTTATTTTGCGCCTACTCGTACTGTAATAAAGGTCATACTGTGACTTAGACTTCTTTTTCCTTACTCATCTCTCATAGCAATTGAATAAGCTTGATTGATTGGTTTTATTTTTGTAGACATCCTTATTGCATTCGCGTCTCCAATGTAACATTCGGTCAATTATCCCCGTAGTCTTTCATTTGCTCGCGAGTGTAAAAATAAAATGGTGTTAGGTTTTTTGAACTGCCTAAAGGCATCTGACGTAGCTTTATGACTGTCATCTAGAGATAACAGTCTTCATAAAACACTAGTGAACTAATATGCAAGTCTCCTCACGACGTTATTCCTCACCGGAGGCAAGTGGGTTAGTTAAAAATGATTATTAATGATTATGCGTTTTTGGTACACATTGTATATTTACTTGTCTGTAATCGAAAGACTGTCATTATAAGACCATCTATTGTACAAGTTTATAAGACGGGTAAATAAAAAAAAACCCTCGAAATTCAAGCGGTCACTCTCCCCCATAACTTTTGAACGGCAGAACCGATATCCATCACACGCGGCTAAGAACCACTGCAAGGAAACTGGCTTTCACTTTTAAAAATCGCATCCAAGTCAGGCCATTCGTTCAAGAGCTAAGATGCCACAGTCACACAGACAAACAGAGGTGTTAAACTTATAACCAGAGATCGGAATCACGGGTGCTTTTGCTATCAAAAGTATGGATATGACTGAAAGTTCCGGGTTTTCTCGTGAATCTAATTAGGTACTAAGTAAATAAAACAATCATTATTATGTGATTTCAGGATACGTCTATTTTTTTTGATTAAATTATATCCTGAAATCACATAATTATGATTTTTTTTTATTTATAGATTACATCAGTCCGATCTCTGTTTATAACACACCTCTTTTTGTTGGCGGTTAAAAACACAAATAAAGAACAGAATTGAATTGTTACCCTATTATACTTTGCTAACCATTTTCCACTCTCTAAAATGTGTTTTTATTCACGTTTCATTAAACATACTCTCAAATCATTATCCACGAAACAATAGGTTTAATGTTAAAATGATATTATAATGAAAATTCATACAAAGCTGTATTTTTAAGTTTGAAAAGTGCGAAGCAATGCCCTTATTATTTTATAATATTATGATTCATTTAGAACATAATATTGAGGAAAATGTGATAATAACGGATAGTTTAATATTTATTTTTCTTTATTTTTTTATGTATTTTTAACAGAAAAGAGGGGTGTTATAACTTTGACGCTAATGTCTGCTAATGTGTGTCTGTCTGTCTGTGACATTGTAGTTCACGAAGGGATGGATCGATTTCGTTGCGGTTTTTTTACGTGAAAGTAAGTTTCCTTGCGGTGTTTATTAGCTATGTTTGATAAAAAGGGTTTAGCCGTTTAAAAGATATTGGGAGGTAACGCTTGAAAGTCGTGGGTGTTTTTTGTTGTCTAGCAAATAAACGTGTTGTATTTATTTATTATGTAAGTCCACATTCTTTCGATCCTTACCTAGATGAGATTTCGTGAGAAAACTTGCACGCTGGTACACTAGTGTGTTTTTTTTTATATAACTATTTTACAGCTCTGGATACTAGTCCTTTAGAGCCTATCTTTATTTCTTTATTCCTAACCCTAACTATACAATCAAAAGTTGGTGCTGGTCATTTGGTTGCTTCAAGGGAGCTTCTGGCGATGGCGACAAATCTAAACGAGCCCACTTGTTTACATAGCCAATTAAGTAATGATGCTTAAAGTCGCCCACCACAGTCCGCGAATAAATATCACTACAGCCGCACTATGAGTACAATGACTGTGCATTTTAAACTTTTCACATTATTGTCCTGAGCATTTATAACACTTAACTGCACCAATTTCATATGATAAAATCTATTAGAATCAATTTACAAAACAATTTAAAGCAAACTCCTACTGAAACCATTGACTTCCTGCGTAAAAAACTCTACACTAGTGTTGCCGATCGATAGGCCACTATCGATAGTCTATCGATAGTCGGCCAATAGTCGGAATATCGATAGTCCCTATCGATAGTATTGATAAAACTCAATACTATCGATAGTATCGATAGCTCAAACGCAGCAATACTATTGATGGGATTCGATGTATCGACCGTCAATAGCAGCTAAACAATCGATACTATCGATAGTATTGATGCGGACTATTGAACGCACTATCGATACTATCGTTAGTGTCGATACTATCGATAGTTTTGCACTATCGATAGTAGTCATCGATTCAATATTATTGTTCACAATTCGCAGGTGTAGACGAGAATAAACTCATGAAACAAATCATATTTTGTTTTTCGGTAAATCCAAGTTACATTAGGACAAAGGAAACCATTTAGGCGCCATACATTTTTGGGCCCTAAGTCAAAGTTCCGCCATTTTTGTTCAACTTATTTGTGTCCCATTGTAGGTTCTTATTAATGTTAGTAAATTAGTAGAACAGATTGTTTTTACATATAGGTATAAAAGTAAAATGTAAAAATAGAGATTGTAAGAATAAGTCCAGAAAAATGCTTGACCCTGACATTTTGAGAGTAATGCACTACCTAAACGCTCCGCTTATGAGGCGTGATAAACAAATACATAGGTGTCTAATAAATAATACATAACGATTTCTATTGCGTTAATTTTACATCAAAGTCTCAAGTCAAATGCACTTTGAATTCCTATAAAGACATTTTGCTGGATTTGGAGGCCTATTTTTAAAAGAGGGTGTCATAAAACGAATGGTTTGCGCGAGTGTTATCAAAGTGCTGCCTTTTTAAATCTCTCGTACGCAAAGCAATGAGTATTTTTTATTGACATTGACATATGAGAAAAACTTAAAAAAAAGAAATTTGCGTAAGGAGTTTTATTATTCTCTGAAGCGACGATCTCACAAATACTTACGGTGTAATGATATTTCGTGCAAAGCGAGTGATGACTTGGAAATCTGCACATTTAGCATTTCGCCGACGCCCGCTTTCAAAAAAGGTCTCCTCATACGCAGCATCCAAATTATAAAACTTAATATGCTACATAAATAGATGTCTATATTTAAAATGCGACTAAATTATGTATTTGGCCATATTTTTATTAATAAATGATGGACTCCTTCATTATTTTTGACGTACCCCTAAACAAGCACATATAACAAAATACATTGTAAGAAATAAATTAAAACTGACGATATGCACGTACTTTCAGCTGCGTCTGGAGATGGTGGGGTTGGGTTTGGTAGCCGTAGATGGTACGTGAAATGGGTTTCCTTGTTGTATAAGGGCGCTATTATCGATTGACACTGAAAAAAAACGAAATTTATCATTAGGAGCGGCCTTACCGTCTTACTTTTTATACAAAAGCTCGTACGGGATTATAGCGTTTTATCTGAACTCTACTTTTGAACTCACAGGTATCTTGTGCGCTATTTCTAGGTTTCTATCCAAATAAAAAATTAAAATTTAGAAAATAAAGTTAGCATAAGCCTCCAAAAATCTGCTTTTTTGCACAAATTTTAGCTGAACTTCGAACGTTCATAAAGTACTTATAAATTGTAAAAGTAAAGAAAATGTTTCGATACGAATCTCGCAAATGTAACGAAAATTTTGAATACAAAACATTTATTTAACACTTGTAAGGCTTACTGATAAACACGTATCACCTGGAACAAGATTTATGAAATTTCCGCACGCTATGATTAGTTAATATTCGTTCAATGGATAGTTAATAATAATACTAATTTTATTCAATAGAATGCAAACCGTGCTCTTAGGCGCTATCTCTATCTTTTTGGTTTGCCTCTTTTTCTAGCATTGCCCTGGATAAAACAATATGCTTTTCAAACTATGCTCGCGTTGACGACAGAACGGTAGGGAAGGGCCGTAAGCATACCATAAAGAAAGAGATAGGGTAAACTTCCAGTCATTGGACGCTAACAGTCATTGGACAAAATACTTATTTATTTCGAAACGGGAACACATAGCTACAGACATAGGTAGCTACAGAGTACAATAATTTTTAAAACTAAAAACCGGTTTCATCCCCAATTTCACCACCGATTTTAATAAATTTTCTATGGACCACCTGACAAGTATATCCATTCAAACAAAAAAAAAATCAAATGTTCGGTGGTAATAAGCATACATAAAAAAGGTCCTCCTTTTTGGAAGTCGGTTAAAAAGCTATCAGCTGCAGACATAGATATAGCAGTAAAAAAATTGTATGTCTATGGCTGTAGAGGACAGAACACAATAAAAACTTATTTATTAAGGTTACACCTAGTGGCCACATGGGCAAGTGCAGAATTTCTAAATCATTTTGTTTTCTTGGTCCTTGAACACAGTGGTGTCACATTATTCTCCTCGACGACCTCCATGGCGTAGGGTCACCATGCTATTCCGCCACCCAGGGGTCCCCAGTTCGATCGCCGTCCAGGGCAAGCTGAAAAGGCCCCTTTTCAAATTGTCCTGGGTCTTGGATGTTTATCTATGTATGTATTTGTTATAAAATATAGTATCGTTGAGTTAGTATCCCATAACACAAGTCTCGAACATAGCACATCAGGCTGCATAGGGACCAATACTGAACTGGGTTTCTTTCGGCGTAATCTTCCCAGCAGTGGTCGTTCCGAAACGCTAGTAGTTTTTAGCTTTTGCACTAAAATAATATTAAAAAAAATGACCTTCAATAAGAGATAAATTTATCCTACATTGAATAAAAAATTTTGACTTGACTTATATTTTTGTTAATCTCCTAGTGTCGTTACGCCGAAACATTAATAAGTGTCTCAAATATTTGCATATTCCTATAGACCAGTCTAGCCATTTCTTCGTTGTGAAGAATGACGGACTAACAAACAACTTTAAAGTTTACGATTAGTTCTACGGATTAGAATAGACATAATTTTTCAACACTAAAGACCGACTTCACTCCCAAACTACACAACCGATTTTGATAAAATTTCTACAGAACTATCTGACAAGTATACAATTTAACCAAAAAAAAGAATTTTTCATATCGTTCCACGCGTCTTCGAATTATCGGTGAACATACATGAAAAAAACATCGCGACGAATTGATGTCTCCTTCCTTTTGGAAGTTAGTTGAAAACTGTCGTTAAGTTGTATTCTAGCATCTCGTTTTGCGAAACATATACGTTGGCCCACATTTAACAACAAAGGGCTTTACTAAAATAAACGTTGTGTCAAAGGATTATAGACCATACAAAAGTATAATTGGTACAGTTCATCGGAGATCATTGTACATAATCTACTCGTACATTTCGACGAAGTACATTATTCTACACATGAAGCAGAAATTTACTCTTCTAAAATGAACCTTTTGACAAAGATCGTGCAAATGTAAAATTGTTATATTTCATTGGAGACCATTGTGCATAAACTGCACTTCGCACGTCGAGTGATTGCGTAGCGTCTCTGTGTAATGAGTCCATTATGCAATGTGAAAGGGACATACCCGTAATAAATCGAACTACGGGCTATACTAGATCACTGTTTATATATACTAGCTGCGCCCCGCGGTGTTACCCGCGCCTAATGTAGCCTATGTGTTAACCCAGGGTGTCAGCTTTCTACACACAATTTTTTATCGAAATTGGTCAGTAACAAACATACAAACACATACACTATCAAACTTTCGCCTTTATAATATTAGTGTGATATACTAGCGATCCGCCCTGGCCTCGCACAAGACTAAACAAAAATTTCAAAAATTATACTTTTTTAATTCCTACCTGAATTTTTCGGGGTCCAGTGCTGCCTCCATTTGAATTAAATTGTTTAAAAGGAAACGGAGACATAATTTAAAATTTTGTCTTGACCAGGCTCTAGATAGCCCTTCAAACTATTTTATTAACTATTGTTTACAGTTTAAAGAAAGAACGTGAAGCTTTTGTACAAACATTAGCCAAAAGTGACTGTTTCCAACAAAATACCCTTTTCGCAAATGTGCGTAGAAAAGCTTCACTATCTTACTTTAAACTGTAAACAGTAGTTCATCAAATAGTTTGAAGGGTAGGGCTTGATCAAGACAAAACTTTAAACGATATCCCCGTTTCCTTTCAAATAATTTATTTCAAATGGGGGCAGCACCGGATTCCGAAAATTCAAGGATCCCCTTAACACTGCAACGCAGGCACATAGTTATCGAAGGAATAAAACTATTCGATCGAAATTTAAGAACTTGTCAATTCGAAGGTAGGTTACATCACTAGCACATAGGCAAAGGTACACAACGATACGTCCTTACTAAGACGGATACTGGTAAAAACTAGCGTTGCAACCAATAGTATACAATATCGAAGTCTATCGATACTATCGTGACCTCGTAAAAAAGGAAAAATATCAATAGGACTATCGATAGTATCGATAGTATCAATACTATCGGTAGTATCGATAGTTTTTAATTTATACAATCGATAGTATCGATAGTAAAGGAACTATTTGTATTAAAAACTATCGAGAGTATTGTGACGAATATCGATATTATAATACTATCGATAGTAGTTAAGCTATCGATAGTTTCTCGTACAAAAAATAGTTACAGTATCGATAGTATCAATTAAAAACTATCTATAGTATCTAAATTCAATAGTATCGATACTACCGAAAGTTTTACCTTTCATCTATTGATGAAAGGTAAAACTTTCGGTATTGTCAATAGTATTGTCAATAGTTTGCAATACTATTGTATTGCAAACTATTGAACATCGATACTATCGATACTATCGATTGTCCTATCGATATTATGACTGTTTTTCGAGGTCAACAATCAATAGTTTGACTATCGATTGTTAGTGATTTATGCAACGCTAGTACAAACAGCCGGGAGGATGGTCCAGTGTCACATCGCAGGCCCGCTGCCGCCGTCTTTCAGTCTTCTACGTCATATGATGCAGATGCCGCAGATATCAGTATATTGTCGCGTTGGGAGTAAAGGTCCAGAATCAGATACCGTCAATAAATATGGATTTAATCACGATAAAAAACATGCGATAAATTTTGTTTATCGCTGCTTTGGAATGACAATAGAAATAAAGTAGCGTGTGTTGACGTAATTTACGAGGGATTTACATGTGACTTCCGGTGTAAAGTGGAAATGAAACGTTCACGTGCGGGAAATGACGTCATAATTCTTGTCATCATAAAACACTTGCAGTTCATGACAACCTATCATGTTTGATCAACGAATTATTGCTTTATTTTTAGGGTTCCGTCCGTAAAGAGAGCCAACTAATATAGGTGATCTCCTTTTCAGGCCATTTTGTTATGGGATTCTTCTTCAACGATACTATATTTTATAACAAATACATGTATAGATAAACATCCAAGACCCAGGTCAATCTGAAAAAGATCATTTTCCATCTTGACCTGACCGGGGCTCGAACCTGGGACCTCCGGTGTGACATGATGACCACTACTCCACAGAGGTCGTCAATTGAGAGAGGCCTTTGTTTAGCAGTGGGATGCAGAAAGCTGCCTTGATGCTGATGAAACTGATAATAGTATATAGCTCACCATAATAGTCATAGCTCCGTTGCTAAAATGATCCGGCATGATTCTAAAGTGCAGCATCAGTCTCGGCTGCAGAGGCACCTTCTCATTGGTTGCTTTGTACCACGGGCCGTAAACAAATTCTTCTGGCACTGGCACCCCGTTGAGCAGCCATTTGAGTTCTGCTTCAGGCCTCGAGGGGGGGGAGGTGCAGTTTAGGGTGACGTTGTCACCGACGTTGTACACGTCTCGAAGGCCGGATATCGATGGACCTTCTTCGGGCAATTCTGTAAAATAAAAGTTTTTTTTAGGGTTCCGTACCCAAATGGTAAAAATGGGACCCTATTTCTAAGACTCCACTGTCCGTCTGTCCGTCTGTCTGTCACCAGGGTGTATCTCATGAACCGTGATAGCTAGACAGTTGAAATCTTCACAAATGATATTTCTGTTGCCGCTGTTAAAACCAATACTTACTTAAAACAGAAAAAAATAAATTTTTCAGTGGGTCCCATACAACAAACGTGATTCTTTATACATACTTGGCCGGTTTTATTTTAGATTTACTTTATTTCTTGACTGATTTCAGCCAGGAAGTACACCAGATTGTTTCGGCCGGTTCAACGGCCGTACCCTATAGGCATTTGCTGTAAATAAATCAACCAAGTGATATTACAAATGCATGTTGATTTCGGCTACAGGCTTATGTAATGTCGGTACGGGGATAAAAAGAGCATAATACGAGTACACCAAATCCTCCAAGTTTGGGCTTTTTGGATTTGTTTGGTCTAGTCCACTTACTCCTATATCATATCTAGATTTTCCCATGTTCTGGCCCTATGAGAACTTTTTCTATTCCATATTCTACTACAGCTCAAGCCGCTAGAACATTCTGCGTTTGTTCTTTTCGCCCACATTAGCATAGAAGAATCCTAGACTAGCATACAAGACGGGTGGTTTAGATTTGTTTAGAATGGACAAACATTACTTGCCTCGAATGGCAAATCATTATCATTTCAGTCATATAACGTGCACTGCTGGACATAGACCTCTCCCAAATGACAATGAAATGACAGCAAATGCTACTTTTCGATTGAAACTACTTACGGTATATATACATGTGCTTTTCGCTGGCCACCGTGGAGAAACTGGGGGCTTCGCCCGACACCTCACATCGGTACACCCCAGCCGATTCCAGGTTTAGATGCATCAGGGTCACCACGTTCTTGGACGAACGGCTCAACTGGAATGGAAACAAGAACTTTAATAAATAAGAAATACAAATATACACAGTAACACGTATACTTTGTAAAAAGTTGTTTCCAGTCTGGTTCCGAAAAAAGACGATTCCGTGATTCGGAAGCTTTCATATAAACTGTGGGTCCCCAACGCCAGCAAGCGTTTGCTCAAACCTATCTTAAGTTTGGTTTTGGTCTACCCTTTGGGTTGCGGAGGTCAGACGGCAGTCGCTCTGTGTAAAAACAGTAACTTCGTCAAATCACCTAGGTAATGTAGCGGACCTAGGGCTCTGAAGCGTTACCGCTGAGGATGCAATCGGAAAATGCTTGGAAGATGATGATATATTAGGTTGGGGAAAAAGTCTTTTCGCATATAGTATGTATTAACTTGTAATAAAACCACTTTGGCTATACTATTTGTACCTGGCTGGTTTTGGTATCATTTAAAAGTTTAAATTTTAAAGAAGATAATTCCAAATTCAAATAAGGAAAATGCGTGATTTTCATTTGTGAAGAAATTAGATACATTTTAAAATTTTACTACCAAAAAGGTAAAAATGCAACGCAAGCCGCGAAAAAAAATTGCGATGTTTATGGACCTAGTACACATTTGGCACAAATTTGGTTTAAGCGTTTTCAATCCGGAAATTTTGATGTCAAAGATGCACCTCGCTATGGTCGCCCTGTTGGATGCTATTTTTCAAAAAGTGGAGCAAGATCGGCATATCAGTAGTTACGACGTAGCTAAAGAACTGGGTATTGACCAGAAAACAGTTATGGCGCATTTGAAAAAAAATAGGTACACAAAAAAGCTCGATATTTGGGTACCTCACGAGCTCTCTGAAAGAAACCTAATGAATCGTGTACTCATTTGTGATTCTTTATTACGACGTAATGAGACCGAACCATTTTTGAAGAAATTGATAACTGGTGATGAAAAGTGGATCACGTATGAGAAGAACGTACAAGAACGAAGACCCCAAAATTTCTATAGCAATGGGATCATGTCCCTACCTTTAAGATGGCAAAATTAACGAACAAAATGGTACCTAAATACTTTAGTTAAATGTAAATAAACTATATTAAAAAATGTTTTGAATTTTCATATAAAATGCGAAAAGACTTTTTCCCCGACCTATTACATAAGCACAATTACTTATAAGTTTGAGTAAGAAATGGTGATGGTTTACTATGAAATGAAATGAAATAAAATGAAATGAAATCTTTATTTGCAAGGGTCATCCAACAATTTCCCGCCTCTATAACATAGGCATGCAAAAATTTAAAAACATTGTTACAAATTTAGCTATTATTACACAATTATATATTTAAGTCAAGTTATGTATTATATAGAATAATTAATGTCATATTTATTACTTACTGTCAAAAAACTCTTTAATATCATAGAAACATTTATCAGCTAACCATTTAAATAACAGGGATCTCTTCCAGTCAACCGGCCAGTAATTGAGAGGAATGTTTACTTATTATGCGTATGGGGCAGAAGTGGAACAGTACAATATAAAATTACACAATGATACTGTAATAAGTTTCCGGAATAAATATGAAAAAATACTATTAAAGGTACAAAATTAATTTATTGTTTTTCAAAATAATCTCCCTTGGCGTCTATGCACTTTTTCATTCGATGAAACCAGTTTTGAAAACTATTGTGCCACTCCTCTGTGGTGACCTCTGAAACGTGTTTTTCATACTCCTCGACAGCCTCTTCTGGTGATGAAAATCGTTGACCGCGTAATTGGTTTTTAATTTTTGGGAACAGAAAAAAGTCACAAGGTGCCAGGTCGGGACTGTATGCAGGATGACTCATGAGTTCTACATTTTTCGCCTTCAAAAAGTCGTTTGTCTGTCTGGCCGTGTGAGAACTAGCATTGTCGTGGTGCAGGATGATACGGCGTTTACGGTTATTTTTACGGAGTTCGTCAATAACTTCCGGCAAACAAATAGTCGTGTACCAGTCACTATTCACTGTACGACGATTCTCTAAAGCAACAGTAGCCACGTGTCCAGTTTTATTAAAAAAAGAAGCAATCATCCGCTTAGATGCACTTTTCACGCGCGCCACTTTGGTTGGTTTCGGCTCATCTTGAAAGACCCATACGCTCGATTGCTGCTTTGTTTTGGGATCGTAGCAATAAATCCATGTTTCGTCACCTGTTACTATGTCCCACACCAAATTTGACGCACCTTCGTTGAATCTGGTAAGCATGGCACTGCACCAAGTGACGCGGTCCGTTTTTGAGCCTCGGTCAAGTTGTGTGGGATCCACCGCGAGCACAGCTTTCTCACACCCAAATGTTTGTGTAGGATTAATTGTATTTGACTCATGCCTATTTCTAAGGATGCGCGAATTTCATGGTAGGTCACATGCCTGTCTGTTTCAATCATACGGCGCACAGCATCGATGTTTTTGTTGGTCACAGCGGTTGACGGCCGACCATCGCGAGATTCGTCACTGAGATTGATACGACCACGCTTGAATTCTACAAACCAGCTATAAACAGTTGTCTTGCATGGTGCTTCATTGCCAAAAGCTGTTTCAAGCCGAGCGATGCTCTGTTGAGCTGTCAAATTACACTTAAAATCGTAGAAAATCATACTACGAAAATTTTCCCGAGTTAAATCCATGTTGATGCAGACACACAATTTTTTAAATGGCGCCACAAGGTAAAAACAAAAGACAGTCAGATGAAACAAACTGCATTCTACAGCCAAAGAGTTCTATTTTCAAATGTTGCAATAAATTTTTAAATATTGTTTATGTAAGTGGCCAGTTCCGGAAACTTATAGTGCGCCCTATGTAAAAATAATATATAGATGTAAACTACATGAATACAACTAAGAATAAACTTACATATAAGTATACATAAATATACATACTAATATACCTAATATATATATATATATATATATATATATATATATATATATATATATATATATATATATATATACACATATCAAATATTTAAAATATAAACTAAAAAAAAATTAAGTAATTAGGTAGCTCGGAGAAACTTAGGATTCTGAAAAGTTCAATATTTTGTTTTTAAAGGAACCCAAGGACGATGCCATTTTAGTATCTAAGGGGAGTGAATTCCATAGGTGTGCTGCCATCACAGAGAAGGATTTAGAATAAGACTGCGAAGAATGAGGAGGTATATCAAGAAGAATATTGTCAGCGGAGCGTAGGCGGCTGTCAATTTGACGAAAAGAAAATTTTTCGCGAAGGTAATTAGGACAGGAAGGGTTGAAGAGAGCATTGAAAAGGAGAGCGAGAATATGATAGTTACGACGGATTCGGATCGGTAGCCAATTGAGTTTACCACGATATTCAGAAATATGGTCGTATTTACGTAAACCGTAGACATATCTGATGCAAACGTTTTGCAGGCGTTCCAGTTTATCCAATAGTTCCTCGGTAGGATCCAGATACGCGATATCAGCATAATCCAAAAGAGGAATCAGGAGTGAACGGGCTAGCATTGCTTTTGTGTTTGTAGGGAGAAAATGTTGTAGTCTTCTCAGGGAGTGAAGAGCAATAAAATAACTTCCTACTCACCTCATTGATTTGTGGAGCCCAACTCAGGGTTTCGTCAACCGTTATTCCCAGGTTTTTTACGGTCGATGTGAAAGGAATGATGTTTCCATCAAACTGAATGTTGGGTAAAGTGGAGTTGTGGACTTTGCTAATGAAATAAGGACTGTTTGTATCACTGCTGTTATAAACACCCAAGAACAACATTGGTATTTCAATAAGGCCATTTTCCAACTTGCCCTGGCTGGGGATCGAACCCAGAATCTCCAAGTGACAGACAGATTAGCTATACTAATTTATTTATTTATTATTATTATTTTTTATTATTATACTAAGTTACCAATACGCTACGGAGGTTGTGTATAAATTGTCTTACTTCTACCAGACTGTTTTTCGGCATTATTATGACCTTTGACATGCAAATCATCTTTGGACCTGCCTGGGCTCCGAGGCAACATAGTTAAGAAAGCAACCGGGGACTCATTAAGGTAAGGAAGAGTACTTACATCAACAATCACACCAGGCGCTGGAAACCTGTCAATAACTTTCGCCACGTTGCTGGGAACATATCGGTAGAACTCCCTGGAGTCCTTGTACCACTTCACCGAGTACAACGTGTCACCCTCCAGGTCGTACTGGCAGCCAAGCAGCGCCTCGCTGCCTTCCACCGCATGGCCTGCCACTTGCAGGTCCACTATGCGGACGCTTTCTGTGAATTCTGGAAAACATGATTAAGGAACCTTTAGAACAGGAAATGTGAAATCGACGTGTTGAAACTGTAGCTACACACAGTATACATCACGTAGCTACAATACATCTCCATTTTTGGCCAACAACAATAGCACTCGCCCGAGCCGTCAGTCATTACCAAATTAGGGAATTTAACAGGACCCCGAGAGCAGTCGCGCGCCGCGCCAACCAAACACAGGAACGGAAACACAACCATATTGGGCCATTGTTTCGTCTCATAACGATTGTATATAAACCCAAATCTTGTAAATAAATCATGCATTCGACTTTCTACTAAGGAGCTAAGAACACGCTATTTTATTTATCTCCCGTATGTACACGTATCTTACCCACACTTACAATATGATAGCATACTAAGCTACAGTGGTGACCCCGTAAGCTACAAAACCTTCCCATGGAACCTAAGAATAATAAAATCCAGAAGTATAACTAACTGCAAACGAGTCGACAGGTACTTGAAGGGGTGACTCATTCACATAATCATACATCTGTAGCCCTAATGGGGTAGATAGAGCATTAGGGTCTTGCGGCTCTAAGTAGACAGAGCCCAGGAGTGCTATTTTTCATTTAAGGACTCACCGAAACACAAAACGTGTAGTTTTCCAACTCACCGCTCGCGTAAAAAACCATTTGGCCGTATTTTTGAAACCGACGTGTCAGCTAAAAACAATATTGTTTTACGCAGAAAACATCGAAAATATGTCTATGGTTTTCTAAGAATTTCACCATGAATAAAAAAGCAGCTTGAATCGGAATGGATTTTCCATGAAGGGTTTCTTTGACGTATCTACGCCACAAATGTCAAAATTACGTGTGGTCGAGACCACTCGTTGCAAACCTGCGCTAACGACCATTTCGAAAATGCGCCCGTTTGGAAATTCACGTAAACCACTCGTAATGGGACAAGTGATTTCAAAAATGGGTCTCCAGGGCCGTAATATCCAAAGGCCAAGGTTTTAGCGTTATGGTAGCCAAGAAGATGGAAATGTAAATCGAAATAGTGCAACCTATCACTATTTCGATTTACATTTCCATCTTCTTGGCTACCGCCGCTAGCCGCATTGCCTATTAACAGGATTCGCATTTTCGCCCGTTCCTTCGAACGACTTCTATGTAGAGATGCGTAGGTCCGAATGGATACGGTTACTCGGATCCCTTTTCATACCGTCTTATTATAAAACCCAGACTAACTTTGTTACTAGGTTTAAACCATTATCCGCCTAAAATGAAGTTGACATTGACAGGTGAGATAGTATGATATTACTAGATGTCAACTTGATTTGGTCGGATAATGGTTTAAACATAGTAACAAAGTTAGTCTGGGTTTTATAATAAGACGAATTGTGTTTCAGCGTGATGCATATCCAACTTCAAGTCGGACACGATACGTATCACCGGACACGTATCAGTCTAGCGTTGCATAACAATCGATAGTTTGACTATCGATAGTTGACCTTGAAAAAAAGTCACAATATCGATAGGACTATCGAGTATCGATAGTTTCGATTGTCGATAGTTTGCAATGCTATTGATGAAAGGTAAAACTATCGATAGTATCGATACTATTGAATTTAGATACTATCGATAATATCTATAGTATCGATAGTTTTTAATGATACTATCGATACTATTAAATTTAGATACTATCGATATTATCTATATCGTTGCGTCAAGGCAGCATATATGGGGAAGGTATCAGGCCGAAGACCAGTCGGTCGACCCAGATATCGCTGGAGCGATACGGTGCAGGCTGATCTGCGCGAGATGGAAGTGGTCGGCTGGCAAGATATCGCTCAGAACAGGAAATTGTGGGGCTCTTTCGTCTCGGAGGCCAAGATCCACTTCGGGTCGCTGAGCCAGCGGAGTAAGTAAGTAAGTAAGTATTATCTTTAGTATCGATAGTTTTTAATGATACTATCGATAGTATCGATACTGTAACTACTTTTTGACGTGACAACGTCTTATAATTCGATGGAGCCGGCTGCACGCACGAAAAACATGACGCATGTGGCGTTACCTCGCTCTGAGGCGTTCCATTTAAGGCTTGAAGTGCAAGCGAGAGCGCACAACGAGCGACAAAGATGCACAATCGGCCTCGACGTTGTCACGTTCAACTATCGTCAGTAAACCGACTTTACAGATTACCGTTTATGTACGAAAAGCTATCGATAGCTACACTACTATCGATAGTATTATAACATCGATATTCGTCACAATACTATCGATATTAGACTGCCTCTGTGGTCCAGTGGTCAAGGCGTTCGCCTTGTGACCCGGACCGGGTCATGGTTTCGATTCCCACTGGGAAGCATACTTTGTGAAAAGTTGTTTCCAGTCTGGATAGAATATTGCAGGCTTGAATCACCTGATTATCCGAAAAGAAAGATGATTCCGTGTTTCGGAAGGCACGTCAAACTGTGGGTCCCGAACGCCACCCAGCGTTTGATCATCAAACTATCCAAGGACTGATTCCTGGTTTGCCCTTTGGGTTGTGGAGCTCAAACGGCAGTCGCTCCGTGTAAAAAACAGTAACCTCGTCAAATCTCCTTGGTTAGGTAGCGGACCCCGGGCTCTGAAGCGTTACTGCTGAGGATGCAACCGGGAATACGCTCGGATGATGATGACTATTGATAGTTTTTAATACAAATAGTACCTTTACAATTGATAATATCGATTTTTTAAATTAAAAACCATCGACACTATCTATAGTATTGATACTATTGATAGTCCTATTGATATTGTTACTGTTTTTTGAGGTCACGATAGTATCGATAGACTATCGATTTTATACTATCGGTTGCAACGCTTTATCAGTCTACGCTGCCTACGCACGTAGCGCAGAAGAAATCATCATCGCACCATAAGTGCCGGACCAGACGAACGCAAGTTGCGTCGCGCAACTTGCGTCGCGTTACGCGCTTACATAGCATTTCATACAATTTCTACCAATCGTTCACACGACGCGCAAGTTGCGTCTCAACGCAACTTGCGCTGCGTTACGCGTGCTCGCACGCGCCTGCACAGAGGTCGCGTAGTGTTAGAAAGCGGGACAAAAATGTTTTGAAAAACTTATTTTTGAAATACAAAACCGACCTTGTCTATGAGACTTGTCTTTAAAAAATAGTGGCATTTCACCATATTCTCTCCACACATCGGTTGTCTGGAAGAAATGTGCTTTTAGCGATCTAACCGAGCTACATTTTAACTATTTTTATTTTTTGGTCTTCAATAAAGTATTGCTTACTCATCATTATGTTGGGTACCGTACATTTTTTTTCTCGTTATTTATAATAAGCACCATGGAAGTTTAACTTGTATAAAAGTTGAATGAGGTATTCCACTTAGGGCACCCGTCTGAATGGCCATGGAATCACCTACGCGAATGGCACCTGGTCTATTCCACGAAGGGCACCTATTTTTTACCCCGAAGTGAACCTATACATCAGCAGCCTAGTGCTGGGATTTAAATATTTTAATTTATATATATATATATATATATATATATATATATATATATATATATATATATATATTAATTTTTATCTATATATTTATTTATATATATAGATAAAAATTAATGTAACTCACTCACTCATCACGAAAACTACCAAGCCAATGAAGATATAGATATAGAAGGTGGAGTGTGACTAAGAGACGCCCACTAAGCAAGAATTTTTTGAAATTTTATCCCTAAGAGGGTAAAATAGGGGTTACCAGTTTGTATGGAACTTAGTAATTTTTAAAGTGAGACACACGAAATTTTTAATTTATTTTAGTAGTTAGTAGAAAATAATAATGCATTTATTAGATTTTGAAAATTACATCCCTATAGGGGTGAAATAGGGGTTGTAATTTATATGAATCTTCGTTATTTTTGAAGCGAGACATGACATTTTTAAATTAGTGGTCAATTAAAAATAACATGACAGAAATTACATTTAAAAAATTGCATTCCCTGGGGTGCATTAGGGGTTGCGAATTTATATTATTATTAAATTTCATTTTTGAGTGATAGACAAAAAAATATTAGACAAATAGATCATTTGTTCTCTTTTGCTCTAGCAAATGACGGGAACGGGAATGGGAACGGGAACAGGACGTACAAACCAATTAAAGATTCTATTAGAACCATTTTCGACATCTACGCGAACGAAGTCGCGGGTAACAGCTAGTTATGAATAAAAGCAATATAATTCACTAAAACGTTAATTAATTACGCATACATTCAGACATATTAACACGTCTTTATAACATTCGGAATAAACAGAGCCCGAGGCCGTCAGAACAAAGGCCATACGAATTACGCATATGTACTTAGTACAAAAGAATTGTGACTAGGTGTCATTTAAAGAAAAAGTTAAAAATATACTAGTACCTACATTTTATTCATAACGAGTAAAACAATTGGCAATTTCGCATCTGCTGTGCTCTTCTTGGACAAAAATGTAAAAATAAAAAGTTCATGAAAAGCACCTGCGAATATTAGGTGTCCTATGTGGAATGGTATAGGTGCCATTCAGATAGGTGGCCTTAGTGGAATACATCAGTTGAATCAGTAAAGAATCCAAACAAAAACCAAAATTTCATTTCCATGTGTACGCAATCCGATTTCCAAACCACTGTGTGGGGCATAACACGAGGTAAAAGCGAGAAAGAAGTAAAGCGGTTTTTACACTATCCAATTTTAAGAGTGAACTAGTCGATACTTTTTCTATATTTCGGAGGGGATTTCCTTTACTGTTTGACACATACAGTACATGCATAGTTTAACATGATATCGTTTTGTCTCATTAATCTCATTATACATTTTGTCTGTACAGATACAGAATAGTAAAATAATTATAAAAGCCATTAAAAAGTTATGAACCATCAAATATTCGTTACTTTTGCATATTTTTACGCAAATCATCATCATCATCAATCAATCAGGCATCTTTGGTGCCATTTTTCAAACGTGGAGTCGCTTAGCGATAGGTTATTTGTATGGAAATCGTTTAGGCAACTCAAAAATGGCGTACGATTTAGGATGCGAGTAAAGATTGTGTAATCACCAGCGATTCTAACTCTACTTACAATGCGACGTAAATAAGTTGAACAAAAATGGCGGTTTTCAAAGAATTTTTGTACAAATTCTCGACAAGTAAATTGAACTAAAACGGCCGTCGTCGGCGCATTATTTGTACCTGCGCCGATAACCACCATTTTGGTTTAACCTACGTGCCGAGAATTTGTACAAAAATGCTTTGAAGTCCGCCATTTTTGTGTCGCATCGTACCATCCTACCTAGTTAGGATGCTAAGTAGAGTTCTTTAAAATCGGATAGTGTAATAACACCTTAAGTATGTTCATGTCGTTGGCTGCGTGTCGGCTTGTGCAACTCAAAAGAATCAAAGAAGCACCGCCTTCTTTTTTCGATTGCCGCCGTCGAATACTAGAAGAGGTCAAAGCCGCCGCCGGAATAGAGTAGATACAGACAGATTCATACAGTACAAATGCGACAGTAGACATGGAAAATTGCAATGAGTACATTTACACAGCAAAACATTTTTATCCAAGTGACCAAAAGAAGGGTTATGTGTTTCGAGTGTAATTATATATTTTTTAAGCATCCCCCCCTTTAGCTTAAATGGCTTGATTGAAAGTACTAAAATTAATTTCTTCTTAAGGTGAGGTTTTTGTAAACTCGAGGCGGCTGAGGTGCAAGGCAATCTACGAGATGCCCCAGTTAATTACCTATTCAGAGTGACGGGGGAGCGGGAAGCGCAGAATGAAAGCAGAATGATGAGGAACGTAGATTTTATCGTTTTCTTGTTATAAATCTTAACCTTTTGTGTGTGGCTATACCGGATCCAGGTATAAATAAATTGTTTTACTATTGTGTCTAGTTTTTGCAACACACAAAATGTTAAATAACTAATTTCAGAACTTTATGACTTTGCACATTCAATCTACTTAGTACTTCACCAGTATATCTTTATATATTAATACTATCCGTAGTCCACAGGCCACAGCTTTACCCTTGTGGACATTTTTTTAAATATTTTTAGGTTTCCGAACAAAAAATTAAAAAACGAAACCCTTACAGGATCACTCGGTCAGACGGACGGACAGACAGATGCAAGCCGTGCATTTGTCTGTCCGTCCGTCTGTCACATCCAATTTGTTCTAAATCTTCTAGAACAAATCAGGTGAAACTCGGTAGAACGGTGTAATCATATGGCCCAAGCACAGTTGTGTTAAGTAAATTTTTTAAAGGGTCATTTTCGAGGAAGGAATTTGGAAATTTAAAAAAAGGTACCGTGTCATTTATCAAATAAAAGGGCTCCTTATGAGGATCATATTATTGTTATTATTATAAAATAAATAGTTTTGTTTTTATTCATAAAAAAGACGAAAATTGACGAAAATTGACCCTGATCACGGAAACTACTGAATCTACAAATTTGAAAAAAATACAGTATATAGTTTATTGCTTTTAAATTACAGGAATAATAAGGAAATAAAATTTTTGAAGTGAAAACTTCTTTAGCGGCGTTGTACACTTTTTTTATGTGTAAAAAATGTTAAGCTCAGGGCGTCAGGACATGGGACCCTGATCGAAAATTCGTAAGACGGATGGAGAATAGACAGCCGGCGCAGCGTAGGAGAGGAAGTATCCCTTGAAATATCTTTCTACGGCGCGGCGAAAATGTTTGCCTGCGCCAGCTGTTTCGTTTAGGCGGCGCAGGGCGCTTGCGCGATGTTCGTGTGTGTTTATGTCAGCGTACCACGCGCATCCATGGATAGTGACAGTGACAGCTGATGGCTCGACTGCTGTGTATTCGTAAAATTTGTGTATATAAAGTGTTTACTTAATGTAATATAAATTGTCATGTTTGTGTTCGATACCGCAATAAATGAATATTATATTCTACCTCATAAATGATAGTTCTTAAGCAATTCGTGCAAAATTATTCCCTTACCATTCCAAAATATCTAAAATGCACAACGTTAATAATCAAGTTTTCACTTCGGCCGGCACTCCCGGAGTGCAACCCGTCGTTTTGTGTTTTTTTAATAAGGTTCATTTTCGAGGGACAAATTAGGAAATAAAAAAAAATAGTTTTGCAAACCTTACTGTGTTATATACAAATGAAAGGTCTCGTAATTAGGATCTCAAATATATTTTTGCTATTATTGTCAAATAAATAGTTTTGATTTTATTCATGAAAGAAGATGAAAATTTACCATTTGCCCCTGATCTCCGAATGACTGAGGCTAAAATTTTGAAAAAAAAATACAGAATATAGTTCATTGCTTGTAGATTACAAAACAAATAATAAAAGAATTCTATCAATTGAAAATGAACTGGAAAACTCAAAATACGTTCACTTACAAAAAATTTATGGTATTGTACGGAACCCTTTTCACGTGTGTTCAACTCACACTTGCCCGGTTTTTAGGGTTCCATTGTAAACAAGGAACCCTTATAGTTTCGTCATGTCTGTCTGTCTGTCCATCCGCGGTTTTACTCAGAGACTATAAGTACTAGAAAGCTGTAGTTTGGTATAGGTATGAATATTAATCATGCCAAAAAAGTGGTAAAATAAAATATTGGAAACAAAAAAAATTGGTTAGCTCCCATACAAGTAAAGTAACTCTTTTTTTTCTCGACTAACCCATCGTGTGGGTTATAGTTGAAAAGGGATTTTAAAAATATTGTGAGCTTGAGTCATTTTTTGATTACGGTATCCGTTTTTGAAATATTTGGTTTTATTATGCAAATTTGTATTAGAGTCAAGTGTCCCTTGAAAATTTGCAAATTTTTCCCTCTATTATTAAACGGTTATATATGGACATGTGAAAAATTAACAGTAGTTGTATATAATAATAACGAAGTTTGAAGGAAAAAATATCAGAGCTAAGTAGGGTTTACAAATTAAAAAGTTATAAGCGACCAACTTATAAAATGTACTTAGAAAAGTTCATACAAATTCAATAAAAGGTACCAGACGGACAGCGGAGTCTTAGTAATAGGGTCCCTATTACTAAGACTTCGCTCTCCGTCTGTCCGCCCGTCTGTCTATCTTTCACCAGGCAGGATCTTATTAACCGTGCGTGATGGTGATAGATAGACAGTTGAAATTTTCACAGATAATGTATTTCTATTGCCGCTATGACTACAAACTAAAAACAGAATAAAATAAATATTTCAGTGGGCTCCCATACAACAAAGGTAAAGGAACTCTTTGTGCTCGAGTCCATCTCGCACTTGGACGCATATATCTAAACGTCAAAATAAACATTTTCTACGGGATTTGTATGAAATAAAGGCAGGTGACGTCATAGTTTCTTGGAGTCAAATAGCGCTCTTAATATATATTTTTTCTGCAATAATAAATAAATAAATAAAAAAATCACATGGAAAGTGTATATGATCAATGACAAGTAACATTATTTTGTAACGTTTTATTTTCTGAACAGTACCTAATAATGTATTATCGACCTTGGAAAATACCCAATTGTCGCATCTTTACTGTGTGTACTCTTTGTCCGCGGTATAGCTTCTTTGTCGGCTTTTCTAATAGCCGTCCGCGACAGTCGAGAACGAAAGCGGTACTTTTGAACTCTTTGTGCAAACACCGACACGCGATAGACAGTTTTCTATTTCGCTCTTGCCTGGCTGTGTGCCTGGTGTCGCCGCGGCGCCGTATGTGTTACTATGGTTACGTTACGGCTCGTTCAGTTTCATTTTTCATCTCGCTGTATTAGGTACATAGGTATCCTTTTGCCGCTTATTGCCGATTTCTGATAAGAAATCAACCGGCAATGAACGTTATTAAAAATAGGTAGGTCCCTCTGATATGTACGTGTAGTGTGAAAGTTTAATTTTTGGCAAATATTTGAAGAGTTTCGAATGTTTGAATGTTTATTATAAATTTTTGGTAGATAAAGTCCAGGCAGTTATGTTTATACCTACCTAGTTCATATTATTACATACATAGGTAGGCACCTCACTAGGTAATGAAAGTAATATAAGCATATTTCATTATCATGTGTTTATGGTTATAGTCTTCGAGTATGGTCTAAGGTTATGGTCGAAGGTCTAAGGGCCTTAATCTGTATCACCCCCCGCAAGCTTTTCAAAGGACCGGGATGACCAAACTCGTAACTCCCACAGTTAGGAAGTAGGAAGAGGTAGGTACAAATAATAGACCAAGCGAGCAAAATGTGCGAAGCGTCTCAGTTTCGAGATTGGCCTTAAATGTTTTTGTCCGGCTGTTCTCGCCTAAAAATCGCATTTCTCAACCGATTCTTGTGAAATTTTGTAAGAAGTTTCAAAAATTATGTAGAACTTTCGGGAAAATTCAAATTATTGAAATTTTTTAAAATAGCAAAAAGCGGGCAAATCGTCTTAATATTTAATTTAATAAAATAGCATACTTCAGCCATTCGGAATTTAAAAAAAAACTAATTATACTTTTTTTGTTACCCTTATTAGGACGCCACTTTTTTTTCTGAACCACTTTTTAGTAATAATTAGGTAGGTACTTATCAGCCATCTAGGTTAGGTATTTATAACATACTTACTTATGTTTATGTATCTTATTTGTGTTTATATTTTGTACCTTTACCTACCTACTATGTTATATTTTAGTTTTTATTAATATATTAGGTATAGTCGTATTTATTCATACGACGCCATGGACAGAAAAATATATTGAGATAATAGGGGTGACGACAGGGTGAAAAAGGTATGATTACCTGCAAAGATATATAGATAAATAATATGTAGATATAAGTTTGTTGAAATAAAATAGCAAAAAGTAAATAACGTACCATGATTATAATCCGTTTTTTAGATTAAATAAAAATAATGGACCCATATTTTCAGTTTACCAAAAAAGTAAAAATTCTTAAAGACACGGAGCATCAAATTTCCGGAGTGGGGGCTTGCGACGTCACCGTTAAGTAAAAATCGCACCTCGCCATGATGTCATACGAAATTTTAATGCGCTGTATCTTTTTAACTTTTTGTTTCTCAGAGAAAAGAAAAAATAAGTGTATAATATATTTTTTCATTCGTCATGCCTATTCAGTGTACTTATTCTGATGAAGCCATTAACAGGACAATCCATTTGGACAATGATTGCCTTCATTCAGACAAAGCCATTGACAGGATAATCTACAAAGATAATTACTGTTTTTATTCAGACAAAGCCATTGACAGGACAATCCACAAGACAATATTATCTTCATTCATACGACGCCGTTGACAGGACAATATACTGAGTCAATTCATTGTCTTCCTTAAGGCGAAGCCATTGGAAGAACAATTCACTAAGATACTTCATTGTTTACATTCATATGAAGCCATTAAAAGGATAAGCCACTAAGACAATGATTGTCTTCATTCTGACAAAGCCATTGATAGGACAGCCTTCTTAAACAGTTAATTGTCTTAGTGGAATCCAGTTGGACAGTGATTGTCTTCATTCATACAACGCCATTGACATGACAAACCACTAAGCCAATTTATTGTCTTTATTCAAACGAAGCCATAGACAGGACAAACCACTAAGATAATGATTGTCTTAATTCAGACAAAGCCATTGATAGGACAATCCACTTACACAATGATTATCTTCATTCATACGAAGCCATTGACAGAAAAATCTACTATGACAGTGATTGTCTTCATTCAGACAACGTCATTGACATGGCAATCCACTAAGACAATTCATTGTCTTAGTGGATTGCCTTGCCATGTCAATGAGTCTTCATTCAAACAAAGCCACTGACGGGATAATCCAATTAGATAATGATTGCCTTCATTCAGACGAAACCATTGACAGGACAATCCACTAAGACAATATTGTCTTTTAGCCAGCTAAATTGAACAAATAATCTGTGTGCGTCATTATGTACTTAGCGCATCTTGCGCGGGTAAAGCGGCCACACGGAGCGCGAGTTGCGCGGCGCAACTTGCGCTGTTACGCGACGCAACTTGCGTCTCGTTTGTTTCGACCCTAACATGTATCCGTTAGGTTAGTTCCTTTATCTACACCCATGCTATAAATCCTCTATAAAAGTTTCTGAAACAGTTAGCTTATTGCCAACATTAAAACACTCAGTGTCATAACAACCATTATATCACCCAAACGAGTGGTATAATGTTGTACTAAGTTTCACTATGCAACGCAAACTCAATCATTTACTCATCAAACAGCTACATTCTTTATGAATTTTCAAAAAAAGAACATTTTTCATGTACGCGTGGTTTACTACCACAGCTCCGTAATTTAAAAAAGGAACTTATTGGTTATTCGAATTCACGACGTAGCCCGCCATTTTTGTTCGATATTTACTAATATCGAACAAAAATAATTTGCATTTCAATAATTATTGTACATTACAAAATTTAAACAATTATTACAATAAATAATTTCATTATTCCCTATACATACTAGTTTGTATTAAATACTCAGCAATTAAACTTACCAGGAATTTACACGAGAGTTCTTAACACTGTACAACAGCCTATGGATTTAGAACCCTTTATAGAGGATTCATATCATGGGTGTAGATAAAGTTATGTATGCAACTGTAATAATTAGGTATTAAAACACTCATGTGATACTATTATCACACTCGGCTTAGTCTCGTGTGATAAACCCACATTCGTGTTTTAATACCCCTTATTATAGTACAGTTGCATAAATAACTATTAAAATTTTACCCCCCTATTCATAAAAAATACAAACGTAATCTAAACCTCTTTTACTTAAAATATGTTTTGTCTCGTTTTCGCTACGTCAAATATTATAAGATAAGATAAGATAAAATTTCTTTATTGCACCAACTAAGTATGACAATAATCAAAAGTACATTTAAAATCTAGTAGGTACAAAGGCGGGCTTATCACTGAAGCGATTTCTTCCAGCCAACCTTTGGGTAGAGAAAACTATAAAAGATGTGGGGGAGTTGGCGCAGTTAGAGTATTACAGTGTAGAAGAATATAAGTATACCAATAAATAATAGGAGTACATACTATAACAAATAAATGAACAATAAAGTAATAGAAATACATAAACCATACAATTTGTACGAACATTAAAAAAAGTAAATGAAAGTAGCCAGTAAAAAGAAAAGAAGTTTAGAGATATTAGTTAGAGCTAGAGGAAAGGTAATGAGACGTTACCAAATCTTTGAATTTTTTCAATGATTCCACTTTACGAATATCCAGTGGCAAAGCATTCCAAAGTTTTACTATAAAGAGGGAAAGGGGCAAAACATGCTTTAACTAAAATAGGTTTAGCAAACGGTTGTTGTTTTTTTATGAATTTGATTGTTAGCATACTAGCAGAGATGTCCCAGATTCTACAGGGCCGGTGGACTACGCAACGCACCGTAGTTTAGTTACATGACCCATACATGTCCGGCGGACATGAGACCTGGATACGATTCCGCAGAGTTAGATCTGCACCTGGATCCGACTCCGTAAAAATGGCAGAGTTTAAAAAAAACATGGGATTCTTCCCAGCCCTTTGTTAGCAGCTACAGCACGTTCTAAGTTTTTTTTTCTCTCCAGCTAGCATCTAAATAGACAGAGATTCAAAGGTTACTTTTAGCTTGATTTGACCAGTTCTATTAATATGTACTTTTGAAATAGGATCAACTTTAAACTGTGTTACTAAATAATCACAATAAAAGCGTTTGCCTTAACATATTTTAGAATCTATTCAAATAATATTCTTTGAATATACAAGTTTACTAAGCTTACGATTTGCGAGAGCTAAAGTCTAATATGGAATCTAATAATGCGAATTAGATTAATAAAATATGTGCCCACTAGAGAACTGTAGATATTTATCTTTGTTAAATTTATAGAGGTCCATTGTAAACGCCTGGGGCACACTTTACTCATTGATATAAATACCAATCGTCCTCATGCCGCAGGAATAAATCTCGCTTTACAGCCGATAAAACGTGAGCCGCTTGTCAAAGATCCTTCTGCAGAAGGCTGTTTGAACTCTGATTCTTATGCCTGGCGTTGTCTTCAATCTTGGTTTGTTTATGTATTTTCCCTTTGATTTTCCCGGCATCAAATTTTTTATCTTTCTTTATTTTCAGAAAGTAGCATAAAATAAATTTTAACTGTTGTAGATTCTAATCGCTGTTGTGTACTTATACTCTTAAGGAGTTCAATACATACAATTCAATATTTTACTATTGTTTTGACTAATTCAATAAAAACATTTGTGACAGTAACATCTCTATTACTATTTTCTTACAAATGACTAACATTTAAGCGCCTTAGACTCAATATTACAACAATAACAAACTGTTTTGCTGTGTTAATTCAATCAAATATAATTCTTTATTGTCATAGGATATTTCTAATACCTCTTAATAATCGTCACTTTGTTTTGTTGCACAGTAGGGGTGAAGACAGGGTTAGAAAAGTATAACTGTAATTAGTCCGTCTTTTAATTATCCAAAAATACGAAAAAAATGCATTCTATGTATATGTTGACCGCGACCAGCTGAAACCTAATCATCTAAGTTTTTTTTAAGCTATTCGTGTCCCACCGCTGGGCAAAAGCCTCCCCTCTTTCTTTCCAAAATTCTCTATCCTGTGTATTTTCTCTCCAGTCCCTGTTGTAACTTTTAAAGTCGTCTGACCATCTCGTTTTAGGCCTTCCTGTCTTCCTATAGCTATCAGTTGGAATCCAGTTAGTTAGAGTGTGGGCCCATCTTTCCGGTTGATCATCTAAGTTATAAATAAATAAATATTTTTGGGCAAATTAAGCAGATAGAGCTAGCCCAAAGTAAGTTCAAGACGTGTGTCATGGAATACTAACTCAACGATACTATATTTTATAAGAAATATTTAAATAAATAAACACCCAAGACCCAGGTCAATCTGAAAAAGATCAATTTCCGTTTTCACCTAACCGGGGTTCATACTCGGGTCCTCCAGTGTGACAGCGTGGCATGAGGGCCACTGAGGTCGTCAAAGTTAGTTGCTATGTAAAGCAAACAATTTTTTTATTATATATCGATTTATTATAATGTTCCTTGAAGACAGTTGTTCTGTGTCATGCACTGAATCTACACTTAAAATAAATCCTAATCATAATTCTAACTAATATTATAAATGTGAAAGCGAGTTTGTTTGTTATCACTTCACGCTTCAACCACTGAACTATCACACTTCACACTAATATTATAAAGGCGAAAGTTTGTGAGTGTGTATGTTTGTTACTTCTTCACGCGCAAACGTTAGGACCAATTTTGAAAAAAATTTGTAAGCAGGTAGCTGACATCCTGGATTAACACATGACCACTTTTTCCGCGCGTAACACCGCGGGGCGCAGCTAGTTTAAAATAAATTTGCTATGAATATAGTTTAAGATAATGGCTGGACATAGAATAGTTTTTATCCCAAAATTCCCACGGGAAGCGAAGCCCATGGGTACCACTAGTTTAGTATACAATGTGGAAGTTACAAACCCATAATAAATCAAACCACGGGCTATACTGGATGGATAATATAATGAAATGAAAATAACAGTCAAGAAACAAAAAAAAAATCCCACATTACAATACAATTTGCCCGGGCGGCTGCTCACATTCGTGCGGAAGTGCTATTTGTTTTTAGTTTTTGACTGTTATTTTAATTTCATTATACTTGTTAATGATCAGAACAAAATATTGTCAATAACTTAGCTTAAAAATTTTTCAAAATTCTCAATAGATGGCGTTGCGCAAAATGTAAAACGCGATATGGTTTTGTTTGTTAAAATCATCTTATTATTTTCATACATAAAAGAAGTTGTGATCTTTGGATCCGTTTCATATACGAACCACTTGTGTATTTGTGTTAAACTAGTACAATATACAGTCTACGCAAATCTGAACCTCTGGTTTCATTTTTGAACCCTTGTTCACATCAGAACAACTATTAGGCCAAATTAGGATAGCGCTCTCCACTGGGGTGCTGTTCAATACTACAGTGATCTAGTAAAGCCTGTGGTTTGATTTATTACGTGTATATGTCCCTTCCACATTGTATATACTTAAGACGTTATTATTCTAATAATATGTCTGCATCAAGGACTCTATCCATCAACTAAAGTTATATTCACAAATCTAATATGAAGTTCCTTTGATCAACCGAATGATTGAAAAGTTGTGTCTACATTTTCCTGTCTGTTTACATTTAGATTAACAGAGATGGCGGGTAGTCTGCCGTGTACAGTTTTGTAAACCGAAATCAGTTTCTAGGCTAGGCAGATGAGACCATGAATAGGAAACAAGTCATTGTTAAAAAAAATATTAATTTAAATAAGCTTTTATTTATCTAAAAGAATGAACTTAAAAGTTTAAAGTGCTTCTCAACACAAATCAAACGAGGTCATATTCGTTGGGGTTACGTCGTTTCATTACAGAGTTCCAACGGCCACCTTCCAGCTCCATCATCAGATCAGCTCCATGTCATCATAATATTGCATAGTCACGCGATACACGTATGCGTGCAGAATTTCAGCTCAATCGGAAACTGGGAAGTCAAAAAAAGTCAAAAAAAAAGTCAAAAATCATTTATTTATCTTTGGATATTTATATCACTTGATAATTGTCATTTCTTTTTTCTTTCGATTTCTTAATAGTTAGTTGTTGACGTCAGATCATTTACTTACAACTAAGTTTACTGCCGCCTCCAAAGCGCAAGTACAGAAGAAGCGGTAACAAACTGTACTCCAGCATTTTCTCCAAAAACGTCAACCTAACAATTATACTGATATTAAAATTAGATGTGAGGACTGAGAATACATTGCTATGTCATAATTATTAATTAAAAATGTCAAATTTGAAATTGATGTCAATTTGTATAAAATTCATGTACTGATTGTACTCAAATTATGTCATTTGTGAGTGTACAAATATAAACCTTTAAAAGGGACCCGCGCCAAGCTCAAGCCAGACGTTTTTGTCTTTAAGATAATCATCGGTTCCGTAATAAGCCTTCTCACAAAGTACTTTTGAGTGAGTCAAATTCAACTTGCAAGATTTGATTACGGACAGACAGACCGGCAGACAACGGGACAGGTGAAACTAAATTTAAGCTTGTTATAAAAAAAACACAAGCTTTTCCTAACGATACTTCTAGTAAGTAACGAGTATTCTGTCAAGAAGATAACAGAAAAGTATCGATGTCCATAACTCATATCACATAAAAAACAACTTATGAAAAATAAGAAGTTACAATTTGTGTAAGAAATGAAAACAATAGGAATTTAAACTAACACGGCGACTTTTTCACCACCTTCCAAAATTTTGAAGCCTGTTAAGTCCGTGATTGTTCTGATAAGTATCCACATGATTTGCATACAAATTTAAAACCCTGGACACACACACCGTTTATATTTTCCAGGTAAATTACAAACCTAAGCTCTCAAGCGTTAATACCTAATAACTGATTTTCATCAAACATGACTCAGAACCACCGATAGGGAAGTTGCTTTCCAGTAAAAAAAACACGACGGGTTGCACTCCGGGAGTGCCGGCAGAAGTGAAAACTTGAATATTAACGTTGTGCATTTCCATGGATGCGCGTGGCACGCTGTAACATAAACACACACAAACATTCGCGCAAGCGCCCTGCGCCGCCTAAACGAAACAGCAGGCGCAGGCATACATTTTCACCGCGCCGTAAAAAGACAGGGGGATACCTTCTCTCCTACACCGCGCCGCGCCGGCTGTCTACTCTCCATCCGTCTTACGAATTTTCGATCAGGTCACGTGTCCTAACGCCCTGACGCTTTTTTATTAATTGCTTGAACATTTTTTACCCATTACAAAAAAGTGTACAACGCTGCTAAAGAAGTTTTCACTTCACAAAAAAGCATTGAAATCGGTCCATGCGTTCGAGCGCTACAATGTCACACACAGACAGACGTTAGTGTTAAACTTATAACACTCCTCTTTTTTGTCGGGGGTTAAAAATATGATTATTGAGAATCCGTTAGTTGAAAGAGTTGATTTGTATGAAAAAATATTTTTTTAATTTATTATTGTTAAAAGCGATTTCCAAAAAAGGGGAAGTTATCAATTCGTCGGAATCTTTTTTTTATGTATGTTCACCGATTTTTCGTAAACGCCTGGACGAATTTGGAAATTATTTTTTTGTTTCAAAGGGCATACTTGTCAGATGGTCCCTTATAAATGTTATCGCAATCGGATGTGTAGTTTGGGCGTAAAGTCGTTTTTTTTTAATAAATTAAAAAAGTAGTTAGCGTCATTTAAATATTAATATAAATAGGGACAAATAACACTAACTGAGCTAGCCCCAAAGTATCTTCCAACAATATTTTTTATACAAAGCCCTACTAAGAAGCCCCATTTTCGGCAAGTTAGAGGATTTTGTTTGAAACTTGAAAATAAGGAAAAAATTAATAAATATATAGGGACCAATAACACTGATTGAGCTAGTCCCAAAGTAAGTTCGAGACTTGTGTTATGGGATACTAACTCAACGATACTATATTTTATAACAAATACATATATAGATAAACATCCAAGACCCAGGACAATTTAAAACCAACTTGCCCTAACCGGGGACCGAACCTAGGACCTCTGGGTGGCGGACTAGCATGGTGACCACAGAGGTGGTCTTTGACTAAACTTGCCATATAAAGGCTGGTGGATAAAAAGTCAACCAGTATTTTTATTGACAAAGTGGTGGTTTCGAAAAGATCCATCGATGGATCACTATTTATTTTAGAGTCAGTGATTTATTGATTAGATCTACATTAGATCACAATATCGCAGCGTCCCAATTTTTCCGTTTATTGGTTATTACGAAATCCGTCAAGGATCCCTATTGATTGATCACACATTAAAAATAGATATGCTGTCACGAAGCGGCGGTGGCCGAAGCTTAGGCATTGACTGTGTGCGTCTCTAATTTTTCTCATAAAATATGTGTCACAATAAAGTTTGACATAATTTTTTAAATATAATCATCATTATTTATTTTTCATTAATAAATGTCCATTTTTACAAAAAAAAAAAAACTACAAATAACAATGAAACTTCAACGCATCGCCACGAGACAGAGTACCCAGAAGGCTGACAGCATTGCCCCTCTGCATCGCAATAGAAATTCTTAGTGCAGAGAAACTGCCCGCCTTTGGATCGCCCGTAACATCGCAGAGAAGCATTGAAATCTCAGTCACAAAAGTTTTTACTTCTGGGCCCCACGGACACATCGTCTTATGGCGAAGGGATCATACGAGTAATTACTCAAAACATTTATTTCTCATATTTTTCTATCATATATATTTTTTTTACATAATTTAAGCTGTCATAAATATCAATGGTAATATGAATCTAAAGTCATAATAATAACTACTAATAATTTCCATACACATTTAATGAAGTCATAAAATGTCAGACAGAAAGTAAGTTTTGCAAAGTTTCTGTTTGCTTTGAGTTATTTAATTTGGTAGTTAGTTGGGTAGTTTACATGACTCTTCAGAACACTTGGCCCACCCCTGCCGCACCATAACCTTATACTACCTGACTTGGGTGGTCTACATAGGTAATAAGCATTATAATAATGCCCGGACGGATAAAATATAATAAGAGTTAAAAATATAGATGTATCTTTTGGCTAACCCCACTTATCATATAAGGGAAAAAAGGTGATAATGTATAATTCTACAAAAATAATATAAAAAAAACTACATTATGTTAAACTATGGTTATGAGAAGAAAAGTCTTGACAAAGCCATTATGAGTAACTATATTAAGAATAAATGAAATAGATACTTATAGGAACTAATGATTATGTCTACAAAAACATTATGTGAAACTATGCGATTATGTGAAACATTATGTGAAAAGACGACCTCTGCAGTCTAGCACGCAGTTACACCGGAGGCATATGTTTATATTTATGATTATGTTATAAAAGTTATGAAAAAATCTTTATGAGACCAGCAAGTGACTATTAAAGGTTTTACAGAATAGTAATTTCATTATTAGTATTTAAATAGTCATTGTGTCCGCTTCTTCCTTTAAATAACATTGAAAAGAGCTTGACCTTTAAATATATAAGAATAAGACCGTCATTGAGATAAGATTTGTGCCTATATTGTTTCTTGTTGTTTTGTAATTTTTGTGTGTTTATTGTGGTGAATAAAGTTCATTTCAATTTATACACTTACGTCAATTTGTATTGTATAAGGGGACAGGCATATGTGCGGAGTGACATTAGTGTTATAAGAAAAATCCCAGAATCCTCAATGTATAGTTAAAATTAATCGTAAAGAAATAAAATACTTTTTCTGAATTTTAATTTATTCTGCTTTTGCGAATTATTTTTTTACAGATTTGACCCAAAAGGCGTTTTTTTGGCGTGTAATTTGGAGTGAAAATAAAGTTTTTTTTTATGAATTGAAGAGTTATGTAAGCATATTCATGTTGTGCCTATGTGATTCATTAAAGCATTATCTGGACAAAAATAAAACAAGAGATAACCTTAAAAACAAAAATTCGTTATCTGTCTATACTCGTCATTCACCATTTACCTTGTACGCGTGATCAAAGATAATCCCTCCAGAACTCCAATTAAAAATTAAACAGTAAAGTTTTGTCTCAAACTATGCACATTATATTTAAAAAAAATCAATAATAACGTCAAATATGACCAAAAAAACTTTTACCCCCACTACATAGAAAATTAAGTTATTGAAAATAGAGTAAAATTATTTTTGTGAATCGTAAGCTCATATAACATTTTTTACATTACTGACTTCAAAATTAGCCAAGTTTCATACAAACTTTTTAACTTCATTTTAAACTTTTAGGCACAGAGCAACACGGAACTTTAGGAGATGAATTTCCAAAAATACTTTCTTAGTGCACACTGATGTCATTAAAAAAAAAACGTTTGTGCAAAATTTTAATGCTTCTAGACCCAGCGGCTTTAGCTGTGCATTGAGCGGTCAGTAAATATATATGTCAGCCAGTCAGATTCTTCTTTTATATGTTAAACTCTTATTTTGTTATTAAATATCATATTGTTACTTACATTAGTTCGAAAACTTTTTTTTTATCCACAATACTGATATTTTATAGGTAGTTAAGAAAACTTATTCTACACCTTTAGGGTTGAGCTAGATTTGGCAGCAAAGAACAGCCATTTCCTATGCTGCTAATCTTTTGTCACTGTCGCTATCGCTCAGAACCGTCATTTGCTAGAGCAAGAAAGGGCAATTACTCCATAAAATAACTAGACAGTCGTTTAATAGTGACAAATTCAAAGTACCTTGATATCGCCGCTGTTCCGCTTTTGAATTAAAAGTCCAGAATGACGGAAAATTTTTCTTTATTTATTATTAGAATATTTTGTAATTAAAAATAACCAAATTATATGAATTTTATGGCATGGCATAGGAAAACATCAGAGTTTTTTTTTTTCACCTTTATGCTCATGATAGTCAAAGCATAGGTGACACATTGTCTCTTAATATATTTAATTCGAAACTAAAAGACTCGTATCTGATATTCCACTTTCAGAATAAAAAATTGGTAGTAAAAGTTTATTACTATAATTAGACATGACAGCAAATCAAAAATAATATGACAGTTACCTTGGCTGGACAGTAAAATCACGAACAACACTAAGACATGCATTTTGGAATAAAATGAATTAAACTTATTACAATATCCTCATCACTACACTGCACAAGGAATATCTACACGAGTACTCAATTAACTATGCGATTGATAATAATTTTTGCGAGAAATCTGTCGTTTGCATTGATACAGAAATGGGCCAGCGAATTCCGGCGACGCGTCTAAATTTAAAACTCTGCGCCAGTGACGCATGCGCGCCCGTCGCAGTCTGTCTCCAGTGTGTTTGCGTGACGTCGACAGTCACAAAATGGACATTTTTTCCCGCGTCGGCCAAGTTTCCCAAAAAGGGTTAATTTCAAGCGGCGGGTCATAAAACTTAGGAAAATGGTTTTGATAAAATGTTCCTCTCCGCTTGGCATAGTATCTCTTTGGCTTTCTGTAACAACCGTTAACATGCAAATCAAATCAAATCATCTTTATTGTGGCAACAGGTTACAAGAGATCTTAAAATAAATATACGAGTACAAGGTACCACTGTGACCTGCCCTTGATGGACGTACAATAATAATTATAACATAATTAAATTAGGTCAAATGCTTACAAAATAAAATGCATAATGCAATGCATAATTACCTATGTGTTAAGGAGAAGCAAATTCCGGAAAGCGCACCCGGGTTTCCCACAGGCTGAAAAATTAAGGATGCAATTGCGAAAGACTAAACAATGCACGTCTGGATTGAGCTTGGCGCGGGTCCATCTTTAAATCTTTGTATTTGTATAATCACAAATGTCATACTTTGAGCACAATCGGAAACTCTATTTACAAATTGACATAAATTTTAATTTTGATATCCTTCCTTAATAATAATTATGACATACAATGTAATCTCAGTCCACATATCTAATTTTAATATCAGTATAATTGTAAGCTGACGTTTTTGGAGAAAATGCTGCAGTACAGTTTGTTACCTTCTTCTGTTATACTTGCGCTTAGGAGGCGGCAGTGAACTTAGTTGTAAGTAAATGATCTGACGTCAACAATTAACTATCTATTATGAAAAAAATGACAATTATCAAATAATATAAATATCCAAAGAAAAATAAATGATTTTTGACTTATGACTTCTTTGATTTGCACTTCTCTATACCTATAAATTTGATAAATCTTTAATGTTAACTTTCTTGAAACGTTAACTTTCGTGAAAGTGGATGATGACCAAAAAGGATAGAGATTTATTAAAAGCGTTTGAAATGTAGTGCTAGAGAAGAATAAAAAAATAAGTTGTCCATGGGCAGCGGTGATCACTTACCATCAGGTGACCCGTTTGTTCGTTTGCCGCCCTATAACACAAAAAAAGAAAAAAATATATATTTACAAAAGAATTAGAAAATGAGAAATAAAAAACTTTAAACAATAGAAAATAAAAGAAAAAGAGGGAAAATGATCGGTCATCTACTACGTCACGATGTGTTTTTAAAACAATGATTGAATGAAATATAGAAGGAAATAGAGGCGAAAGAAACCCAGAAGAAAAATTGTCTATCAAATAAAAGAAACATTATCGTGAAAACATAAGGAGATTAAGAACTTACGGAAGAAAAAGAGACATAGAAAGCACTCCATCGACTCTTGAATATAAGAAGAAGAAAGAAAAGGCAGGTCAAAAAGAAAAAAAAAAAACAGGTAGGTACGTAGACTACATATAAAAAAGCCATGCGCACGCATTTTCACAACTTTACACACTTTATAAGAAATAAGAAATAAAAATTTCGTATTTCTATAGAGTGAGAACACAGAGTAAGTTATATAAGATAGTTTTAATTTCTGTACACAGAGTAAGTATATGACATTCCTCGAATTAAATTATTTCAGTAGTAACTATTTTTCTGTCCATACTTTTAAGACGGTATACTCGTATTTTTGCAGTTATAATCTTCTAAACAATAATGTTTTGATAGGTATACGTTTCGATTGATATGTCTTTTAAACAATATACTTTTTGAATAGTATTCTTTTTGACGTGTATACCGCACAAATTGTACATCAAGTGATATTTAGTCTAAATAAACGTAATGAAAATGATTATATGCTTTTTAAAATAAAAATTAAATGAATATTATAGCTATTGAAAATATATATTTTAACGATTATGTCACTTGAATATTATATCTTATGAACGTTATTGAAATGTAAATATATCAAATGTTATTCTATCAAACAATACGCCCCACTGCAAACCATAAACTAACATACTGACTGACTGTCTCAAAGTCGGCTTTTGACAGTCTCTTCTGTCACGTGCTCTGTAGCTCACTCGCTCAGTGTTACGGTCACTGCAAACCATAATCTAACTTACTGACTGTCACGAACACGGCTTTTGATAACCAGCCACTTCTGTCACAAGCTCTGTCTCTAAATCAATATATTTTTAAACAGGTTTATTTTGTAAAATAAAAATCCAGACTTAAATTTTCTGAATTATATTAAATTTTTCGTTTTTATTAACAAAACAAATATTGGATGTATAGGATGTTTACATCCAATATTTGTTTTGTTAATAAAAACGAATTCTTTAAAATATTTTTTAAAATAATAACAAAATGCGTACATACATGATTTATGTTAAAATTCAAATTCCAAATTCCAAATTCTATATTTTATTTATTCTTTGTGACCACATTTTATTCGCATTTTTTTAATTTGTTCACACTTGGGGCGTACGTTTTATTTAATTTCTTTACGAAAATTATATTATCGAAAAATGTGCTTTTTTATAATATTTTTTTTAACAAGGGTAATTAACACTGGTTATAAAACTTTAAAAAATATTGTAACACATACGAAACGCGCGTGTAACCAAATTTTTATTTATGTATTTTATACTTTGGGTGAACATTATTTTAATTTCTTTTTAAAAAATTATTATAAAAAATTTAGTTGCACAAAAAATGCACTCACGTTTCGTATGTGTAATTTTTTTTTTATTTTTTTTTCATGCTTTGGATGCACATTTTTGTAATTGCTATACAAAAATTAAAATTAAAATTATCTTCATATTTTTTTATTTGTTTATACTGTGGGTGAAAATTTTTTTCATTGATTTAAAAAATGTATCTGTTGCCAAATTTTATGCTTATTTATTTCACATTTTAAACGCACATATTTTTTTCATTTGTAAGCTTTTTTTTGTACCTTATAAATATTAAGTCCTAAGTAAAATTATAACATACCTACCCAGGTACCTAAATTCTTTACAAATAAATCTACATCTAACTGGATATCTATCTAAGTAAATCTTTGTTTAAATTTTGGCTAACATATATCTTGTATTTTTGACAAGACAATTAAAGTATATGAGATTGTGCGAATTTAATAATTTCATTAGTACCTATTATCTTGTCTATACTTTTTAGACGGCATATTGTTGCAGTTATATATCTTCTAAACAATAATATTTTTGATAGGTATACGTTTTGATTAATAGTCTTTTAAAAGTATACCGCACAAGTTGTATGACAGGTGATATTTAGTTCATATAAACATATTAATTGATTTTTTCATTTTTAAAATGAAAATGAAATTAATATTTTAATGGTAATCATTAAAAAACTTATATTTAACGATTATGTCAATTTATATTATATCTTATGAACGTTATTGAAATGTAATTATATCAAATTGTTTCTATAAAACAATACGTGCCCGAGAACACGAATATATATTGTTTGTCCATGTGTTATGACAAAAAATTGTCCTTCATATTTTTTAAAAGTTAATCATGCGACTCATGCAAGTCTAAAAATGTTGAAATATCTTTCCTTATCTTTCCATTGACTTGCTTCTGGTTAAATGGTATAATTAAAGTTTGCGAGGGTGATTTTATCACAGTTCTTAATTTCATGTGACTCATTTTTAAACCCCGACGAAAAAAATAAGGGTTTTATAAGTTTGCCGCTAACGTCTGTTTGTCTGTTTGTCTGTCTGTCCGTGGCATCGTACTCAGATGGATGAACGGATTTCGATGCGGTTGTTTTACGTGAAAGTAAGTTTCCTTGCGGTGATTTTTAGCTATGTTTGGTAAAAGTCGATCCAGCAGTTTGAGGAGTATGAGCTCTTTATCTAAACCATAATTTATATCTAGATGGCGTTATCTAAATTAACATTCCAATATCATTAAGCCTTGGTAGTCCGAAATTTTTAATTTTTAAAACCATCTGAGGCATCGAAAATTGTGTTTAAAAAATTGAAATAAAGATATGTCTTAGTTAAGAATCTAGTCTAGTAAAATTCGCAGCTAGTTACATGATCTAATAAACTTCCCTCGATAAAAAAAATCCTGAAGTAGCCCCTTTTTGTAATATTTTTTCATAACTACGACTAATCTACTGATATTTTACATTTGATTCTTGTGCTTACTTAAAGTCACTAAATATGTTTAGACAAATTCGCAGAGTTGCCTTTTATACTCCATTTTCAATTTCAATTTTCAATTTATTTATTGCTTTTCACATTATACATGTATTTGTCTTCACTACACAGTCACTTTTTAAAGTAGTAGGTACAACATGAACCCTGATAGGGCATTGCAACATAAAACAATGGAACGGCATGCGGATTTTTGATTAGTTTATATTAATGCTAAAATTATTATGTACAAAATGTTATTTCTATTTATTGATGTCTTAAAATTAATTTTTATCTTTCAATTTTTTATTTCGTTTAATATGTCAATATTTCCGTTATTAACGTAATGTAATATCTATTTTATATGTATTTCAATTACTTATTGTTATTTTTATTAATTTACAATGTTAATTATTTAAATGTCCTTGTATATTATATTATTCGTCATTAATTTAATATTTTGTCAACTCTTTATCATTAAAAAACTCGTCCAGTGTGTAATAATTTTTATCTACAAGCAGCGCTTTTAATCTTTTATTAAAAAGTGAATCCTTTTTCTCTGCTCTAAGCAGGTCTGGGAGGGCATTGTACACTTTAATTGTCATTGCAAGCGGTCCAGAATTAAAAATTTCTAAATTACGAGTATTATTCGGCCTCGCTAACATATTTTTCTTCCTTGTAGGATAGCGTCGCGGTAAATCGTCTTTTTTCGTATAGTATTGGGGATATTTCCGTAAAAATTTGCAACATTCTAAAATATATACACATGGCAATGTCAGTATGTTTAAATTTTAAAATGCGGCCTACAGCTTTCTCTTTCTTTTATATTTAATATTACGCGTATGCATTTCTTTTGAAGAACTTTAATCTGTTCGCGTCGGTACTATTACCCCAGAGTATAACCCCATATGTGAGCCACGAATATGCATATGCATAGTATGCTGTTACCGCCGTTTTGTTATTCGTGGATTTTTTCAGTTCCCGAAGTGCGTATGTAAATGTTTGCAGTTTGGTTGCTACCTTATCTACGTGATCTTTCCAATTCATATTTGTGTCTAGCACCATTCCGAGTAATTGAAATGATTTGACAGTCTCGATATCTTTACCATTATATCTAAATGTTATATTCAAAGATTCTTTTTGATGAGGTCTGAATTCGATTATTTTCGTTTTATTAAAGTTTATTTCTAAGTTGTGATCAGTTAACCACGATGTTACTTTGTCCATATTTTCGTTGAGCATATTGTTTAAATTGTCAGATTTTGAGCAAGGTTTCAGTAATGATACGTCGTCCGCAATCCCTCCGTATCCCTGTTTAAAAAAAACGGATAAAATCTACATTCCGCGTCCTTTCACGTTCATTCCCCGCCTCTCGTTCCTCAGTAAGACGAGATATGTAGAAGTCTGCGGGGTGCCTCGCAGATCGCCCCGCACCTCATCCGAGTGGGCCGTTGGAATACAGGACCTTAAAACAATAGATGGCATTACCATCTATCTCTACAAAAACCCGATGGCCGGAGTTACTAAATTGTGATTTAGGTGCTCCGCTCATTACTAGATGGTGTGTATGATAACATCATCATCTGCCTCACCTTATCCCATCATCTGGGGTCGGCGCAGTACGTCTTCTCCTTCCACATTTCTCTATTTCCCGTCATACTAACATCTACTCCTACTGCCCCCATATCTTGCCTTACGCATTCCATCCACCTCTTTTTTGGTCTTTCTCTTCCCCTATTTCCATTAACCGTCATATGTAAGGTTCTTTTTGTTGCATGTTGATCCTCTCTTCTCATCACATGTCCAAACCATGACAGACGATTGCTTCTTACTTTCTCGTTTATTGGCGCTACCTTTAAACTTCCTCTCACATAAACATTTCTAACCCTATCCCTTCGTGTCACCCCACACATCCAACGCAACATCCTCATTTCGGCTGAATGAAGTCTTTTCTCGTCCTGCACTTTTGTTGCCCAACATTCGGAGCCGTATAACATCACTGGTCTTATAACTGATTTATAAATCTTGCCTTTCAGCTTCACCGGCATTTTTGGGTCACAAGTCGTGCCGGTCACCTCTCTCCATTTTTGCCAACTAGCATTGATTCGTCGCTTTACTTCCCTGTCAACATCTTCGTCCTGCTGGAGCAACGAACCCTTAATGTGTGTGTGTGTGTATGATAACATACTTACTAATAATCTTACATATGAAACTATAAAAAGACTGTAAACTTGTAATTTTATGCTTGCAACGAATCAGCTGTTCTTTTTATTATATCTATGGTCTCCGTAGTGGTCTCCGGATCTATTTGATATATTACGCGAGTTCACTATATGGGGTGAAAAGTGTATTCTTTCATACTGGGAAAGAAAAGATATAAAAAATGCTTCTCTTTTCAAACAGATTGTAAAAACCGATCAAGACAATAGGCGAATAATAGGCGATGCTGCTAGCAACCCATCACTATACTTTTTAGGGTTCCGTAGTAAACAATGATCTGGATGGATCAAGGATGCTCTGTCTACCTCATTAGGGATAAAGACGTGAGTATATATAGTTTAAAATATGTGTAATTATGTATCGAAACAAAGTTAACTTATTAGGACGTTAGTTTCGAAGCCGGCGACACCATTCATCGTGTGAATGTTTTATAAGAGCAGTAGTGCGCCGCGGCCGCACTCTAATGATGATTTACTCCGCAGCTCCCTGGGGCGGCGTTACTCTCCCTTACTACAATGCGTATTTACTCTATGGTCTAGAGGGGTAGAGCCCTGGGCGATAAGAAATGAAGGCGCCCGCGGACTCCTATCAATGATTGACGACCTTCGAGGCGTAGTGGTCACCATGCTAGTCCGCCACCCAGAAGTCCCTAGTTCGATCCCCGTCAGGGCAAGTTGGAAAATGACCTTTTTCATATTATCCTGAGTCTTGAATGTTTATCTATAAACGTATTTTTTATGAAATATAGTATCGTTGAGTTAACCCTTAAATTGTTTCTGTCCGTTCTATGAGACGTACCATAAACACGCACACATCTGTAATTGAAATTAACTTGTGTGCCATCCACGCGCTTCATCGTCTATTATATGCTATCCTTTTCACTCACAAACGTACTAGACGCTAGTACGCGCGACAGACGCGGCCTACCGACCCATTTGAAACTTTGCAACGGCCGTCTCAGTGTGAGCGCGTGAGGAAAATTGATTTTATGTAAGTATTTCATTATTTTGTGCTATTCTTTTACTAAACATCGTTTAAAAAACGATTATTTGATAATGTACAAATGTTTTTAATTCTGTACAGTGGGTTTTTGTTACTTTATAATCCAATTTTTATACGTGTCACTTGAAAAGGACACTGCCAAGTAGGTAGCATAAGTAGTCATTTTCCCCTTTGTCCCATACAACGGACATTGCTCACAAGTGCAAATAATAAGTGTCACTTGTGTGTCGTTCAAAACGGACATTGCCCGCTTGTGACTAAATTATTGTGACTAAATGGTTAGCTTTTATGTTATAATTTTAATTTCTTGTTTGAATTATTATGATGTTTGTTCTAAATCTTGCGTGTTAATTTCAGAAAATGGCCAAGAGAGCTTGGAGATCCAAGAAAATACTTGCCCTGATACCACCTTCAGATTCCGAAGATTCTTGTCTAGAATCAGAAGATGACGAGGAAAGAAGAATATTGGCACGTGAGTTTTTTACAAATGATTCATGTGGATCTTCACCCGTGAGAAGTGTTTCGCCTGCAATTTACGACTTGCTTGAGGACCTTAGTGACTGTGAAGAACCGAGAAGTCAAGAACAGGTAGAACAGGTAAAAAATATTTCAGAAGAATAAAGAACACCACAGTCTACGACGTCAGCATCGTCATCACTCTTAGTTAGGTCTTCAAATCTGCCTCCTTGCTTTGTACCAGAAACACCATCTACAAGTTCTGTACGATCTCCATTGACACCAAATATTGTGACACGTCGGCAAACCAGACAAGTTGCTAATACTGAGTCGTCTCCAATTCCTCATCCCTGTGCAGCCCCTGCATCAAGAAAGCGCAAGGTAAATCACCTAGAATTTACATTTAAGAAGACCAAATATACAGGAGCTGTAGATGTCGACACCAATGTTGTTTTTGCGGAACGCTTTGAATTGGAATCTCCACACCAATATTTCAAAAAATTTTTTGGCGATGATTTATTAGATTTTATTGTTGATATGACAAACTTGTATTCAGTCCAACAAGAAGGGAAATCTATTAATGTTACGAGAAAAGAAATAGAAATTGTACTTGGTATTTCGATAATTATGGGTATTGTTAAAATGCCATCAATTGAAGACTACTGGTGCAATGATCTTAGATTTGATCCAATCGCAAATGCCATGGGGATAAAACGTTACAGGACTATAAAACGCTTCTTACATTTTTGCGACAATACAAAAGTAAACAAGAATGATAGCTATCATAAAATTTCGGCGGTGATGGAACATGTACGTCAGCAGTGTCTCAAATTAGAGGAAGAAAGATCATTCGCTGTCGATGAAATGGTTATTCCGTATAAAGGAAAAAAAGCAGGAAAGCGTAGACAGTACAATCCCAATAAGCCTCATAAATGGGGTTTTAAATTTCAAGTGCGAGCTGGTACCTCTGGGATGGTTTATGACTTTTTTCCTTATGACGGTGCTGACACATTTCAGAATGTGAAATTTACAGAATGGGAAGAAGATTATCTCGGCGTTGGGGGTAAGACCGTAGTAAGATTATGTAAAACTATATCTAACCCAACTTTGAGCACGGTTTACTTTGATAATTGGTTTACGTCATTAGAACTGATTTATTTTTTACGTAATGAACTAGGAATATTGTCTTTGGGCACTATTAGAAAAGACAGACTGCGTAATTCTATATTTAGTAGTGACAAAGCTATGAAAAAGAAAGGTCGAGGGACCTACGAAGTAATATGTGATAACGAAAAAAGGTTGGCAGTAACAAAATGGGTAGATAATCAATGCATACACATTGCGAGTTCCTTTTGCGCCCAAGATCCAGTCACTACAATAGAAAGATACGACAGAAAAGAAAAAAAGAAAATTTCTTTGCCCTGTCCAAGAGTGGTTAAAGTATATAACACTCACATGGGTGGGGTTGATATTGCAGATATGTTGACTGCCCTATACAGAATACGTGTGAAAACAAGGCGTTGGTATATGTCAATTTTTGCTCAGTTATTAGATATTGCACTCAATAATAGCTGGTTATTGCATCGCCGTGACTGCGTACAGCTTGGCAATGAAAATAAATTGTCCCTAAAAAGATTTCGTGTGCAAACTGCCCTTGCACTTATAAAAACAAATACCAACTCACAGTTCAAGAAAGGGACACTTGATCCTGCTACGAGTACGATAACAAAGCCTTTCTTACCTCGCCCGGTTGACGAAGCTCGTCTAGACTGTTATGATCATTTTCCCCTTTATACTTCCCAGGGTCGATGCCGTTTGTGTAAAAATGGAAAAACTATGGTTATTTGCTCAAAATGTGAACAGCGACTTTGTTTTACACCAAAAAAGAATTGTTTTTTGTTATTCCATAAAAACAAATAATATGGTTTTTAACTTAGTTCTAAAGTTTATTTTTAAAATAATGTTCGTTTTGAAAAGTGAGAATTTTTTGTTACCTATAGATGTTTATTTTAAGATTTTGTGATAATAAGACTTATTTGATTTTGTGATTATGTTTTCTAAATTTCATACTTTATTTAGTATTTTTGTCTAGTATATCTGTAAGATGGTTCCTACATTGTAACTTGATCTCAATACTAGTGAAATGATTAATGTTAATCGAAAAAATTATTAGTTTGTTGCGATAATATTTGTTATGTTTAACGGGCAATGTACGTTTTAAATGACATTGTGACGTGCCTCACATTTGTAGAGTTATTGGCAATGTCACTTATAAGTGACTATTGAAAAAACTATTAATAAAAATATTTTTTTACTTCAAATTGTTATTTTATTCTTTATTTACACCTAAAAAGACAAGACATAAAAATATTTTTTCAAAAAAGCATGAGGATGTTGGACTGCCAATTTAAGGGTTAAGTAGTATCCCATAACAACAGTCTCGAACTTGCTTTAGGGCTAGCTCAATCAGTGTTATTTGTCCCTATATATATATTTATTTTATTTACCAATGTTTAGACACTTGACCTAAAATACCCCGGAGGGATGAATACATCAAATAAAAGTTGTACAAAGGCACTACTTATCTCAAAAGAGATCTCTTCCAGTAGGCCTGTGAGAGGAGATGTTTATGTAAGAGAGACAATTTATTTATTTATTTACTCCGATGCTCCCTGGGCGTAAAGTTCATTATGGCAAAGCTCACAGAGATTTGATAGACAGGAGCATACACGCTTGCTTGACCTAAAGTTACTCTGGTTTAAAAAAAAATACACAATTTGTATACAAAACTTTGTTGTTGAAAAATGCATTTCTCATTAAAGGTTAGGAACGTATCTAAATATTTTAACAAGGTGTTACTTACATAGCGTAGTCGGTAAGGAACGTCTTGAGGTCTAAGGAAATTAAGAACACATTGACTGTGAGCGTTGCAGACAACAGATTTTTAAGTGTTTGAAAGTAAGTTCCTTTGCAGTGGTTCTTAGCTATGTTGGATGAAAATTGGCTAAGCCGCTTAAAAGTTATTGTGTTAACGCTTGAAAGTTAGCGCTTTCTCTAGCAAATATAGATGGCGCTACGGATATCCATCTATTATGAGTATTGGAGCTACCGATACGGCTTCGGTACTTCCGCAGCTCATTACTAGATGGTGTTCTTGACAATCGGGGGTTTTTCAGTTTGCCTAGCAAATAAACTTGTACGAGTAAAGATTGTGGCGTGTCCACATAGACATAAAAATAATATTTATATATAATTACTATTCATATATATTTAGTATATCACACATCACATAACACTTATAAAATAAACACTACACAACTTACATACTTACCACTTAGCACCTCACCATCAAGTTCATTCCATCTCCAAATCGTCGAGCGTAAACGGTCCTAGTGCCTACAGGCGCGCGCACGGCTGCACGCAGCTGAATGATCCGCTGGCCAGCTGCGATGGACTCGCCCGATGACCGATGTGAGATGGACTCGCTCGATGACTGATGTCAATGTCTTGGCTTGCTTTCTCTGCGGCTGCCTATGAACCTTATTTAATTAAATACGACTCCGTAATAATTATTAAAGCTTGTTGATAGTTGGTGCATTGTGCTACATAATATCGCTTGTGCTGTGTGTGTAAATAAATAACATTGTAAATAAACTAAATACAATATATATAGTGGCCCGTTTGTTTGTATGAAGATTCCCTTCGTCGCTACGATACCCGCTATAAGGTAATGCGGCGACGGAGCAACTTGCAACCCATGGCGTAGTATCAGGCCTGTGTCTCTCCCCGTGTAGGTATTGAAAATATACCTACATTATTACTATGCACGTGGCGACCATATTATCGGAGAGGGAAATTCAGATACATGAATCGTTTTTCCAGAGTAATAAGAATGAAATTGGCTTGCAATGGATGTCTACGTATCTAAAGTGGTGAGGAGTTCTGACGCGAGCTAAATTAAACCATAGCGCTAACCATTAAGTCGATATTTCATTTCTTGTCTGAGTAAGATTTCTGTACGTAAGTACTAGTGTTTATTCTGTGATAGTATATACTTAAAGCCAGTACCGGATCTAGAATTTTTTTGAGGCAGGGCAAAATATGTGTATATGCCGTCCCCTAATTGCTTTTGCCGCTTACTTGATTACTGTTACCGGAACAGTACGCATACAGTAATGGTCAGTTGAGATCCAGACCGAGATGCTATTGTACATTTTTGAGTAGTAAACAACTTTTATACTTCTTCCAAAGTAACCAGACGCCGCCTGCATTCCGTATCGGTAGCATAGGAGGGGTGGCTATATTCGATTTTGCCGCCACTCTGACTTCGCCGCCCGGGGCATGGGCCCCGGCTTGCCCCCTCTAGATCCGGGGCTCTTAAAGACAATGTGTGTAGGGTATCGAGGGCGGAAATCAGTAATATGCCCAGGGCGGCAAGCGTCAAAATACGCCACTCCGTACAACCCCATGCTACGACCAAAGTGAAAACAAATGAAGAAACTCCTCCGTTTAATCATTCAGTCGGCCGCAGTCCAACACGTGATTTATATATCTTTACTTTTAAAGAGCTCGGTGGCTCGCAGGTTAAGCAACGCTGGGCGTGGTCGACAATTTGATGGGTTGCGTCAAATTTATGCAGCTCCTCCTTGGTTCGGAAGGCATTAATCCGATGGTCTGGCTGTCTTCATTGTATGGCTGTCGTCAAGCTATCTTTTTTAGGGTTCTGTACCTTAAGGGTAAAAACGGGACCCTATTACAAGAGTCCTCTGTCCTTCTGTCTATCACCAGGCTGTGTCTCATGAACCGTGATAGCTAGACAGTTGAAATTTTCACAGATGATGTATTTCTGTTGCCGCTATAACAACAAATACTAAAAACAGAATACAGTAAATATTTAAGTGAGGCTCCTATACAACAAACGTAAGTTATTAATAGATTATGGTATGGAACCCGTCGTACGTGAGTCCGACTCGCTCTTGGCCCATTTTATTTATCTTAGCGTGTTTCCGGTTGCATCCTCAGCTGCGCTGTCCAAAGCTGCTAGATAATAGTTAATACTAATTTTATGCCCAAAGATCTAGTTGGGTCGCTGTACTTATAACAAAATAAAACTTTAAGCTGAAACAATTACCATTTAAAAAAAAATGTTTAAAAAAGCCTTTATTTATTTATTTGTTTATTAAATCTTTATTGACCAAAAAGGTACAAAAGCCTTTATTTCTAACAATGAACTTATCGCATGTACACGCTTTTGTTTAACCCTCTTCCTAAAAGTAATAGTTCCATACGTAGCCCCCTACAATTGGTGACCCCGTGGTCATGTGTGAGGACTTGTGAAGGGCATTTAACGATATTTTTGTGAACTTTCATGTGAAACTTAGTGACTTTTACTACGACTTACGTAATAGTTAATACGGGACAATGACAACTCACCACTTAGTGTCACGGTTACAATAAACCAACCACCACCACCACCAGAGATGCCGGCGACCTCTTTGGCACCGTCTCCGGTGCCCTCTCCAGTGCCTCAATATTCTATGATAGAACAAATAACTCTGACTTCGAGCATTCCTTAATTTTGGGCGGATATGCCAAGGGCGTGGTTTATACGTATGGAGGTTACCATCAACACTCAGAAGCTATCAGATATGGCAAAATATGACCATGTAATCACGTGTCGGTCACAATTCTAGGGAGCTACGTATAGAGAACTATTACTTTTATAATTTAAGGAAGAGGGTTAAATGAAAGCGTGTACATGTGATATATATGCTGCTTTTAATGCGGCGCAGCGACAACTGAGGCCGAATAGTAAATCATGTTACACATAGCATTAAGTACATATAGTTACAGTTGTCCCTACAAGCTTAAGGGGCAACCTGAATTTTCCGGGGCCAGTGCTGCCCCCATTTGAAATAAATCATTAGATCGGAAACGGAGACATCATTTAAAATTTTGTCTTGATCAGACCCTTAGATAACCCTCCAAACTATTTTATGAACTATTGTTTACAGTTTAAAGTGAGAACGTGAAGCTTTTCTATGCACAATTGCGAAAAACGGCCACTTTTGGCGTATGTGCGCAGAAAAACTTTATGTTCTCACTTTAAACAGTAGTTCATAAAATAGTTTGAAGGGCTATCCAGGGTCTGATCAAGACAAAATTTTAGATGATGTCTCCGTTTCCTTGTAAATGATTTATTTCAAATGGGGGCAGCACTGGACCCCAGAAAATTCAGGTAGCCCCTTAAAGGTTTAAAGTGCTCCTCAAGATCGAGCCCGGACTCGGTGGGGTTATGTTGTTTTTATCACAGAGATGCCATGACCACCTTCCTGCTTCATCAACAGATTAGATCCATGTCATCATAGTATTGCATTGTCACGCGATTTATGTAAGTATGCGTGCAAATTTTCAGCTCAATCGGAAACCGGGAAATGTGTTAAATTTAACTTGCAACATTTGATTACAGACAGACAGACAACACAGCTTGTAATAAAATCATTTGACTTGGAAACTGTACTGTTTAGTTCCCAATTGTTTGTTTTTCATGTATGTAAGTGGCCGACACTGCTGTCAGATTTTTTAGGCTGCCTAAAGGCATCTGGCATAGCTTGACGACTGCCATAAAATGATGACAGCCGGGACCAACGGCTTGTACGTGCCTTCCGAAGCACGGAGGAGCTCGAGACATTTTTGTGCCACTTGTGGTCACCCATCCAAGTGCGGACCACGGCAACAAGTATCGGCTCATAGTTACCCAAAAACGGTCGGCGTCGCAGGGGTAGGCCTAGAAAGCGTTGGCGCGATAACTTGGACGCTTTTCAGCTTGATTGGTCAGAAGCTGCTCTGGATAGAGAAAAGTGGAGGAAAATGGGAGAGACCTTTGCCCAGCAGTGGGACAGTATAAGTTAATAAAAAAAGTCAAAGGTCCACATCATCTCGCTGCCAACGATAAGAACTTAAGAGTCCCCTCATCCTGGACAGAATCAAACTTTCCCATACAAACGTAGTCTACGTTTAATTTGGAAACGACGTGTCGGATATGGGCGACATTATGCAATTTTAAAGAAACTGCAATTATCTAGGGTTATAATTGGTTTCCGACACTAAAATTATGAACTTAAAAGAGAATATAGTGTATTTATATCACATTTGACCATCAGTATGAAAAACTTCTACACCCTTATATTTTTTTTCCAGTTCTAAATTTTACGTAGGAAACCAATTATAATCCTAGATAATTGCAATTTCTTTAAAATTACAATTTCATTACCGAAATCTGGCATGTCGTTTCAAAATAAAACGTAGACTACGTTTGTATGGAAAGGTTTAGAGTAAGGGGATTCTTAAGACGACCAAGCATATGTCAGTCACATACTACAAAAACTAGTATAGAATATTAAACTAGCCAAATTAATATAATCCATGTAGCAACAAAGTTCTCGGTTCGAACCACACACGGCAAATAAGTGTGTTTGCGAACATTCAATATTCGCTTCGGGCCGCGTTAATTAAGCTGGGTTGAATGCGGACTGGGACCATGTCCGATAATCTTCTCTAGCAACACGTCTCGAGCGTTATTTTACTTTTAGATATCATTAGTTTACCACTTCAATTCAATTCAAATTCAAATATATCTTTACTATCATAGGATATTTATAATATCTCTTAATAATCGTCACTTTCTTTTATTGTACAATAATTGTTGACGTCAAAAAGTTACTTAGAGCTAAGTTTACTGCCGCCTCCAAAGCGCTAGTGCAGAAGAAGCGGTAACAAACTGCACTGCAGCATTTTCTCCAAGAACGTCAACTCACAACGAAATTTATATTTATAGTTGATATGTGGACAGAGTATACATTGTTTGTTGTCATAATTTAAATTATTTTTTTAAATGTCGAAATTTTGAAATAATGTCAAATCAAGTTGTAAATTCAGTATATACTTAATGTACCAGATTATGACCATTTCTGAGTATACAAACCTTTAAGAGGGACCCGCGCCAAGCTCAAGCCAGACTTTGTTGTCTTTATCATCATTATTTTGTAGCGTGAAGCTCAGTTCATTTCATTCTAATGTAACCTTTTTATTTACCAGCCTATATTAGTTTACTATTGGACTATATGCCTCTTCCAACAAAGCGGGGATCTGTCCATAATAGCAGTAAATAGTTTAAAGTCATTGCAGCAAAGAGCAACGCGCGCGCGCATAAGCGTTCACTAAATCCTATAACAGTAATGAAGGCCAGTGTAGATAATGTGTATCACAAATAAAACTAGCAGAAACTGACAAAATGAATGGAATAATCGTTGAAAAGCTCTCGGTACAAGCCACATACTGAAAAATAAGTGTATTTGCAAACATTTAATATTCGCTTCGGGCCGCGTTAATTAAGCTAGCTCGGATGCGGGCTGGATCACCTGCCTTTATATGTTAGTTTACATATGTCATTAGTAATGACATATGTAAACTAATTATTTTCATATATTATTTCATTTATTTATATATGTAACTCATTAGTTAAGAAAATTATTCAGTAGAGTCAGTAATTGAAATCTTATTCTCAAAAATATCCAGGGCAAGTCACCTTTGCCTCTTGTGGTTGTAATTTGTATGCATCAATAAAGTTAATTTGTATTGCAAGTGTTAAGATTCTATGCTAGATACGCAATGTTTGTGTTTTGGTTAGTTCGGTGAAACATCACTAGATGGCGTGCTGCCAAATTAAAACACACTATGGTTTGTTTTTGGAAGATGAGGACCCTGCGTGGTCTTTAGAACATTTTTACCATCCAATAAATATTGTACGCTACTTTCTTGGTGTTATTACCTAAGGGTGTTACAATAGAATCTCCCCCAAATTGTGCTTGTACAGCAAGTAATATATTGTTAATGTAAAAATCTCCAAATGACATAAATCAATTGACCATAGAGGTGATAAGTTGACTTATTAAAAATATTTTAATTATTATCCTATGTGAAATATTGAACCAAACGAGTAGATCAGGAACAAAAGTGTAAGTGTGTGACTAAATTATCTAATTCAATTAGCAAACAGTTCTCGGTACAAGCCACACACCAGCATATAAGTGTGTTTGCGGGCATTTAATATTCGCTTCGGGGTGCGTTAATTAAGCTCGGTCGGATGCGGACTGGGGCCCGCGTCCGATCGTTGGCTCTCACCTGCCTTTGTTTGATAGTTTACATATGTTATTAGTTTAGCACAAGAAAATTATTCAGTAGAGATAGAAATTCAAATCTTCAGCAAAATTCAGGTTAAGTCACTTTTGTCTCTTGTGGTTGTTATTTTATGTATTTTACTAGCTTCAACTAGCGACATTGTCCGCGTAGAAGTCGAAAATGGTTCTTATAGGATTTTAATTGTTTTTTTATGTTATTAATTTTGTTATAATACTTATAAAATCTTTATCCTCTCCCTCTCCCTATCCCTCTCCTTGTTCCTTGTTCCAGCTCCCTGTTCTATCCCTCTCCTTGTTCCTTGTTCCAGCTCCCTGTTCTCTGTTCCCTGTTCCCTGTTCCCTGCTCCCTGCTCCCTGCTCCCTGCTCCCTGCTCCCTGCTCCCTGCTCCCTGCTCCCTGCTCCCAGCTTCCTGTTCCCTGCTCCCTGCTCCCTGCTCCCTGCTCTCTGCTCCCTGCTCCCTGCTCGCTGCTCCCTGCTCCCTGCTCTCTGCTCCCTACTCCCTGCTCCCTGCACCCGGCACCCTGCTCCCTGCTCCCTGCACCCTGCACCCGGCACCCTGCTCCCTGCTCCCTGCTCCCTGCTCCCTGCTCCCTTCTCCCTGATCTTTGCTCCCTGCTCCCTGCTCCCTGCTCCCTGCTCCCTGCTCTCTGCTCCCTGCTCCCTGCTCCCTGCTCCCTACTCCCTGCTCCCTTCTCCCTGCTCCCTGCTCCCTGCTCTCTGCTCCCTGCTCCCTGCTCCCTGCTCCCTGCTCCCTGCTCCCTGCTCCCTGCTCCCTGCTCCCTGCTCCCTGCTCTTTGCTCCCTGCTTCCTGCTCCCTGCTCCCTGCTCCCTGCTCCTTGATATATATAGATTTATAAATGATTATGGTGCAATAAAGTTAATATATATTGTAATGTATTGTTTATATAAAGACTTTCAAATGACATAAAAGTTTGGCATAGACATAGAATTCTCAGTTTGACCATAGAGCTGATGACTTATTTAATTATTTAATATTTGCTACGGGCCGGGTTAATTAAGCTGGGTCGAATGCGGTAATCCGCATTCGACCCAGCTTAATTAACCCGGCTTAGGTTAAGGCAATGGCGCACGCTCAGACCTAATGGTCTGAGCGTGCGCCATTGCCTTAACCTTTTATATTAGTATTCATATGTTAATAGTTTAGAACAAGAATATTATTCAGTAGGGATAGTTTCAAATCTAATTTTAATTTTATCGTATTATAAATGTCTCATATGTCTCATCATAAAAGATTGCCATAAAAACACAGTTTCCAGTTTTACCGTATCTAACATCCTTCGCGTACATCGCTTGACGATGGAGTTCTCATATGAAATATTAAAACAATCGAGTAGATCAGAAACATAATAGTGTAGCATAACTAAATTAATCTAATTCATGTAGCAACAAAGTTCTCGGTACAAACCACACACTGACAAATAAGTGTATTTGCAAACATTTAATATTCGCTTCGGGCCGCGTTAATTAAGCTCGGTGCGGACTGGGGCCGTCCGCTCGTGGGCAGTCACCTGCCTTTATGTAATAGGTAACATACATATATCATTAGTTTACCTCAATAGGGTTATCCTGTAAGATAGGCTTAGTTTAATCCTCGCCAAATCCTCTATAGTTCATTTGTATAGGTATTTAAAAGAGTGTAAACAGTCTTGACATATCTTTTTTTGGAAATATACACATTATAAATCAATACCTTTGCAAATTAAACATAAATTATGTAATTTATATTGTATGTATTGATTTATAATGTGTATATTTCAATAAAAAGACATGTTAAAATTGTTAACATTCTTTTAAATACCTAAAGAAATGGAATATAGATACTATCAAGTACATAGAAGTCAAAACAGATACTTCTTTCTAAACGTCAAAACAAAAAATTTCTATGGAAATTGTATGAAATAACCAACCGTGACTTCATATTTTTTGGAGTCAAATAACGCTCTTAATATCAGTTTTTTTTTTGCTTGACAAATGGGAAATCTTGTTTAAAGAAAAAGTCGCATTCTTCAAGTCACATTTAAGCATTGGTTCCATAGGAAAAGTTGTTCATATTGCCGGTCTGAGTTGCTCCTACAAGGATCGGGCAAGGTTTTTAGAACCAATGTTTATTTATTATTGTAAACTAATATTTTAGTTTATCTAACTCAACCTCTATACAATGTTTAACAAAAAGGGCGTATCAACCCAAAAGGGAGTAAACATACCAATCAATGTAAACAACTTTTACTATGGGAACATCCGTGAAATTGCAAAAAAAAAAATCTGCAGCTCCGTACAAAATTAAATACCTACTGTGCCAAAATGTATGGACCTGCAGATTTCTTTTTTTTGCGATTTTAGGAGATTATGTTTTCGGGTTGATACCCCCTTTTCATTACACGTTGTATATATTTTAGCTATTTGATATCAGGATATAATTAAGTTAGTACTATTCTCGCTATCACACCACTGTTTTTCGTGTATGTAAGTGGCCAACTAAACACAGCTTCAAAACGCGATTAAAAGCTTACTATCTGTCCAACTTATGATTTATTTTGTAGTGGATTCTTTCGCATTATGCTCATATTTCATTATTTTGTTATAATTATAATATATATTTTATATGTATATATGTATGTCTATTAAGTATGTAAGTATTTGTATGTATGTATACATTGTGGCAGGTTCTATATAGTAACTATTTACAGTAAATCTGACATACTGCACCGCCTATTTTTTAATATTCACTTCTCCCTCTACCAAAGGTTGACTGGAAGAGATTGCTATGCGATAAGTCCGCCTTTGTATCATAATTCTGTCTTCTTTTTTTTCTGTTAATAGTTTTTCCTTTTGTTTATGGCGCAATAAAGAGTATTTGTATTGTATTGTATTGTACAGTCTACACTATATACCACCCAGAGGTCTCGGGTTAAAAAAATAAATAATGGAAAGCAAAAAATATTATTTATAATTAAATCTTTATTTGCTAAAAACGTGGTAAAATAGATCTTACAATATTAAGGAACAAATATGCTTTGCTAGTAGTAATAGCATGCTTTCGGCATTTCCATTCATAAGTGTGCAGCCGCCAGAATGAGGCAATTTGTATGGGAATGTCGAATTTTTGGTTATTTGGCTGTTATTTTAATTTAATTATACTATAGTGATCTAGTAGAGCCTGTGATTCGATATATTACAGGTATGTCCCTTTACGTTGTATATAATGCACTCGCTATCGCAAATATGCGATTATTTAGTACCTACTAGCTGAAGCCCGCGTGGAACATTTTTGATAATCCCTCAGGAACGTCACATTTTCCCAGGATAAAAAGTATCCTATGTGTTAATCCAGGTAATTAGCTATCTACATGTCAAATTTCATTTCAATCCGTACAGCCGTTTTTGCGTGAAAGAGTAACAAACATCCATCCATACATACAAACTTTCTCGTTTATAACATTTAGTAAGATTTGCTACGGGCGGCAGGCATACGTTAGTCCAACCTTTGTCATTGTCACCGACTTCCAAGAAGGAGCAGGATTTTTGATTAAAACTAACGTGAGACTCAGACAATTAATACAGCACGGGTTACTCACGTAAAGAGTCAGCTGCTGACCGACATGTTTCGACCTCATCCGGAGGTCTTCATCAGGGCGAATGTGACGCGCTCGTGCACAATGCCGCTCCACGACACTGTGTCCCATTCGCCCTGATGAAGACCTCCGGATGAGGTCGAAACATGTCAGCCAGCAGCTGACTCTTTACGTGAGTAACCCGTGGATCTTTTTTTGAGTAGTCTTGCGACTCTGAGCAGACAGTGCCCAGGTCTGCAAGACTCAAAGGCCACCTTTTAGCGTGATGGTGGGCGAGAAGGTGTGAACAGAAATCAAATAGTGATAGGTTGCTATGCGGCTAGCAACCTATCACTATTTTGATTATTTATAATATGATTCACATTTTCGCCCAGTCGATCGGCTGTTACGAGCTGCGCGGGAAGAGAAGCTGCTGTTACATTCTAAGTTTTTTCTTTTCTCCCAGACCAGCATGGAAGAGATTATAATATACACATTTTACTTTAGAGTCCCCTTACTTAGATAGAATCAGACTTTCCCATACAAACGTAGTCTAGCTTTTATTTTGAAACGGCATGTCAGATATTGGCGAAATTATGTGATTTCAAAGAAATTGCATATATATATTAAGGCATATAACTAGTTTTCACAGTTAAATTGTGAACTTAAAATGAATAAAGTGTATCATATCGTATTGGGCCGTGCTTCAGTCTCTCCAGCGGTGCCGCATTGACTGTCGGTATATCGAGGTGTTGAAGTGTTTATATAACAAAGCCACTATGTCGGTCCGAGTACAGGAGCACAGTACGAAGGACATACCACTGAATATCACCAAAACTGTTCACCGCCGCTCTGGAAGATGCTCCTGGAATGGGAAGGACTGGGCATCAACATTAATGGCGAGTATATCACTCACCTTCGATTTACCGACGATATCGTTGTCATGGCAGAATCGATGGAGGACTTAAGTACGATGCTTGAAGACCTAAATCGAGTCTCCCAACAGGTCGGCATAAAAATGAATATTGACAAGACGAAGGTCATGTCAAATATGCACGTTGCGCCTTTACCTGTTTCCGTTGGGAGCTCCACCCTCGAAGTTGTAGACCAGTAAGTCTACCTGGGTCAATTGATCCAGGCAGGAAGTTCCAGCTTCGAGGAAGAAGTCTTTCGGCGAATCCGACTCGGCTGGGCAGCGTTCGGGAAATTACGCAGTGTTTTATCGTCTAAAATAGCTCAGTGCCTCAAGACAAAAGTGTTTAATCAATGTGTGTTACCAGTGATGACTCATGGCTCTGAAACGTGGTCCCTTACTACGGGTTTCGTAAGAAGGCTCAAGGTCGCTCAACGGGCTATGGAGAGGACTATGCTCGGTGTTTCTCTACGCGATCGAATCCGAAATGAGGAGATTCGTAGGAGAACGAAGGTCACCGACATAGCCAAGCGGATTAGCTCATTGAAGTGGCAGTGGGCGGGGCACATAGCTTGAAGAACCGATGGCCGATGGGGCAGAAAGATTCTCGAATGGCGGCCACGTACCGGCAAGCGCAGCGTAGGACACCCACCTGCTAGATGGTCAGATGACTTGAGCAAGGTTGCAGGGAGGCGCTGGATGCAGGCCGCTTCCAATCGGTCGTTTTGGAAATCCTTGGGGGAGGCCTTTGTCCTCTTGATGATAATCGTATTTGACCATCAGTATGGAAAATTTCTACACTCTCATATTTTCTTTCAAGTTCATATTTGACTATCGAAAACTAGTTATTTGCCAAGATACATGCAATTTCTTTATAATTACAAAATACTGCCGAAATCCCACATGTCATTTCAAAATAAAAGCTTTGTATGGCAAAGTGTAGGGTAAGGGGATTCTTAGACAGCATTTTTAAGGGGATATAATAATTTTTCGTGGTACAGTGCTCCCACTATTTAAAATAAATTATTTGAAAGGAAACGGAGATATCATTCAAAATTGTGTCTTGATCAAACCCTAGATAACTTTTCAAACTATTTTATGAACTACTGTTTACAGTTTAAAGTGAGAACGTGAAGATTTCTTTGCACATTAGCGAAAAATAGCCACTATTAGCTAACAAGCGAAGAAAAGCTTCACGTTCTCACTTTTACAATTTATTTCAAATGTAGGCAACACAAAAACAACAACAACAATTTATGTATCCTAAGTAAATAATATCATTTTCCAGGAAATACAGTTCTCTGTAAACTATGTTTACAATTTTGCTGACTGAGTAAGAAAATATAAGAAGAAAGTAATTTTCTCGGAAAATGTTGCAGTGTTCGCTTAACGCTGTTGTACCAATAATCAAAAATAAAACTGGTGATCAGTCTAATAAGTCCAACTACAGACCCATTTCTCTTGCAACGACGATTGCTAAGGTGCTGGACGGCCTGCTTGATCAACACTTGACCAAACATTTAAAGCTGCACGATGCACAGTTTGGTTTCAGAACCGATCTGTTCACTGAAACTGCGATATTGTGTCTCAAGCAGGTCGTTAGGTACTACGGTGACAGGAAGACTCCGGTATATGTGTGCTTCCTGGACCTGTCTCAAGCATTTGATTTGGTGTCCTATGACTTACTATGGCAAATGTTAAGATCTGAAACGGATGTCCCCGAGGAGATTATTATGATTTTTGACTATTGGTACAATAACCAAACTAATGTTGTGAAGTGGTCTGGAGCCCTTTCTGAGGAGTATAGATTGAAGTGTGGAGTGCGTCAAGGCGGATTGACATCTCCTCGCCTGTTCAATCTATACATAAATAAACTGATTGAGGATCTCAGCAATACCACTGTCGGCTGTTCCATTGATGGCACTATGATAAACAACATAAGCTACGCCGATGATATGGTTTTGCTGAGCCCCTCAATTAGTGGCCTCAGAAAACTACTGAAGAAATGTGAAGAGTACGCTGAGGCTCATGGGCTTAGGTATAATTCGAAAAAGAGCCAACTGCTCGTTTTTCAACCTCGCGAGCATAAAGTGAGCACAATACCGCCAGTATTTTTGAATAAGGCTCCACTCGAAAGAGTTGCAGATTTTAAATACCTTGGTCACTGGGTCTCGGAAAATCTCACGGATGACGTCGACATTGAGAGGGAGCGAAGGGCGTTGGCTGTCCGGGGGAATATGCTGATTCGTAGGTTTGCAAGATGTACGGCTGATGTCAAAATTACCCTATTTAAGGCATACTGCCAGTCTTTTTATACCTGCAATCTATGGGTCAGCTATACTCAACGGTCACTCAGCGCCCTTCGTGTACAATATAATAACATATTTAGAATGCTGTTGGGGTTGCCAAAACATTGTAGTGCTTCGGGCATGTTTGCGGAGAGGCACACTGACGGCTTTCAGGCAATCGTCAGAAAAACAGTCGCCTCGCTAATGCAGCGTGTCCGAAATAGCTCCAACGGCATTCTAAGTGTGTTAGCAAATAGGATAGACTGTCCGATGGTGAGGCATTGGATCGGAATTCATGTGTCTCGCACATGAATGCCGATCCAAAGCCTTACCAACAATCTCTTTTTATTTATTTATTTTTTCTTTTTTCTTTTTGATTACTAACATTGGTTAAGTTTACTAACACTATATGGATTTTTTAAATAATCTGAAATAAAAATACATTATTATTAACTGGTACGTGTCGCTCGGTCGAGTTTTGATCTCGACTAGTAGGAGCTTGGGGAGGTGGGAAAACTATACCTGAACGTATTTAAAAAAAAATACCTCTTTCTGTTTAGCCCTTACGGAGTAGAAAGAGTCAAGGGTTATTTCGTCTTATCTAACTCACCATATACATATGCCACGATTTGGTGGTCAGATTTATTATTACAATTACAGTCCATTTCTCCGGGACTGTAAACTCTGTTGGATATTGTATTCAACTCTGTGTGGGCCAGAGAGTTTGTACTATGATGAGGTTTCACAGGAATCGCAGGGCAGTTTCTCATGGGTCGGCGCGAGGTGGGGCGCTGACCTTACCGTGTTGTTTTTCATGTCCATTCTCTTTTGCTTTATTCCGACACATATATATTTCGTATGCCTGAACGTTTTAAATCTTAATTTATACAATTAGAATTTATCTACCAGTCAACCCTCTGGTAGTGCCGAGAAAAAGGAGGTTTTAGACCGAGGTGCAAACTATGTCACCATCTTCATAAGAATTGTAAGATAACTGAGTCTGGAAATCTGCTGACTATACTGCTGAAGTTTGTTTAAGTGAAAACTTCTTTAGGCGCGTTGGGCATGCACGAAAAGCATTTTTAGAGATGGGAAAAATCATTAACTCGCGACACTGTTACCGTTGCCGAAACCGACAGTCTCGTCCCGGAGGTCCAGTTTCTTATTTTGTTAGCACTTTAATACTGCACTTTAAATGTCTAAAAGCCCCAATAGGACTTGTTTGTTTCCGCGATTTGTTTGATTAGCAAAAGGCCAATCTTACAACGACTTGAAAATTAGCTAACTTCGCGCAAACTCCAAATAAATATAAAAAAAAGGAATGTAACTAAATTTAAACAAAGAATAAATGATAATGAGACAAACGATAAAATAACTTATGGAGGTATGGAAGTATGCGAGACAAAAACGGCAAAATTTGCGAATACGGAAGGTAGTAAGTTATGAAGCGGTTATAACTGCCTATCATGGATTTGTTGCTTCACGTCTAAGGTATGGTATTATTTTCTGGGGAAATCCCATAAACGTAGATATTATTAGCACAAAAAAGCTGCATACGGTCTATCTGCAACTTAAAACCGCGAGAAAGCTGTCGACCGCACTTTAAGACTCTTAAACTATTAACCGTACCCTCACTCTATGTATACGAAACTACCTCACTCTATGTATACGAACTACGTTCTATGTGCACTTCACATAAAACGCAATCCTCACCTATTTCCAAATGTGACTAGTGACCGACGTCGTCATTACTTACGTGTTAATGATAAAGCGACGACAGACCTATACAGCAACAGCATTTTTATTATGTCTCCGATAATTTATAATGAACTTGTTCGGTGTAGCAACACCTAACAGTCACGTCAACCGCATCGCATAGCGGTGCGCTTGACCCAAAAACGATTTAGTGCAAAAATCGCCGCCGTACGATGCGCTCATAACATTTTCATTTACAATTTTACATCAACATTTATTAACGTTTCGTGTAACATTTGCGATCTTTGAAATATAGTGTTTATTAACAAATTAATCTATCTTTACGTTTAACAACTCACCCTAGTTCAGGCACCCCCAACAAAACTCCCGAAGAATATGCTATGCTGCAATGACGATAATTTTTTTTTTAATTATTGCATGAGTATCTTGTTGAAAATGGCCTATTATACAGTGAATGAATTTTTAGAATAATGCAATATGTGATGTGACTTCAATGATTGGTTTTGATTTATCTATGTTTTTTTCTTATTATATAGTTTATATTTAAATTTTAAATTGTTAAATTCATTAGTTATAAGTATAATCCGAAATTTGTATGCCTGAAAGGCGAATCACAGTTTGTTTATATTTTAAGATCTTAATTGAACCTGTGGTACACAAATAAATGAGTTTGAAGTTTGAAGACATCAAAAGCCTATTAAGAAAAATATGCATCTTTTTCCAGATTTTTTGCAGGATATCTTAAATAAAATTGTTTTATTATAATATTATGTATTTATGTGTATTGTATAATACATAGGGCGCACTATAAGTTTCCGGAACTGGCCACTTACATAAACAATATTTAAAAATTTATTGCAACATTTGAAAATAGAACTCTTTGGCTGTAGAATGCAGTTTGTTTCATCTGACTGTCTTTTGTTTTTACTTTGTGGCGCCATTTAAAAAATTGTGTGTCTGCATCAACATGGATTTAACTCGGGAAAATTTTCGTAGTATGATTTTCTACGATTTTAAGTGTAATTTGACAGCTCAACAGAGCATCGCTCGGCTTGAAACAGCTTTTGGCAATGAAGCACCATGCAAGACAACTGTTTATAGAATGTTTGCAGAATTCAAGCGTGATCGTATCAATCTCAGTGACGAATCTCGCGATGGTCGGCCGTCCACCGCTGTGACCAACAAAAACATCGATGCTGTGCGCCGTATGATTGAAACAGACAGGCATGTGACCTACCATGAAATTCGCGCATCCTTAGAAATAGGCATGAGTCAAATACAATTAATCCTACACAAACATTTGGGTGTGAGAAAGCTGTGCTCGCGGTGGATCCCACACAACTTGACCGAGGCTCAAAAAACGGACCGCGTCACTTGGTGCAGTGCCATGCTTACCAGATTCAACGAAGGTGCGTCAAATTTGGTGTGGGACATAGTAACAGGTGACGAAACATGGATTTATTGCTACAATCCCAAAACAAAGCAGCAATCGAGCGTATGGGTCTTTCAAGATGAGCCGAAACCAACCAAAGTAGCGCGCGTGAAAAGTGCATCTAAGCGGATGATTGCTTCTTTTTTTAATAAAACTGGACACGTGGCTACTGTTGCTTTAGAGAATCGTCGTACAGTGAATAGTGACTGGTACACGACCATTTGTTTGCCGGAAGTTATTGACGAACTCCGTAAAAATAACCGTAAACGCCGTATCATCCTGCACCACGACAATGCTAGTTCTCACACGGCCAGACAGACAAACGACTTTTTGAAGGCGAAAAATGTAGAACTCATGAGTCATCCTGCATACAGTCCCGACCTGGCACCTTGTGACTTTTTTCTGTTCCCAAAAATTAAGAACCAATTACGCGGTCAACGATTTTCATCACCAGAAGAGGCTGTCGAGGAGTATGAAAAACACGTTTCAGAGGTCACCACAGAGGAGTGGCACAAAAGTTTTCAAAACTGGTTTCATCGAATGAAAAAGTGCATAGACGCCAAGGGAGATTATTTTGAAAAACAATAAATTAATTTTGTACCTTTAATAGTATTTTTTCATATTCATTCCGGAAACTTATAGTGCGCCCCACGTATGTATGTATGTTTATAATATAGTGTATCTTTGAGGGCATATCGCTAATAAATTGATTTATGTTTTTCCTTAAGGCTGACTGGTAGAGAATGCATAAGCATTAAGTCCACATTTTGTACAAAAATGGTCAATAAATAAATATATAGGGACAAATAACACTGATTGAGCTAGCCCCAAAGTAAGTTCGAGACCTGTGTTATAGGATACTAACTCAGCGATACTATATTTTATAACACATACATATATAGATAAACATCCAAGACCCAGGACAATTTGAAAAAGACCATTTTCCAACTTGTCCTGACCGGGGATCGAACCCGGGACCTCTGGGTGGCGGACTAGCATGGTGACCACTACGCCACGGAGGTCGTCAGATAAAGATGTAATAAATAAACAAATAAATATATAACTGCTAAAGATTCAGTTCAGAAGCGGCGGGTCCGACTAATTTTGGGCTTTCACCTCAGTCCTGACGAACTGCTTTCAAATTATTCTCTTTTCATAGGTTAGTTGCTTATCTCGTGTATTCTTAGATCATATAAGTATCATAAGAATCTTTGGTGTTATAAACGGTTGAAGGTAGGTATACAGGGTTACTGGTAACTAACGCAAAACCTTTTAACATCAGAATCAAACTCCCCAACACATTATAGATCTGCAAGAAAAAAGGCAAAAATTACAGAAAATAAAATGGGCCTCCCATACAAATTCACTGATCACCTGGTCGAGTTTCTATGGGGATTCCAATTTCTTTTCTTAGATTTTTTTATTTTTTTCTTGCAGATCTATATTATGTTAGGATTTTGATTCTGATGTTAAAAGGTTTTGCGTTAGTTACCAGTAACCCTGTAAATCACATTCATTTTTACAATTTTTATTACAAATATTCCTAAAGATGAAATTGGTGAAATTATTATATTACTTATAAATTAATTACTTATAAAAATAGTAGTAATTGGAAACCACCTAAATATGACTGCTGAAGTTCAGTAAAAGGGATAAATGAATATTTCAGGGTCCAGTGCTGCCCCCATTTGAAATAAATCATGTAAAAGAAAACGGAGATGTCATTTAAAATTGAGTCTTGATAACCTTTCAAACTATTTTATGAACTACTGTTTATAGTTTCAAGTGAGAACGTTAATAGTATTTTATGCAACAGTTGTATTAGGTTCCTAAAATGCGAGCGGCGAAAGTTACGCTAAGGAGTTAAGTTAAGGAGACGCCATTGAGCATTTTTTGACATACTTATACAACGTTGCATACAATACTTTTTCTACGACTACATTTACTAAAATAAAAATTAAAAATAAACGAGGAAAAGTACGAAATACTACCATATTATGTTTGGTAGATACTAGGTATCTATGGAAGAATTTTTTTTTATGTGCCAAAAGTGGCCTGTTTTCGCAAATGTGCGTAAAAAAGCTCCACGTTCTCTTTTTAAACTAAACAGTACTTCATAAAATAGTTTGAAGGGTTATCTAGGGCTTGATCTAGACATCATTTTAAATGATGTCTCCATTTCCTTTCACACTTTTATTTCAAATAATACTGGACCCCCAAAAATTCAGCACTGGACCCCCAAAAATTCAGCACTGGACCCCCAAAAATTCAGGTAGCGGCTGGTCCGACTAGTTTCGGGCTTTCATCTCAGTCCTGACGTTTTCAAATTATTCTCTTTGCATAGGTTAATTGTTCATCTCGTGTATTATATTTTGAAGCGCGTTTAATTAAATTAAAACAGGTTTTATAGGCCGCGTCCGCTCATAAAATATTTGTTCTTTATTGCCTACCGTACAAAGAGGGTGTACATGGCATACAATTATCCCTTAACCCGTGGTGTACATGGCATACAATTATCCCTTAACCCGCAATTTTGCAAACCCATTGTTATATATTGTTCTCTCGGTCGGATCCGACCGTCTAGAAGCTGCCGGGTTAACCGGTCAACGGGTGAATTTTCACTTAAGTATATAATTTTTTGTTCATTAAAGCAATAACAATTAAATTGTTTAATTGAATTAATTAATTTTAAGTATATTTTTGGCATGCAAATGCCAAGGAGTATTATTGTGACCAGAAGCTGATCTGATGATAGAGGTAGAGAGTGAACATAGAAACCCTGAAACGAATAATATGACGCAACCCAATACAGTTTAGACTTTTTTTTACGACCTCTGTGGCCAGGTCTTCATCATGGTTTGCGGTCACACCGGAGGTCCCGGGTTCGATCCCCGGTCAGGTCAAAATATCCTGAAATGTGGAATGGATCTTTTCCATCTTGATCCAAACATCCAAAATGTATATCTATAAAATGTGTAAGGGACAAACCCGTTATAAACCGAACCATGGGCTATACTAGATCACCATAGTATAAGAAAGTCCAAAAACAGTATTTCCGTACAAAGATGTCCAGCCAGCCGCCCGGGCAATTTTTATGGAAATGTCCAAGTTTTAGTTTTTTGAATATTATTATTTTATTTTAATAGGTTGGGGAAGTAGTCTTTTCGCATTTTATATGAAAATTCAAAACATTTTTAATATAGTTTATTTACTTTTAACTAAAGTATGTAGGTACCATTTTGTTCGATAACTTTTTGCCATCTTATAGGTAGGGACATGATCCCATTGCTATAGAAATTTTGGGGCTTCTGATCAAAAACCTGCGTCAAGTAGTTTTAGCAGTCCTCTCGTGATGTTAACCTGACACTGCCTAAAGAAACCACTTTGGTTATACTATTTGTACCTGGCTGGTTTTGGTATCATTTAAAAGTTTAAATTTTAAAGAAGATAATTCCAAATTCAAATTAGGAAAATGCGTGATTTTCATTTGTTTTTCTTACCGTCAAGATGAGTGAATCTAATGAAGAAATTAGATACATTTTAAAATTTTACTACCAAAAAGGCAAAATGCAACGCAAGCCGCGAAAAAATTTTGCAGTGTCTGTGAGAGGAGCACAAATTTGGTTTAAGCGTTTTCAATCCGGAAATTTTGATGTCAAAGATGCACGTCACTCTGGTCGCCCTGTTACGGATAAAATGGATGCTATTTTTGAAAAAGTGGAGCAAGATCGGCATATCAGTAGTTACGACGTAGCTGAAGAACTGGGAATTGACCACAAAACAGTTTTGGCGCATTTGAAAAAAACAATGGGTACACAAAAAAGCTCGATATTTGGGTACCTCACGAGCTCTCTGAAAGAAACCTAATGAACCGTGTACTCATTTGTGATTCTTTATTACGACGTAATAAGACCGAAAAATTTTTGAAGAAATTGATAACTGGTGATGAAAAGTGGATCACGTACGACAAGAACGTGCGAAAAAGGTCATGGTCAAAAGCCGGTCAGGCTTCACAGACTGTGGCGAAACCCGGGTTAACTCGCAACAAGGTGATGCTGTGTGTGTGATGGGATTGGAAGGGCATTATTCATTATGACCTGTTACCACTAGCCTGGACCATCGATTCAGAACTCTACTGCGAACAACTGATAAGATTAAAGCAAGAAGTTGAGAGAAAGCGGCCGGAATTAATCAACAGAAGGGGTGTGGTTTTTCATCATGATAACGCTAGACCTCACACATCTTTAACCACTCAGCAAAAATTAAGAGAGTTTGGCTGGGAGGTGTTAATGCATCCGCCGTATAGTCCTGACCTGGCACCTTCAGATTTTGAACAAAATGTTACCTACAAACTTTAGTTAAATGTAAATAAACTATATTAAAAAATGTTTTGAATTTTCATATAAAATGCGAAAAGACTTTTTCCCCAATCTATTATTTATTTTAATATTTAACACCAAACTACACAACCGATTTTGATAAAAATCATATGGGACCACTTGACAAGTATATGATACTCTTTCAAACAAAAAAAGATCCAGGCGTTTTCGAATAATCTTAAAAACTAAAAGATAGTCTACTCCTTTTTGGAAGTCGTTAAAAAATATAATTTTTGCACAGTCGTACATACTACTCTAAAAACATAACGCGCAATGGTCAAAAACGTTTTTCTCTTGTAGTTACTGCGCTAATTTGAAGGAGATTTATAACAAATGTCTATGTACTGAGGTTTTGAGAGACCCGCTTGTAGAATTCATTGAAGAGATATAAAACAATACAATAACTTTTATTGCACAAAATATAAATACTTACAGGACATAATTAAAAAAAGTAGAAAATGTATAAAAGGCGGGCGCACGCGGCGGGTTTCAGTTTATCACGTGCGAAAAAGTTAGCAGAATCCGTCGCGGGTCACCTGTCTCTGTTGCACGTATAGTTTGTGACAGAGATAGACTGAACCCGCCGCGTGGGCCCGCGTCACTTAGCGGATGCCCATATACCTAGATAAGAAATGTCTTTCAGGCAACCGCGCTAATATCGAAAAAAGCGATGAGAAATTGAATAATTTTTCAAAATTAAAAACCGACTTCACCCCGAAACTACAAAATCGATTTTAATATAATTTTTACGGGACTACCTGACAAGTTGCCCCTTTCAAACCAAATAAGGATTTCTAAATCGGTCCAGTCTTCGAATAATCGATGAACGGACATAAAAAAAAGATCGCGACGAATTGATAACCTCCTCCTTTTCGGAAGTCGGTTAATAAATAAATTAGATATTAACAATATACCTGTGTATTGCTTTTTATTAAAACCACAAGAACGAATACAGCCGCGGTGGGTAATCTGATATTGTTTTGTTAATTTTATAAACCAATTCCCTTCCGATACAGGTGGTATTTGCCATCGGCTAATTATTAATTAATATCAGGTATTATTAAGGCCGGAACAGACGGGGCGCAAGTTGCACCGCTTAACAGCTGGAGATGGGCCGTGGATAAATACTCAATCTACCTATTTGAGTATTTACTCAGTACCTTTCCTTTTCTTTTTAAATCTTAAACTATCGAAAAAAGGTGAGATCAAATCAATGACGAAGGATCTCATGACTGTTGTTATAATTAAAAAATTCTAAAATTTTGTGTAAGAGACCTTAAATTTATTATATTGTTCTGAATATCTGCATTAAAATATTCTAAAAAATAATAAATAATTGCAATTTTTCTTCAGTAAAGTTCTTCCAAAGTCATATCTGTGGAATAGATTGGCTATGATATTACACACATAAATTGCATTTTGCGGTGAGGTTCCGCTAAAAATAACAACACCTCCGCCTAGAGCAGTCTTTCCCAAAGTGGGCGATAACGCCCCCTTGTGGGCGCTGGAGGCTTTAAGGGGGGCGGTAACGGGCCCAGAATAAAGTTGGGGTGCGCTGATGTGATTTAAGCAATGAGTGATTTATAACTTCAGCTATTTCATATTTTAAATTTCACTGAAATTAAAATCCTTTTACTACACAACATCCATTTATTAGTTCATATTTATATCCTTTTTTATTATACAAATATAAACTAAAAATGTAATTAATATTTATTATTTTAATGCGTTCACAACGCTATTTATATCGTTAAAGGAATCAAACACTGAAAAAATTTCGTGTTTTAAAGTTTCGCAGGTGAGGTGACTTCCGATACTCTTTATTATTGTAAAATTGTATTATTATTGCTATTTTTTTATTTAAAATTAACAATGTTGATTATTGTTATTTTTTTATAAAAGATACTCTAATTTACTGGTGTATGTATTATTATTGCTCTCTCGTTTAGAATATAGGTTGAATTAAACTACAGGCAAGACAAATATGTGATTCAGGTTTTTATGGTGAAAAAAATGGGGGGCGCTACAAAATAACTGATTTTTTAAAGTGGGCGTTTGACAAAATAAGTTTGGGAACCTCTGGCCTAGAGCAAACTAGACTGCGCTTGGAGTAAGTTGTCCTACGAAATCATATCAACCTCATTTGTGTATGTCCCTTGTGAGTAAATACTCAAATGATTAGAATGAGTATTTATCCACCGCCCATCTCGAGCTTGTTACGCGACGCAACTTGCGCGCTGTCTGTTCCGGCACTTAAAAGTTATGATATGGCCAAAGATAATGTAATTAATAGCGTCACAGAAACCCAACGCCAAAGAAACTATTGAAGGGTCCGTAAGTAGGCAAACTGGAGTTGCGGGTAGGCACACAGAGATGGCAGCACAAGACTAGCAAATAAGTGGCAAAGAAAGTGTTGAATACGCTTTATAAATATTTTTCATATAAGTCAAATTTAATTAATTGAAAACTAATAATCGCAATAAAAGGTTTTAATAAGTACCTATTGCGCCATCTAGTGACAAGGAAGAGAAATAGTTATGTTTATAAGGCGTAAGGGTTATGGCGATGTTGGTAGAAAGATTATCCAACAATAATGAACACTGAATTAACGATTAATCCAAATACCTAGTAAAAAAAAAATACAAAAAGTTCATTTGTCGCAAGTTGACTACTTGCGATGGTTATATGGGTCTCATATGAAGGCGCAAGGTTGTCCAACGAGCCATGTTCGGTGTTTCTCTGAATCAGAAATGAGGAGATTCGTAGAAGAACGATGGTCAAAGGAAAACGCTGGATGCAAGCCGCTTGCAATCGGTTGTTTTGGAAAACTTTGGGGCTACCAAGGCTTCGGCTCTCTCACTCACCGAACGAAGCATAGAAACGGTGACGCTACTACTCAGACGTCGATTTTCTGTAAGAGTGTGGTACTTCCCCGGACGAGCCGGCCCATTCATGCTACCGGCAAAACAGAGTTTTGCCGGTAGCATGGCTCTACCACAAGTAAATAGAGTAATGAGTAAAGATATGATAATGATGAGATTATATTTAAGTTTGAAAACATTTACAGCTAACAATGTATACAATGTAGAACAGACATACCTGTTATAAATCGACCCACGGGCTATACTAGATCACTTTAGTACAAGGAAATAATTAACAGTTAAAAACAAATAAAAAAATTGGCATTCCCATACAAATTGCTTGGGCGGCAATACAATTTAGTATGGGAATGCTATTTGTCCCTTCCACGTTGTATATTTTTGAAATGTGCTCATTAACACCTTTCGTTTGATAACTCACTAGATATTGAAACAAAAAAAAAATTGACTAGCACTTTTTTGTATGTCTCATTGGTTATATAAATTTATTGCATTCAAATTGTAGCCTATGTCACCCGGACAATAATGCCGAATAGATTCACATCTCATTTGGGAAAATTGGATAAGCTGTTCGGATGCTATGGTGGAACAGACATAAATATTGTACCCACATACAAACATACATACTTGGACTGCTGAAATCATTAATTAATGACCCTTCAATTATGTGTGCAATAAATTTCATATTGTGCACGTATAGTCTGATGAGCCAATCAAAAATTTGCGTTTTGACAGATAAAACAGTTCTTCTTAAATCAGGGGCGTAATATTTAACTGATTTAATAACAGCAATTTTTTATGAAGTTTGTCTACACCCATGCTATAAATCCTCTATAAACATTTCTGAAACAGTTACCTTATTGCCAATATTAAACCAACCATGGTCATATTTTAAACATTATATCATCCAAACGAGTGTTATAATGTTGTACTAAATTTCATTATGCAACGCCACGATCCCTTCCTTACTCATCAAACAGCTACATTATGAATTAAAAAAAAGAACATTGTCATGTACGCGCGGTTTGCTACCACAGCTCCGCAATTTGAAAAAGGATCTTATTGGTTATTCGAATTTACGTCGTATCTCGCCATTTTGTTCGATATTTACTAATATTGAACATAAAAATTTGCATTCCAATAATTTTACGATCCAAAATGTAAATAATTATTACAATTAATAACTTCATCATTGCATTCATTACCTATACATACATACATAGTTTGTATTAGATACTCCGCAATTAAACTTGGTCCGTCTTATTATAAAAACAGGACTAACTTTGTTACCAGGTTTAAACCATTATCCGCCCAAAATGAAGTTGACATTGACAGGTGGATAGTGTGTGATACTAGATGTCAACTTGATTTGTTCGGATAATGGTTTAAACCTAGTAACAAAGTTAGTCTGGGTTTTATAATAAGACGGGGTAAGTTTACATAGAGTTCTTACAACACTGTACAACAGCCTATTGATTTAGAATCTAGAGGATTCATATCATGGGTGTAGACAAAGTTTTGTATGCAACTGTAATAATTAGGTATTAAAACACGAATGTGGGTTTATCACACGAAGCGAAGCCGAGTGTGATAATAGTATCACATGAGTTATTATTATACTACAGTTGCATAAATAACTATTACCTACGCTTTCTTCATAGATATAAAAGTTAATATTGCTATTAAAACCATTAGTAAAAGCAAACTCCGTAATGTTGTGATGGAAACTAAAGTTGAAAATGATAGTTACACAAAAAGTTCCGGGAAAATTTACCCTTTGAGGAAAGAGTAAATAACGGTTGCAAAGTTTTAGCATATTAACTGTGGACTGATACGACGGAGTAGTTGTGATAACAGAGCGGTTTATTAATTGATAGTTACTTTACGTACTCACATACGAAAGAGTCGTATATTAGAAAGTCTAGGCAATATTTTGAATTAAGAATGTGTAATTCTGATATTGTGTAATTGATGGCGTTGGGAGCTATATACAACTCGCTATCGAGATTTTTGTGCGTTTAACGAGGTCATTGAACACCCAACAATTATTGATACTAAAGTACTCTTTAGGGTAGGCCACTATAAACCGTAGTACCAAAAATTTTGTGTTTATAATGCGTAGCTAATGCTTCTTTGACTTTTACAAAGAAATGAAAATTTTGATTAGACTGACGGACGAAACTAACTTATCAAAATTTTGTAGGTACCTACTTCCTTAATAACCCTTTCACCGCGAACGTCGGATTTATCCGACAAACATTTTCGTGCCCATTTCGCGAGCGTCGAATATTTCCGACAAAAAACCACTGCTATCAAAAACCCTTATTTGGTTGTAGATATTTATTTTCGATTCACTATGCTTCGCGCTGGGAGAACGACAACTGATATAAAATCTCGCAGTCAAAGCATTTCAGAGATTCAAACATTTATTTGCTATCAGTCATATACATATACAGGTCTTAGATATATTCATGTTCTAATCATAGCATCTCAAGGACTATTGCAAATACAATTACCCTTCTCGTGAGTAATTGTCCTATCTTCTTATTCGCCGGTTGACTGGAAGAGATTCCATTGTGGGATAAGTCCGCTGTGGTCAATTTACTCTTTATGTTGTTATTTTATGTAATTGTGTATTTTTACGGTACAATAAAGTTATTACAAACGAACAATGTGTAGATGTCAATCAATTAATTAAATAAACTAAACACAATTAAAATAATAATAAGTATAGAACTTAATTTCATGCATTATATGTCAATGTCAACAATCAAAATAAACTAAATTCTGTACTTATTTACATTTAAATAGTATTTGACAGTGTAGTAGCATTTGAAAATAAGGTAGGATTTTAGAGCACTCGAGAATTTTTAAATAATTATTTTGCTTGTGTAATTCATTAAATATTTTGACTGCCATGTGGTTTGGACCTTACGTAGTAAAAAAATTCTAGGTCTATGGGTATGGAGTACCGCCTAGCATTTTTATTCTAAACTTAAATTGACCTTGTATTGTATACAATATATGTAAGTAGCTTACCTATAAAATTTAGACGACCGAGCTATGAAAAACACCGACATAGTGAGGGTCTCTATAACTTTTTAAACTAAAAATCGATTTCGACGCCAAAACTTCTCGCAAGTATGCCTTTAAACGTAAAAAAAAACAACTTGCTAAAAAAATCCATATGGTTGATCAATCATTCATTAATCAACGGGGTGAATGGGGATTGAACCACCAGCCTATATTGTAACTGTAATATAGCCCATCAGGCTGGGTAGGGACCAATACTGAACTGGGTTTCTTTCGGCGTAATCTTCCCAGCAGTGGTCGTTCCGAAACGCTAGTAGTTTTTAGCTTTCGCACTAAAATAATATTTAAAAAAAATGACCTTCAATAAGAGATAAATTTATCCTACATTAAATAAAAATAAATTTGACTTTGACTTTGACTTTGACTTTGACTTTGACCTTGATCTTGATATGACCATGCCCTTACCAACTGAGCTATCACGTGTTCAAGCCCGCACGCTGAATTTCTACACCATGTCATATTCCTCTAACACGCATTAGGCTTGCGTCACTACTTATTAGGAGTAAGGTATCTAATTTATAGTATTTTATGCAACAGTTGTATAAGAAGGTTCATAAAATGCGAGTGGCGCAAGTTATCGTAACTTGCGCCTTGTTAGCGCTGTTAGCGAGTTAGCGAGCCTTGGCGAGCATCGTAAGGAGACGTCATCGAGCATTTTTTGACATACTTATACAACGTTGCATACAATACTTTTTCTACGACTTCATTTACTAAAATAAATACAAAAATACCATATGTTTGGTAGATATTAGGTATCTATGGAAGACTTAATTTTTTTTTATTATAAAATGTTATCAAGACTCAATTTTAAATGACATCTCCGTTTTCTTTCACATGATTTGTTTCAAATGGGGCAGCACTGGACCCCGGAAAATTCGTTTATACCTTTAACTGAACTTCAGCAGTCATAATTAGGTGGTTTCCAATAACTTATCAATTTATTAATCTTACTATAGTTTCAAGTGAGAACGTTAAACTTTTTTACGCAAATTAGCCAAATGTGGCCGTTTTTATCGACGTCTTCCTAGTGACCAAAAATGTTATTTTTGAAACATGGAGTCACTTAAACGAATGTTTTTCATACAAAAAACCGTTTGTTCAGTGACTCCACGTTTGAAAAATGGCACCATATGTTAAAATAACGATTTTATTATGTTGGCAGTATGGTAGATCTAAAAAAAAAAGATATAGGTCTATGGCTAGGAGTATCGTTTTGGCGAAATAACGACACATGTGCTATATTAGGAATAGACTATAGACTTTTCTGAAATCATATAATCTATATTCTTATATTAGTGTTCGGGACCATTTAAAAGACAGATAACAGTACAGGAGTAGAAAAAAATCTTTATACCTCACGAGGTAGTCAACGTTCAGCCTGATGGTGGGCGTAAGTATAGACTTTATGGCGGAGTAGGTTGTAATAACACGGGGGTTCATTAATTGATTGTTAACAGCGGCTTAATACAAAATTAGTACCTTTATAAATAAATGGATAACACTCAACGTCCCATAAGCAGTATTTCGTGACGTTTTATTCTCTTAGCAGTACAAATAATTTAGTACTACCCTGTCTAACAAATATATAAGTTAGGGCGAGGCCGCGGCGACACAAGTTTACAGTCAAAGTTGACCGGATAGTAACTGGATTAATGAATATCTATGACTGTTGTTTGCAGTTACATTACATTGTGGGTAAGGGCGTCTACAGACGAAGTAAGAAACGGGCCAAGTGCAAGTTGGACACGTGCAAGAAGGATTCCGTACCATCATCTATAAAAATAAAAAACATTTGTTGTATGGGAGCCCCACTAACATATTTATTTTTTTCTGTTTTTTGTATTTGTTGCTATAGCAGCAACAGAAATACATCATCCGTAAATATTTCAACTGTCTAGCTATCACGGTAGATAGATAGCCTGGTGACAGACAGACGGACAGCGGAGCCTTAGTAGTAGGGTCCCGTTTTTACCCTTTGGGTGCGGAACTCTAAGAAGAAAGTTGTTGCTTGCCACAGAAACTTAGGTTAGCTGATCGATTCACTTGCATGGAAGACCATTTTTTTCCTCACTTCCCGTACTTTGGGGACTTTAAGAACCGATTTAGGCACTGGACTCGGAATTAAGAAAGATGTAAGACGCTGATGGGGCACGGACGTGGCAAAGACAGGGCGCCGTCGCGACTTTTGAAAACAGATAGAAAAGACGAGGCCCGGACGTGACACATACAAACAAATCAGTATCTATGGCAACACCGCCACACCCGCTCACACCCCCCTTAGCCCGCTCGCGTCCGTGCCTCGTCCGTTCTGTGTGTACTATCATAGGGCACAGACGCGTAAGCGTCATGTCTGTCCCCGTCAGTGCCCCGTCTTTTCTGTGTGTTTGCTTTGCGAAGCTTCTATACATTTTGTATGAAACGGACGCGGAGCAGACATAGGTCTGCGCCCCGTCCACGTATAACGTCTTTTCTGTGTGTCCAGCGCCTTAGACGGTGTAATTTTCTTGCCTGCTGCACACCATTTTAATGAAGCAATAAATGAGTGATGTATATTGCTTCAAACTTGAACTGTCAAAATAGGCCTTATGACAGAAGGCCTCAGGTGTAAACTCGTCCTAATCTTCAATATTATTCGTTCCAGTTGCCGAGTTGTAATGTAAGAACATCTCCTGACTTTCGTCTGAACTTTGATTAGCCGGCGAGCTCAGTAATTGAACTGCTCGCATTTTCAGCTTGACTGCACCACTATGTTGTGAGGATTGAATTAAGTTTCACAATATCCATCATGCCGCATAATTTTTATTGTCAGGTAAAATTATGTATTTAGGTAAGTAGTGTCTACCTTCTTCTTAAGGTGCCTCTCTAAATAGTGAAGGGTAGCAATCAGCTTGGTGTAGCTTGTTCTTAGCTCGGTGGAATAGCTCAGAAGCGCTTGCTATCCCGGTCCACTCTTGGATGTTTCGTAGCCAGGATTTCTTTCTCCTCCCTACCTTTCTTTTTCCTGCGACTTTGGTCATTATTATATCTACTTATCTACATTTTTATTTATTTATCTTCAGCTATAATGTGTCCCACTAAGCAAAGGCATCCCTCCAGTTCTTCTCTACATTTGTTCCGTTCCATTTGTTACGGAATTTACCATTTTTATCGCACCATTGCGTCCTTGGTTTACGGGGTCTTCTAATATTTGTAAGAATTTAGCTAGAGGTGTCCTTTTCTCAGAAATCTTTAATCAGCCTGCTGATATGGTCACCCAGTCCCATTTAAATTTTGTAGCCTTCAGAGCTACCTACTTCTGCGATTCCTGTTTCGAATAGGATCTTATAATATTTGTAAGAATTTAACTAGAGGTGTCTTTTTCTCAGAAATCTTTAGTCAGTCTGCTGATATGGTCACCCAGTTCCATTTCAATGTTGTGGCCTTCAGAGGTACCGTCTTCAGCGATTACTGTTCCGAATCTACACTTAGTATTATGCTCACAAATTTGAAACAATACTTTCATCTGATAATAGCTGGTTCTCACTGTCTCAAGCACATGTTTTTCAAATTGTAAGGTATTGTCACATACGACACCCAAATTCCTGACCTCAACCACCACATTAATGTAGGGATGTATCATAAAATTTTAAAGCCTCATTTTAACACTTCAAGTTTCTTGCCTATTGTATAACATTTTATTAAAGCAATAAATGATTTGTATGACTGACGTTTCGTTTAGACCATGCATAAGGAGGGTTATATTTTTCGAGAGTATGTATGTATGTATGAATAATTGTTTGGCACGCTCTGCAGCCTGAACGGCTCGATGGATTTTAGGTTGAGAGGTGTCGTGAGATTAGTATTTACTGTGAAAGTCACATTGGGTATATGAAAATAAAAAATACGGAGTGGCGGATTTTTGGCGCCAAATTCAATTGTTTGGCACGCTCTGCAGCCTGAACGGCTTGAAAGATTTTAGCTTAAAAGGTGTCGTTAGATTCGTATTTACTGTGAGAATGACACACTGGGTATATAAAAAGGCAGTCGGATTTTTCGTTTTTGTTTTTTTTTAATATGACTTGTTTTAACAACAATATTGTCTCAGATTCTATAAATGTGTAATAAAATTGAATGTCATGTAAAGATATAATCATCATAATTATCATATCAGCCGCAAGAGGTCCACAGCTGGGCATAGATATAGTCACTGTTTCTCAAACATTTCGGTAAATCAGCGGTTTGTTATATAACGTAGAAGGGACATACGTAATTAATCGAACCACGGGCTATACTAGGTCATAATGGTATAATCAAATTTAAATAACAGCCAAAAAAAAAATTATACTATTTCGGCATTGCCATACAAAGGTGTGCAGCCACCCAGGCAATTTGTATGGGAATGTTGAATTTTTTGTGTTTTTTTTGGTCGTTTATTTTAATATCATTCTTCTATAGTGATTAAGTTTGGCTATATGGTTTGATTTGTTACGGATATGTACCTTCCACGTATTATAAACTGTATCGGTCGCAATAGTCCAAAAAGAAGGACATTTGAAAATATAATGTTTGTGAGGAAAAATATTGCCTTATTTAATAAAACAGGTGATATTACGGGTAGAAACTTACGTAACATAAATGTTTTAGCTACCCCGTATTATAGGCTGAAAACAGTTAGTAAATCGTTTAAGGGAAACTGTATAAAGTTTTATAATAAATTGCCAGAATCGGTCCTTGATATGCCAGATAGAAAATTTAAAGCTTATGTAAAGAAAGTACTTTGTGAGAAGGCGTATTACGGAACCGATGATTATCTTAAAGACAAAAACATGAATTTTATACAAATTGACATTAATTTCAAATTTGACATTTTAAATTAATAATTATGACATAGATCTTAAAGACAAAAACATGAATTTTATACAAATTGACATTAATTTCAAATTTGACATTTTAAATTAATAATTATGACATAGCAATGTATTCTCAGTCCACACATCTAATTTTAATATCAGTATAATTGTAAGGTTGACGTTTTTGGAGAAAATGCTGCAGTACAGTTTGTTACCGCTTCTTCTGTACTTGCGCTTTGGAGGCGGCAGTAAACTTAGTTGTAAGTAAATGATCTGACGTCCATAACTAACTATTAAGAAATCGAAAGAAAAGAGAAATGACAATTATCAAGTGATATAAATATCCAAAGATAAATAAATGATTTTTGACATTTTTTGACTTTTTGTCAATTTTTTTGTGTGTTCAACGAATATTCGAAGACGCCTGGACCGATTTGGAAAATTCTTTTTTTGTTTGAAAGGGTATACTTGTCAGGTGGTCCCATAGAAACTTTATCAAAATCGGTCGTGTAGTTTGAGGGTGAAGTCGGTTTATAGATTAAAAAAAATATTTTTGAATCATATAATGGTTATTTTGGAATAACCCCTTTGAATAACAAATGCCTTGCGTAATTTCTGAACGCACCCTTTCCATTATATGGTTATTTTGTTTACTTGCTTGCTTTTAATGTGTGTAAGTGGCCAACACCAGGGTCAGATTTTTCAAACTGCGTAAAGGCATCTGACATAGCTAGACGACTGCCATACAATGATGACAGCCGGGACCAACGGCTTATACGTGTCTTCCGTAGCACGGAGGAGCTCGAGACATTTTCATGCCACTTTTGGTCACCCATCCAAGTGCGCACCAAGGCAACAATTATCGGCTCATAGTCACAAAGGTCCACATCATCTCGCTGCCAACCATTAGACTCTTTGACAGCCGCCAAGTGCGGACCACGCCCGGTATATAATATATATAAATAAATATATAAATATATAAGGACAAATAACACTGATTGAGCTAGCCCCAAAGTAAGTTCGAGACTTGTGTTATGGGATACCAACTCAACGATACAATGTTTTATAACAAATACATATATAGATAAACATCCAAGACCCAGGACAATTTGAAAAAGGCCATTTTCCAACTTGCCCTGACCGGGGATCGAACCCGGGACCTCTGGGTGGCGGATTAGCATGTTGACCACTACGCCACGGAGGTGTCGCTTTACTTGTAAAAGCGCTAGTAATGCGCACTTCCGCCGGGCCACCGAGCTCCTCAACTTCTTTTACTAATACTTTTGTTTATTAATTCTTGTTTTCATTATAAATAAATGAGTCCACTAATTCATAAAAAAATATTTTCCCTCTCTTTTGAGTTAATTACTCATTACAAGGCTTGCGCTCAAAGGATTGTTATTCCGAGAGAATTAACACCAACACTGACAACTGTTGTGACAGTTCAACAAACACTTTATGATCAAATAACTCACAGAAGGGGTACAAATATCTTCAAGTATTTTAAACTCTATTGTACAAGCTGTTTCCTCTCAGTCTCAGCTGATTGTAGAAGTCGATCTAGGAACCCATTCCTTTAATCATTAATCTGGGAATCTCTCTCTCTTCAATTTCATAAAAATTCATTCAAATCTTGATAGATTTTACTATAAATGCGGCGAGATAGCGAGCGTAGCGTTTTAGTTTCGAGATTGGCCAAAAATGCTTTGTCCGGCTGTTCTCGCCTATAGATCGCATTTCTCAACCGATCCCCGTGAAATTTTGAGAGAATGTTCGAAAATTATGTAGAATTAATAAAAACGTCGTAATTAACTGAATTGACCAAAAGCCATTTCAAAATGGTGGAAATACGGTGGTTGAAAACTTCAAAATATCATCTTTCAGCCATTTCGAAAACTTTTCAATATTGTCATATAAATTTTTGTAACCCTTATTAAGACGCAACTGTTTTGTATATACACTTTTTTTATCCGATAAAATTCAACGGGTTAAGGAGACTCATAAGATCTACGGCTCACAAAGTAATTATAAATATAGTAGAACCTTTGTAAAAAATAAAAAAAGCCACCCAGAGGTTCCGGGTTCGATCCCCGGTCAGGATAAGTTGGAAAATGGCCTTTTTCAAATTGTCCTGGGTCTTGGATGTTTATCTATATATGTATTTGTTATAAAATATAGTATCGTTGAGTTAGTATCCCATAACATAACTTTGGAACTTTCTTTGGGGCTAGCTCAATCAGTGTAATTTGTCCATATATATTTATTTTATAAATTCCCTCGACAGGCTTTTACGATATGCCCGAGAAGAGATGCAGCTGGTGCGTTACATTTCCTTTTCTCCCAGTAAGATACAAAAATATTTATCTGATATAATAAATCAATACTTTGACTGTACCGTGAAAATAATCTCCCCTACTTGATATTTAGAGGGGCTACTGACTGATAGGTACTTTATTTATCACTGTCAATGAGCAATCGGAATAGTAACAACTAAAGTCTTTTTAACCGACTTAAAAAAAAGGTGGAGGTTATTAATTCTAATGCGTATTTGTTTTTTAAGGGGCTACCTGAATTTTCCGGGGTCCAGTGCTGCCCCCATTTGAAATAAATCATTTAAAAGGAAACGGAGACATCATGTAAAATTTTGTCTTGATCAGACCCTAGATAACCCTTCAAACTATTTTATGAACTACTGTTTACAGTTTAAAGTGAGAACGTGACGCTTTTCTACGCACATACGCCAAAAGTGGCCGTTTTTCGCAATTGTGCGTAGAAAAGCTTCACGTTTTCACCTTAAACTTTAAACAGTAGTTCATAAAAAAGTTTAAAGGGTTATCGAGGGTCTGATCAAGACAGAATTTTAAATGATGTCTCCATTTCTTTTCAAATGATTTATTTGAAACGGGGGCAGCACTGGACCCCTTAAATTCATGTAGCCCCTTAATGTATGTTCCCTGATTACTCGAAGAAGCCTGGACCAATTTTAAAACTTCTTTTCTGTTTAAAAGGGCATAGTCAAGTGGTCCTATAGAATTTTCTTTAAACTCAGTTTTGAAGTAATGAATAAATATAAACGGACAAATCACACTGATTGAGCTAGCCCCAAAGTAAGCATAAGCTTGTGTTATGAAATACTAACCCGACCATACTATATTTTATGATAAAAACATATATAGATAAACATCCAGACCCAGGACAATTTGAAAAAGGCTATTTTTCAACTTGCCCTGGCTGGGGATCGAACCCAGAACCTTCAGATTGGCGGTTTAGCGTGTTGACCATTACGCCACGGAGGTTGTGAAGTTTGGTGGTGAAGTCGTTTATTAGTTTTGAAAAATGATTACAAGCAAATAACGGATACTACCAGATTATGATAAAGTTCTGTAATTCTTCTTAGCGTGTCATTGTTCATGTGATTAAATATTTCTCTGGGCTCAGTAATCAAAGATTCAAATGTTTATTCAGTAATAAGACCTTTACAGGCAATTTTACACGTCAATAAGTATAATTTACGTTACGTGTAAAATTCAAACAAAGCACGCCTTCTCGTCTCTTTCGGCGAGTATGATCAGAGAGGGATGGAGACGTGGACCTCAACGGCGGTGGTCAGCGTCTTGACGAACAGTCTTGTTTCATACGTCATTGTGACAGTGCGCATGCGAATTTGCGCCTCCGTGGCCACCCGCGCGCCGAATTTGATTCTCACCGGAACTTTATCACTGCTCTGCTTCAGAGAAGAGAAGAACTGGTGCACCAGAGAAGTCTGCAGCTCGTCAACGAGGTAAGCGATTACTTAGTTCGTTAAATCACCGAGTTGTAGCATTTCTTCCTACCCACAGGCCGTTTGTTCTAAGTCTTATCCGAGACATTAGATGTAACCTTAGGTCCTCGAACCGCTTCATCCCCAGGAGACGACCTATTTACACGGTCGCCTCTTCATATCTAAATTCAATAGTATCGATACTATCGATAGTTTACCTTAAATCAACAGTATTGCAAACTATTGACAATCGATACTATCGATAGTCCTTTCGATATTGTGACTGTTTTTCGAAGTCACTGTAGTATCGATAGACTATCGATATTTTATACTATTACTTGCAACACTATTCCTTTTTAAACCTTCTCGCCTACCAACATGATAAAAGTTTGAGTTTTGCCTCCCTACTCTGTCTTAATATAGCCTCAAAATATCTGTGTGTGCCACATTTCACAAGTTTATAAATTTGCTAGGAAAATTGAAAACTGAGACTTTCAAAACCATTTCGGCGGAGCTTTTGATAAAAAAAGAACCGCATTGTTATCTGGTTATTCTTTTAGATTCGATGCCACAGACAAACACACATACACACAGACATGTCAAACTTATAACACCCTTCTTTTTACGTCGGGAGTTAAAAAAGAACAGCTTGTTTTATCAATATATATATCGGTCCGTTAAAAGTTGGCGACACATATCCGTCAGTGGATTACTCACCTAATCGTCGGACACCAGTCGACATGACTCACCCTGAGCCCCTCATGTAATGCACCCGTGTCTTTTACACGCCACTATCGCCCCCTGTCCATAACGAAGGGGTACTGGGGAGGGGCGTAGCTACCGCGGTATCAGCTGTATCAATGATACTGGGCCCACGAGCCACAGGGGCCAATCATGTCCAGTCTTAGTAAAATAAAAAAAAAAATCGTTTCCTCTTCTTCTTTATACCACTCACTCTAAGAGGAGTAGACACAGCATGTAAGTCATGTTTGTACTCTTAAAAATCTTTAGCCTCTATTCAAAAAAGGGAAGAGCGGGTGGAGTGGGCACCAGATGATCAGGGGTGCCAAAAAGCATTCTTGTCTAGAAACGCAGATAATTTCATTTGTAATTATAATTATAAATTAAACTAATTAAATTAATTTAATGTCCATGAATTCCTCGCCTTTATAGAATGCCTTTTCTGTGAGCCATCGCTTTAATCGGGTTTTGTAAGATGCCAGGCTGGGCGCGAGAGTAATTTCTTTAGGCATCTATTGGAGACCGCTGGGCCCATCGTATTGACCCCAAACGTTTGGAGGACTTTGAGAGTTTGTGTGGTCACGAATCTATTATTATGATGCGTGTTATAGGAATGCATGTCACTCTGTTTTAGGTACTGTTCCAAATTATTCCTGACAAAGACCGCCACTTTGTAGATAATTATCGACAGTAGTGTCAGAACTTTGAATTCCTTGAAAAGGGGCTTTTCAGATGTACTTTGTAAACAGGAATAGTCGGTAAATTTGGCAAATTCTGTTTCACGGAAAGCAAATATCCTGCTTGCATGGATGTGGATAGAAGGAGCACACACAAATTCCGAGGCCAAGTCTTGGAGTGGAAACCCCAGAGACAACGAAAAGTTGGACATTTCAAGTACTCTTGACGGACATTTGACCACCTCTGTGGCCTAGTTGTCAACATGCCAGGCTGCCACTCCAAAGGTGCCGGGTTCGATATCCGGTCAGGTCAAGATGTAAAATTATCTTTTTCAGATTTACCTGGGTCTTGGATGTTTATCTATATATAGTATCGTTGAGTTAATCTCTAACTTACTTTGGGGCTAGCTCAATCTGTGTGATTTGTCCATACATATTTATTTGCGGTGGAGATGAAGACAATTTGGCTAACTGGCCCGAAGAAAGCGTGTGTAGCAAAAAATCTATCACAATTACGAAGTATTATTGAAGCCTTCTGCCCCATTTTTAGGACCATAAGTGTCTTGCATAAGCATTTCAGTGTGTAAGCTCATGCATGACCGTTATAAAGTAGAAGGGGCTCCTAACATATTTTGATAAAGGGATCTTCTACGGCAATCTACGCCACTGGTACTGGGGTACAAATTTAAATGGGAAATGCCTGGAAATGGCTCGCTATTGTTACGACACCCAAAGGGGAGATACGCCCAATATCTTCCGAACTATTAGCATCGATATTTATTTTGTGTGGGAACTCAAAACAGACCGCCCACGGATCCCTTAATAAAGTTATTCGATCGTAGGATCAGACAATAAAATGTTATTCATTACTGCTCCGTTTTGAGCTTTGAAGTGGTAAATTCTATGTTCGTGGGTAGAGGCTTAATATGATTTTGGTCGCGACTTTTTCTCAATGACTCACAAATCATCATACGTATCCATTGATTCAGCAGCAGACAAATGATCATAAGCGATGAGGTTTTTCAGAAACTGGTATTATCCATACTAGATGGCAGCACGATCGGGTTCGAAATGAGAAAACTGCAAAATCAAGCAGCAAGCTTATAGATATATGAGGGATATAGATTCAGCGTTGAAGTCTCCAAAGTTTAAACTGTTTAGAAACGTAGTGGCACCTTTTGCGATTCGCCAAGACATGTATGACTCATAGAATTACTGTTATGACGCTACGATGTACGCTACTAAATATAAAAGTCACCTAAATAAGTCAATATCACCTCATTAGGCAATGTCATTTAATTTAAGCAGCAAACAGGTTACATTTTACTTTTGACGTTTAACGAACGTCCCATTCCAGCAAATAAAAGGGAAAGAGATACAAGTTTTTTTTGCTTTTTGATCAAGCTGTTTGAGCAATCAAATAGTATGTTAAGCAATTAGTGAATAGAGGCCGGATTTACATTAAGGGACATAGATGAATCACGAGCAAGTGAAGGATTCTAACGGAGTGATTCATGATGATTCAAGTGATAGAATCTTGAGCAACGCGAGTGATCAATGGCCCTCGATATAAATCCGTTTTATTCAGGAGTCGCATACTTTACTTTATATCAAGACTACGAGAAAAAGAATTTAAGTGAAAAAAAAAACGAACAATAAAGAAAAAGGAAGGTTTAATTAATTAAAATGCACCTTAAAATTGGAACAATTGTAATTGTTCTAAATTCAAACACAAAAATAGTGATTCTTTTTATTCACTGTTTTCAGTGAATAAAATAAACTTTTTAGAGGAGGAATGTTATAATAGTATATTATGCAATAAGTGAATAAAGGACGGATTTACTTCGAGGCTTTGATAGATGCTTCACGAGCAGGTGAAAGATTCTAACGATTGAATCACGACCGTAGAAAGTGATTCATGATGAGTTATTAATGGCCCTCTATGTAAATCAGCTTTATAAAAACCGACTTCACCACCAAACTACACAACTGGTTTTAATAAAAATAAATATGGAACCACCTTACAGGTATTCCCTTAAAAAAAAAAAGAATATTCTAAATCGGTACAAACGTCTTCGAATAAATAAAACATATGATTCCGACGAATTGATAACCTCCTCTCTTGGAAGTCGGTTAAAAAGTAAAATTTAAGCGAAAATAGACATTTAATGAAGAAAAAAGAAGGTTAAATTAGTTGGAATGGACATTAAAATTGGAACAATTACTAAAATTAAGAGTAAATTGTTCTAAACTCAAACATCAAATTGTGAGTAAAAGTGCATTTTATTCAATGTTTTCAGTGAATAAAATAAACTTTTGATATAAACAATATGGTATAAACAAAATTACGTGCTTGTCTTACCGTCAAGTCTCCTAACCATCTCTGAGGCCCTTATGGATCTTTTTCTCTGCGCTAACACTTAAAAAAACATTAGGACCTTTATTTATCTATCCGAATTAAAGTATTTCTTGTTAGCCGAGCTCACAATCCCGTCGTGTTCCCTGGCAATTCTCTGGCAATTCTCCGCGCGGGAGAATGATCTATTAATCTTCATTTGCGCCAAGCATTGATTATTCATTGTTTCACGCATAATAAGGTGAACAGAAACAACGGCGATAAATTGGGCGTCGATCTCAAAATATAAAAATTACAGACGGAGATGAAACATGACTGCAAGCACCGGAGATGAGATGTTGAGGGGAGTTAGCAGTGACAAGAAATGAAAGAAACAAAACCAGTCAAATGCGAGTCGGATCTACACCTCTCAGACCCGAAGCCCTTCATGTATTTCAGTACGGAACACTTTTATATTTATAGAGTTCAAAACGCTGAAGAAGCTGATGAACACTTTTAGTTTCTTGTATGATGGCCCCCTTTAATTTTTTACTTTATTTTATTTTTTAAGGTGCGCCCCGCGGTTTTACCCGAAGTAGCCTATGTTTTAATCCGGGTTATGTTTAGTTTATGTAAACAGTTTGAAGTGAAAACACTTTTGGCGTATGTACGCACATACGACCTCCGTGGCGTAGTGGTCACCATGCTAGTCCGCCACCCAGAGGTCTCGGGTTCGATCCCCGGTCAGAGCAAGTTGGAAAATGGTCTTTTTCAAATTGTCCTGGGTCTTGGATGTTTATCTATATATGTTATAAAATATAGTATCGTTGAGTTAGTATTCCATAACACAAGTCTCGAACTTTCTTTGGGGCTAGCTCAATCAGTGTAATTTGTCTCTATATATTTATTTATTTGTTTATTTATTTACATATGCCGAAAGTGACCGTTTTCCCCAATCGTCCGTAGAAAAGCTTCACGTTTTCACTTCAAACTGTAAACAGTAGTTCATAAAATAGTTTGAAGGTTATCTAGTGAATGGTCAAGACAAAATTTTAAATGATGTCTCCGTTTCCTATCAAATGATTTATTTCAAATGGGGGCAGCACTGGACCCGGGAAAATTCAGGTAGCCCCTTAATGTGTATATGATGTTTCTTATAAAATAGTTCTATGTATCTTAGTCGCTCGAATTATTTTTTTACAAGCTTTTATTTAGTTTCACCTGGCCTGTCCCGTCGTCTGTCTGTCTGTAATCAAATCCTGCAAGTAAAATTTGACCCACTTCATGACACTGCAATATAACAATGACATGGAGCTGATGGGTCCATATTCGAATGCATAAAATTTATGGTTATAAATTAAGGTGGCATATTAATTTTTGGCATTATTATCATATCGCATAACGATAATTATGAATAAATTGTATGGCATTAATTTTTTTACCATAATGAATTTAAACAGAATAATATATTGGCATATAAACTTTTAGCATCAACGTTTTTACAATAATAATAACTAGTCATAACATTTTTTGGCATTTCAACTTAAGGCATAACAGTTATTAATTATAGAATGTAATGGCGTAATTTAAACAAATATTTACTTCAAAATACTGATAAGAAATCAAGAGTTTGTTAGCATTGGCTTACTTGTCAGATAATGAAATATCATTTTTTTTTTAATGATCTAAAAAGAAAAATGTATAATGAAGCAGATATTATGTATAAAATAATATATTTTGTATGTGGCAAACGCATATGTTGTGCCGCCGCAACCTTAACCTAACTATAGCGCTCTGTCACAAGCCTTTTTTTGTTTGTTTGTTGTAAAAAATATATCAAACATATAACTTTTTGTGTGTATTTATGTTGTGCGGCTTGGGGTGGCCCAAGGGCCACCCCGCCGCAACCTTAACCTAACTATAGCGCATTGTCACAAGATTTTTATTTGTCTTTGTTTGTTTTTAAAGATGATATAGTATTTATATTATTATGGACAAGTCTATTATGAATTTTGTATTTTATACTTGAAAACCTTTAGGTATACTACAATTATGCCCTTTACTTTTATGATCATTAGAATTATAATAAAGAACATTAGAGTAAGTAAAGGTTATGCCATAAGAACACTTTGCTATTCATAATTTATGCGTAAAAACTATATGCCAACCCCGTTATGCCAAAATGTATTATAATTAAAAAGTTTATGGGATCGAAGGGGTACCCGGAGCTGATCCGATGATGAAGCTGGAAGGTGGTCATGGCATCTCTGTGAACAACGTAACCCCACCGAAATTTGGCTCGATAGATTCATCATGAGGACTCCTCATGACGAAAAGAAGCACTTTAAACTTTTTAGTTCATTGTTATACATGTCGCAGACGGCCGAGTAAAAGGGGGGCGGCAGAGCGGGGCGTGATCGGCATCTGTCATCCCGAGTGACGTGAACTTCCCACTTAGTTACTTACAGTACAAGCACAGACTAATGTCAGGATGAAAACTTACTTACAGTCACGTCACCTAACCGATGCCGCCGCATGAGCGACCTTATGTGGGCCTTATAAAAATGTGACGAAACACCGCGCCCCACCTCGCGCTGATCCATGGATTACAACCAATCATTTTAATCCTCTGGCCCCACAGAATTGAATACTGTGTATACACCTGGGCTTATCGTCTTGCTATCGATGCAAACGTCATCGAATTATTCAAAGTAAAAGAATCTAGTTTTATATAGCCATTGCATATTACGCTCCGACATATATAAAAGCTTATTTTTAAAAATATTTCTTTAAATAATAACTTGTTTTATTTTTATTTACAGGGGTAAACATAATTTGACCCGTTTATGCGAAGTGTCAATTCTGCATGAATTTTATTTCGCATACAAATAGAACTGCGATGACGTGATTCATGATTATTTTGTGATTGTTTGATTCGATTATGGAAATATGTTTGCAAATTAAGAATGATGAATATGTTTATTGGTCTGTGGTTAACTGATACAATATAGCTAGCGTGGTAGACAGTGCCTAAGGTCGTTTAAACCAAAGGCGTTTGCAATAATAATAATAATAATAAAAATTTTATTTCAGACAGATACATCCATATTATGTTAGTATACTATATATAGCACTCAACTTATTCTAGGGTTAGTAATTAATGAAATTTAGATTTTATTAAATTGTCACACTCCTGTGCTATAGATATTGGTAGCTAGCAACAGGAGCGTGAAGCTGTATCCAGCGACTTAACATAGGGGAGTCCCACCGTTCAGCCAACGCGTTCAGGATTGTGTTCGATGAGCCACGCACTCGCGCCCACAGCGAGGCGCATCGCTTTCTAATGATGGTATAGAAGCCACTATTATGTTATTGTTAGATTCGGATAATATAATAAGTTAGCAAATTAAGAATTGATTATTAACCCTTTCACCACGAACGTCGGATTTATCCGACAAACATTGTCGTGCCCATTCCGCGAGTGTCGGATATTTCCGACAAAAAACCGCTCGTATTGCACATAACTTTACATAAATATCCACATCCCTTTTTGGTTGTAGGTATTTATTTTAGATTTAATACCCCTCCCGCTGGGGGCACGGCAACTGATATAAAGTCTCGCGGTGAAAGGGTTAAGATTTTACGACCTCCGTGGCGTAGTGGTCACTATGCTAGTCCGCCACCCAGAGGTTCCGGGTTCGATCCCCGGTCAGGGCAAGTTGGAAAATGGCCTTTTTCAAATTGTCCTGGGTCTTGGATGTTTATCTATATATGTATATGTGATAAAATATAGTATCGTTGAGTTAGTATTCCATAACACAATTCTTGAACTTACTTTGGGGCTAGCTCAATTAGTGTAATTTGTCCCTATATATATATATCTATATATATTTATTTAAGAATGTTGAATCGTGTATGAATCTTATCGTAGATGCATATGATTTTTATTTCAATATAAATTATGTAAGTATTTATTTAATTATTTTTGACCAATTGTACAAAATGTGTACTTAATGCTAAGTATTCTCTACCGATACGCGATAGGCAATATACATAATTTTTATTATATTTTATGTTTTCTATATTTCAGTGAGCTAATGAATAATCATCGTAAAATCGTTGTCATGCAGTTTTGAAATAGTAGTTTATGATACAAGTGTGATATGTTGTTCATTATAGACGAGGTGGATTGACTCACAAGCAGGCGAAGCCTGCGCGTGTGTCTGTGGAGCCGAGACTTGTGATGAACAATACACAAGCGTGCCTTACTACGTTTTTCAACACATTTGTGAGAAAAAAAAATCACCAATAAGAAAATTAGAAATATAGAGCGCATAGATTTTCTTTTTAGGCAAATTTTGCGCATGCGCGCATATGTAGTGATACGAAAGACACAGAAATCACTCCACCAACAGCCAAACGATTATTTAAAAAGATATTTTTTTAAAACAATGCAGATTTATAAATTTATTTTAGTGTTGTTACAAGTATTTTTATTAATATATAAAATGGAATAATTAGAGTAAAACAAGGTTTTGGTATGAGTCTAGGCTGGCTACATGTAAAGATTATATGTTTCAAAAATAATATTCGATATTTTTGGATTTATAGAATCTACTTAAAACATTTAAAAAACATTTTACCGCACTAGGGCGGTAAGTAATATTTACCGCACGATTTCTAATGTGTGCGTTATTTATTATTACATACGTAAAATCAGTGTAGTAAAAAGCACTTTCCGAGTCAAGGTGTTGAAAACGATTTTAAAGATAATTCTAATAATACATCTATCGATCTAATAATCATGGGAACCTATAAATTTATTTATATTCACGATAATTGTAAATTTATTGGCGTAACGAAACAAATTAGACCAGTCATACCCCTATATCAGAAAAAAATGTTTTGGGCGGATCTGCGTGTCGAAGGGTCGAGGTCACCCCTTACATATTTCGTAGCTGGTAATACTGACTAAGTTCAGTGGCCTGGTGAGGAGCTCGGTGGCTCGGCGGGCGCGCGAATTTCTAGCGTTTTCGCAAGTAAAGCAACACCATTGTGGTCCGTACTTGGATGGGTGATCATAAGTGGCATAAAATTTTCTCGAGCTCCTCCGTGCTTCGGAAAACCCTTATAAGCCGTTGATACTGATTCCCGCCTATCATCATTGTATGGCGGTAAAGAGGAAATAAAATAATCTTCATAAAGAGATAGGTAATCGGTCATAAAACCCATTTTACATCTCATTTATTAGAAAAACGATGGTTATTCTCTCTTGACTAAAAAGTAATGAGTGTGCTACTAGGGTACGGTAATATTTTTATCTCGGGCGATATACATGAACCCCTGGCTACACTCACCGTCGTTTCGCTTGGATTCAAAGTAGCGCCCTCGCCTTCAAAATATTACCTTATCCCCTTGTAGCACAATGTACTACTCGTATTGTGTGCCCTTCCCTCTTATGGGAATTTACTGTTGCAGGAATGAGACTCCACCAAACGTCAAAGGTAACCTGTTTGCTGCTTAATACGACAAAATTTAAATGACAGTGTCTGACGAATGACATTGAGCTATGTTTAGGTGACTTTTCTATTTAGTAGAGTGATACAAGTCCTGGCGAATTTCATACAAAAAATACACCACTACGTTTCAAAACAATTTATACTTTGTAAACCTTAATGCGGAATCTATATACCTCCTACATCCTCCTCCTGAAGCTATGTCAGATGTCTATAGGCAGCCTGAAACATCTGACACCACTGTTGGCCACTTACACACACAAAAAAAAAACAAACACCCAGTTCACATACATGCACTATGTTTGTGAAAGTGACTATGCAGCATTTTTTTGTAAAAAATGTATGTTGATTTTTTTGGAATATTTATAAAATCATTTTATAACCGACTTCTAAAAAAGAGAAGATTATCAAATTAAATGTACTTATGTTTTTTTATGTATGTTCCCCAATTGTCTGGAACAATTTGAAAAAAAACCTTTTTTTTATTTGAAAGGGCTTTGTCTGGTGGTCCCATAGAAACTTCGTTGTGTAGTTGTGTGTTGAGATCGGAGTTTTAGTTTATAAAAAATATTAAATGTATGGTGCATATTAGCATTTATTTTATTGTTAAAAAAGATAGACTTTATTTTTGCAACAATAAAGTCTATGATTTTTTATCAAGAGCTGGGGCCTGATGTCTTGCTATACAGGTGCAAACCTAGTGCGAGCATCAGCTCCCACAAACATTAGCTGGTAGGTAGTACAACATATACATATATTTTTTTGTAACCTTAGCTGTTAAGATTACCATTGTTTGTGGAGAAATAAATAAAACATTATTGAATATTATTATTGAACAATAAAATCTAAATTTAAAGCAAAATTGACTTCCCGCCAAAAACTTAAAAAAAAATACAGTACACATACTTAGTTGTAGGATTTATTACAATTGATATGGCTAAGGATCTGGCAAGCGCAGCGCTGGACACCCATCAAATAGGTGGTCGGACGACCTTAGCAAGGTTGCAGGAGAAATCTGGATGCAGACCGCTTCCAATCGTTGATTTTGGTAAACCTTGGGAAAGGTCTAAGTCCAACTGTGGACATCCTGCGTATGATATGATGATGTTCTGGAATAGTTGTTTTACTCGTAGACCAGAAAATGTCTATTTACACCAAGTAAATAAATAAATGAATATATAGGGACAAATAACACTGATTGAGCTAGCTCCAAAGTAAGTTCGAGACTTGTGTTATGGAATACTAACTCTACGATACTATATTTTATAACAAATACGTATATAGATAGACATCCAAGACCCAGGGAAATTTGAAAAAGGCCATTTTCCAACTTGCCCCGACCGGAGATCGAACCCGGGACCTCTGGGTGGCGGACTAGCATGGTGACCGCTACGGAGGTTGTAAATAAATAAGTTTTTTTAATAGGCAAATAAAAAACCCCGACTTACAGGAACGCTATCCAGTGATGAGTAGCAGAACTTCATTTTATAATAGAAGAGAAAAAGTAGTCTATGTGTTAATCCAGAGTTTCAGCTTCCTGCATACCAAATTTTGTCAAAATTGGTCAAGCCATTTGCGCGTGATAAAGTAACGAACGTAATACACACACACTCACAAACTTTCGCCTTTATAACACTAGTGTGATAATCGTAGCGCTATCTTTATATTTGTTGAAAAACCCTGACCTTCACGCGTTAATTCCCAATAACTTTTTAAACGGATGAACCGACAAACATAGCTAAGAACCACTGCAAGGAAACTTGTTTTCACGTAAAAAAAACGCATTGAAATCAGTCTATCCGTTCGAGCGCTACGATCCACAGACAAACAGACAGACAGAGAGACCAGACAGACCGACCGACAGACATTAGCTTCAAACTTATAACACCTCTCTTTTTGGCGGGGGTTAATAAATTAACATATACGGACAAACCATAAACAAGATTGAGCTAGCCCCATAGTAAGGTCGGGCGGGACTTATGTTATGGGATACTAACGCAACGATTCTATATTTTATAGCAAATACATATATAAAAGCCTGAAAAATGCGAGTGGAACTTGCGTGGAGAGGGTTCCGTACCATGCCAAAGATTTTCCGTATAAGTAAACGTATTATATTTAGTTTACCACTTTATTTTCAATTCATAGAATTCTTATACAATTTTTTCTGTAATCTACTATATGTTGTATATTTTTCAAAAAAATTTGGTTTAGTGGTTCCAGAGATTAAGGGAGGGGGGGGGGATGATATTAAATTTTCGTCTTCTTTCATGAATAAAATCAAAACTATTTTTTATTTTACAATAATAAGAAAAATATATTTGCGATCTTCATATCGAGTCCTTTCATTTGATATACGAGTATGATACAGTAAGGTTTGCAAATATTATTTTAATTTCCTAATTTTCCCCTCGAAAATGACCCTTATTTAAAAAAATATTTGTTTACTTTGCACATCTATGTTTGGGTTGTAGGAAAACACCATCCTTCCAAATTTCATCTGATTTGGTCCACTAAATTCAGAGCAAATTGGCTGTGACAAACAGACGCACGAGTGATCCTATAAGAGTTACGTTTTCCATTTTTTGTACGGAACCCTAAAAACATCCAATGTGACATAAGAGCCGTCCCACATTTTGAGGAACACATGGAAAAAAGGGGAATTGGCACGTGTAGAGCTCGCGTGCTCCGCGGTCGTTTGCCGGCATTAGATGCATAATGCAGGGAGGTGCAGTCGCCATTTTTTTTTCATCAATATCCTGGAACAGCGTTGTAACACGCGTCCAATAAATACTGCATCACGTCACGGGATAGACAGAGACAAGGGTCACGAAATCCAGCCTTATTTAATTTTTTTATAGAGATAATAAAATATATGTATGTCTCTTTCTGAGGTTTACAAACTTTAATTTGGTTTCACCTGTCCCGTTGTCTGTCTGTCAGTCAAATCTTGCTATTTAAACTTAAACTAGGTTTTCGATTGAGCTAAAATTTTGCACGCAGACGTATGTGACAATACAATATTATGATGACATGGAGTTGATCTGATGATGGGGCTGGAGAGTGGTCATAGGAAATCTGTAACGAAACGATGCAACCCCATCAAGTTGGGGTCTTTTTATATGTCTTAAGGAGCACTTTAAACTTTTAAGTTAATTTGGTTATTAACAGCATTACAATGCTCGGATTATTATCCAAATAATTAATTTAGATTTTAAGTTTACTATTTTAGATAAAATCTTGTTTTAAATAAATATTTCATTAAATGAAAATCTGCACTGCATCTAGAGCATCGTCGCAAAGTAGCCTGCTTATCGGTTTTTTATAGGATACATTTTGGAGAGTGTTCGAAGGCTCTTTTTGATCTTGTGAAACCCACACCATTTCTCTATCGGACTACGAGGCGCGGACAGGGGTTTCACCCCTTTGTCGTTGAAATACCCAAGTCTCGAACTAAACGCTTCGACAATTCCTTTTTGGTTCGAGTAGCTAAGGTGTGGAATGAACTGCCTGCGTCTATATTCCCTGAGAAGTACAGTCCCGGGACATTCAAAAGTAGATTGAATGGGTATCTTTTGGATAGGCATGCTTCATTCTAGTCTTAATCGTCGCTTACCATCAGGTGAGATTGAGGACAAATGCCTAAACCAATATAATGTAAAAAAAAAGTCTTAAAATTCTATGTGGTTTCGTTTGAGAAAGTTAGTATCGAAACCATCAACGCAAGTAATCTATGAAGCAATTCGTCTAAAACGGCCAATGTCTAAATCGCATGTTGACATTATGAGAAGTGGTGTAAAGATTAATCTGTCCAAAAATGAGGTGGTCTAAGGGCTGATAAGTACTTTTCGCGTTCTTTTTAACCGACATCTAAAAAGTTTTTTTTTGAATGCTCACCTATTACTCGAAGACCGATTTAAAAAAAAACTTTTTTGTTTAAAAGGGCATACTTATCAGGTGGTCCCATACTATCAGCGATAGTGTAGTTTGGGGTGAAATCATTTTTTTAGGAAAATTGTTATTGCATTTTTTTTATCATTTACAAAATAAGCTAAAAGTTTTGATTTATTTGTCTTGAATCTGAATGAAGTAAATCATCTCAATAGACGAACCTGCTAGCAACTCATCACTATTCTGGTTCCCTTTTAACACCTCACGCCTACCACCATGTTGAACGTAGCATTTGAGTTTAAACCCTAAGCTCTATCTACCCCGTTTGAGATAAAATCGTGAAATTTAATGTGAGTTCACTATTAGGCTATAAATACCCACGTTAAATTTTGAATGAATGAATGTTAGCTCTTATTTTGACATTTTAAAAAATTATTTATTTTACACTAGCTGTCCCGGCGAACACGTTCCAGTAATTTTTAGGGTTCCGTACCCAAAGGGTAAAAACGGAACCCTGGCAGGCTGTATCTCATAAACCGCAATATCAAGACAGTTGAAATTTTCACGGATGATGTGTTCCTTTTGCCGCTGTAACAACAAATACTAAAAACAGAATAAAATAAATATTTAAGTGGGGCTCCCATACAACAAACGTGATTTTTTATAGATAACTAGCTTTTTCCCGCGTCTTCGCTCGCGTAGGGGTGTAATTTATCAAAATCCTTTCTTAGGGGATGCCTACGTCATAGTAGCTTTATGCATGCAAAGTCTCAGCCCGATCGGTTTAAAATTGACAAAGTTTCATACAAAGTTTCATCCCCTATTTTATCCCCTTGGGGGTAGAATTGATCAAAATCCTTTCTTAGCGGATGTCTACGTCATAACATCTACCTGCATGCCAAATTTCAGCCCGATCCGTCCAGTGGTTTGGGCTGTGCATTGATAGATCACTATGTCAGTCAGTCAGTCACCTTTGAGTTATATATATTTAGATTTAGATGGCACGGAACCCTTCATGCGCGGATCCAACTCGTACTTGGTTGTTTATTCCATATTTTCCACCGCATTAACATTCCCTGGACTTCCACAAATACTTTAAAATCAAAATTACCTTAATCGGCTGAGCCGTTAGAATTTTAGCGAGACTAACCAACAGCAATTTATTTTTACTATAGATATTATAAGGCCAACAGTTTCACCCGTGCACAACCTTAATCATCATCATCATCCGAGCGTATTCCCGGTTGCTTCCTCAGCAGTAACGCTTCAGAGCCCGGGGTCCGCTACCTAACCAAGGAGATTTGACGAGGTTGCTGGTTTTTACACAGAGCGACTGCCGTCTGACCTCCACAACCCAAAGGGGCAAACCAGGAACCAATCCTTGGATAGTTTGATGATCAAAAGCTAAGTGGCGTTCGGGACCCACAGTTTTACGTGCCTTCCGAAACACGGAATCATCTTTCTTTTCGGATAATCAGGTGATTCAAGCCTGCAATATCCTATCCAGACTGGAAACAACTTTTTACAAAGTATGCTTCCCAGTGGGAATCGAACCCATGACCTCCGGGTCACAAGGCGAACGCCTTGACCACTGGACGGAGGCAGTCCGTGCACAACCGTAATCAACATTAAATAAATAAGTATATGTATATTTTGTAAAATTAATATTTAAGCCCCTTGTTTCGAACAACAGAGTGATAACTAAGAAATAATTCAAGAGTTAAATTCAAACAGGGTTGTTTCTCAAACAACCCGCAGTTTAACAGTAAGTTTTAATAACTTTATGTCTGACTGAACACAGTAATTTAATATCTGAAATATGTACTTTGAATGTGACTAAAGTATTAGTTTATGAAAGTAAAATTAGTGTAATATTCGTGGCCGAAGTTTTGGATGTAGGTCCGTGCTTGCGTCCTTGGTGTTCGTTGTGGTCACAATGCTAGTCCGCCAACCAGAGATTCCGGGTTCGATCCCGGTTAGGGCAAGTTGGAAAATGGCCTCCCCCCCAATGGGTGCCCGGTTTGTCGTACCGGGGGGGCTCAGTACCCGTGGTAGTCGGTGGCCACGGGGAAGCTAAGAGGAACCCGCGAGGGGGCGCTCCTGCTGTCGTCCACCAGCAGAGAGCGCCCACATTGGGGCGGCGGGGGAGTGGGAAGTTCTCCCCCCACCCGAGGAGGGGCGCTCCCGCGGGCTCGGCTTCGGCCTTGAGCCTGTAGGGATGCGCCCAATGGGGCGGCGGGGGAGTGGGAAGTTCTCCCCCCACCCGGGGTGGGGCCGCCGGGAGGGGAATGTTTCATTGCCCTCCCGACGCTTCAGGCGGGGCCACACCGCCGTGGCTGTGGTAGGAGATCGGTCGCGGAGGAGGATGAGTGTCGATGTTACGTTGCTGCTCTCCCTATTCTCCGCGACCGAGCGGTGCCGCACCGCGTTTGCGGCGAGAGGCAAGCAGCGGAGCCTTTCATCTTCTCGCCGCTGGGAGCCGGTTTATCTGGCTCCCATGAGTCCACAGGCGGTGGACTGCGTGGGAGTTTGCCGCCTCTCAATTGGGCCGAGGAGGTACGGCGCATCCGAGAGTTCCGGACGCGCTGACTTGGTGAGTGGGGGGGCGCTGTGACGCCCCCGAGGAGGGGCTGCTTTGGCGGCCAGCCGCGCCGGGGTTCGCGGATGTATTTCCGTTCCCGTGTCCCCGGCAAAAGCGGTTGAGATAGAACTCCGGAGGTTTTTTAGTGGGTAGGCACGTCGCTCTGGCGTGGAGTCCCACATAACCCGACAGCCTCCCCCGCAGTCTGACGGGTATCCGTAACAGGGATCTTTACTCCGTAAAAAAAAATAAATTGGAAAATGGCCTATTACAAATTGTCCTGGGTCTTGGATGTTTATCTATATATTTATTTGTGACAAAATATAGTATCGTTGAGTTAGTATCCCATAACACAAGTCTCTAACTTACTTTGGGGCTAGCTCAATCAGTGTAATTTGTCCCTATGTATTAATTTATTGCTTTATTTATTTATTATGAGAATTCGCTATTTTCCAACAAGTCAAATCATTTTTCTAAACGTCAAAACAATCATTTTCTATTATATGGGATATGAATGAAATATAGACTAATGACGTTATAGTTTCTTGGAGTCAAATAGCGCCCTTAGAAATCAGTTTTTCTGCAACAATTAATCTAAAACCAAATTAAGTCTGTCTGTCTGTAATTAATAAGTATTATCAAAACTAAAACCGACATCATCTCAAAACTACACCGATTTTATTACAAATTCTATAGGCCTATCTAAAATACCTTTTCAAATAAAAAATAAAAATATAAATTGGTTTTCAAATAATCGGTGAACATACATAAAAAAAGAGACGAATTTATAACCTCTTTCCATCTGGAAGTCGGTTAAAAATATAAATACATTATAAATAGTCCATTTATATTCCACTTTGTAATTGAGTTTGCAGTTAATTACTTAGGTAGGAATGGTATTCAATTTGTTGAGGTGGATAAAGCCGCGTAAAACAGTCCAGTTTCACCCTGTATACATGGACCTAATACGATGCGGTTGTTCTTAGAAACCATTACATACATACTCAATAGGGTAGTACAGATTTCGAGACATAAGCTTAGCTTTGCATTTGTGTGCACTCACACAGATAGTGCAGGTTGGACATCGGCACGGCCCGCACCAGTTTATATGATGTTTGAAACTCGGCCTGAGATACTGCACGACCCTCATGCGTCATCTCCTAGCCTCGCACTTTCCGTCTTCACCGTTGGTACGCCTTTTTACCTTTACCTTTAATCAGTGTTGCCATCTTACCTTTGGGAATGTCGCTAGACAACTGTGAGAAGATCACTAGATACTTATTGCAAATTTTAAGGTAAACCTCGCTAAATCTATGAAACCGAGATTTTGAAAGATGCTCAAATGTATGAATTCTGATTTTTTTAAGTTTCTAACTGGCCTGGAAATTCGCAAAAATCTAGCGACAAAGTCGCTGAAACGGCAACACTGCTTTTGGTACCGTTAGCAGCTTAACGTTCCAGTGTTGTTGTATTTGAATGATTAGTGAAATAAACTAATATTGATAATAAAAAATATAACAAAATAAATTTTTATGTAAATAAATTTACATAAAAAGTATCGTGTTTTTGTTTCAATAATCAAAATGGTTCATTTTTTTTCTAATAAATCACAGATTTTTTATATGAAATTAATTTTTAAGTGCTCTACTTTTGGCGCTCACTCATACTAATGCAAAGCTGAGCTTATGCCTCGAGGATGGTGTCTAGGGTCAAAAATAAATAATGATGTACGAGAGAATTAAAACATCACAAAATAATGTCACTATTCATTGATCATATCATTTTACAACGTGATTTAAGATATAATAATTACTATTTATTAAATAATATTCCCTCACGACGTGCTATTTCATACAATTCCCATAGATAACGTCTGTTTTGACGTTAAGAAAAAAGTGATTATTTATTTATTTAACTTTATTGAGTATACGAAAATGCAAACGACGGGCTTGAGGCCGTAGGCCTTTTCAACCTACAGAATCCAATTTGACTTGTTGGAAACCAAGGGCCTGACACGCTTTGATAGAACGAGATAGTCTTATTGCGAATTCTAAAAGAAAAAGAAAAGAGTGCCGTGTTTTTGGTTTTGTCTGGATCACCAACAAAGCAATTTTTTATCGTCGGGTTATAGGCACACTTCAAATTTCATATACTTGAAGTGTGCCTATAATTCGACCATGAAAAGATGTCTTTCTCTCACCCCCGGTCGCTCGAAGGCAAATCTATCTGCACGACTTGTATTTTAAATCATTGGTTTTGAACAGCATTACAATGCTCGGATTTTTATCCAAATTAAAACATGTGATGAAAAATTTCGCCACAAAGAGTTTGAACCCACGTCCCACACGTTAATGCCGTGAGTGCACTACCAAAATTGTGCTACCGTGACTTCGAATCATCCTGACGAATTTTCTCATCAAAGATTCAAAGATTCAAATGATTCAGTAATTAGAACTTTACAGGCACTTTTGCACGTCAATAAGTATAATTTATTTTACTTGTAAAGTATATTAAAATTTAATTTATTTTTAAAGAAAAGCTACCGATACCAGCGCTTCGTAACGACCACTGCTGAGAAGAAACGCCGAAAGAAACTCATTTTCACAGTATTGGTCGCCTACTCGCCAGAAGGGCTTTGTCATTTTATTATTATTGTCTTTTAATTTATAAATACTTATAATATAATACAATGTTGACACACACATCACATAGTATTTTCTAAATCTTTGTTGGAAACTAGTGAATTGTTTAACTGTTTAGTCCATTCTTTAAAAGGTCCACACATATAATTATCCTCATTTCTATTCATGGCAGTTCGGCTATCCTGTTTTTGCTGTCTTCAGCAAGGTCACTACAGAAGTTGTATATTTATGCTTGGGACACTGTTTATGTTAGACGCAGTGCCCTTAAATTCCGAAGTTATACAAAAAACATAACTTCGAAAGTGTGTACCAAGTTGAATCTATAATATATGCACGAAACCGCCGAAAGTTAGTATACTTATAAGCTTCATCATCATTATCATACAAAGGCCATATACAGTTTTCATACATAGGCCATTCACAGACATAGGCCTCTCCCAAGAATTTCCAAAATGACCGATCAAGAGCGGCCTGCATCCACCTTGACCACCTTGTGGGGAGTGTGCTACGCTTCGCTTGCTAGTACGCGGTCGCCATTCGAGAAACTTTTTGCCTGATCTTATAAGCTTATCTGTAATATATTCCTAAAATACTGATCTGGCGGAAAAGAAAAACTTTGAAGGACCACCTGCTTGTCGAGAGCTTTAAAGATGTGCCAGAAGGAACAGAATTCGACTAAATATTTTAAATGAAACAACGCCAGATCAATGTATATTTGGTTCCTACTTGTGGTCTGACGACAATCCCTTATTATAAGTGTAAAGAAATAATGTACTCTAAGTAATGTAGGTTATCTAAGCGCACGGTAGTGCGCAGGCCAAGTTCCAGCAACAGGCCGCGCGCATGCCGTGCTCTATTTACACGAACCGTTTCGACCCACTTTTGACCCCCCTGTAGCTCAGTGCCTATTGCAAGTACAGAGTTAAAATTGTATCTACGCAATCATATACTAGTACTAAAGCAGTATGCCAAATTTCATAGATATAGCTTCAGAAGATCCTGAAATATGACTCTGTGAAAATAGCTAATTTTGGCACTGACTGACTGACTGACTGACTGACTCCCTGACCGGTAATCAAAACCTCTAGGCCACTTCCAATTGTCGTAGCGTTATGAAATTTGGCACGCAGGTCGTGTTTTATATGTAGATTAACAAAAAATTAAGAAATTTAAGAAATCGGTCAAGCGTGAGTTGGCTCAATCGAATATCGAATTTTTAATAAAAATATTTATGAACCAGTGATACAATGAAAATACTATAAGGAGGGGGGAGGAGGAGAGGGGAGGAGGAGAGGGGAGGAGGAGAGGGGGAGGGGTATAAAATATTGTCATGTATACATTATGCATACTGTATAGCTTATTATTAAATACTACTTACCTAAAAAATCAGGCTTCTATTGTTATAAATTACTTTCGATAGATGGCGCTAGCGGTATAATTGAATCGCGATATAGAAAAAAATAGGTACGATTTCTTGAAAAAAAGTATTGAAATCCCAGCAAAAACATACCTGTCAAAAAGAGGGCCAAGTTCCTATCGGCTAATTGTTCGGCTAAAAAGAGTTGAAATCCAATCCAATGCCAAGTTTAGATGCACTTCAAAATCGATCATAATCATCTTTATCAACAGCCTGATCCACTGGTAAACATTTGCCAGGTAAAATATCTACTAAGAATACTTTTTTTAGAAATAAAAAGCTATCGAAGAATACTTTTTTAAGAAATATAATCGACGCTGGTATGAAAATGTCGATTTTTTTTTGAGTTTCAAGCGTTGGTCCCATAGGAAAAGTTGTTCATATTGACGGTCTGAGTTGCTCCTACAAGGATCGGACAGGGTTTTTGTTACATATTGTATAAAACTCGTAGTTTATTTATTATTTAGTATTATATTTATTAAAATATAAAAAGTGTTGATTAGATTTTTTATTAATTTTAATTTCAAAAAATTATACAAGATGATTGGAAGCGTGTATGCAATTTCGAAACAATCTGTAATAATTGATTATCAACCTAGAAGACTGCTCCAGCGACTCGAATTCGAATGACGGTAGCGAGGATGACCTGGGATGTCCTTTTGATAAACAAATCTATTTTTATTTAAATCCTATCAGATCTTTATAGTTTATTTTTCAATAATAATGTGGAATAATTATTTAAAAAATGAGTTTTATCGACATAAACATGGATAACGTCGTATGCACTAGTGATGTCACTTTGATATCTGTCACAGAGATCAAGCTATATTTTACGAACTGTAATCCCCGGCCGGGGCAAGTTTAAAAATGCCCTATTTAAATTGTCCTGGGTCTTGGGAGTTTATTTAAATATATATATATATATATATATATATATATATAGTCATATATCACAAATTGAAGTATCGTTGGATTAATATCAAATAATTAACCATAACGCAAGCTTAACCTTATTTGGGCCTAGCTCAATTTGTCTGATTTGTCCCTATATATTTATTAATATTTGTGTCTGTTTATTGATTCCGCATAAGCATGACATGTTATGATGTGTCAACATTGTATTATATTATAAGTATTTATTAAATAAAAGACAATAATAATAATATGACAAAGCCCTTCTGGCGAGTAGGCGACCAATACTGTGAAAATGAGTTTCTTTCGGCGTTTCTTTTCAGCAGTGGTCGTTACGAAGCGCTGGTATCGGTAGCTTTTAATTAAAACTAAATTAAATTTGAATATACTTTATACGTAACATAAATTATACTTATTGAAAAGTAAAGGTACTGTAAAGGTCTAATTAGTAATTACTGAATAAACATATGAATCTTTGAATAAAAATGTACATTTTAGGCACTAATATTTTTCATGTGGAAATGTTTTTCGAAACAGCGTCGTTCGCGACCACATCCATCGAGTCCACAAGCCCTCGAACCTCGAAAGAGTCCCCTACGTAATTGCGTGCGCCGCTGTTGCGACGCAAGCCACCGTTGCGATTTTTTTTCACTGCCTCATAGGTACGAGTGCTTGTGAACTCTAAGGATGTGGTCGCGAATGACGCTGTTTCGAAAAACATTTCCACTGCCTCACTTGCTTGAATACTCGTGACCTTGACCTACCAGTCACAGTAAGAAAACATGTTGTTTGTTTCGTCGCTCGAAACCCTTTAACCTGACGGTTAGCAAAATGTTAATTATCTCTAGTCTAGGTATATTTACGAATGTATATATCTTATGCTACAAATACATTCCCAAAGAGAGTTGACGTTAGAAAGGCAGCCGGGCGCAAAATTTGCCAAATCGCTTACATACATGATTTTTTCGAGGTCCAGTGCTTGAAATAAATTATTTAAAAGAAAATGGAGATATTATAATTTCTGGTCTCATCATACCCTAGACAATCCTTCAACCTATCTTATGAACTACTGTTTACAGTTTAAAGTGAGAACGTGAAGCTTTTCTTAGCACATTTGAGAAAAACGATTACTTTTGGCAAATATGCGAAAAAGAGCTTCATATTTTTACTTTAAACTGTAAACAGTAATTTTTAAAATAATTTGAAGTGTTGTCTAGAGCATGATCAGACCAAAATTTTAAATGATATCTCCGTTTAATTTCAATTAATTTATTTCAAATGTGGGTAACACTGGAATCCGCAAAATTCATGTAGCGTTAAACTGTTTTGGCCATTTTTTCTCCATTTCTCATGGTCTTCGACATCCCTGAGTGACCATCGACATTCATAATATATTTGGAGAAGAAAAAGTTGGAAAGCATTCCCTGGGATCCGAAGAAGCGCAGATGAGAGATGAAAGGTTGGCTGTTAGATAATGCTTTTAGCATTAAGTCCGCCTACTGTGCTTTAAAAAATGTATTTTGTACAATAAAGGTTAAATAATTAAATGAGGATACAACTGGAACGCGCATAGATAAAGAAAATTACTTCAATCAGGCATTTTAACCAGTTTCATAATTAAAAGCGGAATGAAAGAATAATGGGAATCGTTATTACCGCCAATAAAACTCCCAAATTCAAACGATGACGCAAAAACGAGTGAAGTAAAATTAACTGGCTAACTTGGCGATATTCTTTGCCGGAATAATAATTGTCACTGTCTGACAATGTTGAGTTTTCGAGCCGTGTGGCTTTCAGCCTAGAATAGGACCACTCTATTACTTCTTAAATTTATTAACGTGTAAAAATACCTTTAAAGGTCTAATTACTAAATAATCACATATATATTTGAATTTAGATTTCTGAGTTTTTAATTTTGAATATAAAATTATGAACCCTGAATTTCGAAGTTTATATTTTGGATTATGGGTTTTTAATTTTGAATGTTGAATCTTACTGTGGATGTCATGAGAGGCGATTAAAGGATTTAGCACAAACATTTCGTCCTACAACTGCATTCAACTGCAAGTTGTAAGGCTGCTTTTCCACTGAAGCGAAACAATGCGGAGAGGAGAGGAGAAGAGACGTGAAAAGAGGTGAGTGTTTCCACAGAAGCGGAGCGGAGCGGAGAGGAGAAGAGACGTGAGAAGAGGTGAGTGTTTCGGAGCGTGTGAGCGGAGTAGAGTGAAGCGAGGAATGAAGTGGATAAGGGTGGAGTGAAGCTAAACAGAGCGGAGCGGGGTGGGACGGAGTTAAAACAAAACCGGCATATCAGTCACAGTCAATTTCTCAGAGAGACCGCAAGCCATGTTGTCTTTAAAAAAGAAGGGAGCAATTCTTTTATACCTTTCTCTACTTGAAGATGAAGAAACCAAATCAGATGATGACGATGCGACGTCACACCTCCACTGCTTGAGCGTCCCCTTACTCCGCACCGCACTGCCCCGCCCCGCTCTCCTCGCACCGTCGAGCGGAGGCCTCCATTCAATCCGCCCGCACCAAGCATGCTCTTAATTTTATATTAGAATCCTCTCTGCTTCGCTTTACTGTTTCCATTGAAGCGGAGCGGAGATTTAGAGTATTGTGATTGGTCATGCACCGCCAAGCTCCTCTTCGCGCCGCTTTAGTGGAAACGCAGTCTTAAGAGCAGCCTTCCCGTCTTACTTTTAATACAAACGCTCGTACGTAATTATTTCGTTGTAAGTGATCGATCTTTCTTGAAAACTTTTTAACTAACAGATATCTTGTGCGCTATTTCTAGGTTTTTATCGAAATAAAAAAATTAAAATTTGGAAATACAAGTTAAGTATACGCCTCCAAAAATCTGCTTTTTGTACAAATTTTACCTGAATTTCAACCGTTCATAAGGTACTCATAAATTGTTAAAATAAAAAAAAAGTTAGATAGAAACCTCGCAAATGTTATAAAAATTTTAAATAAAAACATTTATTTCACACACTTGTAAGGCTTACTGACAAAAATGTATATCCTGGAAAAAGTTTTATGTAATTTCCGCACCCTATGAATAGTTAATATTCGTTCAATGGATAGTTAAATAATAATACTAATTTCATTCAATGGAATGCAAACCGTGCCCTAATGCGCTATCTCTAGATTTTTGGTTTCACTTTTTTTCCAGCATTGCCCTGGATGAAAAAACAAGTTTTTCGAACTATGCTCGCGTTGACGACAGAGCCGCCGGGAAGGGCCGCCTTAAACTTTCTGCACAAGCGGGCGCGCTCACCCCTGGCTTTGAAGCAATACAGTTGAGGATGCAATAGTGAATGCATTCAGATGAAGAAGAATAACTTGACACGCCTCGAAATACTTTTAAATATTTCAAGTATTCATGATTTTTCGGGGTACGGAGCTGCCCCATTTGAAATAATTTATTTGAAAGCAAACGTAGACATCATTTAAAACTTTGGTCTCATGGAACTCTATAAAATATGTAACAAAAACCCTGTCCGATCCTTGGAGGAGCAACTCAGACCGTCATTATGAACAACTGACATATGCTTGAAAATCGAAAAAAAATATCAACATTTTCATACAAAAGTGTTCGGCCGGCCCGGCAATTTGTATGAAAATGTCGATTTTTTTAGAGTTTCAATCATTGGTCCCATGGGAAAAGTTGTTCATATTGATATACTGAGTTGCTCCTACTAGGATCGGACAGGGTTTTTGTGACATATTGTATAACCCGTCCAAGCTTTTTTATGATTTACTTTTTACAGTTTTAAGTAACGTGAAGATTTGCGAAACACGGCCACTTTTGGCTAATGTGTGAAGAAAAACTTCACGTTCTTTAAACTTTAAACTGAAAAACGTAGTTCATAAAGTAGTTTAAAGTTATCTAGAGCATCATAAGAGCAAAATTTTGAATGATGTCTCCGTTTCCTTTCAAATAATTTAAATTTCAAATAGGGGATTTTAAATTTAAATTATTTTTTCAAATTTCAAATCCCCTTAGACTCCAAAAAATTCATCCCTTAAGAGTCCCGACACCCTAGATCGAATCAGACTTTCCCATACAAACGTAGCCTAGCTTTTATTTTGAAACGGCATGACAGATATTGGCAAAATTATGTAACTTCAAAGAATTTGCATATAAGTATTCAAACATATAACTAGTTTTAACAGTCAAAATATGAACTTAAAACAAAATATAGTGGATCATATCATAATTGACCATCAGTATGGAAAACTTCTACACTGTCATATTTTCTTTTAAGATCATAATTGACTGTCGAAAACTAGCTATGTGCCTAGCTAAATGCAATTTCTTTAAAATTACAAAATACAGCCGAAATCTCACAAGTCATTTCAAAATAAAAGCTAGACTACGTTCGTATGGAAAAGTCTAGGGTTAGGGGATTTCCAAGTAGTTTGAGATTGCAAGCTATAACCAAAAAGGTCCAAGTTCGATCTCTGAATTTGTATTAAAATCTGACGTAATTACGTTTACTGAAGTCAGAAGTCAAATTCCAGAAGACAAACAAGAAGGCTGCACTATTACGACAGTGTCAACAAATCTCTAATCTTACGAAGAAGACCTGCAGAGCAACGCGACGGATACAAAACAACAAAGCAGTCTATTATCCTTCCAAGTATATATCACACACCAAGTATTATATCTATCCTCCCCATACTGATTTGATGCAGGTATTCGGTCGGTTCTCGTAAGTCCCTCTCTCTCCCCTACTCCCTGACTGCGAATATCTCCTACACTCCTTTATCCCTATCTACGAGTCCAACTGGTTTCTCGAGCCATGAGAGTGGTATAACGAGGGGAACGACTGAGGACGATATACATGCATCGGCTTTGGTCTGCAAGCGTGATGACGTACTCTCCAAGGTAAACCTCATTCATAAGCTCTTGCAGCGTAACTGCTGGCTGGGCGGACTCAGAACAGAACAGAACAGAACAGAAATCTGACGTAATTACGTTTAGGGGAGAATGCTATTTAAATCAATATTTGATAGAGAACCTGTTATAATAGTTTCACATTATATTCGATGGAAATGTTATTGTTTGGTATGCATAGATGCGCAGTGTTTGCGCTAGTTAATGTACATTCATGGTTCTGTGCCCAATCATTACGTTAAATCATGTTTAATCATACACAAACGCTCCCTACTCTGTAATGTTAATGACATGAATCCTATAGTTGTTACATAATAACATCTTTATCCATTAACGGGGTAGATAGAGCCTAAAGGACCACGTTTAGCGTGATGGTAGTCGTGAGGTGAAATAAAGTCATCATCATCATATCAGCCACAGGAAGTCCACAGCTGGACATACGATCCAAGGATTTTCAAAACGACCGATCGGAAGCGGCCTGCATCCAGCGTTTTCCTGCAACCTTTCTGCCCCACCGGCAATCGGTTCTTCGCGCTATGTGCCCCGCCCACCGCCACTTCTATAAAATAAAGTATAATTTTTCAAAACCGGACTAAAATCCGACATCTGAAAATTCAAATTTTTATTCAGTAATTACACCCTTTACTGATTTTGCTGAATTTGATTCAAATTGCAGTCGAATAGGTCTGTGGTAGCGGTTATATTTGCTATAGGTTGGTACTCGTAATTTTATTAATTTAATTGAACACCCATTTTAGTCGTGATCGTTCTGCCATCTTGTCCTAGATCTATCGCCCGTCTGGAATCCAATATGTGGACAATTTGGTTAATCTTTCGGAACACATTTGGCAAATATGTCCCACCCAGCTCCACTTCAGCTTTTCAGTTTTAGCGCCTACTGCCCCAATCTGCGTTTTTGAGCGCAGATCTGTGTTTCGCATCTTGTCTTTCAGGTGCGTTGTCGTTATTTTTTGTGCGAGTGAAAAAAACAGTTGTTGTTGTTCCAACTGAACCGGTAGTAAAGTGTTTAAAATATACCTATACAAAATCAACTTTTTTATATGGATCCGGATCCAGTAAGCGTAAAATGATGCCGGATTTCCGGATTGCAATTCCTAACATAAATGGTCTAATAGAACTTTCAAAACATACTGAAACTTTAAAGGTGAATTAGTCAAGGATTCAATTCAATTCATTTCATGATACTTGGAAAACAAACAATATTGTGAAAAATATTGTTTGTTACTACTACTTCGGATCGTCTGATCAGTCAATTTGTACGGACACCAATAAATATTTTTCATATTTCGATAATGCGACACAAATAAGTTGAACCAAAATGGCGGACATCGAAGCATTTTCGTACTAATTCCCGTCACGTAAATTGAACTAAAATGGCGGTCGTGAGCGCATTATTTGTACTTGCGCCGATAACTACCATTTTGTTTCAACCTACGTGCCGGGAATTTGTACAAAAATACTTTGAAATCCGCCATTTTGTTTAACTTTTTTGTGTCGCATTGTACTAGATTCGCTACTTAACCACTCAAATAAGATACTTTTTCTAAACTTCAACACAAACATTTTGTAAGGCATTTGTACAAAATATAGACTAACGACGTCGTAGGTTTATGGAGTCGAATAACGCTCTCAACATGAGTTTTTCTGCAATGATAAATCTAAAATCACATTGAATGGAATTATCATGACTAGTGACATCATTTTGTTACGTTTTACTTTCTTATAACCAAAGGCCGGTATCAGGTAGAGTTATTTATGTATTTGCATCGAAATGTTGATATTAATATGGATCTTCCTGGAATTTCTAATGGACAATCCTGTGATGACAACAATATTGCAAATAAATAATAATTAAAACCTCAGAGATAGATAAGAAAAATTAAACAAAGATAATTAACATACTATTTTTATAAGTATTTGCATTAGTATTTTTATTAGTTCTTACATATTGGCAACGTCGCGCGTGCAGTGGTTTAAATTGTGTAAAAGTAAATAACTTTTTAATTTATAAATCACAGGATTTTGCTGCTCTTTAAAATTAATCTCGGGATTTGAGGCATATCCACTTTACTCTTTCGCTGTATGAAATCAGTGTAAGTACATAAGTAACTTGAGCTTGGCGCGGGTCCCTCTTAAAGGTTTGTATACTCAGAAATGGTCATAATCTGGTACATTAAGTACATACTGAATTTACAACTTGATTTGACATTATTTCAAAATTTCGACATTAAAAAAATTCATTTACATTATGACAACAAACAATGTATACTCTGTCCACATATCAACTATAAATATTAATTTCATTGTGAGTTGACGTTCTTGGAGAAAATGCTGCAGTGCAGTTTGTTACCGCTTCTTCTGCACTAGCGCTTTGGAGGCGGCAGTAAACTTAGCTCTAAGTAACTTTTTGACGTCAACAATTATTGTGCAATAAAACAAAGTGACGATTATTAAGAGATATTATAAATATCCTATGATAATAAAGATATATTTGAATTTGAATTGAATTTGAACTCTACCTAATTCCGACCTCTGCTTATAACTTGAAATAATTTATTTTTGACCCAGAAAAGCACCCAATTCACCCTGGACATAATTTCAGATCCTATATAAAATCTGTGACAGGTTTCCAACAGTTGTTTATTCCGGACATTTTTCATAATGTAATTGAATCAATTTATATCGACCATTGAAAAGTAATCAGATTTTCTTTACCTAACGACGACTAAAGTGAAAGTAAATTAGTATTTTGAACAGCTGGCAGAAGACCAAGCAGTATATAATTAAAATCATTCTGATCACGTTGAAATAGAGTCTATTATATAATTGTAGTGTCAAGCGTGACGTGAGGCCCGCTGTATCGTAATAAAAGTTGGTGCGGAAATAATCCAGAACGTTCCGATTCAGTCACGTTCACTCTTTTAACTGAGTTCGTTCTACTGTTTTAACTGTTGTTTTAATTTAATTGACACCCTGAGAACAAGGTCTTAAGTTAGATCCAGACACAGATTAGGTTTGTGATATTCGATTTTGTGTAGTATAAAAATGGTGACGACCCCCGTGGCGTAGTGGTCACCATACTAGTTCGCCACCCAGAGGTCCTGGGTTCGATCCCCGGTCAGGGCAAGTTAGAAAATGGCCTTTTTCAAATTGTCCCGGGTCTTGGATGTTTATCTATATATGTATTTGTAATAAAATATAGTATTGTTGAGTTAGTATCCCATATCAAAATTCTCAAACTTACTTTGGGGCTAGCTCAATCAGTGTTATTTGTCCCTGTATATTTATTTATAATTTTTCATACTATTATATGAGAGATTATGACTCCATTTTTAAAGCGTACCGTACATTAATATGTACACTTTCACGTTTTTAACCCCGGAGAAAAAAGAGGGGTTCTATAAGTTTGACGCTCGTGTCTGTCTGTCAGCTCTCGACAGACGGACCGATTTAGATATGGTTTTTTTACGTGAAAACAAAAAACCCTTGCGGTGGTTCTTAGCAAGTTTGAAAATCGGTTTAGCAGTTAGATTTTTTTTTAATATTTTTTATGTCATATGGCGACAAACGAACAAGCGAGTCACCTGATGGTAAGTGATCACCGCTGCCCATGGACAACTGCAACACCAGGGGTGTAGCAGAAGCGTTGCCGGCCTTTCGGGAAGGGAAGATGTAATGGGAGGGGGGAGGGGAGGGGGAGGGGAGGTGCTCCGGCTCTCTCACTCACCGAACGAAGCATAGAAGCGGTGACGCTACTACTCAGACGTCGATTTTCTGTGAGAGTGTGGTACTTCCCCGGACGAGCCGGCCCATTCATGCTACTAGCGAAACAGAGTTTTGCCGGTATAGCGTGGCTTTACCACAAGTAAAAATAAATATTACCTACCTACTACATGGTACTAGTTGTTGTTTTAAATGTTACTCCAAAGTTTAATGTACTTACAAAGTTACCCCCAAAGATTTAGAATACACAAGTAGTGGTTACCCCTAATGAGGCAGTCAGAGAATTTTGGAGAGCTCTAGCACACAAAGCCAACTTTTAGCGTAGTCGTGGACGAGACGGTGAAATAGTAAATAACCGGCTAAGGGCGAGTCGGATTTGCACACAAAGGGTTCCGTGCCATTATCACACTAATATTATAAAGGCGAAAGTTTGTGAGTGTGTGTGTATGTTTGGTCATGTGCATACAAGTTTATAATAAACTACCAAATACTATAAAATTGCTAAATAAGAATAAATTAAAAAAAAACATTGACGGAATGGTTGAATGAAAATAGATTCTATAGCATTAAAGAGTATATGGACAGTTAACATTGAATTTTAATACTAATAATTTTTTTTAAAAAATGGTAATTCGTTTATTCCAGAATAAATTTTACACAGCACAATACATAAAATAAATAATTAAACTAAAAACAAAATAACCTATCTATAAATTAAAATATATCTAATTAAAAATAAAACATTATATTATATAAAAAATAGACCCCAGGTCGCTACGGTCGCAAGGCAGGGTGCCTAAGAGACTGGCAGCATTGCCTCGTTGTATGGCCAGACTTAATCTCTGGCCAAAATGCGCACCAGCTCTTAGGTCCCCAGAAACGTCGTAGGGGTGTGGAGATTTCTTTAAAAATTTGACGCGCCTCCACACCCCAAGGCCCTAAAGTCTCCACGGCGAAAGGCGCAAATATATAAGGCTCACCTAGAGCTGAATATTTGCGCCTCTTGATGGCTTCCGCCGCAGCTGCAGCCGCGCCCGCTCGACGGGCAGTCGCTCGCAAATGTGATGAAGCGACGCTGTCCACACACGTCGCATCCCATACAAGCGACCGCCCGGATGACGGATGACGTTATTCAGGGCAGTATGACGCGAGAAACGACCTGCACTGCGGCGGCAAGCCAAGCCATGGTGACCCAGAGGATCGACGTCTCCTCCACAACGGCAGCGATGGGGTTCGTTAGTCCTGGCAGCAAGGCGGAGGCTTACCGCCAAACTAAAGGTGGTGCGCTCCAGGAGGGTTCCTACGCTGGCCGGAGGGATAGCATTCAACCAGTACCCTGACTCTGGCTCACAGCTGGCTAAGAGGCAAGAACGCTCCGCCTCACCAATTGCGGTCTCTAGTAAATGGTTTCGTGCCTGCAGGCAGAGCGGCTCGTCCCATTGCCTCTGCGAAGCCAGGTTCAGGGGTTGGTTGCTATCTGAACCGGCTGCACTAGACCAAGCGTCTCTGGCCTCGGCCAAGCATGCAAACTCTACGTCACAGAGAGACGGGCCTAATATTTTACCGATGAGGTTGCGGGTGCCATAGACCGATGACAGAAATGCTGGTAGTGCCACACTAGAAATTTTTCTTATGTCAAGACCACCATGCCGTATCGGTAGTGTCGTTTGGGACCAACTTCGGGAATTAAGAGGGCAATTAAAAAATTTTTGTTAATGCCTCTTTTACAGTGTTGTCCAAAAGGGATAAAAGATGATCGTGGGCCCACAGTGGAGTGCACCGAAGAGCATAAGTCGTCTTAGGTATGAACATGCAGAATTTTATAATCGTATAAGCCATGTGAGGGTTGATATCAATTAAACGGCTGGAGGATTCTTCAAAAACCGATATTTGGTCATGTATACATTTTTGGACAGAATCCTCCAGCACTGGTGCCCCTAGGAGGCGAAGTGACTGGTCGTCAATAATTTTAACATTTGGAGCCAAAACATTGAATTTTGAAATGTATTCATCCCTTAATTGCTAATTGTATAATGTGAATTTAATTAAGTAGATTAGACATATATATTGTTAATATTTGCACGCCTGCAAGCAGGTTGGTTGTATAAATCATGCAAATAAATGATTCTATTCTATTCACGCGCGAACGGCTGGACCAATTTTGATAAAATTTGGTATGCAGGAAGCTGACATCCTGGATTCACACATAGACTACTTTCCCGCGAGTAACACCGAGGGGCACAGGTAGTTATCTATAAAAATTGTTGTACGGGAGCCCCACATAAATATTTATTGTATTCTGTTTTTAGAATTTGTTGTTATAGTTTTTTTCACGGTTCATGAGATACAGCCTGGTGACAGACAGATGGATGGATAGACGGACAGCGGAGTCTTAGTAATACCCTTTGGGTACGAAACCCTAAAAAGAAATCAAAATAGTGGTGGGTTGCTAGCCGTATCGCCCATCAACATGATTTATTTGCATATAGCAATAATTTCGACCTTCTTAAGTCGGTTTTTACCATCTACGTGGGAATAGAAATAGTACCTGTTTTTTTTAAGTATTTTCTTTTCTTTCTCCCAGGCCACCATGCAAGAATTACTATCTAGTAATTTTTATTTTATTTATTGGCACACAAAACAGTCTTACAACGCAGCTTATTTAGTGATAAACTATAGATGTCAGGTACTTGATCTGAATTAAAACATTCATAGAGGTTGTTGTATTCGCGGCAGATCCTAAGAATCGGATTATGAGAGGAGACATTATTGGCACATATGGGTATAGAGAAGGGTATGATGATGCGAACATTTCGTACTGGTCTTGTTGGAACCTTAAAGTGTATGCTTGAGAGCAATGAAGTGTTGAGCTGTCCATGAATAATTTTGTACAAGTAAATGAAGTTTTGGAGACAGCGTCTCATTTCTAAGCTTTGAAAGCCAAAGAATTTAAGACGGTCTTCGTAAGCAACAAGTTCTCTTTTATGACCATAACGTTTAGAGAGTGTCCGAAGGAAGCGTCTCTGTACCGATTCAAGAAGATCAACTGAATCTGCGAGTAATAAATAATACATCAACGAATGATTATTTCTGAAAAAAAATTTTTAAACAAGCTCGTATTACAATAAAAAGTTGAAGTGCTCCTCGAGACAAATCAATCAAGCCCAAACTCGGTGGGGCTATGTTTTTTTTTTTATCATAGAGATGCCATAACCACCTTCCAGCGCCATCATCAGATCAGCTCCATGTTACTATTGCATTGTCACGCGATATACGTTTGCGTGCGATTTCAGCTCAATCGGAAACCGAGAAGCAAGTCAAATTCGATGACAGACAGACAGACAACGGGATAGGTGCCTAGTGTTGCAAAAAAACAGTTTTTTTCTAACATGGAAAAAAACATGACAAAAAAACGTTTTTTTTTTCTGGAGCATATTTTTTTTTCCAAGATTACAGAATTCAAAATTGATAAGGCAGTTTCTGTAAAAGATTAATCAAATTTTCCGTAAAAATAATCAGTTTATAATTAGGGTTTTTATTTATTTATGAACCTACCAAACTTTTTTGGTGGAATACCAAGTTTACATGAATATATTGGCAACATTCAAATTGCGTACCGGGATTCCCAGTACAACTTGGTATAAACATAAACCGAACGGGGATTTCCCGGTCCGGGAGACAGGGACATTCATTAGTAATGAACTAATTAAACAAAAATTCAGTCTAAAAACATCAAAAAAGTCTAAATTAAGTAATTCGATATGTAATTTTAGTAAAATGTAAGAAATAAGAAAGCAATGAAAGCATACAATAAATTATTCAATTTTCTTTCTGAAAAAAAAACGATATTTAGCAAAAAAAACAAGGGTAGGTACTAAGTTTTTAACATGTTTTTTATTCAATATTGTGAAAAAAAACGAATTTGTTTTTTTTTTTTTCATTTTGCATCCCTATGTGGTTTTTTTCATTTTGCGTCCCTATATGGTGCCTTTAAATAAAAGCTTGTAAAATAACATGTGTCAGTAAATAAAGTACGCTCATGGCACCCGCGACCCTGCCACATCAGGCTTATGCGTATTAAGGCGGCCCTTCCCTGCCGCTCTGTCGTTACCGCGAGCGTAGTTTGAAAAGCTTGTTGTTTCGTTCGGGGCAGAGCTAGAAAAAGAGGCAAAGCAAAAAGAAAGCGATAGCACAGGAGGGCTCGGTTTGTATTGTTATTAACTATCGAAATTTGTATTATTATTAACTATCAATTGAACGAATATTAACTATTCATAGGGTGCCTTACAAGTGTGTGAATTAAATGTTTTTTTATTTTAAATTTTCATAACATTTGCGAGGTTTTTATAGAAATATTTTCTTTACCTTTACAATTTATGTGTTCTGCAAGAACGGTCGAATTTAAGAAAAAAATTATGCAACAAAGCCGATTTTTGGAGGCTTATACTGAATTTGTTATTCCAAATTTAAAATTTTTATTTCGAAAGAAACCTAGAAATACATGTTAGTTCAAAAAATTTCAAGATTGTATGAAAAGTAAGACGGGAAGGCCGCTCTTAATGCATACCACTTCGTACGTACTTCGCCATTTTTTGGTGGCGCAAGAAAAAGCCTTAACGGTGTCCAAAGCATTTAACATTTAAGGATGCAATAAACGCACTGAAATAAAGAAAATCTTGTTTGTTTTAATCATAGACCTAGAACTGTTTGATTTCATAAAAAGCGTACTAGCTGAGGAGACAGATAAAACGATAACTGAGCAAAAGAGATAGCAATCAATTTAGAGACGACCTCTGGTAGCCTAGTGGTCATCATGCCACGCTGTCACACCGGAGGTCCCGGGTATCGAACCCGGGACCTCCGGTGTGACAGCGTTGACCCCGGTCAGGTCGACATGGAAAATGATCTGTTTTAGATTGACCTGGCTCTTGGATATTTATCTATATATGTATTGTTATAAAATATATTATCTTTGAATTAGCATCCCATAACACAAGTTTGTGATTTGCCCGTATATATTTATTTGTTTCATTAGAAAATGAGATAAATTTTCATACAAGACGTATATATAACACAAAAAATTGGATTTTTGTGTATTATAAACTGTGTTAATTTATAAGTTATCTTACCTTGAAAATATGAAATTTATGGTTTCAAAGAAACAAGTGTTTGTATTGTAAAAATTAGTAAATAAAACAACAGCATCCATTTATGTAGATCATATAATTTATTAGTATTGTTTTGAGCTACACAATTTACCATTAATATGTACATTTAAGCTTATTATTTTAATACATTTTAACAATAAGCAACAATTTTAACCGCACATCATATAATTTTTATATTTCTTTTTAGAGAATTATGGTTTCAATGATATTTTATGTCAGACTTCTCCGTGAATACAATTTTAATTTCTTTATTTTCGGTGTAAATTGTGTTTTGTGTAAGTGACCAACACTGGTGTCAGATTTTTTAAGCTGTCTAAAGTTATTTGACATAGCTTGACGAATTTCATACAATGATAACAAACAGGACAGAAGTATAGAGAAGCTCGAGAAAATATGCTATGACTTCGGCCAAAATTTTTGTAGTGAAAACTTCTTTAGCGGCGTTGCACACTTTTTTTGTAATGGGTAAAAAATGTTAAACTCGCGTCAGGGCGTCAGAACACATGACCTGATCGAAAATTCGTAAGGCGGATGGAGAGTAGACAGCCGGCGCGGCGCGGCGTAGGAGAGGAAGTATCCCCCTCTCTTTCTACGGCGCGGCGAAAATGTATGCCTGCGCCTGCTGTTCGCGCTTGCGCGATTGTTCGTGTGTGTTTATGTTACAGCGTGCCACGCGCATCCATGGAAATGCACAACGTTTATATTCAAGTTTTCACTTCTGCCGGCACTCCCGGAGTGCAACGCGTCGTTTTTTTTTCATGCGTGTAAAGGGCCAACACTGGTGTCAGATTTTCAAGCTACCTAAAGGCATCTGACATATGAGCACAGAAAATCCCAATCGGATTTTCCAAAATCATCTCATTTCTCATCACCCTTCCTTTTCCTTATTTGAGAATCGTGGCAGGCAAAATATGAAAAATTACGTATTTGGATGGAAGGGCGACACCAGGCGACACTTTAAGATCCCGCATCGTCTTATTATGTTGATAGGTAAGTATAATTATTTTTCAAATAAGTTGATAGACGTTAACGTAAATCCACCGGTCGTATCCTTTCGGACTAAAGAGTTTTAAACGATAGCCTCCGACATTGTTTCATTTTTAACAAAATAAAATCCGATACTTGTAGTAACTTGGACTACTGGCAGTATCGGAGACTCAGAATTTAAGTTTAAATTAAGTGAATACCACTCACATCTCAGTTGTTTCTTTTTTAATATAAAAAGGTCTCAATTTAAATTCAATAAACCTCATCTGGGACTTGATATTTGAATTTCAAACGTATACGAATTTAAGAAGATAAAAAGGTCTCAATTCAAATTCAATAAACCTCAGATAAAAAGGTCTCAATTCAAATTCAATAAACCTCAGATAAAAAGATCTCAATTCAAATTCAATAAACCTCATCTGAATTTTTGAATTTGAAACGTATACGATTTTTTAGTATTATTATAATAATTTCAGGAATTATTTTGATTTCAAAGTTAGTTTACATATTTCCAAGCCGTGAGTACTTACGGTCATTATATAAATATACATAAAATTATTGACTAGCTATGAAAACGATACTTATTGTAAGGGATTTTTAATATATTTATACAATATTTTTTAAACTCAGTGCGACACACATGGGTAGTTTTCATTTTTTAAAAAAATATGAAAGATACGTCCAAATGTAACAAAATTATTTTACTATAATTTTAACATAAGTTTAAATTTTTTGATGTTACCGCTATAATACGCATGTTTAACACACAAACTAGATAAAAATATCATGGTAGTAATTTTGTTATGGAAAAAAAATTAGGTGCCCTCTTTTTTGGTTTATTAATGACATGAACTTTATATATGGAATTGAAAAGTATCAACCGTTGTACGGTAAGCCTCAAAAATGGAGTCTCAATTTCTCATACAGTTAGTATGAGAAATTGGGACTCCACTTTTCAGGCGTACCGTACATGTATTTATAAGGTAACTTACACTCTTAAATGGCTGCTACATCATTTTATTGAAAAAATGCGATGACTTTGGTTGGCAAGAAAATCTTTGGATGCCTAAGAGGTAAAAATTGAATACAATACTGTAAGTGTAACAACATAAAATAAAATTTGTTAAATCTATAATGGCACGTATATGTAACATTTTCCGGTAATCATATTAATTTTGTAATTTTTTTATAATTCTTGTCAACATTATAGCAGTAATTTTTGCTCGATAATATTTTTTATAGTTTTGTTTTTAAACTGTAATCTGCATATAAACGATACACAATCGATATGGTATATCTTAAATTTTTTTTGGAAATTTCGTATAACATTGGCTTCTATCGATTTTACAAAAAGATATTCTTACATAATACATTTGAAATTAAATAGTCTTAAATATGACAATACAATGGTATAAAGGTAACTTAATAAAAACACATAATGCTAGCTTTTACCCGAGACTTTGCGCTTCTCCTACCTTACTCCAGTTCCCATATTTCAGTATAAATGTATCCTATGTCACTCGCTAGCATCTCAAGTATCTACATAATAAAAAAATCAACCGACTCCCGTAGCATGGCACCTGCGAAAGCGTTTATCGAGAGCTGACATCCATCACTATCTCGCTCTTCGTATTAATGACAAGCGGGATGGCACTGTCGCGCGATATAACCTTTATCTGGGTTTGTCTACAGAGCCATGCTACGGGGGTTGTTGCCTCGTTTTGACGAAACAAACAAACAGACACAGTTTCATACTTATAATGTTAATTCTAGGGATGTAAGCTGTTCCACATGTGAGCTACAAGTAATTATGGTATTCGTGTATATTTGACTATTTCTTCTTAGTATTTTTTTTGATATGAGTTAATTGATAAGCGGTGTTTATTTATAACATTCAGTTCTATAAATATTTTATCAATAATCTTAACAAAAGTTATTCCATTTCAAAATATTTTAGAGTCATATCTACCACGTTGTATTTTAGTAACTCTATAATCGAATATATGTCATTAAAATTAATTTAAAAATAATTACGTTTAAAATTTTGCTTTACAAATATCAACATACGTATAATTCGCAAAAGTTAAAAATAGACTTCGTAGTTATACATCTTTATTTCATACATCATAATTAAGAATCCAAAACGACAGAAAATTGGGTACTTTCCAGGATCAAAATAAGTTATTTGGTACTGTTAAACAACAATACATTAACAAAACCAAAACGTCACAAAATTATGTCACCTGTCATGATGATTCTTGGAGTCAAATAGTGCTTGTAATCTTTCTTTTTCGTGGAAGTGGCCAAAACTGGTGTCAGATTTTTCAAGCTGCGTGAATGACTGCTATGCAATGATTACAGCCGGGACCAACGGTTTATACGTGCCCTCCGAAGCACAGAGGAGCTCAAGAAATTTTTATGCCACTTGCGGTCACCCATCCAAATGCGGACCACGCCCAGTGTCACTTTACTTGCAAAAGCGCAAGTAATGCGCACTCCTACTGGGCTACCGAGCTCTTCTTATAATATCAGTTCTTCTGCAATATTAAATCATGTTGTTAATGAACAACCTGATTTATTATTGCAGAAAAACTGATATTAATAGCGCTATTTGACTCCAAGAAACTATAACGTCATTAGCAGTGATCCCGAGGACTATTGGCTTTTAACCTTTTTTTTAAAGCCTAGACTCTTAATTAAGGGGCTTGCCGGCTAAAAGCCTATAAAGGCTTCTAGTCCTTTAGGCTAGGCCTGTTAAATAAGCCAAGCCTAAAGGACTATAATTCTTTTAGGCTTTTGGTTCGATATTGTTTTGGTAAAATAAACATTTTTTATTAAATTAATTATTAACAAAATAAATCCTTTATTCATAATTATGACGGCTTACTCAGGCTGATACAAAAAATGGCTTTAGCCTAAACAAAAGCCTATATTACTCTTAAAAAAACCTACAATTACAAAAAAGGCTTTTTAGGCTAATAGGCTTTTAAAAATGACATAGATCTAAAAAAGGACCGACATGCTTAAATTTACGGCTAAAAACCTATAGTCCTCGGGAACATTAATCATTAGTCTATATTTCATACAATTCGCATATAATAAAATTTTTGTTTTAACATTTATAAATAAGTATCTGTTTTAAGTTATTGGAAAGTGCCGAATTCGATTTAAACATTTCACATCTCCACGATGTTCCTTCATAATTTAATGCATCAAAGAATGTAAAGTATGAAACTTGAATATTGATCCCCAATATTCACGTAAAAGTCAATGGTTAACTATTCATATACCCCCAAATTCATAAAAAATTACAAACGTTTGCTAAACCTATTTGAGTTAAAATATTTTTTGTCTCGTTCTTTCAATGTCAAATATTGAGAAGAGGAAAAGAGACAAAACATGTTTTAGCTAAAATAGGTTTAGCAAAGGGCTGTATTTTTTTATGAATATGAGGGATAAAATATATAAAACTGAAATTTCACGACCACTACGAAGTCAACATTTAACTTTCCTGTGCTCACGCTAATTCTAAAAATAAAAATTAACAAAACAGTTATCATGGAATGAACTCTGGTTAAATAATAATAAAAAAAGAGTAAGTCATTACAATTTCAAAGCTCCGATCTCTGAAAATTTTCAAAGAACTAGACACACCTTTTATAAAGTCAATATCACATTTGATAGCCAAGGGTGAGCTATATAACATCAGCGACCAGAGATTTAGTATAACAGTCCTACAGGTGTTCCTGACATTACAATCATTTGCTTTGCCACTTTTAACCCCTATCAAAAAAGAGGGGTGTTATAAGTTTGGCGCTAATGTCTGTCTGTCTGTGTGTCTGTTTGTGACATTCAAGCGGTCGAATGAATGGACTGATTTCCATGCGGATTTTTTACTTTTTTAGCAATCTTTGAAGAAAATCGGTTGAGCGGTTTAAAAGTTATTGATGTTAACGCTTGAAAGTCAGGGCTTTCTTTAGCAAAATAAAGATGGCGCTACGGATATCCATCTTGTGATGATTAGCGGAACTACCGATAAGAGAACCCTTGTTACCACTTTTCTAGCAAATAAACTTTGATTTGATTTGACTTCGGTAGTTCCGTTACTCATCTCATGGTGTTTTTGAAAATCATTTTTTTTTAAATTTGCCTATAGCAATTAAAAATTTTTTCCTGACAATCGGGACGATTTCTTTGACATTGGCAGTAGCAAAATCTTGGCTGTCGGCAAAATGGTCCAACCAAGCCGTTCGTCGCGAATCCTTCAATCAGGAATGGCCCAGTGGAATACCCCTTCGCTTTCGCAAGTTAAGCCACTCCGGGCGTGGTCCAAACTTGGATGGGTGATCACGTTCTCAAAGCTAAGGCTTCGGAAGCCACGCGTGAGTCGTCTACTTCTAAAATAGACGCAAAAATTAATCCGCTTATTCAATCTGTGTGATTTGTCTGAATACATTTATTTATTTATTCTTCCTCCGGTTTTATAAAAAATATCTGGATTTTATCTGGATTTTATTATTTTATCAGTTTTTCATGGTTTTCTATCGTAAACGATATAAAGAAAGCTAACACAGAACCAATGATGACTACTAGACTACTAGAACTATTTCTAGTAGTTGGGGTTGGCTCTTCTAATCCTTCTTCTCTAGATATTTCGTTTATATTTCGATTCTTTATATCGTTTACGATAGAAAACCATGAAAACCTGATAAAAACGCACTCGTTCAAAAATTAAAATGTTATCTAGCATAACCGTTGATGCGTATGACATCAATGGAAAATGGAATTGCACACAGTTTGCAGGGATTTGATGACGCTTTGACATCACGCCGCGTACTATGACTATAAAACTACAATCGACGAAAACAAAGCCGATCAAAGCTTCAAAACGCGATGGCGGATTGACGGAATTCCTAAATCACTGGGAAGCCATACAATTTTTTTTCAGTGCGTACCAACTGTTGGTAGCAGGGACTTAAGAGTTCCCTTAACAGAATCAGACTTTTTCATAAAAACGTAGTCTACGTTTTATTCTGAAACGATATGTCCGATATGGGCAAAATTACGTAATTTTAAAAGAAATTGCAATTATCTAGGGTTATAATTGGTTTCCTACAATAAAATTATGAACTTAAAAGAGAATTATAGTGTATTAATCATATTTGACAATCAGTATGGAAAACTTCTTTCCAAATTTTTACCGAGATCTGACATTTTTGTTGGAAAAGTCTAGGGTAAGGGGATTCTTAAGTCTATTGGGACTACAGGTAGGTAATTTTTTTAAAGCAAGGTAAGTCCGTAATACTTGTTACATACTATAAAAACAACATGCTGAAAAGTTTGATCAACCGACCTTGACGTTGTATAGAACGCCGAAATAGTATTTTATGCAACAGTTGTATAAGGAGCTTGATATATGTCTGAGATAAGGAGCACAGATAAGGAGGGTCAAAAAATATGAGTGGCGTCGTAAGGAGACGCCATCGAGCATTTTTTGACGAACTTACACAACGTTGCATACAATACTTTTTCTACGACTGTATTTACTAAATAAAATATAAAAATAAACAAAGAATAAAACTAGGTATCTATAATATAACTTTATTTTATTTGATTAAAGTTTTCCTATTGACTATGTTTAAAAAACGTTTTTCTTATGTTGGGAGTGTGGTATATCTAAAGAAAAAAGTTCGAGGTCTATGGCTAGGAGTATCTTTTTGGGCAAACAACGACACATGTGCTATTATGGGGAATAGACTATAGATTTTTCTGAAATCATATATTATCAATGTTCTTATAATAGTGTTCAAGACTATTTAAAAGACAGATAACAGGAGTAGAAAAAGATTTTTGTGTACAGTCAAGTACCAAGATTCTTGACCAGGCCCTCTACTAATATCTTGAATTTTCTCTTAAACTAAAAATGATATTAACATGAAAATTTATATTCAGACAGATTTTTCAGAAAAAATTCATGTTAAGATTATTTTTAGGTATCTTGGTACCTTTAACTAAACGTATCCTTTCCTAAAATGCTTCAACTTGACTTTGAAGTCACGCTCGTCACTTCCAAAAATGAAATCAATAAGTAAGTATCTACCATGGACTGTCGGTATCAGACGACAGACAAATTTGTCGGACAATAGTACCGGGAACAATTCTGTCCGCCAGAGCGGTCGAATAACGAGTGATTGGTAAAAACTGCAATAAGTAAGTATCTACCACGGGCTGTCGGTATCAGACGACAGACAGATTTATCGGACAATAGTACCGGGAACAATTCTGTCCGCCAGAGCGGTCGAATAACGAGTGATTGGTAAAAACTGCAATAAGTAAGTATCTACCACGGGCTGTCGGTATCAGACGACAGACAGATTTGTCGGACAATAGTACCGGGAACAATTCTGTCCGCCAGAGCGGTCGAATAACGAGTGATTGGTAAAAACTGCAATAAGTAAGTATCTACCACGGGCTGTCGGTATCAGACGACAGACAGATTTGTCGGACAATAGTACCGGGAACAATTCTGTCCGCCAGAGCGGTCGAATATCGAAGTGATTGGTAAAACTGCGTGGTATTTTTCAACATGTCTCAATTCCTTTTTAGGTTATTTACTTAAGGGAATATTTTAAATACAGTATTGGAAAGGAAACGGAGATATCATTTAAAAGTTTTACTTGATCAAGCCCTAGAACCCTTTAAACTATTTTATGAACTGCTGTTTACAGTTAAAAGTGAGAATGTGAAGCTTTTCTTCGCACATTTGCGAAGAACGGCCACTTTTGGCGAAGAAATGCTTCAAGTTTTCACTTTAAACTGTAAACAGTAGGTTATAAAATAGTTTGAAGTGTTATCTAGGGTTTGATCAAGACAAAATTGTAAGTAATATAACCGTTTTCTTTCAAATAATTTGGCCGCACTGGACCCCGAGAAATTCTTGAATCCTTTAATTTTACTAAATCCCTGGTCACCAAAGTTATACGCATCGAACCTAGAGCCTTTAAAGAGAAAGTTTCGTTTGTAACAACTGTATAATCACTGCACCGAACACTAACAGATTAGTAGCGGCGTTGAGCTCGTCAGCAGAGCCGCCGAGCTTGCTTGCGGCTTGCACGCGGTCCGCTCGGGAAGGCTCGCTCATCTCCCGTGATCGGCTGTACCCTTTCGGCCTCTCCCCCTGAACGCTTTCCTCGTTGCTGCGCCAGTATACTGTTGCTATTGTGGCTAGGCACTGTGAAAAAAATATTTCTTATGACTATTGTGAAGAGAAGAGAGCAATAACAGTCCATTTTAAACATTAAACAATAAAAAATAATAATAAATGAATAAAGAATATAATGCCTAAATAAAAACTTTATAAATATAAATATAATTATAAATATGTAAGAATTGAAATTGATTGTAAATGACTGAAATAGCTAAATATAACTATATGTAATTGTGAATAATTGACAAGATTCCTCCTCTCTGCTTTGCAGTGCCCAGCAGGGTCCTTAAATGAGTTTAGAATCGTACAACAATGTGTATAGTATAACACTATGTATCTGTATAGTCTACATGTAATTTGACGAGCAATAAAGTATTGAGTATTTGTTTAGGCACTTAAATAAAAGTAAACCATCTCGACATGTCTTTATTTAAATATACACTATACAATATGTAACAAGATCCTTATAGGAGCAACACAGACCGACAATATAAACAACTTTTCCTATGGGAACAATGCTTGATACTCGAAGAAATCGAAATTTTCATTTTTTCGAGTTATTATAGATGTCGGTAGAGAAAAGTTGTTCATATTGACGGCCTGAGTGGCTCCTACAAGGATCGGACAGGGTTTTTGTTGCATATTGTGTAAATCAATACCTTCGCAAATTAGGTACAAATCAGTGAATGTATAAATGATGTTCAGTCATTGCTTTCATGTCCGAACGCCGCCGATGAACTATTGAAAAGTAATTCATCTACGCCCAAAACAACTTTTACCTTTACTAGCACAACTCCATATGACATTATCTCGGCTTACAAGGCTCTTAATACTAAAAAAACTGAGGACCTATGGGGTATTTCGGTTTCCGTTTTGAGCAGTATCATCGACCTGATTGCTCCTCACTTAACTTTAATATTTAATAAATGTATTTCAGAAGGTGTTTTCCCTGATTTAATGAAAGCAAGTAAAGTTATACCACTGTTTAAACAGGGATCCAAAGATGATCCGAACAATTATAGACCAATTTCAATATTACCGGCTTTAAGTAAAATATTTGAAAAAATTATATTAGACCAGCTAGTATCGTATTTTAATATTAATAAATTACTTCACTGTCGCCAATATGGATTTACAAAAGGGCGCTCTACCACTGATGCAGCAGCGACCTTAGTTAAAATTATTTACGAAGCCTGGGAGAATCGACAAGACGTTATAGGTATCTTTTGCGATCTGTCGAAGGCATTCGATTGTGTCGATCACATAATATTAAAAAATAAACTAAAATTTTATGGCGTTACTGATACTGCACTCTCTGTTATTTCATCTTATCTTGATAATAGAACTCAAAGAGTTGAAATCAACAGAGTATCCTCAGATAGTGCACCTGTGAGCATGGGTGTGCCTCAGGGTTCAATAATTGGTCCATTTTTGTTTTTGATTTATATTAATGACCTCCCCTGTCTTGCAGAAAAGTTGTGTGAAGTAGTATTGTTTGCTGATGATACATCTTTACTTTTTAAGGTTGACAGAAAATGCACAAACTATGACGATGTAAGCAATACTATGTCTCAAGTACTTAGTTGGTTTACGACTAATAATCTGGCCTTAAACACACAAAAGACTAAGTGCGTTAATTTTTCACTATTGAATAAACCTAATACTCACATACCTTTGAGTCTTAATGGTCAAGTTCTAGAATGGGTACCCAACACCAAATTTTTAGGCATAACTGTAGACTGGAACTTAAAATGGGATAAACATATTGAGGCCACTGCCAAGAAACTTAGTTCGGCAGCATATGCTGTGAGGAGGGTCAGACGGTGTACTAACGTTGAAACTGCTAGGCTAGTATACTTTAGTTATTTTCACAGCATAATGTCATATGGCTTGCTCTTATGGGGTAAAGCGGCTAACATACATGCTATCTCTGTGCTACAAAAGAGAGCAATTCGGTCGATCTACGGACTAAAATCACGCGATTCCTTAAGAGAGTTATTTAAATCTATAAATATTCTTACTGTGACATCTCAATTTATTTACGAAAATCTTCTATTTGTTAAATCTAGGTTAAATAATTTCAAGAAAAATAGTGATGTTCACAGTTATAATACTCGCAACAAAAATCAGCTTCATACGCCTAAATTTCGACTTGCTAAAACTAGAAAGTCACTCTTAGGTCTAGGTATAACATTATTTAATAAACTTCCCGAAGCGATCGTTAACCTACCAATGGCAAAATTTAAAACACATGTTAAAAAAGTTTTATTGAACAATGCATACTATACTATCAATGATTATTTAAGAGATAAAAACGCGTGGATACTTCCTAAACATTTTCCATTACACTCCACACATGAAACATAAATAGCTGCATTTTCTGTTACCATAATAAGCTTACTGTAAAAACATGTAAATGCTCTGCGATCAATAAGTGACCAACATATAATTAATATTTTCTCTTGACAAGGTCAGCGAGTTCGGGTTTTTCATGCTCACTAAAATGTCCAATCCGGTGGTGGCGTCGCTGGTCGGGTCGTTGGATTCCCTCTAATATGGTTGAGTTTAACGATGGCTGATCCGTGCGTCAACTCGTGAACGGGTGCTGCCGGGAGGGACTGGTCAGCTCGGCTTCGCTTTTTTTTGACTACTTAATATTTTTTATTACGCAATTTATGTTAGTTTACTTGTTCGCAAGCATAACATGTTATAATGTGTCAACATTGTATTATATTATAAGTATTTATTAATTAAAAGACAATTATAATAATATGACAAAGCCCTTCTGGCGAGTAGGCGACCAATACTGTGAAAATGAGTTTCTTTCGGCGTTTCTTCTCAGCAGTGGTCGTTACGAAGCGCTGGTATCGGTAGCTTTTCTTTAAAAAATAAATTAAATTTTAATATACTTTACACGTAACATAAATTATACTTATTGACGTGTAAAAGTGCCTGTAAAGGTCTAATTACTGAATAAACATTTGAATCTTTGAATCTTTGATGAATTACACTCTTAATATGTAATGTGTAAAGATATCAATTTGTAAAGTTATAGTTTATTTATTTTAATTCTTGATTATTATTTTAATTTCATTTTATATAGTTATTCATTGTACACAGCACAATACATAAAATAAATAATTAAACTAAAAACAAAATAACCTACCTACATATAAATTAAAATATATCTAATTAAAAATAAAACATTATATTATATAAAAAATAGATCCCAGGTCGCTACGGTCGCAAGGCAGGGTGCCTAAGAGACTGGCAGCATTGCCTCGTTGTATGGCCAGACTTAATCTCTGGCCAAAATGCGCACCATTTCTTAGGTCCCCAGAAACGTCGATCAGGCGTGTGGAGATTTCTTTAAAAATTTGACGCGCCTCCACACCCCAAGGCCCTAAAGTCTCCACGGCGAAAGGCGCAAATATATAAGGCTCACCTAGAGCTGAATATTTGCGCCTCTTGATGGCTTCCGCCGCAGCTGCAGCCGCGCCCGCTCGACGGGCAGTCGCTCGCAAATGTGATGGAGCGACGGTGTCCACACACGTCGCATCCCATACAAGCGATTACCCGTTCTTCCAAGGAATGAGCGTCATTCCGTCGGGCCTTTTGCCATCATCTCGTGTGATACCAGCTGGCTCTAAGACAGCTGGCACACCGGCGCTAGCAAGAGCCCGACGGATGACGTCATTCAGGGCAGTATGACGCGAGAAACGACCTGCACTGCGGCGGCAAGCCAAGCCATGGTGACCCAGAGGATCGACGTTGTAAAGTGTATAATGTATATTCAATAAAAAGACACGTCAAGATTGTTTACTTATTTAAATACATAACCAAATGGACTAGATGTGTTCGTATATCTGATGAAAGTCGACTTTTGACATAATCTTTTATTTATGACAGAGTTTTTGGCAGGAAGTCGAGGGGTTCAGTTGGAGTTTGCTTTAAATTGTTTTGCAAATTGATTCTAGTGGACTTTACAATATGAAATTGGTGTAGTTTAGTGTTATAAATGCTCATGCTCATGGACAATATGTAAAATGTTAAAAGTGAATACTCATAGTGCGGCTATAGTGATATATATTTGCGGATGTGGTGGGCGTCTTTAGGCTCAGTGCACCACTCAATCAGCTATGAAAACCAGTGGGCTCGTATAGATTTGTCGTCAGAAGCTCCCTTGAAGCAATCAAAGGACCTACACCAACCTTTGATTGTATAGTTAGGGTAAGGGATAGGAATAATGAAGTGAATAAATAAAGCTAGGCTCTAAAGGACTAGTATCCAGAGCCGTCAAATAAATATAAAACTTATTTGTGACATGTTAATTACAATTGCAGTCGATTGTTTAAAAGTCACAGAAATAAGTAATAGCAAATTGCCACAATTTCTATTTAATCACAATGCGTCAGGCCAAAGTACTTATTAAGACAAAATGATATAAGCCAAACTTCGATGGAGTTACGTCCTTTTATTACTAGATTCCACCTAAGTACTACCTTCCGTCTCCGTAATCAGACTAGAGATTGTCTACTATAAAGTGCTCGTCAAAACAAATCAAACGAGTCCTACTCAATGAGGCAATGTTGTTTTGAAACTGAGTTCTGTCGAACATCGCCCGGCTCCATCATCCGCATAGCTAATTGACTCTATTTATTGTATTGTCATCCGCAGCAGATGCCCGCGGCGTTGCCCGCGTGTAATATTTTTGATAATCTCACGGGAGCCTCACATTTTCCCGGGAAAAAAGTATCCTATGTGTTAATCCAGGTAATAAGCTATCTACATGCCAAGTTTTATTCCAATCCGTACAGCCGTTTTTGCGTGAAAGACTAAAAAAAATCCATCCATACATACAAACTTTCGCGTTTATAATATTAGTAAGATAGTAAGATTTCAACTCAATCGGTTAAGGTTAACTGGTTAAAAATTGAGTTGCTAGATTTGACCTAAACAAACAAGCTACCTCGCAAGTTTATTAAAAGCTTATAAAAACAATGTGGTCTATCTAGTATAGTATTAAAAGACTAACAAATAATGACGGAGACACTGCGTATTTTAATTTAACATGACGTCACGGTCTAGTTCAATTTATACAGGGCGATGACGTCTCAAGCCCGCTTCGGAACTTTGAAAACGTTTATTAATTAGATGAACCGAAAAAACTAGCTCCTTCGATCATGTTTCAAATGTATTTACACCTGGCAAATATACATAGATAAGAAAAAAAAACACTTTGGCACTCAGGGAGCGCCGACATAATATGTGAAAACTAGGTGTCGAGAGTTCAATGGTTTTTCCCCATCTCAAAAAATGTTTGCCGTGCATGCCCAAGGCGCCTAAAGAAATTCTTTGATCAAAAAAGTGTCCTGTAAGGACCCAGAATTACCGAAGGACTTGAAAATTACTCTAGAGATTACATAGTATTACCTACTTACAAATATTCTATCTAGAATCTATGCTTTCAAAAATACATTAACCTTTCTCAAGCTAGGATAAGGGTTAGGTTATCCTGGAGCCGCGCCCTTGGTCTGGGGTCTGGGCCTATCAGTTTCGCAATTATAAACACAGCCTTTATATTTTAGACCAATTTTATCTAGAACACAACTTTATCTTCATTTAAGGCTTAATTTATACTGAAGTAGCAGTGGCTGGAATCAAACTTTTATTGTAGAACCATATACACCTTTATTTCTATCTACGAAATGCTTGATAACTAAAACCTGTGGCCTTAGTATGATGTTTTATCTGAGAGGTCTTTACGGATCTCTCCTATGTAAAAATTTACATGACAAGATAAAATTCATGAATGGACACGTAGTAAAACGAGACGTCGCACGCAGGCAGGTTTTAAACAGTGTTTATAATGTCTGCTAAGGAAAAATAATATTTTTAAATTGAAATACGCGTTTTGTAAAACAATCACGATACATAAAAAAAATTATATAAGTACGTAATAATTCTAAGAAAAAATATTGCAACCAAAGAGTATTTAAAATTATTAAAATGAAATGATATAAAAATGAATGTGCAACGGAACGTTTCAACTCATGTCGTACAACCAACATAAAGGAAAATACTGCCGCCGAGTACGTATGCATTCACCGCCGCCGGAGTGGTTGTTGGATTCATCAAAAGATGGCGCTAGAATTTCGTAATATAATTTATTTTCTTAAGTTTGCAAACTTCAATAATATATTGTTTGAAGATGTCTGCCTACATTTAAATATGTAAATATACATTTAATATTAGTTCAATGGAATAACTGTTTAAAATTCGATTGAAAATAGTTTAATTGAGTCTTATGTGGGACTAGCAATTTGACGACAAATTTACACGATTTCACGTTGCCAACCGTCGAAATGTCTACTTTGACCTGTCAAAACCATTCTCGCACGGTAGTTAGGCATGAGATAAAATACGTATTATGAATGAAAGTTATTTTGTCGCTCAATTTTGTCTATGTTTGCTGCGGTAAATTACGCGAAATGCGACAAATTAGAAGGATACAATTTGTCGCCGTAAGCATGCTGGCCTCGCTGGAGTAAAATAAGAACGTATTAGGAAGCGAACTGGAAGCAAACTACTGGTATACAAACAAACGGCAACGGCAACGGCAACGACAGCGGCAGCGGCAGCGGCAGCGGCAACGGGTAGGAAGATAGGGAAGTAAACATACTTACTTTTAACTTAAGGTCTCCTTTCCTAAAATGCTTCAACTTGACTTTGAAGTCCAGCATCAGGCTCGTCACCTCCAACCCATCCTCGAACTTCTCGTGCGTCGGTGGCAGCACCGCGTTGGGAGGGGCCGGCTCCCCGTTGATGTACCACGCCAGCCGGGTCGCCGGCCGGGACCGGCCCGATGTGCAGTTGACTTGCACCCGGTCGCCGATCTGGTAGCGAAGACGAGACCCCGTTATCGTGGGACCATGGTCCGGTAGCGCTAGAACAGATATTGAAAGTATAGTCGGCCTAAGAAATGGTCTAAGGCGATTCACACACTGCTCTGCTTTTGGTGTTTCTTTACGCGATCAAATCAGAAATGAGGAGATTCGTAGGAGAACGAAGGTCACCGACATAGCTAAGCGGATTAGCTCATTGAAGTGGCAGTGGGCGGGGCACATAGCGCGAAGAACCGACGGCCGATGGGGCAGAAAGGTTCTCGAATGGCGGCCATGTACCGGCAAGCGCAGCGTAGGACGCCCACCTGCTGGAGGCGCTGGATGCAGGCCGCTTCCGATCGGTCGTTTTGGAAATCCCTGGGGGAGGTCTATGTCCAGCAGTGGATTTCCTGTGGCTGATATGATATGATGATGACACTGATCTGCGCCCCGCCGGTCTGTATCCACGAATCTCAATTTGTATAGAAAAAACGCATAGTACAACACACTGACACCGCATCTACGCGCGTGATTTTTGTATGGGTGCGGAGCAGTGTGCCAATCGCCTAAAATTGTCTTTGGCATGTCTATATTTTTGATAACTCGTTTGCAAGCATTACATGTCATAATGTTTCAAAATTGCAATAATAAATAGTTATTAATTAAAGGACATAATAATAAGACAAAGCCTTTCTGGCGAATGACAAAGCCTGTGAAAATGAGTTTCTGTCGGCGTTTCTCCTCAGCAGTGGTCGTTACAAAGTGCTGTTATCGGTAGCTTTTCTTTACAAATAATTTAAATTATAATATACTTATACGTAATGTAAATTATACAAGTGCCTGTAAAGGTCTAATTACTGAATGAACATTTGAATTTTGAATTTTTAACGCATCGACAATTTTTCGTTGTACCTAATAAGAAACTTTTTTGCAATGGGAGAATAGGAAAATGTAGACTCTACCAGCTGCTTATCTTCCTGTCTAATAAGTCGATAGAGAGAATAGTCAAAACCATAAATCAAACAAATTAACGAAAAAAAAATGATCAAATATTTTTGATAAAATTTCCATAAAAGGGACCACCTGACAATTGTATGCCCTTTCAAACAAGAAAAGAATCCAAATAGTTCCAAGCGTCTTCGAGTAACCAGTGAACAAACATAGAAAAACGTAAAAGATTCTAAAGAATTGATAGCCTCCTCCTTGTTTGAAGTCGGTTAATAAATTGACGGTGACACTATTAGTGTCACCGTCAATTTATTTACCGTCACTATTTTGATGTCTTCTCCATCTGCGCGTACCATAACGTTTAAATTGGCCTGTGGATTGTAGTGGCCTTATGGCCCTAAGTTCTGACTAGCCCGTGAGGGAAAGAGACATGATCAGTATGTATACATACATAATATCACGCCTATATCCCACATTGGTAGGCAGAGACTATGGACCTCCACTTGCTACGATCCTGACAAACCTCTTTCGATTCATCTACACTCATCAATCTCTTAACACATGCCATTCGGTTACGGGTACTTTTTACCTCTCCTTTTTTCAGAACATCTGCAATCTGGTCGCAGAAAGTTCGCCGAGGCCTGACCCTTTCCTGGTGTTCCTTTCACATGTTTTAAGGCCAAATTTATTATTGAAATTAGCTTGCGCTGGCATGCGCCCGCGCATACTCGTATGACCCGGTGGCTCGCCTCTCAAAGCAACTGTGACTCATTTAAGTCATTAAATTTTAATGAGTCACAGTCGCTTTGAGAGGCGAGCTGCCGGATCATACGAGTATGCGCGGGCGCATGCCGCGCAAGCTTGTTTCAATATGAAGCCGCCGATTTTGCACGGCGGGGTGAGCCACCAGGCTTTGGTGTGTACCTTTAGGCCTTTGGGATTATAATTTGTAATGAAATGGATGTGCTTTCCCAAAATCCTGTCCTTACCTACGATGACCATGTCGGCATGGTTAGAGACTGTCGGGAACAGCGGCTTCTCGCCGGACACCTCGCACCTGTACCGCCCCCCCGTCTCTAAGACAGCAGGGTGCAGCGTGATGTTCGAAGCGTTGGGGCTTGCATCCTGGGAAAAAAGAAAATTATTTTAATAATGAAGTAAACTTATATTATATTACATTACATAAGTCTTTGGCATGAGGATCACCTGGTGTTCTACAAACATGTAACAAATTTAAAAAAAATTGCGGATTTATATTGGCGGCGGAAATAAATAACGAATGACGGCGAATGAGCTGAATAATGGTCACCATGCCAGACTGTCGAATCACACCGGAGGTTCCGGGTTCGATCCCCAGTCAGGTCAAGATGGAAAATAATCTTTTTCAGATTGACCTGGGTCTGGGATGTTTATCTATATATGTATTTGTTATAAAATATAGTATCGTCAAGTTAGTTATAGATAGATAGCCCATAATACAAGCACTCAAACTTACTTTGGAGCTAGCTATATCCGTGTCATTTTGTCTATAATTATTTATTTATAATATGACAAATAAATATTAAGGGACAAATCACACTGATGATTAATTGAACTATTGATCTTTGAATGATGATTGAACTATTGAATGATGACTACCTGAATTTTTCGGGGTCCAGTGCTGCCCCCATTTGAAATAAATCATTTAAAAGAAAACGGAGATATCATTTACAATTTTGTCTTGATCAGACCCTAGATAACCGTTCAAACTATTTTATGAACTATTGTTTACAGTTTACAGTGAGAACATGAAGCTTTTCTACGCACAATTGCGAAAAACGGCCATTTTTGGCGAATGTGCGTAGAAAAGCTTCATATTCTCACTTTAAACTGTATTCAGTAGTTCATAAAATAGTTTGAAGGGATATCTAGGGTCTGATCAAGACAAAATTTTAAATGATGTCTCTGTTTTCTTTCTAATGATTTTTTTTTAAATGGGGGCAGCACTGGACCCTTAAAAATTCATGTAGCCCCTTAAGTATAATAGGTAGATATTTTTCAATTTGAGTAAGTAGGAGTGAGTTTGAGTGAGTATGAAAAACATAAGCTACTCTATTCAGAATCTAGGTAAGTTCAGATATTTCCCAACAAACCAGAAATAGAAACCAAGATCCGTAAAAGAACAGAGAAATCTTTGAATTTTATATCGCTGGAAATAAATCTCGATCACAACGCGACGTCTCAATCGGAACGCAGTGGACCGAGCCTGTACCCCTACTATGTTTGTACACACGTACATTGTCGACACACGATATCGTTATGATCGTGACTTTATCGTTGGACATGGTATAAATTTCATTTATTCGTACATAATAACATTATTCATTTTAAAAAGTTGTCACCTGTGTCCTTGACAATTGCAATCCCATGAGAACCTCATGAAATTCCAAAATGTTAAATGAAGTGAACGAAAAGTATCTGACTTAGATTTATTTACGTGTTCGCTGACGAAGGAATGTATTAGTTGTAATTAGTCTCATCTTGTCTGGTCGCATTGGTGTAATGTAAACTGTAATGATTATATTGTAAAAGTGTGCAGTTTTAAATAAATAAATAAATAAAGAAAAACATGCCAAATTACATTACAATTCGTTTGGCCGCTTTTGAGTGATTGAGAAACAACCTTTCATCAGATCCATGCCATTTCCATGCTGGTCAGGGGAATGCTTTTGTCTGTTTGTCAGTCTTCTGTCTGTTTTCGCCTAAAGATTGTATTTCTATACCGATTCTCGTGAAATTTTCTGAGCAGGCTTGACAAAAATATAGTTTTTTTTGTCAATTCAATATATCGAATTTTTTAAAATGGTGGAATTATGGGGAATGAAAACTATAAAAACGTAGAATGTACCAAGCTGCGTCTTTATCCGCACAAATTAAAAAAGTCGATCGAGTAAATGGGCGAAAATTCGAATCACGTAAATATTCGATGCAGCTAATAAACCCAAGAATAATAAGCCAACGAGCTGCAAGTCACCATCTACCAGGCTAAAATTGTTGTGAGAGATTTTTAGGTAGACGTCCGTATCTCACTCCAAAACCCAGTTATCCAGTCCATTAAAATCCCATCCATAAAGCCAAGTAAATCCCTCCCTGGCAATAGTTTGGCAGCTGTGGAAGACTGTCCGTCCGTAGTGCATCTCAATGGTACATTAAGGGATAGACCTCCATAGATGCAGCCATCTCACTTCTTAGATAAAAAGGTAATAAAGGCCTCTTCATGTTGGCTTTGGCCCCATTCAAACGCTTCCAAGGACCGGGTCCCCATGGACCCGTGGCTGAAAAGCGTACCAACATATCAATAAACCCATAAAAATAAAGATATTTTTTCCAACATCACGTTAAGGGTCGGATCTCACTTGCCAGCACGGAGCAGCAATTTTCTATGCTGCGATCCTTTTCTGTCACTCAGAACCGTCATTTGCCAGAGCGGGAGAGAGTGCGACGGAACGCTATAATACGGCCGGTGCTATAGCGTTCCGTCGCACTCTCTCGCTCTGGCTAATGACGGTTCTGAGCGACAGAAAAAGATAACAGCATAGAAAAGTGCTGCTCCTTGCTGAAAAGTTAGATCCAACCCTTAAAGGGTTATGGGGACGCATTTTTGAAATCACTTGTCACATTACGAGTGGTCTCGACCACTCGTAATTTTGACATTTGTGGCGTAGATATGTCAAAGAAACCTTTCATGGAGAATCCGTTCCAGTTCATGCTGCTTTTATGTTCATGCTGAATGCAAAAAAGAAACATTTTCGATGTTTTCTGCGTAAAGCAATATTGTTTTCAGCTGACACGACGGTTTCAAAAATACGGCCAAATGGTTTGTTACGCGAGAGGTGACTTAGAAAATTGCACGTTTTGTGTTTCGGTGAGTCCTCAAATGAAAAATAGCACTCCAGGGCTCTGTCTGCTTAGAGCTGCAATACTCTTAGCTTAGAGATAATTATGATGTGGATTTTTCAAACAGTTCAACCCAATGGGTAAACAAATAATGTAACCTTTTGAAACATATATTTTTTTGTCATGAAAGTGTTGCTTATGCATCACTTGCAAGTTCACAAAACAATGCCGAAATGCCTTTATAGTGCCCACACTCACATCAACTGACCACTGAAAGCCTTCTTTGACGCTGGTTCATTATCATAACATTAGTAATCTTCCATTTTGTCCATTTTCTTCCAGTCGTATGGGAGTGTTTGTGTTTCATTTCTTTCTTTACTTTGTAGCGGACAACACTATTCGTATTTTAGTTTGTTTTAACCACTGACTGAAAAGAGGGGTGTTGAAGTTTCACGTCTATCTGTCGGTCTGTGTCTGTCGCGGCATCATAGCTTCCGAACGGATGGACCGATTTCAGTGCGGCTTTTTAACATGAAATCAAGTTTCATTGCTCAAAAAGTTATGGGGTTCCGCTTGAAAGTCGGGTTTTTTAATTTGCCTGGTAAATAAACTTTTGCGATAAAAATGTGATACCTATTCATCTCATTGATTTTGATTGATTGAGAGGATTTGAGCACCGTGGCGTAGTGCTCACCGGGCCGCTGTCGAAATGGTAACCATTTTAACTGAGATGGGTAAGCGGACATGGCCGTACTTCCTGTTACTTTTTAGGGTTCCGTAGTAAACAAGGAACCCTTATAGTTTCGCCACGTCTGTCTGTCCGTCCGCGGTTTTACTCAGCGACTATTAGTACTAGAAAGCTGTGATTTGGCATGGATATGTATATTAATAAGGAAGAAAAGGTGATAAAATAAAATGTTGAATAAAATTTTTTTTAGGGTAGCTCCCATACATGTAAAGTGATAATCTTTTTTTTTCTCGACTTACCAATAATGTGGGGTATCTTTGAATAGTCTTTCGAAAATATTATGAGCTTGTGAACACCGTTTGTTGATTTAGGGATCCGTTTCTGAAATATTTGGTTTTTTAGTGAAATTTTTTGTAAAAATCTAGTCCCCCCCCCCCCCTCTAACGGTTATATATGGACACGTGAAAAAATTCACAAATATAGTATTTAAAACGAAATTTAAAGGAAAACTATCTGAGCCAAGTAGGGTTTACAAATTGAAAACGTATAGGCGATCATCTTATAAAATAATAATAATAATTATTTATTTATTTCTCCCACAAAATAACAATTTTACATCACAGTTATTTAAGAAACAAACATTTAATGAACAGTATTGTTACTTTTGCTAATTATATTACACAAACCATTTTGTTCAACACGTAGTGGGAGACTGGTGCCAAAGCTAGGCAAAGCCTGTGTTTCAGGTCACCAGGTCTCCACTCTAAGGAAAGTTTACAAATATATATCCACCAAGCAAGAGTAGACAATACTTATACAACGTAAATGGTAGTCAAACACAAACCATTATGAAAAGAAAAGTAATAAATCTAGATAAATTAAACTTATATTTTTTTAAAAGACTCATGATTTTTTTCAGTGTCCTCATAATTGTAAAAAAAAAACAAATGTACTTGGAAAGAGAAAATTTCATACAAATTCAATAGAAAATTAGTTAAAGACGTTTTTAGTGGCATGAACTCAAAGGTGGCATGCGTAACTACGTAACCCTACACTGCGTGTGACCCGACACGCACTTGGCCAATTTTATAGTTTATTTAATGTGAGAACGTGAAGCTTTTCTACCCACATAAGCCTTTTCTTTAATCGGCTTCTCCATTTTATCTTTTCTTCCAGACCAGCACCAAAGGGGTTCGATCATGCGATAGATTAATGCGGTATCTACGAATTATGTGCTGCAAACTATATTTAAGAGCGGCCTTCCCTTCTTACTTTACATACAAATGCTCATACGTGATTACGGCGTCGTAAGTGATCTTTATTGAAAACTTTTGAACTAACGGGTATCTTGTGTTTTTCTAGGTTTTTCATCGAAATAAAAAAAATATATTTAGAAAAACAAATTCAGTATAAGCCCCCAAATATCTGCTTTTGTGCATAAATTTTAGCTGAAGTTCGACCCTTCATAAAGTACTCATAAATTGTAAAGGTAAAGAAAATATTCCAATACAAAATTCACAAATGAAATGAAAATTTTAAATAAAAAAACATTTACTTCACACACTTGTATGGCTTACTTATCAACGCGTATCATCTGGAACAAGTTTTATGAAATTTCCGCACCCTATGAATAGTTTATATTCGTTCAATTGATAGTTAATAATAATCCTAATTTCGCTCAATAGAATGCAAACCGAACCCTCAGGCGCTTTATCTCTCTTTTTGGTTTGCCTCTTCTTCTAGCATTGTCCTGGATGAAACAATAAGCTTTCAAACTATGCTCGCGTTGACGATAAAGCGGCCGGGAAAGGCCGCCTTAATTACCTGAACCAAGCAGACTAGATCTAAGAGCAAACTAGATCATACTCTCTCAACTTGTATCAAATAAGCTCAGCTGGGAAGTACTTAAGTGGTAAATATAAGGCTGCCCACAGACGGAGTGTGTACACTGCAACTCTCCGCAGAGCAATATCCGGTCCGGTTATATTGTTTCTATTTGGAGCAACCTGAGCACACTCTCCAATTAAGTTTATTGCCAAACCTCTGTCTTTTTAGAGTTGCGTACCCAAAGGGTAAAAATGGGACCCTATTACTAAGACTCCGCTGGCCGTCTGTCTACCACCAGGCTATATCTCATGAACCGTGATAGCTGACAGTTGAAATTATCAAGATGATGTATTCTGTTGCCGCTATAACAACAACAGAATAAAATAAATATTTAAGTGGGGTTGGTTCCCATAGCCATTAATATGGAGCCCTTGGCGCGCTAGTCTGGCTTGCACTTTGCCGGTTAATTTCACGTGTGTGGCCATTAAACAAAAACATAACATTGGTTAGATTTGACAAGTTGCATAAGATACATTACTTCCCCCATTCGTGCGGGTAATTTTTTTTTCAAAAATATCTCGAAAATCAGCGATTAATCCAAATTGTGTTTTTTATCAAAGTTATCTTGCCCTGTAACAGGTGATGCTTCGGATCCCGAGGCTCTTTTAAAAGTTCAGCTTCATTTATCAAAGCGTATAAATAAAATTACAAACAAATATATAATAAGGCTGCCCCAGTCAGTGTGTGTACACTGCAACTCTCTGTAATATCCGGGCCGGTTGTATTGTTTCGGCTCGCGTCGTGTGCTCACCCTCGGTACTGGACTAATTCAATCAGACTTTGTTTTTTAGGGTTCCGTATCCTATGTGTAATAGGGTAAAAACAGGACCTTATTACTAAGACTCCACTGTCTGTCTGTCCGTTCGTCCGTCTCTCTGTCTGTCGGTTTGTCTGACACCAGGCTGTATCTCACAAACCGTGATAGCTAGACAGTTGAAATTATCACAGATTATGTAGGTATTTCTGTTAACGGCATAACAACAAATACTAAAAACAGAATAAAATAAATATATAATTTTGGCTCACATACAAAAACACGTTATTTTTTTTATAGATCATTATCTTACCAAACCCTTCGAGCGCGAGTCTAACTCACACTTGCCTGGTTATTGTCACGCGTGTGGCCAACACTGGTGTCAGATTTCAAGTTGCCTAAAGACATCTGGCGTTTTTAGCTTTAAAGGTAAATATATTTTTTTACGACTGTCATACAATGATAACAATAAGGATCTTCCGAAGCACGGAGGCGCCTTCCCCTTTCCTAAGAACATCCGCAATTTGGACGCAGTACTTTCGGGAAATTTATACTTTGTTTTCAAAAATTTCTTAAAAAGTTGCGATTAATCCAAATGGTGTCTTGTTGCAAAATCTTGTGGAGTAAAAGGTGATGCATCAGATCCCGAGGCTCGTTAAAAAGTTCAGCTTCATTTATCAAAGTATAAATAAAACTACAAACAAAGAAATAATAAGGCTACCCCAGACGAAGTGTGTACACTGCAACTCTCCGTAATATCCGGGCCGGTTGTATTGTTTCCACTCGCGTACTGAGCTCACCCGCGGTACTAGATTAATTCAATCGGACTTATTTTTTTTTTACGATAAATGCATGTTGTAGATCTACCTTGAGTATAAAACTGTCTACTGTATCGGATGAAACTCATGTGCAAAAACTTATGCTATCGGAGAAATTTCTAATGATTCTGGATATTATGTTCTGGCTACTGAATGAATTATGTAATCCGAGCACAATAAAAAACCTGTAAGTAAGCTAGTAAAAAATTGGTTCAGGCATCTTCAAGTAATCGGGAAACATACATAAAATATATTTATATTCAAATTAATAACCTCCTTCTTCTTGAAAATCGGATAAAAGTACTCAAATTCTCATTTATTCATAATACATTACACGTCAAATTACTATACAAAAATTTGTCATACATATATGTACTGCAAAATTCGAAATAGATTGGACCATTAAATAATTAAAATTGGTTTATTAATTGTATTTTTTAAAGTAGGTAACTGATTAAGTTTGTTATAAGTATATTTATACTTTGGAATGATAAAGTTTGATAAAATAAAATAAATAACTTAAGTTAATTTAATTTCCATGAATTCCTAGACTGTTTAGAATGCCTTTTCTGTAAGCCACCGCTTTAATCGGGTTTTGTAGGATGCTAGGCTGGGCGCGACGGTGATTTCTTTAGGCAGTCTATTGTAGACCGCTGGGCCCATCATGTGGCGGACTTTGCAAGTTTGCGCGGCAGAGCACGAATCTATTTTTATGACGCGTGTTATAGGAATGCACGTCACTCTGCCTTAGGTACTGTTCAATGTTAGTCCTGACAAAGATCGCTACTTGATAGATAATTATTGACAGTAGTGTCAGGATTGCGAATTCCTTAAAAAGGGGCCTTGCAGATGTCCTTTGTGATGTTTCGTACGCTAAAGTTCTTACTGCAAGCTTCTTAAATCCTAAATGCCCTCTCCCATTCGGCCGTCCGGCTCCACAGTTCGGCTCCGTACTGGAGTATCGAGTGTACTGTGGCGAAGTAGCAATCGCGGGCCGCCTCTTTAGAGACAACTCGGGCCACCCGTCGAAGTGCGAAGCAAGCATTACCGAGTTTGGTACAAACATATCGATGTGGTTCTTCGATGTGAGATTCTTATCGATCGAGAACCCAAGCAGGGCGGTTTCGGCCACACCTTCTATAGCAGTTCCATTCACAACTACTACCAACGGTCTTGTAACACGTCCAGATAAGTTGAAGTGAATAAAGTGGGTTTTACTTGAGTTTAGGGCAAGGCCATTTATGCTAAACCACAATGCAAGTTTATTTGCGATGTCGTTTAATTTTACTTCGAGCTGGTCGACAGTAGGTGCAGTCACAATAGCAGCGACATCATCAGCATACATCCGGATGTCCGCTTCTGGTACTGAATCTTGTAGGTCATTTAGAAGGATGGAGAATAGTATGTTCGACACTGAAGACCCCTGAGCCACCCCCATCGATGATGTAAGTGGATCAGATTGGTTCTTGCCGTCGACCCCACCGTCCACTATCTGTTGTCTGCCTCTCATAAGGTTATTTAGTAAGGTAAGTGTTTTGCCATTGACCCGTAATGGGTTAGCTTAGTGTCTACTACAGCATGGTCGGCTACGTCAAAGGCTTTGGACAGGTCGCAGCTAAAGACAGCTACCTGCAATTTGCGTTCTCGAGCATCGAGCACACGGGAAATAACTTCACGCGAAGTATCAAAAATATGGAGGATAAAACCTATCGCAAAAACTCAAAAATCAAAAGCACCTTACATGATATTGTGGCAGATTAATTACATATTCTCCCATTTTAAAATACAAACTTAAGAGATAGGTGGAACATTTAAAATGTTATATTAAAATTAAATCTGCGAACTCTTAATACAAATAATTTGAGCGTAGAAAGAATTAAGCATACGAATGAAAGTAAATAAAACTAGAGTTATAATGCGGCTGCCCCAGTCGGAGTGTGTACACTGCTACTCTCCGCGTAATATCCGGTCCGGTTATATTGTTTCCACTCGCAACCTGAACACTCGTTGCGGAAGAAGAATAATCCAATTAATTGCTTCCAGGTTATGTTTTTCTACGATATTAGTTTCTAAGATGGTCTGGGAAAAAACTTTAGCTTATAACATCAGCTTTTCTTTCCGGGCAGGTCGTAAAAGTATGTCAAGGGAATGGGCGAAAATGCTAATCATGTAAATAGACGATGCCGCCAGTGGCGGATTTACAAAGCAGCTAGTAGGGTTTAGGTAGTATTAAATTTTTGCCGCCCTTACTGACCTTTGAAATTCAATACGCTAGTTTAGTTGTTGGTTATTTTTGTAACCCACAATAAATAATAATAATAAATAAGTTCTTTATTCGCTTAAAGATTTGTACAGCATACGTTTGTTATTACACAAAAAGGTTGTTAAAGGTAGTACAAATTAATTTTTAAGCCCTGATTTCCAAACTAGGCAGGAGCCTGTATTTTGGTATTCCAGTGTTCGGCCGTATTTTATATGAAGCGAGGACCAAAAGTTCAAAAAGTTAACAAACAAATATAGGTACTTAGGCTAAAAAACAAAATAAAACGAAATAAAAAAAAATTATAAAGATACAAGCATGGCGCATGTGTATGTATAGAAGTGTGTGATTGTGAGTGTGGTAATGAAGTGTGTTTGTGTTGTGTGTGCCGTGCCGGGGGTTGACAAACTGCTACCCAGGAACATCTAATATATTTCTAGGTAACAGTTTCTCTGTGTCGTCATAGTCTTGTTGTGACAACCAAGTGGTTAGTTTTGTTTTGACCTCATACTTATTTAATCGATATATGTTTAGAGTGTTGTTAATTGTTTGATAGATAATCGAACTGGAGAAATAAAACTGTCGAGACGCAAATGAGGTTCTGTGCGGGGGTATGGGACATATTCTGCCGAGGGTTATCCTTTTTGATGGGTCTGGGAGTGGTATTTAGCGTGTTTTCAAAGAATAGTTCTGAGCACAAAGAGCTGCCTCACAGTCAGCACAGAGGCAAGAGTATAAAGTTGCTGGGTGGGAAACCGGATAGGTTTGGAGTACATGACTTTGAGTACAGCTCTTTGTGCCCTTTCAACCTTAATGAAATGGGTTTTAGCAGCACATCCCCAAGCTGTTACGCAGTAGGTTAGTACTGAAAGACAGAGCGCGGAATAGACTAGGTTTAAGGTTTCTGGGTCGGAGTGTCTAAGAGTTTTAAAAAAGTGAATAAGACGCCTTACTCTGGTAGTAAGAGCATCAATATGATGGTACCAGTTTAGATTAGAGTGAATATAAACGCCAAGATATTTAATAGATGGTACTTGTGATATAGGAATGCAGGTGCATTTATCATTCTGACTGCAGTTGGAGTGGATGTATATCTTATAATGAGGTGTGTTTTAGAGAGATTAAGAGTCAAAAGATTTTGAGACAGCCAGCTATTAATAATCATCAAGTTGTATTCTGCTGTAGATTTGATCTCAAGCCAGTCCGAACCATGGACCACAAAAGCGGTATCGTCCGCGTATGTAAATATTTTACATTTTGGCAAAGTGATATTGCATAATTGGTTAATGTAGACCAGAAATAATGTGGGTCCGACAATCGATCCTTGAGGGACGCCATATTCGATGGGTTCTTCATCACTAATACACCCGTCGATTGTAACGCTTTGACGGCGATTGGTGAAGTAGTCGCGAAAGATGTCATGTGTGATACCTCGGATTCCAAGATAATGCAGTTTACGCAAAAGTGTAGGCACATCGACGGTGTCAAAGGCTTTTTGCAGGTCAAGGAAGATACCCAAGCATTTTTGTCCCTCGTCTAGTTTCGTGGTGATATGCGTAACTAGATCTGCTACAGCGTCTTCAGTGGACACTTCAGTGGACACATTAAAACGGGTTTTTGCCAAAAGTAGCCACTTTTGGTGAAAACCCGTTTTAAAACTAGACGGACTAGTGAAATATTTTCTTCGCACATTTTCGAAAAATGGCCATTTTTGGCAAATGTACGAAGAGGAGCTTCAAGTTTCTCATTTAATCTATAAAAAAAATATATAAGCAGTAGTTCATAAAATAGTTTGAAGGATTATCTAAATCTAGACAAAATTTTTCAAAATCCCTACGTTTCCTTTCAGATAATTTATATCAAATAGAGGCAGGAGCACTGGATACCGAAAAATTCTTTCGGTTTAGCGACTGTCTTCTCATCGAGCGAAGGACCATGTTTAGCTACCTACCTAATTCTTCGGTTTTGTACTAACCAGGACCTAGTTGCAGTAAAATCTCACCTCAACATCAACGCCAGGTAAAGGGAACTTCCTGAACGACTCGACGTCCCTTGGGACGTGTCTGAAGAACTCCTTGCCGTCTTTGTACCACTTGACGGAGTACAGCACTTCCAAGGGATCCAGATTCCACCGGCATGAGAGCTGGGCTTGGGTGCCAAGTGGGACGTGGGCTGGGACCCGTAGCTCTAGCAGTTTTAAACTGGCCACGCCGTAATCTGTAGATTAAAAAGTTAAGTTTTAATCCCGTCTTGATTACAAACAAAGTTCCTACGCAAATATGCCTGAGTGAGGTATCAAATGGAAAGGTTAAGTTTGTAGATTTAAAAAAAAAACCAGTAGCACTCCGGGAGTGCTGTTGAAGTGAAAACTTGGTGTCGGTTACGGCAACGGTAACAGTGTCGAAGGTTCAATATTTTTTTTCCCAACGCGCCTAAAGAAGTTTGGTTAAGCCGTTAATAGTTTTGGGGGTGAACGCTTGAAATTTGGTGGTTATTTTAATATGCCTAGCAAATAAAATTATCTTGGAATCTTTTGATATACATATATAACCACATTGTTAATTGTTTTTGATTATTAATGTAAGAAAAAAAATTATTATCTACCTAATTGTTTTTAAATACATAGCAAATACATATATGTAGTATGTAATTTGATAAAAATGTGTTATCATTTATTAGTAGAAGTTGTTCGCTATAACAAGTACGTAATATTGAGGTGAATAAAACTATTCTTTTACCTCTTTATAACGAATTTTAGACCAATCTAACCTCAACATAACAAACCTCAGTTCAACGAATTACTTGATATTACGAATATTTTCTTGTTCTCCTCCGATTTGTTATATCGAGGTTGCACTGTAATGTGATGGAGCAAAAGCAAAAGACAATCACAATGCCTCATTTTTAACTCCCTACAAAATGGAGGACTATTATAAGTTTGACGATAATGTCTGTCTGCCCGTGTGTTTGTCAATAGCACTTTGGCTCTCGAGCGGATCGACCGATTTCGATGCGGTTTTTTCACGTTGACTATATTTGATGAACATCGGTTCAGCCGTTTAGAAGTTACTGGGGGTTAACGCTCGAAAGTCGGGTTTTATTTTTATTTTGCCCGTAGCAGATACTACAATACGAGATGAGAGGGAAAGCGAAGTGGTGTAAAAATGTTTCTGAGTGGTATCCAAGAGAAGGACATAGAAAGAGAGGGAGACCTCAGATGAGATGGGATGACGACATAAGCAAGGTGGCAGGAAAGACCTAGCACAGAGTGGCACGGGATAGAAAAGAATGGAAGAGGCGGGAGGCCTTTGCCGAAGGGCAATCAGACCTGCAGAAAAAGAGGAAAACAGACATAATAGAATGGCGAGATCACGTGTCTGAAAAATAAGATAAGATAAGATAAGATAAAATTTCTTTATTGCACCAACTAAGTATGACAATAATGAAAAGTACATTTAAAATCTAGTAGGTACAAAGGCGGGCTTATCACTAAAGCGATTTCTTCCAGCCGACCTTTGGGTAGAGAAAACTATAAAAGATGTGGGGGAGTTGGCGCAGTTAGAGTATTACAGTGTAGAAGAATATAAGTATACCAATAAATAATAGGAGTACATACCATAACAAATAAATGAACAATAAAGTAATAGAAATACATAAACCATAAAATTTGTACGAACATTAAAAAAAAAAGTAAATGAAAGTAGCCAGTAAAAAGAAAATAAGTAAATAAGGCTATAATAATAATAATAAAATACTAGATGACGCTTGATGGATATCAATCGATTGGAGCGAGGAGTTCCGCATCATGAGATGGCGTTCTTGAAAGTCCTTTAATTTCCCCGGCAAATAAACTTATTCTAGAGTTAAAAGAGAAGCCAATAAAAATGCTCATCACCATCATCATCATTTCAGCCGCATAACGTCCTCTGCTGGACATAGGCCTATCCCAAGGATTTCCAGAATGACCGATCAAGAGGAGCCTGCCTCCAACGCTTGCCAACGACCCTGGTCAGGTCATTAAACAATGCTCAGAACATAAATAACAAATAAAATAAATAAATAAGGACAAATCACACAGATTGAGCTAGCCCCAAAGTTCGAGCCTGTGATACTAATATAAATAACAAAGTATCGTTGAGATACTATATTTTATAACAATTATAACAAATACATATAATATACTTATTGACGTGTAAAAGTGCCTGTAAAGGTCTAATTACTGAATAAACATTTGAATCTTTGAATTCTGGGACCCCTGGGTGGCGGACTAGCATGGTGAGCACTACGCCTTTGAGGTACGTAAACACTTACGTCAAATATGGCCGTTTTTCGCAATTGTGCGTAGAAAAGATTCACGTTCTCACTTTAAACTGTGAACAATAGTTCATAAAATAGTTTGAAGGATTATCTAGGGTCTGATCAAGACAACATTTTAAATGAAATCTCCGTTTCCTTTCAATAGATTTATTTCAAATGGGGGCAGCACTGGGCCCCGGAAAATTCAGGTAGCTGTCCCCATTTGAAATAAATCTATTGAAAGGAAACGGAGATTTCATTTAAAATGTTTACAGTTTAAAGTAAGAACGTGAAGCTTTTCTACGCACAATTGCGAAAAACGGCCACTTTTAGCGTATGTGCGTAGAAAAGCTTCACGTTCCCAGTTTAAAATGTAAACAGTAGTTCATAAAATAGTTTGAAGGGTTATCCAGGGTCTGATCAAGACCAAATCCGTTTCTTTTTAAATGATTTATTTCAAATGGGGGCAGCACTGGACCCCGAAAAATTCAGGTAGCTTAAAGATAAACATCCATTTTCCCTGACTTGCCCTGGGACCTCTGGGTGGCGGACTAGCATGGTGAGCACTACGCCACGGAGGTCGTAAACACTTAATGATAAGTATTACTGTTAACAAGCACCGTTACACCTATAAAAGTCCAATTCACCGTATTCCCCCGTAATTTGCTTACCTATCTACAGATACAAGTTTTTATTTGCTGTAGGTAGCGTGTTATGAAGGCAAAAATCCATTAAACGCTACGTCAAATAATTTCCCATGTGACGCTCGCTCGCGGCCCGTAAAAGAGGCACTATTGCCCCGCTAGCGTATAATATTACTTTACGACCCACGGGGCGGGGCTCAAATGTAAGTAAATTGGCGAATAAAGACAACGAGTCGAAACTGTTTCAGCATATATCGATGATAATGTAATTTAGTCCCTGGCCTCGCATGGACGATAAATCAATCGGTTAGTTTAATTTATAGCTTTTAAGCTTGGATATTGGGAGATATTGACGTTTTATACACTTTTGGATGTATATATAAAATAATAATCAAATTTAATGCGAATTTAAGGTGCTGTTTCGGTAAATGAATATCATAATCAATAAACTTATCGCAGGTTGAGTGGAAAAGATTCCTATTTGGGATAAGTCCGCAATTGTTTTTTTGCGATTTCTTAGTTTATTTTGTTCTTTGGTATAAACAAACGAACGAACAAACAAACAAATTTAAAAAAATGTTACTTGACCTAAATGTCTATACACATAATAAAAATAGTATGATAAAGTATTTTTTTACAATTAATTTAATCGGATGTTTGTAGTTATGCGTAGTAGTACCTACATCTAATATATAAAATTCTCGTGTCACAGTTTTCGTTGCCATACTCCTCCGAAACGGCTTGACCGATTTTGATGAAATTTTTTGTGCTTATCCGGTATCTATGAGAATCGGCCAACATCTATTTTTCATCCCCCTAAATGTTAGGGGTAGTCCACCCCTAAATTTTATTTTTTATTTTTTAGACAAAATTTTTACTTTCTTTTTTTTATGATACAACATACAAAAATACATACAATCCTCAATTTTGGCAAAACAACGTTTGCCGGGTTAGCTAGTCGTATATATTTTTATGGTATTTTACAGGCTCTAATAATAATTTTTAAGTTTGCTCATATTATTTATTGACCGAGCGAGCGAAGCGTCTCAATTTCGAGATTGGCCAAAATGCTTTTCTCCGGCTGTTCTCGCTCACAGTATCTCAACCGATTCGCGTGAAATTCTATGAAAAGGTTCGAAAATTATGTATTTTTTTTCCGATGCAGTTTTTCGAAAAAATTCAAAATCGCGGAAACATGGGGGTTGGAAACTTAAAAAGTACCATTATTCAGCGACTTCGAAAAATTTTCAAAAATTTCGTAATCCTTTTGGTTACTCTGATTAAGAGCCCCTGGACAGAATCAGACTCCCATACAAAACGTAGTCTACGTTTTATTTTGAAACGACATGCCGGATATGGGCATTAAGGAAATTGCTATCATCTAGGGTTATAATTAGTTTCGACAGTAAAATTATGAACTTAAAAGAGAACATAGTGTATTATATCATATTTGACCATCAGTATGGAAAACTTCTACACCCTTATATTTTCTTTCCAGTTCATAATTTAATTTCGGAACCAATTATAACCCTAAATAATTGCAATTTCTTTAAAATTACAATTAAAAAAAAAAGTTGACTACGTTTGGAAAAGTCTAGGGTAAAAGATTCTTAAAACGCAACTTTTTTGTCTGAACAACTTTATTATCCGATAAACTTCAATGGGTTGGGGTATACACTAGTATATACGTAGCTATTTATACATTGTTAATTGTAAGCGCGTCTGGAGTAGGCAACAGTAAGCACATTTGCCGTTCTATTAGTTCGGCACGCATACTCGTAAGATCGCGGCGTCGGGCGGCCTTATTCTAGACACTCTGGATAACGTATTTCGCATTAGAAATTTGGTATAAACTTTTGTGCACACTTCAGCATGATGTGTCATGGTCAGCATTTCCCACTCTGGAGTGGTCGCCGCGCGCATAGTAATAATGTAGTGTTAGAAGAAATTCAACACCGTCTCTCTGGCAACCCTATCGAGCTTTATATGGAGTTACACGCGCCACTCTCTTCCATTTTGTCGTTGGCCGTAAGATAGGCATCATCTAAGGGGAAATCCCTGCTTGGTTAATCATTAAATTGGTTGTAATTCCGGTCAAATAAGTTACTTGTTTGTTAATTTATTTTTTTGGGTATAAATTCCCAATAAATTATCTTTTATTTGTTTCATGTGTTTTATTCCAAATAATAGGTGTATATTTTCGATGCTTAAACGATTTGTGCCGTGATACAGGCCTGGTGATGATATAATCTTTGGTTATATTACTGTTCTTCGAATCCTCGGATTATGAGATCTGGGTTTGAATAACATGGTTTCAAATAAATAAATAAAATTAGTCTTGGTTTCAGAATAGGGGTGGAGGTCGGTATAGCGGAAATGGCGGTAAGTGTGACGTCAGCGGCGCGACGAGCGATCCTCTCAGCGCACTGATAGTGCACGTACATGGCAAGGGCGGATCTAGGGAAAGGCAGATCTATGGGTTGCACCTGACATAATTTTTTTATCGAGTATAATGTATAGTGTATTGTAATGTACAGTGTGATGCATAGATCTAGAATTTTACTGCGTAAAAGTACCACACTAGTCGGTTTGAATTTATGTCTAACTCTTTTACTCTTTAAGTTACACGACTCTGAAATGCCTTACCTGAAGACATCAAAAGTATCTGAAACAGATTCTTATTTAAGATAAAAGTTCACACGCATTTTTCTATTAATTTGTCACAGCAGAACTAGTCATTATATATCAAAACATTTGTGCTATATATATGTATGTATATATTTTTGTACCTATATATGTATGTGTATGAGTATTTATGTGTATTTTACGATTGTTTCTAAGTAAACTTGTATATATTATAGTGTATTTTAAGTACATCTTTCAGCGCCTATTGCTATTAAACGAATTTTTCTATTTTCCTACAGGTTGACTGGTAGAGAATGCATTAGCATTAAGACGAAGTGGTAGCTAAAGTGGCGCCCTCATTTGAAATAAATTGTTTAAAATTAAATATGGTGATAATTAAAAATTTGATTTGAATAAATTTTAAAACAGTTTTAAAACTAGACGGACTATTAGTAATAATTTCAAAGGTAATTCATTTTTAAGGTCTTTCTAGACATTTATACAAATAAAATTTTTAATTATCACCATATTAAGTTTTAAACAATTTATTTCAAATGAGGGCGCCACTTTAGCTACCACTTCGTCTTAAGTTCATCTTTTGTACCTTTGTGGTAATAAGAATTTAATAAATAGTCGAATGTGACAGATGATACGATAACCGTCACCCTCACAAGAGCAAAGGCGCGATCTCATTGTCAAAATGAGACAAGTTTTCATACAAAACGAATAACCCATTAGCTTCCTGGCTCGAACATCGTCACACGAAAATTGCATTTTTCAAATTGTAAACTATGTCAATTTGTAAGTAACCTTACTTTGGAAAACTTACTGATAGTTTGTGTAGTGAACAAGCACTACCCTTTTGAGGTCACACAAAAATATCGTTTCTGGTCTCATTTTCCTATATGCTATGGCTATCTTGTACCTATAGGTCTATGGTATAATGTAATGTACGTATTTATGTATGTAGATGTAAGATATTTCGAACTGTCTAAAGGCATCTGACGTAGCTCAATGATTGTCGTCTAGTGACGTTACTAATTATTATACAGTACACTAGTGTTCTAGTCTTCAGGTTTCTTCACGATGTTTTCCTTTACCGATAGCAAGTGGTGGTAGTTGCAAAAGATCTTAAATGAGAAAAACCTTTTACACATATCACGCCGAGTGAAGATGCTGATGTGATACGCATTACCAATGCTTAAACCGCTTCCGCTTACTTAAAAACCGATCAAGGGAATAGTGTTGAGTACTTACACACACGAAAAACATCAGACAAATCTCAAGTAGACATGTATTTGTCACCGTATGATTGTGAGCACCGATAGTTTATAAACAATCGCGCGAGATTACAAACTGTCGATAAATTGTGAATTGTATCGCATTGCTCATTGCTCACAATATAACGTATTAATTTACGATAGTTTATAATCTCTCCGCGTCAAACCGTCTTATATATGTTATGTATTAAATATGTACTTATTATATTTTTGATAATTTTAAAGTCATGATATATCTGGATTTATATATTTTATCTGTTATTTAGACGCCAATTTTCCTGAAGGTTGATCAGAGAGAGAATGTATTGGCATTAAGTTCACCTACTGTAACTTGTGTTTCAATAATTTTTGTATATAAATAAAAAAAAACAAACAAATCGGGACAATGATGTGATATTGTATCTGCCCCTCCTAAACTTTAAGCTGGATACGCCAGCGCAAGGTGCGGGGTACGGAGTATGCACATTGGGTTGCGATGGCTTATTGATATGCATAGGGGATTTTTAAATCGATTTGGTATAAGTATGGAGTTTCGTACGTTGCATTTTGTGCTAACTTTTTACCCGCCTGCGACAGAAGGGTTATGTTTTTCGAAATGGGGTATCAAAATAAAGGATTTTTTGGTATGATTACGAGAAAAAAACAATGTATATCGGATCCAATCCATTCAATCTCTCTCTTTCCAAAGTCAATTCCTTTACATCCTTGAAGGTTGAAACATTGATTTGATCTTTTGGTTGTTTTATGAAACGCTAAAGGTCTTCGTTTGCCTCTTTTCTCTTCTATTTTCCCCTTAAATATTACTTAGTCAATCAGATCAAATCATCTTTATTGTGGAAACAGATTACAAGAGATCTTAAAATAAATATACAAGGAACCACTGTGACCTACTCTTGATGAAGGACAATAATAAATAAATATATAGGGACAAATAACACTGATTGAGCTAGCCCCAAAGTAAATTCGAGACTTGTGTTATGGGATACTAACTCAACGATACTATATTTTATAACAAATACATATACAGGGTTACTGGTAACTAACGCAAAACCTCTAAACGTCGTAATCAGAATCCTAACATAATATAAATCTGCAAGAAAAAAATAAAAAAATCTAAGAAAAAAAATGGACTCTTCATAGAAACTCGACCAGGTGATCAGTGAATTTGTATGGGAGGCCAATTTTTTTTTCTGCAATATTCGCCTTTTTTCTTGCAGATCTATAATGTGCTGGGGAGTCTGATTTCGATGTTAAGAGGTTATGAGTTAGTTACCAGTAACCCTGTATAGATAAACATCCAAGACCCAGGACAATTTGAAAAAGGCCATTTTCCAACTTGCCCTGACCGGGAATCGAACCCGGGACCTCTGGGTGACGGACTAGCATGGTGACCACTACGCCACGGAGGTCGTCAATAATAATTATAATATAATAAAATTAGGTTAAATTTTCAATAAAAAAATTAAATCATGTTTACAAAATAAAATCTAGTAATTAAATAACATTATCCAATACAATATCAATAATAAAATTCAATTCAAATTATCTTTTAAGTATTATATTACAGTATACAAAAAAAAACCAGTCAAGAGTAATTTTAATTTAGTTTTAAATGTCATACGATCTAAAGTTTACTTTATTAGTTTACTATAACGTATATTAAATCGACATTTTCATACAAAAGTGTTCGACCGGTCCTTAAATTTGTATGAAAATGAAGACTTTTTATTCGAGTTTCAAGCATTCGTCCCATAGGAAAAGTTGTTTACATTGGCGGTCTGAGTTGCTCCTAGTCCTGTGTCGATGGCGATTGATCTAATCGTTTTAATTCGATCGCAACCTGAATACGATTGATCGAATCACGGATCTTTGAAAGATTCGATTATTTGACCCGATTCCAAAGCAAACCAAATTGCACCTTATTGTCATAAAGTTACAGTAACTAATTGCTTGCTTACTAAATGATCGAGTCTTTTACGTCAAGTGAATTAGACGTAACAAACAAAACGTGTCTATCTCTGTCGTTTACTTTTATAAACCGCGTTCGTTCGCTCGCACTCTCTCTCAGGAGTTAAATAAACCGGTTTGTTTGGGTCGTGATCGAGACCAATGCCCGTGATCTGCCGCTATTGAGTTTTTCAAAATAGATAGTTGCATTGCTGACCTATGCCTATGACAATGTATAAACATAAGTTGTTTAGCAATAATAACCTGCATAGCATATCACATGGTTGGGTCACATTACGTCACAGTTCTCACATCACAGTTAATTTGTACTACCGACAAAATGACGTGTCGGTCGTACAAATAAACTGCGACTCTGTGACCCAAATGATCGAGAAGATCGAGTCATTTTAACCCGATCACTATTCAAGTGGGTCATGATCGACCCGGGTTACGATAAATGATCGATTGGCACAGGTCTAGTTGCTCTTACAAGGATCGGACAGGGTTTTTGTTACATATTGTATACAGTTATAAAAACGGTATCGCTTTTTGTATGAAATATTTTTAGTTTCACAATATTCTGTCTGGTTCTTGCTTATTCTATGACTACTATGTTGCCGAGAAATCGATAATTTTAACCGAAAAATTACAAACTATATCGCCTATCGATACCTATTTTAGAGCAATACTATTGATAACTAACAATACTATCTGTACAACACAGCTCAAATTTGGGAGAGGTTCTATTGTAACACCCTTAGATAATGATACCAAAAAAGTAGCGTACAATTTTTATTGGATGGTAATTCCAAAGCGTAGGTTAAAAATGACCTAAAGACCACGCAGGGTCCTCAGCTTCCAAAAACCAACCATAGCGAGTTTTAAATTGGCAGCACGCCATCTAGTGATGTTTCACCGAACTAACTAAACCACAAACATTGCGTATCTAGCATAGAATCTTAATATACCGCCCACCAAGAACAATACTGATTGTTCTTAACTTTATATAAACCAAAGTATAAACTAAACCTTGGTGGGGGCTATTATACAATAACAAAAATATAATATCTAACACTTAAAACTACCTTAAACTATTTTTATTCAGCTAATGGAAGCACACAGAGTTTCGACACTGGTCTTTTAATGACCGATGATTTTGTTTTTAAAGAAACGACTCTTGTGATTCTTGTGATAGTATCAATCGATAACGACGAGTCAACTACCGATACTATCGATAGTATTGCGCTTTATTTCAGTTTATGTATTGTGAAAACAAGAATATCTATAGTACTGATACTATCGAGACTATCGATTGTATTGGTTTTATTTAAAACTAGCTTTTGCCCGCGGCTTCGCTCGCGTAGGGGTGTAATTTATCAAAATCCTTTTTTAGGGGATGTCTACGTCATAATAGCTTTATGCATACAAAGTCTCAGCCCGATCGGTTAAAATTGACAAAGTTTCATACAAACTTTCATCCCCTATTTTATCCCCTTGGGGGTAGAATTGATCAAAATCCTTTCTTAGCGGATGCCTACGTCATAACATCTACCTGCATGCCAAATTTCAGCCCGATCCGTCCAGTGGTCTGGGCTGTGCGTTGATAGATCACTATGTCAGTCAGTCAGTCACCTTTGAGTTATATATATTTAGATAACGATAGGTTATCGATATAGCACTATCAAGCGGCAACACTAACCAACACTCAGAAGTCATTAGCCACGAAGTGAGCCGTCGTGGCTTGTATTCCTTGTCTGTCAAGAGCCGCTTAAATGTCAGCGAGAATCGGCCCCGTTTCGCAAACACTGATGTTCATTCATAGATGCATCCATACGAGATTAGGCCTGTCAACGCGTGCCGAGACTCTCACGGCACAGAATTAATATAAGAATTGCCAAAGATAATAAAATTACTCGAACGTTACTGATAACTAATACCATATAAATTATTCGAGGTAAGTAGACAAAACTAGTAGGCAAAATTAGTAACAGCTGCTCTCACAGAGATGGCAGCACACACGACTAGTAAAAGTAATAAAGAAATGTTGAATATGCTTTAATAATATTTATTACATTCCATATAAGTCAGATTTAATTTATTAGTGTACTAATTTATGTAAATAATAGTAATAAAAGATTGCAATGTTCAAATTTATACTATAGCGCCATCTAGTGACAAGGCAAGATAATATATTATGTTTATAAGACGATGGGTAGGAATGATATTACATACAGAAGTGCGATTTCTGAAAGGCGGAGTTACCTAAACGAATGGTTTTCCCATACAAAAACCATACGTTTAGGTGACTCCACGTTTCAGAAATCGCACTTCAGAACGGAATCTCCCAGGATCCCGCGCAATATGCATCCCCGTTCCCCGTCCCCGCACCTTTCCCCCGTTTTTGCCATGTTGAGCGGGCAGCTGCGGGCGAACACACACACATTGCCGTGTGCACGGACGTATAGTTTCGTTTGGAGTAGTGTAGGCATTAATGATACTCCGCTTCTATGAAGTGGCATACCTGTGCTCACGGCACAGCCGTAGTGGCGGGACGGTCAACACGCTAGTCCGCCAATGATTTTCCGAGTTCGATCCTCAGAAAGAGCATGTTGGAAAAGTGTCTTTTTTGAATTATCCTGCATCTTGGGTGTTTTTATAAAAATCATACATTACAAAAAACATATAACATATTAAAGTCTTACAAAATATACTGTAACTATTTTAAGGGTGAATTTTGTATATTATGTGATAGTTAAGGGGGCTAACTGAATTTTGCGGGGTCCAGTGCGGCCCCCATTTAAAGGGAAATGGAGATATCATTTAAAATTTTGTCTTGGTCAGACCCTAGATAACCCTTCAAACTATTTTATGGACTACTGTTTACAGTTTAAAGTGAGAACGTGAAGCTTTTTTACGCACAATTGCAAAAAACGGCCACTTTTGGCGTATGTGCGTAGAAAAGCTTCACGTACTCACTTTAAATGAAATTTCCGTTTCCTTTCAATAGATTTAGTTTAAATGGGGGCAGCACTGGACCCCGGAAAATTCATGTAGGCCCTTAACAACTTTTCTCAGGGAAATAATATTTTTTTTTGGCATTAAACAAACTGGGCTCAGCTAATCTGTCAATTTGTATGGGAGACCAAAACCAGGCCTGTGTCACTCCCCGTTTAGGTATTGAAAATATACCTACATTATTACATTTATTACTATGCGTGCGGCGACCATTTCGAAGGGGAAAATTCAGTTACATGAATCATTTATCCAGAGTAATAAAAATGAAATTGGCTTGCAATGGATGTCTAGTATCTAAAGGAAGAGGTGAGGAGTTCTGACGCGAGTTAAATGAAACCATAGCGCTAACCACATTACAACTCAGAAACTTTTAAATTTTTTTTAATTTGGTCGAGGTTTGAAGTGACCAAAGGGCTGGCAATTACTTCGCCCAACGAATAAGCATTGAAATCCGTGCGTGGCAATGCTGCCAGCCTTTTAGGCACTTTACCGCAGGGCAGTGATTTGCACGACGTTTTTATTTTTATTTATTTAGTTTATAATTTAGTTTTTAGTTTAGTTTTTGATTTAGTTTTTAGTTTAGTTTTTAATTTAGTTTTTAGTTTGAATTTTACCTATAATTTGTAATTTTTTGCTTTACTTTTCATATTTCAATATAAGTTCCTCGAGAGAAAATGATCAGTGTCATGGACTGAATTCACCCTTAAAATCGTTTCAGTATATTTTGTTAGGACCTTTTTTACATTTGAATTGATAAATCTCATCCTTTTTTTAATAGACTAAAAATAATTTATTTAGTTCGAGGATCTCTGCAATATACTTCATATTTTTCAAAGTGAAAAAAACTAGAGGATTTCCTATAATTCTTGCTTTATTTTCAAAACGTGTCATTTTATTGTTTGTTGCCTCGATAGTCACCGGTGTCAACAGGGAGCGTGTTTTGTATTTTTTGTAACGGATTTTATGCTACAGTTCCCGGAAATGGGACGGATAATTCCTTTATAAAGAAGTGTGACAACACTATCCCGCCCGTTTCCGAACGGACAAGCGGCTTTGTTTCGTGGCGTTGACACAAATTTATTTGCTAGCAAATTAAAAAGATCTCGATTGTCAAGAACACCATCTAGTGAAGAGTAGCGGAACTACCGAAGACGTATTAGTAGCTTCGCTACTTATCATGGATATTCATAGCGCCATTTATTATTTGGCTAAAAAAAGCCCTGAATTTCAGGCGTTAACTGAAAATGTGAACTGTTTAGCTATCATTATTGATAATTATCAAAAATTATCAAACAAACACGTAGAACTCAATTAATAAACTAAAAATTCACTTAATAAAAAATACACTACGAGTATTCAAAATATTTGTTATCTACAGATTTAACACTCTACACGTTCAGTAGATTCAGATTTAATACTGTACACCAGTTTGTTTCTGTATATCATACTCATTAGATATGTGCCATTGAACAAAACAAAACACGTTCGTGGGTATGCACGTCGTTATCACTCAATACGTACGAGTATTACAACAAGCACACCATGAGCATAACTCAGAAAATCGAACTAAGCCAGCTGTGAAACGTCTATAGTTGATGAATAGTCACCGCGTTCTTCTTGATATTACAACTCATTATCACTGGGCAAAAACCTTGTTGACCAGTGTAATTTGTTATGGTAATGTACAGTCAAGAACCAAGATACCTGACCAGGCCCTCTACTTATATCTTGGATTTTCTCTTAAACTAAAAATGATATTAACATGAAAATTTATATTCAGACAGATTTTAATTAAGTCTTTCTGAAAATAAATTTTCATGTTAATATAATTTTTATTTTTGGTCGGCTTTATCGACCACGCTTACTCTTGCCCTGAGGAGTCCATTCCAGTGCCTGCCTTGGAATGTGAGTGGGATCCCTCCTAAGCGTGTGGCCGACCAAAGCAGACCTGGCGACGGTCGGTAACAGCGGAAATGAAGACAATCGGGCTATCTTGGCCTGAAGTAAAGCGCGTTGCTCAAGACGGAACGAGATGGAGAAGTGCTGTAGCGGCCCTTTGCCCCGCCCAGGGGACATAGGACAATAAGTCAAGTAAGTTTTTAGTTCAATTTTAATATTTTATATAATTATATAATTTTAATGTTAATATTAAGTTTCGTTTAAGACGAAGTGGTAGTTAAAGTGGCGCTCTCATTTGAAATAAATTGTTTAAAACTAAATAAGGTGAATATTAAAAATTTGATTTGTATAAATGTCTAGAAAGACCTTTAAACTATTTTATGAATAACCTTTGAAAGTAATATTGGTAATAATTTCAAAGGTAACTCATAAAATAGTTTTAAGGTCCAAAATTTTTAAATATCATCTTATTTAGTTTTAAACAATTTATTTCAAATGAGGGCGGCACTTTAGCTACCACTACGTCTTAAGAGAAAATTGAAGATATAAGTAGAAGGCCTGGTCAGGTATCTTGGTACTTGACTGTACTATCGCATTAGGTGTCAGTCAACCTGAAATGATATGTATATTGATAAATAAATAAATAATAAATAAATAAATCACGGTTCATAAAATACAGCCTGGTGACAGACGGACGGCCCTTTTTACCTTTTGGTAATGGAACCCTAAAAAAGGCATGTTCGACATTAACTCCCGTATGCATTAATTTAGTACAAAGTAATTTCTTCTCAGCAGTTGATCGTCCACCATCTTGCTAAGCATGGCCAGGCCTTGGCTGTGTCTAGCCCGTACGTATGCAGATAGGATTGTAGATATTAATCTAAATATATATAACTCAAAGGTGACTGACTGACTGACATAGTGATCTATCAACGCACAGCCCAAACCACTGGACGGATTGGGCTGAAATTTGGCATGCAGGTTATGACGTAGGCATCCGCTAAGAAAGGATTTTGATCAATTCTACCCCCAAGGGTATAAAATAGGGGATGAAAGTTTGTATGAAACTTTGTCAATTTTAAACCGATTGGGCTGAGACTTTGCATGCATAAAGCTACTATGACGCAGACATCCCTTAAGAAAGGATTATGATAAATTACACCCCTACGCGAGCGAAGCCGCGGGCAAAAGCTAGTGATGGATAAATGTTTGTTCGTAGTTCACCCTGATAATGTCAAACTCGTAAATATTAGCAGATGGCACGTCAACTTTTAATCACGGTTAATGACCCAAGGGACGAGAAAGTGGTGACACTCCGAGTATCCTATTAGCGGGCCTCATTAAGAGTCCCCTTACCCTGGACAGAATCAGACTTTCCCATACAAACGTAGCCTACGTTTTATTTTGAAACGACGTGTCGGATATGGGCAAAATTATGTAATTTTAAAGAAATTGCAATTATCTATAGTTATAATTGGTTTCCCGCGGTAAAATTATGAACTTAAAAGAGAATATAGTGTATTATATCATATTTGACCATCAGTACGGATAACCTCCACACCCTTATATTTTCTTTACAGTTCATAATTTTACAGTCTAAACCAATTATCATCATCACCATCCGAGCGTATTCCCGGTTGCATCCTCAGCAGTAACGCTTCAGAGCCCGGGGTCCGCTACCTAACCAAGGAGATTTGACGAGGTTACTGGTTTTTACACAGAGCGACTGCCGTCTGACCTCCTCAACCCAAAGGGCAAACCAGGAACCAATCCTTGGATAGTTTGATGATCAAACGCTAAGTGGCGTTCGGGACCCACAGTTTTACGTGCCTTCCGAAACACGGAATCATCTTTCTTTTCGGATAATCAGGTGATTCAAGCCTGCAATATCCTATCCAGACTGGAAACAACTTTGCACAAAGTATGTTTCCCAGTGGGAATCGAACCCATGACCTCCGGGTCACAAGGCGAATGCCTTGACCACTGGACCACGGAGGCAGTCAGTCTAAACCAATTATAACCCTAGATAATTGCAATTTCTTTAAAATTACAGTTTTTACCAAATCTGACATATAATTTCAAAATAAAACGTAGCGTTTGTATGGAAAGGATAAGGGGATTCTCAACATGGAGAATTTTTATCGTTTTTAACCGAATTCAGGCTATCAATGATAATATGCTTATTTATTTTATTAACTTTATTTTTATTGTTTCCAAAAACAAATTGTACAAAACCATAGGCGATCTTAACTCTAAAAGCGTTGTCTACCAGTCAACCTTTGGGTAATACAGATAGTCTAAACGTGGGTTGCAAGATAAAAGTATACCACATAAAAAAAAAGATAAATTCAATAATATAATACTAGCTGCTCCCCGCGGTGTTATCCGCGCTTAAAGTAGCCTATGTGTTAATCCGGGGTGTCAACTTTTTGATACCAAATTTTATCAAATTGGTCCAACAAACACACACATACACACAATCGCAAACTTTCGCCTTTATTAGTGTGATTTCCTACACACAATTATATACATAAATAATAATATACATTACATACTCGTATACCAGTAGCGGATTGGGGGGGGGGGGGGGGGGGCACGGGGGCACGTGCCCACCTAGACGATATTTTCGTATACTGTGGAGTTCTATTACAGTACATACTTAAAAGCATATCTTCACAACAGGATGACAGAAGAGCGTTTGAATGCCTGTAATGCATATCCATCAAGACATTGTGGAAAAAATGAACCCTAATGAAGTGCTAGACATCTTTAGCAGGAAACATAAAAGAAAACTCTCTTTATAAAACATTTAATTTTTCTAAAGATACTCTCATAAACCTATAAGTACCTACTGGAACTTGTAATAATAAACTTGAACAGTTATTGTAGTTGTTTTTGCCCGTTCGGGCAAAAAAGTAGAGCTCGTTAAATTACATATCCTGGTCATGTGTACCCTCAACCTCCCTGGTCATGGCACCCTCAACATCACTTACTCTAGACAAAAATGATGAGTAAAATTGGGGGAGAACACAAGGTTGGCTGAAGATCATACGACAATGGATTGGTATCAACTCAGTAGAACAACTATTTAGGCCTACCATGGACAACTCAAGATATAAAGAGCTTCAGCCAAAGAGAGAGAGCCAATCTTCAAGAATGAAGCGACGACTAAAGAAATACAGTTTTGAATCAATCTTCGTTCGGAGTATCAACATCTGAATTTAAAGGGTTTGAGTTAGGTTAAGTGCTAATTTCATAACTCTTTTCTTCCTGCAGTCGGGTGGCACAAGTTGTGTGGTCTGAGAAGTGGTCTGAATACGTAACAAGGTTCGATCCCGGCGCAGGTGTGGTGGTAATGCGGCGGTACCGAAAAGTAACGTATGGTTTCAATATGCCGCCTCCAATGCCGGCTTTGCATTTTTTATAGAACTCGCATAGATTTCTAATGAAATGGACCAGTCGTCGTGACGGGAAAATATTTTGGAATTCAGATTGTCACAGACGTATATACCTACAACGTGGAAGCGACATACCGACAATAAATCAAACCACGGGCTATACTAGATAAAATGAAAATAACAGTCAGAAAACAAAAAAAAAACAGCATTCCCGTACAAATTGCCCGGGCGGTTGGACACTTTGGTATGGAAATGCCGAAGGTTTATGTTGTTTTTAGATTGTTATTTTAGTATAACGCGTATGTTCCTTCCATGTTGTGTAATAAATTTACTGTGCTATATACCAAGTTACTACATATGGTAGCTAGCTATATTGTAATATCCTAGCTGACAGCGCGAACTTTGTTCCGCCCGTTCCTGTTTCTGATCTACCGTTCTCGCTCTCGCTTCCGCTCCTGTTCCCCTTTCACCGTTCCATCGTTTCCGTTCCTGCTCCCGCTTCCTGCTTTTTTGTATTTTTTTCCATACTTTCTCATAATCTACAACCTTCCCTGGACTTCCACAAATATTTTAAAACGAAAATTCTCTTGTACAGCAAATCAAATTTTGTGACATACTAACAGTCGCGCCACCTATCGGGTCCAATTTATTTTTTCAAATTTCAAAACTAAAATCCCATTGAAATACATACAAAGTTATATTCAAATCGGTCCAGTCGTTTAGGAGAAATTGGTGACAAACAAACGCACAGAAGAATTATTGTATCACCATCAGTGTCTCTGAATGTGGTAATATGGCTTGCTACATTTCAAAGCTATGTTTGTGATGGGCATAAGATACGTATGTACAGATATACTTATATAAAAAAAAAACCCGGCCAATTGCGTGTCTCACTGGCACGCGAAGGGTTCCGTATCATTTTATATAAAGAAATCGCGTATGTCGTATCCCATTTAAATGTATTTTAATTTAATTATTTATTTTTAAAGTGAATACGAGCAACTAAATATTCTGTGAATATTTCAAGCGTCTATTTGTTGCCGTTATTCTTCTTGTCGAGTCAAAATGGTTCCAGTATAGTTTCTAATTCAAATGACATTTGACCAGTATGTGGCCACGGCGATCCCTCTGTCGTTAGCCTCATTTAAGTCCTCGATGGTACACGACGTAGGGCAATTCGGACACGATAGAAGGTGGTCCATCGACTGAATGGCACCGCAGTCGCATAGGACGTTATCAGCGTGACGCCACCTAACTCGGTTTTCTCGACATCTCCCAACACCAGCCCGGAGTCTATTGAGAGACTTTCAGACTGACAATGGGAGGTCTCCACCAGGTGGGAGATGCTCTGCAGGTGGTAGATTTGGCCCGGACGGTGGATATTTGTTTATCCATTGTGCAACTCTTGCATCAGAAGCTTCTGAGGCTGGTATGTTTGACTGCCTGAGAAAGCTGTTACGACTCTTGAGACGTGCAGATGCCGTTATTGATATCGAGCAAAAAACGGCAAAAATATAATAATAATAATTTATTTTTAGTTTGTATTTGTTGTTAGAGTGGTAACAGAACTACACTATCAGCGAAAATTTCAACCGTCTAGCTATCACGGTTCATAAGATACAGTCTGGTGACAGACTGACAGACGGACGGACAGCAGATTCTTAGTAATAGTCCCGTTTTTACCAATTGGATACCCGGAACCCTAAAAACACCAACTGTAAATTGCAACAAGTCTATTATTTATAGTCTATGCCCACAATACAACACAACAGAATAATCTTGTCGTTGACATAGGCCTGTGAATGTGTTTGCCTTCAATAGAAGCTGTAAAAGCTATGTTGCTATGTTAGATACAGCAAACACATTACTCATAATCGTATCTAACATGCCAGTCTGGGAGTAGAGAAAAAATTTAGAATATACTAACTGCTTTTCATTCCGCGTAGATTGTAAAAACCAATCTTGAGAATGGGCGAGATTTGAATCCTTCATCGATAGATTTATCGATAATTTGTTAATCGTCTAGATCGATACTCAAGTCAAGTCAAAAAAAAATATTCAATGTAGGATAAATTTATCTCTTATTGAAGGTCATTTTTTTAAATATTATTTTAGTGCAAAAGCTAAAAACTACTAGCGTTTCGAAACGACCACTGTTCACAGCGATGAATACTATCGATAGTGACTGATGACTATCTTAAAGACAACAAAGTCTGGCTTGAGCTTGGCGGTTTGTATACTCAGAAATGGTCATAATCTGGTACATTAAGTACATACTGAATTTACAACTTGATTTGACATTATTTCAAAATTTCGACATTAAAAAAAAATAATTTAAATTTTGACAACAAAAAATGTATACTCTGTCCACATATCAACTATAAATATTTATTTCATTGTGAGTTGACGTTCTTGGAGAAAATGCTGCAGTGCAGTTTGTTACCGCTTCTTCTGCACTAGCGCTTTGGAGGCGGCAGTAAACTTAGCTCTAAGTAACTTTTTGACGTCAACAATTAATTGTGCTATAAAACAAAGTGACGATTATTAAGAGATATTATTAATATCCTATGATAATAAAGATATATTTGATTTGAATTGAATTGAAGTATTCATCGGTACTATCGATAGTATTCAGCGGTACTATCGATAGTATTCATCGGTACCATCGACAGTCTATCAATAGAATTCATCGGTACTATCGATAGTATTCATCGTTACCATCGATAATCTATAATTCATCGGTACTATCGTAAGTCTATCGATTGACTATCGAAAGTGGACTATAGAGCGGCAATACTATCTAGATAGATACCCTTACAAATAATAAATAGATATTTACTTACATTTTAGGTATAATATTCTAGAGATTATTCAGATGCCAGCAACATATGTGTTTGTTTGTTTATTTGCACACAGTATATCATCTGCGAGCGAAATCCTAACTCTGGGGCGGATCTTGGGTCTCTGGGGCCCTGGGCTAATATTACTGGCTCTGTAAGCTGGAGGACCACGAGGGTCACCCTGACCCAACATATAAGTATACCCATTTTAAACAATAAAAGAATTTTCCAAATAAGTAATCACTGAACATAAATATATATATATATATAAAACATAATAGATTTCGACGAATTGATGACCTCCTCCTTTTTTTGAAGTCGGTTAAAGTTGCATTGATATCGGGGTAGGAAACCGTAAAATATTTTTCATCTCATCTACTCGAAAAACGATGTTTTCATCCCAAAACATTTGAAGCTAAAGTTACTGGTTATTCTCCCGGGAATAAAAAGTGGAAAAGAAAATCTCAGGGATTAAAACCAATATGAAAACTGAACACGAGTGTAATCTATGTAGAATCAAAAATAATATTGGCCATCAAGCAAAAACAAAAACAAAATATTTGAAAAAAAAAAATTGCCACAGACGTCAAATTTTTTAAATTTGGAATACATATCGTCGTCAACATGGATGAATGTAGCACATTTGTGTGTTCTTCGCTTCAAAAAAAGAAATAAGTATAATTAAAAAGAGCAATTTTTCTCTTTGATTGAAGTAATTACAGAAGTTTTAGTTATAAGTATTGAAATGTAATTATTTGTGTAAATGTGAATACTTTTTTGTGAGTTTCAGCCAATAGTGAATAATTATCAAGGTTTTACTTACCGGGAGTGCCGGCAGAAGTGAAAACTTGAATATTAACGTTGTGCATTTTCGATATTTTGGACTAGTTAAGGAATAATTTTGCACGAATTGCTTTAATTTATCAGTATAAAAGTACTATCATTTATGTGGTAGAATACAATATTTATTTATTGCGCTATCGTACACAAACATGACAATTTATATTCGCCGCGCCATAGAAAGAGAGGGGGGATACTTCCTCTCCTACGCCGCGCCGGCTGTCTACTCTCCATCCGTCTTACGAATTTTCAATCAGGGTCACGTGTCCTAACGCCTGACGCGAGTTTATCATTTTTTACCCATTACAAAAAAAGTGTACAACGCCGCTAAAGAAGTTTTCACTTCAAAAATTATTCTTAGTATTTATTGTATGAAACACACCGAAAAAAGGTAAGTATCATATTGTCGGTTGAAGTCTGATTAGGTATTGTAGTTGTTCTACTGTTCTTTATGTTCTTTCTGTTTTGTACGTGCTAGTTTTTCTCATAGATGGAGATGAAAAGTAGAGTGTGCTACTCGGGTACGGTAATATTTTATCTCGGGCGATAAACATGATGACTTTTTTGACAATTAACATTGCTGTATTGGACTAAAATCAAGGTTTGGGCCCTATATATCATAGGGCCCTGGGCTATAGCATGAAAAGCTTTTATATAGATTCGCTCCTGTTCTTGCTGAGCGTGAAATTACATTTCGTATATATATAACTGTATATTTAGATAAATTATGATTTGAAAAACTTGAAATGTAACCCTTTAGGTGTAGAAAACAAGATCAAATTAGCATGATTTATTGAGATAAGTAATTAGACTATTTATATTTTGAAAATGTAGTATTATAATATGCAACAATAACCCTGTCCGATTCTTGTAGGAGCAACTCAAACCGTCAATGTGAACAACTTTTCCTATGGGACCAAGGCATGAAACTCGAAAAAAATAATCGACATTTTCATACAAATTGCCGCGTGATGATGCACGCACGCCAAGCGCACGCCTAGCGCACTTTGAAATTTGTTGCATATAATTTGCCTATAACACATCAAAACAACTCAAATTGCATTTTCTGAAGTCCAGTCGGGGCGAACGCTGGGCGGGCGCAAGGCGAATGCAAGGCGGGTGCAAGGCGGGCGCAAGGCGAGCGCAAGGCGGAGGCAAGGCGAGCGCGTGACGTAGGCGAGGCGTGCGCGTGTGTAGGAAAATGCAATTTGAGTTGTATTGATGAGTCTATCACTCAAATTATACGCAAAAATTTTAAATTTTTCAACACGTCCTTATGTTTAGGCGCATCAAAATACTATTACTTATGTCTAAACATAGAACAATCATGTCTATAATATAGACATGCCTAAACTAGGCCTATTAACTCCCTCACAAGTGGCATTAATAAAGACATTAACATTTGTAACATTTCACCGACATTCAATATCGCGTGAGGGGCATGAGCGTGACATTGTACTTAAATTATAAGCTATGGTAAAGCAACCTAGCTATGGTATTTATATTTAGACAACTTGCTTTTCGTGTGTGTAAGTGACCAACACCTCTCTGATTGCAAAAGAGATTGCATGATTCAACCAAACGGCTGTGCCTTACCAAAAACCTACCTATTCAATAACGGTTACCCTTATTGTGTGGGTTAACCGGAAAAGGGTCAACCGATATTACCGTTTACCGTTTAGGAATGGATTTTTCGAACACTGGCCGGGAGCTGGTATAGCCACAGCGCATACTGCTGTTATTACGACCTCCGTGGCGTAGTGGTCACCATGCTAGCCCGCCATCGCGCCACCCAGAGGTCCCGTGTTCGATCCCCGGTCAGGGCAAGTTCGAAAATGGCCTTTTTCAAGTTGGCCTCGGTCTTGGATGTTTATCTATATATGTATTTGTTATAAAATAAAGTATCGCTGAGTTAGTTTCCCATAATACAAGTCTCGAACTTACTTTGGGGCTAGCTCAATCAGTGTTATTTGTCTCTATATATTTATTTATTTTATTTATTTATTAGATAACATTCATTGGGTTAATGGTATGCCTTTAAGTGGCTGCAAAAATTTAAAAACCAAACTAGATAAGAAGATAAACTTACTCGCTTCTCTCAATGTCGTGGGAGAGGCCAGGTTATATACATCTGGAAAACAGCAGAAAACCTTCAAATTTCATGGTTCTAGCCAAGAAACTGGTACCTGGCCACGACATTCCTGGCCTGTCTAAAAGTCCATACAATACAATACACAATACAGTGCAGCAAGGCTTTGGAACAAACTGTTTAAGAAATCAAAATGCCGTCATCTTTGCATTTTTTTAAGTTTAGATTTAGGAATCTTTTAGAAACGTCTGACGACTTGAGTTGAGTTTTATATGGGGAAAAAGTCTTTTCGCATTTATATGAAAATTCAAAACATTTTTAATATAGTTTATTTACATTTAAATAAAGTATGTAGGTACCATTTTGTTCGATAACTTTTTGCCATCTTATAGGTAGGGACATGATCCCATTGCTATAGAAATTTTGGGGCTTCTGATCAAAAAACTGCGTCAAGTAGTTTTGGCAGTCCTCTCGTGATGTTAACCTGACTCTGCCTAAAGAATTCTGAAGAGACCGAAACAGGTGGAAATCTGAAGGTGCCAGGTCATCAGGACTATACGGCGGATGCATTAACACCTCCCAGCCAAACTCTCTTAATTTTTGCTGAGTGGTTAAAGATGTGTGAGGTCTAGCGTTATCATGATGAAAAACCACACCCCTTCTGTTGATTAATTCCGGCCGCTTTCTCTCAACTTCTTGCTTTAATCTTATCAGTTGTTCGCAGTAGATTTCTGAATCGATGGTCCTGCCTGGTGGTAACAGCTCATAATGAATAATGCCCTTCTAATCCCACCACACACACAGCATCACCTTGTTGCGAGTTAACCCGGGTTTCGCCACAGTCTGTGAAGCCTGACCTATTTTATGCGTGTATTCATATATGTATTTATATTTACTGTGTTATAGTTTAGTATTTATTTACAAGTTTTAATTTTAAATAATTTTTAGTGTAAGAAGTTAAGTGTAATTGAATTTTGTTTTCCGTTGTGTGTCTTCTGTATATTGTACTCACTCTCTACCCTGTGTTGTAAAAAGATCTCTGTCTGGGATAAGTCCGCCTTTGTACTGTTCTCTAGTTTTAACTTGTATTTTGTCCTGTCTTTATGTGCAACTAGCTGTAACCCGCGACTTCGTTCGCGTAGAAGTCGAAAATGGTTCTAATAGGTCATTTGCTAGAGCAAAAGAGAGCAAATGAACTATTTAAAAATTTCATGTGTCTCCCTTTAAAAATTACGAAGTTTTATATAAACTGGCAAACCCTATTTCACCTCCTTAGGGATGGAATTTCCAAAAATCCATTCTTAGCGAACGTCTCCTAGTCACAATCTACTTTCCAGCAAAATTTTATCTTCATTGGCTAAGTAGTTTTCGAGATTTCGTGACGAGTGAGTGAGTGAGTGAGTGATTTTCGCTTTCATATATATAGATAAAGATTTTACAAACAAAAAAACAAATAGCGGGGTCTTCATATAACTCATTTTCAGTTTATCGACACGACGAAGGAGATAATAACTTTAAAAAACATGAGAACAAAAATAAACATGTCTCGACGCTAAATACCAACGCGCGCAATCCTCGCATAAATAAAATAATATCATATTGGAAAATTGGAGCATTCGACGGGTTAATTCCAGCCATCTGTTTTATATCCGACACAAGTGGATCGAGTCCACAGTCCGCTTCGCACATGGGGCCAAATTGAGTGCTTGTTAATGTACACTCTCATTGATGAGTTTCGTACTTTTTTGCAGTTATTGGGTTGGGTACCAAAAGCGATAGTGCACGTTGTGTATAACAGCAAAGAACGGTACGTTCGTACTCGCGCACGAAGTATTTCATCCAGATATTTATTTGGTCATCATGAGTTTTTATTTTTATTAAACTTTATTGTTCAAAGATTCAAAGATTCAAATGTTTATTCAGTATTTAGACCTTTACAGGCGTCAACAAGTACTATAGTTTATGTTACGTGTAAAGTATATTACTATTTAATTTATTTTTAAAGAAAAGCTACCGATACCAGCGCTTCGTAACGACCACTGCTGAGAAGAAACGCCGAAAGAAACTCATTTCCACAGTATTGGTCGCCTTCTCGCCAGAAGGGCTTTGTCATATTATTATTATTGTCTTTTAATTAATAAATACTTATAATATAATACCATGTTGACACATTATAACAATTAATGCTTGCGAACAAGTAAACAAACATAAATTGCGTAATAAAAAATTAAATTAAAAATTAAGTAGTCAAAAAAGCGAAGCCGAGCTGACCAGTCCCTCCCGGCAGCACCCGTTCACGAGTTGACGCACGGATCAGCCATCGTTAAACTCAACCATATTAGAGGGAATCCAACGACCCGACCAGCGACGCCACCACCGGATTGGACATTTTAGTGACCATGAAAAACCCGAACTCGCAGACCTTGTCATTGTTCCAAAGTACAAAAGTACTTTTAACAAATGGCGGACTTAATGAAGAGCATTTTCTCCCTGTCAACCATAGGGATAAACAGAGAAAATTATGCGGCACAAAAAGCAATTCAATATGTTTACTTACATTATAAAATATTACTATATAAAATACAATAATACTATATACCCATTATATATGAATATCTACTTATACAATACATACATACATTTTAACATTCTAAGGGTAAAGAACAATTTTTATTTATTGGTGTCCGAATAGTCAGTGAAAAAAATTTAAAAGTGTCAATTTGGACATTCATTGTGTCCGAATATATAGTGTCTCAGTCGTCAGCATGACTCTTAATTGTACCGCTCTAAGATCCACTCAGCCTGTTGGCAAATTCACCCCTGTTTATAAGCTTTAAAAAGTCTTGAAATGCTAAGAAATTTATAAAAAAATGTATATACTTTAAAAACTTAACGTTTGTCCCTGTTGAGTCACACCACGATTAGTAACACTGCTACTCATTGGGAAAAAATTCTCAATGAGTAACAGTAATGCATATTGCAACTGACATTTTTCCCAATGAGTCACACAGCCAATATAACTCTAATGTTACTAATCGGCACTCTGTATTCCCATTGAGTCACAGTAATAATGGTTAGAAATAAACTTGAAATGCTTTTTCATGAAATGTATACAATGTCCTTTTTAATTAAGTACAAATATTTTAAGGGGTTATTCAGTCCATCATTTTGAACAACTTTGCCCAATAAATGAATATCGAAATACGAAAAAAAATATTTAGGTTCTCCTACAAATCGAAGTGGTCACGTGATACCGTTACTATGAAAAATGCAAAAAAATTTTTCGTATTTCGATATATATTTATTGGGAAAAGTTGTTCAAAATGATGGACTGAATCACCTCTTAAAATATTTGTACTTAATTAAAAAGGACATTGTATATTTAATAACTGTGATTCAACGGGAATACAGAGTGCCGAATAATAAGTGTGACGCATTGGGAAAAATGTCAGTTGCAATGTGTATCACTGTTACTCATTGAGATTTTTTTCCCTTTTTGTGTATCACTGTTACTCATTGAGATTTTTTTCCCTTTTTGTGTATCACTGTTACTCATTGAGATTTTTTTCCCTTTTTGTGTATCACTGTTACTCATTGAGATTTTTTTCCCTTTTTGTGTATCACTGTTACTCATTGAGATTTTTTTCCCTTTTTGTGTATCACTGTTACTCATTGAGATTTTTTTCCATTTTTGTGTATCACTGTTACTCATTGAGATTTTTTTCCCTTTTTGTGTATCACTGTTACTCATTGAGATTTTTTTCCATTTTTGTGTATCACTGTTACTCATTGAGATTTTTTTCCATTTTTGTGTATCACTGTTACTCATTGAGATTTTTTCCCCTTTTTGTGTATCACTGTTACTCATTGAGATTTTTTTCCATTTTTGTGTATCACTGTTAATCATTGAGATTTTTTTCCCTTTTTGTGTATCACTGTTACTCATTGAGATTTTTTTCCCTTTTTGTGTATCACTGTTACTCATTGAGATTTTTTTCCATTTTTGTGTATCACTGTTACTCATTGAGATTTTTTTCCCTTTTTGTGTATCACTGTTACTCATTGAGATTTTTTTCCCTTTTTGTGTATCACTGTTACTCATTGAGATTTTTTTCCATTTTTGTGTATCACTGTTACTCATTGAGATTTTTTTCCCTTTTTGTGTATCACTGTTACTCATTGAGATTTTTTTCCCTTTTTGTGTATCACTGTTACTCATTGAGATTTTTTTTTTAATGTAGCAGTGTTACTAATCTTGGTGTGACCCAACGGAAACAAACGGAACTTAACGGAACTAAAGTAAGTACCTACATGTAGAGTTTTTAAACTTGTGGTGAATGAAAGCAATTCATTACTTTCTATTATAAGCAACCGCACGGGTCCTTTAAATATAAATATGAAAGAACTTTCAAGCTCTTCAACGTTTTCACAAGGGCTAATTTAATAAAAATTTAATTCGAGTTTGGAACGCGGCCATCTTACATTTAATAAAGTAATATTTTTAACGTGCTTTTTTAGTGCTACGCACTCAAAGGGTAAATACGAGATCATATTACTAAGACTCCGCTGTCCGTCTGTCCGTCTGTCTGTCTGTCAGTCTATCACCAGGATGTATCTCATGAACTGTGATCGGATTGGACAAAATTTTAGTTTAAGTACAATTTTAACCTTCAACATAAATGATAACTATAGTTTTTTTTTCAAATCTCACTTACTCCACTGGCTCAGCGACTTGAAGTGGATCTTGGCCTCCGAGACGAGAGAGCGCCGAAATTTTTTGTTCTAATGCACTGTATCGCTCCGGTGATATCTGGGGCGACCTACTGGTCTTCGGCTTGATACCTTTCCCATATATGCTGCCTTGACGCCACGATCCTCCTTCATTTTTAGGGATCCGTATAAAAAATTAAAAACTGAACCCTTATAGGACCACTCGTCTGTCCGTCCGTCTGTCACAGTCAATTTGTTAAAAATCTATTGGACCAAATCAGGTGAAATTAAGTAGGATGGCGGAATCCTATGACCCAAACACAGATGTGCAAAGTAAATAAATATTTTTTTAAAAATAATAATAATAGTCATTTTCGGTAGAAAAGTTAGGAAATTAAAAAAAAAAAGTTTTGCAAATTTACTGTGTCATATATCAAAAGGCTCGTTATGAGGATCTCAAATATTTTTTTTTTATATTTGTAAAATGAATAGTTTTGATTTTATTCATAAAAGAAGACGAAAATTGACCATTCCGCCCTCTCTTGATCTCCGAAAATACCGAAAACTATAAGAATTCTATCAATTGGAAATAAAGTGGTAAACTCAATATAATACGTTCACTTACGGGAAATCTTTGGTATTGTACGGAACCCTCTCCATGCGATTTCAACTCGCACTTGGCTGGTTATTTCCAGTTGCCCAAGCCATATTGTAAGCGGAGCGTATAGTAACACCAATTACATTTGGATCTTTTACCAGCTCCTCTCTCTAATCTCCACATTTTTTCGGACTGTCCGACTTCTGTCAGCATATCAAATCTTATCAATTATTTTCTTTTCTTCCTTTTTTTATTTGGGAAACAAACAGTTACATAAATTATCAATAACAATAAACTTAAGTAATGCATAAACCAATCAAGTTTCCTCAGATAGCTTATACAGAAATACCGAACAGACTATGAACAAATTAAAAAGAAATAATAAGAAGCGGGTAGTTTAAAACAATTTTTTTTCACCTTTATTAACCAATGTTTCCACCCAAGTGGAAAAATTACATCAAAGTTTATCGCATAGTAGTTTAATTATAATAGTTCATTCAAATAATGAACTAACTGTGTAATGAAAGCCCAATTAAAAATAAATCTTCAAAATTAAAACAGTTAAAACTTTATTATTCAATTGAATTAAAATGATTCTGGCCCTGAGCTATGTTGCCCCAGTGCAATTCATTCTAGTGTTAAATATTATATCACTTTGAACCCTTTCATTTACCTTAGCCCTAAACTATTGGCTAAGGGGTCTATTTTAAAAAATGGCGACTTACGTCGTAATACAAGCTAGTATAATCGTCTTCGATTTTAGATTCAAACGAAGTAGTGTAGTACCTATATACAACGTGTAACGGTATCAACCCGAAAGGGTGTAAAAATAATAATCAATGTGGACAACTTTTACTTTGGGACAATTCCTGAAATCGTAAAAAAAATCTTCTCCATACAAAATTAAATACCTACCGTGATTACAGCGATGGTCCTATAGTAAAAGTTGTTCACGTTGATGAGTATGTTTACTCCCTTTCAGGTAGGATAGCCCCTCTCCGTTACACGTTCTAATTTATGAAGATAGCAAAATTGTTTCATTTGCTCTCGATTCGCACGGTTCGAAATTTGAAGTAGAGCGAAACTCAACCAGTCACTAATTTCAAAATAGGGCACCTAGCTTAACCATTCTAGTCAGTAATTTTAATCAGCAAAACGTCATAACCCGCTTCTTGCAGGCAGCAGGCATTGTACAAAAGGCCTTTTCGATTACACAGCTGCCTTGACTCACTGCTTATTAGTCATTCAAGGCTTATTATTATTGTTTTCGAGATTTTTGTCGAAAATTTGTTTTGTCAGTGGACTTTATATGTTGTGAATCGGTCTAGAGTATGGTATGGGTGTTGGTTTCATTCGGCGTATCTTCTTAGTCGTTCCAAAAAGCTAGTAGTTAAACGAGCAAGCATCTCAGTTTTGAAATTGGCCTAAAATGCTTTTGTCGCCTACAGGTCGTATTTAACAATTTTTCGTGAAATTTTGTGAGCCGGTTCGATAAATAGATTGGTATCTAGATTTTTTTGTTGTGGATTTCTGAAATTCTTCAAAATAACTTTATGATACCATATTTTAACCATCTCGAAGAATCATCATCATTTCAGCCGCATAACGTCCACTGGACTATGTCCAGACATAGGCCTCTCCGAAAGATTTCCAAAATGACCAAAGAATCTCGAAGAATATTCGAATGTTTTTTTGGTAGACACCACTTTTTTATCTGATAAACTTCAACGGGTTGAGGGTGACTCACGAGGTATACAGCTCACAGAGCCACTGTTCGTAGCTCTTGCACTACACATATGTTTCAGTAATGATGCACAAACCTACAATAAGAAAATTCTGCAGTGTAGTGCAGTTTCTTGCCGCTGCTTCTTCACTTCCGCTTACGAAGCAGCAATAAACTTAACTATAGACGATCTGATGTTAAAAACTATTATGAAAACGAAAAAAATTATTCAATTGATGCAAATATTCACAGATAAATAAATGATTTTTAACATTGACTTTTACTTCTTTCTATAGTTAATAGATTCAGGTGTTACTTTGCGGAAGTTGAAGTTACATACTATATGATTTGAATTACTTTGTGCAATTCCGCCACCAGTTAGTTCATGCAAACTATTGCCGGCCGGCGCCCACCCACTACTGTTAGTCCCAGCATACCTGCCACCAACAGCCCATGTGCATCCGCTACCAACAGCTGATGCATGCTCCATCCGATACTGCTGCATCCGCAGCGGATGCAGCGGATTCAGCAGTATCGGAGGTGGGCGCCGGCTGGTAAAAGTTTGCATGAACTAACTGGTGGCGGAATTGCATAAAGTAATTCAAATCATATTTAATTTTTTTAGAAAGAACATACTGTTCTTTCTAAAGCCCTTTCCTGCTGTGGCAGACACGTCAAGCATTGGTCTTAAGTAATTATTTTGTAATAATGACTGCTAAGCTTAAGACCAATTGTCTTGTGACAGCAGGCGTGGTCGCAGCTTGAAATTTTGGAGGGGGTCACTCACTACACTAATAAAAAATTGGTATCTGGAATAAAATAAACATTATTGCGTAAAAACACCACTAGATGTCAGCAAACTATAAATTTATCGCTGTTAGGGGATAGCTAGAAATTTTCTTTTATTATTTGGCAAAATTTGAGATTTTTCAATTTGACCTTAGATTTGGGGGGGTCATGTCCCCTGTGACCCCTCCCTTCGGACCGCGCCTGTGTGACAGTTATCACCAGACGATGGCAGATGACACTACGTTGGTCACTTCCATGAAAAACAACATGTTGCCGTTTTTAAGCATTTTCTCCAAAAACTATTGACGACGAAATTGCTTGTCACTTATGGTGGCCCATCTAAATGCGGACCTTGCCTAAGGAAGTGCGAGATGCTGTGATCCTAATGAGATGTGTATATTCTCTTTAGTATGGCGACTAACACACGACTAAAACGCAAACTAATTAACTAACGAGCTGTGACGTCAGCGGTCGCTTTGTCCAGCCTCTTGATGTCATGTTTACTGACACACATACGCGTCAGTATTACTATGTACGTAGCAAGGGTTACAGATATAATAGAGATACTGTTTGCTTAGAGTAGTATTGGTTCTGGTTTACGCTTTGGGTTGTGGAGGTAAGACGGCAGTCGCTCTGTGTATAAACCTCGTCAAATCTTCTTGGTTAGGTAGCGGATCTAGGGCGGGAAAATACGCTCGGATGATCTTTTTCTTAGAGCTCATGGTGTGAAAGTCCCATACATTGCGATTTCTTCTATTTATTTTTCTGAACTAAATATCAAAACTATTGAAAGAAATTTCGCATTAGATAGATATTACTTAGTTTGTGAGAATTGGTAGAAATGTCGCACTACACGATCCGGTCTAGTAGGATTCGGACATTAAGTGCTAAAGTAATAACCAATAATTTGGCACATTCGAATCAGTACCACGCCTGGATGATGAAATAATAAACGCAATCGGATCAAATCAACAGAATCTCAAAATGATTGACAACCTCCGTGGCGTAGTGGTTGCCATGCTAGTCCGCCACCTTTGGGGTTCGATCCCCGGACAGGACAAGTTGGAAAATGGCCTTTTCAAATTGTCCTGGGTCTTGGATACTTACTTTGGGACTAGCTCAATCAGTGTAATTTGACCCTATATGTTTAATCATATAACAAAAAAGAATTAAACATATAGGGGCAAATAACACTGATTGAGCTAGCCCCAAAGTAAGTTCGAAACTTGTGTTATGGGATTCTAACTCAACGATACCATATTTGTAACAAATACATATAAGGATAAACATCCAAGACCAAGGACAATTTGAAAAAGGCCATTTTCCAACTTGCCCTGACCGGGGATCGAACCCGGGACCCCTGAGTGGCGGACTAGCATGGTGACCACTACGCCACGGAGGTCGTCATACAATATAAGTAATACTTATATTAATTATGTGCTTTTTTTACTAGCTTTTATTAAGTTTTACCTGTGCCGTTGTCTGTCGGTCTGTCTGTCTGTCTGTAATCAAATCTTGCAAGTTAAATTTGACCCACTTCCCGGTTTCCGCTTGAGCTGAAATTTGCACCCATACGTATATCGTGTGACAATGCAAAATTATGATGACATGGAGCTTATCTGATGATGGAGCCGGAAGGCCATAGGAACTCTGTAATGAAACGACGCAACCGCATCTAGTTTGGGCAAAATTTGATTCATCTCGAGGATCACTTTAGATAAAAGCTTGTTTTTTTTTTTAATATAATGACTTGTTTTGAGACTATAAACGGTTACTCACTTGTTGCAATCTAATATTAAATTCTAACAAAGTAGTCAACTTCAAATGAGTGACGTCAATAAACTCTATCTATATTGCTTTGGAAGCGTCTCCAGTGAGCGTTGTGTCCTCTTTATGTGCAATTAAGTGCGGAGGGCCCGTTAAAGGACGTATTTATGGGCTGCCAGCGGCTGGACAGCGCCGCGCTGTTGGTCGGGCTTTAATAGAAACGTATAGTGGGTTACAGATCAATCGACTTTACGAATAGTGTTGCGAAGTTTTTGTTATACGTATGTTTAGGTAAATGGCCAATTCGATTGAAAAAATCCCAGATTACTTGACTATTCCTAGAAAATTGACGGTATAAATAGCTTACTCTGGAATAGACATCCTATTCTTGGATTAGATACTAATTGGTAAAACGCAAAATCGAGTTATTCTAAAATATTTTGCCATTTATTCTCGGAATAAATTTGAAACTAATTTGGTCGAATCGGCCCCTAATATTTTATCGATGGCTACATTGAAACGATATAACTTACATTTGTAAGACTAACTCATCACTAATCAAACGTAATTTTATAATATGATGACAGCCGGAACTAACGAACTAATTATTACAGTACCTTAAGGGCTCTGGCAGATGAACGACAGAATGCTCGCGACCTGTCAGTCTGTCACTCCGGTCAAGAACTGTCGCGCGTAGTTCGCCGACAGGTGTCGCCGGAATACTGTCGTTAGTTTGTAAGTGCCCTTTTTCGCCCAAATAAATTGAGATTGATAGATGAGATAGTGTCATTAGGGTTACGTAGTAAACAAGGAACCCTTATAGTTTTGTTAGCCATGTCTGTCTGTTTTTTGTCCGTCAATTTTTTTCTCGACCATCGGTATCGTTGAATAAATAGTCTTTTAAAAATATTGTGAGCTTTTAAACATCATTTTTCGATTTAGGTTCTATAGTGCAAATTGCTTTAAGAGTCCGTGTCCACCCCCCCCCCCCCCCCCTCTATATACTAAACAGTTAGGCGATACATACAAAAATCACGCGCGTAGATGCGGTGTCAGTGTGTTATACTATGAGTGTTTTCTATACAAATTGAGGAACTTGCATACAATCCGGCCCCACACACAACGGGATGCGGAGCAGTGTGTGAATCGTCTTATATAAAGTAAAATTTCATAAAAATTGAATTGAAAATTAGTTTTTTTAGTCCTGTGAACTCAAAGACATGACACACTGTAAAACATTATGTAACATGACATGCAAAAAAATTACATAAAACTGTAAATACCCCGAAAAATCTGGGAAATTTAAGAAAAAATATTAAACTCCTTATCAGTTATCTGAAAATTTAAGAAATTTATGTATATATTCATATTTTTCCGTAAATTTCCCAGATTTTTTTTTGGAATTTTACAGGTTTATATAAATTTTTCACTTAAAATTACATTTTTTTAACAGTGCATCTGTAACTACGGAACCGTACGCTGCGCGTGACTCGCGCTTGGCCGGGTATTTTACGAGATATCACCTTGTCTACCTAGTAATAAAGTTATGCCGTGTCTTATTTAAGACAGCCGGATGAAATCTAATCCGGCATTGATAAAGTGGAACATTTGGAAACTTGGAGCAAAGTTTCATGTTTTTCTCAAGCGGGAAGGTACATAGACTTCGTGGATTTAAGCACCCGTACCTGATAGAGCATAATACGTATAAAATACGGGCAATTGCTCGATGCTGGAAGTAGCAATTGCAGTGCCCCGGGTGGCACATAATTTCAAGGCCCGTTTTGTGTAAGGACGTTTCGAAAAAGATTTTAAAAAAATGAAATCGTCAAAGTGACAGCCGCCACTTTTCATCGAATCCTCTCTGTGGTGTGTGATGGATGACACACATAGCTACGTATGCCTTGCGTCAACAGACCTTAATAAATACCCTTCGTGATATCCGTATAATCATTGTATGTAGATCAATAAAGCTTTAGATCAAAATATGTAAACGTCATTACATAGATGTAAAGACGTTTTATGTACTACTTCCAACATGCATATAAACCCAAAATTAACTATTAAGTTATACTATAAAACATATTTTTCAATATCAAAATAAATCATTTAAGATAAAGTTCTAGCGCGTTTGAATGGCAATAACTGACAATATCTAGTCTTTATATTAAAATTAGAGAACACAATCTGTACGAACATAAGAAAACAAGTGTTAAAAATGGTGCCGGTATTTCTTTTGAGGTTAGAAAATTTGAAATGTACCCTTATAAGAACAAGCCTTGGGCTGCTACCATGCTTGTTGCCCTAATGCTAACGTTGAAAGCTTCATAGTTCATTCAGAAAAAAAATTTAGCTGTATAATGATAGTGATAATGATAATGATAATGATAATGATAATGATAATGATAATGATAATTTATTCACATAAAATAGAGTACATAAGATCTTAAAAATTAAACATGTCCTTAATCTATTTTGCTTATAGTTAACAAGCATGTGAATATCGGTAATTTACAAAATATAAAATAAAAAGTATATGAGTCAATTTAATCCACAATATTATTCTCAAAGATCGTCAATTTTATAATAAGCTTTGTCAATGAGCCATGACTTTATTTTTTTCTTAAAAAGGGACAATGGCAGTTCCTTAATATCTGTCGGCAATTTATTATATATTTTACACACATTGCCATACAATTTTTTTGGTATGCACTGTAGGTTTCTGGTTCAGAGGTCTAAATAGGCGCCCTTGGGAAAACAAGACCCCGGGCGGTTGACATTGATAAAGTTTTAGCGCGTTTGAATGGCGATGTCTGACAATATCAAGACTTTATTTTAAGATCAGAGAACAATCTGTACTCACATAAGAAAACAAGTGTCAAAATGGTGCTGGTATTCCTTTTGAGGTTAGAAGACTTAAAAAGGTACCTTTAATAGAACAGGCCTCGGGACTCTACCCTGTTCGTTGCCCTAATGCTAACGTTGAATGCTTTATTCGGAAAAAAATATTGTGAGCTGTATGCACTGTAAGTTTCTGGTTCGGAGGTCTAAATAGGCGCCCCTGGGAGCAGGGTTTGGAAAACCCATTCATAACAGTAAACCGGTTATATCGGTTAATCGTTTGATTCGGTTAACCCACACAATAAGGGTAACAGTAACCGTTATCTGAATAGGTTAATTAGGTTTCCGGGGATGCACAACCGTTTGGTTGAGTCATGCAAGCGCTTTTGTAGGAATAAGTACAGTGACCATGTGACGAGGAATGAAAAACGTGTGAATGAATGCAGAAATCTATGTCAATTCGGTTAAAGTTAACCGCAATTATAGGTTAATAGGCTATTTCGGTTAACCAAAATATATGTTAACTTATTTCCAATTGGATTAATAAAAGATTATTTCGGTTAGGTTAACCTAAACCGTCCAAACCCTGCCTGGGAGAGCAAGACCCTGGGCGGTTTCCCAGTTTGTAGCCCTACGACCACCGCTGAACACTTTATCCTTTCGCACACATTGATAAAGTTTTAGCGCGTTTGAATGGCAATGGCTGACATTATCGTAAAAGTCGGAACTTTGTGTGGAATAGCGCCGGCAAAACATAAGGGTTCCGTCCAATTGCCAAACTTTCTAATATAGTACGATATACGCCGCTATTGCTCGCGGGATATCTCATAAAAATGTCAAATTGTTACTGTCTCCGCTGCTTAGTTGGATAAATGAAATTATTGCGTTTGCGACGACGAAAGTTTTAGGCATCTGGCTATTACTATGCGATGCGTACCTATCTAAGTTGGTGAGTATCGAATGATTTTTAGTTAAGAGGCTTTTCACATTTGGTTGGTTGTCTCGCTCGCACAATTAAACATTTTCAAAGATTATTAAAAAATGTGTCTCATTTGTAGAAAAGTGTTTCATTAACTTTCAATATAATTATATGTTAGATATTGTAGACATGTTTTTTTATTGTTAATGTGTGTACCCACACACATTAACGAGAATCAGGTCATCAAAAATCAAAAATTTTGATGACCTAATTTTCGATGTAGTCAATGTCTACACAATACACAAACATGTCTAAAATATCCACAATATAATTATATTGAAAGGTAATGAAACACCTTTTTTACAAATGAGACACATTTTTTAATAATCTTTAAAAATGTTTGATTGTGCGAGCGAGACAGCCAACCAAATATGAAAAGCCTCTTAAGTAAATCTGCGAATAAAAATAAAGTGTTAATTTTAAACTCGCAGGAGTTATTTTTAAGAAAAAAAAGGAAGAGAAACGGCCCGTTGGTTTTAAAGTGTTACCCGTTAACCAATAATAGGTCCTAGGTTTGATTCCCACCCTGCCCAACTTGTACCTACCTCTGAGTTAGTACTTTAATCTGATTAACGTGCAATTATTTCAGTCGTTAAAAAATACTTAAAAATTATTGTTTTCATTATAAGATCGTCATTAAGCTAAATCAGATGCTTTAATGAGGCAGCTCTAAAAATTTGACTCCACACTCAAGAAAGAAAGCTTAGAGAATTTAAATTTTTAGGCGTTTCAATTTATACACGGAATTACTCACGCCATTTTACTCTAAAATTCAATTCAATTCAACTATATCTTTATTATCATAGGATATTTATAATGTCTCTTAATAATCTTCACTTTGTTTTGTTGCACAATAATTTGTCGACGTCAAAAAGTTACTTAGAGCTAAGTTTACTGCCGACTCCAAAGCGCTAGTGCAGAAGAAGCGGTAGCAAACTGCACTGCAGCATTTTCTACAAGAACGTCAACTCACAATGAAATAAATATTTATAGTTGATATGCGGATAGATAATACATTGTTTGTAGTCAAAATTTTAATTTTTTTTTAAATGTCGAAATTTTAAAATAATTTCAAATTAAGTTGTAGATTCAGTATGTAAGAGTACAAAGGAACCCTCTACAAAATGTTTTTAATCTATGGCAGCACTTGTTAACTGAATCCTGATCCTGTAACGCGATAGGAAGTCCTACAGGGACGGATTCAGGCTTAAGGAACTTGCCGTGTTTGTGTCTAACTTAATTTTAATTGACTTCACTCCTGACGTCGCGAGGCTCGGAAATGTAGTAATTAAGATATGAAAGAGACTTTCAGCCGAAGCGGATCGGGCATGCGTGATTTTATCTCCAAACTTATGCTATTGTGACTTACGAGTGTGGTTATGATAGCGCGGATTTTGAGCGCTATTTTAATTTAAATACGTTGCCAGAATCGGTCCCTGCCAGACAGAATAAAAAGCCAAGTGCGTGTCGGGGCACGTCGCGCAGTGTAGAGTTCCGTATTATAGTTACGAATATGAGTTCAAGCTACTAAAAACGTGTATAAAAAAAGTAATTAGCTATAGAATTTGTATGTCAAAGGCAAAGTCAAAATCATTTATTTATCTTTAGATATTTGTATCACTTGGTAATTGTCATTTTTTTCTTTCGATTTTGTAATAGGTAGTTGTTGACGTCACATCATTTACTTATAATACAACTAAGTTTACTGCCGCTTCCTAAGCGCAAGTAAACAAGAAGCGGTAACAAACTATGAAATTGATCGTTAAACTTCGTTATAAATACTACTGCCGTAAATTTTTTCACGTTTGTATACTACCGTTTAGCAGACAAAGGGGGGGTTAGTCCACTATAAAACCACATATTTCAGAAAGGTTGTATCCAAGCTCCCAATATTCTCAAAACATCAAGTCAACGATATTGCATACGATGGGAAAGTCGAGAAAATTGGAGCTATAAAAAAATATGTTACCATTTTTTTAGCATAATTTAAGTACTTATCCATGCCAAATTACACAAACACACAGACTTGGCGAAACTATAAGGGTTTTTTGTTAACTATGGAACCCTAAAAAGCCAGTGAGAAGGCTTATTTTAGGATCGATGACTACCTTAAAGACGAAAAAGACTGGCTTGAGCTTGGCGTGGTAGTACACTCACTAAAATCTCGTAAAGTATACAGATCACGGAGCCACTGGTTCACATACATAGGGCGCACTATAAGTTTGCGGAACTGGCCACTTACATAAACAATATTTAAAAATTTATTGCAACATTTGAAAATAGAACTCTTTGGCTGTAGAATGCAGTTTGTTTCATCTGACTGTCTTTTGTTTTTACGTTGTGGCGCCATTTAAAAAATTGTGTGTCTGCATCAACATGGATTTAACTCGGGAAAATTTTCGTAGTATGATTTTCTACGATTTTAAGTGTAATTTGACAGCTCAACAGAGCATCGCTCGGCTTGAAACAGCTTTTGGCAATGAAGCTCCATGCAAGACAACTGTTTATAGCTGGTTTGCAGAATTCAAGCGTGGTCGTGTCAATCTCAGTGACGAATCTCGCGATGGTCGGCCGTCCACCGCTGTGACCAACAAAAACATCGATGCTGTGCGCCGTATGATTGAAACAGACAGGCATGTGACCTACCATGAAATTCGCGCATCCTTAGAAATAGGCATGAGTCAAATACAATTAATCCTACACAAACGTTTGGGTGTGAGAAAGCTGTGCTCGCGGTGGATCCCACACAACTTGACCGAGGCTCAAAAAACGGACCGCGTCACTTGGTGCAGTGCCATGCTTACCAGATTCAACGAAGGTGCGTCAAATTTGGTGTGGGACATAGTAACAGGTGACGAAACATGGATTTATTGCTACGATCCCAAAACAAAGCAGCAATCGAGCGTATGGGTCTTTCAAGATGAGCCGAAACCAACCAAAGTGGCGCGCGTGAAAAGTGCATCTAAGCGGATGATTGCTTCTTTTTTTAATAAAACTGGACACGTGGCTACTGTTGCTTTAGAGAATCGTCGTACAGTGAATAGTGACTGGTACACGACCATTTGTTTGCCGGAAGTTATTGACGAACTCCGTAAAAATAACCGTAAACGCCGTATCATCCTGCACCACGACAATGCTAGTTCTCACACGGCCAGACAGACAAACGACTTTTTGAAGGCGAAAAATGTAGAACTCATGAGTCATCCTGCATACAGTCCCGACCTGGCACCTTGTGACTTTTTTCTGTTCCCAAAAATTAAGAACCAATTACGCGGTCAACGATTTTCATCACCAGAAGAGGCTGTCGAGGAGTATGAAAAACACGTTTCAGAGGTCACCACAGAGGAGTGGCACAAAAGTTTTCAAAACTGGTTTCATCGAATGAAAAAGTGCATAGACGCCAAGGGAGATTATTTTGAAAAACAATAAATTAATTTTGTTCCTTTAATAGTATTTTTTCATATTCATTCCGGAAACTTATAGTGCGCCCCACGTATTATCATCAAGCGCTGGGGACCAGTAAATATCCAAATGACGTATGACGGAACGAACGTTTTACAACGTTTTTTGAAGAAAAAAGCGAGAGGAACTTTGTTCTTCAAGCGTATTCACGCATTTTTATTTTATTTTATTCGTTCACATAACGTGGAAAGGACATACCCGTAATTAATCGAACCACAGGCTGTACTAGATCACTATAGTATAATAAAATTAAAATAACGGTCAAAAACTAATAAAGTCGCCATTTCAACACAAAAGTGTCCAGCCGCCCGGGAACTTTGAATGGGAATGTCGACATTGTTTTATGATTTAACTAGCTTTTGCCTGCGGCTTCGCTCGCGTAGGGGTGTAATTTATCAATATCCTTTCTTAGGGGATGCCTACGTCATAGTAGCTTTATGTATGCAAAATCTCAGCGGTTTAAAATTGACAAAGTTTCATGCAAACTTTCATCACCTATTTTATTCCCTTGGGGGTAGAATTGATCAAAATCCTTTCTTAGCGGATACCTACGTCATAACATCTACCTACATGCCGAATTTCAACCCGATCCGTCAAGTGGTTTGGGCTGTGCGTTGATAGATCACTATGTCAGTCAGTCAGTCGCCTTTGAGTTATATATATTTAGATTTTCTGTTATTTTAATTGGCGATCTCCCTGGCGTAGTGGTCATCATGCTATTCCACCACCTAGAGGTCCCAGGTTCGATCCCCGGTCAGGGCAAGTTGGAAAATGGCCTATTTCAAATTGTTCTGGGTCTTGGATGTTTATCTATATATGTACCTATTTGATATATAATATAGTATCGTTGAGTTAGTGTCCCATAACACAAGTCTCGAACTTACTTTGGGGCTAGCTCAATCTGTGTGATCTGTCCTTATATATTCATTTATTTAATTTCCTTGTACCTACTGTAGTGATCTAGTATAACCCGGGTATGTCCTATCCACGTCGTTTATGGTTTTATAAAGGCCCATTAGACGTCACAAGCTAGTTTCTTGCCTCTTTCATATCGTTTTAGAGGTGGTAAAGTAATAGATAACTTGCATGATCTTAACAAAACGTCGGCCATACAAAACATTTATTGCCTCAATAAAATTAAAATGGAATGCAAGAGCAAAGAAACTTGCACTGTCTAACCTTTAGGTATACTTTACCTACTATACTTTTTTGACAACAAATGTAGCGAAAAGCCCAAGGGAAAACAGCTTAAGTTATTCGGCTTCGTAACACGAACCAAAGATTAATATAATTACTTAATGTAACAGATACCCGACTTCATTTAACGAAAGGAGCAACGACAAGTGAGACCAAAATACTAATAGTAAATATAATTTTAACACTAACGTCTGTTCGTCGAGATTTGGATAATATTTAATTCGTCTCCGACTAGAGACTTATCGCAAACAGTATGGCGGCCGTCGCTTGTGTCCCGCTTTCGCCGTTTGCGTGGTACGAGGCACGCAGTTGATGTCAACCGCGGCCCGAACGGGCGAGCGGATGAGGCGGCCATATTATATTGTCATTTATTTATTTTTATTTATTTAACTTTAGAAGAAGATTGTTGGAAGAACAAAGAACTCCGAGATGGGTATCACCGTGAAAAATGAACTTGTTTTTGAGATACATCGGAGTTTTTGGGTCGAAGAGTATGGAGAATAGAGTAGTGAGAATATGCAAATTGCGACGTTGACGGATAGGTAACCATTTGAGTTGAGACCGGTAAGCCGACACATGGTCGTACTTCCAAAGGCCAGAAATAAAACGCAGACAGTTATTTAGAAGTCTATCAAGTTTGTTGAGAAAGTTTTAATTCAGATCTGAGCAAAATACATCCGCGTAATCTAAAATTGGAAAGATGAGAGAGTACACCAACATAGTCTTAATATTAATAAGGAAAAAGTTCTTTAACCTGTACAAAGAGCGGAGAGCCCCCGTTACTTTTTCAGAAACCTCTGCAATATGAACATCCCAACGGAGGTTGGTATCAATGTGGAGCCCGAGGTCTTTGACGCTAGAGCAAAATGGGATTGGGATATTATTAAATTGAAGTTCCTATAAATTCCGTTCTTGAATGCGCTTTGAATGAGTTGTTTGGGTGTTTGTGTGTTGTTTTCTGTTTTATATAGTTAATAATTGTTTAAAAGTGAAAAAGTTTTTAAATAATTTGCGGGCCGCAATTTTTAATGAGCAGATATCGGAATCACGGGTGCTGTTGCTATCAAAAGTATGGATATGACTAAAAATTCCCGGATTTCTCGAGAATGTAATTGGGTGCTAAGTAAATTAAACAATCATAATTATGTGATTTGCGGATAAGTATATTTTTTTCGATTAAAATATATCTTGAAATATTTATAGATTATATTGATTAAACAATCATAATTATGTGATTTGCGGATAAGTATATTTTTTTCGATTAAAATATATCTTGAAATATTTATAGATTATATTGTCATGTCCATACTTTTGATAGCAATAAGTAGCACACTTGGTAATGAGTTAGGAAGTCTTGAATAGGTGTGACGACAGGGTTAGAAAAGTATAATTGTAATTAGTCTATCTTTTAGATTATTCAAAAGTAATACCCATATTTTTCAGTTTGCAAAAAAAGTAAAAATTCACAAAGATACGAAGCATCAAAGTTCCGGAGTGGGGGCTTGCGACTTCACCTCTATGTAAAAATCGTACGTAGCCGTGACGTCATGCGGAATTTTATGCGCTGTATCTTGGTCATTTTTTGTTTCACAGAGAAAAGAAAAAATACGTGTACAATTTTTTTTTGTTAGTTATATTATTTTTTCATTCGTCATGCCTATTGATTAAAATTATAAAAATTAAATTAAATAAGTTTTTAAATTAGCGGACCGCATTTTGTGATGAGTTAAAAAGTCCTGAATTTATCAATTCTCCTCGAACAGAGTAGTATTTGAACATATTTCACCTTCTATCCGCAGGTTTGATAGTAGTTTTATTTATTTATTTTATTTTATTATCACACAAAACAGATTACAACAATTGCAAAAATATACAGAAAAAAAAAAACATAAAAAAAAGACCTAGAAACTGGTTGCAATCCAAAACATGTGTGTACAAAGAATAAAGAATAATGTGTGAGCTGCCATCTCTATGAGCAGCTGGTACTAATTTTGTCTACAAGTTTCTGCTATTTATGTGCGCCTCCAACAGTTTATATGACGTTGGGTATATGTTATGTTTGTAATCTTCTTTGAGAATCACGGGTCTTTTTACCCCGGTCCTTTGAGAGGCTTGCGCGGGCATACAGATTCAACACGTAGAGGCCCTTTGGACAAGTTGTTGTTATGTGGCGTTTCCGGCAAAATCCATTCCTGGATATTCCTACGAAAGGTGTGCCTTCGAATAGGTTTCGGCAGAAGAAAGTCTACTTTTTATCTTATAGGGCGGCAAACGAACAAGCGGGTCACCTGATGGTAAGTGATCACCGCTGCCCATGGACAACTACAACACCAGGGGTGTAACAGAAGCGTTGCCGGCCTTTCAGGAAGTTATAGACTCGTTTTTTGAAGGTTTCAATGTTGTATCGGTCCGGGAACACTGCTGCAGGAAGTTGATTCCACAGTTCGGTCGTACGTGGCAATAAGTTCCTTTTAAAACATACGGTTGATTGCCAACTATCCAAAAAGAATAAGGTAGAAAAAGGAAACCGTTATGGAATGAAGAGGGGATGAACTGATGCTGGGATATTGCAAAAGAAACGTCACCTGCCGTAATCATGATTACTGACTATCTTGCCTCCAAGGCTTGTAACCGGTACCAAAAGTACACGTTCTGCACCGATATTTAGAGGTTCTTTTCATTTCGGTACCTGAGTACCTGTTTCAGATGGGTACACCGGTACTTCTCCTTAAAATTACAGGTACCGAATTTAGGTACCTGCTGCTATCTGCTTATACTTGTACGGTAAGCCTCAAAAATGGAGTCTCAATTTCTCACTCAGTTAGTTTGAAAAATTGGGACTCCACTTCTGAGGCGTACCGTACCTGATAGTATCTGTTTTCTCACTCTGACGTTATTTGTACCGATGCTGGTACCGGTATATTACTGATACTGACGGAAAAATAGTACCGGTACAGGTAGTACAGGTACTATGTCCGGCACCGGTACTGCACCAAATGGTAGCGGTTCCCTTAAATACCGGTATTTCAAGCCTTGCTTGCTGCCCACTAGATGGGCCCCTCAATAGTTGTCGGCAAAGGAGTATTACGTTAGTAATTATTATTGCCCGAACCTAGACGCCTTAAGAGGCATTTCACATTTGGTTGGCTGGAAATGTGGAAAATGTGACTCATTTGTAGAAAAGTGTTTCATTAACTTTCAATATAATTATATTTTAGACATTGTAGACATGTTTTTTATTGTTTATGTTTTTCATTACCTAATTCTCGATACACACACACACACGTGTGTATCGAGAATTAGGTAATGAAAAATTTAAAGTTTTGATGACCTAATTTTCGATGTAGTCATGTCTACACAATAAACAAACATGTCTAAAATATCCAGAATACATTATATTGAAAGTTAATGGTACACTTTTTTACAAATGAGTCACATTTTTCAATAATCTTTAAAAATGTTTGATTGTGCGAGCGAGACAGCTAACCAAATGTGAAATGCCTCTTAAATATTGCACAGCATTAAGCAGTCCTGTATAATAATATAAACAAACAATACAGAATACGTAATGCAGCATTCAAGCCGGCCATTATTGTTAATGCTTGATACAATAACACTCTAAGCACTTCTCACGTGGTCTAATTAAGTGTTACTTAGCGCTGGTTGAGCGAGGGTGCCACTCAATTATTCGTAACCTGATGCGGGATCACGCCCTGCTGTACTCCGTACGATCACCATACGATAACCGTCCGACGCTCGTGCGAGTAGGGTTGTCATGGGTTTCACAATTAAAACTGAATAGACTGTCTGGTAAAACATGTTACATATTGAAAAGGGGCACCCGATTCTTGTTTCAAATATATTACAAAAGAGGTGCTTTAAGTTGACCAAACCATGCTTGCCAATCGCCTTATGAACATAATTATTTCTCTTTCTTGTCACCAGATGGTGCTATAGGTATTTATTAAAACATTAAAATCTTTTATTTTTATTATTTAAATAAAGTAGTACTCTAATTAATTAAGTATGATTTATATGAAATGCAATAAATATGTTTAAAGCTTATTCAACACTTTCTTTGTCACTTTTTTGCTAATCGTGTGTGCTGCCATCTCTGTGTGCCTACCGGCAACTCTAATTTTGTCTACTTACGGGCCCTCCAATAGTTTCTATGGCCTTAGGTATCTTTTACGTTAGTAATTTTAATATCTTTGACCAAACTATCAAATAAAAACAAAGAAGTGAGGCCACTCGCACTGCGCGCGATGTTCAGCAAATTAGCATGGTGCTACCAATTGCTTGAAATTATTAGAAAGAAAACTAAAGGCGATAGTGTAGGCATCGTCCTACAAAATCCGTTTTAGAAATACATGAATTTTCAGGGTCTAGTGCTGCTCCCATTTGTAATAAATTATTTGAAAGGAAATGGAGACATCGAACTATTGTTTATCGAAATTAGGACTCTGAAATTCAGAATGACACTGGATATCAATCAAATTTGTGTATGTCTTGGGTAACCCCCTAGATAACCCTTAAAACTATTTGATTAACTACTGTTTATAGTTTAAAGTAAGAACGTAAAGCTTTTCTTCGCATTTTTGCCAAAAGTTTTTCGCATATGTGCGAAATAAAGCTTCACGTTTCACTTTGAACTGTAAACAGTAGTTCATAAAATAGTAACTGTTACAGAGCTGTACTCCATGAAGAGATGGCGTGGTCCTTTTCTAAGCTGGAAACCGCAAGGCAAAGGAAATCATCATTATTAAATTTCATGCCTTAGAGACGGGCGAAAAAATGTCTAAGGTGAGGCAGACAGCCCTATAACGTGGTTGAAATCCCACCATTCCGGCGCATAGCAAAATTCCCGCAATTATGCGGGATACGCGACACTCAGATGGATTATGTGAAATTAAGCGCAGAACAGTAACTAAGTGAGCATAATTCACACCGTCTACACAAAAGCTGTAAACGGAGCCCTGTAATGTGTGTTATGTAACGTATGTCTCTTCATTTTATAGAGCATTTTAATTGCCGGTCTTGTATCACTTTGCATTGCGGTATTATTACTTTGTTTTGCTCAAGACAACGTCGGGCGCATTCTCTATTCTTAATTTTTTTCACAATGCACCTATGTGTGATCAGATATACAATATATAACAAAAACCCTATCCGATCCTTGTAGGAGCAACTCAGACCGTCAATATGAACAACTTTTCCTATGGGACTTATGCTTGAAACTCGAAATTTTCATACAAAAGTGTTCGGCCAGCCCGGCAATTTGTAAAAGGTCGATTTTTTTTCCAGTTTCTAGCATTGGTCCCATAGAAAAAGTTGTTACATGTTGTATAAGTTTGGGACCATCGATAAATTACGTGCACGATTTTCTTGACTTTTTCACACCCTCCTCCTCCTTGTCTCAGTTGGTCACAGTTTTGAGACCCCCCACCCTCTAGTGTGACGTCACAGACGCCAATTTTTTATTTAATAAAAAAAAAACAAGTAATTAAAGGTTCTAAACATTTAACGGATAAGACTGAAAATATTTTTAAGTTTATTTTCTTTATTTATTTTAAATATTCTTAGATTAGATTTTTTTATACAATATCTATAAAAAGTAAAATATAAAAAAAAGTAAAGTTATCTATTATTAGTTAAAATTTTGTGTTTTATTGCTTAGATATAGATTTTGCATTGTGACGTTACGAATCTTATGACCCCTCCCATTCCTTGTCACACACATCATTGACTCCGTCCCCCTTAATGTGTGATGAATATAAGGATGGTCCCTTTACAAAACGAGTTGTTCACACAGTTTATAGACTCATGTCATGTCTTTGGTCTAATACTTAAGTATATACTAATGATAGTTCAATACGGTATTTTAATCCATATGAGAAAAAATCTAAAAATATATATATTTTTCATGTAGCTTAGGCCAAAAACAGTCGAAAAATGTTAGTTTTACTTAGTTCATAAAATACCAAAATAAATTGTATAATTCAATTTAAAGTTTCCAGCCTTCATATTCTGTTTTCTAAACACAAAATAGTAGCCGCCATGTTAATTAATCATACGGAAAGAGCAAAAACAATTTTTTTTAAGTTTTTTTTTAATAATTATTTTACGTCTCTGGATACTAGTCCTTTAGAGCCTATCTTTATTTTAGAACTTCTTTATTCCTAACTCTAACCCTAACTATGCAATCAAAGGTTGGCGTAGGTCTTTTAATCGCTTCAAGGGAGCTTCTGGCGACAAATCTATACGAGCCCACTGGTTTTCATAGCCGATTGAGTGGCGGACGGCGCCTAAAGACGCCACCACAGTCCGCAAATAAATATCACTACAGCCGCACTGTGAGTGTCCACTTTAACCATTACACATATTGTCCATGAGCATGAGCATTTATAACACTAAACTACACCGATTTCATGTTATAAAGTTCACTAGAATCAATTTGCAAAACAATTTAAAGCCAACTCCAACTGAACCCCTTGACTTCCCGCCAAAACCTCATTTTTTTTTTAAGTTATAAAGATTTAACTGTCATAATGCATATATTGGCGCATTTGTTTAATACGTCATGACCATAGAGCAATTTGCCGTCCATTGCTCCAACGTTTTCGGCAATGTAAGCGCGAAATTTGAAAATTTAAAATTTAAATGCATTTTTGTCGATTGAATAAAAATGTTGTGTATATTTTAAGTGGTTTATTAGCGCTATAAAATCAAATTTAGACACTTTTCAAAAATGGGTATAATATCCTATTGGCATATCAAATCTTAAAAGCGGTCCCGAAGCAATAAAAACATGTAAATCCTTTAAAAATCTTTGACGTGTAAATTACGTGTACAACAACACACTTATAGAGTAAATAAAAGATCTACTATACTGCACTGTATTTATTTTAATTTCAATTTTTATTTTTTTTTTCAAATTTTGACACAAAGCTAGGTTTACAGGTCTACTTAGTGAAAAAATATATCGCAAAGTCTTTGTATTTCGTTTCTGGTTTATTCAAATGGACAATTAAGATCAACCTGTCATAAGAAAAATACCCATTGTAATATTTAAATGACATTATTATACAATGGGTTACTCATTTTTATCTTTTATCTATGTTTAAAATTGAAATTGATATCTAAGGAATTAAACTTAAAGTATACTTTTGATTGTGCGCCATGCAGACTTTGAGCATAGACTTGTAAAAGTGATAGACAAACACTCGTGTATGTACTCTTGCATTTTAAGTTAAAATGAATCAACAATTCAGCCAGCGTTGTGACTTAAAGAAGGTATGTAGTAAATTTAGTTTGAATGTGTTATGTCGAATCATGGTAAATCAAGAGAACGGGAAGAAACAGCACTTTTAGGACCACATATTTACAAATAACCAATAATGTAGTGATGTATAATTCTTTTTCTTTTAATTGATTTGTTCTTACTCACATCTGTCGTCACACAGTCACACATAGCCTGAAACCTTTTCTGGTGAGGTAGTATACACCATGGGAGGAAGCCTAATCAATCTTACAAAAGAACACTGAACGGTAGCAAGCTGCCTTGTATTGCGAATTGTGGTAGCAACAAGGGGAGATCTTTGACAAGCAATGGGACACTAATACAGGCTAACTTTCGACCTCATATACAAAAATCCGTTTGGCCGAGCGCTGATTTGTATGGCAAGCCGAATTTATTGTTCGTTTTTCGATAATTGTGTTAAGGAAAGTAGTTCAGTATTATAGACTGAACTTGCTACAAAAATGTTGCCCTGTATAGGCTAAATAACGTTTGAATCGCATCCCCAGACTATACCTGACATAAAGATCTTACTTCTGTGCCAGCTTAAGAGTTGACAGATCTTCTGCCCACTCTAAATGTTAGTAAGTCTACGTTTTAGCTATAACAATGTGAGATTACGGCGTGTCGTTACGATGCTCGTTTAGATACGGCGCATGAAGAATCGCAGATCTAGAAACGGCAAAGTTGCGGCTTACCGCTTACACGGACACCTCATCTTATTTATTTTATCCTCAGATACCGAGTATTGTGACATTTTTCAAGCGGAGATTTATTTTTAGACGTTCTTTTCTGTTTTTACTTTTGTTGACAGTTTTCGCTTGTTCAAGAAATTAGAGCAAAAGTTGGAGAGAAGGAATAGAGAAGACTTTTTTGTTTTTCTGCTAGCACCTAGTAATAGGTATTGGATTTTTTTTTATAGTGTCTACGATTTTACGGCTATGTTAAGTTTAGTAAATTGTGTTGAGTATTGTGACATTTTTCAAGCGGAGATATATTTTTAGACGTTATTTTTTGTTTTTTCTTTTGCTGACAGTTTTCGCTTGCTCTGGAAGTTAAAACTAAAGTTGAAGGGAAGGAATAAGGAAGATTTTTTTTTGTGCTTTAGGTAACAGCTAGTGATAAGCATTGGATTTTTTTTATTGTGTTTATCAATGATTTAATGGCCAAGTTAAGTTAAGTAAGTTGTGTTGAGTATTGTGACATTTTACAAGCGGAGATTAATTTTTAGACGTCTTTTTCTGTTTTTACTTTTATTGAAAGTGTTCGCTTGCTCTGGAAATTAGAACAAAAATTGGAGGGAAAGAATAGGGAATACATTTTCAAATGTTTTATCTGTAGCACCTAGTGATATGTATTGGAATGGTTTTCTAGGGTTCCGTACCCAAAGGGTAAATACGTCGGGACCCTATTACTAGACTTTGCTGTTTATCCGTCCGTCTATCTATCCGTCACCAGGCTGTATCTCATTGCCGTGATAGCTAGACAGTTGATATTTTCACAGATGATACATTTTTGTTGCTGCTGTAACAACAAATTTTAATTAATTAAAACATTTTAATTAATTTAACCTTCTTTTTCTTCATTAAATGTCTATTTTCGCTTAAATTAATCTTTTTAACCAACTTTCAAAAGATGAGGTTATCAGTTTTGTATATGTTGAACGATTTATTCGAAGACATTTGTACCGATTTAGAATATTTTTTTTTTAAGGGAACACCTGTCAGGTGGTCCCATATTTTTTTAATTAAAACCGGTTGTGTAGTTTGGTGATGAAGTCGGTTTTTAGTTTTGAAAAATTATTTTCGTGGTCATAGTACACGTATAAATATAGTATTATCCAGGGTCTGATCAAGACCAAATTTTAAGTGATATCTCCGTTTCTTTTCAAATGATTTATTTCAAATGGGGGCAGCACTGGACCCCGAAAAATTCATGTAGCCCCTTAAGGGTTGGATCTCATTTGTCTGCACAGAGCAGTACTTTTCTATGCTGCTATCCTTTTCTGTGGCTCAGAGCCGTCATTTGCCAGAGCGAGAGAGAGCGCAGAATGCTATAGCATGCTACTGCACGGCGATATAAAAAGGAACTAAAACGACTTTTATAGAAATTACGTACGCAAAATGGCGCATAAAATCTAGTCTATCTAATCGCTATAATCGTACGTCATAAACCAGTGTAATATGAATGGCCAATATTGACATAACGAACGCTTATTCTAAAGGGTAATATAAACTCACATAGAACGTAAAATTTGTTAGAATATGACCCGCTTGGTAATCTGGGACACAAAATAATGATAACATAGAAGGGTAATAAGCTACGTGTAGCTTATTACCAAGTCTTACTAAAAAGACTTCCCAATGCTTTATCTCCAATTTTGTTCTTATTTCCAGAGCAAGCGAACAATGTCAACAAAAGTAAAAACAGAAAAGAACGTCTAAAAATAAATCTCCGCTTGAAAAATGTCACAATACTTGGTATCTGAGGAAAAAATAAATAAGATGAGGTGTCCGTTAAGCGGAAAGCCGCAACTTTGCCGTTTCTAGATCTGCAATTCTTCATGAATAAGAAGATTCTTCGTGAGTAAGAAGCGTAATAAGCTAAGTGTAGCTTATTACCCTTAAAAGATTATAATAAAACCGGCCAAGTTCCATACCATTATCTATAAAAATCACGTTGGTTGTATTGGTCCTTAAATATTTATTTAATCTGTTTTTAGTATTTTTTGTTATAGCTGCAACAGAAATACATCATGTGTGAAAATTTGAATTGTCTTGCTTTCACGGTTCATGAGATACAGCTTAGTGACAGACAGACAGACGGATAGGCGAACAGCGGAGTCTTAGTAATAGAGTCCCGTTTTTACCCTTTGGATACGGAACCCTAAAAATTTTTAGCTTTAATTTGTCGACCAAATTTCATGTTGTTCCGATTGACGAAACTTGATGTATGGTCGAATAGTTAATTATTCCACAACATCATCCTTACGAATTCCCGGTTGCATCCTCAGCGGTCACTTCAGAGCCCGGGGTCTGCTAATTTGATGAGGTTACTGGTTTTTACACAGAGTGACTGAAACTTGACCTCTGCAACTCAAAGGGAAGACCAGAACCAATTCTTGGAAAGGTTTGAGCAAACGCTAGATGGGGTTCTGGAACCACGGCTTTACGTGCCTTCCGAAACATTAAATTATCATTCTTCTTGGATAATCAGGTGATTCGAGCCTGGAATATCCTAACTAGTTGGAAACAACTTTTCTCAAAGTAAGTAAGTGTGCTTCCCAGTAGGATGTAAACCCACGACCTCCGGATCACATGGCAAACGCCTTGACCTCTGGACCATGGAGGCAATCAAAAATACCTACATAAATACATTTTATCTACATGCATACACACGCCAAATTATCTAAAAAACTTTGTTAATTAAGTTTGCTTCGCTCGTTCGTTCAAAAATGAATTTCTCAAACGAAAGGTTGTCATTTCTGTACATTCTTCATTTTGTATCTACCCAAAGTTATATTTGAATTACTTAAATTCGTCGAGTTTTATTTATTTTTAACCGACTTCCAAAATAGAGGAGGTCATCAATTCATCACAATCTTTTTTTATGTATGTTCATAGAGTATTGTATATTAATATAACATTTGTTTTTGTTTGAAACGTTTGGGTTCGAAATGTCCAAATCCCAAAATGTCCAGACGGTGCAAAACGTCCATAGGTACTCCAGAATGTCCAAATTCCAGAATGTCCAAATCCTAAAATGTTCAGATCACAAAATGTCCAGATCACAAAATGTCCAGATCACAAAATGTCCAGATCACAAAATGTCCAGATCCCAAAATGTCTAGATCCCAGAATGTCTACATATATACTAGTGTATGTATTTTATTTATTATCAAGTATTAGTAATGGAAGGGTATTTATTACACCTTGTCAAGTGCAGGTTTGGGGGTGTAGTGGGTTTTTAATAATGACTAGCTTTTGCCCACGGCTTCGCTCGCGTAGGGGTGTAATTGATCAAAATCCTTTCTTAGGGGATGCCTACGTCATAGTAGCTTTATGCATGCAAAGTCTCAGCCCGATCGGTTTAAAATTGACAAAGTTTCATACAAACTTTCATCCCCTATTTTATCTCCTTGGGGGTAGAATTGATCAAAATCCTTTCTTAGCGAATGCCTACGTCATAACATCTATCTGCATGCCAAATTTCAGCCCGATCCGTCCAGTGGTTTGGGCTGTGCGTTGATAGATCACTATGTCAGTCAGTCAGTCACCTTTGAGTTATATATATTTAGATTAGATAAATTATGTGGAATAATGCTTATTCTTCAATGTGATAATAATATTTTTATAGTCCGGTTTTATCATGTATCCATTACTTAGAGCAAATAAAAAATAAAAACTAAATGCGAAAAAAACTTAATTAACTCTAAAAAGCAAGTTGCAAGTAAAAAGTCATCCAGTATAAATATTCTTTGATACAGCAGCAAGTCAGGAAAATGTAGTTCTTATCTTTTTATTATTTTCTTGTTTTCCCTCACAAATTATAATTTTAATCAGCTGTAGTATTTATAAGTGCAGACTGCAGGGAGTTCTCGGTGGACTGCCGACTATCTCACGACATATTTCCTAGTTAGTTAAAACTTTAGTGTGTCTGCGTACTATTTCAAGACACCTGCAGGACTTATACTATTCCACTTGTATTAAAAATACGAAAATAGGGAATCAATGATTGAGGTTGTGTATATTTTAAAATTTCAAATAGTAATGATCAACCATCTTGTATTTCACGATAATTTATATGTAAATAATATTTATTATATTATGTAAAAGTAATTTTTCTATATGTAAATCATAATAAACTAGAATTATAAAAAAAACACACACACACACAATGAAAATTTTAAATGAATAAGACATTGTAAGAACCATTTAAGTGATTTCTGCGCCATCTATCTTAAGTGACAGAACTAATTCTTAAAAAAAAAATGGAAAACTTGATTTGCAAGTATTGAGGCCACTCTCTCACTCTAAGACAGATTCTACGTACATTTTAGAAAGCAGGCGCTACTCCTTTGGTCTAGAATCCATTCAAGGCGAGCAAATATGTATTTTGACTTTTTGACAAGGATTTCGATGTCATTTGAGAGTATTTTTTTTAATAATTATTTTACGACTCTGGATACTAGTCCTTTAGAGCCTATCATTATTTATTCACTTCTTTATTCCTAACGCTAACCCTAACTATACAATTAAAGGTTGGTGTAGGTCCTTTGATTGCTTCAAGGGAGCTTCTGGTGACAAATCTATACGAGCCCACTGGTTTTCATAGCTGATTGAGTGGCTGACGGCGCCTAAAGACGACCACAGTCCGCAAATAAATATCTAATTGTCCACTTTAAACATTTTCCATATTGTCCATGAGCATGAGCATTTATAACACTAAACTACACCAATTTCATATTATAAAGTCCACTAGAATCAATTTGCAAAACAATGTAAAGCAAACTAGGAAAAAACCCCTCGACTTCCCGTCAAAAACTCCACTCAAGAGTAGGTATATACTTAATTCTCGAATGTGTCAATACAATGAAATGTCATAGGTCAAAACAGCACATCCACGTTCATCTTAAATTAAGTCTCGGCCGGTGAGCAGTTAATAAGCATCTAACATAAAATATATTAAACCTAGACAAGTCTCTGTAGGTAAGAATAGACGTACTTTTATATTCTTGAGTGTACTTTTTCAGTACTATTATATATTCTGTGGTACTTTGAGGTGTTAAGAATCTCCATCCTCGCCGCTTCCTTTGATCTTTATTATACAATAAACTAAGTTCATTTCGCGGCTAATGAATATTAATGTTCTTGCTTAAGCCATAAAATAAACTTTATCAGAACGCGTCCGCGGCCTAGTGATAACTCACGAAGAATAAGACAACTCTGGATTTTAATTACAATTACAACCGAATTACAAGCGAATTCGGGCTTGGTTGTGTTTCCAACTTCAATAATATCGTCAATTATTTGGGGCAGGTCATTAGTTATAAGTTGGTTAGGGGCCTTGTTAAGTGCTTACTTCGTTTTTCGATTGCCATCATTTTTGGTATTTCAGTTATTTCATTTCACCCTTAATACGTAAAATGAGAGGAATCTGGTATTATATATAAAGCAAATTTTAAAATCTTTCTTTTTTGGCTAGCTTAATCTGTGTAATCTGTCCTTTTCTTTATTTATTTATCTCGGTCCACACTTACCCCCCTATTTATAAAAAAATATAAACGTTTGCTAAACCTATTTTAGTTAAAATATGTTTTGTCTCGTTCTTTCAACGTCATATATTCAAAAGAGGGAAAGGGACAAAACATGTTTTAACTAAAAAGGGTTTAGCAAACGCTTATTATTTTTTATGAATTTGAGGGTTTGACTATAAATTCTTACCCAATAGAGGAAGGATTTGCTCATAATCACCACATGAGAGGAATGGGATGGTGATTGTAGTGTAGGTACACGTATTATAGTAAATATATAAATAAAATCAATAAATAATTAGATTTGGTTTTGTCGTCTTGGGCAACACCAACTCGGGCCGATTCAAAGATTCAAAGATTCAAATGTTTATTCAGTATTTAGACCTTTACAGGCACTTTAACACGTCAACAAGTACATTTTTAAAGAAAAGCTACCGATACCAGCGCTTCGTAACGACCACTGCTGAGAAGAAACGCCGAAAGAAACTCATTTTCACAGTATTGGTCGCCTACTCGCCAGAAGGGCTTTGTCATTTTATTATAATTGTCTTTTAATTAATAAATACTTATAATATAATACAATGTTAACACATTATAACATGTAATGCTTGCGAACAAGTTAACAAACATAAATTGCGTAATAAAAAATATTAAGTAGTCAGAAAAAGCGAAGCCGAGCTGACCAGTCCCTCCCGGCAGCACCCGTTCACGAGTTGACGCACGGATCAGCCATCGTTAAACTCAACCATCGTCAAACTCAGATAGATGGCAACACGGTACCGACTAGTTTGAATGGCAACCGCGTGGCAACAAGACGTTGGGTGTTAGCTGGCAAGCCGATATCTAACTGCTATCGAGAGTGTCCTTACGTACAACTGGACACTACAGTGACAATTGGGTATTTTTCTGGGTCAAAATGAATTATTTTGTACCGATAAGAAAAAAAAAAGTCGTAAAATAATGTCACTTGTCTTTGAACACATCCAGTTTAAAGTGATTTTAGATTTATTATTGCCGAAAAACTGATCATAAGAGCGCTACTTGACTTTAAGAAAGTATAACGTCATCTGCTTGTATTTCATAAAAATCATAGGGAATGTTTGTTTTGACGTTTAGAAAAAATTTGATTTTACTAGTTGGAAAATAGGGGATTTGTATTCTCGGGTCTTAATTCCGGCCTTATAACCTTAACTGTGCTCGTGTGTTTACACGCATGCTTTACTCCTATTACTGGCTCGTTTGTCTACGGAAATGAAACTAAAGTACATGTTACAGTTTGCCCACCAACTTAGAGCTACAGCCAGTGTGTACACAGAATACCATCGGGAATATTCAATGTAGTATGTTGAGCCAAGTCTCGAGAGTTTCACCTTTGCGGCGTAAAAATATTACCTAATATTGCTGTAAATATATGTACAGTTTTGTTGAAAAGCGAAAATAAAAAATACTGAAAACATGTGTCGCGGTTAGAAACATATATAGGCAATGTGGTCTTCTAAAAAAATTCTCTTTAATCTTTCCAAAGAGTTTGAAAGAAAAAGTCTTAATAAAGAATGACCAGACTACAAGATTATTTTTAACTTTACCCTTAATAAAAGTAAAAATAAATGAATAGGTAAATAAAAGCTAAATTTGTAAGGAAAACTTCTTTATTTCACGTAATGTTAATGTATGAAGGGTAAACGCAAATATAACAGCATATACGCTGCAATATGAGTAAATACGATATATTTGGCAAGTACTAGAAAACAGAATATGAAACATTATATGTCAAAACAAAGAGGTATAGGTTCTAACCGTCAGCCAGTATACACATATTAGTTTATGAATAGTACATTATATAATTTCATAAGAGTTGATGCTTGACTTGGCTCACGCACCACCGTGCCGGCTTGTTTGTTCAGAAATCTCAACAGCAAACTTGAAGGTGCAGCGCCCTCCGATCGTCGATGGAGACTTGATCCAGTTACGGTAAACTGCAGCAATTACCATGTCATTACCATACGCAAACATTAGTCTCGCTAAGGAAAAGCTTAAAGGGCAGTAGGGTTGCCTTTTGCAAGTAATTTATTTGGACGCAGAAAAGCAGTTTTGTCAAAAATATGAGAAAATACATGGCAGCACAGTGAAGACAGGTCTGTGTCACTCCCCGTTTAGGTATCGAAAATAAACCTACATTATTACTATGCGCGCGGCGACCACTTCGAAGAGGAAAATTCAGTTACATGAATCGTTGGTCCAGAGTTATAAGAATGGAATTGGCTGGCAATGGGTGTCCAACTGTCTAGGTATCTAAACGAAGAGGTAAGAAGTTTTGACGCGAACTAAATTAAATCATAGCGCCAACCACATTAAGTTGATAGTCCTTTGAATTTCTTTTCTGAGTAAGACTTCTGTGCGTGAGTACTATTATTCTGTGGTCAGGTACAATAAACTGCTGTTACTTTTGACGGAGCAAAAGAACCTGTCAACTGATGGACTAATCACAACAGCTACTTGGACTTGACGTCACTGTGTTGCCACTTAGTGTCACAAATTTTCAAAAAACCTTCATTGTCAAACATTGTTGACCATGTGGGCAACACCTAGGTCAGAGGTTCCCAAACTTATTTCGTCTACGACCAATTTGAAAATCTGTTTTTGTAGCGCCCCCCATTTTTTGTTTTCACCTTAAAAACCTCAATAATATATGTCTCCCCTGGAAATTAATTAAACCTTTATTCTAAACGAGATTGTTCTTACCCGAGGAGAGAGCATTAATAATGCAACTTGCAATAAGAGTATCTTTTATTCAAAATTTACGTTTATTAACATTGCGCAATAATAATATAACTTCACAATATTAAAGCGTATCGGAAGTAGAGACCTCACCTGCGATAATTGAAAACACGAATATTTTACAGTGCTTGATACCTATTACTAAATATCTTAAGATATAAATAGCGTTGTGAACGCATTAAAATTAATAAATATTTAGTATACATTTAGTTTTTATTTATACAATAAAATAGAATATAAATATAAATTTATAAATCGATGTAGTAGGAGGATTTTAATTTGAGTGAATTTTAAAATATGAAATAACTAAATTTACAAATCACCCATAGCCCCCTTAAATCACATCAGCACCCCCAATTTTGTCTGAGCCCCTTACCGTCCCCCTCTAGGCCTCCAGACAAGGGGGCGTTATCGGACACTTTGGGAAAGACTGGATTAATGAACGAACAGTGTCAGTGACGTGACGTAGCAACCCTGTCTGTCAACAAGGCTCCTTTGGGCCACTCCATGCACAATTATTGTACTAAGCTATTGTCCGGCAAACACACTGATGTTTGTTCTCCAACGTAACGGAATGAGATTAGCTGTGTGTGAGTGTACAATAATGTCAGCCATTGAGAATGGCTACGTCATGCACTAAGTACCTATCTTTCTACTGTGTAAGTGGCCAACAATGGTGTCAGATTTTTCATGACTGCCATGCAATGATGGAAACTGGGACCATCGGTTTAACGTGCCTCTGAAGCACGAAGAAGTTCGAGATTTTTTTTATACCAAAACCAAAGGCTATACTAGATCACTTTAGGATTATGATAATAAAATCAAAGTCAAAATTAAAAAATAATATATCGGCATTTCCAAACGAACGTGTACAGTCGCCCAAGAAATTTATATGGGAATTTCTATTTTTCTTTTTTTTTTTTACTATTTTTTACTATCGCGTATGCCGCTTCAACGTTGTATAAATCTTATAGAAAATGTTTGTTATGCTATGATGTTTAAAAAAAAGTAACTTGTTAGACTAGCGCATTTACTTAGTCCATAATACGTAAAAAGTAAGAACTTCAAATTTACTGTAAAATTGATTAGGCAAGATTCACAAGTTTTTTTTTTGTAAGCCATATTTCTTTAAACGGTAGTTCATTTATGCTAAAAACATTGGGATAAGTTGACAGTTACTTATAATTTCAGAAACTCCTCTTCCATTATTTGAATAACACAATTTCACAATTAGGTACCAAAAAATAAAATGCGTGTAGAACTAAAAGTAAGAATTTTATTTTGTTTCTATAATAATAGCAAGATTACACACATTATTCGATCCACTAGCTCACACCACAATTAAGCTGAGAGGCCGGGTCGGTCAGGAATATGCTACAAATACAGGAATTTGCGATGTTGCCATATTTGAAATAAAGAATTCGGCTAATAATTCCAACGGCAGAACAAAACTTTTCGGAGTGAAAAACTCATCTTAAATACCTAACAAATGTCTAAATAGTGTGGCCAACGTATAAAGAAATTAATATACACGGTGATTTTTCATTGGTTTTGGAGCCGAAAGCCACTTCATAAGGATAGGTAGGAAGACTTAATTAGTTAGTCAAAATAAAAATTCAGACACAAAAAATGTTGACTAAAACTCGAAAGTGAAATCGTGAGATCAATTAGTAGCACCGGTGCCTAACAGCGGCCGGCTAGATTTTGAGTTCTTCGGGGTCACGCCGCAGTTTTGGACGGGTGTAACTAAGTGGTCTCGATCGAAAATCATTTTGCAACATTTTTTATCTTATGTCATACACAAATTTGGATTACGTATATGGATAGAGAAATTTATTTACTATACGACATTTTTTTTTTCAAAACCAATGAAAAGTCAGCGTATATAGTGGACATGACTCAACGGCCCAAATTAAGCGCTAAGCTTGTACACTGAGTCCTGGATACAAACACAGAGACAGCATAGATCTTAGACAAATATTTATCTACATATGAAAAGGATTATTAAGTAATCTGTCTGTAATGCAAATCAAAAATAGAAACTTCATAATAATAGACGAGGGACTAATACACTGCTGGACATAGGCCTCTCCCAAAAATTTCCAAGATGACCGATCTAGAACGGCCTGCATTCGGCGCCTTCTTGCGCCCTATGGTAACAGTTTTGTGAGTTCAATGGTTTTTTTCCCATCTCAAAAAATGCCCAAATTCTTTGAGATGGAAAAAAATAATAAAGCGGAATGCACTAACCCATCTAATCCATGAATGAATGGTATCGAAACCATCTAATCCAAGAAATACTTATGTTCTAAGATCCTAATAAAGGTTAACGCACACTCATCCGAGCCGAACGCGTCGAACGAGCCGAATGAAACGAATTTTAGAATTCTTTTTTTGAAATCTTATAAAACCTCGCACAACTGACCGCGTCAAATCGTGCGAATCTGCAAGAAATTCGGCGTCATTAAATTCGATGCGGGCGAATTCATTTCCATAATGACAAGTGTGTGTGTAAAGCAACGAGAGTTATGCGATCGAGTAATTACTCCGATTTATTTTAAATGTTACAAAAATGAGTGATTCTAACATAATTGATTAATAAAGCACTGACAACTAAAATCTCGTCAAGATTTATCACAATTCACATGTAATTACAGGGCGACTGGCGGAAACGATTCATGCGGTGCGGTCTATTCTTTCGGCGCGGTCGCTTCTTTCGGCGCGAAATATGCGAGGCCTTAAAAACTTCGATCGATTTCTTTTTATCTTAGACCGTTCGTTTTCCACAGAAACTATTCTTTCATACCCTCCTTATTTTACACAATTACCGTGTAGCCAGCCGGCCGGCTGTCAGCCTGAAGAGATTAGCATAATCATTTTTACACCAGAGAGCGCGCGTAAAAACTTACATTACTTTAATAATACCTAACACATGAAACCGCTGAATTTCAGACGCATCCGAGTATGAAATATACTGAGCAGATGGTACGACCTGGGTACTAAGTTTGACTTACAATTGCCGGAAAGTTTGACCGCTGTTTCCGCTTTAGTGAAATATGAAGGTAGATATTTTGCTATAGGTGGGATATATAAGTAGTAAGTACATATTTTCTTCTTTTTTATCTATTAGTACATATATAGGGAGTTAGGTACATGAAATGACGAATTATATATGAAAAAGAAATAAAACTAGATAGCCTAATTAACCAATTACATAAGTATATATATAACAAATTAACTAATCTGTAATGACTAATGTTCGGCATTTCCTTTTGAATGCCGCGAGCAAAGTGCAAAAGATGTCAAGAAACTCAGGTGATTATTATATAACAGCTCTGGAAAAAGAGCTCAATGGCTGAGCGATGCAAGGTGAACGCGTACCGGTAACTTGAGTTCGGGCAGTACCTTGAGTCACTCAGAATACAGAAATTAGGAATATCAAGTTCTACGTGGGATGCACGTAGAACTTTCAGTCTACATTGCTGTTACCTTGTGACAGAAGGCAGTTTAATTTTTTTTACACTAGTGATTTGTTTTAAATGTGACTGAAGACTAAAGCTTTTTTATCTAAATATAGTATTTTTGTTATGACGTCAAGAACCTTATGATCCCTCCCCCCATCCTTGTCATATGGCACATTTCATTAACATTAAATTTACCTCAACTTGTGCCGCGATTTATGGATGATCTCTATCAGATTTGCACTTGTCGTCTATCCATAGCAGAGCATATAGGATTTTACTTCATGTACACCACCCATTATCTGTCTTGTTTATGTAATATTAAATGTTTAGAAACACACTCATACTATTTATATATCTCTGTAGATTGTTATTAGATACCTATATCAATTTATGTTACATATTTATAATATAATTTTAATGTATATTTATATTTCTCATCTCAATATAATCAGATAAGTTAGGTTATATTAAACACGTACACAAAAAGTTTATTATTTTCGCGTTTAGTATTAATACACATTTAAAACAAAACAATTTTCGTCTTGATAATTTTTTTACCACCAAATCGATTTCCATAAAACATAGCTAGGAACCATCTTGATCAAGTCAGCTTTCAAACGAAATATCTGCATCAAAATCGGCCCATTTTGGGCGTTCCGACACAGACAGACACATAGACGGACAGATACTCGTACACAGACACGGCAAACTTATAACACATCTTTTTCCTCAGGGGTTAAAAAGGTAATTTTTACTTATTGGCGTCTCATATCCACTAATAACATTACCTGCGTCAATTTATTAGTAGACTCAAGCCTCAGTTCGCAATTAACGGCATGCCCTAAATAATTGACGATATTATTCAAGTTGGAAACACAACATAACCCCGAATTCGCTTGTAATTCGGTTGTAATTGTAATTGAAATCCAGAGTTGTCTTATTCTTCGTGAGTTATCACTAGGCCGTGGACGCGTTCTGATAAAGTTTATTTTATGGCTTAAGCAAGAACATTAATATTCATTAGCCGCGAAATGAACTTAGTTTATTGTATAATAAAGATCAAAGGAAGCGGCGAGGAAGGGGATTCTTAACACCTCACAGTACGCTCGAGAATATAAAAGTGTCTTGTCTAGTTAGGTAAAATAATCCAACTTTATTTGCCTGAAACTTGTCTTCCATATTTTAGTTTTTAGTTTTTTATAAACGGGTGAAACCTAGCAATTTCACCAAAGTTTAAGGAACGTTAATATCTCCGTTTTTTTTCAAATGATTTCTTCTTCCTTTGCGGATGGTACGGACTTGGCGGCGGGCTAGGCGAGAAAAGTTTAAGATTTGACGATTTTTTTCAAATTTTCCAACCGAGTGTCCATGACACTCGCGCATTTATATTATTATTCGAGTATTGTTAAAGAACATATTTTATTTAATACTGGGTAATAAGGGTAAAGGTCGAGCTATCGTTTGATAGACTACAATTTTTTCAGTTAGCCCACTATCACGCTAAAAGTGGCCTTTGCGTCTCGCGGCCCTGGGCTCTGACAGCTTAGAGTACAAGTACCTATTACTTATAGGCAAACTTATTAATTTTAACTAACTTCAAGACAGGAGGAGGTTATCATATCGTTTTGGTTCTTTTTTATATAGTGTTGCGTAAAGAGATGAATGACACTGTCAACGTCACGAATTCGAACAAAAAAAAATTCAACTGAAGGAAAATTTCATCATTAGCGTCAGAGCACGATTGGCCTAGTGGTCTAAGCGATGGACTGTGAATCTAGAGACCGCTGGTTCAAATCACAGCCACTTATAGTGTTTTGAAGTTTTGAAAGAAGTTTCTAGATAATACTAGACTAAATGGAAAAGAAAATACGGGACAGAAAATGAGTGAGAGAAATGCGACTTTGTTCGAATTCGGGGGGTGTATAAACGGAACAAGGCGCCGCCTGAGGCAGTTTAGTTGGAAAGTGAAATCCGAAGAAGAAGGAAGAAAAGAGAAAATAAAAGTAGCGAGTAAAGTGAAACAGTGAGTAAAGTGAAGTAGTGAGTATAAGTGAAGTGTTCAGTGCAGTGAAGTACGCGCGTGTGACAGTGCAGTGACGTTTCCGCGCGTGTGACAGTGCAGTGACGTTTACGCGCGTGTGACAGTGCAGTGACGTTTCCGTGCGTGTGACAGTGCAGTGCAGTGACATTTCCGCGTGCGCGTAAGTGCTGTGACGTTTCTGCGGGCCTGACAGTGAAGTGACAATTGGAGTGCAAAGAGGACTGACGCTGTCAATTGTGAGTACTGCTTGCAATAGTGAGTTGTAAATAAAGGCACCTTCAATAGGATTGTTGTTTCCTTTCCTATCCCCAACCCACTCTCGTGACAATATGATCCCCGACTACTCAAAGACGCCACGACAAATTTGTTTTTTTTTTTGTTCGATAGCGTGCAAATTTGTCAGTTGAAAAATCATATTGTACTACGTGATTACTATTACTTACATATATTCTGTGAAAGTATCAAGATCTCGAACATCGAGACCATACCTATACATTTTAGTAGTATCTACTCAACTTTTATGGCACTCAAATAAATACTAACAAATATGGGGCTTGAAATCCATAACAGATTAGAGCGTACATTTGAATTACAATTGCTTGCCGTATACGGACATGCGAGCCAAAATCAGCACTCCAGCTAGCAAATTGTAAGTAAGTACCTTACTGGGCACTAAGTCTTTTATGGAGCCTCAGCCAAATTGAAACAGATTCAGGTATTTCAAGTGTTCAACGGTGACTAACGTGCAGTCCTCGAGGTGTAAGCTCAGCTTTGCATTAGTCTGAGGGAGCGCCAAAATTACAGACAGTCAAAAAAGTACATAGAAATGAAATCAATGTTTTATTATAAAGAAATGAACCATTTCGATAATTTAAATAAAAACGTTATTATGTTATTTATTTTTTAATATTATTTTATCTCATGTTGTACTATTAGGTATTCTGTATCTCAGTAATAATTCAAACACAACAACACTGGAACGTCAAGCTGCTAGCAGTATTGAAGGTGAAGGTGGAAAGTGCGCTGCAGGAAGATTACGCGCGAGGCTCGTGCCGACTGCAGTCTCAGGCCGAATGTCAAAAACTAGCATAAACCGATTTAAACCATGCGCGGGCCGTGCCGTGCCTCTGGCCGGTGTTTCACTTTTCTACACTATTTGAATCGAGTGCTGTACAGTGGCGTATGTATATACAGGGTCTAACAAAAAATTTTGAAATTATTTTAAGGATTGCTTCAGTCTATAATACTGAGGTAGTTAATATAATTTTTTTTTAGTTATAGGGCGGCAAACGGGTCACCTGATGGTAAGTGATCACCGCTGCCCATGGACAACTGCGACACCAGGGGTGTATCTGAAGCGTTACCGGCCTTTCAGGAAGATATAGACTCGTTTTTTGAAGGTTTCAATGTCGTATCGGTCCGGGAACACTGCGCAGGAAGTTGATTCCACAGTTCGGTTGCACGTGGTAAAAACTTCGTTTTTAAACTTACGTTGGTAGATTGCCAGCTATCCAAGTGGTGTGGATGAAATTTTAATTTCAGGCGGGTGGTTCGGTGGTGAAATTTGCATACGAGTATATTAAAATATGAAAAATATTTTTTCCTTAGCATGCAAACTTGGATAAGCTGATTAGTCCACTTATATATGAGAGGCTAACATTTATTTTTCATATTTTGCTTTATATTTCTTGAAGAAAGTTCTTCAATATCATGGACTGAAGTCACCTTTAAAAATTGTAGTATATTTCGTCATACGTTACATACCAGAAAGCTTATTAAGCTAATAAATTAGTCATATAGAAGCAAAACTATTTATACTAATGGATTCCTAACCGAATCGTTTTATGACAGAATTTAGATTCTCGTGTATTAGTTTCATCGACTTTTACTGCACGTGAAGTGAAGCAGCTGGGGCATTCTACGATTTTCTTTTCTCAAACAGTACAGTGAAGTCCAACAAATGTACAAAGTCGCAAGATAGTAATTGACCGAGTGAGCGAAGCGAACGAAGCCCGTTTAGCTTCGGCAAAAATTCTTTCATGTGTCCGGATATCCAGTTAAAATATATAAATATACGAGTATATAGGTAAATAACACTGTTTGAGTTAGCCCCAAAGTAAGTTCGAGACTTGTGTTAAGAGATACTAACTCAACGATACTATATTTTATAGCAAATACATATATAGATAAACATCCAAGACCCAGGACAGTTTGAAAAAGGCCATTTTCCAACTTGCCCTGACCGGGTGAATCGAACCCGGGACCTCTGGGTGGCGGACTAGCATGGTGACCACTACGTCACGGAGGTCGTCAAAGTTCAAAAAAAGTTCTTCGGTTGTTCTCGCCTACAGAGCGCATTTCTCAACCGATTCTCGTGAAATTTTGTAAGAAGGTTCGAAAATTATAAAGATTTAGATGTCGATTCAGTATTTTAATTTTTTTTTTTAAATTGCAGATATATGGGTCTGAAAACTATATAAATATCATATTTCAACCATTTCGAAAGATGTTTAAAAATCTCATAACTCTTTTTAGGGTTCCGTACCCAAGGTTAAAAATGGGACCCTATTACTAAGACTCCGCTGTCCATCTGACTGTCTGTCACCAGGCTGTATCTCATGAACCGTGATAGCTAGACAGTTGAAATTTTCACACATGATGTATTTCTGTTTCCGCTATAAAACAAATACTATAAACAGAAAAAATAAATATTTAAGTAGGGCTTCCATACAAAAAACGTGATTTATTATAGATAATGGTAAGGAACCCTTCGTGCGTAAGTCCGATTCGCCCTTTGCCGTTTATTACTTCTCAAATAGTACTGCGGTGAAGTCCAAACGTTCAAAGTCGCAGGACACTAATTGACCGAGAGAGCGAAGCGAACGAAGGTTTCCGTATTAGCTTTGGCAAAAATTCTTTCATGTGTCTGAATGTCTAGTATTCCGTTTGTTCTCGCCTAAAGAGGTGCCATTGAACTGTTGCTCCTTGACTGAGTTCACAAGGTCTACTCTTTATGTTTTGTGTTATAATTAGACAAGATAGAGGTAGATAAATTAAATAAGCATAAACTGTACGCTATTGCATGAGGTTAAGCCTGTAATAATAGTGTATACACATATATTGAACAATAAACAATAAACATTTTTGAAACGCCGAGTCACCTAAACGAATGCCTTTTCCATACAAAATACCGTTCATTTAGTGACTCTGCGTTTTAAAAATGGCACTTCTGGTCGCTTTTCTCAACCGATTCTCGTGAAATTTTGTCAGCAGGTTTGTTAGTTATGTAGACTTTTCGCAAAAATTTTCAAAATGGCGGGCATGTAGGGTTCGTAAACTTAAAAAATACATTTTTCAATCTTTTCGAAAAATGTCATTAATCTTTTTTGTTACTCTCATCAAGACACAACTTTTTTATCCGATAAACTTCAATCAGGTGACTCGCGAGGCTCACAGTCTGTGAGTCACACAAAGATTTAGAATGTACATGTAGTGCAGATTTGTCACTGAGCGTCCCGGGGTAAGAGAAAGACATATTAATGATTCTACGTATATTTTTTTCATGGTCGGGTCACACGCACACTTTAAATATATGAAATTTTAAGTGTGCCTATAATCCGACCATGAAAAAATGTTCGGTCGGTGATAGAGACAAAACATGGCACTCTTTTCTTTTTCTTCTTTTAGAAATCTCAATAAGACTATCTCGCTCTATCAAAGCAGTCACAGAGCCACTGTTATATGTCAGTTTTGATTATTGAATCTCTTTGTCATCCCAGTCATGATATGCGATGACTGACACAATGATGACAAAATGTTATGAGCTCAGTAATCCGACGTGAATGAGATTGTGGCTCGCTGTCTGTCAATAGTTCGAAACATGATTTATTATTTATGGAAGTGAATTGCTTTAAGCCTGTGCACGAACGAATGTGCTGCCATCATGCTACTAGTGTTGAATTTGTAAATTTGTGAGTCTGAATGGTTGCTACGCAATCACGCAAAAACGGCTGAACAGTTACATGTACATCCCACCTTAGATGGTTGGTACCTACCAGAGGCAGAGACTATGGACCTCCACTTGCTGCGATCCTGACAAACCTCTTTCGCTTCATCTACACTCATCACTCTCTTCATGCATGCCCGCCGGTTACGGGTAACGGTAATTGGTAACCTACTACTGTTCTAAATAGGCCTCCCTCAAATCTCAACGTATACCATCCATCTTAGTGTGTGCCTATCGAAACCATTGACATGTGATTTTTCTCATATATTTAAGAGCTGCGTTCTTGTTGGTGGGTGCTTTTCATGTCTCTCTTTCTTCCGCTATGTTCTTAACCTCCTTATATGTTTTCACTTTTAATTTTACTTTTAACTGATCGATTTTTTTTTCTGGTGTTTCCTCTTTTCTTCAATTAAAGTTTTAAAGAACGCATCGTGACGTAATTGATGACCGAACATTTTCCCAATTCTATTTTCTTAGACTGGTCGAATTTGCCTTTTCTCTCCCTTATTTTGTAATTCCTGTTCGTTTGTAACTTTTTATGTCCAATGTTTTTTATTTCATTCTCTTCCGCCACCACATTTCAAACGCAGTTCTAATTCATTTTTTTTTATTTAGTCGAATTATCTCGCTATGGGCCAAATTAACATATAGAATACGTTTTATCGTAGGAATGTATAATAAAACTGCAAGTTTGACAACGGGAGAAGACCGCTTAAGATAAAGATATATTTATTTGCAATAAAACACATCATTTACAAAAAAATATTGCATCAGTAGATAAAGTCATGCAGTGTGCTTTTACCCTAAGAATGGTATGCAAATATGGTCAGAAAATGGGCTGCTGAAAATTAACTAATTATTTATAATATTCATACAGGTCATTATTACACATGCACTATTGTTCTCAGTAAGTTTTGCTATTTATTACAATACTAGCTTTTGCCCGCGGATTCGCTCGCGTAGGGGTGTAATTTAACAAAATCCTTTTTAGGGGATGCCTATATAATAGTAGCTTTATGCATGCAAAGTCTCAGCCCGATCGGTTTAAAATTGACAAAGTTTCATACAAACTTTCATCCCCTATTTTATCCCCTTGGGGGTGGAATTGATCAAAATCCTTTCTTAGCGGATGCCTACGTTATAACATCTACCTGCATGCCAAATTTCAGCCCGATCCGTCCAGTGGTTTGGGTTGTGCGTTGATAGATCACTATGTCAGTCAGTCAGACACCTTTGAGTTATATATATTTAGACTAGATAATTGCAATGTATATTTAGAAATATCAAAAGATAAATTAATTATTATATAATGTTAATATAAATTAAAATTAAAAGTTGTCATTCAGAAAAACTGATATCTTATAGTAAAATTTCTCTACCAGATTTTTTTCAGTTTTTTCTTGAACAAACCTATCTCTAATCCTTTTAACTCTTCTGGAAGTTAATTATAGACTTTTGGTGCCATACACACCACGCTCTTTTGTAATAATGCTGTTTTCGATGTATGTACCTAGTTCGAGTTTTTCGATTATATAGCTAGGCCAAGTTCGAAACTATTGGTTATTTTATTTAAACTTTATTGCACACAAAAGTTTACAAATGGCGGACTTAACGCCATATAGCGTTCTCTGCCAGTCAACCATTGGACCAAGTGGAAAATAATTTGGGTGGTGCGACAGAATGTGTAAACTAAATAGAAAAGCATAAATTAAATATCTACATGAATACAATAAGATTATAACATATGTATATATGTATACTAATACGATTACTATATTAAAATTTCAATATATATATATATATATATATATATATATATATATATATATATATATATATATATATATATATATATAGCCTATTTCTTTTCTTGGCATGGCGTTCCGATCATACGTAGGTACATACTTACCGTATTTTACTCTAACGGTGTAAACAGAGCCTAGAATCATAGACTCACCGTGAATTAAAATAGTGTAGGGTTGCTAGCTCAATCGCCTATCAACATACATCTAACTTCTTGGAATGTGGGAGTCGCCAAGTCCAAGTATAGTCACCAAACTTTCCACGAGTAAGTATGAGACGAGCATACCTACCTATCTACCTTCAAAAGTTGTTCAAAGTTTGTGAATTCTGCGATACAGGTAGTATATCGGATGCACTTCTATAATTAATATCGATTCAACCCACTCGAGTGATAGGTAGGTTGAAAATAAGAAGTTTGAAACTCTAGTTAATGATTTGACGGTAACATTTGTTGTAAAATCAATAACATTTTTTTGCCTGTTTGTCCCACAGCTGAGCAAAGGTCTCTCCTATTTCCTTTCATCTGTCTAGTGATGACATTCCATCTAATAACACAAACAAACAAACAATCCTCAAAAACAAGAGATATTATATAAACTTACGTAAGCGCTAAGTTTGGTTTCACAGCTATACGGGAGATTTGTGCGGGTCGCCCGTACGGGGCGTGGACAGACGTGATGCTGTAGATGTTGCAATAAATCTCCATCCTGTTATTTTCTTACTCACCTTCTTCCTCAATCATTTCAGTCCACTTTACAAATTTAATTTCAAAATTCATTTTTTAAATTCTATACACATTCCTTCCTCATCATTCCGACTCATTCCTCTAGCACCTCTCATACTGATAGTAACTTATAATTGTTATTTGTATACTTTTATCAGTTCTGTTATAATAATACAAATTGCTACGCTTATTAACAACAAAAAACGATTATAAATCTAATTATCTATCTACACTATAATAAAAGAGTAAAAAAAATGTGTCTGTACATTGAAAATTTTTCAAAAAAAAAATATTTGTGGCGATGGAGATATAGTAATAGAGTAAGAAAATAAAAAAAAATGTCTGTCTGTTTGTCTGTTTGTCTGTTTGTACACGCTAATCTCCGGAAATACTGGACGGATTCGAATGAAACTTTTTTTGTTATATAGCTGTGAAGCCTGGGCAACATATAGGCTATAATTGATTTTGGAAAATGGAACACATGATACAGAACTATAATGGTCCAGCTAAACTATAAAAAATATTAAAATGCCGCCTTAGCAAAAGTTGTTCAGTCTGATGAGAACTTTTTGTTGAGTTATAATACAACTGGCCAAGCGCGAGTCGGACGCGCGCGAAGGGTTCCGTACCACAATCTATGCAAAATCACGTTTGTAGTATGGGAGCCCCCCATAAATACTTATTTTAATCGATTTTTAGGGTTCCTTACCCAAATGGGTAGAAACGGGACCCTATTACTTAGACCGTCCGACTGTTAGTCTGTCTGTCTGTCTGTCACCAGGCTGTATCTCATGAACCATTATAGCTAGACAGTTGAAATTTTTATAGATGATGTTTTTTTGTTGTCGTTGAACAAAAACATACTAAATCTATACTACAAATAAAAGAGTAAAAAAATGTGACTGTGCATTGAAAATTTTTCCAAAAAAAAGTTGTTTCGTCCGAAGAAGAACTTATAAGTTCAGAATTTGCGGACCTTCAGAGCATAACACACCAGAAAAATTCTTGGATATGTGAACGCGCCATATTGACACCAAAAAATTGAAAATCAATTATTATACGTGTAGAACTTATGACGCAAATTATTGTTAATTTCTTGGATAGAGTTGTTGACGACACCACCAATTATCCAGTTGAGTTTCTTAATTCACTTGCAGCAAATGGACTCTCGGCTCACAAAATAAGTCTTAATGTCGGAGGGCCAATAATGCGAATGCGCAATTTGACTCCGCCGAAACTGTGTAACGGAACCCAACTTAGTGTCTCAGCACTGTATGCCGAAGTTCAGCGGCTGAATTTCAGCCAATGCATGCCTGCAATGTTATTTGCATTACTAGCAACACATAATGCCGAACTTCCGATGCTTTTGCCTGAATCGGACCCGTACCCGTACCCGTACCCGTACCCGTACCCGTATCCGTACCCGTACCCGTACCCGTACCCGTACCCGTACCCGTACCCGTACCCGTACCCGTACCCGTACCCGTACCCGTACCCGTACCCGTACCCGTACCCGTACCCGTACCCGTACCCGCACCCGTACCTGTATCCGTACCCGTACCTGTACCCGTACTCCCTCTTCCGCTCCCACCGCCGCTCCCGCCGCTGCCGCCGCTGCCGCCGCTGCCGCCGCCGCCGCCGCTCCCGCCGCCGCCGCCGCCGCCGCCGCTCCCACCGCCGCCGCCGCCGCCGCTCCCGCCGCCGCCGCCGCCACCGCCACTGCCGCCGCTGCTCCCGCTCTCGCCGCCGCCGCTACCGCCGCTGCCACCGCCGCCGCCACTGCCGCCGCCGCTTCCGCCGCCACCACCGCTGCCGCAGCCGCTGCCGTTTCTGCTCCCGCTCCCGCTTCCGCTCCCGTTCCCTCTTCCACGTACCCGTTCCCGTACCCGTTCCGCTCTCGCTCCCACTCCTGCTCCCGCTCCCGCTCCCGCTCCCACTCCCGCTCCCGCCGCCGCTCCCGCCACTGCCGCCGCCGACGCCGCCGCTGCTGATGCCGCCGCTCCCGCCGCCGCCGCTGCCGCCGCTCCCGCCGCCGCCTTCACCGCCGCTGCCGCCGCCGCCGCCACTGCCGCCGCCACTGCCGCCGCCGCTCCCGCTCTCGCCGCCGCCGCCACCGCCGCTGCCGCCGCCGCCGCCACTGCCGCCGCCGCTTCCGCCGCCGCCGACGCCTCCGCCGCCGCCGCCGCCGCCGCCGCCGCCGCCGCCTCCGACGCCTCAGCCGCCGCCGCCGCCGCCGCCGCCGACGCCTCCGCCGCCGCTGCCACTTCCGCTCCAGCTCCCGCTCCCGCTTCCGCTTCCGTTCCCTTTTCCACTTCCGTTCCCTCTTCCGCTCCCGTGTCCGTTCGCCGCAGACGCGCCAAAGACGGAAGATTAAATTCTCATATCGGCACATCACTACAGTCCGGCGTTTCCACCGAACTTCAGCGGCTGAACTTCAGCTTATTTAGTGTGTCATCCCCACCGAACTTTAGACACTGAACTTTAGCCGCTAAACTTCGGCATAGTCTGCTGAGACACTTAAAGTTTACTGTGAGTGGTGCCAGTGAAACTGTATTTATTCCGCGTATAACAATTTTCCTTTTGAAAATACACAGTTTTACAAATACACAGTGTTTACTTGCTTTCCTATGAAAATAAGTCACAGTTTTAGAGGCTTAAAGCTGCTGATGTCGATCTAAGGACTGCTTTTTCGCATGGCCAACTTAATGTGGCTTTCTCCAGGGTTAGTAACACTTCAGCTCTTTTCATATTGGCTCCCGAAGGAGAGAATTAAAATAATATTGACTTTTAACTTCTAACACTGTTACAAGTACTTTCTTATCTCTCTCTATCTTTTTCTCTCATTAGTTGTTATTTATATTAATACGCCGGAGTCATAAAGTCCACGCGAACGAAGTCGCGGGCATCAGCTAGTTAATAATAAATAAATAAAGCTTGGAACTATTAACACAAAAGATAGGTACATACTATACTCGGAAAATGAAATAATTATAGGAAATACACAGGAAATATTCTACATAAAATATAGCCCCTCTCACCACGGAACAGAGAAATAGGTGGAAGTGCCTTGGGCCTAAATTAGTTAAGAAACAAGCGTCGCCCAACTCACACAATTAAACCAATAATCACATATTGCACACATACGAAAAATTCGTTTTATTGGTCAAATATATTTATTTCAATATTGGCCTAAGTCAATAGACCCTACATTTTAAAAAGACATTAAGTCTCAAGCATAAGGTTTGTTTTGCTACGGTTCAAAAAGTACTTACGACGTTTTGCTATTTACTGTCTAACTCAAATTAATAAGTCTGATAATTGCGCCATCTATCGTCGAGAAGCAGAATTTTTTCGTCACTTGAATCCCAAGCTACGAAATAATTCTGCTACTTGCCGACAGGTGCGCTACTCGAATAGTGATGTCCATATTATTTAATATTGATTAACAGTATCGATATCATTCAACGCAAAGGCTTTTTTTTTTAATTTTCTTTTCTTTATTTGACACTAACTTTCACTCGCAACTTCGTCAGCGTAACTTTCTTATTTATAATATTAGTATGGATGTGCAGATTAAACCGTGGGCGAGGCCAGTCTCAAATAATTAAAGATCTATTATTTTGAAAACATGAAAAATCCGTCTTTATTCCTGTAGCGATCTTAATCCCAAATGGAATGGAACATACCATTTGGGATTAAGCATTTTGAGCATACCATTTTGGGATTAAGCATTTAAGCATAATGGAACAGCATTTTGAGTCTTGCGGTTTTAAGCTGAAATCGCCCAGGGCCGCAAGATCCAAAGGCTACTTTTGGCGTGACGGTGGGCGAGAAAGTGGGAAAGGGAATCAAAATAGTGATGGGTTGCTACCCGCATGGTCGAAATGGCAGAGGAATTTCTCTTCTGCCATTTTGCCGGCTCGGCTTTTAAAATCTGCGCGGGAATGCAGGAAGTTGTTACATTCTATTTATTTTCTTTTGTCCCTTTCACCCAAACCAGCATGGTGAGCTTAAAATACAGAGAATTGTGTCAATAACTTTGTAGATCCATTACTAGTATTACAGTGATATTCAACTAAATCCGTTTGTCTGTTACTTCTTCACGCTTCAACTACTTAACCAATTTAATTAAAATTGAATATGTAGGTTTATTGTTTAAGAGTCCCGGAAAAGGACATTGGACAAAATAAGATTCACCAAACCAAGTTCCATCCATTCCATTCCAAAAAAGTCTGATGGAACTTGGCATGGTGAATCTTATTTTGCCATTCAAATGGAGACTTTTTCAAATTACATTAACGAAGTCTTGGGTTAAAGCTAGTTACATTTAAATTTGGGAGCAGCAGCAGGAGCTAGAGCAGAAAAAAATTTACATAAAGGACAACCTTTATAAGAAAATTAAATTATTATATATAAGTAAATTAGATATAAATTATTTCTTCATAACGCTCCGGACATATGGTGCTTGATTTAGTTGGCATCCAGTTAACCCTACCCGTTGCATCTACACGTATCCACTTTTCTTTTACATTTGGCCTAAAAATAATTCGAAAGGTTAGACTAATATTAATTTTTTTTATTGCAATAAAAATACTAGAAAATGTTCATGTTTATAATAAGTCTATATATTACTTAAAATCGTTGTGTTATTCTATTAAATTATACCTGAAATTTTGATTTATTTTATCGACAAAATCCGCATCCGACTCGACTACATCACTAATCGAGTAGCGCAGTTCATCGACAAAATTTGTACATCACTAATCGAATAGCAAAATCTGTACATCACTAATCGAGTAGTTACGGGAACGAACTTTCTAGAACTACCTAGTTAATATGATCGTACCAGAATGATTTTCGTAATTTTTTAAAAGAAAATGCATGTTGTCGTACATACTGATGGAAAGAAATACCTACATTGCTTTTATTTTGGTTCTTACTACTATTTTTACATACTAAAACACTACAACACGGGATATTTAGCGAAAAAAATGTTGGTCGGGCGGACAAAACGATCTCAACATGTAGCTAGAATACGACTGATGTACGGAGTCGGTCGATCTTGTGTAGTTTTACCGGATTATGACACGCGCGCCACGCCCACTTGGCACTTCCACCTATTTCTCTGTTTCGTGCCTCTCACATTGCAGCGCCCGTCAGGGTCCTTAATTGTTACACATCTTTTATTTAACACCTGTATAAATTATTATTAAGGAAGCAATAAACGAATTGAATTGAATTGAATTGAATTAACAAACAAGCGACGAACCGATGGCCGATGGGGCAAAAAGGTTCTCAAATGGAGACCACATACTGGCAAGCGAAGCGTAAGACACCCACCCACAAGGTGGTCTGAGGACCTGGCTTAGGTCGCTGGAAAGCGCTGGATGCAGGTCGCTCCAGATCGATCATTTTGGAAATCCTTTAGAGCGGCCTATGTCCTGCAGTGGACGTTATGCGGCTGGAATGATTATGATGATGAATAACAAATAAATTTATTTTTCTCAAACATGCTCGGAAATGTAGGCATTATTGTAGTAAAAAGAAGACACGAAGTTTGTAATTCTTGGCTCGTGCATTACTTTACTGGACCAGGCCAGGACAGTAGTATGAAAATTCATTCCTGGCCGCTGCTCATGACAAAAAGACGAATAAAGTGTATTCAGAGTGACAAGACAGTGACATTGACGTTTCAGATGACAGTTCTGTTTTTAAATTTAGCAAAGACATTAAGCGTTAAATTCCATACTTTGTAATACAGCCAATTGCTACCGCATTATAAAAAATGCACTCTTCGAGTATTATTTCTATTACAATGACCACAATTTTATTGAAATTATGTTGCTATAAAATTACACGAAAATATGCTTAATTTTCGTTGCGATATAAAAGAAAAATCGCAAGTATTACATTTTTTGCGTAAAATATGACTAAGCTGTATGGGCTATGTTTCCTTTGCACTAAAAACGCGGGAAAGCAGTTTATTTTCTTTCAAAGCACGTAGGTAGTGATTGATTTTACTCTTTGCAGTAAACATTAATTGCTTTCGGTAAACATTTGCATATTTCTGGTTATTTCTTTAATGATTTCCTCACATTTATTGAGAAAAGCACTATACATGCCTCGGCGGGAATGGCATTGCCGGACTCGTAATTATTATCAAGGCCTCGCTGACGTTCGGACTTGAAAACTACTCGTCCCGCAACGCCATATTCCCGGCCTCTGCAGTAATGTAATAAACCCTTGTTGTTTCTCTCTTCTCTCAATCTCGACTACTTATATCTCCATATTTCATACCTTTTGAGCTGAAGGTATGAAATATAGATATAAGTAGTCGTAGACCAAGAGATTGAGAGAAGACAAGAGAAGGCAGGTGGAGTTCTAACAACATTTCACATCTTGGAATGTGGGAGTCGCCAAGTTTAGTCACCAAACTTTCCAGGAGTAATATGAGACGAGTATACCTATCTAGACAAGTTGTTCAAAGTTCTGTGAATTCTAAGATACAGGTATATTGGATGCACTTCGTAAATTAATTTAATAAGGTCGAAACCCATTCGAGCGAGTGATAGGTAGGTTTGAAAAGGACTACTTTGAAAATCTAGTTAATGATTTGATGTCAACTTTTGTTATAAAATCAACATCAATGTCACTATTATTAAGATATTTTGTTTATTATGAAACAACATACATATCAAGCTTTTAAACTATTGGTAAGTTTTTCCTTTTCAACCCTTTTAACGTACCCTTTTAACAAAATGCGGAATGATACCGCCTTTCCGTGTAACGAAAAGGGGTATCCATAGATTTAGAAGTAACAAGCAAAAAATTTCTAGTATTATAGTTCTATTAACCTGCTTTTTTTTGCCGTTTCATGGAAGGTCCCATAGTAATAGTTGTTTACACTGATACTAATCAGTGTGAACAACTTTTCAAACGTACTAACGTTTACTCCCTTTCGGGTTGATAACCCCTTATTGTTACACATTTTATAAAATAACCCTAAAAAATAAAACATAGTCTAAAATTACCACTTAGTTTTTTGAAAAGCTTCACCAAATTAATATGAAACCAAAAAATGAGAAAGGTTTTCAAATAAAAAAAAATATATATCGCCTTATCGGTTGACAAAAGGCTAGCTATCGCGTAACATAGTTAAGAACATTAAAAAAACATACCGTCGAATTGAAAACCTCCTTCTTTGAAGTTGGTTATATAGTCACATCACCTAATAGACATGAATCCTTTCAAATACTTGATTGGCTGGAAGAGATCAGGGAGCCAACCAAGTAGGGTCAAACCCAGGAAAGGTTCTGGGATAAGCGCGTCTTTTTGCAAATTCTAATCATATATAAGTCTGTCTGTACTTACGTGATTTGTGCGATAGAGAGATTACAAACAAACAAACAATCTTCGAAGACGAGAGATAAGAAATAAGCTTACGTAAGCGCTAAGGCTGGTTTCACATCTATGCGGTATATCTGTACGGGGTGAGGCACCAATGCTTGGAACCGGTACCAAAGTACAGGTTCTATACCGGTATTTAGAGTTTCTTTTCATTTTGGTACCTGGGTACCTGTTCTAGATGGGTACCGGTAGTCCTTCTTAAAAGTACAGGTACCTGTATTTTTAATGTGGTAGAGCCACGCTACCGGCAAAACTCTGTTTTGCTAGTAGCATGAATGGGCTGGCTCGTCCAGGGAAGTTCCACACTCTTACGGAAAATTGACATCTGAGTAGTAGCGTCACCGCTTCTATGCTTCGTTCGGTGAGTGAGAGATCCGGAAGCCCCCTCCCCCTCCCTCCCCTTCCCTTCCCCTTACATCTTCCCTTCCTGAAAGGCCGGCAACGCTTCTGTCACACCCCTGGTGTTGCAGTTGTCCATGGGCAGCGGTGATCACTTACCATCAGGTGGCCCGCTTGGTCGTTTGCCGCCCTATGACATAAAAAAATACCTAATTTAGGTACCTGCTTCTATCTGCTATACTTGTACTTACCTGCTGGCTTCTGTTTTCTCACTCTGACGTGTTTGTACCGGCACTGGTACCAATGCTGTACCGATACTGACGGAAAAGATATTACCGGTACAGTTAGTACAAGTAGTATGTCGGGCACCGGTACCGCACCAAGGTCAATGGTACCGGTTCCTATAATTACCAGTATTTCAGACCTTGACTAGAACATCGTTTCACAGCGACGCGGATCGTTCTGTACGGAACACGGCCCGAGTAGCTACTCCAACCAAGGGGTTACTCCAAAAGCGGTACACAAGACTGAGGTGAGCGTACCCGCGTTTTAGTGTCAAGCAACATTGAGCATTAATGTATGATGATAAAGTCTAATTTGCTTTGATATAGAAATAGCACGTCTCTATCGGACGACAATCGTATATCCCCTGACAACGCCACTCGCTCAATCGTACCGAACTCGTTTCTCAGCACTGATCGTGCTTCATATACTGCCGAACCGTACGGTTCATAGCTGCAAAATCAGTCTAATATCCCACTTGTCAACACGGAACAGTACTGTTTAGTGCTGCAACAGACGGGACGCAAGTTGCGTCGCGTGCTAGAGATGGGCAGTGGATAGTACTCAATCTACCCATTTGAGTATTTACTCACTAGATTTAATAAATAGAGTAAATAGAGCGTGCTCATATATTGACATCGCATTTGATGTCTGTTTACTTATTTTAACATAAAATTACGTATTTGCACACCTCCCAGCAAAAAATGATAATTAGTCAAAGAAGCCTACTTTCAGTGTATGATTCGTATGGTATTTTCATATATTTTAGCGTCGCATTTAACGTTTACCGACATTTTAAGCATTTTATGGCGTATGCACACACTTTCCGACAAGAATTGCAAGTGTATACTAGATTTAAGTTTCAAAATTGTCATGAAAACATGAAATAATGAATATGAATATAAGTTGCAACTCATATAAATCAATCTACTCACCAAATGGATAAATAAGGATATTTATCGGGTATTTACTCAATCTAATAAGTAAATATTCAAATGGGTTGATTGAGTATTTATGCAACTCCCATCACTAGCTGTTACGCGGCGTAACTTGCGCCCCGTCTGTTACGGCCCTTAGGCTGCTAGCGACGGAACGCCGCGCAATCGCCGATGCTGATGCATTCCGCCGCTCTCTCTCGCTCTGGCAAATGTCAGTTCTGAGCGACAGAAAAAGATAGCAGCAAAAAAAGTTCCATGATGACAAGTGAGATCCCACCCTAATAGTTCATACGTTAGACCATCGAGTCCTTCGTTCTATTCGCAAGAGCAAAGTTCGCCCGGCTTTCGTCGTCCCGTCATCAAGTAATCCGTAAACAAGACGACCATTGTCGGCACGAGCGATCTGTCACAGTCTAACTCAAACTGATAAAGAGCGTCTTGTATTGTTCAAGCATTAGGCTTTAATCCGGTCGCAGCTCGCCTCGTTAGCTTGATTGTTCGGTGTCGCGCGGCAGATGGCAGTCGTAATCCGACCCGCTGTCCGCGACACCCCGCACACCCCCGCATACCCCCGCGACTGGAGTTAGGAAAGGATGTAGTTAATCGGGCGCCCGGGGGCGCAAGTCACGAAGGGTGAGATTTTTCAAGCTATACAGGCATGTGAAATAGCTTGACGACTGTCGGTATTATTAGTTTAACGCGTCTTCTGAAGCACAGACGGCTCTACTTGTACATTTACACATTTTTTCCTTTTATACAGTAGTTTGTAATTTTATACGAAATGACTGACATTTCTCTCTGGTATTATTTTTTTCATCATTTTCTCGCCACTTCTGTATTTGGGGTCGGCTCTTTAAGTCAACTGTTTCCACTTATTTCTGTCATTCATTCACAATATTTGCACTAGCACCTCGTTCCTTCATATCTGTCCTTACCTTACACATTTTTTCCACGTCTTTCTCGATCTTCCTATCCCTCTGGAGCCTTCCGCCTCCAAATGGACCATCCTTATTTATTTAACTTTATTACAAAAATTGTAACAGGTGGACTTAAGGCTCAGGGCTTTCAACCTACAAGTGATGCCGATAAAAGTTAATGTGGACGAAATGGTACATTTCCTTTTTACCGCGAGACTTTATATCAGTTGTCGTGCTCCCAGCGCGAGGCATAGTACATCTAAAATAAATACCTACAACCAAAAAGGGTTGTGGATACTTAAGTTATGCGCAAAACGAGCAGTAGTTTTATGACGGATATATCTGACACGTTCAAAATGGGTACGAATATGTTTGACGGATAAATCCAACGCGATGAAAGGTTGAGCTATAATTTGATTACTAATCTTCTAAATTGTATCGAAAACAGATCATCATCATGGTATCATGGTTGGTCTTAAAATAAAGTTACTGTTTTTCTTGGCTGTACCTTTTCTGGTCATGAAATTAAACAGCAAAATGGGTAACTTGTCTGGAAGAGATGGCTTTAAGCGATAAGACCACCTTTTGTAGTCATTTAATGTAAAATAATTTGTTTGTGTTACATTTTTCTTTTGGTGTACAATAAAGAGTTTTCTATTTTACTTTTTTATGTATTCAAAAACTTTATTGAGCCAAAAGCTACAATAGGTGGACTTAATGCTAAAGCATTCTCTCCCTGTCAACCTTTACGAAAAGATAAACAGATAAGAAAGTTGGCGTCTAAATAGCAGATACTTAAAAGATATAAAGTTATCTTAATTACTTTAACTATCATAAATACAATAAATACATATTTAATACAAAATATATACATATAACTAAATTATAATATGTACGTACGTACATACATATACTTATACATATATGGAAAATAGTAAGTAACGATTAATTCTGCTAATTGATTATGCTTTCAAAAAGTAAACCATGCACTTTTTTCTTAAATACATGTCTACTGGAAATTTGTCTGATGTCCTCGGGCAATACATTCCAAAGCCGTATGGCTTGAGAAATAAAGGTGTATGATATTCTATCTAAGCTAATTATCAAACTCGCCCAGGGCCGCTGTCAGTGCTACAACCTTCCCCACCACGACCCTCCACGAAAATATAGCCTTTGTTGTTGCATCTGCAGGTAAATTGTGCGCCAAAATTGGGCCGTACGTTCTCATATATGAATGCAATTTGGAAGGATTGTTCTTAAACATATTGTTAGCACAGCTTTCAGGGCAAGCTTGCGAGTGAAAGAGGTCGCATTTGAATACAATTTGTGGTACGACATAGGATTGCGAACAGCTGGGTTAAACTGAACTTATTAGGAAGCTGTAGGTTGGGCAATGATCATAATTTTGAAGTTATGATTAGTAATAGTCAATGATACTAAACTAAAAGTAAACTTAGCTCCAAGTAACTTTTTGACGTCAACAAATATCGTGCAACAAAACAAAGTGACGATTATTAAGACGAAGTGGTAGCTAAAGTGTCGCCCTCATTTGAAATAAATTGTTTAAAACTAAGTAGTAAAAATTTGATTTGTATAAATGTCTAGAAAGACCTTTAAACTATTTTATGAATAACCTTTGAAAGTAATATTGGTAGTCCGTCTCGTTTTAAAACTGTTTTTCGCCATAAGTGGCCACTTTTGGAGAAAAACAGTTTTAAAACTAGACGGACTATTAGTAATAATTTCAAAGGTTATTCATAAAATAGTTTAACGGTCTTTCTAGACATTTATACAAATCAAATTTTTAATTATCACCATATTTAGTTTTAAACAATTTATTTCAAATGAGAGCGCCACTTTAGCTACCACTTCGTTTTAAGAGATATTATAAATATCCTATGATAATAAAGATATATTTGAATTGAATTTGAATTGAATTAAACTATTTATCATAAAGAAACTCACGAAGAAATACAGGGAAAGCTGTCTGCAAGGTCCGAATTTCCGGTAAATAAAATTAACCATTTACATTGATTTAATAAGTAATAAAAAATATATTTAAAAAATTAAATAGGCGTGATTAAATATGTAAGTATGTATGTGAATGCCTTCTAATTGAGAGTAGTTAGTGTGGCTTCTGGCTGAGAACAGGACTACTCTATAAAATAATACAATATAAAGGTAAGTAAATAGGACAAAAAAATATGTACAATGCGACACACGTAAGTTGACCAAAAAATGGCAGACTTTTTTGTACGAAATCCCGGCACGTAAATTGAACCAAAATGCCGGTCGTCAGCACAGGTACAAATAATTTAATTGATGATATTAATTTGAACGTATCTTTTTAACCGACCTCAAAAAAGGAAGAGGTTGTCCATTGGCCAGAATCGTTATTTTTATGTATGTTCACCATTAGAAGACGCCTGGACCGATTTAGAAAATTAATTTTTTGTTAGAAATGGAATTTTTATTATGTGAAAATTCATTTTTTTTTTTAAATCGAATAAATGGTTAAAAAGTGCTGTCGGTTTTTAAATTTGATATATTATTGAGTAGTGTTAACTACTCAATAATATAGTTCTATGATTCTTTAAAAGTGCGCGCCACGTCACCTCGCGTTGCCTGATGTGCGATCAAAACGCGGTGGCAAGGTTTGACAGAACAAAATACACATAATAAATATTGCAAATAACATAAAAGCTTGTAAAAAAGGCTTTATGAAATTATTGTGTCATCAATTTGCAAGCCGAATTACCGAGAGATTTGACCTATTGTGCCGGCCCTCAAAAATAATTGGCTCGATTCCATTTGAATGGCACAAACACACAATAAATTATGGGATAAATGGAATATTAGATGCTCTCGAGAGCGGGCATTGTCTGTTGTCATGCCTATTTCAGGAATTAAATAAGTAAATATACAAATCTGTAAGACAAGATAATATACGGTATATTTATCATTTTTTTAAATTACAAACCTGCTTCACCCCCGAACTACACAGCCGATTGGGATAAAATGCCACTTAGGCAGTATTACCCATTCAAACAAAAAAATAGTTTTCCAAATCTATCCAGGCGTCTTCGAAAAATCGGTGAACAACTGATTCAAAGATTCAAATGTTTATTCAGTAATTAGACCTTTACAGGCACTTTTCACGTCAATAAGTATAATTTATGTTACGTGTAAAGTATATTAAAATTTAATTTATTTTTAAAGAAAAGCTACTGATACCAGCGCTTCGTAACGACCACTGCTGAGAAGAAACGCCGAAAGAAACTCATTTTCACAGTATTGATTATACATTAAAATAAGCGGCCAAGTGCGTGTCGGGCCACGCGCAGTGTAGAGTTCCGTAGTTGTGAGTGCCCACTTTGAGTTCACGCCCCTTAAACGTGTAAAAACTAATCCCACCAAAAACATACCTGTTAAAAAGGAGGCCAAGTTCCTATCGGCTAATTGTTCGGCTAAAAAGAGTTGAAATCCAATCCAATGCCAAGTTTAGATGCACTTTAAAATCGATGATAATCATCTTCATCAACAGCCTGATCCACTGGTAAACATTTGCCATTCCCAAGACTTGAAATTGGCAGGTTTTAGTGAATAGTGCACGGCATGCGCGCGGCCTGTTGCTGAAACTTGGCCTGTGCACTACCGTGCGCTTAGATTTTCATGTTAAATTTCATAGATTTTCGTGTTTTCATGTCAATTTGTATGAACTTTTCATTTTCCGAGTACATTTTATAAGTTGGTCCCCTATAACTTTTTAATTTGTAAACCCGACTAGCACTGATCGTTTTATTTTAAACTTAGTTATAATAATTAACGAGCGATAGACAGGAATCCCACCCGTGAAAAACAAGTAAGAAGAGGAATGATAGGAAATAAGTATATGAGTGCGAGAAGAAAGAACGTGAGAACTGGAATGAATCAGGCTCAAGTAAAATCAAAATGTAATAATAGGCTCCGATTCAGTTGGCGGTTGGAGAACAAACAAAAAACCTATCACTTAACCTACATATATGTAATACTTCTGAGTTTTTTTTTCACATGTCCATATAATATTAGCGTTTAATAGATAGAGCGACATTTGACTCTAACAAAAAATTGCAATATAAACTAGATCGACTTCAAAATAACTGTCTGCGCTTCGTATTTGGCCTTCGTAAGTATGACCATATTTCGCCTTACCGATCTCAACTTAAGTGGCTACCCATTCGCCAACGTCGAAATTTACACATTCTGTGTATCCTTTTCTCAATTCTCTTTGACCCAAAAACTCCGTTCTATTTTAAATCTAGAATTACTTTTCTGGGTAACACCCATGACAGAGAGCTTCGCTCGTCCAATAATCTTCTCCTAGCTGTACCAAATTATCGGAGTGGGTTTTTCCGACATTCTTTCACTGCTACTGCCGTACAGCTTTGGAATGCCCTCCCAGTAGATATCCGCAAATCTTGTAGTCGCCTCGCGTTCAAAAAAGCCGTGCGTGACCATTATTTGCACAAACTGATAGAATATATTTTTATGTAGATTTGTAGAATTTACATATAATATATGTATTTATGTATATTTAGTATTTGTATATATGTAGAATGTAGTGAATTTATATTTATATATACATATATATAAATCTATATTAGTATACATTTTTTTATTTAATTTTCATTTTTATTTTCAGTTAGTTTGTATTTATACGTATAATATTATTTATTAGTCTGTGGTAATGTAGGTAAGTATTTTGTTAAAATATAAGTTCTCTCAGTTTAAATTTTAGAGTTTTTGCACCATATTTCCGAATTTACGTATGTCAGCATCACCTGTAGGTTGACTGGTAGAAAAGGCCTACGGCCTTAAGTCCGCCAATTACAATTTCATGTAATAAAGTTAAATAAATAAATAAAAAATAAAAACCAAATATTATATTTCAGAAACGGATCCCTAAATCTAAAAATGTTGTTCACAAGCTCACAATATTTTTGAAAGAATTATTTAACGATACCCCACACGATGAAAAACTTCGAGAAAAACATATTTTTTTTTCTTCATATTTTATCAACTAATATATTAACAAAAAATATTCACCTCCATACAAAATTAATTACCTACCGTGCCAAAATTGATGGAGGTGGAGATTTTTTTTACGATTTCATACATGGTCCCATAGCCCCTTTCCGTCACACGTGTTTATTTATAAAATTTTACAAGGATTGCTTGTTTTAAGTATAGGATTAATTATAACCAAACCTAATGCCAAACTGTGGACGAAAAGATTCAAACTGTGAGCAAAATAAATACTAGACACAGTTATACGTAATACATATTTATTTCGCTAGGTAAACCGTTAAGCTTAATACATTGATCACTAAAACTTTATGAAATATCTACAATTACTTCAATAAGTTATAATATATGGATTGACACAACCTTACGTGGCCAGCTTTGAATCCAGAAGACCGTTGACCGCGCATGCGCAATATCGTACCGCTATCCATCTTATAGGGTTGCCCGCTGCATTACGATGTTGCCAGCCGCTACACAGTGTTGCAAGTGTCAGCGCCAGAAAGACGCTAACAAAACATTTATTTGCTAACTATGAGTCATAATACGTACAAGATTTTGTGCACGTTCAAAATTATGGTAATCATAAAGTAAGAACGAGCTGTTGGGAAAGTGATGGACTCCAGTTCTTTGGTGTATAGGCGTTTATTCTCGAAGCGGTTGGTATGTGAGAATGATGGTAAAAAAGGACCGATTTAACCGGTCTCTACATTTATATAATGACGGGAGAGCGCCATCTATTCGTACGTGTTAGAACTTATTAGTTACCTCCAATAAAGCAGATAAATGGAAGTGCTATCGAGAGCATTATGGATTATTAATAATGTCACGGGTAACGAACAGATGTCGCCCTTTACAATTTTAACACGAGCTTTCATTCTGTTGGAGTGGGATTTATGAAAGTCTGCCTTTACCGCAGAGCATCGTAAATGTATAGGATAAGCTTAGTTGAGAGAAGTAGAAACAAGTAAGACATTAATAAAAAAGAAAAAAAAACTCGACTCCCTTTTTATAATTTATACCCTGTGTCACTCTCACAGTAATTCGAATCTGACGTCACCTCTCAATCTATAATTCCATCGTGCCGTTTAGGCTGAAGAGCGTGCTAAACAATTATACATACATGCAAGCATGCTCTCGAAAAACATAACCCTCCTTCTGGCGCAGTCGGGTAAAAACAGAAGGGGTCTTTTTAAAAGAGGAAAATAAAGAGATTGTAACTTATGGGTGTGTAAAGTAATTGATATTTCTCTTGAGATGGTAGCTTATTAGCAGATATTAACTGGTTGTTGGTGGAGAGTGGTTAAAACATTTAAAACTAACGTTAGTCCGTATTTTTTTAACCGACTTCTTAAAAGAATGAGGTTATCAACCCGTCGCGTTTATTATTACTCGAAGCCACCCATTATTTGAAGACGCCTGGACTGATCTAGAAAATTATTTTTTTGTTTGAAAGGGTGTACTTTCGAAGTGGTCCTATAGAAATTTTATCAAAATCAGTCGTGTGTGAAATGTGTCGGGGTGAAGCCGATTTTTAATTTTGAAAATGATAAATATACCGTATATACAGGGTGTTTTTTTAAATCACTGGCATCCTTTCTACTGGTGAAAGTTCTCATGAATATGAGCAACATTTTGTATGGGACCAACTCAATCCAACCGAAAAAAAATCAGCTGTTCCATACTATTTTACACAGCTGATTTTTTTTCGGTTGGATTGAGTCGGTCCCATACAAAAAGTTGCTCATATTCATGAGTACTTTCACCAGTAGAAAGGATGCCAATGATTTTAAAAACACCCTGTATATCTTGTCTAACAGATTTGTATATTTACTTATTTAATTCCTGAAATAGGCATGACAACAGATAATGCCCGCTCTCGAGAGCATCTAATATTCCATTTATCCCATAATTTATTGTGTGTTTGTGCCATTCAAATGGAATCGAGCCAATTATTTTTTGAGGGCCGGAACAATAGGTCAAATCTCTCGGTAATTTGGCTTGCAAATTGATGACACAACATTTTAACAGATGCCTAACTCTGAACGAAAAGATTTTATGTGTACGTTCAAAATTGTGGTACTTAATAATAAAGTAAGAACGAACTTTAATCCTGTTTCAGTGGGATTTATGAAAGTCTGCCTTTGCTACAGAGCATCCTACATGTATAGTATAAGCTTAGTTGATAAAATATCACAGAAGTCTTTCTAAAGGAGGAAAATCAAGAGATTGTAACTTACGGGTGTGTAATGTAATTGATATTTCTCTATGTTCCCGCGTTTTGTTGACATTGGAATTATTGGGAACCCCCAAGCAAGCAAGGGCGGATCCAGGCGGGGACATAGAGGTCATGATCCTCCTGGGATGGGTCCGTCCTGACTCCGCTGCCACTTCACCGTGGATGGTAAATGGCAATGGAGTCAGGACATACAGCAGTCATTTCTTACCTTATTTAAACTTGCGATATTGAGATCAATAAATAATAAAGCTTTTGCTCTAAGTTACGAAAAATCAAATCTTGGCTTAGAGCTTCAATGTATGAAGAACGTCTAACCGGACTGGCACGTTTCTCCACGTCGCGTTTCGGGAGAAGTAAAAGAAAAATTGATAATGTTATTTAAATATAAGTATTTTTAAGTACAGTTAGTACTAACAATAATAGACTGCCTCCGTGGTCCAGTGACTGCCTCCGTGGTCCAGTGGTCAAGGCGTTCGCCTTGTGACTCGGAGGTCATGGGTTCGATTCCCACTGGGAAGCATACTTTGTGAAAAGCTGTTTCCAGTCTGGATAGGATATTGCAGGCTTGAATCACCTGATTATCCAAAAAGAAAGATGATTCCGTGTTTCGGAAGGCACGTAAAACTGTGGGTCCCGAACGCCACCTAGCGTTTGATCATCAAACTATCCAAGGATTGGTTCCTGGTTTGCCCTTTGGGCTGTGGAGGTCAGACGGCAGTCGCTCTGTGTAAAAACCAGTAAAATCTCCTTGGTTCGGTAGCGGACCCTGGGCTCTGAAGCATTACTGCTGAGGATGCAACCGGGAATACGTGAGGATGATGATGGAGTACTAACAACAATAAAATACCTACTTTTTATTTGTATTCAGATTATAAAATAAAATAACGACTTCTGGTGTCTTGACCACAACTATGTAACCCCCCCTGGCACCAAAGGTGGCTCTGCTCTTCCCACCAAGAAGCTTATAGTCAACGAGTCGCATCTAAAGAGGATTGAACTTGTGCCTCAAAAACGCACAGCCAGTGCCTAAAAATCTTTACAACCACCGTTTTTTGAGAAATTAAATAAGTCGCAAACTGAGGGTACTTTTTAAACGACTTAAAAAAATTAGGAGGTTACCAATTTATCGGAATGTTTTATGTTTTTTATGTTATATTTATTCACAGACTAGCTTTTGCCCGCGGCTTCGCTCGCGTAGGGGTGTAATTTATCAAAATCCTTTCGTAGGGGATGTCTAAGTCATAGTAGCTTTATGCATGCAAAGTCTCAGCCCGATCGGTTTAAAATTGACAAAGTTTCATACAAACTTTCATCCCCTATTTTATCCCCTTGGGGGTAGAATTGATCAAAATTCTTTCTTAGCGGATGCCTACGTCATAACATCTACCTGCATGCTAAATTTCAGCCCGATCCGTCCAGTGGTTTGGGCTGTGCGTTGGTAGATCACTATGTCAGTCAGTCCTTTGAGTTATATATATTTAGATTACTCGAAGACGCCTGGGCCAATTTGGAAAAATCTTCTTTTTTTTTAAAGGGCATACTTTCAAAAAAAAAGAAGATTTTTCTTTGTTGAAGATTGATGGTCCCTTAGAATATTGTTAAAATCGGTTGTGTACTTTGGTGCTGAAGTCGGATTTCTTTTAGTTTAGAAAAATGTTAGGAAGAGTTTTGTCTTTGTTATAAAGGATGATTAAGTACCATAAACCATTAAAGTTTTGTTATTTCAGCATAATAAATTACTGACCAAAACTATTGTTAAAATTAGGGACGATTGCCAGCGGCTTCCATTCCTCTTGAAGTTTTGAGTTAACTAAGTTAGATAATAAATAGATGCTTTGTCTCTTAAAATCAATACAAGATACATTTTTGAGAGGTTTGTATCGTTTTGAAATTAAATCCTTTAACCAGCTTATTCACCATTATCACCATCATCATTTCAGCCTCACAACGTCCAGTGCTGGACACAGGCCTCTCCCAAAGATTTCCAAAATTACCGATTTAGAGCGGCCTATATCCAGCTCTTTACAGCGACCTTGGTTAGGTCGTCTGGTCGCTTGTCGGGACGTGATCACCATTCGAGAACCTTTTTACCCCATCGGCCATCTGTTCGTCGCGCTATGTGTCCCGCCCACTGCCACTTCAACGAGGTAATCCACTGGGGTATGTCAGTTCTATTCTGGCTTTTTATTCTTTTAGTATTATAGACTGAGAGGTACAGGATTTTTTGTAACGATCATGGATACTTAATAGATTCAGGTGTTACTTTGCGGAAGTCAAAGTTACATACTACATGATTTGAATTACTTTGTGCAATTCCGCCACCAGTTAGTTCATGCAAACTATTGCCGGCCGGCGCCCACCCACTACTGTTAGTCCCAGCATACCTGCCACCAACAGCCCGTGTGCACCCGCCACCAACAGCTGATGCATGCTCCCTCCGATACTGCTGCATCCGCTGCGGCTGCAGCAATATCGGACACCGCATACGCGACACGTGTTTCGCCTCTCCACGAGGCATCTTCAGGCACCAAACAAGTTGTTGATCGTTCGGCAGTCAAGCGTCGAATGATAAAACTACACCGTATTGCCATCCTTTTATACTGTTAGAGAAGAGGGTGGGGGAGCGGAGTTGCCCGAACTTTCTATAGTAAAAATATTTAATAAAGGGGAATTATTTACCTCAAGCTGTTTATTTATTAATTGAATATTAGATTTTTTAAATTTATTTATTTCTAGTTGCTCCCAAATACTCAATTTTAACCCTTTTTCTTCGGTGTGTAATATTTTGTACGTATTATTTGATGATAAATTATGATTTTTGTCAAGAAGGTGTTCTGCAAAATTTGACCTTTCTGGGTGTTTGTTCTTATACGCATTTATGTGTTCATTATATCGAGTTTTAAAATTACGGCCGGTTTGTCCAATATAAACTTGTTGACAACAATTGTCAACAAGTTTATATTGGACAAACCGGAAATTGTATCCGCAACGTGCTTCGTCAAAATTTTTACAGTTGCTCAGTTATTAATCTACAACACTGCTTCGTCAAAATGGTCAAAACCGGCTAAGTGCGAGTCTAACCCGCGCACGAAGGGTTCCGTACCATTATCTATAAAAATCAAGTTTGTTGTTTGAGAGCCTAACTTAAATATTTATTTTATTCTGTTTTTAGAATTTGTTGTTATAACGGCAATAGAAGTACATTCTCTGTGAAAATTTCAACTAGCTTACACGGTTCATGAGATACAGCCTGGTAGCAGAAAGACGGATGGAAGGACAGCGGAGTCTTAGTAATAGGGTCCCGTTTTCGCCCTTCGGGTACACTACTCGGGAACCCTAAAAACTGTATCCGCATAGTGCTTCGTCAAATTTTTACGTGACTCGTTAGTAATCATTTCTTTTCCCAATTAATTCCTTTTGGTATACTTATTTAATTAAATTTGCACCACATCTACCATATATTTCTGCTACGTCCCAAAGGTAAACTGGTAGACAATGCGTTGAACCTTTTGTACTATATAAGCTTAAGATTTAAAGTGCAATAAATTAAATAAATAAAATAATCTGCAACACGCTTCGTCAATATGGTCAAAATACTGTATCCGCAATGTGCTTCGTCAACATTTTCACAGTTAGTTAATTATCTGCAACACGCTTCGTGAAAAACAAAAAAAAAAATTTAAGGACAAGTAACTAACTTTTTTCTTATAGACAGATTTATATTTATGGCCGCTCATTGGGCCTCACTTTTCAGTAATCTATCGCTCTCCCGATTACCCCGTAATCAGCTGGCATTGTCGGAATGTCCCTAATGTGCAGTAATCCGGCGGAAGATTGCCCACTATCTCGGAGTGCGGTCCTATTCATTGCTTTCAGCAGGTCTGCTTTGTGTCCAGTTTTTAATTTATCACTCAAATAGGCCTTCTGTATTTCCATTACTATTATGTAGCAGTGTAGGTTATACTTCTTTGTAGTGAAACTTGATAGTAAGTTAATTTATCAGTATTCATTTATTATTTTCAAATTCATGTCTTCTTCTTCTTGACGACCTCCGTGGCGTAATGGTCAACACGCTAGACCGCCAATCTGGAGGTTCTGGGTTCGATACCCAGTCAGGGCAAGTTAGAAAATAGCCTTTTTCAAATTGTCTTGGGTCTTATCTATATATGTATATATATATATATGTATTAATCATAAAATATAGTATCGTTGGGTTAGTATCCCATAACACAAGCTTAAACTTACTTTGGGGCTAGTTCAATCTGTGTGATTTGTCCGTATATATTTATTTATTTATTCTTCTTGTTTTAAGAGCTGGGTTCTTGTTGGTGGAGTACTTTCCGTGTCTAATCCTCCTCCGCCAAGTTCATAACCTCTTAAGAATCCCCTTACCCTAGACTTCTCCATACAAACGTAGTCTAGCTTTTATTTTGAAATGACATGTGAGATTTCGGCAATATTTTGTAATTTTAAAGAAGTACCCATCAGTATGGAAAACTTCTACACTCTCATATTTTCTTTCAAGTTTATATTTGACTGTTGAAAACTAGTTATATGCCTAGATAATATCTAGGCATATAACTAGTTTTCAACAGTCAAATCTACCTATCTATATAAACCTAGATAATATATTATCTAGGCATATAACTAGATTTCAACAATCAAATATAAACTTGAAAGAAAATATGAGAGTGTAGAAGTTTTCCATACTGAAGGTCAAATATGATATAATCGACTCCCCGTTTTGGTATCGAAAATATACCTACATTATAACTATGCGCGCGGCGACCACTTCGAAGGGGAAATTCAGTTTCATGAATCGTTTGTCTAAAGTAATAAGAATGAAATTGGCTTTTCTTAACATAAAGTAGATATTTCTTTGAATTTATTATCTGAGTAAAACTTCTGTACGTGAGTACTAGTACTTATTCAGTGCCATGGGCATCGGGGAGGCTGACATTGCATGGTTTAGTACCAGATTCCCTTTTGCCGTGATCGCTCGTCAAAGTATTCATTCCACAACAGTTTGTAACTGTGTTTGATATGTATTTGTAAAGTTTATCTTAGTGAGTTGCACCACCGTCTTTGTCTTTCTCACATTCCTCTCCATCCACTGGTTGTCTGGACAAGATATAAGCGATAAGACCGCCCATTGTGCTCATTTAAAGTAAAATTATTTATTTATGTTACTATTTTTGGTGTGCAATAAAGAGTTATCTATCTATCTGCCTACCTACTTATTTATGAACTTTTATTATTACAGAGAATACCACTCCTTTTAGCTTTAAACTATGGAATGACCACTTGGCACGACATGTACATCGTTAAGCGATTTTCCAAGAATCACGTAATACTCACTTGTTATAACATTAAGTAGGTAAGTAATTAAACATAATTATATGTTTTATTAAAGTCTTATACGGAAAAAGTTTTGGAACCGTATTATGTTATGTACTTATTTCAAAAGTATAATCATCATATCAGCCACAGGAAGTCCACTGCTGGACATAAGCCTCCCCCAAGGATTTCCAAAATGACCGATCGGAAGCGGCCTGCATCGAGCGCTTTCCTGCAACCTTGCTCAGGTTATCTGACCTTCTTACAGGTGGAAGTCCTACGCTGCGCTTGTGCGCAGGTGGAAGTCCTACGCTACGCTGCCGGTACGTGGCCGCCATTCGAGAACCTTTCTGCCCCATCGGCCATCGGTTCTTCGCGCTATGTGCCCTGCCCACTGCCCCTTCAATGAGCTAATTGAATAAATGTATTAATTAACTTAAATACTACCCTTTTATTCATTAATATTATATATGCACTAATATGTAACAAAATTCTGTCTAAAAGTTTAGGCTTGGCATAACTGTTTTCATACTAGTTACAAAAAATGTAAGCGAGAGACAGAAAAATATGTCAAAGAATGACATCCCACGTAACAGCCATAACTTGAACTATTTGTGGCAGAAACAATGCGCTACATCACGCCCCAGCGACCACTTGTCACCAGCAGTGGTACGACGCAACAATCAACCTTAGGTTTGCACGGTTAATGGTTACGTTGACCCATGTTTTCCATACTGTACACCTAAATTCATAAAATTCGTATGCAAGAAACATAAAAATATTTCAAAGATTAACATCCCTCGTAACAGCCATTAGTTGAACTATTTGTAGCAAAAACAATGCACCATACATTTCTCCCAAGCAACCACTTGTCACCGGCAATGGTACGATGGGGCAATCAACCCTAGTTGGCATATTTACGTTGTTCCATGTTTGCCATACTGCACACCTAAATTCACAAAATTTGTTGGCGAGAAACAGAAAAATATTTCAAAGATTGACACATCCCACGTAACAGCCATTAGTTGAACTATTTGTAGCAGAAACAATGCGCCATACATCACGCCCCAGCGACCACTTGTCACCGGCGGCAGTGGTGTGACGCGAAAACTAAGCGTTCCCGCCGAAAGTACGTGACCTTAATGTATATCAATCCGAATGATTTATACACGGGGGATCTGTAAAATATGATATAAAATAAACATTGACAACCAAAACGATGAAATACGACGCAGTGCTGTGATTTAAGGGCGTTTCGCGAGATTTTACGACGTCGTAAAATCTGCTAGCGCCACCGACAAAGCGCACGTAGCGTACAGATTTGACAAAATGGGCAAAACGGGCAAAATGGGCGAAACAGACGGCGGACATTTATTTGTTCGCTAGTTTTTGTAGGTTTATGGACTAGTGCCAAGTTTATGGCGGACGTTCCGTTTGACGGAATGGAGACTTCATTTGGTGTTTGAAAGTTCTTGAAAAGTGTAACTTTGTACTTTTTTACTTTTACTATTGTTTGAATTAGGCTGCAGTAGCTTGGAGTATTTCTCGTATTCCTTGTCGAGTCTTCAATGTATTGAATAGTTATCCTATTTTCATTCAAATAGGATAAAAAAAATATGCAATTTATTAGAATAAGTGAAGAAGAGTATCAAAGAAATAAAAAAAAATGTGATTTGTAAATGTTTCTGATACGTACTTTTTACCAAAACACGAGACAACTAGCTGCTTTACTCTTGAAGATTTTACCTGAAACAAAATTACATACAATTCAGGAATAGTAGTTTATCGATACAAGTGTGGTAAATAATAAATTGTTTATAGCAGGTGAGGCGTGTAGATATCATGGAACCGAGACGGGTAATGTAAATACACACGTGTGTCGTGGGTGTCATACCATGTTTTTCAACACATTTGACGACCTCCGTGGCGTGGTGATCACCATGCTAGTCCGCCACCCAGGGGTTTCGGGTTAGATCCCCGGTCAGGGCAAGTTGGAAAATGGCCTTTTTCAAATTGTCCTGGGTCTTGGATGTTTATTTATATATATTTATTTATCATAAAATATAGTATCCTTGAGTTAGTATCCCATAACACAAGTGTCGAACTTACTTTGGGGCTAGCTCAATCAGTGTTATCTGTCCCTATATATTTATTATTTTGAATATTGAAACGCATGAAACAAAAAAACTTATTTGTAATTTCAAAATGTAAATTTTACAGAAGTCCCATAACCAAAGAACAAAAAAAAAACCTATATCTTTGCCCATAACAATCTTAATTTACATATATTTTGCTTCCTTTACTAAATCATGTCACGCTCAGACTTTTTTACTTCAAACGCTCATAAATAAACACTTATTACAAAAATACCTCACCTACCTTTTCACGTGTGTATAAAATATCAGCGTTACATTCCTAACCCATCTCCCAAACATCGTTAAAAGTTGGAGTAAACATTTACCTTACTATCAAAGTCAAGTCAGCCGTAAGCGGTAAATGAGCCGGAAAGGCAACGATCTATAATACTATGGAAACTAAAACTGAACTTGAAGGGCCGGCGCACATATGGCGAAGCGCAGCGCAGAGCATTTTTCACTGTCAAACCATTATAGACTTTGCCCTCTTTGAAATAATATCCAAAATCATACTTACGCACACATGGCGAATTTCGACTAGGCTATAAGTGTTGTGTTGATTGATTTTGGATATTATTTCAAAGAGGACAATTTTGATAATAGTTTGACAGTGAAAAATGCTTTGCGCTGCGTTTCGCCATATGTGCGCCGGCCCCTAAAATCAAAACTGGTTAGGTGGCAACGCCCGAAAACTGGCACTAGTCGTCAGTTTACTATTTTTTATTATAAGAAATGGTTATTTGGCACAGTCGATTTTGTACAGTGCCACACTTTACCACTTTCCTAAATTAGTAATGGTAAACTTGAAACAATTGTACCTGTTTTTTTGTATGTATTTATGTAGATAAATAAAATTTATTATTTTAATTATTTAAGTAACTGTAATACTCCACCGAAAAGAACATAGTTCTTAAATAAATTGAGATGATGATACACAAATACAATTTATGACTATGAAACTAAAAAACAGTTAAGTATTTCTGTAATTTATACAAAATGTAATAAAAACCCTGTCCGATCCTTGTAGGAGCAACTCAGACCGTCAATATGAACAACTTTTCCTATGGGACCAATGCTTGAAACTCGAAAAGAAATCGACATTTTCATACAAAGGTGATCGGCAGGCCTGGCAATTTAATTAAAATGACGATTTTTCTTTATGTTTCAAGCATTGGTCCCATAAGAAAAGTTGTTAATATTGACAGTCTAAGTTGCTCCAATTAACTAAATATTGTATATGTTACCGGCAATTTGTTGAATTAGGACATTTTAACAATACTAGACTTTAGTGCCAGATTTAGATCGTGCGAGTTGCCACCTAACTAGGCTTGTTTCACTTTCCGTTTAAGTATCGAAAATATACCTACATTTTTACTATGCGCGCGGTGACCGCTTAAAAGAGGAAAATTCAATTACGTGAATCGTTTGTCTAGAGTAATAGGAATAGGTATCTAAACGAAGAGGTGAGGACTTCTGACGCGAGCTAAATTAAACCATTGCGCTAACCACATTAAGTAGATATTTCTTTGTATTTATTTTCTAAGTAAGACTTCTGTACTGAGTACTAGTAATTATTCTGTGACCTAACACAAAAGTACATTCAAATAGGCGGTACTTACCAAGTACATCACTCTTTCTGCTGAATTCGTTATAGACGTTGTCCAAATTGATAGATTACAGTCAAATCAGATACTTTTTTTCATCTCGTCATGTGACAGCGACAGTCATGACAAGCTTTTATATTGTTTCACCTGTCCTGTTGTCTGTCTGTCTGTCTGCAATCAAATCTTAAATTTGACCCACTTCTCGGTTTCCTATTGAGCTAAAATTTTGCACGCATACGTACATCGCGTCACAATGCAATATTATGATGACATGGAGCTGATATAATGATGGAGCCGGAAATGAATCGACGCAACCAAATTGGGTTGAGCTCTAACTTAATTGAGTTTGAGTTTGTTTTAGATAAAAGCTTGTTTTAAAAATATTTTCTTAAACAAATAATTATTTTTTATACAAATTTCGTAGGTCTATTTTGCTCGACGGTAATGCTTAAAGTTATCTCTTCCATAGCATTATAGTTCGCTGCAGAAAGGCAAGCGACTTACCTCTTACTAAACCTCATGAAGAGAGGAATAGATTGGACTAATCCTCATCACCCGAGCGTATTCCCGGTTACATCCTTAGCGGTAACGCCTCAGAGCTCGGGGTCCTCTACCTAACATAGGTGATTTGACAAGGTTACTGGTTTTTACACAGAGTGACTGTCGTCTGACCTCCGCCATCCAAAGGGTATAACAGAACCAATCCAAAAAAAATAGGTTTGAGCAAACGCTAGATGGCGTTTGGGAACCACAGTTTATACGTGCCTTCTAAAACACGGCATCCTCTTTCTTTTTAGATAATCTGGTAAATTAAACCTGGAATATTCCTAACTAGACTGGAAAGGAGTTTTCACGAAGTATGCTTCTCAGTGGGATTCGAACCCACGACCTCTAGATAACAAGGCTAATGCCTTGACCACTGGACCACAGAGGCAGTCAAATCAATGCACATTATCTCTTCCATAGTATTATAGTCCGCTGCGGAAAGGCAAGCAACCTCTGACCTCTGACCTTCATGAAGAGGGGGAATGGATAGAACTAATATGGTTGATAATATTACAAGCTTTTATTAAATAAGTTTAACAAAGATGAGAGAATAGATTAATATTTTTAACAAAGAAAAAAAACAACCTTTTTAATTTTCTCTCAGGAGTTTTTTCCATATCTCCAAAGTTCTCCATCATATCTTCACCAAATTATTATGGGACCAACTTAGTAGTAAAGGCTTTCAAATAAAAAAAATCATCAAAATCGGTCCATGGTTGACAAAGATATCGCGTAACATGCATACAAACAAACATACAACCTCCTACTTTTTTTAAGGCGGTTAAAAAAGAAAAAACTAAGAATTTATCAGCAGTTTCTCTTTCTGCGCAGACCGTACGAGCCGATCGAGGGATTGGGCGAAAATGCGAAATATGCTTATAAGCGATGCGGATAGCAAACCATCACTATTTTGATTCCTTTTTCCACCTCGTCCAACACCATCAAAGGCAGCACAAGTCTTGCTTAAGGCCCTCAGCTCTAACTATCCCGTTCGGGAAAAGGACGAGATAGTGAATCTGTAATTTCACAATTTATTTTAACTTTTTTCCAAATTACGCGATTCTTTTAGCTAAGAATTTTACAGTTAGCATTTGAACATATTATTTCAACAAATGACTTTTAAACACACAGATTTCAGTTGAGTAATGTCATTCATTACGCATATAATTCGAAATCGTGCTGTTTTACTTACCGCACAAGTGCGATATTTTTTTTTAATGTTTTAGGAATAAGATTCTATAATTCCAAAAATTCCTTAGGGGGGCCTATGTCCAGCAGTGGACTTCTGGTGGCTGATATGATGATGATGAATTCCTAAATAACGTACATTCTTTTTGGAACATAACATCTCTTTGCAGCCAACCTTCTCATATACGAAACCTTGTTTTACTCTAAACTAATTTATTTAAGTAAGTAAAATACTTGTAACAACACTAAAATAATTTTATAAATCTGTCTTGTTTAATATAATCTATTCATTTTTTAATAATAGTTTGGCTGTTGGCAGATTGGTTTCTGTGTTTCTGATATTACTTCAAGATCGCGCATGCGCGAATGTCTGAAGAAAGAAAAGTATACATGTGCGCGCCATATTTATAATTTTCTATTGCAAAATAAAAAAAAAACACAAATGTTAATAAATAATAGATACATAAATATATAGAGCCCAATTACACAAATTGAGCTAGTCCCAAAGTAAGTTCGAGACTTGTGTTATGGGATTTTAACTCAACGATACTATATTTTATAACAAATACATATATAGATTAACATCCAAGACTCAGGGCAATTTGAAAAAGGCCATTTTCCAACTTGCCCTGGCCGGGGATCGAACCCGGGACCTCTGGGTGGCGGAATAGCATGGTAACCACTACGCCACGGAGGTCGTTGGTTTTGTACGTTTATTTTTTGGGTCTTTAGGTCCAGGGCTCTTTTCCATGTATCTAAATTAAATAACAAAATTTTGAAGAATCTGACGACTCATCTGATATGAGGTTCCAAAATGAAAGCGAATTTACGTTTTTATGAAAAGTCTATAGGGTAATTGCGTTTTTAACCGACTTCAAAAAAAAGAGGAGGATATCAATGCGTCGTTTTTTTTTAATGCTTATTCACCGTGAACACGACGGAATACATAGCGCGTACATAATGGACATTCAATATGTATACAGTATATTTTTAAGTGAATTATTTACATAGAATATTAGAATAAGAATAAGATGTAATAGGCTTATATATGGAAAATAAAGATTATTTTGTGTTTGTCTTTTACTGATAGGTACCTTAGATCCAAGATAGGATAACTAGCCTTTGCTTGCTAAGAGAAAGTAACGTAAGATAGGTACACGTTAGAAGTGGGTACCTCATACCCACTTACATACATACAAGTAGGTACACTATTTTTGAAGATTAGTAAATTACACTTGCCTTAAAGTACATAAAGTATACATGGATTTATATATAAGGAAATAGGTCTGTATGAATGCCATGACGCTCGCTTTAACAATGAGAATCTAAGTTCCGAGTATTTAAAAGGCCCCCGCAGGCGAGGTGCGGGGCGCTGCGCGTATTCGAGGGGTATACTAGCGACTTTTCCGCGGCTTTCCCTCGGAAAAAAGAGGTCTTGGCATTCGTATAAATGTAGAGATGAATAAAGGATAACTTATACTTTACGCTGATATAAGTTTTATAATTGTAAAATACATAGCGTAAGGGATATAAGAGAAATTAAAATTTACAAGCTCGCGGGTAAGCGGGAGGCAGGGCATACGCTCGCGCAGCTATAAATATAGCGGGATCAGCCCGCCGAAATTAGTCCGTGAAATTTCGATACGACCGCGAGGAGCCCTAGAAGAAAGAATAAACCCTGAGAAGAAGCTCTGGCCTTCCCACTCTCCAAGGAATGCTGCGTATGAACTATACGGTTGTTTTACTGCCGTTAAGCCCACTTTACGAAGCTACCTACGAGCACCATTACACACTCACAGTCCACTGCTTGACACGGAACATCAGACCCGACGTGTGCAAACGGTTAACGTGTCATCTGAGCTCAATATCGAAGGCCGTCTCGGACACACCAATAACTCGAACACGCCTAGATCAACTTGGAAAAAATTTTTTTTTTGAAACGGCATACTTGTAAGGCAATCTCATATAAATTTTGAAAAAAATTATATCGGTAATAATATATAATATACTGCTTATTATAAGCTTGTCAGTTGCTCTGACACCAGGGACAGGGGTTTTTGGCGGGAAGTCAAGGGGTGCAGTTGGAGTTTGCTTTAAATTATTTTGCAAATTGATTCAAGTGGACTTTTTAATATTATATAAAATCGGTGTAGTTTAGTGTTATAAATGCTCATGCTGATGGACAATATGTAAAATGGTTAAAGTGGACACTCATAGTGCGGACTGTGGTGGGCGTCTTTAGGCGCCGTCCGCCACTCATTCGGCTATGAAAACCAGTGGACTCGTATAGATTTGTTGCCAGAAGCTCCCTTGAAGCAATCAAAGGACCTACACCAACCTTTGATTGTATAGTTAGGGTTAGGGTTAGGAATAAAGAAGTGATGAAATAAAGATGGGCTCTAAAGGACTAGTATCCAGAGCCGTAAAATAATAATTAAAAAATAAAACAACGTTTGCCAACCACACACGAAAAACAAACAAACTATAAAGTGATGGCATAGCAAAAGTAAATACTCGTATTACGAAGGAAACCGCATCTGTTCGGGGCAGCTTGCCAACTTAGCAGCTTGTAGACTCAAAAAGTTAATCAAACCTGTTGCACGTCAGCAGTAATATCAAGGAGCCAAGGGCGGATCCAGCTTTGGTGTCAGGGTGGGGGGTAACATAGTCGTGGTCAAGTCACAAGAAGTTATAATTTAATTTTTATAATCAAAAACTAGCTTTTGCCCGCGGCTGCGCTCGCGTAGGGGTGTAATTTATCAAAATCTTTTCTTAGAGGATGCCTACGTCATAGTAGCTTTATGCGTGCAAAGTCTCAGCCCGATCGGTTTAAAATTGACAAAGTTTCATACAAACTTTCATCCCCTATTTTATCCCCTTGGGGGTAGAATTGATCATAATCCTTTCTTAGCGGATGCATACGTCATAACATCTACCTGCATGCCAAATTTCAGCCCGATCCGTCCAGTGGTTTGGGCTGTGCGTTGATAGATCACTATGTCAGTCAGTCAGTCACCTTTGAGTTATATATATTTAGATGCAAGTAATAAAGCGGCCAAGAGCGAGTCGGACTCGCCCATGAAGGGTTCCGTAGCAGTAGTAAGTAGTTCGTTGTAGCTTGATCGATGTTTTAATAAACGTATTAAATAAAAACTGCTTACTAGATCTCGTTCAAACCGATTTTCGGTGGAAGCTTGCATGGTAATGTACATCATATATTTTTTTTTTTAGGTTTATCATTCTCTTATTTTTGAAGTTACAGAGGGACACACATTTTACCACTTTGCGCAAACTATTCTGTTTAGAAGAAAACAATATTTGAAATCTCTATATCCTTTTTAAAGACCTATCCACAAATACGCATGGGTTAAATGAAAAAAAATTTGAGTTTATTTATTTAATAAAATCTTTATTTACCAAAAAGGAACAAAAGGTGGACTTAATACTAATGCATTCTCTACCAGTCAGCCTTAAGGAAAAGCAGAAATAAATGTATGAGCGACAGGCGCTTAAAGATATACTATATTAGAAATATACACATACAATACACGTATATAAGTACATATATTTTATTAATATATACATTCACAATCATATATATACATAAATACATAATATAAAAACGAAACAATTTAAGGTTTCAGTTCTAAGTATGAGGAACCCGTAAAATTTACTGTTTTTTTTTCTATTTTTGTGTGAAAATCTTAATGCGGTTCACAGAATACATTTACTTACCAAGTTTCAACAATATAGTTCTTATAGTTTCGGAAAAAAGTAGCTGTAACATACGGACGGAGAGACAGACAGACATGATGAATCTGTAAGGGTTCCGTTTTTTACCATTTGGCTACGGGACTCTAATAAAAAGTAGCTACTATTAAGGCATGTAAGTACTTAGTGTACTTCAAATTACCTATATTTAAATAAATAAATATATACGGACAAATTTCACTGATTGAGCTAGCCCAAAGTAAGTTCGAGACTTGTGTTATGGGATACTAACTCAACGATACTGTACTTTATAACAAGTAGATATATAGATAAACACCCAAGACCCAGGACAATTTGAAAAAGGCCATTTTCCAACTTGCCCTGCCCGGCGATCGAACCCGGAACCTCTAGGTGGCGGACTAGCATAGTGACCACTACGCCACGGAGGTCGTCAAATAAGTATATTTAAATAACAAAATCAATTTTTCTTTTACGTCTACTCCTGACACGCGTTATCAATTCATTTACTTCAATGACGTGGAGGTAGTGGAGAAGTGCCAGTCAAATTATATATTAATAGAGGAATTTATTTACTATACGACATTTTTATTCCAAGACCAATGATAAGTCATCGTGTAAATACCAGGTCTATACGGGGTAGACAGAGCTTAGGGGACACTGGCTACGTTTAGCGTGATAAGACAGTACCGCCGATTTTCCCGCGCCGCCGCCGCCGTGAAAAACGGTCGGCGCGCCGAGTGCGGAATTTTTTTCTAATTTTAGTTAATAGATTCAGGTGTTATTTTGCGGAAGTCAAAGTTACATACTACATGATTTGCATTACTTTGTGCAATTCCGCCACCAGTTAGTTCATGCAAACTATTGCCGGCCGGCGCCCACCCACTACTGTTAGGCCCAGCATACCTGCCATCAACAGCCCGTGTGCAAGCACGCTTGACCGCCGAACGATCAACAACTTGTTTGGTGCCTGAGGATGCCTCGTGGCGAAACACGTGTCGCGTATGCGGTGTCCGATGTTGCTGCAGCCGCAGCGGATGCAGCAGTATCGGAGGGAGCATGCATCAGCTGTTGGTGGCGGGTGCACACGGGCTGTTGGTGGCAGGTATGCTGGGACTAACAGTAGTGGGTGGGCGCCGGCCGGCAATAGTTTGCATGAACTAACTGGTGGCGGATTTGCACAAAGTAATTCAAATCGTGTAGGTTCTAATTTTATTTTTAAATGTAAAGAAAATAAGTTTTTTCGACGACAAGAAAACCTTAATATCAAGATCTTTCATTTAAAATTGCTTTTCGGGCTAAGCATTTATTTTTTTGGTCAGGCAAATTGAAAACTCACGATAAAATTTAATTTTTTACTATTATGATGATCCAGAAAAAAATACGTGTCTCATTGATCACATCAACGTCAACAGCAGAACCAGACTCCAGTTCTGCATCTTCTGCAATTTTTTTTAGCAAATTTGGCACGAAGGTATAGCATTCAACTAGACAAAGAAACCTCAATTGAATGTAAATACTATCGATTGTATTGATACTATCGATAGTCCTATCGATATTGTGACTGTCTTTCGAGGTCACGATAGTATCGATAGACTATTGATGTTTTATACTATTGCTTGCAACACTAGTTCTAAGCGACAGAAAAGGATAGCAAAATAGAAAGGCGTGATTAATACATAATTCCGCCAGGCTCCCAAGCTCGTCGTTAAAATGCAACAACCAATGCATTTCAAAGAATTCATCAGAAAGTTGTGTCGCCTCGAGGCTCGACATATGCTACCTAAGTACAGTACCTACCCATTCTAAGTCTTGTGGAAGCCATGCTCTGTGCGTCGCCGCATTCAGGCGTAAAGTCGGCGCCACTGTGCCACAGAGTAGGAATAAATACAGAGAGTAAGCTTCCAATAGGATAGTATCCAACGTAAAAAAAAAACTTTGTAATCATAACGGGATTAGACGTCATAAAGTAATGTCACCAGCCATAGATCACGTCCTTTTTCAGTGTGTCTTAAAAATTTATTAATGCAGCAAAACTGATAGTAGGAGCGCTATTTGACTCCAAGAAACTATGACGTTACTACGTGTAACGTACGTACAAATCCCATCGACAACGTTTGTTGTGACGTTAAGAAAAAACAAATCTGATTTCACTTTGCATGGCATGGTCCAGCGAGTCGGAGGTCTCAAAAAAAATTTAAAAGACTAATTTATTGAAATGTAGAAATTACAACTTAATCTAAAAATGGAACTACGACTTATTACAATTAGAGTGCATGGGTCGAAGTGTGAAGCCCAAGTGGCCGAGGCGTCCGGTGACCGCGCGGGCGTTGAGTCTTGCACGTGCTGCTGCGTCGGCGCTTTACTTCACTTGTGCAATCCTAAACATCGGTGCCGTGTGCAACGATATGAAAGGTCAGCGGTATTCATATAGGACAATCCCGTAACACGCCTATTACATTTGTACTAAAGTTAAATAAATGAATAAATATCAGACAACAAAGAGAGGACTCAAATAACAGAGTTGTGGTATCTAGCACTACAGCATAGTAGAAATTTCATTTTGTTTATTTATGCCAGTAAATTATTATCTCATACAATTTCAGTCAAAAGCTCTGACCGTCTCACTAGTTTTGACTCAGAACTAGTGTAAGTGGCCGGTCCAGCCGTTATTAAGAAGGGTTTACAGATCAGATTTAGAAGGATTAAACGAATAAAATATACTGACCTATTTCTAACCTTAAATCAATTAATTACTTTACTGGAAAAGAAGCCCAAAAATCTTGAACTCTTTAGCATATCGCCTCTGTGGTTAAACGCCATGGAGCAAACACAATTTAAGACACAATGCGTTTAGTAATTGAAACATGCAAGCTTGTCTCGGGCAGGGTTGTCGACTGTTCAAATTAATCTAGTGGAAATCTTTGTTTCATAAAAATGATTTTATATATATTTTTTTAAATCTTTAATATAGTAGTTTATGATACAAGTGTGGTAAGTTGTTCATTACAGTTGAGGCGGGTTGACTCACAAGCGGGCGAAGCCCGCGCGTGTGTCTATGGAGCCGAGACTTGTGATGAACAATACACACGTGTGCCATACTACGTTTTTCAACACATTAGTGAGAAAAAAAATCTTCAATAATAAAACACTTCACACTTACAATAAATCTCGTTAAAGAAAATTATAAATATGGCGCGCTTACTTTATCTTTTTCATGCGCATTTCGCGCATGCGCGAATCTGAAGTGATACGAGAGACACAGAAATCAATCCACCAACAGCCAAATTATTAAAAAAAAAATGTTTAAATATTTTTAAACAGGGAAGATTTAAAAATTCATTTTAGTGTTGTTACAAGTATTTTAATTAATATATAAAATGGAATACTTTCAGTAAAAGAATGTTTTGGTATGAGTCTAGGCTGGCTGCATGCAGTTATTATATATTTAAAAAATAATATTCGATATTTTGGATTTATAGATTTTTATTCCTAAAACATCTAAAAAAAACACTTTACCGCACTTGTGCGGTAAGTAATATTTACCGCACGATTTCGAATGTGTGCGTAATGAATGGCATTACATAAGTAAAATCAGTGTGGTAAATAGTACTTCCGAGCTAATGTGTTGAAAAAATAATTTAACTACCATTTTGATTGCATAGGCTGATCTGGGAGAAAAAAAAAGTAGTATAGAGTGTACCATAAGCTTGTTATACAAGTTTATTTACTCGGAAAATTAAGAAAAAAAACGCTTTTCAAGCCACTATGGCTGAACCGATATGCATTAAAAACGCATTTTTTAATCTACGTTCTAATTTTATCCCTTTCATTTGATACCCCACTTGACTCAGGTATACCTCTATATCTTTTAAACCGCTAAACCGATTTCTATCAAATATTACTATCGTAAGAACCATGATTAAGTCAGCTTTTAAAGAAAAAAACCGCATTTAACACAAAAATCCGCATCAAAATTTGCAGATTAAGTCTAAGCGCTATGATGCCACAGGCAGACACATAGACACGTTAACTAATAACACCCCTCTTTTTCGTGGAAGGTTAAAAGTACAACGGCTAATAAATTTTTATACGTGCCAATGATTCCATAGCAAAGCAAAAAGCGTATGAATTGGAACATGCTTACACTCAAATACCGCACATCTTGGCAACACAACGACAGATTTGCTTGAAAATCTATAAGATATCATCATCATGAGCTGAGCGTATTTTCCCAGTTGAATCCTCAGCAGTAACTCTTCAGAGCCCAGGGTCCGCTACTTAAACCAAGGAGATTTGACGAGGTTACTGGTTTTTACACAGAGCGACTGCCGTCTATACTCCGCAACCCAAAGGGTAAACCAGAACCAATATTTTGATACTTAGATGATCAAACGCTAGATGGCGTTCGGGACCCACAGTTTATACGCGTCTTCGAAAACACGAAATCATCAGGTGATTCAAGCCTGCAATATCCTAATCAGACAGGAAACAACTTTTCTCAAAGTATGCTTCCCAGTGGGATTCGGACCCACGACCTCCGAGTTACAAGAAGAAAACCTTGACCACTGGACCACGGAGGCAGTCACTATTAGCTATGTAGAACTATATTCATCGTTTTTCCATCAGTTTCATATCAAAGATACTTAAGGGGATACCAGAATTTCCCGGGCTCCAGTGCCGTCCCCATTTGAAATAAATCATTTGATAGGAAACAGAGACATCATTTAAAATTTTGTCTTGACCAGGCACTAGATAACTCATCAAACTATTTTATGAACTACTGTTTACAGTTCAAAGTGAACGTGAAGCTTATTGCAATTGCAATAAGCTTCACGTTCACTTTGAACTTGCTAATTAGCAATAGCAATTGCGAAAAACATCCACTTTTGGCGTATGTGCGTAGAAAAGCTTCATAATTCACAATCTCACTTCAAACTGTTAACAGTAGTTCATAAAATAGTTTGAAGGGTTATTTATTAGTGCCTGCTCAAAACAAAATTTTAAATATGTCTCCGTTTCCTCATCATCTGATTCAATCATCAAATGATTTATTCTAAATGAGGGCAGCACTGGACCCCGGAAAATTCAGGTAGCCCCTTCCCCCATGGTTAAACAATCATACATACATGGGATGGACTTAAAGAACTTCGCTCGCTTGTTCAAAAAGAATCGACATGTGACATGGTAACCCTACGGAGATTTACCGGCCACTGCCTCGAACAATAATCCATTAAATTTTTATAATCCCTGCAGACAATGGCTGATGACTCACTTGTGCGTAACGCTTTGTTTTTAAACAAGACATTTGTGAACTCAATCAGTCTCAAACAATTACCTTGCACGCTCAACTTAGCCATATTGTTTAAGGTACTTAAAAAAATATATATATCTCCCCTTAAGGGGCGACCTGAATTTTTCAGGGTCCAATCAAAAACGGCCACTTTTAGTTAATGTGCGTAGAAAAGCTTCACGTTCTCACTTTAACCTGTATACTTCATAAAATAGTTTGAAGGGTTATTAGGGCTTGGCCAAGACAACATTTAAACGATTTATCCGTTTCCCTTCAACAAATTTATGTCAAATAGAGGCAGCACTGGACACTAAAAATTTTCATGTATTCCCTTAATAATTTGTGAGAAAATAAGTAAGGTCTGGCGGGCCTATGCTTTTGGGCTTCCAAAATAATAGAGTCAACTTAACACCAATTTAATTCAATTCTATCATCTTCATCATATCAGCCACAGGAAGTCCACTGCTGGACATAGGCCTCCCCCAAGGATTTCCAAAATGACCGATCGGAAGCGGCTTGCATCCAGATTCAATTCTATAATATCTCTTAATAATCGTCACTTTGTTTTCTTGCATAATGTTGACGTCAAATAGTCACTTACAGCTAAGTTTACTGTCACTTCTGAGTCTAACACACGGTTTGAACCGTGTCCATGTCCGGTCGTCAGCTAAATATGGGACACTTGGTCTCGAACCGTGCTGTTAGGGGACGCCTTTTGGTATAAGAGTTCACCCTAACAATAATGTTTTTTAATTATTTATAATGGTTCGTTTGGGAGCTGGTAATCACACACCCGAATTGGTTAGTATAATATTTAATTTACACACTGCACTATACACTAAACTTCACAACTGAATGGTCTTTTAAATGGTTCGTAAAATACAGGTTATAAAATGGTAAAAAATGGTAAAATCACTACTGGTTATACGTAATAATGGTTAAATGGTTTGAATACGCGGTAATGATTGTCGCAGATCGGCTGGTAGTTGCGTACTGACTTTGATTTGGGATTAATTCGACTTATTGAATTATGCTGACCGCGTGACATACTTAATAATGAGGAACTTAAACTGTTCGATTGCGTAGCCTCGAACACGTGCTCTAAACAAGCTCAGCCGGAGCCCCGGTCCGGGTAGAGACTGCCTTATGTGATAGGTCATCGAACTACCTTAAACTGCTGACATACACCAAAAAAGCTAATCTTCTTTCTTTTTTCAACCTTTCTCCACCCACTGTTGTGTAGGTCTTGTCATATGCATGCCATTCTCTTCGATCTTCAGCTTTTCCCATGCAGGTCCCAAAAAAACTAAAAGCCCAAGGTAATACCCATCAGTGCTAATGTTGCTGACGTCACTTTATTTCCCTAAGATAATTCACGACGGCCGTAACGGTCGATCATAAAAATAATGACTAGTAGTAATAGGCAATTAATATCTCACAGGTGGGACGGTCCTTTTATTGCAGCCATTTGCACTGCGACAGGTTAATCATGCAGTGACCATAGACTCGTTAGTAATATAGATCGGAAAAAAAAAACAAAAAGAAAAAAATCGTACTTTATAAATGAACTAGGAGACACACTGAGGAGCTCAGTGGCCCGGTGGAGTGCGCATTACTAGTGCTTTTTGCAAGTAAAGTGACGCTTGGATGGCTGACCACAAGTGGCATAAAAATTCTCGAGCTCCTCCACGTACGGCACGTATAAGCTGTTGATCACGGCAGTCGTCACGTAGTTATTAGCCTTTAGGCAGCCTTAAAATCTGACATAGGTTTTGGCCACTTACACACACGAAGAACAAACAATTACCTACCCTTAAAGTTCCAACAGCAGTATGCCTAGGATGCAGCCAGTGATATCATGCTCGGATGAGAGAGGAATTCTTGTTATAAATAATTAATTATTATATTTTTTAATACCATATTTATATTATCCTTTCATAAAATCCTTAAATTCGATACACGAATTAAGGGTTTTGAAATTTTAACAAATAAAAAAAAAATTTGTGGCAATAAATTTTGAGGGAATAGCAAGCACTCGTCCATACAAAAAGGGAAAACGTTTTTCCTAAATGTTATCTGATTCTAATGATTTTTTAGTATGTTATTTACACAATAAAAGAGCAGGTATATAGGTTTAAATTTTTCAAATTTTGCTTTTCTCAAACATGCTCGGAAATGTAGGCAAAAGTAGTAGTAAAAAGAAGACACGAAGTTTGTAATTCTTGGCTCGTGCATTACTTTGCTGGACTAGGCCAGGAAAGGAGTTTCAAAGTTCATTCCTGGCCGCTGCTCAAAACAAAAAGACGAATAAAATGTATTCAGAATGACAAGACATTGAAGTTTCAAATGACAATTCTGTTTTTACATTTAGCAAAGACATTAAGCGTTTAATTCCATAACTTGTCACACAGCCAATTGCTAGCACATAATAACAAAATGCACACTTCGGGCATTATTTATTGTTATTTATATTCTAATGACCATAATTTTATTAATATAATGTTGTTATAAAATCACATGAAAATAAGCTTAATTTTTATTTCGATAGAAAAAAAAATCTACGGTATTACAATTTTTTGCGTAAAATATGACCTGGCTGTATGGGCTATGTTTCCTTTGCACCAAAACGCGGGAAAGTAGATTTTTTTTTCTTTATAAGTACGAAGATACTCTTTGCAGCAAACATTAATTGCTTTTGGTAAATATTTGCATATTTCTGGTTACTACTTGCCATGTCCGTAAAAATTTACAATAAACTCCCTGAAGACATTAAAAATATAGAAAATGACAAAAAAAAACTGCAGCTCATTAAGGAAGTACTGATTAATAAATGTTATTATACTCTTACAGAATATATAGATGATAAACTTTTTACTAAATAAATTATATACATAATCAATGAATAAATCAATAATCAAATAAAATATAAACACCTATCTTGAACTTGACTATTAAAATACACCTGACAATATAATTAAAATATTATAATAAAATTAATCATATCCATTAGCATCCAAAATATAATTTATTTGCATGATTTAATATATAACAATTTTAAGATAAAATAGCCCCTCTCCTATTGCAGCGCCCGTCAGGGTCCTTAATTGGTTCTCATTTTATATTAAACACCACATGTATGTACAACATTAAGGAAGCAATAAAGGATTGAATTGAATTGAATTGAATTGAATATTTCTGGTTATTTCTTTAATGATTTCCTCACATTTATTGAAAAAAGCACTAAACATGCTTCGGCGGGAATGGCATTGCCGGACTCGTAATTATTGTCAAGGCCTCGCTGACGCTCGGCCGTGAAAACTACTCGTCCGTCAACGCCATCCTTCCCGTCCTCTGCAGTAATGTACTATTAATTAAAAACAGAAAAATCTTTGCAATTTTTAAAAAAGAAATCCTTTAAACCTAATTTTTTATTGTGTCAACAATATATTAAAAAATCATTGAGATCACCTAACGTTTAGGAGTGGAAAACTAGAATATACTTCCTTCTTCACAAATTTTCTTCCAAAAAATCGACTCACAGGATAACTCTGCGCATACCCGAAAACGGTCGGTTTCGCAGGGATAGGCCCAGAAAGTGTTGGTGCGATGACTTGGATGCTTTCCACCGTGATTAGTCAGAACTAGCTCTGGTTATGGAAAAAGTAAGAAAAATGGTAGAGACCTTTGCCCAGCATTGGGACAGTACAGGCACAGGTATGGCACTTCAGAGAAGCGGAGTATTATTTTTGCCCACACTACTACAAACGAAACTATACGTCCGAGCACACGGTAATGTGTGTGTGTGTTCGCCCGTAGCCGCCCGCTCAACACCACCGACAAGGCGAGAATGGGGGAGAGGTGCGAGGACGGGGAACAGAGACGCATATTATGCGGAACCTTAGGAGATTCCGTTCTATATGACACATACATTAATTAAAAAAAAATCACTGAATTTCAAGACAAATTTAACGACACCTTCCCAGCTAAAATCAAAACTTCTCTGATCCATTTGTATAGCAGTCTATGTTAGCCTGCCACAACATATACTGGCAACTCCGGTCCAGCGTTATTGAAACATTTTCTTTTATGGTCATAAATGTAAGCTTTTACACAAAACTAGTTTGAAGGTAAATTAATTTATTTTATGAAATTTTACAGTACCAAATAATAAGGTGAAGCTTACAATTTTAATATTTTTAAGTAAGACTCCGCTGTCCGTCTGTCTGTCACCAGGCTGTATCTCAGTTGGAATTTTCACAGATGATGTATTTCTCTTGTCGCTTTAATAACAAATACAAAAAACACAATAAAAAAATTATTTAATACTATATAAAAACTCCTATTCAATAAACGTAATTTTTATATATTTTGGCAAGGAACCCTTCGTGAGTCCGACTCGCACTTGGTTGGTTATTTCTAGCCATTTAGGCAGTGGCGGATTTACCAATAGGCTGAGTAGGCTAAAGCCCATGACGGCACATTTGGGGGGGCGGCAAATTTGAGGCCAATTGCACCCTCTCTATCGAGATGGTAAACAGGTGCTTCTAGATATGATATTTCAGTGAACGCAGCTTAGGGGCGGCAAATATCCTACTGGTGGCACATTTCGCAGGGCAGCAAATTTGTTATGATATTTCATAGAACGCAGCTTAAGAGCGGCAAAATATGAATAGAACTCCTGTCCGAAACACGAAATTATTGGAACGAAGTTCCTTACGGCAGGCTTGGAGGAGATAGGGATTTTGCTGCGCGACCGAACTGAAAAAAATGTGATAGTAAAACCGTAAGGATGACCTCGTTAAATAAAACCATTAAATGAGACGTGCGCAGGCGCGACAGTCGTATACACAAGCGAGTAGTGTATAATACCTTTGAGCACGATTTTTCTTTTGCAAATTGTGTCGATTCTACATTAGCCGAAGGAACTTCGTTCCTACCTGGTGTCCCACGACACCACATTTCTTTTCATATTTTTTTTTCGGTGACTAAACCGTGCAATATCGTAACTGGACTTGAAACAACTTTTGAATGGAATTCGAACCCACGATCTCCAGACCACAAGGCTTATGCCTAGACCTCTGAACAACGGAGTAGTCAACAGTAAGTAGTGCAAATCAGGGATGTTACGAATGTCAAACTTTCTACATGTATGTTTAGGCTGCGAATGTAGACATCAAGTATTACAAAAAATATACATGTTAATTAATAATCAATCATTTTTATTATTTAAAAGAGAAAAACATGACAAAATGTATTGACATGACAGACATGTTAGTAGTCAAAGTCAGTATTTATTGAGAAGCATTTAGAATTCGGCATGAACTGTTTTCAAATGTGTTCGCAAAGCAGAAGTTGTGCGCCCAACTGTCAGTACTGTCTGAGAGAGAGAAAGAAAGAGAGAGAGAGAGAGAGAGAGAGAGAGAGAGAGAGATAGAGAGAGAGTCAATGTCGCCGTTTTAATTCAACTTACTTGTTTCGCATTGAACTACTTATTAATTTTTGGCTTTCCAATATTTTGTTGAACAGTTATCAAGTTTATCATTCCTTATCATCTTAGTTTCGGACAAAGGGATTGGTTGAAGAAGACCACTACTTGCTTCTGATGAAGGAAAATATTATGAGGAACCTGCTCACTAATTCACTGATGTGTTATAATGAAGGAAAATAATAATCAGCATTTACAACGTGCGCGGGTAAATGCTGATAAAATGACAAATTTTACGTTCTCACTTCGCCCATACCTTCATGGAAGTAGTACTTCGTCACTTCTTATTCTAAAAAAATATCTAAATTCGTTTCAAAGTAATTTAATTTCGCTCCAGAGTCCAGTATCAAAAGCGTCCTTAAACCTGGAGACGAAATAGATTTAGAATTGGCTCCGGATTAGGAACAAGCCCGTGATTGATCCACAAACAAACCGTTCGTTAGTCGGAGAGCCAAGTGCCGAATACTTTTCAGCGTTTCGTAATTGGGGGAAATTGTAACTATTCTCGGCTCCCTGTGATTGCGCATTGTCTGTACCTGCTGCCGATATTTTGAGAATCACCATGTTGAGGGGTTAGTTTTCTCTATTAATTAGATATAAACCCTCTTTTTCATAAAAAAAATCAAACGCTTGTTAATCCTATTTTAGTTAAAACGTGTTTGGTCTCGTCCTATGTCAGATATTGAAAAGTGAGATAACGAAAAAATATATTACAACTAAAATTGACACCAAACGTTTGATGTTTTTTAATGAATTATAGGGTTAGAAAGTTGAACATTATTTTTATTCAACTGCGCCAGAAGGAGGGATATGTTTTTCGAGTGTATATATATTTATTTGACACGAACTGTTGCCTAAAGGGCTTGTCGCCGATAAGGTGGCAATTTTTTACACCATATCGGCGACAAGAGAACCCTGAGAATTTCACACTTAATTAATAGGGATGTGGACTGGTTAAGTATTATATTGTTTGATTTACTTCGTCCATACTTACCCATATTTTTTCGTTTTGCAAAGTAGTAATAATTTACAAAGATAAAGCGCTTCGAACTGGACGGGACTGGTCAGCTCGGCTTCGCGTTTTTTTACTTCTTAATATTTTTTATTACGCAATTTAAGTTTGTTTACTTGTTCGCAAGCATTACATGTTATAATGTGTCAACATTGTATTATATTATAAGTATTTATTAATTAAAAGACAATTATAATAATATGACAAAGCCCTTCTGGCGTGTAGGCGACCAATACTGTGAAAATGAGTTTCTTTCGGCGTTTCTTCTCAGCAGTGGTCGTTACGAAGCGCTGGTATCGGTAGCTTTTCTTTAAAAATAAATTAAATTTTAATATAAAGTATGTTATACTTATTGACATGTATAAGTGCCTGTAAAGGTCTAATTACTGAATAAACATTTTAAATCTTTAAAGTTTCGGTGTGGGGGTGATTTACGTCACCTTTGGTGAAAAATCGAAGCTGATTGTGACGTCACGCGAAATTTAAATGTGTATCTTCGTCATTATTTGCTAGTAAGAGAAAAAATAATATGTATATCATATTTTTTAATAATCTATCTAATGAGCAATAATTTTTTGCCAACATCCCCGCCCCGACTGTGTTGCATTTGAGGCATGCTGCTTAGTAAATAAATAAAATAAATAAATAAATAGGGACAAATTACACTGATTGAGCTAGCCCCAAAGTAAGTTCGAGACTTGTGTTATGGGATACTAACTCAACGATACTATAATTTATAACAAAAACTTATATAGATAAACACCTAAGACCCAAGACAAATAAAGGCCATTTCCCTACTTGCCCTGACCGGGGATCGAACTCGGATCCTTTGGTTGGCGCACTAGCATGGCGACCACTACGCCACGGAGGTGGTCAATGTTTTCAGTTCATTCAAATATTTGATTTAGCCCTCCTAACGATACTATTACAACAATAGTACTATTGACCTTTAGCCTGTTTATTTCACTACAAAAATGAGCTTGACTATTTTTCTCTCTACAAGCTATATGATTAATTCTAATTCAGGCATTTCATTGCGTCCTTCATTATAAACACCCACTGTGGTCGTATTTGCAAGCTTGGTATCCAGAAAACGTACCCAACCCACAGACATACAAAGGGAAGCAGACCAAACTTTACATACTGAGAACGCGGGGCAATTTTTCACTCTTAGCTTATTTTCAATTGCATAAATAATATATTTATAAACAGTTATTTTGGGTGTTTGTATTCTAAGTGCTCTATCACATTCATAAAGAATATTACTTTAATATTCTTGTTTCAAATATTACCAATTATGATAAAGAAAATAAAAAAAAACGAATGTAGCTAAAGTGTAAATTCATGGCACGCGGCATTCTTGGTATTACGCAATAATGTTTAGTCTGCTTCCCTTTATATGTCTGTGACCTAACCCTAAGGTAATCCTATTTACCAAAGTGGCAAGGGCACTCCGTTGCGTACAGAGGCCATAATATGTTAATTTACCCCACGACTGGCGTACCGCCGCCATCTTATATTGAATATTTTGCTTATACTGTATAATTTAGCGAAATGAACATTTTCAGCGAAGCTAAATTGTGAGACTGATGTTTGTTTATGCGTAATTTGTAATAATTTGAAACGATGGAGTATTTTTTTATTAAAACATACCAAAAACAATAAAAAAAGGTGTTTAGACAAAAAAGTCTGAATTAGGGTAATTTTTTTCCCTGTATTTACGCTATTTTGTAAAATTTCAAAAACTGAATCTTCAAAAGAAATTCTATATAATTTTTTAAACCTTTAAAACATTTCGATAGAATCGGTTAAAAAATGCGACCTGTAAGTGAGAACAACAAAAGCATTTTTGGCCAATCTCAAAACTAAGACGTTTCGCTCGCTCGTTCAATAAAACATCAAACAAATGGTTTAGGTACATAAAACATGAACTTGAAACCCTAGACCAATTTATCTCACATTTAAACCTAAAAAAATTATTTATTAGTCTAATATATTTGCCTTTCTCAGCTCAGAGGCCATATTATGTTATCCTGCAACTGCCGCCGCCTTAACATTGAATACTTTGTTTATAATGTATATTTTAGCGAAAACATTTTCAGCGAAGCCAAATTATAAGCCAGATGTTTTTTCTAATACGTTATTTGTGATTTGAAATTTTTATTTAAAGTAAGTAACATTTGAATTAGCGAGTTTTACTCGCGTATAACGTACCGAGAGCAATGACATTAAAACTGTGCATAAAACATAGAAGATGTTTTTATTCGCCTAGCCATCGTCAGTTTCTTCTTCTTATATCCTAGACGTTTCCCTATTTGGGGTCGGCTCTGTATGTCAACTCTCTCCATAATTTTCTGTCGTTCGCCATTTCTGTAGTAACCCCCATTTCCCCCATATCCGATTTCACGCATTCTTCCCACGTCTTTTTCGGCCTTTCCCTTCCTCTATACCCGTTAAAAGTTAAATTAAAGCCTGTAAAAATACTGAAGATTGATCTGAACAGACTACTTTTAGAAAACGAATGGCTTCAATATGTGCGGCCTAATTTTACGATACGTTAACTGCCACTCTGCCGGGCTAATTGGGTACCTGTCCCGCTTTTACGTTTTATCCCATTAATTAGCCATTCATTACTTGTTACCGTCACTTCGGCGACTCGACGCGATGGTGGGAACAAACCGGAGTAATATTTAGAGTACTGAAATATTACTCGTAATTTTATTTTGATCGGAGATTACGATTTCACTTGGATACACGTAGCGGCACGTAAGTTTAGGGCTGAGCGACATGTAGAGGGGATACTGCGCACGGGTACGGTACTAATTTTTGACTTCTGCGCAGGCAAGGTCATCGCTAGAGTTTCGTGCCGCTACCTATACCTAGTTATCTAACCTATTCAAAAAAGGAGGTTCGCATATTCACAATTTCGAAAGTTTTTTAGGGTTCCGTACCCTTAGGATGCAAACGGGATCCTATTACCGAGACTCCGCTGTTAGCCCGTCTGTCACGGGGACTATCTCTATACACTAGCCGTCTCGTTATAAAACACGGATTAACTTTAGTTCTTCGACAAAACTTATTTTTTTCGCCCAAAACCAGATGACCTCCCACAATATGTCACCTTCTCTTACGTCACTGTCAACTACACATATTTGAATAATGGTTTAAACCAAGTCATAAAGTTAGACCTCGTTTTATAATAAGACGGTTGAAAATTTCACCGATCATGTATTACTGTGGCCGCTATAACAACAAATACTAATTACCTATACATTTTTTTAAACTTAGTTCGGAGTAACGTTGCCTTTTATGTATGTGACCGACTCGCACTTGACCGGATATTTAACCTATGTTCGCCAAAAGAAGAACGGTGACGCCAAAGGATGAAATTGCAAAGATCATCAGAAAGAAAACATTATGTATACTATTACCATTATCATCATTAGCAGCCCTTATTATCCATTTCTTTCCTTTCATTATCCATTCTTCTCCAACATTGGCGGTCTTTGGCTTTTGCCATCCAATTTGGGCCCGATTGTCTCCGGATATCGTCGACGTATCTCATCGGTGGCCGTCCTCTGGGTCTGGTATACTATTATATGTAGGTACTATTGTGAATATCTATCCTTAAACAACTGGAAATAAAGACCAGACTCTCCACAATATGTCTACGCAGAATACTTGAGTTTTTCGGACACATCTCCAGGAAACGTGGAGACAATCTTGAAAAACTTCTGTTGACAGGCAAAATAGAAGGAAAAAGATCCAGAGGACGAAGTCCCATGCGTTGGTCCGACCAGATTCGCTCGACACTCGAGACCAAAGTCAGCGACGCCATCCGAGCTGCAGAGCACAGAACTAAATGGCGGGACATAGTACACAAGAAGGTGTTCCATAGAGATCACGACCCCCAGCAATGGAGATTACGATGCAAGGAGAAGGAGGAGGAGGAGGAGGATTGTGAATAACATGTGTAAGTGTATGTTAAATTTGTTCAGTTTATAGTTTCTTTAGATATCATTTTTCCTTCTAAGTCAGTTGCACCACCGTCTTTGTCTTTCTCACATTCCTCTCCATCCACTGGTTGTCTGGAAGAGTTCGCTTTAAGCGATAAGACCGCCCATTGTACTCATTTAATGTAAAATTATTTCTTTGTGTTACATTCTTCTTTTGGGGTACAATAAAGAGTTATTTACAGAGATCGGAATCACGGGTGCTATTGTTATCAAAAGTATGGATATGACTAAAAGTTCCGGGATTTCTCGAGAATCTGATTGGGTACTAAGTAAATAAAACAATTATAATTATGTGATTTCAGGATAAGTACATTTTTTTCGATTAAAATATATCCTGAAATCACATAATTATGATTGTTTTATATATAGATTACATAGCCATATCCATACTTTTGATAGCAATAGCACCCGTGATTCCGATCTCTGGTTATTAATCTATCTGTTTGTTTGCTAGTTTAACGGCGTAACGTGCCTTCGGAAGCTCGAGAAATGTTCGTGCCACTTATTGTATCTTGCGAAAACTGGCAATGCGTATTCTTATCGTGCCACCGAGCTCTTACAATTCCAACAAGTCAAATGAAATACTTTTTTTTGAATGATTTTCTATCGGATTTGTATGAAATATAGACTAATTGTTTATTGTTTATTATGGCATACACAACAGGTAACAATCACTTTGATTAAATCTAAGAATTTACAGACACTTTGCTCTAAATTGAGACCCAAAAAACGTGTACGCACAGCATGACAGGCAATGTAAACATTGTTAAGCTTAAGATACTGACTGATAAGATTAATTAAAAATTTGATTTGTATCGCTGTCTATAAACCTCTTTAAACTATTTTATGAATAACCTTTAAAATTATTACTAATAGTCCGTCTAGTTTTAAAACTGTTTTTCGCCAAAAGTGGCCACTTTTGGCGAAAAACAGTTTTAAAATGAGACGGACTACCAATATTACTTAAAGGTCTTTCTAGACATTTATACAAATCAAATTTTTAATTATCACCATATTTAGTTTTAAACAATTTATTTCAAATGAGGGCGCCACTTTAGCTACCACTTCGTCTTAAATGGCATCATAGTTTCTTGGAGTCAAATAGCGCTCTTAATATCAGTTTTTCTTAATCTAAAATCAAATAAAAAAGGGACAAGTGACATTATTTTGTGACGTTTAACCCTGGAAAATGCCCAATTCCAACACAATCTTACCAAGTTTTGACCAACATTAGAGTTTCCCACATTTCACATGAGTTTACGAGAAAGGTAACAATTGCAATTTGAATTTCCCAGCGACAATGCAAACGATTATGCTAACAAGCGTATTTGGACTATTTGGGACCCCCGTCAACTTGTTATGAGATTGTATTACAGATATTAGGTGGGCGGTCGCAAAAACTCTGAGCTGATAAAATTGTTTTTTGTTCATATGAGGAAGGTTGCAGGTATGAAGCTTGTTTCCTATCTAAATTACATACTTTGGAAATGGAAAATTTTTGAATAAACTAATAGGTATATGCGTGCCTTGTCAAAATGGAAATTATAATTTTTCAAAATCTTGTATCCGGCCAAGTGCCAGTCGGACTCTTGGACCCAAAATTGGTCCAGGCGTTCGAGTTGTTGTTTGTTGTTTTTCGTGTGTGTAAGTGGCCAACACTGGTGTCAGATTTTAAGACTACCTTACGGCATCTGACATAGCCTGACGACTGCCATACAATGATGACAGCTTGGTCCAACGGTTTATGTACTTTCCGAAGGCGGAGGAGCTCGAGATATTTTTATGCCACTTGTGGTCACCCATCCAAGTGCGGACCACGCCTGGTGTCACTTGACTTGCGAAAGCACTAGTAATGCGCACTCCCGCCGGGCCACCGAGCTCCTCTTCTAGTAATCGAGTCTTCGAGTAATCGTTAAACCAACATAATAAAAACATATGTACATTCGAATTGATTACCTCCTATTTTTGAAGTCAGTTAAAATCCGGTAAAAGCGGTCCCCGGACTTCGAGGTACCCACAATAAGTATAACTACGGCAAAGATTATATATTTACTAACGTAATATAAACCCATCACCATAGAAACTATTGGAGGGCCATAAGTATGCAAAACTGGAGTTGCGTGTTAGCCACACAGAGATGGCAGCACACACAACTAGCAAAAAAGTGATAAAGAAAGTGTTGAATATGCTTTAAATTTTTTTATCGCATTATATTTAAATCATATTTAATAAATTATTGTACTACGTTAAATTATTGTACGTTATTCAAATAATAGTAATAAAAGATTTTGATTTTTTGATAAATACTTATAGTGCCATCTAGTGCGAGGGAAAAGAATTAATTATGTTTAAGGCGATGGTTAGGCATGCCTACGAGAACACACTGTAAGAAGGTATATAAACTACCTTTTGTGTGCGAATATATGTCCATTAGCCTGACTTATTATTATGATTACTAGTTTTAATGTAATTTTTAGTTGATAAACACTCTGAATGTCGTCTTTAATAAGTTTATTTTGACAGGCAAATTAAAAACCATCTTGTGATAAGTGGCGAAACTAAATATTCCAACCAATGTAAGGTAGAATTCATATCTGTAGCGCCATCTTTTATGTGTCAGGTAAAGTAAAAAACCAAGTAAAACCCCGAAAAAGTTTTAAACGCAGAACCGATTTTCATCAAACATAGTTAAGAATCACCGCAAATGAACTTACTATTAGAAAAAACCGCATCGAAATCGGTCCATCCGTTCGAGAGCTTCGATGGCACAGATAGACAGACAGGCTAGCAGACAGATAACTTATAATATAACACCCCTCTTTTTGTCAGGGGTTAAAACGCGCAATGAATATAGCACTGAAAGGCAAAAATAAGAAATGTCAAAACTGTAAACTTTATCCATGACTTATATATGGTGCCATGCTACCTAGGCTGCTTAGATTGTTTATCTACAAATAAGACTTCTAGCTCGTGCGAAAACATACATTAATAGGTACAAGTATACTCAGAAACCTGGCGGCTTTTCAAAATTGCATAGCAATATACTGAAATGTTTAATATGCATTGGTTTATCACCAAATTGGCACTGATGGAAGATCAAAGCAGAATAGAGATAAACTCGGTGATAGCAACAATTTAATGGGATCTGAACGTTCAAATTGTATCCAGTAGTTAAAATCGCATCCCAATTTAGTCGCTATCTGAATATTGATGACGCAGCTCCGGCATAAAATAACGTTGACAGCTGAAGGATAATTCAAGACTAAGTTTATTTAGCCGTTTATTTTTAGCAGTAGTCGTTATTAACTAAAATACAAGACATTATTTAAAACAATATTTTTGAAACGACCTATTATCTAAAGTGATCCTCAAGACGGATCAAACGAGCCCAAACTCGATAGGGTTGCATAGTTTCATTATAGAGTTCCTACAGCCACCGTCCAGCCCCATCATCAATCAGCTCCATGTCATCATAATATTGCATTGACACGCGATTAACGTATGCGTCCAAAATTTTAGCTCAATCGGAAACCGGGAAGTGGGTCAAATTTAACTTGCACGATTTGATTACAGACATACAGACCGACAGATGAAACTTAATAAAAGCTTGTACAAAACCGGCATTTCCATACAAAAGTGTCCAACTGTCCGGGCAATTAGTATTGAAATGTCGATTGTTTTAATGTTTTTTTTCTGTTATTTTATTTTTATTACACTGTAGTGATTTAGTATAGCCTGTAGTTTAGTTTTTTACGGGTATGTCCCTTTCACGTTGTATGATAAGCAGTAGTTAACTCTTACCCCCTTATTCATAAAAAATTACAAACGTTAGCTAAACCTCTTTTAGTTAAAATATGTTTTGTCTCGTTCTCACTATGTCAAATATTACAAAGAGGGAAAGGGACAGAACATGTTTTATCTAAAATATGTTTAGGAAACGCTTGTTATTTTTTATGAATTTGAGGGTTAGCCTAATAATGGAAGCCTTAATACTCTTAGCCTATTAATAATGCGCCGGACACACTGAAAACACGTAAGACATAAACGGAGCGTAGACATGTCCCTTACGCGTTTTTTTATTTTTTTTTCAAACAATATGTAAAGAACCGTCGCGACACAGAACACACAGGAAAGACGGGGCACGGATAGGGCACAAACATGATGCTTACTCGTCCGCGTCATATGGAAGAACACACAGAACGGACGGGGCAAGGGCGCCGTCGTGTTGTGACACTCACGCGTCGCCATTGTTGCAATAGATACGGATTTGTTTGTATCTGTCACTTCCGTGCCTCGTCTTTTCTGTGTTTTCAAAAGTCGTGATGGCGCCCAGTCTGGGCCCCGTCCGTGCCACGTCTGCTTCTTACGTCTTTTCTCTGTGCCCATCGCCTTTAGGCTCTTATGGACAAGTGACAGTATGCCCACGATACCTGTCAGCGGTGGTTGGCGACCGTTGGCGACCGTCCTCTGTCTCCGATAATCGGCGACGGTCGCCAACGTTAATAATAAGACGATGGGTAGGCATGGCTAAGGTGACCTTAGTTCGTTTGTTTGAGTATTGTTTTATTTTTATCCATTAGGTGAAATGTTATAAAGAGTCGCATCTCTGCCTCTTTTTAATTTCTAGCTTCAGTGTAGCCAATCTGTACTCTATGCATAAGTAATGAAGAAAATATGGAACCTAGATACAAGCGGATGATAAATATTGGCACGGAACGTCTTACGAGATGTATTTGCTCACGTCTATTGCAAGTGGAGGTTTAAGTGGAACTTGGGAAGTAGGTAACTAAATGTCAGTTACATACATTTCAATCCTCGATGCAAAAATGGGGTGTTAAAGATAACAAAACGCAAAAATAAAGAAAACAAAACGCATTCCATACGAGGCCAACACCGGGGGAATAAATAACTTTAAAATATTCTAAATTTACAATTCCTTTGTTCTCACATCTATTAAGGCACCCTTTGTAAATCGTTCCTATGTATTACAGTAATTTTATTAACTTTCCAGTATACTTAACATGTAAACGATTAGCAGATAGGGAAGTCCCTTTTTTTCTAGGCACTTCCATATAAAAGTGTGCAGCGGCCCGGCCAATGTATATGGGAGTATCTATTTTTTTCTGGTTTGTGGACTGTTATTTTTATTTCATTATACTATAGTGATCTAATATGGTACTTGGTTCGATCTTTTTCTTTCGAGTCGAATGGCTATACAAAATCAAAATTTTTTCATAACAAATTTGACCAGTGCTTGGCTACGGCAACTGCCCGATCATTTGCCTCATTGAGGTCCTGCATTGTGCAGGATGTAGGGCATATGGGACAGGACAGTAGATGTGTCATTGACTGGACAGCACCGCAGTCGCACTTGTCATTTTTTGAGTAACGCCACCTAACCCGGTTTTCCTGATTTACTACGAGTATGTCCCTTCCACATTGTAAATGTGCGAAACCAGGTCAGGCCACTAAAGCAGCATAATTATTACTTAATATTATAACAAAATAAAAAAACATAATATGGGACCAACTTGATACAGGCTTTCAAATAAAAAAAATCATCGAAATCGGTTCACAAAGTAACCAAGAATTCACATAGCATTCTTACATACAAAAAGAAACATACGGGTCGAACTAATAACCTCTTCTTTTTTACAGGCGGTTAAAAACAACCGAGCTCTTTGTTTTTCATTTATTAGTGCATTGAAGTGGATATAATTCTCTTACAAACAGATGTTTCACTGAATAAAGGATTATTAAATAGTGCGGCAAAAGACTGTGTTAATTAATGCTTATTTTTTTAATGCATTGGCTTATCCCACATACAAATTTACTGGAGCATTGAAACGCATAAAACGTTTAACATAATTTTCACAACATACGTTTTTTTTATAATTATTTATTTAAGTCGCACAAATTATTATGTATATACAAACATATTAATTAAGTAATTTAGGATTATACGTGCTAAAGGCGAGTCACTACTCGGTCCAATGTTATACAGTAAATATATAGTTTTTAAGAATTAAGTTACATTTAGTAATATTTTTAAAATTACTTATGTCGCTCGTTTAATTATCAAAAGATATTAGTACAAAAGTCAATTTACGTTGCATCAGTGTTTTCTAGTAAGTATAAGGAATATATTCGTATAGAATTTCGCTCACTCATTTTATTATTATATTTTTTATTAATTTGAATAGAGGCAGCAGTGATATATGAATGAAATTAGTTGTAGTGAAATAATGACTTAACATTGTATGCTTTTCAGTATAAACTGAATCACGCAAGTCCATCCTCATAATTTGAATTTTATTACGAGTTTATGCTTCAAGTTATAAAATATTTCAAATAGTTTGAAGCGGGGTATCTACATAGGGATTTTTGTCAGACGTTTTCTGAATGCTTTGGAATTTTAGTAGCACAGTCCTTTTACAGATAACAGCTGTACGGAAGTAGGTAGATATTCTATTTATCAAATTAAATCTTTTACGAGCAAATTTTTTATAACAAATTAAAGATCTAAATTGCTCCAACAGACTTATTATGACAAAAATGTTTTTAAATTAAGTATAGCTACTATAGTTAACGTTTACGCCATATGGTTTTCGGCAGAGTACAATAGGACCAGTCCTAGTCTTCCCGTAGACGTCGTAGAAGGTGACTTAGGTAATACAAGCTAAACAAAGCTTATGTCACGAGAGTGGGTTGGGGATAGGAAAGGAAACAACAATCCTATGGAATGGTGCCTTTATTTACAACACAAGCAGTACTCACAATTGACAGCGTCAGTCCTCATTGCACTCCAACTGTCACTTCACTGTCACGCGCGCGGAAAGTCACTGCACTGTCACACGCGCGGTAACGTCACTGCACTGTCACACGCGCTAAAACGTCACTGCACTGTCACACGCGCTGAAGCGTCACTGCACTGTAACACACGCGCGTACTTCACTGCACTGAACACTTCACTTTACTCACTACTTCACTTTACTCACTGTTCTACTTTACTCACTACTATTCTTTTCTCCTTCTTTTCTCCTTCTTCCTTCTTCGGATTTCACTTTCCAACTAAAACTGCGTTAGGCGGCGCATTGTTCCGCTTATAAACCCCCCGGATTCTGACGCTATTGACGAAATTTTCCTTCAGTTCAATTCTTTTGTTCGAATTCGTGACGTTGACAATGTCATTCATCTCCTTACGCGACACTTATAAAAACATTATTGAGACTTCTCCAGCCCGTCTGGCCAGCGTGGAGAGTGTAGGCCAAATCCTCTGGCTGCTCTGTCAAGTATGGCTTTTAGTACTGAGTGTGTCGTGCTCCTGTAGTGGAGACTAAGAAGATCTGATGATAATGAATATATTTCCGATTGCCTTGATTAAAAATCATTTAATAAATATAAGTGACGACCTCCGTGGCGTAGTGGTCACCATGCTAGTTCGCCACCCAGAGGTCCCGGGTTCGATCCCCGGTCAGGGCAAGTTGGAAAATGGCCTTTTTCAAATTGTCCTGGGTCTTGGATGTTTATCTATATATGTATATGTTATAAAAATATAGTACTGTTGAGTTAGTATCCCTTAACACAAGTCTTGAACTTACTTTGGGGCTAGCTTAATCAGTGTTATTTGTCCCTATATATTTATATTTATTTATTCATAAGTAATAAATAATATAAAAATTGATTATTTTGTAACATTAAGCACAGATCTTACCACAAAGCATACTAGTATAATTAAATTACTTATTAAGAGTCCGTTACCCTAGACAAAATCAGACTTTCCCATACAAACGTAGTCTAGCTTTTATTTTGAAACGGCATATCAGATATTGGCGAAATTATGTAATTTTAAATAATTTGAATATATTTAAGCATTTATCTAGTTTTCACAGTCAAAATATGAACTTAAAAGAGAATATAGTCGATCATATCATATTTGACCTTTAGTAAAGAAAACTTCAACACTCTCATATTTACTTTCAAGTTCAAATTTGACTGTCGAAAACTAGTTATATGTCTAGATACACGCAATTTCTTCAAAATTATAACGGCCGAAATTGCACATGTCATTTCAAAATAAAAGTTAGACTAGTTTGTATGGAAAAGTCTAGGTTAAGGGGATTCTTAAGATTTAATTATTCGTTTTTAAACGCATTACAATGCTCGGATTACTCTCCAAATTAAAACATTTGATGAAATTATTTCGCCACAAGTGGAATTCGAACCCGCATCCCTCACGTTAACGCCGTGAGTGCACTACCAATTGTGCTATCGTGACTTCGAATAACTCTGACGAAGCATGCATTTGAAGCAAAAGTCAAAAGTCAAAAATCATTTATTTATCTTTGGATATTTATATCACTTGATAATTGTCATTTCTTTTTTCTTTCGATTTATTAATAGTTAGTTGTTGACGTCAGATCATTTACTTACAACTAAGTTTACTGCCGCCTCCAAAGCGCAAGTACAGAAGAAGCGGTAACAAACTGTACTGCAGCATTTTCTCCAAAAACGTCAACCTTACAATTATACTGTTATTAAAATTAGATGTGTGGACTGAGAATACATTGCTATGTCATAATTATTAATAAAAAATGTCAAATTTGAAATTAATGTCAATTTGTATAAAATTTATGTACTGATTGTACTCAAATTATGTCATTTGTGAGTGTACAAATATAAACCTTTAAAAGGGACCCGCGCCAAGCTCGAGCCAGACGTTTTTGTCTTTAAGATAATCATCGGTTCCGTAATAAGCCTTCTCACAAAGTACTTTCTTTACATAAGCTTTAAATTTTCTATCTGACATATCAAGGACCGATTCTAGCAATTTATTATAAAACTTTATACAGTTTCCCTTAAACGATTTACTGACTGTTTTCAGCCCATAATACGGGGTAATTAAAACATTTATGTTACGTAAGTTTCTACCCGTAATATCACCTGTTTTAATAAATAAGGCAATATTTTTCCTCACATACATTATATTTTCAAATATGTACTGGGATGGTACAGTGAGTATATCAATTTTCTTTAAAAAAACTCTTAGGGAGTCTCTAGATCCTAAATCATAAATAAAACGAATTGCCCTTTTCTGTAAAATAAAAATAGTCTGTATATCAGCAGCACTCCCCCAGAGAAGAATCCCGTAGAACATCAGACTATGAAAGTAACTAAAGTAAACTAGTCTAGCAGTTGCTACATCTGTCAATTGTCTGATTCTTCTAATAGCGTAAGCCGCTGAGCTCAGCCTATTAGCAAGTTTAGAAATATTTACATCCCACTGAAGTTTTGAATCTACTGTGATTCCCAAGAAAGTAGTATTATCAACGAGATCTAAGTTTTGACCGTCTAGTAGCACATCAACATTGGCCTGCCTCACGTTAGGAAGACTAAATCTAATGCATTGGGTCTTGTTTGCATTCAACAGAAGGTTATTGGCAGAGAACCAATTAGAAATGGCCGATAATGTATCATTCACCGCAGTAGCAAGCATCCGTTATTCTTTTTAATTTACCGAATATATTATGACTTAGAAGAGACCATATTATACGATATCGCTTATTTAGCGTAAGATAAATTTAATATATGAAAATAAATATTCTGCAATAAAGTCTACCTTGTATTTAACTGGAAGAAGGTAATAGTAATAAATATTACTCATAGAAAATATTCACGAGAGAAACAATTAAAAATTCAAAAGAGATGTATAGTAACCGACCGTAGGTAAACATATGTTAATATTTTATATTATACTTCTATGTTTGTTCTCTTTTTAATACTTAATTAAAACGGTCCTAAAATAACATTTTAGTTTACATTTTACGCATATTGTACGTGTTTTACACAATATTGGCTTGTTATATTATAATTATAACATAAAAAAATACAGTGTTTTTAATTTACCTCTAAAATTCCATTCTTTACATCCAAATTTGCACTGAGAAAAAAGTATGGTTGCTATTAGCAAAAATTTTTGCTACACGGTACGCTACCAAAAACGAGGGACTACTGAACTTAGGGTTACTAGTAGTTAAAATGTGTTTTAATTAAGGGACAGAATGCTTTAGCATTAATTCTACCTATTGTAGCTTTTGTTTCAATAAAGTGTTTTTAAAAAGAAAAAAATTTTTGAAAACCTGGTTGAGCTATTTTCTTTTTTTTAGGGTTCCGTTATAAACAAGGAACCCTTATAGTTTCGCCATGTCTATCTGTCTGTCTGTCCGTCCGCGGTTTTACTCAGCGACTATAAGTACTAGAAGGCTGTAATTTGCAAAAAAAGAGGTAACATAAAATATTGAAAAAAAAAATTTTTAGTGTATCTCCTATACAAGTAAAGTCAAAAGTAAATTTTATTTTGTCGACTTACCAATCATGTGGGGTATCGTTGAATAGGTCTTTTAAAAATATTATGAGCTTGTCAATACCGTTTTTCGATTTAGGGATTCGTTTCTGAATTATTTGGTTTTAAAGTGAAAATTTTTGTTAGAGTCAAGTGTCCCCCCCTCTATCTGCTAAACGGTTATATATGGACACGTGAAAAATTCACAGCTAAAGTTATTATAACGAAATTTAAAGCAAAACTATCAGAGCTAAGTACGCTTTACAAATTAAAAAGTTATAGGCGATCAACTTAAAAAATGTACTCGCCAAAGATAAATTTCATATAAATTCAATGGAAAATTAGTTTTTAGACGTTTTTAGTGGCATGAACTCAAAGTTGGCATTTGTAACTACGGAACCCTACACTGCACGTGGCCCGACACGCACTTGGCCAATTATTTTGTTGTAGCTTCGCTTGCAATTTTTTATAATGCCTGTAGAGTCCCATATTTACGCAAAGACCTCCTCGTGAGGTTTGCATAACTTTTATCAGTAGCGTTAGTCAGCTTTTTTTGTATGCCCTTCATATATCATCTGCCCAGCCGGGTACGAGGGCGACCTACTAGCTTTTTTTCGTCGCCGGTCTGCAGGGACTATTCTTTAGCCTACCTATCCTGGTGCAACCTGCTCACGCCCAAACCCATTTGAGCCCCATTTTAATATACACTACACGTAATTACACTTATTGACGTGGAAAAGTGAAGTGGTAAAGGTCTATACTGAATAAACATTTGAGTTTTGAAATTTTGCCCAGCTGCTTTCCTACCCACATATTTAATTTTGATCTAGGAGCCATGCAAACATTTCAAACCTACTTAAAATTATCTCTGTCGTCAAAACACGCCGATTAAGGGAAAAAGAAAGGTAAGAAATGACAAAAAGTAAAAAAAAAAATTTTCAGAAATGAAACATAGGCTTCGAATATGAGTACCTGAATTACATTTTATAGATATTTTTTAGATTTTTTTTGTGTTATACTTTACGTACTTAGGGACTGCCTCCATGGTCCAGTGGTCAAGGCGTTCGCCTTGTGACCCGGAGGTCATGGGTTCGATTCCCACTGGGAAACATACTTTGTGCAAAGTTGTTTCCAGTCTGGATAGGATATTGCAGGCTTGAATCACCTGATTATCCGAAAAGAAAGATGATTCCGTGTTTCGGAAGGCACGTAAAACTGTGGGTCCCGAACGCCACCTAGCGTTTGATCATCAAACTATCGAAGGATTGGTTCCTGGTTTGCCCCTTTGGGTTGTGGAGGTCAGACGGCAGTCGCTCTGTGTAAAAACCAGTAAATGGTTAGGTAGCGGACCCCGGGCGTTACTGCTGAGGAAGTAACCGGGAATACGCTCGGATGATGATGACTTTACGTACTTAGGAACTAGCTCAATCTGTGTGATTTGTCCGCACATAGTTATTATTTCTTACAGAAGTTATAACCACACTATGAATTGTATATTCAGAAATATTTTAATAAAGTCTTTTTAAATATAAATTTTAATGTTAGTAGAGAAAATTCAAGATAAAGGATCTTTTGTCATGTTCCAACTGCCCGATTCCTTGTACTAAGGCAGATCTGAATATGGCTAATGACAGGGCGGTTGCCGTGGCTAGGTTCTGGTCTAACAATATCTAATATGAGCCATTTCGACTCGATAAGAAGAAGATAAAGGAGAGGGTCAGGCCAGTTATCTCGTTGGCTGACTATACATTTTTTCCCCCACCAAATCAGCATGAAAGGATACATATATGGAAGTATACAACTTACTTCAGAAAATTCTGTAAACAAAAGAAGATGCACAAGTAATAGTACATAATCTAAGTTAATCCCCGGCAATGCGTACTAAATGAGCCTTTTACCTAGTCTATATGAAAAGAAAACGCCGCCTTATGACGCCATTAAGGGGACGATCCGGGGTAATGGGAATTTGCATACGCGCCTTAAAATTTTATTCATAAGAAGAAAATTGTTTCACATGCGGAGCGCGGTTGCTCAAGGAAAAAAATCGAATTACTTACTGACGAACACAATAAAGAAATAATTTTGGAAAGCGCTGTATGCAGGTATTTATTATTTATTTATAAAAACATTATTGATCCACGGTAAACAATTGTTTATAATTGGCGGCCTTAACACTAAAAGCGTTGTCTCCCAGTCAATCATAAGGATAAACAGAGATTTAGTTGCGGCGCAAAATAATTACCTAAAGTAATCCAACACATTATATCCAATCAATAAATATACCTACATATATCTCCATTTCTTACTTTGTGTTGTCCTGCAAGTGTTTTTTACATGAACCGAAAGATATTTCGATTCTGTGCGATTTCCAACGACCTCACGTTTATGGAAGAAATATCCAAAAATAAATTAATAAATAAAAACAGATTATTTATAGATAAATGTACGGAACCCTGCGTGTGCGGTTAATTTTACAATTTGACTTGCAAGATTTGATTACAAGTGAAACTAAATAAAAGCTTGTAGAAAGACAAAAGCAACGCAGTCAATCTATCAATCTTCAATCTTCAATCTAAATATATATAACTCAAAGGTGACTGACTGACTGACATAGTGATCTATCAACGCACAGCCCAAACCTCTGGACGGATCGGGTTAAAATTTGGCATGCAGGTAGATGTTATGACGTAGGCATCCGCTAAGAAAGGATTTTGATCAATTCTACTCCCAAAGGGATAAAATAGGGGATGAAAGTTTGTATGAAACATTGCCAATTTTAAACCGATCGGGCTGAGACTTTGCATGCATAAAGCTACTATGACGTAGGCATCCTCTAAGAAAGAATTTTGATAAATTACACCCCTACGCGAGCGAAGCTGCGGGCAAAAGCTAGTTATTCTATAAAATGCAGTGGAAAATACTAACGGGGTTTTGTCTGTTAATCTCGGAAACAAATTTTAATATTCGCCGTGTGTCTGCCGGCTGTGCTGTCTGAGAGTCTTTTACAGCTAATAAAGGAACTTATTACCACGTACGACCGAACTGTGGAATCAACTTCCTGCAGCAGTGTTCCCGGACCGATACGACATTGAAACCTTCAAAAAATGAGTCTATATCTTCCTAAAAGGCCGGCAATGATTTTGTTACACCCCTGGTGTTGCAGTTGTCCATGGGCAACGGTGATCACTTACCATCAGGTGACCCGCTTGTTCATTTGCCGATCTAAAATATAAAAAAAAAACTCCCTACATGTGAATGATGCGTTTCATGTCACTATCATGACAAATGCATTATTGGATACAATACAATATATACAATAACAAAATGCCTAATTGTTTTTTAGGGTTCTGTACCCAAAGGGTAAAAACGGGACCCTATTACTAATACTCCGCTGTCCGTCTGTCCGTCCGTCGGTCTGTCATGTCACACGACGCTTCTCATGAACCGTGATAGCAAGATAGTTGAAATTTATACAGAAGATGTATTTCTGTTGCCGATATAACAACAAATACTTAAAACAGAAAAAAATATATTCATGTGGGGCTCCCATACAACAACCTATTTTTTTATAGATAAATGTACGGAACCCTGCGTGTGCGAGTCCAACTCGCACTTAACTGGTAAGTTTACAATTTGTCAAATTTGACTTGCAAGATTTGTTAATAGATTCAGTGTTACTTTGCGGAAGTCAAAGTTACATACTACATGATTTGAATTACTTTCGGCAACAAAAATACATCTTCTGTGTACATTTCAACTATCTTGCTATCACGGTTCATGAGATACAGCGTCGTGTGACATGACAGACCGACGGACGGACAGACGGACAGCGGAGTCTTAGTAATAGGGTCCCGTTTTTACCCTTTGGAACCCTAAAAAGCAATTAGGCATTTTGTTATTGTATATATTGTATTGTATATATAGCTCCAATAATGCATTTGTCATGATAATGACATGAGACGCATCATTCACATGCAGGGAGTTTTTTTTTTAAATATTTTAGGGCGGCAAACGAACAACCGGGTCACCTGATGGCAAGTGATCACCGCTGCCCATGGACATCTGCAACACCAGGGGTGTAACAAAAGCATTGCCGGCCTTTTAGGAAGATATAGACTCGTTTGTTGAAGGTTTCAATATCGTATCGGTCCGAGAACACTGCTGCAGGAAGTTGATTCCACAGTTCGATCGTAGGTGGTAATAAGTTCCTTTATTAGCTGTAGAAGACTCTCAGACAGCACAGCCGGCAGACAGTGGGTGTGCGCCGGCCGGCAATAGTTTGCATGAATTAACTGGTGGCAGAATTGCACAAAGTAATTCAAATCATGTCGTTTGCAAGATTTGATTACAAGTGAAACTAAATAAAAGCTTGTAGAAAGACTAAAAAGCAACGCAGTCGATTATTCTATAAAATGCAGTGGAAAATACTAACGGGGTTTTTTCTGTTATATCGGAAACAAATTTTAATATTCGCCGTGTGTCTGCCGGCTGTGCTGTCTGAGAGTATCTTACAGCTAATAAACTCCCTGCATGTGAATGATGCGTTTTATCACTGTCATGACAATATGCAGTATTCGAGCTATACAATATGTAACAAAAATCCTCTCCGATCCTTGTAGGGGCAACTCAGACCGCCAATATGAACAACTTTTCCAATGGCCTAGCCTTTTGGATGATACTGGCATGTAGGTACGTATGTGTTACGTAACTACATGCCAGTATCATCCAAAAGGCTAGGCCCATGATTAACTTATGCCTTAGACGACAGGCATACGTTGGGACAGAAAATATGTAATTAGTAATAACTAGATATTTTCTACAGGTAAGTAGTTAAGTACTACCTAAAATTGTTCTTACTATAGCCAGAAAAGGGATAACTGTTCTCTCTGATTTTCTCAGGTTTATGTTATAGAAACTTTATTTCTTCGAACAATGCTCATCTAGGCTAGCCTGTATTTAGACACGATTATTAACTAAAATAGTACGTGTATACGCAATTAAGCAATGTGGTCAGCTTTTACTATGAAACACAGCTGAAAATATGAACGTGATTCCTGTCTGTTGTCTCGGAAACAAATTTTAATATTCGCATCGCGTATGCCGGTAATGCCTGTCGGAGAGTCTTAACAGGCAATAAACTAGCTGCATATGAAATGATGGGTTGCATAATAATACCAGTGTGCTTTTTTGAGTTTAAAAAAAATGGCTGATGTGTGCTTCAGCTGAACAAAGACTAAAAATTACTTCATTGAAATTCCAATATTGAAGACAGTTGTGAAGCAATGCAATTTAATGATGTCTTCGACTTTCTACAGAATAACGCTTATCTATTGACAAGGCTGAATGTAGTTAGAACTTAACTAAACTATTTTAACCGACTTATTTATTGTTAAAATTGAGTATATATAATATTTCCTGTTAAGTATATAACTTTATTTGTAGTTATGTCATTTTAACTTTCTTTCTTCTTTATCTAATGTATAAACACGCCTGTATGCCTCTCTTACATAAACATCTCCTCCCACAGGCCTACTGGAAGAGATCTCTTCTGAGATAAGTAGTACCTTTGTACAACTTTTATTTGATGTATTCTCTGTATACATTTTCATAAATTGGTAAATAAATAAATTATTTATCTATTGTTGCGGACAGAAGTAGCTATCGAATATTTTTGTAGATATGATAAATAAAGTAATTTTCTTTTAGTATAAGTTAGGGTTTTAGCCTATGTAAATGTATATGTAAATAAATATGATGTAGGGACAGATGTATAGGGTGCCGAGATATATTTTTCCGATATACCTATGTACATGAGAGTAAATGATTTTGAACTGTGTGTATGTTTATTTTCCCGGTACATAGCGTTTAGCACAGGTATATCGTGCTAAGCGTGAGGTAACTTAAGGTAAATAAAGGGTTTTGACTGTGGATTTCCCTAGCTTATTAGAAACTTGTCACACTAGGGATCTCCATGGCCACGCCCCTTGTTAGTGTGAGAAGGTAACTGAAAATATTGTAAAGTGGAGAGGATATATCGAGGCACACCTACCCTCATCTAGATTTAGATTCTGTAAGTGCGAAATGTATAAATATAAGAGAGCTCTTCTAAGAAATCGTAGTTTAGTGTCACTGTGATCTCCAAGGAATAAAGAAGCCTAAGGAAGAGAAGTGTTTTATTTACAGTCTATTGCAATCCAGCTGAGTAAGGAACTCGGAGATAATACCGCACTGGATTCCGTCGGTTACATCTATTAAATAAAACCTCTATTTTTAATAAATAAATTAAAAATAGAAGGAGGCAATCAATTCGTCGGAATATTTTTTTTTTAACACCATTTATTCGAAGACACCTGAACAACTTTTTTTTGTGTTGAAATGGTATCTTGTCAGGTGGTCCCAAATTTTATCAAAATCGGTTGCGTAGTTTGGGGTGAAGTCAGTTTTTATTTTGAAAAAATATTTTATACATAGCAACTTAAAAACGCAATAGGATTTTGCCTGTTATCTTGGAAACAAGCTTTAACATTCGGCAAATGCGCCGAATGTTGCGACACCATTATGCTGTCATAATGGTGTCGGGAGTCTTAATAAAAAAACTCTCTGCACGTAAAATTATGCGTTGCATACACATCCATTTAATTCGGGGCAGACTAAACATTCTCGCATAATACAAAGAATGCCACGTGGCATGAATTTACACTGAAGCTACATTAGTTTTCTTGTTTTTCTTTATCATAATTGGTAATATTTACAACAAAAATAGTAAAGTACTATACTCAATGTGAAAGAGTACTTAGAAATAAACACCCGCAATATCTAAATATATATAACTCAAAGGTGACTGACTGACTGACATAGTGACCTATCAACGCACAGCCCAAACCACTGGACGGATCGGGCTGAAATTTGGCATGCAGGTAGATGTTATGACGTAGGCATCCGCTAAGAAAGGATTTTACTCAATTCTACCCCCAAGGGGATAAAATAAGGGATGAAAGTTTGTATGAAACTTTGTCATATTGTGTACGATCGGGCTGAGACTTTGCATGCATAAAGCTACTATGACGTAGGCATCCTCTAAGAAAGGATTTTGATAAATTACACCCCTACGCGAGCGAAGCCGCGGGCAAAAGCTAGTCTGTTTATAAATATATTATAGAGGCAATAAAAAAATAAGCTACGAGTAAAAAAAATGTGATGTTTGGTTTGCTTCTCTTTGTATACCTGTGGTTGTATGTTGCTATTAACAACACCAGTATGCATTTCAACTTTATCAACACATAAATAATTATTATTTATGTGTTGATAAAGTTGAAATGCAGTTGAAAATAAATAATAAATATATAGGGACAAATTACGCTGATTGAGCTAGCCTCAAAGTAAGTTCGAGACTTGTGTTATGGGATACTAACTCAACGATACTATATTTTATAACAAATACATATATAGATAATCATCCAAGACCCAGGACAATTTGAAAAAGGCTATTTTCCAACTTGCCCTGTTAGAGGTCGTCAATAAATATAAAACAAAAGTCACTTCTCATCTTATGTCTCTCCGTTTGTTACGCTTACATCTTTTAAACTACGCAACGAATTTTGATGCAGTTTTTATCAATAAATGGAGTAATTCAAGAGGAAGATCTCCATGTATAATACATACCCAAAATCGGGACGGTCAGCTAGTAAATAATAATAACATAGGTACTTATCTCTTTCATAATATATCTATATTTATGATTGTGCTAAATGTTTCTATATAATATTTTGCCGTGTGGTTTCCTGCAGAGTAGAATCGGATCAATATGTCTTTCCGTAGATGTCATAGTGGTGACGTAGGAAATGCAAGTTAAACAAAGCTTTTAACAATCAATGAGACCTCTCCATCCCGTCTGAACAGCGTGAAGATTATAGGCAAATCCTATGGCTGCTCTGGCCAAGTATGGCTTTAATAGTACAGAGAACTTTATCTTGACGACCTTCGTGGTGTAATGGTTAACACGCTAGACCGCCAATCTGGAGGTTCTGGGTTCGATCCCCAGCCAGGGCAAGTTAAAAAATGGCCTTTTTCAAATTGTCCTGTCTTGGATGTTTATCTATATATGTATTTATCATAAAAATATAGTATCATTGGGTTAGTTTCTTATAACACAAGCTTTTAAGACGAAGTGGTAGCTAAAGTGGCGCCCTCATTTTAAATAAATTGTTTAAAACTAAATATGGTAGTAATTAAAAATTTGATTTGTATAATTGTCTAGAAAGACCTTTAAACTATTTTATGAATAACCTTTGAAAGTAATATTGGTAGTCCGTCTAGTTTTAAAACGGGTTTTTGCCAAAAATGGCCACTTTTGGCAAAAACCCGTTTTAAAACTAGACGGACTATTAGTAATAATTTCAAAGATTATTCATAAAATAGTTTAAAGGTCTTTCTAGACATTGATACAAATCAATTTTTTATTATCACCATATTTAGTTTTAAACAATTTATCTCAAATGAGGGCGCCACTTTAGCTACCACTTCGTCTTAAGCTTACTTTGGGGCTAGCTCAATCTGCGTGATTTGTCCGTATATATTCATTTAGAAGAAGGTCGTGCTCGAGCAATGGAGACTAAAACGACCCTTGATGATGATGATAAGTAAGGTAAGCTTCGCTTTTTTGACTACTTAATATATTTTATTACGCAATTTATGTTTGTTTACTTGTTCGCAAGCATTACATGTTATAATGTGTCAACATTGTATTATATTATAAGTATTTATTAATTAAAAGACAATAATAATAATATGACAAAGCCCTTCTGGCGAGTAGGCGACCAATACTGTGAAAATGAGTTTCTTTCGGCGTTTCTTCTCAGCAGTGGTCGTTACGAAGCGCTGGTATCGGTAGCTTCTTTAAAAATAAATTCAATTTTAATATACTTTACACGTAACATAAATTATACCTTTTGACGTGTAAAAGTGCCTGTACAGGTCTAATTACTGAATAAACATTTGAATCTTTGAATCTTAATAAGTAGGTATTATTTCCAAAGGAGTTTTTCTCCTTCGATATCACTTTCTCTATTTATTTTTAGATAGACAAAGGATAGAGGTAGATAAATGGAACGGAAAGTCTCACATTATGTCCCGACGCTAAGGTGAGAATGAAGAATATCGCTTTTTTTCTAGTTTAGCGAATTCTTCCAAGTCCTGCAAATTTTCCTTTGTTTCAACAGTATCAATGACCTACTTTTCACGAGTACCTATGAATTGGCCAATAAATATTGTCATTGTTCTTAAGATGGGACACGCCGTAGATTGCTAAATAAGAGACTAGGTAGTTACAGTTAGAAAGACAGACAAAAGTAATATTCGGTATATACCTAATGTTTCTCCTTTTGACGAGCCTACGAATTTTTCAAATTACCCATGTTGATACCGATGGTGGGATAATTGGTCAAAAATGTGATATTCTAATAGGAATGATGGCAAGAAAAATATTTTTGGCCCATCAGTTAAATTATTAAAAAATATTGTACACGTATCACAGACATATAAAATAAAGCAGACTAAATATTATTTTATAATACAAAGAATGCCACGTGGCATAAATTTACACTTAAGCTACATTAGTTTTGTTGTTTTTCTTTAACATACTTAATTGGTAATATTTGGTAACAAAAATAGTAAAGTACTATACTTATGAAAATATATTAGGTAATTAAAAAATAAGCTACGAGTGAGAAATTGCCACAAGTTCTAAGTATGTAAAGATTAGTCTGCTTCCCTTTGTATGTCTGTCACATAAATTTTCTCTTTTCTCTGAGAAACAAAATAATTATTAAGAAACAGCGCATTTAATTTTACAAGACATATAATATCTACCTGAGACGTAAGTTTTCAAAACTAAAAAGCGATTTCACCCAAACGTCCCCAAACTACGAGAGAAGTAACTTTTTCAACAAAAAGAAAAGAAGAATTTTCCAAATCGCTCCATGCGTCTTCAAATAATCGGTGACCATACATAAGAATAAGATCCCGACGAATTGACAACGTCTTCCTTTTTGGAATTGATGAAAAACCTTGTCCATGTTTAATAATAGGTCTATATTGTATTTCTAAAGACTATGGAGCCTAGCATTATTTAGGTTACTATAGCGATTATACAATCTTTACTTATAGGTATGAATAGCGAGGTCGGTGCAGGCTTCTATGTCCCTATCTCGGCCCTGTTGCCGGGGTAATCGTTCCCTCAAATAATTTATGAAATATGACATAATAACCAGCGTAATAAAGGGCCAAGTGGCGCCGCCTGGCGGATAAAACACTTGACATTATTGTTATTGGGGAAATCTCGAAACACAGAGATGATCAAAAAGGTACTATTTATATTTTAGTTCTAGCTAAAGTGAAACAATGTAGGTTTGTAACATTACTTACTTGATGACATATTTTGTTGCTTTAAATATTTTCCTAGGAGTCAAAAGGGTACACAAAATACTAAACGCCAAAATTCGCTTAAAAACAGGAACCATTGATGTGGGACATAAAACAGCGCAACGCATATCAGTAAGATGCACAGCAAGAGATGGGCCAGAATCACAACAGAGTGATTGCCTAAAGATGGTTACCGTCGCCCGGGTAGGCCAAGGAAGCGCTAGCGGGACTTTCTTGACGCATTCCAAACAGGACCATCCTTTTCGAGCTAAGACAAGAAAAAAATAAGTGAAAGAAGATGGGAGAGACCTTTGCCCAATATTGGGACAAATTAGGTAGAAGAAAAAAATAATAATTTGCTAAGTTATTTTTCATAAATATGTATTCCATGGCATTTAACTAGAAGTAAGTAATTTTAATATTTAGAAACATAAACTTGTCCTCACACGAAAATGCTGAAAGTCCTCAGTGATAGAAAAATGTGTATAAGAATATCCATTACTTTTTAGCAACTGGTTGCCAAACTCAGCTGCCATCACGGCCGGAGGGGTACTTTTAAAAATTTCGATTATTACGAAGAAAGTTATCACGATCAATGACAAAAGTACTCGGCTTTCCATACAAATCAATGCTCGGCCAAATGTTGTATGGGATGACAAAACTTTTAGATAGATTTTTAATTTTTTTTAATAAATAAATCTGTATGAAAGACTGAATCTGCTCTAAAAATTTGGCTGGTGGATAAATGTCTTAATCAGACATAATATTCATATACCACGTAGAAGGGACCCGTAATAAATCGAACCACGAGCTATAATAGATCACTATAGTATAATGAAATTAAAATAACAACCAAAAAATAAACGACTTTTCTATACAAATGGCCCGCGCGGCTGCACTTTCGTATGGATATACCGAAAAAGATTTTTGTGTTTTAACTGTTATTTTAATTTCATTACACTATAGTGATCTATCAAAGCCCGTGGTTCGATTTATGACATCATTTCTAATCCGATCTTTCAAAGTAACACCACACATACTCCTCAGCGCTCTCATTTCAACTGCATTTATTCTACTTTCGTGCCTTTTCTGCCATACCCAACTCTCACTTCCATACACCAGCGTCGGTATCAGCACTCCATTAGCACGAAAGTAGAATAAATGCAGTTGAAATGAGAGCGCTGAGGAGTATGTGTGGTGTTACTTTGAAAGATCGGATTAGAAATGATGTCATAAGGGAGCAGTGTGGTGTGACCGATATGGGTCGGACATGTAGAAAGGATGGATGAAAGGAGATTCACTAAAAGAGTCTACAAAGCAAACGTGAGTGGAAGAGCGGGTCAGGGTCGTCCTTGACGAACGTACCGCGATCAAATTGCAGACGTTCTTAAAAAAGGAGAGGTTAGAAGTACCCGTAACCGGCGGGCATGCATGAAGAGAGTGATGAGTGTAGATGAAGCGAAAGAGGTCTGTCAGGATCGTAGCAAGTGGAGGTCCTTAGTCTCTGCCTACCCCTGTGGGAAACAGGCTTGATAATATGTATGTATGTATGTATGTTCGATTTATTACGGGGATGTCCTTTTCCACGTTTTATAACTTATTTACTCGTAGAAAACTAGCATATTGTGATACGTAAAAACATTGCAGACACATATTGCCTATCGATTAACCTTAAAAACACGCAAAAGTCATAATTATACGTATGTCGAAATAAAAACTCAATAAAGGCTTCCGCACATTACACCAACTCGACACCGGCACAGAATAAGTACTAGTACTCACGTACGTCTTACTCAAAAAAAATTCAAACTAATATCTTCTTAATGTAGTTAGCTATGGTTTAATTTAGTTTGCGTCAGAACTCCTCACCTCTTCGTTTAGATACCTTGACATCTAATGCCAATTTCATTCTTATTACTCTGCACGAACGATTTATGTAACTGGATTTTCCCCTTCGAAGTGGTCGCTGCGCGCATAGTAATAATGTAGGTATATTTTCAACACCTAAACGGGGAGTGTAGTATAGGCCTGACGCCGGCTCTGCTCCGACTAAACGCATAGTATTATTTATACATTTATTACATAGCATCGAAAACATTTATTTTACATTATCTTAAATAGCATTAATTAACTATACTATGATTGAACTAAATATAACTAATAAGGGAATACATGAATTTTTCCGGGGTCCAGTGCTGCTATTTGAAATAAATTATTTGACAAAGAACATAGATATCATTTAAAATTTTGTCTTCATCATGCCTTAGTTATCTAGGGCATGTTAAAGAGGAAGGGTTATCCCTTCAAACTATTTAAAGAACTACTGTTTGCAGTTTAAATCAAAAGTGTGAAGTTTTTTTTAGCACATTATCGAAAACCGGCCACTTTTGATGAATATGCTAGGAAAAACTACACGTTCTCACTTAAAACTTTAAGTGATGTTTATGTTTTATGAAAATCGGTTTGGCCGTTTGAAAGTTATCGATTGAAAGTCTGGGTTTTGTAAGTTACCTGGCAAATAATTGATGGCACTACGGATATCTAAGCGCACGGCAGTGCGCAGGCCAAGTTCCAGCAACAGGCCGCGCGCATGCCGTGCATTATTTACACGAACCGTTTCGACCCACTTTTGACCCCCGTGTAGCTCAGTGCCTATTGCAAGTACAGAGATAAAATTGTACGTACGCAATCATATACTAGTACTAAAGCAAAATGCCAAATTTCATAGATATAGCTTCTGTAGATCCTGAAATATGACTCTGTGAAAATAGCTAATTTTGGCACTGACTGACTGACTGACTCGCTGACCGGTAATCAAAATCTCTAGGCCACTTTCAATTGTCCTAGCGTTATAATATTTGGCACGGAGGTCGTGTTTTATATGTAGATTTACAAAAAATTAAGAAACTTAAGAAATCGGTCAAGCGTGAGTTGGCTCAACCGAATATCGAATTTTTAATAAAAATATTTATGAACCAGTGATACAATGAGAATACGATGAGGAGGGGGGAGGAGGAGAGGGGGGAGGGGTGTAAAATATTGTCATGTGTACATAATGCATGCTGTATAGCTTATTATTAAATACTACTTACCTAAAAATCAGGCTTCTATTGTTATAAATTACTTTCGATAGATGGCGCTAGCGGTATAATTGAATTGCGATATATAAAAAGAATTCTACAATTTTTGAAAAAAAAGCATTGAAATCCCACCAAAAACATACCTGTTAAAAAGGGGGCCAAGTTCCTATCGCTTAATTTTTCGGCTAAAAAGAGTTGAAATCCAATGCAATGCCAAGTTTAGATGCATTTTAAAATCGATCTCATCTTCATCAACAGCCTGATCCACTGGTAAACATTTGCCATTCCCAAGACTTAAACTTGGCAGGTTTTATTAAATAAGTTCATTTAATTATATAAATAATAAATTTAATCATACAATTAATCAAGTGTTACGTATAGCACGAAAACCTGCCAAGTTAAAGTCTTGGGAATGGCAAATGTTTACCAGTGGATCAGGCAGTTAATGAAGATGACTATGATCGATTTTAAAATGAATCTAAACTTGGCATTGGATTGGATTTCAACTCTTTTTAGCCGAAAAATTTGCCGATAGGAACTTGGCCCCCTTTTTAACAGGTATGTTTTTGGTGGGATCAATTCTACTGAACATTGGTTGGAATATGTAGTTCCGCCTCTCATAACCAGATGGTGTCGTCGGGAGGACATATATAATTGTTACGTTATAAATAAGTATTTTTACAAGCTTTTTCACCTGTCCCTTTGTCTGTCTGTCTGTTTGTCCGTTTCTGATCAAATCTTGCAAGTTAAATTTGACCCAGTTTCTGATTGAATTGAAATTTTGGACGCATACGTATATCGCGTGACAATTCAATATTTTAATAACATGGAGTTGATCTGATGATGGAGCTGGATGGTGACAATAGGAACTCTGTAATGAAACGACGCAACATCATCGAGTTTGGGCTTATTACATTTGTCTTAATTACATTTGACTTAGACCGCAAAGTAATTTTTTTTGCTCCGCACCCCGCTGCGTAGCGTGGCATCGAACTGTATGCAAGGACCCTAATACGTATAGAAAACGCGCATAGTACCTATAACACACTGACACCGTGTCAACGCCACAGACATATAAACGGAAGCAGACTAAACATTATTGTATTATACAAAGAATGCCGCGTGGCATGAATTTACACTTAAGCTACGGAAGTTTTGTTGATTTTCTTTATCGTGATGGTAATATTTGAAACAAGAATAATAAAGTACTATAATTATGAATGTGAAAGAGTACTTTGAATACAAAAACCTGCAAAAAATATTCATAAATATATTATTTAGACAATTCAAAAATAAGCCTTGAGTGAAAATTTTCCACGCGTTTTAAGTACGTAATGTTTGGTCTGCTTCCCTTTGTATGTCTGTGGTCTAAGCGCGTGATTTTGTATGGCGGCAATACACGCGTGGGTGAGGAGCAGTGTGCTAATCGCCTAACGTAGAAATCGATTTGTTATAATGTGCGAAGACCCCAAAGCTTTTACCGAAACGATTTTCGAATAAATTCATTGTTACATAGTTTTACAAGTTCATAATTCTGAGTGATTATTTTTCAATTCGAACTGTTTTATTAGTCAACACTAATGGGAACAAAATAGCAGAATGGGTCGATTTGTTCCATTACAGTATTGAAAATGACAATGGATTTAGGGCTGTTATTGCTAACTTCATAAGTAAGTAACATTCTATTGTACACACAATCAAGGTTATTATATATTATTCCTGACCGTTTTCGGCTATGGTGACTGACTCAGTTTATTTACATAACATTAAGTATTTCTATCTTCAGACTTCGTTCGTGCGCCTTGAGATGGCCGATGTACCTGATCTTAGCAGTAAAGGTTCGTGTACAGTGAGGGCATGTTGCGGTACCCTACGTAATGAACTGTATTGCGGAGGGTGTTTCTTTTTAGGTATCTCGCTTGAGATTTAACTCTTGCCTCCTGTGGTCTTCAAACATGTCGATATTATGGTGTATTAAACGCCTCCACTCGATTCTTTGAGCAAGGTCTTTGATGTTTTTAACCCTTGACAAAAAACAGGGGTATTATTATAAGTTTGACTTAGTTTGACACCAATGTCTGTCTTTGTAACATTGTAACTCTCGAATGGACGGACCAATTTCGATAGTCTTTTTTTTTTCAAAAAGCAAGTTACTTTGCGTTGATTCTTGGCTATGTTTGATGAAGTTCGGTTATGACGTTCAAAAGTTATTAGGTGTGAACGTTTGCAAGTCGGCAGTTTTTTAACCTACTTCAAAAAAGGAGAAGGTTATCAATTTGTTGGAATCTTTTTTATGTATGTTCAGCGGTTACTCGAAGATCCTGGACCGATTTGGGAATTTCTTGTTTGTTTGAAAGGGCATACTTGTCAGATGGTCCCATAGTTTTATCAACATTGTTGTGTAGTTTTTGTGAAGTTTTGAAAAATTATAACGTCTTTCTATAGTGACATTAGATCAAGGAAATGGAGTACGTAATTAGTTCTAGGAATCCTTCTAAAATTGACTGTGTGAAAGTTGAAATATGTAATGCCATTTGTAATCACTCATTCAGTTGGCGACCACGCCCAGGGTCGCTTATCATGTGAAAACGCTAGTAATTCGTACTCTAGCTAGATGCCTAAGAGCATGACGAATGGAAAAATATTTTTAGCGTATCGGTTAAATTATTAAAAAATATTGTACACGCATTTTTTCTTTTCTCTGAGATACAAAAAATTACAAAGATACGGCGCATTGAAATACGCATGACGTCACGGCTTAGTACGACTTTTACATAGAGGTGACGTCGCAAGCCTCCACTCTGGAACTTTGATGCTTCGTATCTTTGTGAATTTTAACTTTTTAGGCAAACTGAAAAATATGGGTCCATAATTTTTGGATAATCTAAAAGACGGACTAATTGCAATTAGATATACTTTTCTAACCCAAAACTCAAAAAATTCAAAATTAAAAATTCTAATGTTTATTCAGTAATTAGACCTTTACAGGCACTTGCCTGTAAAGGTCTAATTACTAAATACACGTCACTAAGTATAATCTACATTACGTGTAGTTTATATGGAAACTAGCTTTGCCCGCAGCTTCGCTCGCGTAGGGGTGTAATTGTAGGGATGCCTACGTCATAGTAGCTTTATGCATGCAAAGTTTAAGCCCGATCGGTTTAAAATTGACAAAGTTTCATACAAACTTTCATCCCCTATTTTATCCCCCTGGTGGTAGAATTGATCAAAATCCTTTCTTAGCGGATGCGTACGTCATAACATCTGCCTGCATGCCAAATTTCAGCCCGATCCGTCCAGTGGTTTGGGCTGTGCGTTGATAGATCACTATGTCAGTCACTCAGTCACCTTTGAGTTATATATATTTAGATTTAATTTATTTAAAGAAAAGCTACCGATACCTACCGCCCTGTAGTGACCCCTGTTTTTTTTGTTGTCAAAATCACTTGGTAACCCTAGTGTTGGTTATGAATGGTTGCGATTGGTTGCGGTTAAACCGGGCGGGTGCCTTTGAATACCGATGACGTCACCACCGACCCGTTTCAATCTGTACTCTATGCATAAGTAATGTGAAAAGTATGGAGATGCTCGGAGACACTTCTGAAATATCGCTGTATATTTTTATGGTAAAGCCGGTATTTGTTCCTCACTGGGGCAACGGCTGTAATCTGCATTGGAACACATGGATGGATTTTATTAACCGACTTCCAAAAAGAAGGAGGTTACCAAAAAAAGAGGAGGTTATAAATTCGTTGGAATCTTTTTTTATTGACTTTTTTTCGTTTATTGATTATCCGAAGACTCCTAGACCGATTTGAAAAAATATTTTTTTGTTTGAAAAAGCATACTTGTCAGGTGATTCCAAAGAATTTTTATCAGAATCGTCCCATACAAAAAAAAAATTATGGCTAATTGTACGAAACTCTTACTACGCGAGTCCGACTCGCACTTAGCTGGTTTTTATTTAAGAACGTCTGCAATCTGGCGGCGACGTTCGTCGAGAATAACCTGACCCACTCTTCCACTCACATTCGCTTTTAATAAGATTATTTAAATTGCATTGAATATAAACAAAGTACAATGAGACACAAATTGTAAGACTTTAAAGCATTTTTGTACAAATTCTCGGCACGTAGGTTGAACCAAAATGGTGGTTATCGGCACAAATAATGCGCTGATGGATGCATGATGCATTTTGGTTCAATTTACGTGTGGGGAATTTGTACAAAAATGCTTTGAAGTCCGCCATTTTTATTTAACTTATTTGTGTCGTAATGTATTTACTTATATCTAGTTTGGTTTTGTTTCATATTTATTAATATCTGTTAGTTTACCGACTAGCTTACCTGTTATTTATATTATAAGCCACGCTTATTTTTTAAAAGTTTTTTTGTCTATAAAACCGGGCGTGCAGTCGGTGGCGGGCCTAATTGCTGCTCGACCGCCATGCGGATAACACCTTGGTGAAATCTATCTTGTATTTTACTTGTTTTGCTAGTCAGTAATATTTCGGTTTAATTATTAGTAAATGGTTTAAAATGGCTGTTTAGTTTATTAAATTAGTGTCAAATTACATTTATGGATTATAACCTCAAATAAATAAATAATAAATAATAAATAAATATATAGGGACAGATTACACTAATTGAGCTAGCCCCAAAGTAAGTTCGAGACTTGTGTTATGGGATACTAACTCAACGATACTATATTTTATAACAAATACATAAATAGATAAACATCCAAGACCCAGGACAATTTGAAAAAGGCCATTTTCCAACTTGCCCTGACCGGTGATCGAACCCGGGACCTCTGGGTGGCGGACTAGCATGGTGACCACTACGCCACGGAGAGAATGTTCTTTAGTATTTGTTTTTTTTTTAAATAAAATCCCTTAGGATAGCTAAAAATATTATAACTGAAAAATTGTTAAAAAAAATTAATATACAATCCAAATTAAACACCAGTAATTAAAACAAAAGCCTTCTTTACTTTAATTAACTTTCAATTCATCTAAAATTGAATTAACTTGAATATCACACTTCTAAATAGTGGGTAGTAGTGAAAAATAACGCATGCTTCGTGTGTGCTATGTGATGAGAAATTTCGTCAGGGTGATTCGAAGTCACGATACCACAATTAGTAGTGCACTCTCGGCGTTAACGTGAGGGACGCAGGTTCGAATCCCACTCGAGGCGAAATTTTTCATCACATGTTTTAATTTAATAAACATTAATAATCCGAGCATTGTAATGCTGTTAAAAGAACCAATAATTTAAATAAACAATTCTTATCTTTTTTCTAGTCGACGTCTTTGTGCAGCCAAATGAAAGAATTAATGACGTGAAATATATTTGGCACCCTTTTCTAGGCTTCTGAGCTTGAAGTACCCCAAAGGGTGCTTCTGGAACTTTTAATAGTTTAGAAAGAAAACCCGTCGCTCCAAAGCTTCCGCGATGTTTATTTTGTTCACCCCATAATCAAGAGGAAAACTTTTCAAAGTTATTTGTGAACCGAGTTTCCTTTGTTTAGAATCATTAATTTTTAGGGTTCCGTACTTCAATAGAAAGAAACAAAACGGAATCATTATAGGATTACTTTGTTGCCCGTCTGTCTGTCTGACAAGACCATTTATCTCAGGAACGCGTGGAGGTATCGATACTCAAGTCTAGTCAATTGAAACTGTAAAAAAATCAAACTTCTAAGTTTCCGTAAAAATGATAAGTACTTACGGCCGTTTATGTCGCAAAAACGTATAAATAAATAAATATATAGGGACAAATTACACTGATTGAGCTAGCCCCAAAGTAAGCTGTGTGTTAGGGAAACTAACTCAACGATACTATATTTTATAACAAATACATATATAGATAAACATCCAAGACCCGGGGCAATTTGAAAAAGGCCATCTTCCAACTTGCCCTGACCGGGGATCGAACTTGGAACCAAACCGTGGTGACCACTACGCCACGGAGGTCGTCAATTGAAGCTGTGAAAAAACCAAACTTCTAAGTATTTCGACACTTTCAAAAGAATCAAAATGTATAGGGTACTTGACATAGAACTATGACATTTGACAAGACGTAATATTGTCATAAACATAATAATTTGAAAACCATAAATTAGAAAAAAAACAGGGTCTTTATGCAAGGAATGGAGAAGGAATGGAATTTCTCTTCATGTCGTACTGTTAATTTTTTCAGTGTAAGTTTTATGTATTTATGTAAGATGTATATGTATGTTTATTGTTATTATTGTATATAAGTATGTTTATTTGACAAAACAAATGATTATGATGATGATGATTTATATTGACTGCCTCGCACTACCTAATTTCCCATTACTATTTTCTATATAGCGAGGTTGCCTGGAAGAAATTGCTTAGCGATAAGGCCGGCATTTGCGCATTTCCTAGTTTTTGAGATAATATATGTCCTGTATTTATTTATTTTGTGCAATAAAGACTATTGTATTGTATGGAGTTCGAATTTAATAAGAATATGTAAACCTCTTAGCTTCCATTTCACAAACTCTCGCACACCATCACAGGGAGTGGGGGATGCCTGAAAAACAGCGTTACCTCGAACTCTGGTCCGAGGTAACACAAGCTGAGGTATTCCTTTGCCTAGTTGCAAAATTTTGTTAAACTATCTTTAGTGACTTAGAGTATGGTAATCTTCTAAATATATATAACTCAAAGGTGACTGACTGACTGACATAGTGATCTATCAACGCACAGCCCAAACCACTGGACGGATCGGGCTAAAATTTGGCATGCAGGTAGATGTTATGACGTAGGCATCCGCTAAGAAAGGATTTTGATCAATTCTACCCCCAAGTACCTACCTTTTACCTTTTTTTCTACCTCCAGTTTGTATGAAACTTTGTCAATTTTAAACCGATCGGGCTGAGACTTTGCATGCATAAAGCTACTATGACGTAGGCATCCCCTAAGAAAGGATTTTGATAAATTACACCGCTACGCGAGCGAAGCCGCGAGCAAAAGCTAGTAAATGATATTTTCTTTCTTTCAAATTTGTCTATCGTATAAAAGAGCTTAGTTACATAAATTTTTCGGGGTCCTGTGCTGCCCCCATTTGAAATAAACCTTTTAAAAGGAAACTTAGATATCATTTCAAATTGTGTCTTGATCAAGCCCTAGTAAACCCTTCAAACTATTTTATGAACCTGTTCATAGTTTAAAGTGAGATCGTGAAACTTTTCTTCCCACATTGGCGAAAAACGGCCAATTTTGGACAATATGCGAAAAAAGCTTCACGTTAAAACGTTTAAAAATATTTGAAGGGTCATTTAGGCGTTATCAAGACACAATTTTAAATGATATCTCCTTATTTATTTATTTAAGTTTATTGCACACAATCTTATGACGGATTGATTACTATGGGTCAAACTTAATGCTAATGCATTATCTACCAGTTTGCCTTTGGGACATGGTGAGAGATTGGAATAAGGGTGCAAGTGTGGCAAGCCAACTTGTGGTATTTACAATACAACACCTATATAATATTACATCTAATATAATACATATATTGATTGTTATAATAAAATAAAACATACCTTTGAAATAAATACTGATACATATACATATACATAATATATAAATATACACATACATATAATATACATAACTTACTACATAAAATACATACAAATACCTAAATATTACAGCAGAGGGTTTATTCCGATTCCAAATAAAATTTCTTCACCTGCATTTTAAAAGTATCACGATTCTTCGATCTCACAATGCTATCAGGAAGGGCATTCCAGAGCCGTACAACCGTAACGGCAAAAGAATTGGAAAAGAAACCAGTACGGTGAGAAGGAATATCGAGTTGCATTGTGTTAGAGGAGCGTAGATTTCTATCGTGAGTTGAGCTAAGGGGCTGCAATTTACTCCCCCTTTTCCTTTTAAAGGATTTATTACAAATTGTGGCATCACTGGACCCCAAAAAATTAATATATCCCTTTAAACAGAGTACGGAATCCTCGGTGGGCGAGTGCGACTCACACTTGTCCTTTTTTGAAGGCTTTCCCCTGCCTGGCTACGATTTTGGCTGGATATGATAACGATGATGATTATCATCGTTTTTACTCATAATCATTCTATCATGGCCTTTTTCAAATCAAAGGTTGTACCTATTGAAGACCAGCTTATAATCATCGATAGTAAAATGATTAAATTTCCTTTTTGTGATGCAAATTCGTTGTATGCTCCAGCCAAGCCTATGATTACACGATTAAAGTGCAAATTAAGCCCAAAAGCCGATATAAAATTTGCACAAAAATACTGTAAGTACCTATGTCCATTTTTGTGATCATAATAGGCTTTGTACGGGTTATGTACATATAAGAAGTAAATGGTAGATGGGAAAGGGGGATTGGTAGATAGAAAAGATTTTATATAAATAACAAAAGAAAGTTTATTGCGTGAAACACAAATAAACAACCATACAAGGACTTATACAAATATAAAAGAAAAATGGTTAATAAATGGTAAATGGAAATGTTGATGAAAGATGGTAAAAGGTAGGGTGAATTTATGAGTACAGGCGACGAGTGTTTATAAATGGTTTAAACGAACTCGCGGATGGTAGGAAAGTTGGTGGCGTACTGACTAAGAAAATAATCAAAGTTAATAAAATCGGGCGCGGCGACAATCTGCTGACCGTGCCTCCGCGCGCGGTCAATGTACGTAAACCGTACATATTCCCGGGCGAGAAAAGTGCGAAAAAAGTTATCTAAAATGAGAGATGATATGGTGGTGATTTGGTGAGATGGTTACAAGGGTGAGTTAATATTTGGTGATTGACAAGGTGAATGGGCATAATATTATTTTAAAACTAAAATAAAAGTCTTAAGAGTCCGATTGGTTAAACGATTCACTAAATTCGTATCGTAATTTTGGGGAGGTGCTCCTCTCCACACGCGCACTATATTTTGCGGCCTTTTCACTAACACTTACACAGGGGGGTGTTGGATCACTAACACTAGGGACATTCAGATCACTAACACTGTGAGCCGAGCACACATTATTATCATGGGGACCACTCACTTTTACACTAACGCATTGAACGTTGGAAGAGTCTGCGGCGTGACTGCCGCCGGCAGCGCGTCGCTCCGCACGCAGTTTGCGCACACGCCGGCGCGCCCACGCGATGGTGACAACGACTACTACACCTACTAAGACGTAGCTAATGACGTAATGGTGCACGTTATGGTATGAAATTTGATCAGATATACCTTTCTCAGACTTCATTTGTTCGATCTGGTTGCCGATGCTTTTCAGATCTTCCTTTAGCTGGTTTTGTTCGAAGTGAAAGGTGGCGTTAGGCAGAGACACATTAATGACATGGTTAACAGGTGGGATCTCAGGTAAAACAATATCTGGCTTAATGGTGAATTGACTAGTTAACAATTTGTGTGGAATTATTGTCAACGTATCACCCTTGATGATGCAGTCTTCTCCAAGAGTAAGGATGCCTGCCTGAGTGAGTTTTTCTGTCGTGATCTGGTTTCCACAAATAACTCGGATTGAGCAAACACCGCAGCAAGAGAACAGATAAGTATTAATTCTGTGAAGCTGGAGCCAAGAATTATTACAGGAAAGAGTATTAGTGCGGCAGTTATTGGTAGTAGAGCTTTTAACACAAGGGATCTGGTCAGTCTCCAATTGGTAAAGAGGACTGTGTAGCGAACATAAATACGTGTTTTCGTTTGATAGCAAACAGCTGTTCAAGTCATTGTCCGACAATGGCACATATATATCTTCTTGCAAGTTCATCGCAATATGACCAGTTGTAGGCACTAGGGTTACCATGGTTTCGTTGATTTCTCGCGGAATAGGAATTATTTGATAAATATCGTAGACACTTCTGCTTACCAGTGGTATTTTGATTTCAAATATAAGATATTCTCTGGTGATTCTCGTACGTACTTTAAGTAACCGATAAATTTTTGGTAAATTGATTTGTATATTATCGATGGGCAAGGAAAGATCCTTGGAGAGATGACCCACAATAATATTTAGTTGGTGAAGAAGTTGTTCTGGTGAAAGAAGATGAATATTAAAGTTCCCATAGTAGATGTTGGTGATGGTATCTAGAAGGGTATCCTGAATGTTTCTTAAGTCATTCAACATGTTGATAGCAATTATTGACGACATAGTGTAGTCAGTTGTTCCGGCAATTTCCTGGACCTCTAATTTTAAGTTCTTAGCCGCTTTTTCAAGAGATATCAGATGCTGGTTGAAAATCTTGTGTTGCTGGTCCATAGTACTCTCCGTTCGTTTCAACAGATTGTATTCCGCTTCAGCAATGGATGTTTGGTTTTTCCACAAACTAGCAAGATGTTTCTGGTTGCTTCTTAATAAGTCGATATCCTTACTGTATTGTTCGGCGAAGTTTTCGTCCAAAATTCCAAACAACGTGTGGGCAACGTAACCGACACCGTTTATGAGACCGCGTCGCTGCCTGGAATGCGGTGACCGCGGTGTGAACTGCTGACCGAGTAGGATTTTATTATAATAATTGTACTCATCATATTTATGATGTAATTGTAATAGGATAACGTCGCATTGTATTTTTATTTTGAAGTTTGAACATATGGTTTCTAGATGATCGAAGTACTTGTTAATTAACTCGTTGCTTTGCCAGTATGGTTGTAAGTCATAATAAACTATCAATTTCCACTCATCTCGTATCAGGAACATAGGTGAAATTTTATCAAAATAGAACAGACTTTGATTGTTTTTTAACATCGATATATTATAATCCGCTTTGATTGGTGTAAATAAAAACATGAGGAATGTAAATAAGAGAGACACGTAGCTGCACGACTTCTTGGTACGTCGTCGGGTTTCAGGGGCTGCGCGAATGCTGACGTCGTCGGACTTGATGTCACATTTTGCGTCAGTCGTGACGTCAGTGGTGACGTCGGGCATGGTGTCAGATACCGTTGGTTGTTCCGGCTGGTTGTCGTAAACGGGTAAGACTGACAATTTGAGGACAGGTCGCTTCATTAATCCATTTTTGGTTTTCAGGGTGACGACTCTGGTGTGGCCGTCTTTTCCTGGATGAATTTGTACGACTCGGCCTAGTGCCCATTTCCCTGGTGGTAGATTAGCATCGTCAATTATGACAATATCATCTATTTTAATGCTCTCACTAGGCGTTCTCCATTTACTTCTCAATGTTAACTGGGTTAGATATTCAGTTTTCCATCGCTTCCAAATATCCTGAAATATCTTTTGAGTGAGTTGCCATCTGGTACGTGCATCTCTTTCAGTTTCAACAATGGTTAACACAGGTCCGCTGGCGAGGAAATGTGATGGAGTGAGGTAGTCCAGTTCATCAGGATCTTCGCTAAGGGGACAAAGTGGTCGGGAGTTAAGACACGCTTCAATTTGAGTTAGAACGGTGGTAAATTCTTCAAACGTTAGTTTTTGCTCTCCGACAACTCGCTTTAGGTGGTAATTAAAACTTTTAACTCCGGCTTCCCAAAATCCACCTCCAGACGGAAAGGAAGGTACATTAAAATGCCATTGGATTCCCATTTCTGCAATCTCTGACCTGAAATCGTTGTTGAAAATATTGTGCAACTCCTCTAGCTCCTTGTTAAGAACGCGGCTGGCTCCCACGAAGTTTGTACCATTGTCGCTGTATATATGTTTTGGTAATCCTCTTCTTGAAGTCATTCTACGTAAAGCCGCTAAGAATGACGAAGTCGTAAGATCCGACACTAGTTCTAAATGTACGGCTTTGGTTGCCATACATATGAACAAAGCGACATATCCCTTGGTAGTCTTGGATCCCCGACCTCTATTCATTTTTATGAAAAAATGACCTGTAAAATCGGTTCCAATTTTTGAGAATGGCCTTGAGACGTTGGTTCGAGATACTGGAAGGTTCCCCATTAGTGGTTGTTGGATACTGGGACTGTGTCGTCTACATTTTACACACAGACGGAGCCTCTTTTTGGTTGCTCGGTTTCCGCTGATAATCCAGTATCGCTGTCTCAGAATGGCAGATGTCAGTCTCGCTCCTCCATGAAGAGTTTGCTGGTGGGCTTGATCTATCAATAATTCGGTTAATCGATGGTTGTAGGGTAAGATGACAGGATGCTTCATATCTTCTTCAATGTTGGCATGTTCTAATCTACCGCCTACGCGTAATAATCCGTGTTGGTCGATAAATGGATTTAAGTTAATAATTTTACTATTTTTGTGAACGTTCTCTTGGTTTTTTAAGTTGACGATTTCGTCTGCAAATTCTAAACATTGGGTGTTTTTGATTATCATGTCTCTTGCCGTAGATAATTCCTTTGTGGTTAAATATGGTTCCTGGTTCTTATTACGTAAACGCATTATCCAGGCAAGAACACGTACTGCTCTTGCAAATGTGCTATATTTGGTAATTAGAAACTGTATGATGCTATCGTCGGGTGAATGACTAACTAAATTGGTTTGTTTACGTTTGTCAATTTTCTTTAATTCTTCTTCGGTGGTAAATAATTGCTTATTAGCGCGTTGGTGTTCTATGTTTTGAGATTTCAGCCACGCGGGGCCTTGCCACCATAACGGATGTTGTTTGAGTTGTGATGCATATAGGCCTCTGCTAGCACAGTCGGCGGGGTTGTCTTCCGACTTCACATATCTCCAACAGCTGGCCGGCATGACTTCAGTTGTCCTCCTGACTCTGTTTGCAACAAACGGCTTCCAACGACTTGGTTCTCCGTTGAGCCACCCTAATACTACCATAGAGTCTATCCAACCGTACATCTCTGTGTGGAAATCTGTTAAACAATCTTTAACCTTTTGCATGAGTCTACTTAACAAATGTGCGCCGCACAGTTCTAATTTTGGTAAGCTAATTGGTTTACTGGCTGGGACGAGACGAGCCTTGCTTATGACGAAGACAACGGATGTTGATTCTGCTCTGGTAATCTTGCAATAAATAACACAAGCGTACGCCTTGGTAGAGGCGTCACAAAAGCCATGTAATTCAATGGTGTCCAATTCCTTTGTACCGAGCCATCTTGGTAATTTTAGTTTGTTTATTTCGTATATCTCGGTCTTTATTTTTGTCCATTCCTTGCAAATTTCTTCTGGTAGTTTACTATCCCATTCGATTTGTATTTGCCAAACCGATTGAAAAAGTAATTTTAATTTAGTGGTAAGTGGTGATAAAAATCCAAGGGGATCGAAAAGTTTTGAAATGTCCGATAACAATGACCTTTTAGTCGGATGGGAATCAGAAAATTTATATTTTGGTTCAAAGCTAAATATGTCTTCGTGAGGAGCCCAGCGGAGCCCTAAGGTTTTGGTTGGTTCGTCTTGTGGTTTAAAGTCGAAGTGATCTTGGTCTTTGGTTTGGTTTTGTAGTAATTCTTTAACGTTTGATCTCCACTTCCGAAGATTAAAACCGGCCGATTGAAACAGCTTGATGAGATCCTGTTGCAACGCTACTCCGTCGAAAGGGTTAAACACGCCGTGAAGTAGGTCATCCATGTACATGGATTCTTCTAGTGCTTTTATGGCCTTGGTATTCTGGTAATTAGACCGTTCGTCACTAGCGAGTTGCTTCAAGGTCATCATCGCAAGAAATGGTGCGGATTTGGTTCCGTAAGTAACGGTGGTAAGCTGGTATTCTTCGATAGGACTGTTTGGTGTGTCCCTCCAAACGATCATCTGGTACTTCTGGTCATCTTCATGCATCCTAATTTGACGGTACATCTTCTCCAAATCTGCAACGAAGGCGTACGGATATTGCCTCCACTTTAGAATTAAAGATTGTAGGTCCTGTTGTAAGTTTGGACCCACCTCCATCAAATCATTAAGACTACAACCACTTGTCATTTTCGCGGATGCGTTAAAAACGACTCTAAGTGCAGTGGTAGTAGAGTCTGAACGCAACACACTATGGTGCGGTAGGTAAACTGTAGGTGTTTGATTACTGGCGCCGGCGGCTGGTTTCATATGTCCTAAAGAGCGATATTCATTTATAAATAATTTATATTCTTTCTCTAATGATTTATTTTTCGAAAACTTCTTTTCTAATTGTCGGAATTGGGCAATCGCTAATGGTTTCGATTGGCCTAATTTTTCCTCAAAATCTGGTTTAAGGGGTAGTCTGACGTGGTACCGCCCTTCTTCATCTCTTCTAGTGGTTTCCTTGTAGAATTTGATGCAACGGTCGTCAGCTTCCGATAGAGATGTCTGTTCAGATATGTCTTCTATATGCCAAAAGTTACGTAACTCGTCCACTTGGTTTATGACGACGTTACAATGAAAAGTTGGATGAATACTTCCGCATAGTATCCACCCTAATTTAGTTTCCTGCGCAACTGGTATCGACGGACTAATTTTGATAATTCCACTCATTAATATTAACGCATAGACATCGACGCCTAACAGCAAATCAATTTGTCGACTTTCGTAAAATTGAGGATCAGCGAGTGGTATGTTGTCTAGAAAACTCCAAGATGGTTTTTTGAAGGACTGGTTTGGCAAGTGATGTATTAACTTATTCATTATAAACGTATCGATGCATAATGAAAAGTCGTTGTGCAGAGACGACATCTGTATGGTTAAGATGCCTTTACAATTATTTTCCTTGGTACCGACCCCGAATATGACACCTTTGCAACGTTTTCTTGGTAAACTTAATCTTTGAGCTGCATTCTCGGAGATTAAGGATGTCTGAGCGCCGGCGTCAATGAGACAACGCATGGTGAGGAGTGTTCCATCTGCAGCTTGGACACCTATCAACGCGGTTGCTAAGAGAGTTTCTCTATCTGCTTCACAATCTTGGGTTGTGTGACATGATTTTCGGTCATTGCTCGTACTGACGTTGGTTACTGGTTTTGTAATTTCTTTGTTTGTCGAAAACATGTTGTGTATTAGCGAATTGTGATTTTCATTGCAAAAGCGACAAGTTTTGCTTGATTCGCAATCTTTGCCCTGGTGATTAATCAAGCAATTTTTGCATAGTTTAAATTTTGCAATTGTTTTTTGTTGAATCTCTGGCCTAGATTCACGGAACGATTTGCAAAAATATATTGCGTGATTTTCTTTGCAATGAGGACATTTGTTATTTTCCACGTGTAAAGATTTAAATGAGAATGGTTTGGTTGATTTTGTATGTTGATTGTTGGAGGAATTTTGGTAGGATGGTTTCTTGAAACGTGAATCTTCCTGATTTGTAGACTTGATGGTTTCTTGTTTACGCCTGGAAACTTCTAGGGACGTAAATTTCATTTCCAGAAAACTCATGAATTCTTTCAAAGTTGGTAATTCTTTTGGATTCTTGAGACTTTCCACATAGTCGTGCAGACCCTCGGCGTCTAGTTTTTGCGACAATAGATGCACTATAAGCGGATCCCACGAAGATATGTCGACTCCCAGCCTCTCGATCGCATGCATACACTCGTTAGTGGTATCGTGCAGCCTTTTGATCGAAGCGGAAGTTTGAGTTTGAATGTTTGGTAGGCCTAAAAGGGTGTTGAGATGTGACGTGAAAATCAATTTTTTATTATTATAACGATGGTTGAGAATTTCCCAGGCTATTTGGTAGTTCTCGGAGCTAATGCTAAGATGTTGAATTAGCTTATCTGCCTCGCCCTTGCGGAAAGGGGGATTGGTAGATAGAAAAGATTTTATATAAATAACAAAAGAAAGTTTATTGCGTGAAACACAAATAAACAACCATACAAGGACTTATACAAATATAAAAGAAAAATGGTTAATAAATGGTAAATGGAAATGTTGATGAAAGATGGTAAAAGGTAGGGTGAATTTATGAGTACAGGCGACGAGTGTTTATAAATGGTTTAAACGAACTCGCGGATGGTAGGAAAGTTGGTGGCGTACTGACTAAGAAAATAATCAAAGTTAATAAAATCGGGCGCGGCGACAATCTGCTGACCGTGCCTCCGCGCGCGGTCAATGTACGTAAACCGTACATATTCCCGGGCGAGAAAAGTGCGAAAAAAGTTATCTAAAATGAGAGATGATATGGTGGTGATTTGGTGAGATGGTTACAAGGGTGAGTTAATATTTGGTGATTGACAAGGTGAATGGGCATAATATTATTTTAAAACTAAAATAAAAGTCTTAAGAGTCCGATTGGTTAAACGATTCACTAAATTCGTATCGTAATTTTGGGGAGGTGCTCCTCTCCACACGCGCACTATATTTTGCGGCCTTTTCACTAACACTTACACAGGGGGGTGTTGGATCACTAACACTAGGGACATTCAGATCACTAACACTGTGAGCCGAGCACACATTATTATCATGGGGACCACTCACTTTTACACTAACGCATTGAACGTTGGAAGAGTCTGCGGCGTGACTGCCGCCGGCAGCGCGTCGCTCCGCACGCAGTTTGCGCACACGCCGGCGCGCCCACGCGATGGTGACAACGACTACTACACCTACTAAGACGTAGCTAATGACGTAATGGTGCACGTTATGGTATGAAATTTGATCAGATATACCTTTCTCAGACTTCATTTGTTCGATCTGGTTGCCGATGCTTTTCAGATCTTCCTTTAGCTGGTTTTGTTCGAAGTGAAAGGTGGCGTTAGGCAGAGACACATTAATGACATGGTTAACAGGTGGGATCTCAGGTAAAACAATATCTGGCTTAATGGTGAATTGACTAGTTAACAATTTGTGTGGAATTATTGTCAACGTATCACCCTTGATGATGCAGTCTTCTCCAAGAGTAAGGATGCCTGCCTGAGTGAGTTTTTCTGTCGTGATCTGGTTTCCACAAATAACTCGGATTGAGCAAACACCGCAGCAAGAGAACAGATAAGTATTAATTCTGTGAAGCTGGAGCCAAGAATTATTACAGGAAAGAGTATTAGTAGTAAGTAGATTTGAAAAAAAAATACATTTTTGTACAAGATTTATTGTGAGCTCAAAGTACTTAGTTAGTCAAATTAAATAAGCCGTTGTTTACTGAGTTTCAACGACCACCTTCCGTCTCCGTGATCAGACCCTAGACATCGTCTAGGTACCATAAAGTGCTCGTCAAGACAAATCGAACGGGTCCTACTCAATGAGGTTATGTTGTTTCATAACTGAGTTCCGTCGAATTTCTCTCGACTCCATCATCAGAACAGCACATTGTATAACCATAATATTGTTATACAATGTGCTGTTCTGATGATGGAGTCGAGAGATATTGACCATAATATTGTATAACCATCCGACTACCTATATGCAAAATTTCAGCTCAATCGGTTGGGGATAACTGGTTGGAAATTGAGTTGCAAGATTTGATCTAAACAAACGTACGAGTAAATATCTACATACAAGATACTTTGGAAGTGAAATAAAAGCTTGTAATACATAGTACTTTAGCTGTTTCAGTAGCTTTTTAAAATTTTGTGAAAAAATATTATAACTATTCGAAGTGGCCCGGCGGGGTGACCACACGTTACTGCGCATGAGGTCATAAACTACCATGGGCTACATGGAGGAGCTTAAATCGCCTCCGAACTGAGGTAGGTCGATGTAGGCACAATTTCGCGCTGGCGCTACATTGACCAAGTGGAAGCACATTGCCAGTGTGGTCTCGACGACCAGACTATACAGCATCCTCTCATGCCCTTTGTGCCCTACCAGCTGTACCATGCTTGACCTATACTCTACCTCGGAGGAAGGCGTAAAAGTGGCAACGTATTTGAAGAACAAAATTTGAAGTTTGAGCCAGGGGCACTATAAAAAGAAGACTGCGCCTGAGAAATAGAAATAGTTGAACCAGTTTTGCTACTTTGGATTTAATTAGTAGATACCAATCCTTTGTTCTAATTAGCAGAACCATGAAGTTGTTTGCCCCAAACTACAACTATTAACTAAACCACATTTTAAATCCAATTCAATTCAAATATATCTTTATTATCATAGGATATTTATAATATCTATTAATAATCGTCACTTTGTTTTATAGTACAATAATTGTTGACGTCAAAAAGTTACTTTAGCAACTCAGACCGTCAATATGAACAACTTTTTATATGGCCTGAAACTCAAAAAAACTATCGACATTTTCATACAAAAGTGTTCGGCCCGCCCGGCAGTTTGTATGAAAATGACGTTTTTTTTGATATTTAAGCATTGCAAGCAGACCGTCAGTATGAACAACTTTTCTGGGAATAGGAAAAGTAGTTCACACTGACGGTCTGAGTTGATCCTACAAGGATCGGATAGGGTTTTTGTTACATGTCGTAGAATTATTATTAATTACACAATTTGGCTTTGGCCTTATCGGGTAAAAATGAAGCCAATTTCTACACTAAAACTCATAATTAGGTACTTTATTAGTCTATATTAAAACACAATATATTGGAAACTAGACTATTTGATTAATTGCTCTGGGTGCAAGAACTTTAGCGTTTTTATAAGAAGAAGACTATTCAATTACGTCTAATTATTACCTATTATTCGTCTCGTTCCTAATTTAATTACTAAAAAGGTACTGTAGCGGGAGCGAGGTGATATGCTCGACCGCCACAAAGGGAAGATCTTCCCGCCAGGCATGTTGTTGCGCCTGGGGAACCGCGGCTCCGACGGTGTTTTTTTTTTTTGAAGTGACATACATAGGTTGCCTCGGACGGCATTTCCTATTTCACCCGGACAAGGTTTGAGGAGCGGGCCAGAGGCCCGGCTTCCTATATTTTTATACTACTAGCAGCAGCGCAAAGGGCTCCCAAGGGGGAAACCTCGGCTTTGGGCGCGCTAGGGATTATGGCAAATTTTGGGGTGCTGCAACACCTATGTTTTGCCGGAAGGGCCGAAGCTACGGTGCCAGAAGGGCCTACTTAGGACGCAAATCGTCCAGGTACCGCCGGGCGGTACCTAGTGAACGAGCTAATGTTCCTACGTCTACGTATTCGATTTCGACGAATGCGGGGGGGTCGGACCGCGAGGTTCCTCTGGCTACTCGGAGCCGCAGAGGTATCGAATTGGACCATGTCAGCCATAATCTGGTCATCGGAATCAGAGAGAACATGCCTCGGACGTCTGCCGGTGAGTCGGCGAGGGTTGTGCTCCGGGATGTAGTTAGCTGCCTCTCTAACTAGTCGGTTCGGGTGGTCAGCGGCTTTATCAAAGAAGCGTTCGGACGCTTCTTTCATAAAGTGCTTAATGGACGGGAGTTCGAGATCGCGGTGTAGGTCGCAGTTTCTCGCTATCCTTGGAGCGTTGGTAGCTCTGCGGATGAATCGGTTTCCGACGGTGTATCGTCGGAAGTTGTATATATGCAGCGAATCGGGCGAATTCTAAGATCGAGATGTAGGATACTCTGCTGGCGCCATCTCATATGCTTCTTGTGGACTATATTGTCGGTTGTCTCTTGATTGTAGTTACTCGTAGTGGCCGTAGAGGTCGCCACAGTACTGTTAGTTAACTACGCTTGTTTTCAATAAAACGAACATAAAGTCAGAAAGCAACATACATATATATATTTTTTTTTTACAATATATTGGTTTAGCCATTTGTCCTCAATTGATAGTAAGCGACGATGAAGACTAGGATGAAGCATGCCTATCCAAAAGATACCCATTCAATCTACTTTTGAATGTCCCGGGACTGTACTTCTCAGGGAATAGACGCAGGCAGTTCATTCCACACCTTAGCTACTCGAACCAAAAAGGAATTGTCGAAACGTTTAGTTCGAGACTTAGGTATTTCAACGACAAAGGGGTGAAACCCTTGTCCGCGCCTCGTAGTCCGATAGAGAAATGGTGAGGGTTTCACAAGATCAAAAAGAGCCTTCGAACACTCTCCAAAATGCATCCTATAAAAAACCGATAAGCAGGCTACTTTGCGACGATTCTCTAGGGACTGCAATTTTCTATTCGAATAGTAAAATATCAATATGAACACAATTGATCATTTTACTATCGATGATTTCGATCTGCATTCTTCCAAAGTGGTCTGGGAGTTAAGAAAAAAATAAGAAAGTACTAGCCGCTTCTTTCTTTCCGCGCAGATGGTAAAATCCGATCGAGGGATTGGGCGTTAATTCGAATCATATTGATAGGCGATGCAGCTAGAAACCCGTCATTATTTTTTTAAGGTTCCGTACCAAAAGGGTAAAAACGGGACCCCATTATTAAAACTCCGCAGTCCGTCTGTCTGTCTGTCTCCAGGCTGCTTCTCTTGAACCGTGATAGCATGACAGTTAAAATTTTCACAGATGATGTATTTCTGTTGCCGCTATAACAACAGTTACTAAAACCGAATGTTTTTGTTAGTTTTTGTGTGTGTTAATGGCTAACACGGGTGTCAGATTTTTCAGGCTGCATCTACATAGCTTGACGACTGCCATACAATTATGACAGCCGGAACCAACGGCTTATACGTGCGTTCCGAAGCACGGAGGAGCTCGAGAATTTTTATGCCACTTGTGGTCACCCATCCAAGTGCGGACCACGCCTGGTGTCGCTTTTGTAAGTCTTTTTAGCGCTTTCGCTGGGCCACCGAGCTCCATAACCGTTCATTGCTGCTGTTGCTCCATAACATAACTTAAAACCGAATAAAATAAATATTTAAGTGAGGCTCCCATACAACAAACGTAATTAATTGGGTGTTCCTGCATAAAATTACTGCTCCAACGACATCTGACGTGACCACGGCGAGGATGAATCGCTGGCTGGGGAGCTGCACCACTGCATCATTCGTTCCACCTGCAGAAAAGTTACCGCCTGGCAGCGAACTGCCTTGGCCAATCTGGAAGTGCCTTAACCCTTTCACCGCGAGACTTTATATCAGTTGCCGTGCCCCCAGCGGGAGGGGTATGAAATCTAAAATAAATACCTACAACCAAAAAGGGATGTGGATACTTAAGTTATGTGCAATACGAGCGGTTTTTTTTTGTCGGAAATATCCGACGCTCGCGGAACGGGCACGACAATGTTTGTCGGATAAATCCGACGTTCGCGGTGAAAGGGTTAAGTTACGCGTTAAAGACTAAATACAAACTAAAATAACTGGCCAAGTGCGTGTCGGGCCACGCGCAGTGTAAGGTTCCGTAGTTGTGAATGCACGCACTTTGAGTTCACGCCACTAAAAACTTCTAAAAACTAATTTTCTATTGGATTTGTATGAACTTTTCCTTTCCGAGTACATTTTCTAAGTCAACCGCTTATAACTTTTTAATTTGTAACCCTACTTAGCTCTGATAGTTTTCATTTAAACTTCGTAATATGTACTGCTTCAGTGAATTTTTTCAAATGTCCATGTATAATCGTTTAATAGATAGATGGGGAGACACGTCACTGTAACAAAAATTTGCAATATAAAATTAATATTAAAGAAACAGATTCCTAAATCGAAAAATGATGTTCACAAGCTCACTATATTTTTGAAAGACCTATTCAACGATACCCCATACGATAGGTTATTCATAAATAAATAAATATAAATAAATATATAGGGACAAATTACACTGATTGAGCTAGCCCCAAAGTAAGTTCGAGACTTGTGTTATGGGATAATAACTCAACGATACTATAATTTATAACAAATACATATATAGATAAACATCCAAGATCCAGGACAATTTGAAAAAGGCCATTTTCCAACTTACCCTGGCCGGGGATCGAACCTCTGGGTGGCGAACTAGCATGGTAAACACTACGCCAAGGAGGTCGTCATAAAAAAATTACTCCTACTTTACTTGTACGGGAGCTACCCTAATTTTTTTCCATATTTTATTTTACCACTTTTTTGACATGATTAAAATACATACCCATACAAATTACAGCTTTATAGTACTTATAGTCTCTGAGTAAAACCGCGGACGGACAAACAGACAGACATGGCAAAACTATAGGGTTCCTTGTATGTACTACGGAACCCTAAGGCCCAACGCAGACTACAGACTAATCCGTGTCGCACTTTTTAGTCTGTGAAAATAGATCCCATGGAATCACATGTAGTAACGCACACGACGCGCAAAAAGTCCGGCGCGCGTCGTGTGCGTTACTGCATAAGATTCCATGGGTTCTATTTTCACAGACTATTACAGACTAAAAAGTGCGTCACGGATAGTCTGTCGTCTGCGTTTGGCCTAAAAAAGTACGTATAAGTACAAGCATCATGTCGCCCTCCAATAAACATTAATAAAGTCATCGACAATTATTTACGAACTCTATCAGCGGATATCAGACACGCTGTTAATATCAGTTAATTGATGACTTTATTTATATCTTCCGGCTTCCGAGTCAATCGTTAACCGGCTGATTACGTATGCAGTTTACATGGGCCCACCGAGGGGGGCTCTGGGGAATGGGGTTCGCTGTTATGTCTGTTTGAATAAATGTTTAGGGACAAATCACACAGATTGAGCTAGCACCAAAGTAAGCTTAAGCTAGTGTTATGGGATACTAACCCAACGCAAGGGCGGATCCAGGGGGGTCATGGGGGTCATGACCTGGGCTGGGTCCTAGGTGAACCACTAATTAAAATTGTTAAACATACTGTTTTTAAATATTTTTAGCACAATATAGATTTTATGTAAGTACCTTCAATATTTAATTAATTTAATATAATATTTTGTATAGTGTCAAACGCATTATTCGGGAACGAACGCATCGAAAATTTGAATTTTACCGCGCCACCGCCACCACATTAGTCATTTAAATATATGTATTTTTAAGAACCGTAAGTACTTACATACATTAATAAAATATCTACTTTTTACTCGTATGTATGATTATAAAAATTAAATTATAACTTCTTGTGACTTAATCACAACTCTGTGAGCCACCCCCCCCCCCCACCCTTGGCACCAAAGCTGGATCCGCCCTTGACCCAACGATACTATATGTTATGATAAATACATATATGGATACAGAATAAGTACTCGTACTCACGTACAGAAGTCTTACTTAGAAAAGAAATTCAAAGAAATATCTTCTTGTTGTGGTTAGCAAATATGGTTATTAGCTCACGTCAGAACTCCTCACCTCTTCGTAAAGATACCTAGACATCCATTGCAAGCCAATTTACTCTGGACAAACGATTCATGTAACTGAATTTTCCCCTCCGAAGTGGTCGCCGCGCGCATAGTAATATACAGAAATGTTTTCGAAACAGGCCTGATGTAGATAAACATCCAAGACCCAGGACAATTTGAAATAGGCCATTTTCCAACTTGCCTGGCTGGGGATCGAACTCAGAACCTCCGGATCGGTGGACGAGCGTGTTGACCATTAGGTCAGAGGTATGTTTGTATTGTATGTATATGTCGCAGGGAAATGTGGAAATCAGGGATTTCACGAAATTCCTAGGGATATCACGAAATCCCGGTAGATGTCGAATATTCTTGTTTATTACGTCTTCTTATTAAAAGTATCTAGTTATATAACAAAATGCTAATATAAAGTCAAAGATATGTCATTTCACTGAACTAAATCTAGTAAAATAAAGAATACGGTTGATAAATAAAGTAATAAAACAAAATTACAAATGAACACGTGTATTTTTATTAGAAAATAAAGTTTTAATCAATTAAACATGATGATAATCTAACAATGATATCAGGAATTATATCTTTTTCTATTATGTAGATACCTGCGCACGTGCTACCTGCAGCGTAATAATTTAACGCATTGTTTGCGACGCATTTGTTTCTCTCCCACTAGTGCTCGTGTGGGTACTAGAGCGACCGAGAACAATGCATTGCTCGATTTCAATCGGCAGTATCCGCTTTTCTGTCATTTTACTAAGTTTAGTTTAGTGAAACGACATATCGCTGACGATAAATTGGTATTTTGTCATATCACTAGATATTTTTAGTAAGAAGACGTAATGACAAGAACATTCGACATCTACCGGGATTTCGTGATATCTCTAGGGATTTTGTGAAATCCCTGATATCCTTATTTTCCTGCGACATATACATATATTGTTATCTCTCTTATATCTTCTATAATATCAATGGAACCTCAACAAATAAGGTAGTGTTGGAAAACTCTTAGCTGTACGCTGGCTATGTGACGTCACAATAAGTTCATTATGGCGCCCTCTATAAGTCAAAAAGGATTTGATGTCAAATGAAAGGACTTTTTTTATAAGGATAAGAAAATTAATTTTATTCAAGAAACTAAAAAACAAGAAGGCAAGTTGGAAAATGGCCTTTTTCAAATTGTCCTGGGTCTTGGAAGTTTATCTAAATATGTTTTTATTATGAAATATAGTATCGTTGAGTTAATATCCCATAACACAAGCTTCGCTTTTTTTTTTACTACTTAATATTTTTTACTTCGCAATTTATGTTTGTTTACTTGTTCGCAAGCATTACATGTTATAATGTGTCAACATTGTATTATATTATAAGTATTTATTAATTAAAAGACAATTATAATTATATGACAAAGCCCTTCTGGTGAGTAGGCGACCAATACTGTGAAAATGAGTTTCTTTCGGCGTTTCTTCTCAGCAGTGGTCGTTACGAAGAGCTGGTATCGGTAGCTTTTCTTTAAAAATAAATTAAATTTCAATATACTTTACACGTAACATAAATTATACTTATTGACGTGTAAAAGTGCCTGTAAAGGTCTAATTACTGAATAAACATTTGAATCTTTGAATCGAACTTACTTTGGGGCTAGCTCAATAAGGGTTATTTGTCCATATGTATTTATTTATTTATTTATGTAATGAGACTATAATAAATAATAAGACTATTCCTGCCTAGGCATTTGTGGTATGATTATGAGTCATGTTTCTAAGCATGAAGTAATTTTGTAAGCAATATGTGCAAGACATTAAATAAATCTGCCGTTGGCGTTCCAGCCCGTTCAAAATAAAGTTGCAACAGAAGACAAACGGAAGACTTCTGTATATTAGTGGGACTTAGCATGAATATTTTATTAGTAATTTTTATAACAATAACCTACGCTTTCACTTTCAGATATAAGGCGGTGAACCCACTGCACCGTGCTCCGTCGCGGAGCGCGGTTCAACATACTAACGCTCCCGCGCGTTGACGCGTTTTCTGTGTGTTTAGGCGTGTTTTTTATACAAACTGAGATACTTGCATACAATGTTAACATCTGCCGCTAGTGAAATCTCTCTGCTGTATATTCTTAACTAGCGCCTCTTATAGCATTGTAAAGCTATTGGGTATTAGTAAGTAATTAAATAAAAAGCTTTTATATTTCCAGTTAGACAAAAAGAAAGTTATAAAATGTGACTTTACATTATTACAACACGTATTTATCTAAGAAATTGCCTTTCTGCACTACTAGCCTCTACTACAAAGCGTAAATTTCTTGGTTATAGACCTATTATTTTCATAAATAACAGACTTTTTCTGGAAATAAAAGAATTATCCAATGAATCTGAAAAGAACTATAAAAGAAGTATTTAATTTTTTATTTTTTTTTGAAAAAAATCGGTAGCTTATGGAACCCTAAAGGGCTGAGCTACATCTGTAATCACGAAACAGCACTTTCGCATGCTGCTATAATATTCTTTTTTTATAATTATTTTACGGCTCTGGATACTAGTTCTTTAGAGCCCATCTTTATTTTATCACTTCTTTATTCCTAACCCGAAAATACAATCAAAGATTGGTGTAGGTCCATAGTCATCCATCCGAGTAAAGGGACCTTTTTGCGACAAATCTATATGACTCCACTGGTTTTCATAGCCGAATGAGTGGCGGACGGCGCCTAAAGACACGCACCACAATCCGCCAATAAATATCACTACAACCGCACTACGAGTCCATGAGCATGAGCATTTATAACACTAAACTACACCGATTTCATATTATAAGTTCGAATCAATTTTCAAAACAATTTAAAGCAAACTTCAACTAAACTCCTTGACCCCCCGCCAAAAACTTATAATAAGTATCCTTTTCTGTCGCTCAGAACCGTCATTAGCTGAAACGTTCCGCCGCTGTATCTAGCCCAACCCTAAAAGCTCTTTTTCCCTTTTTCTTACGCATTTTTCAATCTTTTATTCATTGTTAGAATCACTATTTTTTTAATAATATCTGTCGAAGAAATGTGAAAGAAGACGGGCGAGACCTTTGTCCAGCAGTCGGACAACGGAGGCTAAAATATTTTTTTTTAACACTTAAAACCGACTTCACCGCCAAAATACATTACCGAAAAATGGCTATGGGGCACATTAGTATACACTTAAAAAAATCACATCGGTCCGGGCGTTTTCGAATAATGGGTGAACGTAGATACATAAAAAATATAATAAAAGTTTTAAACTAAAATTATGTTTGTTTATAAAGCTTTATTGTACATAAGAAAGAACACAGTTACAAATCAGAATAGTAAACATACAACGGCGGACTTATCCCTTATAGGGATCTCTTCCAGTCAACCGGCCAGTAAAATTAATTAAATTTAAAACTGTATTTATCAATAATAAATGGAAAAAAGGCGGACTTAATGCTAAAGGCATTCTCCACCAGTCAACTTCTCCTTTTAGGAAATCGGTAAAAAAATCAGTCGAATAGGTAACAATCCAATTCTATGCGATTTTTATTTTATGCCCATAATACTGCTCGCATAACAGTAATGGCCATAGTGGTTATTGTTACGACCGTTTGGACACGAAAACACACAATTAAAAAGTTTTTCTAGCTTCCAAGTTGGTCGGCATTCGACCTAAGTCTGTCAATTAAATAACATATTACATAAGTTAGTAGGTAAGTAAGTAGAAATACTTTATTTTATTGAGTAGGTGAGCGTTTCGTCCCAATATTTTTATTATTTTTATTTTTTTAATTTATTCTGTACCGACAGCAACACAAGCTTAATCAAAATAAAAAAAGCAATGGGAAACCCTCATACAACACCTAGTAAGCCTAATATATTAATAAAATTTTATTAGTTTAACTCTTTTTGCTCAAATTACTTTCAAAGAAATCAATGGGACGAATCGCACACAGAATTCTAAATACTTTATTGTGTGTGTTTCGTCTCATTGCGATTGGGACGAAACACACACAATAAAGTATTTCGACACATTTTTTTTGTGTGTTTGGGGCAACCCAAACATATGAAAATGACATCCAAATATAGTAATAACATAATAAATCATAAATAAAAATATAACAAATTACACAGATTGAGATAGTCCCAAAGTAAGTTCGAGACTTACTTTGGGACTATCTTGGGGTTATGAAGTAAGAACTCAACGATAACTAAATTATGTAAACCAGATGTGCAATAGGCGGTCTTATCGCGAATTACATACATACCTAGTGTAGCCATAAATATTGTAAAAAAGAAAAAAAAATTCTATTGCAAATAACATATATTACTTTTACAATGTGTTATTTTGATACATAAATATAAAACAATTTAAAATATAAAAGCTTATTCGAAGTAGTCTCCATTGGCTGCAATACAGTCCTTTAAACGTTGAGGCCAGTTATCAGTAGAAGCTCGCACTCTTTCAATGGGAAAATTCTTCACTGCCAATCGTATGGATTGTTTTAGGGACTCGAAATTATCATGGCGTTCAGAGCAAACCGTACTCTCTAAAACTGACCATAAAGCAAAAAGACCAGCGGATTAAGATCGAGACAAGACGACGGCCAGTCTTCAGCTCTGATAAAGTCGAAAACGTTCGATTCCAAGCAAAACTGCGTGGACTGAGCTATGTTACCCCGTGCCGAGTCTTGCTGGAAGGACTAAAGAACGGAAGACCCAAAATGCTCTGTCTGCCCCGTTCACGATAAAGACGTGATAATATGTATGTTTCAAACTAATTTGCAAAGACAGAAAACGAGCAACAAGATTGATAAGAGCAGGAAATAAAGCGAACGTAGATTAAAAGCATGTCATTTGTTCTTTTTTTTTAACTTAGTCTTCAAAAAAACTGTCGTCAGCTGTATTTATCATGGCCATAGTTGCTCGTCGTAAAGGAGTAGGTTTAATATAGAGCGAAAGTTTTATGCTCTCGTATAACATGATATCTAAAGAGTGGGCTGTGGGAGACATGGAAACTACTCAACCGACAAGAACGTAATTCTTATATTTTAGATTGATAACATAATGAACCATTAAAAATAGTACCATTGAAAATATAGGCACAATACTCGATCTTATCGTATACAGCAATCTCTTCCGGACAACCAGTGGATGGAGAGGAATATAATGATTTATCTTGGTGTCACCTACTGGTCTGCCAAATTTAAATGCCCAGTGCTGTTGACACAGTGCAAGTTTTTTGCCTGCGTACAATTTAATTGTAGTAACAAATGATTCACATATGTAGTTTAGACCATGTAAATAATCTTTTACTTTAATAAATTTGTAGGCAATAGGCAAGAAAGAAAGCTGTGTAAAAGAGATTTTATGCAATTCTGATCACATACATTAAAGCTATCGTCGAAGAAATAAATAAATAAACACTTATATATGGACAAATCACACTGATTGAGATATCCCTAGAGCAAGGTTTTAACTTGTTTTATGGTATACTAACTCAACGATACTACATTTAATAATAAGTAGGTACATACAAGGCCATTTCCCAACTTGCCACACTATGTACCCAAAGAATGTATGTTGCCAAAAGAAAGATAAGTACTAACGACGAATTCAACAAAAAGACTCGGCAAAATACGTCATATAATAAATACGCTTCGCCCGCTCGGTCGCGTCGGTAGTGGTAGCCGAACTAGCCTCTACATCATTTCTCCTCTGAGCAACGACAAGACATTGCCACATAACCGAGTTATGGGTTATGGCATGTAAAATAAACGAGCGGTTGGCGTGGTTGTAGTCTATTCTGACTTAGCAATAACTACGCGATTATCCTATTTGAGCTGAGCGAGGCGTGACACGCGCCGTACCAGACATGTTTTCGACATAAATTCGCCATTTTGAAAACAAAAAATATCAGGCGATACCCTATTTTTACCCACCTACGGCCAAGCGAAAAAGAGGTTTTCGTGTTTCGCCTCTTAACTATAACCGCTAATTTAACTAATATAATGTATATTTATAAACATCTGCCCTCTAAAAAGATATATCTGTCTAGTAATAACGTAATCCTAATGATTGTTATAAATAACACTGGGTAGCTTTACTCAGCTTGAGAGTACCAATGGTATTTTATGCAACAGTTGTTTAAGAAGGGTAAAAACTTGCGAGTGGTAGGTTATGATGCAAGCTTAACGCCAACGAGCATTTGTTGACAATACAAATACAATACAAATCAACTCTATTGCACCATAATAGGCACACAACAATACAGTTAGTCAGCGCACAGTTTCCATCAATCGTTCGGTTTCCTCGTATGTAATTTTTTGTAACCACTCACTTACAACCTTTTTGCAATCATATGTGTTCAATGGAAATATAAGCACTTTGTAGTAAATTTCTTTGTAGAGAAGAGGGCCAAGAAAGCAGAAGACCCGTTTTATGAACTCGGTGTTAAATGACGGAATAGTAAGGTTGATAATTCTGTTACCTCTAGTAAGAAGTTGCGGAAGGAAAGGCAGTCTTGAATGTTGTTGCATTATTGTCGCAAGGAAAAAGAGCTGCCGGACCGTTAGTACCTCACAAAATTTGTAAAGGTCTGATGTAGGGTATCTGTACGGTTTGAAAGTACAGACTTTCAGAATGACTCTTTGCGGTCTCTCGAAGTTACGAAGCGCTGGTATCGGTAGCTTTTCTTTAAAAATAAATTAAAAATTAAAAATAAATTAAATTTTAATATACTTTACACGTAACATAAATTATACTTATTGACGTGTAATAGTGCCTGTTAAGGTCTAATTACTGAATAAACATTTGAATCTGAATCTTTGAATCTTTGACTAGAATTAGATGAGACTTAGCGGCTCCTCCCCAGGACGTAATACAATATGTTAATAGGGATTGCCATAGGGCAAAATATGTCATGCTACGTATATTTGCATCCGCTACATAACGCAATTTTTTAAAAATATATATGTATTTCCTGATTCGAGCTGAAAGTTTCCTTGTATGTGGGGCAAAGTTAAGGTTGTAAGCAATCAAAACTACAAGATGTTCGTAACTATCCAAATCCTAATCCTAACTTCCTAATTAATATTATAAATGCGAAAGTGAGTTTGTATATTTGTTTGTTACCACTTCTCGCTTTAACCACTGAACCTATTTAGATGAGATTTGGTATGGATATGTTTGAAACCCAGGGAAGGACATAGGATAGTTTTTATCCCGAAATTCCCACAGAAAGAGAAGCTAAGGAAGCGAAGCAAGCAAAGGAAGAAAAATAGTTGATATATGTTTGGTAAATATTCTAATTCATAATTCATAAGAAATTGAAACGTTTGCTAAACCTATTTTAATTAAAATATGTTTTGTCTTGTTCTTGCTATGCATGTTAAATAAAGAAAAGAGAGAAAGGGACCAAATATATTTTAACTAAAATAAGTTAATCAAACGTTTGTTAATTTTTATGAATTTGAGGGTAGATATCTATTATATAGCAAACTTTATTTTTATTTAATTGACGACTTCCTAGTGACTACATTAAAATAAAAAAACTGGCCAAATGCGAGTTGAAATCGCGTGGAGAGGGTTCCGTACAATACCAAAGATTTTCCGTAAGTGAACGTATTATATTGAGTTAAGCACTTTATTTTTAATTGACAGAATTATTATATAATTTTTCCTGTAATCTACAAGCAATGAACTATATTTTGTATTTTTTTTTTCAAAATTTTACAATGATTACAAAAATATATTTGAGATCCTCATCACGAGCCCTTTAATTTAATATATGACACAGTAAGGTTTGCAAAACTTTTTTTTTTAATTTCCTGGTTTGTCCTTCGAAGACGACCCTTATTTGAAAAAATTTACTTTACACATCTGGGTTTGGATCATAGGATTACACCATTCTACCAAACACCTGATTTAGTTCGGTAGATTTGGAGCAAATTGACTGTGACTGACGCACGAGTAATCCTATAAGGGTTCCGTTTTTTCATTTTTTTATTTATTTATTTAAACTTTATTGCACAAAAAAAAGGTGTACAAATGGCGGACTTAACGCCAAATGGCGTTCTCTGCCAGTCAACCATTGGACCAAGTGGAAAATAATTTAGGTGGTGCGACAGAATGTGTAAACTAAATAGAAAAGCATAAATTAAATATCAGAATTCAATAAAATTATAACATATATATATATACACATATATGTATACCAATACAATTACTATCGATAGAATAAACATATAATAAATATCAAATAATACATAAATACCTAAAATAATATATACGCATAAATAATTAACATATGGATGGCTACTAGTTACTGCACAGGGACATCATGAGAAGAGACTTCTCGGAGAAAACGTTTATGAACCGCCCGTTTGAAGGCTAAACGACTAGGTTTTTGTATGAAACCCCAAAAATGTTGGCAGTATGGTAGATCTAAAGAAAAAATTGTTCTAGGTAGTAAGTAGGTTTATGGCTAGTCATATCTTATTGGCGAAATTTCGATTTTTCTTAAAGATGTTTGTTTTTGAAAAATTATACTAAGCGCTCTTACAAACGAGCGTCAGGTGTGGCGGGCATACTGTCGCTCGTCTGTGAGAGCCCTAAATCATGTATTCAATCAGTGTATAGTTTATAAAACTAAAAGCTGACTACTTCCTCGAACTACACAACCTATTTTAATAAAAATTCTATGGATCACCTGACAACAATTAAAATTTAAAGCAAAAAAAATCTTTTCGAATCGGTCCAGCCGTTTTCAAATAATCGGCGAGCATACATTAAAAAAGAAGGTCACGCCGAATTCGCTACTTTTAACAACTCAAATCAGGCATTTTTTTCTAAACGTCAAAACAAACATTTTCATTGGGATTTTTATGAAATATAGAATTATGACGTCATAGTTTCTTGCAGTCAAAAGCGCTCGTCAAAATACAGCGATTATATAAGTTTTTCTGCAAAATTATATCATCTTAAATCACATTGAACATTGATGTGATCATGACAAGTGATATTATTGTTAAATAATTTATTTTTGACACAGGAAAGTACCCAATAACCTCCTCTTTGAAAGTCGGTTAAAATAGACACATCGAAATACTATCACACATCACGACAGCCAAAAGACTAAGTTTATATGCTTTTATTTATAGAACCGAAGATGGGAATTCAATTTCAGCTTGAAAAACAAAAACTACTCCAATTCAAACACAGGAGAGCACTTTAGAGCGAAATCAAGCAAATTTAAATCCACACATCCAACTTAGAATTTCTTTTGGCGGGAAAATATCTACTGACTTCGCTTTTATTGAAATTACCCTCTTCGTCGCGAAAGAACGAATTAAAATCGCATTAGGAAATCCCGTTTCGACCCAACTTTTCCAGTCTTTGCTCAGAGTCCCGGTGTATCGGAATAAATGGCCCAAACTTCTTTTATTTATATAGTCTTCGTGAATATTTATGTTTCCCCTCCTAATTTGGCATTCGCGCTCCCAAAAATAAAACTTGTCCGAAAAATAACAATTGGGAACTTTGTTTGAATTTTGATTTGGTGCTTATGAAATCTGGTATCGTTTTAAGTGAGTTTTGTTGTCGAATGTCTATTTTACTTTGGGCTGTATAAAATTGTAGTTATGTCAATTTTTCATCTATTTTATTATGCATACATGGGAATAATATTAAACAAACCTTTTTATTTATTTGCTGACGTTTCAATCGGATTACACCGACCATGGTCGGTGTTGGACCACCTTTGCCAGCTTTGAAACATGATTAGAACTGTCCTTTTTTCTAGCCTGTAGGTATTGTGTCCCACTGCTGGGCAAAGGCCCCCTTATTTTCCACTCGTCCCTTTCTTGCGAACTTCCGCCAGCCACATAATAATTTGTCTGTCATCCCGCCATCTTGTTCTGGGCCTACCCTTACCCCTGTGCCCGTCTGGAGTCCAGAATGTAGACAATTTGGCCCATCTTTCGGAACGCATTCGGTAAACATGTCCCGCACATCTCCACTTCAACTTAGCTGTTGTTGCTCCTACATCCGCAATTTGTGTTTTAATTTGATAAATATATTTTAAAAAAAAAATCATTCTGTATCTGTACAAAGTGTAACAACTTTTACTATGGGACCATCCCTGAAATCGTAAAAAAATCTTCATCTCCATACAAAATTAAATACCTACTGTGCCAAAATAAATGGAGGTCTAGATTTTTTTTACGATATCAGGTAAAAGGTCCCATCGTAAAAGTTGTTCACATTAGTCAGAATATAATATAGGTGCCCGAGAGAAAGAGGGAAATTGGTATATATCTATTTATTTGTAACCGCTTAGTAGCTAAGGCGCGTTGAAACAGAGATCGGACATTTTTTTTTTATTTGAAATGGCAGACATATGTTGTCTCGGACGGCATTTCCTACTTCACCCGGACAAGTTGTGAGGAGTGGGCCAGAGGCCCGGCTTCCTATATTTATATACTACTAGCAGCAGCGCAAAGGGCTCCCAAGGGGAAAACTTCGCTTTTGGGCGCGCTAGGGATTATGGCAAATTTGGAGTGCTGCAACACCCATGTTTTGCCGGAAGGGCCGAAGCTACGGTGCCAGAAGGGCCTACTTAGGACGCAAATCGGCCAGGTACCGCCGGGCGGAACCTAGTGAACGAGCTAATGTTCCTACGCCTACGTATTCGATTACGACGAATGCGGGGGGGTTGGACCGAGAGACCGGACATTGTCCAAATTTCCTTTTATACTATCTATACAAGTACAATATGACATCTAGTGGCGACTACTTGAATTACTTATTTACAGGGATGCTACAAGCATCAAGCATGCGTCATTCCATAAGCCCGTTGATTTCGGCTAGGAAGCACACAGGCCTTTGTTGTTAAAATTCGCACTCCAAACCCCAGAGCGTTTCGGCCGGTTTCCCTACAGGCAATTGGAGTAAGTACTATCAATCTAGAGAGGTTACAAATGCATGTTGATTTCGGCCAGAAAGCACACAGGCTTTTGTAGTTGAAACTCATTCCAAAACCCAGAGCGTATCGGCCGGCTCGAGTCCTACAGGGTATTGGAAAAAGAAAACAGGATTAAACAAAGTTATTCTCACCGCTTAAAAGTATCTCAAGCATTCAACATGCTCCGTTGTAGCAAAGACACCAAACATTTTTTTTAAGACCCCGGTGGCCCGGAGTCGCAAGATACAAAATGCTCTGTATGCTCTATTAGGAATAGAGACGTGATAATAAGGGATAAGGGAAGAAAAGTAGCTGGTACATTCTAAGTTTTTTGTTTTCCTCCAGACCAGCATGGAAGAGATAACCTTAATAAGAAATAATTACAAGCTTGTATCTATAACAATGACCTAAAAAGGTTAAAGTACTCCTCAAGATGAATCGATTGAGCCAAAACTCGGTGGGGTTATGTTGTTTTGTCATAGATTCCATGATTTATCATTTTTTTGCTTCGCCGTAGTTTGGTGAAAAACTATAAATTATCTCGCTTCGCTCGTTCGATTTGATGTGTGTTAACAACAGATTATACTATTTATGTATTTATACTACGAAATGTTTTTTAGCTGTATCCATTATAACTTGAATAAACTTCGCGTAAATTATTTTAACAGCATTTAAAAAACTTATAAGATCCACCAGAATCCAGAACGCTTCCTGGCCGGAACGGACAGGCTTATGGAATGTCGCCATCAAGCATTGATACAATATTCAATACTAGGGTACTTAATACCTACTTAATGCAATGAAAGCCATATAGATGGCGCTTGTGTCTAACACAGAATCTTTACTCCCTGATACCCCCTTTCCTTTACACGTTGTATAATGCATTCTATACAGGTGTTATTTTAGGGTTTCGTACCCAAAGGGTAAAAACGGGACCCTATTACTAAGACTCTGCTATCCGTCTGTCTGTCTGTCACCAGGCTGTATCTCATGAACCGCGATAGCTAGACAGTTGCAATTTTCACAGATGATAAAAAGTTCTATAGCTGTTGCCGCTACATACATATCAAATACTAAAAATAAAATAAATATCTAAGTGGGACTCCTATACAATAAACGTGATTTTTTATAGATATGGTACGGAACTCTTAATGCGCAACTCCGACTCGCACGTGGCCAGTTTTTTAACTTCATATAGCCATTACGTAAATTAAAAAGAAACTGTATTATTTGAGATTCGGTACTGCAAGTTTTAGGACGCAATGGTACTTTGATCCTACTTTTATGCGGTCTACAAGTTCAAATCCCGAAATACTGCACTCTATGCCCAAGATAACTGCTTAGACGAAGTTGGGGCAATCAACTATTCAGTCAATAATAGTCAGAGAATGTACATGAGGAGATAAAGTGAAATCATGCTATACAGCAGTGGCGTTGGGTAAGAATATGGTCTAGTACAACTATAAAACTTTAAAAAGAATTAAATACCTACCTATGTGATTTTTTTTATACTACCTAAGTACGGTTCTTAAGGTCAATAATTTTTGCAAAGCCGTTAAATGTCTGGCTTATAATTCGGAGATTTTTTTTACTAAGTGTAAATAATATGTCTCTGAGCGTGTTGAAACAAAATTTATTATTGTGAGTGTATTTGAATAACCAGCGAAAATTTTCGTATTTTGAATATGTGGGTGTGTGCAATCTAGTCATGTTGCTAGTCTATGGCTTATGAAAATAGTAAATGGACAGAGCGCGATGCGCTGATATACGTGGTTTATAATAAATGCGTATATATTAGAAATCCTTAAGGTAACTCGATGGGAATCTGCTTCTAAGGAGGCGTCGCTACTGCTGTTCAGTCAACGACAAAACAGGAGATCAAAACAAGATTTACTTTCCAAAAACTAATATCCCACTAGGGGAGCCGTATAAAACTAACAATGTTTATATTTTTGAATGTGCTAATCAAGACCGTTCATTTTGATACGAAACTCGACATAGAAACATAAAAAATCGACTCTCACTTTTTTGTATGTAACATTCGTTATTTACATTTTTTGCATACAAATTGTAGCCTACGTCACCCGGTCAATAATGACGAATCGATTGATATATTATTTGTCAAAATTGGACAAGCGATTCGGATGCTATGGTGGAACTGATATATATATACCCACATACATAAGACTGCTAAAATCATTACCCTTCCTCTTGGCTTTGCCGTAGTCGGGTAATACGACATTAGGACAATATAATGCCTAGACTCCATTTTCTATCTCTTTTTATTTATCATCGAAATGTCATTAGTTGGTAAAACACAGCACATCCTCATTTTTGGCAGGTCTGTGTCATTCCCCGTTTAGGTATCGAAAATATTCGTACAATATTACTATGCGCGCGGCGACCACTCCGGAGTGGGAAATTCAGTTATATGAATCGTTTGTCCAGAGTAATAAGAATGAAATTGGTTTGAAATGGATTCCTAGGTATCTTAACGAAAAGCTGCTGAGTTTTGACGCGACCTAAATTAAACCATAGCGCTAACCACATTGAGTAGATATTTCTTTGAATTTCTTTGCTGAGTGGGACTTCTGTACATGAGTACTAGTACTTATTCTGTGCTCTCAGACTGACCTTCGCTTTTGTTACTATTCTGAGTATTTCGAAGACCTCAATGACGTGGCCACTCGGAGGTTTTGGGTTAGATTCCCGGCCAGGGCAAGTTGGAAAATAGCCTTTTTTGAATTGTCTTAGGCCTCTGTAGAAGGTCGCTCAACGGGCTGTGGAGACGGCTATGCTAGGTAGGAGAACAAAAGTTAGTGACATAGCTCAGCGGATTAGCTCGTTGAAATGGCAGTGGACGGGATACATAGCACGATGAACTGATCGCCGATGGGGCAAATAGGTTATCGAATGGCGACCGCGTACTGGCAAGCGAAGCGTACAGGACACCGCAAGAGCCATATACGGGAGTAACGGGGAAACTGTCTTCCTCACACAGAGTCGTACAATATTCAGGCGCGATTAAAGAGTCACCCGCGAGAACGGCCGTGGTCATCATAGATCCAAATGTACAGGTTAAATGTCAACCCAACCCATGTGACCATAGACATGGTGTAGTTTTAACTATACGATTTCTCAAGTAAGCAATGATTGATGTATATTTCGAGGGTACAGAAGACCTTACACCATCTTTGTTGATCCTATCAGACATATTAAATGGACTGGACACAAACAACATCATCATAGGCGGCGACGTCAACGCAACCAGTCCCTGGTGGGGCTGCGTGTTGGAGAATGATCGGGGAGCGCTGATCGCTGACTTTTTGGCCCAGTACCAACAGAACGTGCTTAGCGTTGGAACTGTACCAACATTTTATACTGTTAGAAGAGGTATAGGTAGAGGTCAATTGGTGGTTAGACGACATGACCAGGGTCGCTGGAAAGCGCTGGATGCAGGCCGGTCTTGATCGGTAATTTTGGAAATCTTAGGAAGAGCTTATGTCCAACAGTGGACGTTATGTGGCTGAAATGATGTTGATGATAAGTTATTGTATCATTGACTAGGTACTCTTAGCCTTTTAAGTATTTTTGCCTTTCTGAAACTTCTTCTAATAGTCTGACCCTCAAAGTCTGACCCTTTCTTTTCCTTCTCACCGTACTTGTTCTCTTTCAAATTTTTCGCCATTACAGCAATAAGACTCTGGAACGCGCTTCCCGAATCCATTCGAACCGCTCCATGTCGCGCTAGTTTTAAGACACGAGTGGCCGATGTATAAGAGTAGATTTAAAAATTGCTGCATATATTTATATATCGTAAATATTTAGTATCGTATATGTAATGTATATTATTATCTATGTATATAGGAAATATTATAATTATTGTATTCATCGTTTTTTTTTAATATGCTACATATACTTTTATCTTGCAGCCCATATTTAGACTATCTATATTACCCAAAGGTTGACTGGTAGACAACGCTTTTAGCGTTAAGTTCGCCTATTGTTCTGTACAATTTGATGAACTATAAATAAATAAAATAAACACCCTATATAGAGAGATTAACATATTAACTGGTGGTAGTGATCGCGAAAGCTATCCGTACGTAAATTCAAACAAATTACGAACTAATAGCTTCCCATCGATCCCGGATTCGCTTTAAACAAGCAAATTGTTTGCGAATATATTACCTTCATTAAAAGCGTGCATGCAAAGGGTTGATAGACTTGCTGAAAAATTTACATACGAGCTTAATAAGTCTTTATTTTTTACTGCATAGATGGACCCATTGGGTTTGACGACCTCCGTGGCGTAGTGGTCACCATGCTAGTCCGCCACCCAAAGGTCCCGGGTTCGATACACAGTCAGGGCAAGTTGGAAAATGGCCTTTTTCAAAATTTTCCTGGGTCTTGGATGTTTTTCTATATGTCAGAGAGTTCAAAGTAAGTCGCCTTTTTATTATTTTACACGCGCATAGAGAAAGTTGTTTACAACAAAATGCAACGGTTGGATTTTAAATGGCAATGTTCGTTAGCAACAAGTTATAAAACCGGTAGACCTAGCGACAGTGACACAGTCTTGTTCGAACGGCCGTACTGTGCACAACTCGTTTGTGTGGTTTACTGTGGGTTGGCCATGACTCATTTAATTGTGGTTATTGTAATAAGATGTGGACTGATAAACCGATCTATTACAATGACACTTTGTTTCAGCAAGACGATAAGCCCAGGTGTATACACAGTATTCAATTCTGTGGGGCCAGAGGATTCAACATGTGTGGTTGGAATCCATGGATCAACGCGTGGTGGCGCGCGGTCTTTCATCACATTTTTTTAGGCTCACATAAGGTCTCTCATGTGGCGACATCGGTAAGGTGACGTGACTGTAAGTAAGTTTTCATCCTGACATTATAGTCCGTTCTCGTACTGTAAGTAACTAAGTGGGTAGTTCAAGTCACTCGAGATGTTAGATGCCGATCACGCCCCGCTCTGCCCCCCTTTTTACTCGGCCGTCCGCGACATATATATGTATTTGTTAAAAATATAGTATCGTTGAGTTAGTATCCCATAACACAAGTCTCGAACTTACTTTGGGGCTAGCTCAATAAATGTTATTTGTCCATATATATTTAATTATTTTATTTATTTGGGTCCTGGCTTCAGTATAATAATGGACGAGTAGAAGAAATAAGCGGCCAAGAGCGAGTTGGACTCGTGCACGAAGGGTTTCGTGCATCCACAAAAAACAGGGTTGTTGAATGGGAGCCCCACTTTAATATTTATGTTGTGTGTTTTTAGTATTTGTTGTTATAGTGGCAACTGAAATACATCATCTGTGAACATTACTACTGTCTAGCTATCACAGTTCATGAGATACAGCCTGGTGCCAGATAGACCGACAGACAGATGGACAGACGGATAGACGGACCGGCGGACAGACGGACAAACGTGCAGCGGAGTCTTAAAAATAGGGTTTCTTCGGTTTTTGCCTTTTGGCTAAAAAGATACAACAAATAGTCTATTGATTTATTCATGTTGAATTTTCATCAACCAAACCATACTTGGAATCTTCTAAGGGTCAATGGACAAAATTGTAAAAGTCTACAATCATTCATTTATCTTTGGATATTTGTATCACATCAGATCATTGACTTACAACTAAGTTTACTACCGCTTCCTAAGCGCAAATACAAAAGAAGCGGCAACAAACTGTACTGCAGCATTTTCTCCGTCAAAACGTCAACTTACAATTATACTGATATTAAAATAAGATATGTGGGCTGAGAATACATTGTTATGTGGACATGGGTAGGCTAAGATCTCAGGAGAGAGCCCCCAAACATTCAGAGGTAAGCCTTGGAATCTCCAGGGCAAGCAAAAAGTTGGCTGCCCCAGATGAAGACAATCAGGGTAACCTAGTCCAAATTGGAGCGCGTTGCACAAGACCAAAAGTCCTCTTGAAGAACTCACCTAGGGCTATGCAATGCAACTACTTATTATAAATCAAAAATGTAATGCTAACTTAATAACTTATTACGGATTTTGAGCTCAGTGGATAATAAGTTTGGAAAATTCAACAGCGCATGCCTCGTAACGCTCATTCCAAAGAAATTAAAATTAAACGGCTCTCAATTAGATTAATTTTTAATAGGAAAACAATCTCGTGACGTGATGAAGCCATACAAAAATAATGTCAAAAAGTTGATTGAAATATAAAAAATAAACGACTAAATCATGTTATACGATAGCGAAAACAATGTCAGAAATAAAATAAAAATAATATATGCTCAAAGAACAATAAATCTCAGTTTGTGCCATCAGGCCATTGCTCTATTGTGCCATTAAAAAAATACATTAGGGAAAAAGAAGACAGTAAAAACAGATACTTAGATGTCTTCTTTACCAAAGATAATATAATTACTAATTTAACAGATACACAACGCCATAGAAACGATTGGAAGTCCCCAAAGTATATAAAACTAGAGTTGCCGGTAGGCACACAGAGATGGCAGCACACATGACTAGCAAAAAAGTGACAAAGAACGTGTTGAATATACTTTTAAAATATTAATTGCATTTCGTATAAGTCGTATTTAATTAATTATAGTATTACTTTATTTCATTATCATTAATAAACAAAAGATTTAATTTTTTTTATAAATAGCTATAGCGCCATCTGGTGACAAGGAAGAGAAATAATAATATTTATAAGGCGATGGGTATGCCTTACTTACTGACAACTTAATACATAGGTACCTTAAAAGAGCGGCCTTCTCGTCTTACTTTTCATACAAATGCTCGTACGTGATTATAGCGTTTTATCCGATTTTTCTTGAAAACTTTTGTACTCACAGGTATCTTGTGCGCTATTTTAAGGTTTCTATCGAAAAAAAAATTAAAATTTTTTAATTAAATTTTTTAATACAAACCTCGCAAATTTAATGAATATTTTGAATAGAATACATTTATTTCACACACTTGTAAGGCTTACTGATAAACACTTATCACCTGTAACAAGTTTTATGAAATTTCCGCACCCTATGAATAGTTAATATTCGTTCAATGGATAGTTAATAATAATACTAATTTCATTCAACAGAATGCAAACCATGCCCTTAAGCGCTATCCTCTATTTTTTGTTTTTCTAGCATTGCTCTGGATGAAACAACAAGCTTTTCAAACTATGCTCGCGTTGACGACAGAGCGGTCGGGAAGGGCCGCTTTAAGGGGCTACCTGAATTTTTCCGGGGTCCAGTGCTGCCCCCATTTGAAATAAATCATTTGATCCTATCAAATGACATAATTTAAAATTTAGACTTGATCAGACCCTAGATAACCCTTTAAACTATTTTATGAACTACTGTTTTTATTTTAAAGTGAGAACGTGAAGCTTTTCTATGCACATACGCCAAAAGTGGCCGTTTTTCGCAATTGTGCATAGAAAGGCTTCACGTTCTCACTTTAAACTGTAAACAGTAGTTCATAAAATAGTTTAAAGGGTTATCTAGGGTCTGATCAAGGTCAAATTTTAAATGATGTCTCCGTTTCCTATCAAATGATTTATTTCAAATGGGGGCAGCACTGGACCCCGGAAAATTCATGTAGCCCCTTAACTACTTTACGTAAGCAGTTTTAGGATATGATAACTGACAAAGAGGGCAGTTTTTTTTTTGTGGGTGGCTATTCCCACCTGCACAGGTGTATCAGAGACTTCAATTTAGTAAACGACACGATTGACAGTGACTGATCTATCAAAATGTACGTACCTTTGCAAGACAGCATGGCTATCAGCAAGAAGGCGCGGGGAAGCGTCATCCTGGACTCTTTAGGTTCCTGGACTCTTCAGGTTCCTGCTCAGCCCAGCCCCACTTGTCGACAGTGAAGAGATCTCATCCTCTTGTGAAATCTGAAACAAAAACACATATTGTTGTAGAAAGTATTGCCATCCAACGCGGAAATGCCACGGGAAAAATATTGTTTTGCATATAATGAGTAATGTACCAATATAAAGGGGCTACCTGACGTCCAGTGCTCTCCGTGCTGATGCAGTAATATCTCCGATATGATGGGGACAATTTGAAATAAATCATTTGAAAAGAAACGGAGATATTATTTAACATTTGGCTTTGATATAATCCTAGATAACCCTTCAAACTATTTTATGAACTACTGTTTATATTTTGAACTGAGAACGTGTAGCTTTTTATAGCATTTTTGCGTAAAACGGCCACTTTTAGCAAAAATTCTATATCCGTTTCCTTTGAAATGATTTATTTCAAATGGGGGCAGCACTGGACCTCAGATAGCCCCTTAAGGAGTGTAGACTTTTACCGTCTTATTACAAAAACAGGACTAACTTTGTTACGTATTTAAATCACTATCTGCCCAAAATTAAGTTGACATTGACAGGTGAGATAGTGTGATATTACTAGATGTCAACTTGATTTGGTCGAATAATGGTTTAAACCTAGTAACAAACTTAGTCTGGGTTTTATTATTATAAAACCCAGACTAAGTTTGTTTAAACGATTTAAAAAACCCATACGAAATGCATTCATCCATCCATCCATTGGCTGAGCACTGATTTGTATGGGAAGCTGTTCTTTTTTTTGTTTTTAAATAATTGTTTTTATGGAAAGTTCAGTGTCTGTTGAAAAGTAACCCTGATTTAAGAAGTGCAGATTTTAATATGAATCCAGCGGTAAATCGCTTTACAAAATTGCATACAATACACTTGTTGTTGGCAAATGCTTCGAATGACATGTTAACATTACTTCGAAGTAATTTTAAAAGAATGAATTTGAAGTCAAACTATAAAAATATTTCGCATAACATTTCAAGAATACTAAAATAAAGAGAATACAGAAAATGCTTCTAGAATATCTGCGAACCAGCGGAATATCTGCGATACAAAATATAGTTTTAAAATCTAAAACCTACGGGAAGATTGTTGCTGAAAAGTGTGCCATTTATCCCGTGTATGGAAGCATTGTAGGGAGAAACAGCCAGTAATGTATATATTTTTAAAATGTGTTTATTGAGCCCTTTCATTTGATACTCAGTTGCTTCTTACGTTTTGGCCTACAGAGGGCGCCACATTAAATTTATTGTGACTTCACATAACCTATTACCAGCGTACAGCCAACCAAGGCGCTTCAAACGATACCTCCGTAGTCGGGTAACATCAGGAGGTCACTTTCTGCTTGATGGTGGGCCGGAGAAATAATATAAGTAAATTATTATCTGTATTAAAACGAGCAATTTATGCCCCAATATTGGGAAAATGCCTCTTTCTTTCTTCTCCATCTGTCTATAACCAGTGGTTCTCCATTCACCTTTTTGGGGATTTTGACGACCTCCGTGGCGTAGTGTTCAACATGCTAGTCCGCCACCCAGAGGTTCCGGGTTCGATCCCCGGTCAGGGCGAGCTGTAAAATGACCTGTTTCAAATTGTCCTGGGTTTTGGGTGTTTATCTATCATATGTATTTGTTAAAAAAATATAGCATCGTTGAGTTAGTATCCCATAACATAAGTCTCGAACTGACTTTGGGGCTGGCTTAGTCAGTGTAATTTGTAGCTTTTCATTTATTTATTGCAGTGAAAAGTACCACATCCGTACTGTACATAATTTGTGAATGAGCTTATAATTTATTATGCTATTTGTCGTTCGCTACCGGCTTTGTCGATGTAAATAAAACACAAATTTACATCTTGTTACTTTGCAAAACGCGTTGACACGGTAATAACCTACTTTGTAAGTTTTTTGCTCGTCTCACTTAGCAATTCTCTTGAGTAATTAGAAGCATAAGTAATTTATATACAACTAGCTTTTGCCCGCGGCTTCGCTCGCGTAGGGGTGTAATTTATCAAAATCCTTTCTTAGGGGATGCCTACGTCATAGTAGCTTTATGCATGCAACGTCTCAGCCCGATCGGTTTAAAATTGACAAAGTTTCATACAAACTTTCATCCCCTATTTTATCCCCTTGGGGGTAGAATTGATCAAAATCCTTTCATAGCGGATGCCAACGTTATAACATCTACCTGCATGCTAAATTTCAGCCCGATCGGTCCAGTGGTTTGGGCTGTGCGTTGATAGATCACTATGTCAGTCAGTCAGTCACCTTTGAGTTATATATATTTAGATTTGATATTTATAGAAAGAAACTGACATACCTAATAGCTACACCCATAGAACATTACCAAAACAGTTGCAACTAGTGTTGCAAGCAATAGTTTAATACATCGATAAATTTATCTATCGAAACTATCGTGGCCTTGAAAAACAGTAATAATATCGATAGCTTTATCGATAGTAGCGATACTATTGATAGTGTCAATTGTTAATAGTTTGCAACACTATTGATGAAAGGTAAGACTACCAATAAATAATAATATATAAATAAATAATAAATGTACAGGGACAAATTACACTGACTAAGCTAGCCCCAAAGTAAGTTCGAGACTTGTGTTATGGGATACTAACTCAACGATACTATATTTTATAACAAATAAATATATAGATAAACATCCAAGACCCAGGACAATTTGAAAAAGACCCGAGAAGAAAAGATCGAACCCGGAACCTCTGGGTGGCGGACTAGCATGGTGACCACTACGCCACGGAGGTTGTCACTCAACCAATAGCATCGATACTATCGATAAAATCGATGGTAAAGCTACTATTTGTATAAAGAACTATAGATAATACGCGTAATTAATTTAACTATAAATAGTTTTTCATACAAATAGTAGTTATAGTATCGATACATTCGTCAGTATCTAAATTCAATAGTATCAATACTATCGATTGTATCGATACTATTGATAGTCCTTTTTTTTTTACAATATATTGGTTTAGGCATTTGTCCTCAATCTCACCTGATGGAAAGCGACGATGAAGACTAGGATGAAGCATGCCTATCCAAAAGATACCTATTCAATCTACTTTTGAATGTCCCGGGGCTGTACTTCTCTGGGAATATAGACGCAGGCAGTTCATTCCACATCTTAGCTACTCGAACCAAAAAGGAATTGTCAAAGCGTTTAGTTCGAGACTTAGGTATTTCAACGACAAAGGGGTGAAACCCCTGTCCGCGCCTCGTAGTCCGATAGAGAAATGGCGAGGGTTTCACGAGATCAAAAAGAGCCTTCGAACACTCTCCAAAATGTATCCTATAGAAAACTGATAAGCAGGCTACTTTGCGACGATGCTATCGATATTGTGGCTGTTTTTCCAGATCAACCATCGATGCAACCATATCTTGACGTTTGTTGAACTAGCCTACGAGCCCATGGCCGTCAGTAAGATCTAACAATGCGACACACGTAAGTTGAGCAAAAATGGCGGTCGTCGGTGCAGGTACAAATAATGCACCGGCGACTGCTATTGTTGTGGGCTTCGCTTTTTTGACTACTTAATATTTTTTTATTACGCAATTTATGTTTGTTTACTTGTTCGCAAGCACTACATGTTATAATGTGTCAACATTGTATTATATTATAAGTATTTATTAATTAAAAGACAATAATAATAATATGCCTAAGTCTTTCTGGCGAGTAGGCGACCAATACTGTGAAAATGAGTTTCTTTCGGCGTTTCTTCTTAGTAGTAAACGTTACGAAGCGCTGTTATCGGTAGCTTTTCTTTAAAAATAAATTATATTTCAATACACTTTACAAGTAACGTAAATGATACTTATTGACGTGTAAAAGTGCCTGTAAAGGTCTTATTACTGAATAAACATTTGAATCTTTGTTCAATTTAAGTGCCGGGATTTTGAACAAAAATGCTATTAAGTCCGCCATTTTTGTTCAACTTACGTGTGTTTCCTTGTACTTATTTTCTCACTAGTCATATGTGATAGCGTTTACACAAACGCTTTCCGTTTTTAGACTAATCAGCCAGTCTGTACACCGGCTCTTCTCGTTCCCTGATGGATGCACCAAGCCTCATGACCCCGCGGCCGAACATCATTCGTCACTCCTTGTCTCGAACGACATAAAAATTCTCCCCGCCATAGACTTGATAAATGCCCAAAAAGCCCAATTAAGAACCCTCTTCTTGACTTCATTTGTAAAAAACGTTTGGGGAATTTATTACGTTAAAATCGTACGTGCAGTCCGAGGGTTTGACGGATGGTAATTCGTTCGGTTTATTTTTGTTTTCAAGAAAGATATTTGTTGCCGTTTTCGTGAATATGCCCTCAATCAGTCATATTGTGAGGGATAGATTTAGAAGGTATAAGATAGATATAGCGTGCTGTAAAATGTGACCAGAAACGAAATATTTTTGTGTGACTTGAAAAGGGTTGTATTTGAACCTACTGTACGAACTATATAAAGCAGTACATTATCATCATCATCATATCAGCCACAGGAAGTCCACTGCTGGACATAGGCCTCCCCCAAGGATTTTTCGACCGATTGGAAGCGGCCTGCAGCCTGCATCCAGCGCCTCCCTGCAACCTTGCTCAGGTCATCCGACCATCTAGCAGGTGGGTGTCCATTGGGCCGCCATTCGAGAACCTTTCTGCCCCATCGGCCATCGGTTCTTCGCGCTATGTGCCCCGCCCACTGCCACTTCAATGAGCGAATTCAGAAATGAGGAGATTCGTAGGAGAACGAAGGTCACGACATAGCCAAGCGGATTAAAGCAGTAAGATAACATCTTTTCAAGGAAAGATAACTTACAAATTAACACAGTCTACAATTCGAAAAATCCAATTTTCGTATAACGGTGTTTAAGCAAGGGTCATCACCCTTACTCAAACATTTACATCAATTTGACATCAAAACTTGTCTAATTGTCAAATTGATCGCTATCTCTGTTGCTCTTGTGAGGACGACAGTTATCTGTCACACTTCTACGCAGTAAAAAAATATAGGTAAAGAGAGAAGATCTGTGGTGAAAGACTAATGAATTTGACACAAACATCAGAGCTCCCAACATTGGTAGTATTGTACTATATGTACCCATAACTGAATAAAAGAGTGCTGATTTATTTATGAATATGGTGGCAAATAGAAGTTAAACGACAATATATGCTGATGTAAGAGAACATGAAACGTGTATAGGATGTATTTACTTGGAACTCTTGGAAGTAATACATGTCTGATTCCTATAACAATGCAAGAGAGAAAAAAGTGACATAAGTCGAGGTTGCCAGCACCAAAAAGTATTGCCAGCTATATTACAAAAATAAAGATTGATTTTTGGAATTAAAATAATATAAATCAACAAAAACTTATTGAAGGTAATTTTTTATATCATTTTAGTATAAATGCTTTAAACTACTAGCATTCTTAAGTTCTTAAGCTAACAATAACCTTCTAGAAGCATTTCTTGGAATACCGAGCAACGTGCAAGACAGATGCAATCACTTAGCACTTAACACTTCATCCAAGACTAAGCCGTGTCATTCAGAGGTTACGTGGTGTGATTGCCGTGAGCCGTGAGCCAAGACAGACGTCATCTGTCATCACACAGTCACACAGTGAACAACACAACAAATACATATATTTTACATATCGCAGCCAACTAGTTAAATTAGCCAGCTCATTGGATGCCTAGGCTAATAATTTTTTAAACTAAAGTCACTCAACGTTTTGTAAGTCAGCCCTTTGAAGATAACTGACCAAGAATTTGCCAAGCATAGAATTCTGGCCAAGCCTATAATTATAACCCATAGAGGCAAATAAGGCTTGCAAAATTAGCACACGATGCCATATAGGTAATCATCTCTTATCTCTGCAGCTAATTGCTTCACCAAAAAAAAAAAAAATTTTTACTTTATAAGTAATTCAAATTTAGTTCAGATTTTTTTCAACTGCAGTGCTAGTAGTCACTAAAACAAATATGGCGTCAACAGCGCAAACAGCTGTGATTGTTATTTTTCGTTCACAAATCACTCATCCATGAAAACTTCTTTAGTCGCGTTGGGCTGCACGGAAAGCATTTTTTGAGATGGGAAAAAAACATTGAATTCGCCACAGTGTTATCGTAACCGACACCAAGTGTTCACTTCTACGCATTCCCGGCGTGTAACTGTATTTTTTATTTATTTAATGATATATGTTCTGTATGGAAAGTTTTTCAGTATCAAGATTTAGAATATACAAGTGGTGTAGATTTGCCACCGAGCGTCCAGTGGTAAGAGAAAGACATATTAATGATACTACGTACGTATATTTTTTTCATGGTCGGGTTATAGGCACACTTTCATTATCATCATCATCATATCAGCCACAGGAAGTCCACTGCTGGACATAGGCCTCCCCCTAGGATTTCCAAACCGACCGATCGGAAGCGGCCTGCATCCAGCGCTTCCCTGCAACCTTGCTCAAGTCATCTGACCATCTAGCAGGTGAGTGTCCTACGCTGCGCTTGCCGGTACGTGGCTGCCATTCGAGAACTTTTCTGCCCCATCGGCCATCGGTTCTTCGCGTTATGTGCCCCGCCCACTGCCACATCAATGAGCTAATCCGCTTGGATATGTCGGTGACCTTCGTTCTCCTACGAAGCTCCTCATTTCTGATTCGATCTCGTAGAAAAACCGAGCATAGTCCTCTCCATAGCTCGTTGAGCGACCTTGAGCCTTCTTATGAGACCCATAGTAAGGGACCACGTTTCAGAGCCATAAGTCATCACATAAAACACTGCGTAATTTCCCGAACGCTGTCCAGCCGAGTCGGATTCGCCGAAAGACTTCTTCCTCGAAGCTGGAACTTCCTGCCTGGATCAGTTGACCCAGGTAGACTTACTGGTTTACAACTTCGAGGGTGGAGCTCCCAACAGAAACAGGTAAAGGCGCAACTAACGTGTGAAAGGCACACTTTAAGTATATGCAATTTGAAGTGTGCCTATAACCCGACCATGAAAAAATGTTCAGTCGGTGATAGAGACAAAACACGGCACTCTTCTCTTTTTCATCTTTTAGAAATCTCAATAAATCTATCTCGCTCTATCAAAGCGTGTCAGGCCCTTGGTATCATCTGTATCATAGACTGAATCTTTATTTAAATATTTTCAGTATATTATGCAGTGACTTTAAAATAGTAACGTATTTTTAAATTTATCTAAGTGTTCCAGGTTAATTGAAAATAAATCAAATGAATTCCAGGAAACCGGAGTCTGATTGGTTGGCGTTGCTCTGAAAATAGAGTGGGTCCCCCTGATTGGCTAAGTTTATTGGAAAACTGTCTTTGAGAGTGTTTCTTCCTTTCAATGAAGTTTTCCTTTTAAGACGAAGTGGTAGCTAAAGTGGCGCCCTCATTTGAAATAAATTGTTTAAAACTAAATATGGTGATAATTAAAAATTTGATTTGTATAAATGTCTAGAAAGACCTTTAAACTATTTTATGAATAACCTTTGAAAGTAATATTGGTAGTCCGTCTAGTTTTAAAACTGTTTTTCGCCAAAAGTGGCCACTTTTGGCGAAAAACAGTTGTAAAACTAGACAGACTATTAGTAATAATTTCAAAGGTTATTCATAAAATAGTTTAAAGGTCTATCTAGACATTTATACAAATCAAACTTTTAATTATCACCATATTTAGTTTTAAACAATTTGTTTCAAATGACTTCCACTTTAGCTACCACTTCGTCTTAAGAGGCAATATGATAGTGATATTTATTTATCCTGTTTTATTGTGCTATAGATATAAAGAGCGGATTTGATTCGACCAAACAAAGTTTAAAATGTATTCTGAGAGTAAATGGTAAAATATTCTAAAACCACTAGATTTTGTATTTTACCAATTAGGTACAAACCTAGAGTAAGATGTCTATTCCTGAGTAACCTATTAGTGCCGCAACAGACGGGGCGCAAGTTGCGTCGCGTAACAGCTAGAGATGGGCAGTAGATAGTACTCAATCTACCCATTTGAGTATTTACTCACTAGATTTAATAAATAGAGTAAATAGAGCGTGCTCATGTATTGACATCGCATTTGATGTCTGTTTACTTATTTTTACGTAAAATTACGTCTATGCACACCTCCCACCAAAAAATGATAATTAGTCAAAGAAGTTTACTTTCAGTGTATGATTAGTATGTAATGGTACTTTCATATATTTAAGCGTCGCATATAACGTTTGCCTACATTTTAAGCATATTATGGCGAATGCACACACTTTCCGGCAAGAACTGCAAGTGTATAGATTTAAGTTTCAAAATTGTCATGAAAACATGAAATAATGAATATTAATATAAATATAAGTCGCAACTCATATAAATCAATCTACTCACCAAATGGATAAATAAGGATATTTATCGGGTATTTACTCAATCTACTGAGTAAATATTCAAATGGGTTGATTGAGTATTCATGCACCGCCCATCACTAGCTGTTACGCGGCGCAACTTGCGCCGCGTCTGTTACGGCCCTTATACCACAAATTTTCTAGGGATGTCACGTTATCTGGTAGTATTTTAATTTGTACACCAATATAATATAGCTTCAGCTTTATATTGATAGGTGATTAAACTCAGCACTTTGTCGGACAAGGCTTGGAATAGGTACAAAAAGTTTTTGTTGTGCTATGAAAAGCATTCTTCCGCCGACCGCACAGCACACTAGGCATATCTTCGTCGACGTCACCATAGATAAATTTAAGGAAGGATCGACACCCATGTCCGTGTCCTGGCGAGAGTGCGCGTGCTCGCGCTACCAGGCATGGTCCGCACTTGGATGGGTAACCACAAGTGGAATAAAAAATCTCCAGCTCCTCCGTACTTTGGAAGGTACGTATAAGCCGTTGGTCCCGGCTGTCATCATAGTATGGTAGTCGTAAAGCTATGTCAGATGCTTTTAGGCAGCCTGAAAAATCTGACACCAGCACACATGAAAACAACAAACCCATCTCAGTCTTGTGCTATTCTAAGCGCGACCTGCGGCTTTGCTTACGTCATCAACCCATCTAATTGCTTTACCTTTTGGACGCCAGCGCTTGTTAACGTGACTTTACCCCCGACGCCAAGCCTAGTAAAAATAGTACATAAGAGAAGATACATAATGAGTAGATTTTGATAATTTTCACTGATTTACTGTTATATTTTTAATCGATTCATGGTTTTTACTAGATTGAAAAAGTAAATTTTAGAATAATCAAAAGTGTTTAAAATAATATTACCATAGCATTTTCTTAAAAAATTATAGCTACTTTTGTTATGAGTCCAAACTTGTAAACGCAATATTTAACATAGCACCGGAACAAATGTTCTTACATCACGCCTACAAATTCGACATAAGTGACGTCACTCCTGTCCGGTGTTTCTAAGGCGCTCTGAGACGCCATCAAATGCGAACGTGAATTTGTATCCTTTATATCTTAAAGAAATTTCGGGTATGAGATTTTTTCTTGGACGTGCCTATTTTTAGGAACCCTTTTCATAGCACAACAAAAACTTTTTGTACCTATTCCAAGCCTTGTCCGACAAAGTGCTGAGTTTAATCACCTATCAATATGAAGCGATATATTGGTGTCCAAATTAAAATACTACCAAATAACGTGACATCCCTAGAAATTGGAGGTATAATAGCTTACTCAGGTATAGACATCTTATTCTAGGTTTGTACCCAATTGGTAAAATACAAAATCGAGTGGTTTTAGAGTATTTCGCCATTTACTCTCAGAATACATTTTAAACTTAATTTGGTCGAATCAAATCCGCTAATATCTATAGCACAATAGAACAGGTTAAATAAATAGCATTATCACATTGCCTCTTAAAAGGAAAACTTCATTGAAAGGAAGAAAAACTCTAAAAGACAGTTTTCAAATAAACTTGGGTAAGTTCAGGGGGACCCAGGTTTTCAGGAATTCATTTGACTCTGGTTTCCTGGAATTCATTTGATTTATTTTCAATTAACCTGGAACTTTCAGATAAATTTAAAAATACGTTATGATTTCAAAGTCGCCGTGTAGTCACGGCATATACTGTGACAGCAATAGCCAAATTGTTAAGTCGGTGTTGCGAGCTATATACAACGTGTTTCGGAAAAAGTGGTGAAGTACAATATAGGATTTTTGGAACGAAGTTCCTTACGGCAGGCTTGGAGGAGATAGGGATTTTGCTGCGCGACCGAACTGAAAAAAATGTGATAGTAAAACCGTAAGGATGACCTCGTTAAATAAAACCGTTAAATGAGACGTGCGCAGGCGCGACAGTCTTATACACATTGTGTCGATTCTACATTAGCCGAAGGAACTTCGTTCCTACCTGGTGTCCCACGACACCACATTCTTTTTTTTTTTTTTTTTAAGGTAGACTTATCAATCATGTGGGGTAGCGTTGAATAGGTCTTTCAAAAATATTATGAGCTTGCAAACAACGTTTTTCGATTTAGGGATCCGTTTCTGAAATATTTAGTTTTAAAGTGAAAATTTTTGTTAGAGGCAAGTGAACCCCCCCCCTCTATCTGCTAAACGGTTATATATGGATATATGTATAGTATATCAATCTGAAAGGGTTAACATACTTATCAATGTGAACAACTTTGACTATGGGATCATACCTGAAATCACAAAAAACTGCAGCTCAATACATTTTGGTACGGATAGTATTTTAACTTTGTATGAAGCTGAAGATTTTTTATTTGCGATTTCAGCGATGGTCTAATAGTAAAAGTTGTTCATATTGATAAGTACGTTTACTCCCTTTCGGGTTAATACGCTCTTTGTGTTACACGTTGTAGAAAGCTACTACTACAAGTAGCACAGAATAAGTACTAGTACTCACCTACAGAAGTCTTACTCAGAAAAGAAATTCAAAGAAATATCTACTTAATATGGATAGCGAGATGGTTTAATTTAGCTCGCGTCAGAAATTCTCATCTCTTCGTTTAGATACCTAGACATCCATTGCAGGCCAATTTCTTTCATATTACTCTGGACAACCGATTCATGTAACTGAATTTTCCCCTTCGAAGTGGTCGCCGCGCGCATAGTAATAATGTAGGTATACTTTCGATACCTAAACGGGGAGTGACACAGGCTTGTTAGTATGTATGTATTTAATGAACTAGTTCAATAATAGCTAAACTTCTTAAGGCGGCCCTTCCCGGTCGCTCTGTTTTCAACGCGAGCATAGTTTGAAAAGCTTGGTGTTTCATCCAGGGCAATACTAGAAAAAGAAGCAAACCAAAAAGAGAGAGATAGCGCCTAAGGGCATGGTTTGCATTCTATTAAATGAAATTAGTATTATTATTAACTATCCATTGAACGAATATTAACTATTCATAGGGTGCGGAAATTTCATAAAACTTGTTCCAGGAGATACGTGTTTATCAGTAAGCCTTACAAGTATGTGAAATAAATGTTTTGTATTCAAAATTTTCATTAAATTTGCGAGGTTTGTATCGAAATATTTTCTTTACTTTTACAATTTATGAGTACTTTATGAACGTTCGAAGTTCAGCTAAAATTTGTGCAAAAAAGCAGATTTTCGGAGGCTTATACTGACTTTGTTTTTCTAAATTTCAATTTTATATTTCTATAGAAACCTAGAAATAGCGCCCAAGATACCTGTAAGTTCAAAAGTTTTCAAGAAAGATCAGATACAACGCCATAATCACGTACGAACGTTTGTATGAAAAGTAAGACGGGAAGGCCGCTCTTAATCATAGGATTCGATGATTAAACAAGGTGATTAAACTCCCACCGGCTGTCGGAAGTCCCGGCCATACGGATGCGTTGTTTATCTTACAAACCGCAACGTTACAGCATGCGCACGCGCCGCTACTGAAAGTTATTATCATTTATTTTTACACGCGAGGGAACGACGGTGTGCTCCGTGCTTTTTGATATGAGACCACCCGAGATCACAGTCGGATGTCAAGCTGTAGTTTTGAGTACACATCGGTATGGATGACTATTGATTCAAATAGATTTCAAATTGAATGCTCGGAATAATTAGGTATTATATTTTGTGTGGAGATAAAGATTTTTTTACGATTTTAGGCATGGTACCGTAGTAAAAGTTGTTCACATTGATTAGTATGTTCACTCCCTTTCGGGCTGATACTCCCAAACGGAAAGGGGGTCCGTTACACTTTGTAATGTTGATTTTTCACGTTTCCATATATAATCGTTTAGCAGATAGAGGGGGGGGACACTTGTCTCTAACAAAAATTTTCACTTTAAAACTAAATATTTCAGAAACGGATCCCTAAATCGAAAAACAGGACAGACAGACAGACAGACATGGCGAAACTATAAGGGTTCCTTGTTTACTACGGAACCCTAAAAACGGCTAAACCGATTGGTATGAAATTTCGCGCGTAGATAGCTTTGTTACTTACATTAATAAAAATAAAACTTATATCCCGTGAAAATGTAAGGTTCCTGTAGGATTGTCAAAAAGACCGCGCGTGCAACGCAGTTTAGTTAGTTAAAAAATTGTGATAAACCATAAGTGAGATTTGAATTCACACCCCTCACCCGTCTGTACCATGAGTGCACTATCATATACCATTTCTTTTAATAACACGAACAACTTTTTCACTAAATCAACCTTGTCAACTGCTGTTTAAAAAAAATCCAAAGCCAGCCACAATATTAAAATTGATATTTCTTCCGCCTAATAAATGCTTATGAACTTGAGGGAGGATAGATGGCAGGCGTAAGAACACAAGAATATTTATTTAAAAAAAAAACCCATATTATTAAAATCTAAACCATGCGAGAATCTTACTCAAGGGCAATATTGTCGTAAGTATATTGTGCGTGTTGCTTCTGGCCTAGAAAACACACCATCACTTTTTGTGTATGTGGTAAGTCGCCACTAAAGTAGTCCTTTTGGGCATCTAGCACAAACAATGATAAGCCGAATGATGTATTTTATAATAAATAAAAACAACGAGCAACTTTTTTTTTTCAATAGGAACAATTTAAAAAAATAGAATAAAAAAATTAACTCAGTCGCAATATTAAAACTGATACTTCTTCCACCTAAAAAACGTAAATGAACACGAGGGAGGATGGATGACAGGCGAGAGAACACAAGAATATTAAAAAAAAAAATATTATGTCTAAATCATGCGAGAGTCTTACTCAAGTGTGTTACTTTTTGTGGATGTGTCAGAAGCGACTAAAGTTAAGTAATCTTTTGGGCGCATCTAGCAGAAACATGATATGCCAAATGATAAAATTTAATAATTAATTAAATAATTAAGAACAACCTTTCTACAAAGAAACAACCTGAAATCGCCAAAAAGGGTTATGTTAAAATAATCTTAACTCAGTCGCAATATAAAACTTGATACTTACGACTAAACGATTAGTCCTTTTGGGCACCTAGCACAGACAATGATAAGCCAAATGATTAATTTTATTATCAATAAAAACTACGAACAACTTTTTTTTAGATAGAAACATCTTTAATATAGTGTAACAGGGCTATGTAAAGAATCTAAACTCAGTCGCAATATTAAAATTGATATTTTTCCGCATATGAAACGCAAATGAACACGAGGGAGGATAGATGGCAGGCGTGAGAACACAAGAATATTAAAAAATCTCTTTCAAAAGATTTTCCCATGTTATTAATGTCTTAACCATGCGAGTCTTATTCAGGGCCGTATTCAGGGTTGAATTAAAGAGAACTTGATCACAGTTACACCGTCCAACAAAATAAGTTTTTTTATTCAGAGTTCAATTATAGTTTCATAATGATATTCATACTTTGATAAGTTTGTGTATGAATATATTTAAAGTTTTAGGTACAGATTCACTTCGTGGAAGTGAACAGGCGCCCATTTTTATACAAATCTTTTTTGTTCTCATTTCTTCTTTTAACTCTGTATTTATTAATAAAATTTAAAAAGAAAGCATATTTCTTCTTCTTTTATTTTTAAATTTGGCATTCAAAATATTTAAAAAAATATTACAATAAAAACCTTAGAATTCTTTTTAAAAGTATGAACATGCACTACACTTTTTGTTTATTTAAATACGTTTTATTTCACCTCGTTGTGCCCCCTAAGTACGGCTCTGTCTACTCGCATATCTAATGAAAAATAATTTAGGCGTAGACGGCAGCATTAATATTTATAAATAAAAAGGCGACTTTGCACGGCAGTACATAAATCTGGCACGCTGCGAGACGTCACAATGGTAATATATTAGGACACATGTTGTTACAAGCTCGACTCGTCATGTTATTTCTGTTCGTCGCTTCGTCCGCGAGTTACCTTAAGACGAAGTGGTAGCTAAAGTGGCGCCCTCTTTTTTTTTACAATATATTGGTTTAGGCATTTGTCCTCAATCTCACCTGATGGAAAGCGACGATGAAGACTAGGATGAAGCATGCGTATCCAAAAGATACCCATTCAATCTACTTTTGAATGTCCCGGGGCTGTACTTCTCTGGGAATATAGACGCAGGCAGTTCATTCCACACCTTAGCTACTCGAACCAAAAAGGAATTGTCGAAGCGTTTAGTTCGAGACTTAGGTATTTCAACGACAAAAGGGTGAAATAAATTGTTTAAAACTAAATATGGTGATAATTAAAAATTTGATTTGTATAAATGTCTAGGAAGACCTTCAAACTATTTTATGAATAACCTTTAAAATTATTACTAATAGTCCGTCTAGTTTTAAAACTGTTTTTCGCCAAAAGTGGCCACTTATGGCGAAAAACAGTTTTAAAACGAGACGGACTACCAATATTACTTTCAATGGTTATTTATAAAATAGTTTAAAGGTCTTTCTAGACATTTATACAAATCAAATTTTTAATTATCACCATATTTAGTTTTAAACAATTTATTTTAAATGAGGGCGCCACTTTAGCTACCACTTCGTCTTAAGACTCCCCTTACCCTAGACTCCATACAAACGTAGTCTAACTTCTATTTTGAAATGACATGTGCAATTTCGGCAGTACTTTGTAATTTCTAAGAAATTGCATATATCTAGGCATATAACTAGTTTTCGACAGTCAAATTTGAACTTGAAATAAAATATGAGAGTGTAGAAGTTTTCCATACTAAAGGTCAAATGTGATATGATCCACAATATTCTCTTTTAAGTTCATATGTTGACTGTGAAAACTAGTTATATGCCTTACTATATGCAATTTCTTTACAATTACATCATTTCGTCAATATCTGATATGCCGTTTCAAAATGAAAGCTAGAGTACGTTTGTACGGGAAAGTCTAATTCTGTCACGGAAATTCGTCCAAAAATTGCTTTGAAGTCCGCCATTTTTGTTCAAATTATTTGTGTTGCATTATACCTATTTTGATTTATGTTTATTTATTTGACTAGGTGATTGATAAAAATCTGATTTTCCCGTCTGGCCCAGAACCTGGGTACTCCCATGGTTGTACTTATAGCAGATGTTTGTGCTTAGTCTTGAACCAAAATGGCAGTCGTCGGCGTATTATTTGTACCTGCGCCGATAACCGCCATTTTGGTTCAATCTTCCGCCATTTTGGTTCATTTTGCTTTATTCTTTTCCGTGAAAAATCGCCCATAGCTTTAGCAAATTTTCTATGTACACTTAGCATTAAAAGCCTATTTAATCTATCTCCGATTCTAATATTTTTTATTTTTTACTACGCAATTTATGTTTGAATGTGTCAACATTGTATTATATTATAAGTATTTATTAATTAAAAGACAATTATAATAATATGACAAAGCCCTTCTGGCGAGAAGGCGACCAATACTGTGAAAATGAGTTTCTTTCGGCGTTTCTTCTCAGCAGTGATCGTTACGAAGCGCTGGTATCGGTAGCTTTTCTTTAAAAATAAATTAAATTTTAATATACTTTACACGTAACATAGATTATACTCATTGACGTGTAAAAGTGCCTGTAAAGGTCTAATTACTGAATAAACATTTGAACCTTTGAATCTTTGGATCATAGATTTAACAACGTTTTTAAGCATCTCAGTGTGCTGAATGACCTCTTAATTGTACAGTGGAATAAAGTCTGTCTGTCGCATCGTAGATCTCGAGCGGATGAACCGATTTTGATGCCGCTTTTTACGAGAAAGCAAGCTTCTTTGCGGTCGTCCTTAACTGTGTTTGATGAAAATCAGATTAGACGTTCGTAACTTATAGGGAGTGAAAGCTCCAAAGTCGGGCATTTCTTTAATCTGCCGGGCTCATAAACTTGTTGAAAGTTGTACATACATTTTTTTTTAATAAAAAAAAAGTTGTATATTGTATTGCAAATGTAAAAAAAAAATTGTCTTAGCTTTATCCAGGGGGATAGCTCCTAACCTGTGAATCAGGAAATGTACATGCATAGGTACGTTTCCTGATTCACAGGCACTTGCTGACTTTGTAGCTTTATTAGTCTAGAACGGCGTAATAAATATTATTTTTTCAATTGTAGTCTCTCTCTATACCGACGACTGATACCGTTGGATTCCTTAGGGTCAGTTCAGACAGACAGGAGCACAGCGAAAAGGATGAATGTTACTAAAAACTAAACTTTAAACTAGCTTAAACTGCGAAACGCGAGCGAGCTCATTTGAAATATTTTTTCTAAGTCGCGAGGTCGCATTTTGTCACGTTAAAACGTTTATACACATTAGGTTATGGTAATACGGTGTTATTTTCAATTGAGTTAGTGAATTAGTCAATTTTCCACTCTGTCCGAATCCTTACGATGACTGTCATACTGAACTGAACTCCGACTTTTTACCCGACTACGGCAAAGCAAAAGGAGGGTATACCTACCTACCGTAGCACTTTGACAACGTGTGACTACGCCTTTCCAAACATGAAAATTTATCTCTACATAGTGAATATTGCATACTTCAGAATAGTATTGTATGACATTATTGTCAATTTATAACGAAGGCATCTTGGTAGAGTCTACTGTGTCCATTTACTTGCAACTACATTAGCAACTTTGTTTTTTATTACTTTTTTATTTTATACATTCGGATGACCAACAGCTACGCTTACAACATAGGTTACAAAGTAGTAATCAAAAAGCCAATAACAGGTCTTCACAAATAAAAACACAATACAATTATTATGAGATTTCGGGAACGCCAAAAACGCCAAGTTAAGTACTTAGTTATATAAATCAAACTTATACGTACAATCAGTTAAGATTAATAAATATATGCGATAAAAGATAAATTACATAATAAAGTACCTAAACACAAAGTACTGAGCGAAAGTAATTTAACCACCTTTAAAGAAAGAGTCGTAAAGTAGACGTTTGGCTTTGACCGGAGAAATGTCGAATATATCTGTCTACATTTTTAGAGAAATTATTAAGAGAATTACCAGTCTATTTTATTCAGTTCAGTATTCTGAAAATCTTGTTTTATACATTTTCAGCGTCGTTTTTTGTCGTAGTTGGGTTTTAGTTTTTTTACTTTTTATTATAAAATATCGATGTACGAAACTTCGACAGTTTCTTTATGGCAAATTTCGAAGTACGATATTTTAAAAGTCGGAGTTCAGTATGACAGTCCCAAGTGATAAAGTGGTGGGAGAGGTAATCAAATATGACGACAGCTCAATTTCGTTTTTACGCCTTTTCTACAAAGCTTTTATTTAGTTTCACGTTCAAATCTTGTTCAAATCAAATCTTGCAAGTTGAATTTGACCAGTCAATAGTCCCAATCAATAGTTAGGTCAATCGGAAACCGGGAAGTGTCCCGGTTTCCGATTGACCTGATATTGTATGCATAGGGAAATTGCGTAACAAATGACAATGCAATATTATGATAACATGGAGCTGATCTGATGATGGAGCATGAAGGTGGCCATAGGAAATCTGTAATGAAATGACGCAACCCAATCGAGTTTGGGTTCGTTTGATTCGTCCTGAAGAGTACTTTAAACTTTTAAAGACTTTATTTATTAATAATAAATGGTACAAAAAGTGGACTAAATGCTAATAACATTCTTTACTAGTCAACCTGTAGGAAAACAGAAAATTTTAATTTAATTGCGATAGGCGCTAAAAGATGTACTATATGGGTGTGGCCCGTAAAAAATGCACCCCTAACAGTGTAACACAATGTTTTTATAACTATACTTTGGAAATTTTGTAACGCGCTGGAACTCTGTAAAGGTAAGATCACATTGAGAAAGGTAATCTGGATGTTCTAATGTGTTCTTATTTGGAATTTCTAAAGTGTCAAGGATCAGTGCCATGTTAGACATGGCACTCATATGCGTGGCAATTATAAAGCCATCAAGAGGCGCAAATATTCAGCTCTAGGTGAGCCGTATGTATTTGCGCCGATCGCTGTGGAGACTTTTTTAAAGAAATCTTCACACGCCTGATCGCCGTTTCTGGGGATTTAAGAGCTTGTGCGCATTTTGGCCAGATATTAAGTCTGGCCATACAACGAGGCAATGCTGCCAGTCTCTTAGGCACCCTGCCTTGCGACCATAGCAATCTGGAGTCGGTTTTTTATATAATATAATGTTTTATTTTTAATTAGTTATATTTTAGTAGGTTTAGGTAGGTTATTTTGTTTTTAGTTTATTTATTTTATGTATTGTGCTGTGTTTAATTTATTATTGTTCTGTCTTTTAATTAATTCATTAATAAAAACCGATTTAAGTTAGACACAATTGAGAAATATATATTTATTAGGTATTTAAAGTTACATACACTTACTAATAAATGGAAACCTTTGCTAATAAAATATAAAAAAAATCATAAAATAAAGCAAATAAATGTAAATTAACTTTGAAATAAAGGCATTATGAACCCACCTTTACATTTTTGAGCGTATTACCTAACATGCAATGTAACACAACATAACACGCTGGAACTAAAACACAACAGGAATCTTGCCTTTTGATTATTCGAGCAGAGTAATTTAAAAAAGAAATACGTATTCTAGATCTCACATGAGTATTTAATTAGAATCCGAATTGAAATGTTAACACATACCTTGGTGATTTATTGTTAAAAAACCTATAATTTAGTTTGCCGGCGCACAATCATTTTCAATTTAAGGCCTGCGCAGACGACGGAGTTTTCTCCGCGGCGGAGAAAAAAGTACGCTCCGCGAATAAAAAGTCCGCCGCGGATTTAACGCGAACCCAACGCAGACTAAAGTCCGATATGTGCGTTGCTTCGCCTAGTCACACGAGTCCTATTTTTTCCGTACTTTTGTCCGGTCCGCTCTCTGCATGTCCTCGGTTATTCGGGGGACTTTTTGTACGCGGTACTTTTAATCTCTCGTTTGCGTTACCCGATACAGTTGTAAGCGATCTATTTTAGCGGACAAAAAAGTCCGCGTACAAAAATCCCACGTCTGCGCAAAGTTTTATTCATAAAATAGTTTGAAGGTCTTTCTAGACAGTGATACAAATCAAATTTTTAATTATCACCATATTTAGTTTCAAACAATTTATTTCAGATGAGGGCGCCACTTTAGCTACCACTTCGTCTTAAGTCACTTGTCTTCTTATCTTAGAATGCCTACCACTACCACTACTTGTATATTCTAAATCTTTGACCACTACGAATAAAAAAGTTATTATAATATTCAACCAGTATATCACACTGGAATAATTTGGGAGACATTTTTTAAATAGTTTGGTTTATATTCAAAATAAAACATTTTGCTACATTTGTGGTTAAAATACTTTTGATTTACTATTGTAACGATTGATTTTTCTTTATTGATCTGTGATAAAATGTTCAGGAGACATTTGCATTTTGTATCGAGCAAAAATCTGGAGGTATGTACGATATATGTCACAAAAATAATATGAAAATATACCTACATATAATCGAATTAATTTTCTTTGCAATCATCTGTTTAAATAGTTTATATTTTAGTATCAACAACATACCTGTAGTAAATCGAACCACAGGCTATATACTAGATCACTATAATATAATGAAATTAAAATAACAACCAAATAACCAAAAAAAGTTTCGACATTCCCATACAAATTTGTATGGAAATGGCGAATTTTTTTTACTGTGTTTAGGCTGTTATTTTTGTATCGTTATACTATAGTTAACTAGTATAGCGATTTATTACCTGTATGTCCCTTCCACTTTGTAAAAGAGAAATGCATTTTTAGGTAACCAATCAAAGGGCCGATTATTTTGTCAAAAATTAAATTTTTTTTAGCCTGATCCATGTGTATACAACTTTATTTAGATACATTCGGGGTATCAACCCGACAGGGAGTAAACATTCTAATCAATGAGAACAAAACTTTTACTATGGGCCATCCCTACAAAATTAAATAAAAGTTAAATTTATATATTAAATATAATATAAAATATATTAAATATTAGGTATACCGGTCGCCAAGCTAGTTTTGTTTTATTTGCTTAGTTGTTCCTCATTTATTACTTTTATGCGTGTCCAAATAATGAATGGAAGTGACATACCTACAAAAGATGTGACCTTCGGAACAGACGGACCGCAAGTTGCGTCGCGTAACAGCGCAATTTGTGCAACGCAACTCGTGCTCCGTGTGGCTGCTCTTCCTGTTCATGCGCTAGGTATACACGTGGAAGGTCGTAATAAACCAAACCACGGGCGATGCTAGATCTCTACAGAATAGTAAAAGTAAAATAACTGTCAAACAACAAAAATAAAGTTCGGCATTACCATACAAATGTGTCCAGCCGCCCGGCAAATATGTATGGGAATGTCGAATTTTTTGTTTGTTTTTTACTGTTATATTAATTTAATTATACTAAAGCGATCTAGTATAGCCCGTGGTTCTATTTATTAGGGGTATATCTTTTTTACCTTGTATAATGTCGCACACAGATTATTTGGTCAAGTTTAGCTGATGACAATATTCATAAAAAAGTTATGACAATATTGTCTTAGTAAATTGTCTTGTCAATGGCTTCGTCTGAATGATGTCAATCACTATCTTAGTAGATTGTCCTGTTAATGGCTTTGTCTAAATGAAGACAATGAATTGTCTAAATCGATTGACCTGTAAATGGGGTGGTATGAATGAAGACAGTCATTGCCTTTGTAGATCGTCCTGTCAATGGCTTCGTTTTAATGAAGGAAATCACTATCTTAGTGGACTCAAGTGGTTTTATGGTAATGGTTTTGTCTGAATGACGACAATCATTGCCTTAGTGAATTGTTTCGTTTTTTTTTTGCTTTTGGCTTTGTCTGACAATGAGACAATGTATTTTTTGGTGGTAGGTCCCGTCAATGGCTTCATCTGAGTGAAGACAATCATTGCCTCAGTGGATTATTCTGTCAATGGCTTTGTCTTAATGAAGAAAATCATTGTCCCTGTCAATGAAGACAATGAATTGTTTTAGTGGATTATCCTGTCAATGGCGTGGTCTGAATGAAGGTAATAACTGTGGTTTCATCTGAATGAAAAAAATCAGGATCCTCTAATTTTCCTTATAATAATCACAATATGGTTTATCATAAGGACTTTGTCATAACTTTTTTATCAAAGTTATCGTCTCACATAATGTATATTGTAATAATGGTTCTGTAGCCTATAATCATAATTTATAATACTGGGTATTTTCATAACATCTTGTTTTTTCTTCCATTATACCATTATAAGTGGGGTTAACCAAAAGATATTACAGATATTTTTTACACTCAATATGTTAAATCCGTCTAGGCATTGTTATAATGCTTATCACCTATGTGACAGAATAGCCGCTAACAGCAGACTTGTTATTGCAGAGTCATGTAGAGCGTAGACCATACAGATCGTGCAGTAAAGGTTATGGTGCTTTAATGAATTGTATATTAATTTAGATAATGAGTAACTAATATTATTTCAAAATTATATAATTATTATAACTACATATGAAAATGAATACTTATGATGAATATACATATGTAAAAAATGTATGATGAACAGAATTATATGAAAGTTCATAAAGAGTAATTATGATTAGGTATGAATAAAAGCCTTATTTCAAACTATAAAATTACAAATATTTTTAGAGAATCATTATAGACCCAAGAAAATTATTGTCTAAGTGAATTATCCTGTCAATGGCTTCGTCTGAATGAAGACTATGAATTGTACAAGTAGATTATCCTGACAATGATTTTGCCTAAATTAAGAAAATCATTGTCTTAGTGGGTTGTCCTGTCAATGAATTCGACTGAATGATAACAATCATTGTCTTACTGGATTGTCCTATCAATGGCTTCATCTGAATGTAGACAATGAATTGCCTTGATGGATTGTCCTATCAATGTCATTAAGATATACTTTATAATTATACTTAATACACTAAAAAATAATTAACGTTAAAATTAACAAAAAAAAATATGTTCAATGGGGTCAATGGGTGGTCTTATCGCTAAGGACTATTTTTTTCCAGACAACCGATGTATGGAGAGAATATGGTGAAATGTCGCCATTTTTCATAGAAGTCCCAAATGTAACGTCTGTTTTGTATTTTAAAAAAAAGTCTTTCAATAAATTTTTGTCCAGCTCTCTAACACTTTACGACAGACATGACAGTATCTATGCGGGCGCGTGCGAGCACGCGTTACGCAGCGCAAGTGCGTTGGCTAGTCGTGTTAATGATTGTTATAAATTGTATGAAATGCAATTTAAGCGCGTAACCCGACACAAATTGCGCGACACGATTTGCGCCTCGTCTATTCCGACACTTAAGAACTTAAAAATAGCAGACTGTAGTGCTTGCTAGGAAGACAACTTTGTCGATATCGATAAACCATATAAACAGTAATTTTGAATACCTAAATAGATAAATTGGTATCAGAGAAGAGTAAGGAAGTTTATTGCGGTGCCGTGTTATTGTTCTTTGAGCTACACGGTTGTCAACGGCTGTTGTCAGTTGATGTTGACGGACGTTTCCACAGACTATATAGAACTACGGCCGTTTTGCAGACATTGGCCAGAGTAGATATTTAAACGTCAGAAAGAAAAATGTTGCCATAGCAGAATGCACTGAAGGATTGTTATTTCTTTTTAAATATGGGAAAAGCCATTTAATAGAAAGTGACAGCATTATTTTTACTATTTCTGTATCGGAATGTATAATATTTTTATAACTCACTGCAATCTAAATACCGAAAGTCTATCGATAAAAGACTATCCAGCGGCAACACTTCTTTGCAGGTCAATAAAATATTGCACGTCAATAAAATATTAATATTCATTACGTGTATGTATTGTTTCTACAGTTTATCCTTAAGGGACTACCTGAATTTTTCGGGGTCCAGTGCTGCCCCCATTTGAAATAAATCATTTAAAAGGAAAGCGAGACAACATTCAAAATCCTGTCTTGACCAGGCACTAGATAACCCTTTAAACTATTTAATGAACTACTGTTTACCGTATGGTAAAAGTGGCCGTTTTTCGCAATTGTGCGTGGGAAAGCTACACGTTCCAACTTTAAACTGTAAACAGCAGTTCATAAAATAGTTTGAAGGGTTATCTAGTGCCTGGTCAAGACAGAATTTTAAATGAGGTTTCCGTTTCCTATCAAATGATTTATTTCAAATGGCGGCAGCACTGGACCCGGCAAATTCTGCTATCCCCTTAATGAACGAAAACATATGTTTAATATCCATAGAAATATGTAAATAAATGCAACTTATTTTACATATCCCATGAAAATTATATGACAGTCAAAATATTTGAACAGCGCAGTGTATATAAGTTGCGTGTAGGTCAGAGCAGATATCAAACCGGTGTTTCACTTTAAGGTACATAATGTCATTGTGTCATTCCAACATGTACGCAATTTCCATCATATTTATATTCGGCGTAGCATTGGGTCAAACCCGTAAGTACAATTTTTATAATGTTACATTCATTTCATGGGTCAAAACAAATTATTTGGTACTGTTATATAAACAAAACGTCACAAAATAATGTCATGGGACAAATTACACTGATTGAGCTAGCCCCAAAGTAAGTTCGAGACTTGTGTTATGGGACACTAACTCAACGATACTACATTTTATAACAAATACATACATAGATAAACATCTAAGACCCAGGACAATTTGAAAAAGGCCATTTTCCAACTTGCCCTGACCGGGGATCGAACCCGGGACCTCTGGGTGGCGAACTAGCATGGTGACCACTAAGCCTCGGAGGTCGTCGCCTTGTCATGATCATGTCCATTTTCATGTAATTTTAGATTTATTATTGCAGAAAAACTGATATTACAGAACGGTATTTGAGTCCAAGAAACTATGACGACAGTAGTCTTATTTTCATTGAAATTTTGAAAAAAGGATGTGTCTGATTTGAGTTGTTGGAAAGCGAATATGCTATTTTTTTATTAGACCTACTAGGCTACTGAACAAAATCCTTCTTCCTTACTTCCACGATTCTCCATCCTGGGTTTTCTCTAGTGATGTACAAGACTCGAGTTTTCGGGTTCTAATTTTAAAGACTCGAGTTGGTTTTGCAGGGCTCTATGAGCTCGATAGGCTTGAAGTTCCGAAGCTAGGCGAGCGTGAGTTCTCTGAGCAACAACTCGAGCCTTTAAAAGAGCTCAAGTCTTTAGGACTCGATAAACGTGAGCAGTTCTTGAAAGCTCGAGGACTCGAGGCGTGATTTTAGATAATTTCACTTATCCAAGGTATACAAGCAAACATTTTTTCAACGAATATTGTAGACAGTTCTATTTTATTTCTTATTTAATAATGAAAAATCATTGCTTTTAAACACACTAGAAAAACATAACCCTCAGTCTTCGCAGTCGGCTAAAAAGACGCGGGCGCAGAAAAAGGCTCGTGCGCAAAAAGAGACTCGAGCTCTAATCTCACGCTCCAAGGCTCACAGCTCGCAGTCATCGAGCCTTCCGTTAAAAGAGTCGAACCCTATAAACGATTTCGAGTCCTAAGTAAGAGGACTCTGAGGACTCGAGTCTTGTACATCACTAATTTTATCCCTCCAATCCCTGTCGTAACTTTTAATATTTAAAGGCGTCAGACGATGTTGTTCTAGACCTAATCCTCTTCTTATCTGCTGCAACTAGAATCACAAGTATGGATTCCACCTGTCTTAGGTGGAATCCATAGTTGTGATTCGAGTTGCATGCGAGATACGTGACCCGCCTAATCAAGGTCGCTTTTTTTTACTAGCGTATTGTGTACCAATCCCAAAGTCCTACCTCTTTTCTATCTCTGACAGTGGCAACAGTTCGCCAGTATCTTTCATATGCAGATAGATAGTCTGCCCTTCGAGTTCTTGGGATCTCTTTCCTCGCCAGTCGGCAGGGACCCCTGCCGTGGTTTTTCGCCTACCTATCCGGGTGCATCCTGAAGCCATTGCCGGCCTTGACCCACTTGAGTTAAGCTGCCTACTCTACCGATACCCACGTCCGCTACCTTATATGAAAATATTTTATTTTCAATTCAGTGGATCATTATTATAAAAAACTAGCTTTATTGGCGTTGCGCGGGTTTAAAGATTTAAATATTTATTCAGAATTAGACCTTTACAGGCACTTTTACACGCCAATTAGTATAATTTACGTGTAGTTTATATTGAAATTTGATTTATTTTAAAGAAAAGCTACCGATACCAGCGCTTTATAATGACCACTGCTGAGAAGAAACGCCGAAAGAAACTCATTTTCATAAATACTACTACTCATACTTAATAAATACTTATAATATAATACAATGTTGAAACATTATAACATGTAAATGATGTAATGCTTGTAAACAAGTTCACAAACATAAATTACGTACTATAAGATAAATAATATAAAGTAGTCAAAAAAGGTTGCAAGCAGCCCGCGGTTTTTCGTGCGGCTGTTGAGGTAGGCTCCATAACATATCCAGTTGAGAAAATGGATAAAAACTACAGTCAGTTGAGGAAACATGAAAAAATGTGTGGGCGCCATCAAAATTTGAATTCAGGTTTGAGTTTCGCAGGGTGCTTAACCCCAGCGTAGGAAGTTTCAGACCCCTAGAATGTTCTAGTAGGACGTTATGAAAGAATTAAGTTAAAATTCTAAAATCCAGACGCCATCTTGGATTCTAAAAGAAACTTTAGATTCGGATTCAGCGACCCAAAAAACTCAAGAATATTGAATTTCAGGGAAATCGCTTGCAGTTGAGAATTGGCCGCCATCTTGGATTAATAAAAATTAAAAAAAAACAACGCTTAGCGGACTAAAATTGTATCAGTACAAGACGTATAAAACGCACTATCAGTGTACAAAGTGTTTTAAGTGCTAAATCTAATATATCTATATTAATTAGATCTATTTATTCCAACATTTTGAACGTCACGAACATGTAAAAAAACTTTAGATAAACATTCATTGGCAAAAGTTGTTTAAATGATGGAATAAATCATCCTTTATAATATAATTACCTAGGTACCTTATTTAACACATTATTGCAGGTGCAATTTTTTTTATATAAACGATAATACCTGAAATTTTAACCTATACATAATGTTCAAATTTCAGGTATTATTGTGTATTTGTAACATGAAATTTGGTACAGCAGGAACCCGCGCAGACTTGAGCCCGACTGACAAATGCCACCTCGGCTATATGGCCTATCTAACACTGGATAAAACAAGCTATTTCTTCATTCGCAGAGTTGGGCAAGAACCTCTTTCTCGAAGACCTCTTTCTGTTTTTAATGATTTATATATTTCAGATCTAAAATGCCCCGATGATGACAATGTCTGTAAAGTAATGTCAGCAAACCGGGGTTTTAAGGAAGTAGTACTCGAGTATGGTTTGGACCCGGTTCAGAGTGCGGACGCTCGCAGCACGTATACTGGGCTTGGCGGTTGTACGTTAGTGGCAGTCAAGTAAGTGTCTCATCGTATACTAGTATTCGACCGAAAATGGAGGTGATTATCGTGATGATCTGGCACTTTTTGATAAGACCTATCAGTCCATCGTGCAAGATAGAGATCAGTAGCGTACTGGAGGCGTACTGCCTTAGTTCAGCTGTGGCACAGTATAGCAAAATGAAAAGAAAATACACGTACCATTTAATAATTACCTGCCACAATTTATATACATACAAATACTTATATGTACTACATACTGTTAGCATTTCCATAAATTAGCCACGATTTTATTAATACTGGCAACCCAAAATGTAAGAAAATGGTAACACCGGCCACGCTGCTGTCAACTGTCAAGTTTGACATTAGAACAATTGCCGCGTTTTTATCAGGACTCGAGATGATTGTGTTAAAGTATTGAAATGTATTTATGATACCAATACAGAATATATAAGATTTATACGAGCTCCCAGGTTTTATTTAAATGTACCCGAATGAGGAAGTGTGTGATACCCAGACGATCCGGAGATCGTATCAATACATACCTTTGAATTAATAAACATACCTACATATAATATATATTATAATAATAACAAAATAATTAAATTTGGCAGAAAGTGAGCTTTTAACTGATTTACGTTAAGTATTACGTATGTTCATAGGTTGACTGGGTAAATATAGATTTTCTGGACGAAGTGGTAGCTAAAGTGGCGCCCTCATTTGAAATAAATTGTTGAAAACTAAATATGGTGTTAATTAAAAATTTGATTTGTATCACTGCCTAAAAAGACTTTTAAACTATTTTATGAAAAACCTTTGAAAGTAATATTGGTAGTCTGTCTAGTTTTAAAACGGGTTTTTGCCAAAAGTGGCCACTTTTGGCGAAAACCCGTTTTAAAACTAGACGGACTATTAGTAATAATTTCAAAGGTTATTCATAAAATAGTTTAAAGGTCTTTCTAGACAGTGATACAAATCAAATTTTTAATTATCACCATATTTAGTTTTAAACAATTTATTACAAATGAGGGCGCCACTTTAGCTACCACTTCGTCTTAAGATTGAGATGAAAAATGAACCATTTTTCTGATTTTAGCCTTGACCTTCAAAATCTTTTAGTTGACTGGCAATTAGATTGTCCTCGACTTAACATAAAACATGTCAGCGAAGATGAAAATGATGTTAACATCGAATATCGTAAGTATGTTATCCTTGACTTTGTATGTGCGGCCACCAGGCCACTGCAAAATCTAATCATTAAAACTTAAGAGTACCCTTGCCCTATACAGAATCAGACTATCCCATACAAACGTAGTCTAGCTTTTATTTTGAAACGGCATATCAGATATTGGCGAAATTATGTAATTTTAAAGAAATTGCATTATTTTTAGACATATAACTAACTAGCTTTTGCCCGCGGCTTCGCTCGCGTAGTGGTGTAATTTATCAAAATCCTTTCTTAGGGAATGCCTACGTCATTGTAGCTTTATGCATGCCAAGTCTCAGCCCGATCGGTTTAAAATTGACGAAGTTTCATACAAACTTTCATCAACTATTTTATCCCCTTAGGGGTAGAATTGATCAAAAGCGGATCAATTCTTAGCGGATGCCTACGTCATAACATCTACCTGCATGCCAAATTCCAGCCCGATGCGTCCAGTGGTTTGGGTTGTGCGTTGATAGATCACTATGTCAGTCAGTCAGTCACCTTTGAGTTATATATATTTAGATTTTCACAGTCAAAATATAAACTTAAAAGAGAATATAGCGGATCATAATATCATATTTGACCTTTATTTAGTATGGAAAATTTCTACACTCTCATATTTTCTTTCAAGTTCAAATTTGACTGTCGAAAACTAGATATATGCAATTTCTTTAAAATTACAAAATATTGTAGAAATCGCACGTGTCATTTCAAAATAAAAACTAGCCTACGTTTGTATGGAATAGTCTCGGGATTCTTAACACAAGTTTATTTACCAAGGTTTTATAAGAAACCCCGACTTTCAAGCGTTACCAATAACTTCAAAGCCTGAACTGATTTTCAACAAACATAGCTAAGAACCAATTCTCTTCACTTGCTGTGGTTTCACTTCGACACGCTTTTGTTTCGTGATATACTTTGCAATGATGAAAAATAAAACTTAATGATATTATTTTCTAAATTGCTTTCTTGGGGTTAGATATGAGAATATTCCTTATCATTTGAGTAATATATTACAAAAAAATATTTAGCCGTATCATAGCTGGAGGAGCCCAAACATGGTATGTTTTATAATATACATATAGATACTTATACGGACAAATCACACACACTGACCTAGCTCCAAAGTAAGTTGGAAACAGTGTTCTGGTATAGTAACTCAACAATACTATATTTTTTTTATAACAAATACATATACAGATAAACATCCAAGACCCAGGTCGATCTGAAAAAGATCATTCATTATCCATCTTGACCTGATCGGGGATCGCATCCGGGACCTCCGGTGTGACAGACTGGTATGGAGACCATTAGGCCACAGAATTCATAGGTATTTTGAAAGTGCATTTTTATTTTAATTTAAATAAAGTGACTGAAATGTAACAATGTAATATATTTTTAGAATCACCACAGAAGGCCATTTCATTTTATATCACACATGATAGGTATTAGAGTTTTTTTTAAAAATCCCATTCAAAAAGTTGACAATGTCGCTCACCCGGTTGATGCGGCTCGACTTAACTCTGTGGTAAAAAGTTTTAGAGCGATTTAACATACCTTGTTGAATTGTTTTTATTTTGAAACGGCATATCAGATATTGGCGAAATTATGTAATTTTAAAGAAATTGCATTATTTTTAGACATATAACTAATTTTCACAGTCAAAATATAAACTTAAAAGAGAATATAGTGGATCTCCCTTCAACAGTCTACGACCGTAATACGGTCGCGCGCCATTGTTTTACTATTGTTCTTTATTGACAGACAGTTAAGCGAATAATATCATATTTGACCTTTATTTAATATTATTTAATATCTACAGATTATATAATAACATAAATACTAAAAACTGCATAGTTACTGAGATATTCATGGAAATACTTAAAGATAAAAAAGTTTTTTGGGAAACTTTAAATATAACTTAAAATTTCTCTTAAACTATGGTGTTTACTTACAAGGTCAAATGTTTTAAATTGCATTTAAATCTGCTTTTTATGATACGCCATACAAGTTTACATGTTACATACTTGTAATCATAGAAACCTTTTTTAAGAGTCAGAAATGGATAAAATAAATAAACCTATGTTAAGAATTGTATTTATTTATTTACAGAATCAATCCTTCTAAGTTTAAACGGAACAATACTTATGCAGGGTGACTATATGCAAGTGAATAATGTTAATACACGGCTTGATAGAAAAGGACCTGTTGTAATATGTAATCGTATTGACTACCGAACTACTTGTAAGTTATTTATTTATACCTTTACGTAATATTTAATAATTTATGGTCGCTGTCCCGAAGCATTGGATACGTAGCGGCACGAAACTCAAGCGCTGACCTTGCTTGCGCAGAAGCCAAAAAATTAGTACCGTACCCGTGCGCAGTGTCCCCCTCTATATGTTGCTCAGCGCTAAACTTACATGCCGCAATATGTACCATGGATGAACCCGTCACAAGTCATTCGGCCCTTCCGGCAAAACATGGGTGTTACAGCACCTCAAAATTTGCCATAGTCCCTAGCGCGCCCAAAGTCGAAGTTTTCTCCTTGGGAGCCCTTTGCGCTGCTGCTAGTAGTTTATAAATATAGGAAGCCGGTGTCTCTGGCTCGCTCCTCAAACCTTGTCAGATGAAGTAGGAAATGCCGTCCGAGGCAAACAATGCATGTCATTTCAAAAAAAAAGTCTGAAGTCAGTAGGGCCGGAGCAGCCATCGGCCTGACTTCTCAGACAGACAAGCACAGGCGCGCTGATACGACACGCGCCTTCCACTTTTGAGAGCTGTCTGTCGGACGATGGAATTCCTCCACCATTATCCAACCAACCGTCATGATTTTGGGCCTGAGTCCCAGCATACCTGCTTGAACAGGCCCAGCGTGCCCGCCACAAGTCGGTTTTAAAGTAAAATGAAATCTTTTTGTTTGATATAATTATGATTTGGCTATTGTTGGCGCCCGTTGACATCAGTTCTCCTTGGAGAATACCGGCATCTCCTCCGTAAAGCACGAGATGATGGAGTTGAGTCCTATAATCACCTTTTATGACATCTACAGGAAGAGATGGAATCTCTACTCCCATTCTAAGCCGGAATCCATAACATCTAATATTGTTATTGTAAACAGGGTGACTAAAAATAATACATTTTTACCCGACTGCGCCAGAAGGAGGGTAATGTTTTTCGAGAGTATGTATGTATAATTGTTTGGCACGCTCTGCAGCCTGAACGTCTCAATGGATTTTAGCTGGAAAGGTGTCGTTAGATTCGTATTTACTGTGAAAGTTTCACTGGGTATATAAAAAGGTAGTCGGGGGTTTGATTTTTTAATAATGACTTGTTTTATTTTACAGCGGCGTCACTACGCACTTTGTTTGACCAACAAGCCAAGCAAATTCCAGAAGCCGACGACGAGTTAATGAAAGTATTCATGAAGTGTCTTAATAAATATTTCTTAAGGGTACCGGTAGATGAATTATTTACCTACTGATATCTTACGAAGAGCAGGTCCACACGAGCGCAATATTAGATTATGCTACAAAGGGTAAAGGTATATGTTCAACTCCAAAATTCAGGTTTTTTTATTTCATTATCTTTAAAACAATGTATGACACAGATTTTCCATGTATCACATTTGAAAGTAGACTATTGTAAGATGTTTAACAAAAATCATCATTTCTCTATTACGTGCATTTATTGAAATAATTTTTTTTAAGTGATTGTCCCTTCGTCATAAATATATAATTTCATCTCATCTATTCGAATTACACGATTGCTTCATCCCAAAACATTTGGAGCTAAAGCTACTGCTGATTCTCTCGGGACTGCAAAGTGAATAAGAAAATCTTTAGGGATTAAAACTGTGAATACTGAACACAAATGTAATCTTTGTAAAAAAGTACGTAAAGTACTATGAATCAAAAATAATATTGGGAATACAGCAAAAAGAGAAAAAATAAGTAAATAATAGGAACAGGATTCGTTATTTTTTAAATTTGCAATATACCTTAATCCCTTGTAACTTAATCTACTATTTGCTATTGTTTATTATATTCATTTTTATCTTTGCTATACAATTCCTATCTGCATTGCTTGAAAATTGCTATTAATTACTTGAGTCCCTTTCAGACTGAATTTGCCTACTTACCCATACATATTTAAATAATGCTTCGTTGATTGTTTGCCAAGAATTTATTTCTAATAAATAAAAATGTGTGATTTACAAATCTTTTTTAATTTCCTTATAATATGTATAATTTCTATATAATAATCGACTAAATCCAAAACTATTTGAAAATTTACAGGAAGAGATATTCCAATAAATATAGTTACACATAAATTTTCATATTTTACAGCTACTTTAGCGTTATAGTACAAAATTAAAATCGTGACGGAAATTAGCAAGAGAACACCTTGTGGTGAGAATGAATGTATGTACGAGTAGGTGAACGAGGTACTAGATCCAAAGCCAGATTGAAGGAGATAAAGGATGTTGATTTTAAGTTGAAAGGAATTAAGTTGTTTCTGGACTAAATAATTTAAGGATTTTAGGTAGTATTGGTAGTATAGATTTCGGATGGAAGTCGGAGAATGAAGATGGGTTAGCTTTTTTAGAGATAGGGGTGACATTTGCAGATTTCCAGGCCGAATGGAATGTTTAGCTTGAGAATGAATAGGGAATAAGCACTTTTTTTATTTGCTTAATAAAATCCTTATTATCCACAGTAAACAAATAAGAAATAATTTATAAAATATCTTAATTAGCGACGAACATGTGATACTTAAGTTGCAATTAGAAAGAGAAGTCCGATATGGACTGGTGACGTCAAAGTCCATACCATCTATACATTTGCGATAGAAAAAAGCGTTTTGCAAGTGATATAGACATATTTTCGTAAATCGTTATATCTCGTTCGTTTTTCAACCAATTTTTATTATGTTTAAACCGTTAGTACTTTACTTTTGAATATTTAGGGATAAACTAGTTAGATAACACATATTTTTTTCATGCATATTCTCTATTGTTTATGATAGCGGTAATAGTGGGACGGATAATATCCAAATTAATTTAATGGAAAGGATAATGTCAAAATAAATAAATAAATAAATATATAGGGACAAATCACACTGATTGAGCTAGCCCCAAAGTAAGTTCGACACTTGTGTTATGGGATACTAACTCAACGATACTATATTTTATAATAAATACTTAAATAGATAAACATCCAAGACCCAGGACAATTTGAAAAAGGCCATTTTCCAACTTGCCCTGACCGGGGATCGAAACCGGGACCTCTGGGTGGCAGACTAGCATGGTGACCACTACGCCACGGAGGTCGTCAAACTTGGAAGTCAAAGGTGAAATTGGCAGGATCATGTTACGAATTATTTCATCCGTTCCAACATTTGAAGTTACCGATAGTAGATACTTCTAAACATCACTAGCAGTAATCGTACTAAATGAAAACGGTGGATAGTTAGGAGAAGGAATAGAGAGGTAGCTTGACGTACTCGTTTTATAATTTCCACCAAAAGACGATGAAGATGAAAGATGCTTGTTAAGGGCTCTATCTATATTCGTGGAATTATCAGAATTATTTTTTCCTACTCCTGGTAACTTTCCTACCAAAATTTCCAAATTTTTACTGGATCACCATTTTCAATGGATTGGTGGATGTGGTGGCGCTATACCTCTCTGCACTTCCTATTGCTGGCGTAACGGGCCTGGATGTATCTTTCTTATGCATTAACCAAAAGTGGCCGTTTTTAGCAAATGTGCAAAGAAAAGCTTCACGTTCTTACTTTAAACTATAAACAGTATGTTATAAAACAGTTTGAATGGTTATCTAATGCTTCATCATATCAGCCACAGGAAGTCCACTGCTGGACATAGGCCTCCCCCAAGGATTTCCAAAACGACCGATCGGAAGCGGCCTGTATCCAGCGCCTCCCTGCAATCTTGCTCAGGTCATCTGACCGTCTAGCAGGTGGGTGTTCTACGCTGCGCTTGCCGGTACGTGGCCGCCATTCAAGAACCTTTCTGCCCCATCGGCCATCGGTTCTTCGCGCTATGTGCCCCGCCCACTGCCACTTTAATGAGCTAATCCGCTTGGCTATGTCGGTGACATTCGTTCTCCTACGAATCTCCACATTTCGGATTCGATCGCGTAGAGAAACACCGAGCATAGTCCTCTCCATAGCCCGTTGAGCGACCTTGAGCCTTCTTATGAGACTCATAGTAAGGGACCACGTTTCAGAGCCATAAGTCATCACTGGTAACACACATTGATTTATTATCTAGAGCTTGATTAGCACAAAATCTTAAATGATAACATCGATTCCTTTCAAGTATTTTTTTTTTCAACTGGGGGCAGCACTGGCTTCCGAAATCCTCATGTTTTATGGTCGCGGTAGGGAATGGAAATGAAACGTTTATTATTTATGAAAATAATTTTATTACAATATTCTTTAACGAGAATTAGGCAAAGAAATGTAAAGAAATTAAACTTGCCATCATATAATTATTTACTCACATCATGTTCTGAAAAGTAATAGGCACTGAACGAATCTGAATAATTATTTAATAAAGAATTTCACTTAAGACGAAGTGGTAGCTAAAGTGGCGCCCTCATTTGAAATAAATTGTTTAAAACTAAATATGGTGATAATTAAAAATTTGATTTGTATAAATGTCTAGAAAGACCTTTAAACTATTTTATGAATAACCTTTGAAAGTAATATTGGTAGTCCGTCTTGTTTTAAAACTGTTTTTCGCCAAAAGTGGCCACTTTTGGCGAAAAACAGTTTTAAAACTAGACGGACTATTAGTAATAATTTCGTCTTAAGTAATTTATTTAAATTCCACTTATGATCGCTGAGCTAACAAAGTAAGAGCGAGTCCACGCGGCGCGTTTCGTCAGCATTGCATCGATGTAGCGCTGTCGCTATGGTTAAGGTACATTGGATTTTGTTAATAAATTCTTGATGTACATTGAACAAACAAAGCATTGCCATTAGTGTTTAAGGTATTCTATTTATTTTATTTATGAATAATTTATTTTTATTGATCTACAATTAACAATTAAAAATAAACATACATCAATCAGATAAGTACTTAGTAAGTCAAAAACTAAAATTAATAATACTAATCTAAAATGCTACTCCGAATTGTATCCGGCTCAAAGGTATCCATTATACTGGCTGCATTTCCTCTTTGGATAGCGATGGATATCCTTTGAACCAGATACCATCCGGAGCGGTGGTCATATCGTCGGTCCTTCAAGCGACGTCCTATCTCACGAATAAAGCTCTTTGCTTCAGGAGCAAGGTCTAGCACGAGTGATCCCACTAGATCGAAGAACACGTCGCTGCGTTGTTTTACGTACAAATAAACGTAGTGAGGTACCCTCGATGCGCTGACTGCAGCCCCCGAGACGAAGCCGGAAAGGTAAACGTTGCTACTACCTTGTAGCAACGCTGCGATGACACAGCGCTGCGTGGCCGGCAATGAGTGAATTTATTTTCATCTCATTTATTAATTCTAAAATTACTGCAAAATATCTCGGGACTGAAAATTGAAAAAGAAAGTCGCTAGGGATTAAAATCAATTTTTAAACTGTACACGAGTGTAATCTATGTAGAATCAAAAATGACGTTGACAGTACACCAACAAAAGAGAAGAATTGAATTTTAAAACAAGAAATAATTAGACCAGGCGTCGTAATTTCTTAAATCTGGAATAAATATAAGAATGTTCGTATACTTTTTTATGTTCTTCGCTTCGGAAAAAGGAATAAGTATAATTTTAAAAGCGCAATATTGTCTTTGGTTACAAGTAATTTCAGAAGTTTTAGATTAGATACCTATATTGTAAATTTAAAAACTTTTTCGTTAGTTTAAGCCCATAATAAAAATCAACTTTACTCAAAAAAAGATATAAAGGACCACGCAAAAAAAGTTACGAGCAAATTTTATCACAAGTTGGTTGGCTCTTCGACAAATTATTTATTAACATTTATTAAATGAAAACGACACCAAATAAAGGTACGTATCTGTCGTTTAAACTCTGATTAGGTATTGTAGGTGTTTTACTTTTCTTTATATTCTGTTTTGTATTTGCTAGTTTTTCTTATACTTGAAGATGAAAAGAAGAGTGTGCTACTTTTGTACGGTTATATTTTTACTTCGGGCGACATACATGAATCCCTCGCTTCACACAGGATTCAAAGGAGCGCCCTCGCCTTAAAACTATTACCTTTACCCCTTGTATAGCATGATCTGCTATCGCGCTCGTGTGGACTCGGTCTAAGTTATTAAGTAATATAAATCAGTTGTTATATAATTTATCTACCGTTACAGTTAAGAAAAATTTGTTAAGATTCCTCACGAATAAGTTCATTAACTCGTCGTCGGCTTCTAGAATATGCTTGGCTTGTTGGTCAAACAAATTGCGTAGTGACTCCGCTGTAAAATAATTATATGCAAAATTACATTTTTTTTCTAATACTCGATAGTCAATAATTTTACAAGGTGACTTTTTACCCACTAGCCAAAGTTATGATGCATGTTCAGTCCATTATACTGAACTATATTTCATTAAAAAATTGACGAAAAACTGGCCTCCAGGAATGCCGACAGAAGTGAAAACTTGGTGTCGGTTAAAGTCACGCTGTTTACAATATTAAGAGGCTTTACACCTTTGGTTGGCTGTCTCGCTCGCACAATCAAACATTTTTAAAGATTATTAAAAAATGTGACTCATTTGTAGAAAAGTGTTTCCCTAACTTTCTATATAATTATATCGTGAATATTTTAGGCATGTTTGTATATTGTGTAGATATTGACTACATCGAAAATTAGGTCATCAAAATTTTAAATGTTTGATAACCAATTCTCGATACCCACACACACACACATAAACAATAAAAACAGGACCGGGGATCGAACCCGGAACCTCTGGGTGGCGGACTAGCATGGTGACCACTACGCCACGGAGGTCGTCATGAAATGAAAAGATTCCATCGTCCGACAAACAGCTCTCCAGAGTGGAAGGCGCGTGTCATGTCAGCGCGCCTGACCTTGCCGGGCCGGAAGGCCAAGCCGATGGCTGTTCCGACCCCTTTGACTAAAGTAGAGGGTACTGTGAGCGTCGAGGGGCCGCTGACTGAGGCAATGGCGGCCGCTTCGGGCTGTGGAGCATGAAGAAGCACAAGGCCCCGGCTGAAGTGGTTGTGGTGATGACACCGTGTGGTTTTTAGTAGGTGCAAGTCCCACATACCCGGCTTCCCGTGGCAAAGTGTACGATACGGCAGGCCTTTTCCACACGAAAAAGAAAGGTATGCTGGGACTTACAGTTGTGGGTGGGCGGCGGTTGGCAAAAGTTTGCATGAACGAACTGATGGCTGAAGCACACAGTAGTTTAAATCAGCATTTTTCCAAAAGACTTGCCTTCAGCGCTATCATTTATCATTATTTCGCTTTCTTTACTAATTGTAAACCTGCAGCCTACGATGAAGATAAAATTGAGGCTCCCAGTACATCCGCGGGAGTTGTCGACGCAGAAAACCTGCAATCCCCATCACTGGCGCCATGAGCGAAGCGAGCGATCGCTCGCGCCGCCCGCGCGACCCAACACTAACATGAGTGTGTTGCGGAGCGGCTTTGTGCACGAGCGTGCGTCACATTCGCCCTGATGAAGACCTCCGGGTTCTCTACGTGAGTAAACCGTGCTGTGTTATTAATTGTAAAATTGGCACTAAGTTCATCGCGCGATATAAATTTTGTCCGGGTTTATCTACGGTGGCATGCTTCGGGACAGGACCATATATTACAAATATTATGTACAAAATAAAGAAATAACTTACGAGAAGTCCGGTAGTCAATACGATTACATATTTGAACTGGTCCTCTTCTGTCAAGCCGTGTGTTAAATTTTTTCACTTGCATATAGTCACCGTGTTTAACCATTGTTGCGTTAAACGTTAGGAGGAATTTTTCTGTAAATAAATACAATATTAAACATAGGTTTATCTATTTCTATCCATTCTGACTCTTGAATAAGTTTTCTATAATGGAGAAGATGCGATTTTTTTTTCTTGTGCTATGAAAAGAGTTCCTTAAAAATAGGCACGTTCAAGAAAAAACTAGATAATAAGAACGTAGTTTTTTTTTGGTAGATATTTTAATTTCATTACACTACAGAAACCTAGTATAGCCCTGGTTCGATTTACTTCGGGTATATCCCTTCTTCGTTGTATAAACGGGGCTTAGCACGAACCTTTTTTGTTCCGTCTAACGATTCGAATAGAAATCACATCCTTTATTTTCGCAGACTGGCTGGTGCAGCGGTGTTTTTTGTTAATGGTGAACGCAGATTTTTGATAGTACCCGCATTCCGTAATGTCACTACATAGTCTTAAATGACAGCTGTAGTCGGGCGGTCATTAACATGTTATTAAGGGGCTACCTGAATTTTCCAGGGTCCAGTGCTGCCCCCATTTGTAATAAATCATTTGAAAGAAAACGGAGATATCATTTAAAATTATGTCTTGATCGGACCCTAGATAACCCTCCAAACTATTTAATGAACTATTGTTTACAGTTTAAAGTGAGAACGTGAAGCTTTTCTACGCATAATTGCGAAAAACGGCCACTTTTGGCGTATGTGCGTAGAAAAACTTCACGTTCTCATTTTAAACTGTAAACAGTAGTTCATAAAATAGTTTGAAGGTCTGTTCAAGACAGAATTTTGTTGATGTCTCCGTTTCCTATCAAATGATTTATTTCAAATGGAAAGCACTGGACCCCGGAAAATTCAGGTATGTTAACAGCGTTACATTCAAAAAACTATCGTTGTTTGAGAAATCCTTTCCTTTGTTTTCGTGGCATCTCCTAACATCAATCCGAAGTTTATTAAAGCTGCCTACTTCCAGGGGATATTACCTTCCGTTGAAATTTCTCAGCAGGTGTAATATGAAATGGTAAGGGAGACTTTTAAGGGACGGCTAAGAGATTGTGTTATGTCATGCTAGATTTGAATAATTTTGACAAAGACAACTTACTATACTTACTTACCTACTTTTTTTACAAAGTGGAAGGGATATACCCGTAGTAAATCGAACCACAGACTATACTAGATTACTAAAAATAATAAAATTAAAATAACAACCAAAAACCAAACATTCGACTTTCCCGTACAAAATGCTCAGGCAGCTGCAAACTTTTGTATGAAAATGCAATTTTTTTTAATTTTGGCTCTTGTTTTAATTTCATTACACTATAGTGATCTAGTATAGCCTGTGGTTCGATTTATTACCGGTATGTCCCTTTCACTTTTTTTTCCACGTTGCAAATAGATTTTTCGAGCACTTTGTCGAATCAAATGTCATGGCATTAGTCTTTTTTTTATCCACCGACAAAAAAAAGAGGAACACTCACTAACTTATAACAATGAGTCGAATTGTCTGTATGTTGCATCGAAATCGGTCCATCCGTTCGAGAGCTACGCTAGCTCTCGAACGGATGGACCGATTTCGATGCGGTTTTATAACGTGAAAGCAAGTTCCCTTGTGGTAATTCTTAGCAATGTTTGATGAAAATCGGTGGAAAATTTATTGGGATACCTCGAAATAACTTTTAAATGGCTGAACGCTTAAATAAGTTTTTTTTTTAAATTGACTAGCGAATGATAGACGGCGCTAAGGATATTGCTCATCACTAGATGGCGTTCTTAAAAGTTGGAGATTTTTTAATTGCCTGGTAAATAATTATAATATAATAATAATAAAAATTCTTTATTCAAGTAATTAAAACTCATAAATTAGTTAGTAAAATGCTTATACACTATGCTAGTAATAAAATTAATTTCACACACTTAATTTATTATTTAAATTGTATTTAAAAAATAAACTTGTGTTATTAGCGATTTGATTTTGCGGAGGCCTGATGGCCGCACATGTATAGTAAAGGATTACTTACGATATTCGATGTTAAAATCATTTTGATCCTCACTGACATATCTTATGTTTAGTCGAGGACAATCTAATTGCCAGCCACCTAATTGTTTTTCAAGGTCAAGGCTAAAATCAGAAAAAATGATTTTTTATTACAAATAATCAATCAAAGAAATATTTACCCAGTAAACCCAAGTAAGAGTTCATAATTATACATTACTTAAATCACTTAAAAGCTCACTTATGTAACTTATGACTTGTTTATAGTGTTTTTTTTTTTCCATTTATTTTGGCACAAACAGTCATTATGTTACAATTACAATTGATGTATGTTTATGTAATAGACAAACACAGTGCCGAAACTAAGTATAATTAATACAATTTCTGAAACATGCTGACAAACATTTTTTGTTTTGATTACTAATAATATGTATAAATTACGCAATTTTAAGAAGTAGGTTAACAAATTATCAACACAATATGCAGTACAACGCACCTAAGTTCAGCCTTAAAAAGGAGTAATACTGTCAAATTTAATTTTGCTTAGGCCTAAAGGTGACAAATTAACATAACACGATACGAGAGAACAAATCTAAATGTCTTGTGTCTTAGCTATGCAGCTTGTTATAAAGTAGCTTTTAAGTAGTTTTTAAGGAGTTTAAGAATATATAAATATCAAAGAAATCACTATTGTACTTCACTATACAACGATGGAAAAAATTGTTTTTAGTATAGTTTTTGCGCGAGGTTTTGGATTCTTTCGCATTATGTTCATACATCATTATTTTGTTATTTTTATAATATATTATAAAAGTATATGTCTATTAAATCATCGATTTGATGTACTGTATTTGTATCGATTTATATTTAATATTTTGGCAGGTCCTATATTTAATAAATAATAATAAATATATAGGGACAAATAACACTGATTGAGCTAGTCCCAAAGTAAGTTCGAGACTTGTGTTATGGGATACTAACTCCACGATACTATATTTTATAATAACAAATACATATATAGATAAACATCCAAGACCCAGGACAATTTGAAAAAGGCCATTATCTAACTTGCCCTGACAGGGGATCGAACCTGGCACCTCTGGGTGGCGGATTAGCATGGTGACCACTACACCACGGAGGTCGTCAAATATTGTATCTATTTACAGTAAATTTGACATACTGCACCGCCTATCTCTTAGATATTTACTTCTTTCTTAACCCAATGGTTGACTGGAAGAGATCGCAATGCGATAAGTCCGCTTTTGTCAAGTTCCAAGAGTTTACAATTGCAATAGGTAACAAATACGCTGAAACCGATGGCGAATCAGTCCAGCTTCACTGGGACAGGATTCAGGGAGCTATCTCTAGTGCGGCTAAGGAAGTGCTTGATATGTCAAAAGGTGGAAGCAAATGTGACAAGGAACCTTGATAATGGAACGACACAGTCCAGAGGGAGATAAGGGTGAAGAAAGCTCACTATAAAACATAGCAAGCGACCAGATCTCCTGAAGACTACGACGCATACAGGATTGCAAAACGGGCCACTAAAAAAGGCAAGGCGTAACCACGTACAGCCATTGTACGAAGAGTTGGAGTCGCCAGAAGCTTATATATAAGTTGGCACGTTCCAGGGTCAAAGCGGCATACGGGATATCTCCAAGTGCCGCTGTGCCAGACCCTGACGTCGACCTTCTGTGCGAAGACCACGCTGTGAAGGAGAGATGGCGCTCATATTTTCATGAGCTGCTAAACCAGCAGCATAAAGAGGTACAGCCACCGGACCTCCCTCTAAATCAAGAACTAGTGCCATTAATAACGCCTGAGAAAGTCCACTCCGCTCTTCGCTGCATGAAAGACCGGAAAGCTGCCGGTGCCCATCGAAGCCTGGGAGGCTATGGGTCCCCATGTTGTGGTCATCTTAGCAAAACTTTTTAACCGCATGCCTTCACCTGTAAAATCCCTGAACAATGGAGGCTAAGTATTATTACTCCAGTCTTTAAAGGAAAGGGATCGGTGTAAGAGTGCAGACACTACCGCGGTATAAAGGTCAAGTTCCACACCATGAAGCTCTTCGAGAGGATAATAGACTCGCCAATCAGATAGGAGAGTGCAGTCTCGGAGTTTCAATTTGGATTTCGCCCCGGCCCTATCTTATTGCCTTAGGAGTCATCATGGAGAAACACAGGGCAAATAATACGCCTCTCCATTTCCTGTTCTTGGATATAGAGAATGCCTTTGACTGTGTTTCCCGAGAGATGTTCTGATAAGTACTGAGGTCCAAAGGAGTGCCAGAGATCTATATTGACATAATCCGCGACATGTACCGCGATTCCGAACACATAGTTAGATACAATATTAATCTATGGTTAGGACTGTTGATGGTGACTCCAAACCCTTCCCCGTTACAGTCGGGGTTCACCAAGTCATGTCTTGCGGAAGCTGGCAAGTTACGTGGGAAACAAATGTATAGCCATTTCGCCTCCGCTGGGGCCTGGCAGGCGGGGTAGACCCAAGAAGTGCTGGGTTGACGTCGTCAAGGATGATATGCGTGCTAATCGTTTTACAACCAAGGATGCTCAAGACCTAGACCCTTAGTGGGAATGAAAAAGTCGGAAAGCAGACCCCGGGCTTTTCAACATCACAGCTAATGATGCAACTGGGAATACGCGAAGATGAAAGAGAGAGGGAGAAAGAGAAGTCCGCCTTTATATCATAATATTCATAGAAGTCTTCTGTTTTATGTATTTCCTTTAGTTTATGGTGCAATAAAAAGTATTTGGATTAAATTGTACGTGATTTTTTTTTCTTTTAACTGTACTGTCCCACTGCTGGGCAAAGGTAGTACGCCTACGCCACTGATCTCTATCTTGTACGATGGACTACTAGGTCTTATCAAAAAGCACAAGATCATCACACCAACTTGTCCATTACATTTTTTTTAGTTTCAGTGATTGTTAAATAAAGGAAAGCTTTAAATACATTTTCTCGGACAATAGTATAAGACACTTACCTGACTGCCACTAACGTACAATCGCCAAACCCAGAATACGTGCGACGTCCGTCCGCGCTCATAACCGGGTCTAAACCATACTCGTTTACTATTTGCTTAAAATCCCGATTTGCTGACTTTACTTTACAGACATTGTCATCGTGTTGGCATATTCGATCTGAAATATAAATATTACATAAACTAGCTGTAACCCGCCCCTTCGTCCGCGTCGAAGTCGAAAATGGTTCTAATAGGATCTTTAATTGGTTTTTGACGTTATAAATTGTGTTATAATATCCCGTTCCCGTTCCGAGAACAAATGATCTAAATGACTCAATTTTTTTGTCTCTCACTCAAAAAATGACGAAGTTTCATATTAATATAAATTCGCAACCCTTAATGCACCCCATGGGATGCAATTTTTAAAATCTCATTTTTGTATTATTATTTATTATTGACCACTAATTCAAAAATGTCATGTGTCTCGCTTCAAAAATGACGAAGATTCATATAACCTTGCAACCCTTATTTCACCCCTATAGGGATGTAATTTTCAAAATGTAATAAATGCATTATTATTTTCTACTTACTATTAAAATAAATTAAAAATTTCACGTGTCTCACTTTAAAAATTACGAAGTTCCATATAAACTGGCAACCCCTATTTCATCCCCTTAGGGATGGAATTTCCAAAAATCCTTTCTTAGCGGACGTCTATCTAGTCACAATCTATTTTTCTGCTAAATTTCTTAGTAGTTTTCGAGATTTAGTGATGAGTGAGTGAGTGATTTTCGCTTTCATACATATATATATACAGTTAAACACAAAGAAAAAGAAAGAAAGAGCTTTTCTCCACACAAGTACAGAAATGGCTTGTTATAATGGTTTTAATCAATCTGTCAGACTGGCATAGAGCATACAAATGGATTTTACTAAGGATTCCAACTGTTTTATAGGAAGAGAGGTAGGTCTAGAACAAGATGGTTAGATACCTTTATATATAAAAAGTTACGATGGAGATTGGAGGGAGAAAACCAGGATGGAGAATTGTAGAAGGAATGAGGGAGAATTTTGCCCAGTAGCATTGGGCTACTGGGCAAAATTCTCCCTTAAATCAAATAAGTACATTTTCTAGATTTTTATGAAAATTTAAACTAATGCCGTCATAGTTTCTTGGAGTCTAGCGGAGAATGGCGCTCTTAAGGGTACGCTAGTCAGGTGTTTCGCCATACAAATTCTGTAGGGTGATGACTCCGTTGTTCGGTATCGTCTGTTTAAAGTTTTTAATTCTATCGATTTGTCTTGTCGTCATCTATGCTTGTATGGAATCATAATTGTAAAATGATAAGTACTTTAAAAGTTATGAGTCTCAAAACATTCCGTTTCAACACGTAATTTTAACGCAACTTTGGGCACAATTAAATACCGGAAGGAGTATAAAATCTCTAAAACAAAATTCGTACAAGCATAGTTTGGTTATTAAAAATGTTAATAAATTTACTTTTAATTAAAACATTCAGCTGTTTTATCACAAGAACACTTCTCCCAAACGCATACTCGTTTTTAGACGTGTAACGTAACGTTTTTGTGCGATAAGTCGGATACGACACACTAGACTGTAGTTCTGATGTGCGTATAAATCGGAGTAAATAGTTCCGCACTGTTCATAACCGAGTCTATCCCTTTCTCAGCGAAATAGCGCGCAAATAAGCCCGTGCGCCGACGAGTTCGAGTTCCGAACTAGCTCATCCTTAATATCAGTTTTCCTGCATAATTATTAATTACACCAAAAATCACATGAAAATGGATATGATCATGATAAGTAACATTATTTTGTGACTTTATTTTTTAACAGTATCAAAAAATTTATTTTTGGCCCACGAAAATACAGAATTGCAAGTTACATTACAAACATTATACTTACGGGTTTGGCCCAATGCTACGCCGAATATAGATATGACGAATGCAGTTGCATACATGTTTAAATGACACACTGGTATATCAGGCACCTTCAAATGATACACCTAGTTTGATGTCGGTACTTACCTTTACGCTACTTATATACTCAACGCTGTTACTATGACTGTCTTGTTACTCGTATTTTAATGGATTACGTAAAACAAGTTACAATTATTTACATATGTGTAAGAAAATTAAATATATTGACGCTTTTAGAAAACACATTGTACTTAAATTATCAAAAGAAAGATAAACGGTAGAAACAATACATGTAATGAATAATTAACTTAGAAGTGTGTGCCTGCAAAGTAGTGTTGCCGCTCGACAGCCCGACATCGATAGACTATCAGTATTTTAAATAAAACCAAATACTATCGATAATCTATGGATACTACTAATAGCATCGATAGTATCGATTCTTACGACGAACCTTGCAATAGTAAAGCAGCTGTTCAAAAATCCAAATCTAGCCGCAATATTCAAATTGATACTTCTTCCGCATATGAAACGCCAATGAACGTGAGGTTGGATGACAGGCATGAGAACCGGACATAATACGAGAATATTACCTAGAGTAGGTACTCTACGTAAGTAGGTACTTATAAGTATTTTTTCATAATAACTGAATTTAATTCACATATATTTGAATTCCGTATCGATTCACTTTAATCGATGTTGAGCAAGTCACCTCACTATGCAGTTAAAACTGACAGGGCTGCAGAGGTATAGGGAGACCGAGAAAGACGTGTAAGGACAGATATGAAGCAACGAGGGGCTAGTGCAAGGATGGTAAATGACAGAAAGAAGTGGAAACAGTTGACATACAGAGCCGACCCCAAATAGGCAAATGACGAGGAAAATGATGACTGATAGTCTATCGACAGTGGACTATCGAGCGGCAACACTACTTTGCAGACAAAATACACGTCAATAAGTAGGTATTCATTGTGTCTATGTTTCTGCCGTTTATCTGTCTTTTAATTATTTTAAAGAACAATGCGTCTTAATAAAGCTACAAATATTTAATTCCATTTAAGTAAATTATAGTCGGGTATGAAGGTGATTCAACTCGCAAAATTTCAACAAAACTTTGATTTAGCGTTGTATACACGTGTCACCGCTCTGCAGGAGGGCAGGGGAGGGGGGAAATTGCATCTACTGCGCTGCACTATGACGTCGATATCTGCATAAGTTGAGCAAATAGGTAATAAATAGGTCGTGTTTGGTATCGTTTCCGAATAAATCAAAAATGAGGAATTCATTTCAGGAACAATGTTTCCACTCGTTTATAGAAAATCAAAAGTTATTCACTCAAATAGAAAAATAAAATTCATTTTTTTATAAAATCTATGATAACTATAAAATCACAAGAGTATGCTTTATAAAAAAAATATGCATAAATAGCCCTGTTTATCTAGAATATATCTATATTAACTTTCTTGATAAATATTACAAGAAAATTTGTAAAAGAAAATAATTTGTGTCACGCGGAGGAGCGTTGTTAGGGGATTTTGCATTTACCGTCACTTTACAGGCGCATCACAAGATATTAAAACAAATGAATATTTTATTTCGGTACTAAGATTACCACAATTTTAATTATTTTTTTAAGTTTCCGTACAAAAATCTAAAAAACGGAACGGAGGATCACTCGTGTGCTTCTGTCTGTTCGTCCGTCTGTCACAGCCAATTTGCTCCAAATCTACTGATCAAATCAAATTAAATTTGGTAGGAAGGTGTAATCCTGTGACCCGAACACAAATGTGTGAAGTAAATTAATGTTTTATTTTTTTTAATAAAATAAGGGTCATTTTCGAGGGACAAATGGGGAAATTAAAAAAAAAAAATTACTGTGTCATATAGCAAATGAAAGGGCTTGTTAAAAAGATCTCAAATATATTTTTGTTATTATTGTAAAATAAAATGACGACTAGGTACGCCTGTGCAAAGCGGCTTCCTTTGTTGAAATTTTGCGAACCTCCCATACAACTTTTGCCCTTACATACCTGGCATTTAGGCTGATTTTAGAGTCATGAGCTGTCCGACTTGAGTTTGGCTCCCTTTATCTACCGATCCCAATGTCCACTACCTTTTACGTGAAAATATTATAGGGGACACTTCAGTCCATGATTATTATAAAACCTCCGTGGTGTAGTGGTCACCATGCTATTCCGCCACCCAGAGGTCCTGGGTTCGATCCCTGGTCAGGGCAAGTTGGAAAATGGTCTTTTTCAAATTGCCCTGGGTCTAGGATGTTTATCTATATACGTATTTGTTATAAAATATAGTGTCGTTGAGTTAGTATTCCATAACACAAGTCTCTAACTGATTTTGGGGCTAGCTCAATCAGTGTTATTTGTCCCTATTTATTTATTTGTATTTATTTATTTATAAAAATACGAAAACTAAAATTGTATAAAACGCACTATCAGAGTAAAAGGTGTTTGTAAGTGCTGAATCTAATATATTAGATTGAATTATTCCAACATTTTGAACGTCACGAACCACTTTTGTGATCTAGTTACTACGGGATGTGAAAAACTTTAGATAAACATTCATTTGGGAAAAGTTGTTTAAAATGATGGAACGAATCACAACTTATAATATAATTAACTACCTTATTTAACACATTCAAATTTCAGGCCTTATTGTAGGAAATTTGGTACAGCAGGAACCCGCGCAGACTTGAGCCCGACTGACAAATGCCACCTCGGCTATATGGCCTATCTAACACTGGATAAAACAAGCTATTTCTTCATTCCCAGAGTTGGGCAAGAACCTCTTTCTCGAAGACCTCTTTCTGTTTATAATGATATATATATTTCAGATCTAAAATGCCCCGATGATGACAATGTCTGTAAAGCAATGTCAGCAAACCGGGGTTTTAAGAAAGTAGTACTCGAGTATGGTTTAGACCCGGTTGAGAGCGTGGACACTCGCCGCACGTATACTGAGTTTGGCGATTGTACGTAAGTGGCAGTAAAGTAAGTGTCTCATATACTAATATCGGACCGAAAATGGATTTTCAGGCAAAAATGAGAACATATGTTAGCCTCGTATGTTATAAATAACTTATATTATAAATATAAATACCACATGAGGTGGAATAACAGCCCGAGCTGAAGACGAGGGCGTAATATAGCCGAGTATTTTTAACTAATATACACACGTATATCGTTTTTTAACACTCTTGCGAAGAAAAATACCTCATTAACAGTTTTTTTTTTCATTTAACTAAACTCAACCTTAAAACTAATATGCATACGGCTGCTTACCCGCCCTTTTACTTTAAAAAATCAGAGCGGCGCGCCAATTCGAAATTTGAATTAAAAAAAAATTGAAGCATATAAATAGCAAATAGTGCGCTTTTAGAATACTTTACAATTTGCGCTACAACATGCGTGTTTTATGAGCTGCTTAATATATCTAAAACTGGTGAAATTAGATTCTCTTTACGAGCAAGTGTGTTGAAAAATAAATAAATGTGTGAAGATCAGTAGCGTACTAGAGGCGTACTACTCGTACATTTGCCCAGCAGTGGAATAGTATAGCAAATTGAAAAAAATATATATATATTACACGTATAATACAATATTATAGTCTTTTTTGTCTAAAGCACTTTATTATAAAGTCAAGTTTTATTTGAGGGCTTTTGACGAAAACTGCTACTTCTGTCCGGAAAGGAACTTCGTTCCAAAATAGCGTTCTAATTTACTTTCCCGCCGCGCCGAAGACTGGTTAGCTAGGTCCATAGACAGCGTTTAAACGACATTTGAAATTGGACTTATTGTTTTCGCTTGCTTCCATAGGAGTTTTCTCTTAATGTAACGAATGGAACATATTAAATAGAAAAATGAAAAATATTTCTTTTTCTTTCCATACAAAATCCGATTAGCTGATCGGTCAACTTAAATGGGAGGTCTAAAATTTGATTTTATATACAATATGTAACAAAAACCCTGGCCGATTCCTTGTAGGAGCAACTCAAACCAATGAACAGCTTAATGTAACAAAAGCTTCTATGACCAAGGCGTTTTATCACCAAACAATGATTTAGTAGGCCTATTAAGGTAACCAATGTAACTGCTTGTACTATAAAAGTTAACAACAGAGCGTTTTGGTTATATAAGTTAAAAGGCATTTAAGTTTTGTAATTTCGCTCTAAGAATGCTTACAGGACCGTACAACAAAGAATCTATCTAATAGAATCTAAGTAATAGATATGAAAAAAGCGATAATGGTACTATTTAGAACTATAGCCGCCCTTACTGACCCTTTTGTGTATCTAATTTGCACTAATGATGCGTCAAGATAACTTTTACAGTACTAGTATTGTAGCAGTATCAAAAACACTATTATGGGATCAATCTGCACTATAAAAGTACCTTGCACCACCATTATGTAATGTTTTAGCTACTTAAAAGCTCCCTCAATATCGCTATGGAGCTAGTTCTGTAAAAGTCATGTAAACTCTTAGATAGTAATTAATAGTACCATAATTACTCCTGATACAGTTGCTAAAAATTGAAATGCTAAATATTTCTAAAAGTGAGTTTGTGTTTCTGCTACAGGAATAAAGTGTGTCATAAAAGCACTAAAATGAATAATTGATGAACTAATTTGATCTATACTAGCTTTTTAGTATCAATTATATCCCTAATCCATTTTCGGTGAAAATATGGCTGCAGTTTTCTGCCATGATAGCACATTAACGGCACGGTTAGAGCCAATGTGTACTATAGCAGCCATAGTCGGGACATGTGTGACATTTATTAATTTAAATTAAATTAAAAACACAAAAATTGTTATGAGGGCGCATTGTCAAATTTGAAATCATCATATTGATTTTATCGATAAAATTATGTTCGCAAGTGCAAGTTACGACAGAATTACGGTCCATGAACGTTTTGTAGTATGTCCTTTACGTTAAACAACATTGAGAGAAGTTTAACTTATACCAATATCTAATTGTTTTCTTGGGGAACATTTACGATATGTGACAAAAGAAACAAGTGTGATAAAAAAGATCACCTGGAATCGTTTACGGTGCAAAGTAGCACTAAAAACATGTTTTCGTAACTTTAAGTACGCAAATTTGTGACATAAATGTTGCAGACAGCACTATTTTAGTACTAAATAGCGTGTCTCATTTCAATTACAGCGCTAATTTATCTCCGTGTGAGTCTAAATGTAATGTTTATAGAATAAATCAGTGATAAAACTAGGGCCTAATTGGGGTTCTGTAAACGCTTACAATACCATTATAGTGCTTATCATTAACACTTATTAGTATTTCTAAATCGTTCTCAGGACTTTTAAAGTACCAAATTTTGCTTTTTGTTTCCTATGGGCCCAATGCTTGAAACTCGAAGAAAAAAATCGACAGTTTCATACCTACCCTACCATGCATTTTCATGCCAGGCCAGCCGAACACTATAGTATGAAAATAACAAATTAAACTGACTGAGCTAGTCCCAAAGTAAGTTCGAGACTTGTGTTATGGGATACTAACTCAACGTTACCATATTTTATAACAAACACATATATAGATAAACATCCAAGACCCAGGACAATTTGAAAAAGGACATGATCTGGGTGACGGTCTAGCATAGTGATCACTACGCCACGGAGGTCGTCAAACTCATATCTAAATATTATTTTTTTTTTATTTGTTCAGTATCGTGGACTGAATTGGGCCTTAAAATGATTCCAGTATATTTTGTTACACCTGTCATAAAACAGATATCCTTGCAAAGCCAAAGCGGGTAGTAATTAGAATATAGTTTTCATTAACTTAAATTGATTAGGCCTCTACAACTACTAACATTACAACTTACCTCAGTTATTCTTAGTTATGTTGATGTTAAGCTGAAATTACTTAATTGTTATTGCATGGTCAGTTACTCGAGGAACTCGGTAATGGTATTTTGAACTATGCTTAACGTGGCACATTGTTCTGGTGGTCTAATTCTAAAGTAATGTAGTGAAAGGAAACTCTACATTACGGTTTACGGTTTAATAAATTTATTTCTCTTAAAAAGAATACAATCACTTAGAATGAGGAATACTTGATATCTTAATTATACGTAGGTATGGTCCATTCGTTTATTGAAATATACACTTTATAAATCAATACCTTCGCAAATTACTAATTGTTTATTTTATAAATTATAAATTACATTATTTATTGGTAATTTGCAAAGGTATTGATTCATAAAGTGTATATTTCAATAAAAAGACATTTCAAGATTATTTACATTCTTTCAAATACCTAAACAAACGCACTATAAGTAGGTACAAACATTTACTTATTACTGCAAGTATGAAATGATTATTTACATTACGTTCGTTCAAATGATTTGCAGATTGTCGTTGGCGTGTTTACAGTCTGCAAACGATTTGAATGAATGGACTGGCATTAAAGAATTGACATTATTACGTAGTTTATGCGAACTAATAGGATTTTAAAGATTCAAAAATTCAAATGTTTATTCAGTAATGAGACCTTTACAGGCACTTTTACACGTCAATAAGTAGATATAATTTACGTTACGTGTAAAGTCTAAAAAATAATTTAAAGAAATACGTTACGAGTAAAGTATATTAAAATTTAATTTATTCTTAAAGAAAAGCTACCGATACCAGCGCTTCGTAACGACCACTGCTGAGAAGAAATTTTCATGTACTTTACTTATAAAAATATTCCTCAGTGATATAACCGTATGTATTTATTTACATCTATAAACAAACAATATAATGTGAATGGTCGCGGTAGGGAGTGGAAATGAAACGTTTTGTATCAACGAAAATAATTTTTAATATTCTTTAACATAAAGTGGGCAAAGAAATGTAAAGCAACTACACTTGCCTCAGTTATTCTAATCCTTATTATTTACTCACATCATATTTTGGTATACCTGACCAATCTGAAGAATTATTCAATAATTAGTGAATTTGTAACCTATTGCAAATCAAAACGAAATATTAGATATTATTGTAACTTATACAATGTCCTTTTTAATTAAGTACAAATATTTTAAGGAGTGATTCAGTCCATCATTTTGAATAACTTTTCCCAATAAATGTATATCGAAATTAGAAAAAAAACTTTGTCATTTTCCATAGTAACAATATCACGTGACTACTTCGATTTGTATGAGAACCTACATTTTTTTTTCGTTTTTCGAAATAAATTTATTAGGAAAACTTGATCAAAGTGATCGACTGAATCACCCCTTCAAATATTTGTACCTACTTAATTAAAAAGGACATTGTATGTCTTGTATTTCTTAGCTAATCACTACGAGTTTAAATTATTTCTATTCAAACATTTTATATTATATTCAATAATATAAAATGTTTTCATACCTGTCTGGTTTATACAATGTACAGTCAAGTACCAAGATACCTGACCACGTCCTCTACTTATATCTTGTATTTTCTCTTATACTCAAAATGATATTAACATGAAAATTTATATTCAGACAGATTTTAATTAAGTCTTTCTGAATATAAATTTTCATGTTAATATTATTTTTAGTTTAAGAGAAAATTGAAGATATAAGTAGAGGGCCTGGTCAGGTATCTTGGTACGTGACTGTTCATACTAACATTGAATAACATCTCAGAAAACGATTATATAATGCAAATAAATGATTCTTAATTCTTAATAAAGAAATTCACTTCATTTATTTAACCCTTCAGCCACCATGAATTATATGTCAAATTTCATGAACTGTCACCTAAGGAATTGCGAAAATTAAATGTTGACACTTGTGATACAGAAAAGTAGATTAAAAACACCGCTGACGTAATACAATTGCATTGCATTATGTAGCAAATTTAAAGTTTCTCTATGGTCAAACTTGTTCATAAAAAAGTTGCCTATGAATTGCAAAATTATAAAAATAGTGAGACGGGGGAACGCGGTCGGATCCGGCCGATTGGCGTTTTGCGTCACCGCGTGACTATAGTACACTCGGTCGGATCCGGCCGATTGGTGCTTGAAAAGTTAAGATCCACTTCTGATCGCTGAGCTAGCGGAGTAAGAGCGAGTCCATACGGTGCGTTGCGTCAGCATTGCATCGACGTAGCGCTGTCGCTGCGTCGTTTTAGGTACAAATAACCATAGTGTACACTCGGCTACGTTGAAGCAACGCTGTGATGACACAACGCAGTGCCTATGTTTTTTGTGCTCGTGTGGACCCGCTACGTAATTAAGTAGGGATCCCTTTTTTTCGCATAATTTGTTTTGTCCTAATGTTCTTTGGCATACCGGTTTTGGCATAAAATATTTCGGCATAATAGTTCTTAGGTATAATTGTTTTTTTGCATACGGATAATTTAAAGGCTAATTTGTTTTGGCATAATGTTCATTCGCGTAATCTCCGAATTAGTCGGGAAAGGTAGGTTAGGTTATGGTTGTGCAGTAACCATCACAGGAGCGAACGATCGAAGCGAGCAAGCATCGACAAAGTGACAGAAGTGACCAATTTGGCGTAAATAATTTTATGCATAAGAATATTATGCTTAAACAGTATTATGCTTAGATACATTATGCTTCAAATAATTATGCGTAAACTGTCATGCGTAATAACGATAAGCTTATAAACAATTATGCCAAAAAACAGTACGCCATGTTACATTATGACTTAATTTTTTTTGATTATGGTTAGGGAACCAATTAAGTAAGACAAATCAGTAAGTAAATATCTCATCTGCCGGTACACTTAAGAAATAATAATTAAGATTCCTCATGTATAAGTTCATTAACTCGACGTCGGCTTCCAGAATTTGCTTGATTTGTTGGTCAAACGAAGTTCGTAGTATCTCCGCTGTAAAATAATACAAATTAGTACAGATACATTTTCAAGTCTTATCCCTGACGGGTAGACAGAGCCCAAGTCCGTAGGGACTAAAGGCCACGCTTAGCGTGATGATGGGCGTAAAAATTGAAAAAATAATCAAATGGTTTGCTAGCCTATTAACGTGACTTAAATCTCACCCATTCCCTATATTGGCTTTTACGATCTGCGCGGGAAGTAAAGCAGTTGGTACTTTCTAAGTTTGTTCTTTTATTCCAGGTAGCATGGAAGGATGTAAATTATATGTAAAATTATTTTAATTTTTTCATATCAAACCACACACAGCGTAAGATACGCGGCGCAACTTGCGTCGCGTTACGCGCCTACGTGTCGTATCATACGAAGTACTAAATAAGACAAATTAAATTAGCCAAACTGATGGATTTGTGTTGTTTTATTACTGAGTTCCACCGACCACCTTCCGTCTCCGACATCGTTTACCATAAAGTGCTTCATCAAGACAAATTAAAAGAGTCCTATTCAATAAGATTATGTTATTTAAAACTGAATTCCGTCATAACATTATATTGTCATCCGACTTACACAAGTATGCAAAATTTCAGCTCAATCTGGATAACTGGTAAATTGCTAACAAAATCAGAGACATTTATCAAAATCTACTTATTATGCATCTTCTCTATTGCCCGGGCGGCTGCACATTTTCGTATGGAACTGCTTTTTTTTTATCTGTTGGCTGTTATTTTCATTAAATTTTATAAAAGTTAAAGAAATTACTTACCTGTAGTCCGGTGGTCGATACGATTACATATTTTGACAGGTCCTCTTCTGTCAAGCCGTGCATTAAAATTATTCACTTGCATGTAGTCTCCCCGTCTAAGTATTGTTGTGTTAAAAGTTAGGAGGAATCTTTCTGTAAATAAATACAAAATTAAACACCTGTCTAGATTTTACCAGCTATTCTGATATTTAGAAGTATAGAATGGAACAATTTAAAAACAATAAAGTATAACATAAAAATAATCAAGTACGCATGCTAAAACTGCCCAAGTCAAATGTTAAGATTCTAAAAAATAAATATTCAGGATTCTCTACAGAACTTGGCGGCCATTTAGATCTCAATTTTTTTGTCGGATTTTCACATTCATGTTTTTGGTGGAACATCATTACTTTTTGCACAGCAGTATTGGAAAGAATCAGAAAAAAGAAATTTTTCCTCTTATAATTTTAATGGGCGCTTTAGCTTATACAATCTATTAATTGAACAAAAATCAAACCTACGAAATACACAATTTTTTAAATTTTTACTTTGTATACCTCGATGCCAAATATCAACTTTCCAGATCATATGGAACTAGGTTATCATTTCGATCATGAATGAGTGGATCGATGATTATATTTCCAGTTTGAAACGTTATCATATCAATAACTGTTTGAGCTAGATGACTTAAATGTAACGTATGAGTTTAATGTCATGTCTATAGGTTATATAGATTTCGAGTTGTGAAGGGGTCAAAAGTAGCTCAAAATGGTTCGTGTAAACATACACACCGCTGCTGCGTCGCTAATTCCTTTCTTTGAACTTGGCTCTGACACGCTGCCGCGTATCTAGATAACTTTTCAGCAACCAAGTGGACTTACTAGTTACTACCTATATATACATTTTATAAAGCTAAATATTTGGAGCTCATTTGAGCAATTAATGAAGTAAAACATCAAGGCAGAATAAAAATAAATGATTACTTACCATATTCGATATTATACTCATTTTGATCTTCACTGACATGTTTTATATTTAGTCGAGGACAGTCTAATTGCCAGTCAAGTAATAGTTTTTGAAGGTCAAGACTAAAATCAGAAAAAAGGTTAAAAGGGATGAGAAAAAAAAAATAGTGGAAGTGCTATTCGCCAAAATTAGTATCGGAACCGTCGTCAAACTCACACAAGTAAACCACTAATCACATTTTCATTACATACAAACAATTCGTCGTTTTATATTCCGTACCGAAAGGGTAAAAACGGAACCCTATTACTAAGATTCCGCTGTATGTCCGTCCGTCCGTCTGTCTGTCTGTCATCAGGCTGTATCTCATGAACCGTGATGGCTAGACAGTTAAAATTTTTACAAATGATGTATTTATGTTGCCGCTATAACAACAAATACTAAAAAGATAGTAAAATAAATATTGAACTGTCTGTCTGTGGCATCGTAAATCGCTCACGGAATGACCGATTTCGATGCATTTTTCTACGTGAAAGCAAGTTCCCTTGCGGTGGTTCTTAGCTATGTTTGATGAAAATCGGTTCATTTGTTCAACAGTTATTGGGGTTAGGCCGCTTGAAAGTCGGGGTTTATAGTTTACCTCGAAAATAAAATAATAGGTGTTGCTACGATTATTATCAATTCCACCTAACATCGGTCGGAATTTGTAGTTCGGCCACTTAAGAGTAGATGGTGTCGTCAGCGGTTTTTTTTTTTATTTGCCTGGCGAATATTCTGGTATAATAATTCATTAATTATTAAAATCCATTTTGAATCGGACACAGTATAAGGCGATTGGCACACTGCCCCGCATCCCGCTGCGTAGCGCGGGGCCGCCATACAAAAACAACGCGGTGTCAGTGTGTTGTACTATGCGTGATTTCTATACAAATTGAGATACTTGCATACAGTCCGGTCCCGCGCTACGCAGCGGGGTGCGGAGCAGTGTGCGAATCGCCTAAAATAAATGATTAGACAGTGGAAATTATTTAAGAGATAAAAACGCGTGGATACTTCCTAAACACTTTCCATTACACTCCACATATGAAACATAAATAGCTGCATTTTCTGTTACCATAATAAGCTTACTGTAAATCATGTAAATGCTCTGCGATCAATAAGTGACCAACATATAACTAATATTTTCTCCTGACAAGGTCTGCGAGTTCGGGTTTTTCATGCTCACTAAAATGTCCAATCCGGTGGTGGCGTCGCTGGTCGGGCCGTTGGATTCCCTCTAATATGGTTGAGTTTAACGATGGTTGATCCGTGCGTCAACTCGTGAACGGGTGCTGCCGGGAGGGACTGGTCAGCTCGGCTTCGCTTTTTTGACTACTTAATATTTTTTATTACGCAATTTAAGTTTGTTTACTTGTTCGCAAGCATTACATGTTATAATGTGTCAACATTGTTTTATATTATAAGTATTTAGTAATTAAAAGACAATTATAATAATATGACAAAGCCCTTCTGGCGAGTAGGCGACCAATACTGTGAAAATGAGTTTCTTTCGGCGTTCCTTCTCAGCAGTGGTCGTTACGAAGCGCTGCTATCGGTAGCTTTGCTTTAAAAATAAATTAAATTTTAATATACTCTACACGTAACATAAATTATACTTATTGACGTGTAAAAGTGCCTGTAAAGGTCTAATTACCTAATAAACATTTGAATCTTTAAAACACTTACTTCACTGCCACTAACGTACATTCGCCAAACCCAGTACACGTGCGACGAGAGTCCGCGCTCCCAACCGAGTCTAAACCATATTCACTTACTACTTTCTTAAAACTCCGATTTGCTGACATTACTTTACAGACATTGTCATTACGGGGGCATATTCGATCTGAAATTAGTATATATATTATAAATAAATAAAAATAAATATATAGGGACAAATCACACAGACTGAGCTAGCCCCAAAGTAAGCTTAAGCTTGTCATGGGATACTAACCCAACGATACTGTATTTTATGATAAATACATATATAGATAAACACCCAAGACCCAGGGCAATTTGAAAAGGCCATTTTTTAACTGGCCCTGGCTGGGGATCGAACCCAGAACCTCCGGATTGGCGGACTAGCGTGGACCATTACGCCACGGAGGTCGTCAAATATATTAACACAATGCATAATATAATATACAACCAGTAAAGGGGTATCAACTAGTAAGGGAGTAAACATACTAGTCAATGTGAACAACTTTTACTATAGGACCATCCCTAAATCGCAGAAAAAATATGCACTTCCATACATTTTAGCACGGTAGTATTTCATTTCGTATGAAGCTGCAAGTCGAACCACAGGCTATACTAGATCACTCATCATCATCCGATCGTATTCCCGGTTGCATCCTCAGCAGTAACGCTTCAGAGCCCGGGGTCCGCTACCTAACCAAGGAGATTTGACAAGGTTACTGGTTTTTACACAGAGCGACTGCCGTCTGACCTCCACAACCCAAAGGGCAAACCAGGAACCAATCCTTGGATAGTTTGATGATCAAACGCTAGATGGCGTTCGGGACCCACAGTTTTACGTGCCTTCCGAAACACGGAATCATCTTTCTTTTCAGATAATCAGGTGATTCAAGCCTGCAATATCCTATCCAGACTGGAAACAACTTTTTCACAAAGTATGCTTCCCAGTGGGAATCGAACCCATGACCTCCGGGTCACAAGGCGAACGCCTTGACCACTGGACCACGGAGGCAGTCTGTACTAGATCACTATTTAATATTAAAATAACAGTCCGAAAACGGCATTTTCATACAAAATTGTGCGGCTGCTTCTCTAAATTTTTAATGGGAATGGCGTTTTTAGGGTTCCGTGCCTAAAAGGAAAAACGGGACCCTATTGAAAAGGCTCCACTGTCCGTCCTTCTGTCTGTCTTTTCACCATGAACCGTGATAACAAGACAGATGAAATTTTCACATATGATGTATTTCTATATAACAACAAATACTAAATGCCGAATAAAATAAATGTTCAAGTGGGCTCCTAATCAACAAACGTGAATTTTATATATAACCATAGGGTCCAGAATCCTTCGTGCGCGAGCCCGCTCGCACTTGGCCGGTATTTCTTAATTTTGACAATTTTTCATCTAAATAAACTGGTAAGATATAGTATAGGCAGTGGGTTGATTTTCCCAGAATGTCTCTTAATTTTGTACCTATATCATCATAGAAATGGCTTGTTATATTATATTCTCAGATTTGTAATTATAATAATAAAATGAATAAACACAACTTGAAGAAGCAGTTTAGAAGCAAATTAACAGCATTATAGATATGAGTGATTAAATTTTCAACAAAAACATATATATATTTATTCCTTATCTTCAAAGTTCCTCATCATATCTTCACCAAGTCAATATGGGACCAACTTGATTAGGTAATTAAGGATTTCAAATAAAAATAATTGGCCAAGTGCTTGTCGGGCCACGCGCAGTAGGGTTCCGTAGTTACGAACGCCAACTTTGAGTTCATGCCACTGAAAACGTCTAAAAACTAATTTTCTATTGAATTTTTATGAAAGTTTTCCGAGTACATTTTATGTTAATCGCCTAAAACTTTTTAATTTGTCAACCCTACTTAGCTCTGATAGTTTTCCTTTAATTTCGTTATATATACTATAGCTGTGAATTTTTTCACCTGTCCATATATATAACCGCTTAGCAGATAGAGGGGGGGACACTTGACTCTAACAATTTTTTTCACTTTAAAAGCAAATATTTCAGAAACTGATCCCAAAATCAAAAAACGGTGTTCACAAACTCACAATATTTTTAAAAGACCTATTCAATGATACCCAACATGACTGGTTAGTCGAGAAAAAGAAATTGATTTTTCACTTTACTAATACGGGAGCAGCCCTAAAAATTTTTTTTTTCAATATTTTATTTTACCGTTTTTTCCGCCTAATTGATATACATATTCATGCTTAATTACAGCTTTCTAGTACATAAAGTCGCTGAGTAAAACCGCGGACGGACAGACAGACAGACAGACATGGCGAAACGATAAGGGTTCCTTGTTTACTACGGAACCCTAAAAAAGAATTGATTCTCAAGTGGAAATAATAACGCTTAACATAAGTACATACCAAAAAAAAATACAAAAAACATACGATTGATAGCCTCCTTTTACGGGTTCCGTAGTAAACAAGGAACCCTTATAGTTTAGCCATGTCTATCTGTGTGTCTGTCCGCGGTTTTACTTAGCGACTATAAGTACTAGCTGTGATTTGACATGAATATGTATATTAATTAGGCGGAAAAAGTGGTAAAATAAAATGCAGTAAAAACATTTTTTTAGTGTAGCTCCCGCACAAGTAAAGTGAAAACTCATTTTTTTTTTTCTCGACTAACCAATCATGTTGAGTATTGTTGAATAGGTTTTTTAAAATATTGTACGTTTTTGAAAACCGTTTTTCGATTTAGGGATCCATTTCTGAAATATTTGGTTTTAAAGTGAAAAAATTTCTTAGGGTCAATTAAAATAACAGCCAAAACACAAAAAAGTCGGCATTTCCATACAAAAGTGTGCAGCCCGAGAAATTTGTGTGAGAATGTATTTTTTTTTTTGTTGTTATTTTAATTTCGTTATACTATAGCGATCTAGTATAGCCCGTGGTTTGATTTATTACGGATATGTCCCTTCCACATTGTATACAAGGTATTTTTTTAAAGAAGGGGGGATTCAGTGGTTCAATTTATAATAAATAAATATATATGGACAAATTACACTGATTGAGCTAGCCCCAAAGTAAGTTCGAGACTTGTGTTATGAGATACTAACTCAGCGATACAATATTTTATCACAAATACATATATAAACATCCAAGACCCAGGACAATTTGATAAAAGGCCATTTTCCAACTTGCCCTGACCGGGGATCGAACCCGGGACCTCTGGGTGGCGGACTAGCATGGTGACCACTACGCCACGGAGGTCGTCAAATTTATTACGAGTATGTAAAAATTGTACTTACTGGCTTGACCTAGTACTGCGCTAAATATAAATATGACGAATGCAGTTGCATACATGTTTAAATGACACACTGATATATCAGGCACCTTCAAGTGATACACCGACTTTGATGTCGGTACTTACCTTTACGCTACTTATATACACAACGCTGTTACTGTTTTTTTTTTGTCTTGTTATTTTATTGGGTTACATAAAACGAGTTACAATCATTTACATATACATACATAAGACAATTAAATATATTGTCGCTTTTTAACCGCCTTCCAAAAAGGAGGTTATCAATTCGTCGCAATCTCTTTTTAGGGTTCCGTACTTCGAAAGGAAAAAACGGAACACTTATCACTTTGTTGTCCGTCCGGCCGTCCGTCTGTCTGTGTGTCTTTCAAGACCCTTTTTTCAGTAATGCATGGAGGTATCAAGCTGGAATTTATATCAAATACTCAAGTCTACTGTCCCTTTGAGCTGTGAAAAAATCAAACTTCTAAGCTAACGCAATTAAAAGATACAGCCGTTTATGCCACAAATTTCCGACACTCGAACGAAATCAAACCTACAGTGTACTTCCCGTGAACTCAGAATCTTGAAATTTGGTACGAGGCAACGCTTTATAGCAAAGATAAAGGTAAAATTGCGAAAACAGTAAATTCTACATACACATCATACAATAAAAATATGTTTAATACTTTTAAACTTACTATACCTACAGGTTTGTACGGAACCCTAAGTGCGCGAGACCGACTTTGGCCAGTTTTTTTTTTTATATGTTAACCGATTATACGAAATGGTATAAAAACATTTATACGATTCCTCTCACTGAAAACAGTGAATAAAAAGCATGTTTGAATTTAGAACAATAATCTTTATTTGATTAAATTGTTTTCAATGTTATTGTGCATTTTAATCAATTTAACCTATCAGTTCACTTCCGCAGAGTAAGGGCCTCTGCCTGAGGCAGAAAACAAGAGGGAATGGTCACCGAATGGAGTAAAAATTGTATAACAACAAAAGTTGGGTCAAGTCACGTAGTATGGGTATCCAACCAAAAACATAAATCTAAAATACTATAGGAGTTAATTTTCGACAAAAGAATAGAAATCTAAATGGCCACCAAGTTCTATAGTGAATCCTGAAAGTATAAGAATCTCAATATTTGAACTGGCTAGTTCTTGCCAGAACTATATTTAGAAGAATGAAACCTTACAATATTATAAAAACAATAACTTGCGTGTAACATAGAGATGACAAGTGATTAGTGAAATATAAGCAGGTGTACTAAAACTAGCCAAGTCAAATGTTGAGATTCTTATCAATAAATTACAGGGATCTCTACAGAAATGGTGGCCTTTTAGATCTCAATTCTTTTGCCGAGTATTGAACTTGGCTCCCTATTTTACATTTATGTTTTTGGTGTATCAATAATTTTTGCACTGCATATTAATTTATGTATACGGTCGCTGCGTCACCAGTTCTTTTTTTTTACTTGGCTTGACACGCTACCGTATGTATAGATACATAAAGAATTCAACCTAAGTATTATAGCGGCTTCAAAATGTTTACAGTGAATGTAATTGACATGCAAAATAGTAATAAGTGAGGAACAACTAAGCAAATAAAAGAAAATAACAACTTTTATGAAAGTTATTGTGGAATAATACGCATTTGTTTATGAAATAACATATTTACCCATGTGATTCTACATAAAAAATGGACTAGAAATAACTAAATTTACTTATTATTATTCATTCCACAGAAAAAAGTATATGTATGTACATATAAGTTGTTTTTTATTAGAAAAATCAACATTTTTCTCACTTCAAAGTTTACATAAATGAAAGATTTACGTAATTTCAGAAATTATAAAAACAAAAAGCCTTTTTTTTACACAAATTAACAATATTTACACAATATATGCAGGTGAAGATCAGAACGTTATGTGCTCTGTGCTTAGGACATAAGTGACATTACACACGAATCCTATAAATGCAAATTTTTGTCGGTAATTTCTCAATTTTTGTAAAGATAAAGATAAATTTACCAATCATTATTAAAAACAATTAATTTATCAATAATATATATTTAATATTCATTTCTGATTGCAGTTTCGAGTTTCGCGGGGTGCTTTACCCCAGGATACAAAATTTCAGACCCCTACGACGATTTAATTTTTTTTAATGTAGACGCCATCTTGGATCATTTCGTATTTATTATTAAGTATGAAATTTACTTTTTATTTCGAATTTAATAAATATTTTTTATTCTATTTAATAAAAAATGTGTGTGTAGTATAATGCAATTAAATTTATTCTTGTTAAATTTTTTAAAATAACAAGCATTTAAATGTACCTATTAGTATAATTAAAATTTATATTTTTAATTAATTGTTATAAGACATAACAGTCCGTATTGATTTTTTACCAATATAATGATTAGTAGTATAATGATGAATTAAATTTTTAAAAGATTTAATTTTATTTATAATATGGGAAACATACACACACTTCTACTATTTTTAATCAAATTAATATTAATAATCATTATTTAGACGGTGCCAGTTTCTAGCCAGTTGCATACCATTTTACTGAATCAATAAATTATTTGTATGGTCTAATCGAAACGTGAGCCATACAAATCATATAATGCATTAACAAGTTTACTTTTTAGGCAAATTAAGAAAAAACCGATTGTCAAGGACACCATCTAGTAATAAATGAAGTCCACACGCACATACCTCGCATCCACACGCACGCCACGCGCTCGCCTCGCGCCCGCCTCATGTTCCTCACACACTCACGCTGAGTCACGCCACGCCACTTAACGCGTGTGTCCTAAGCGTGGTCAAGGCGTTGTCTGTGGTGCCATTTTTGAAACGCGAAGTCACTAAGCGAACGGTTTTTTGTATGGAAAAGCCATTCGTTTAGTTGACTCCGCGTTTATATAGCACCACTGAACACGCCTTACGCGCGCCTACATATCATTTCATACGCCGTTTCCAGCGTTCACACGCCGCGCAAGATGCGCAGGTAGAAATTGTATGAACGACGCAAGATGCGTCGCGTATCTTGCGCTGCGTGTGTATCGACCCTAAGCAACTCACATTAATATTCTTTAGTTGCAATGTGTAGCTTGTGAATACTTACTATCTTTGCCTGTTTTTATCTCTTTAGATAAAAAAATATTTTTATAAACATTGCACAATGTTTATAAAAAATAAGTAAAACGCAAAATTATATTATCATTTCTTCGATGTCTGCTCACTATCAAAAGGTGACTAAATATAACCAGTATCTCCTCTTGACATGGTACAGACTTTTTATGCTCACTAAATTATCCAATCTGGTGGTGGTGTTGGTGGTCGGGTCATTGGATTCTCTCTTATAAATATCTATTTGTTATGAAATATAGTATCGTTGAGTTAGTATCCCTTAACACAATTCTCAAACTTATTTTTGGGGCTAGCTCAATCTGTGTGATTTGTCCGTATATATTTATTATATAATATATGTAGATAAGTTTAACGATGGCTGATCCGTGCATCAACTTGTGAACGGTTGCTGCCGGGTGGGACTGGTCAGCTCGGCTTCGCTTTTTCGACTACTTAGTAGTTCTTATTACGTAATTTATGTTTGTTAACTCATTTGCCCGCATAAAATGTATTACATATTTTAAGTATTTATTAATTAAAACACATAATAGTCTTCATTACAAATACATAATTTGCCACAGCCCTAACGGCTAGTAGGCGACCAACAGTGTGAAAATAATTTCCTTTCGACGTTTCTACTCAGTGGTCGTGGCGAAGCGCTGGTATCGGTAGCTGGGTATTGGGAGCTCTACCCTCGAAGTTATAGATGAGTATATCTAACTGGGTTAATTGATCCAAGCAGGAAGTTCCAGTTTCGAGGAAGAGGTCTTTCGACGAATCCGACTCGGCAGCGTTCGGGAAGCTAAGCAGTGTCTTTTCGTCCAAAATACCTCCATGCCTCAAGACTTAAGTCTACAAACAGTGTGTTAGTGACGACTTATGGCTCTGAAACGTGGTCCCTTACTATGGGTCTCATAAGAAGGGTCAAAGTCGCTCAACGCGCTATGAAGAGGGCTATGCTGTTTGTTTCTCTACGTGATCGAATCAGAAATGAGGAAATTTGTAGCAGAACAAAAGTCACTGACATAGCCCAGCGGATTAGCTCGTTGAAGCGGTAGTTCGCGGGACACATAGCGCGACGAACCGATAGCCGATGGGGCAAAAAGGTCGAATGGCGACCGCGTACTGGTAAGCGAAGCGTAGGACACCCACTTCCAAGGTGGTCAGACGACCTGTGGTGCCTGTGAGCAATTGAAATGGTTTATTAATTGACGACCTCCGTGGCGTAGTGGTCATCATGCTAGTCCGCCACCCAGAGGTCCCGGGTTCGATCCCCGGTCAGGGCAAGTTGGAAAATGGCCTTTTTCAAATTGTCCTGGGTCTTGGATGTTTATCTATATATGTATATGTTATAAAATATGGTATCGTTGAGTTAGTATCCTATAACACAAGTCTATAACTTACTTTGGGGCTAGCTCAATCAGTGTTATTTGTCCCTATATATTTATTTATTTATTTATTAAGAAGAAATTTATTTCCCAGGCAAATTAAAAAATCCCCGACTTTCAGGCGTTGATCCTTAAAACTTATAAACGGCTGAACTGCGGCGGAAGCTTGCTTTCACGTAGAAAAAGTGGCATAGAAATCGGTTCATCCATTCGAGAGCTACGATGCCAAAGACATTCGGACAGACATAAAGACAGACAGACCTTTTTGAACGCGTTCTTGATACTCGAATTAAGGCATTTCGCTCATATTGTTAACGTCACAAGCGCATCTTATAAGCATATTTCAAACCAAATTGACGTGACCATAAACAAACCCGCGTTAACTTTATAGCGCCATGAATCCTGGGACGGACGATCTGTTGGGAATTATTCTAAAATTAAACGATATTTATTGGTGACTCGCTCGCGAAACTGTTCAAAACGACTGCGACATCCGGGCCGATCAAAGTGATAGAGATCGAGCGACGCTCCGAACGCCATATTGTATAATTTACTTAATGGCTCTCGAATGAATGGAACGCCAGAAATAAGTTCTACAGTTTATACCTCGGAAACTAGGTATATTTTAGAGTTATATGTACATAATGTAGTCTTTTCGGCTTATATCAGTCCAATGCTGGACAAAACCTCTCTCCCGATAAAGGAAGGGATGCCCATATGGCCCAGAAATTTTAGCTAGTAGTATAATGATGGATCAAATTTTGAAAACATTTATGTTTTATTTATAGTATGGAAAACATACACACACTTCGACTATTTTTAATCAAATTAATATTATTAATCATTATTTAGAAGGTGCAAGTTTCTAGCCAGGTGCATACCATTTTACTGAATCAATCAATTATTTGTATGGTCTAAACGAAACGTCAGCCATACAAATCATATAATGCATTAACAATTTAGTACCTCACATCAACAAAAAAGTACCTCAGTTGGGCGACAAACCGTTGACCGCAAACCTTTGACTGACATAACATTTGATCGGTACTAGTATTACTCTACATAAAGGAAAAAAACCGATTGTCAAGGACATCATCAATACATATAATAAAACAGTAGGAACCGCGTGTCTGTACATTTGACAAAATTAACAAAACATGGGTGTGGGCGATAAAAAAAGAATAACAGAACGCAAAAAAGGTTTTTTGATTTTTTTGTCTGTCTGTCTGTCTGACTGTCTGTATTTACTCGCTAATCTTTAAAACTACTGAACAGATTTTAACGCGGTTTTCACTAAAAGATTAAGCTCATCCCTGAGCAACATATAGGCTTTGTTTCATCGAAATCTGATGTCAGATAAAAAAGTTATCGTCATTTAAAAATTAAAGATAATTTTTCTATGGGCGATTTTATAGTTACATATTACATAAAATAGCAACAGATTGCGCCTCAAAAAATTTTAAAATGCGCTATGATTGTTTTTGTGAAAATGTATAAATACGAGCTGATTGTTTTACACTGTACGAGATTTGGTTAGTTACTGTTGTTGAATGGTTGAATTTTTTGTTTTTATACTGATGTTTGGCTATACTTGGCTGTGAAAATACGCACTTCCGAAGTTCTGATCTTGCTTTGATGCTGTGTGGGTTGGTTAGTTAATATTTCGGATAATATTGTTGATTAATTTAAATTGACACTTGGCTATGAAAATACGGACTTCTGATCTTGCTTTGTGGATTGGTTAGTTAATTGGTTAGTTAATATTTCGGATAATATTGTTGATTTATAATTTAACATTTGGCTATGAAAATACGGACTTTTGATCTCGCTTTGTGGATTGGTTAGTTAATAATTCGGAGAATATTGTTGATTTATTTATAATTTGACACTTGGCTGTGAAAATACGGACTTCCGAAGTTCTGATCTTGCTTTGATGCTGTGTGGGTTGGTTAGTTAATATTTCGGATAATATTGTTGATTAATTTAAATTGACACTTGGCTATGAAAATACGGACTTCTGATCTTGCTTTGTGGATTGATTAGATATTTCGGATATCTTCAAAAGCTTCTTGGTTTTATAGATTTATTGAACTAAGTTTGACATTTGGCTATAGCAATACGGATTTTATAACCTTGCTTTGTGGATTGGTCAGGTATTTCGGATATTATCTTTAAAAATTCTTGGCTACATAGATTTATTGAATTAAGTAACTATACTATTGTATTTGGTGCTTTGCTTTCAAAAATCCTCCGATGAAAGTCAAATCTGTCACAGAATACTAGACAAGCGAAAAGACAGCGGATGAGTAGATCCCAAGAATCCAATGACAAAAGACAGGCACGACTAAGTGTTAATCGAGAAAGAAATTCATTGACTCGCGCTTCGGAGAGTTCCAGTCAAAGGGAGTCTCGACTAAGTGCTGGTCGTGAACGTCATTCGCTATCTCGCGCCTCGGAGACTTTTACAGATAGGGAGTTACGTTTGTCACGCTGAGTTACACACTCATGCTGAGTCACGCCACGCCACATAACGCGTGTGTCCTAATCGTGGTCAACGCGTTGTCTGTGGTGCCATTTTTGAAACGCGAAGTCAGAACAGAAGGAACAGATATTAATCGGATTGGAGGAATAATAAGCTGAAAACTCGTATACACCTTCCTTTTAGCGTTCTTAAAGTTGTGTCAAAAGTGTCATATATAAATATCTGCGTTGTTATAATAATATCTGTGTTGAGGTCACCCACGGTGACTCACCTACATAAATGATTACCTCTAAGCTCTAAGCCTCTTAATAACAGAAAGAAGAAGTTTTGCTTTTATACTTTGATAGGAACTTTACCTAATAAAATAGATTGATTGAAAATAAAAATAAAATTTACGAAATAAAATGTTTTCTGATTTTTTCCTTTATATTAAATTGTATACCTAGGTACCTACTTAAATGATAATCTAAGCTCTAAGCCTCTAAATATGAGAAAAACTCAGAAAGAAGAATTATTTGCTCGTAAAATTTTGATAAGCGCTTCACAAACTAAATCGATTAGTTGAAAAGAATATTAAATCTACATAATTCATTGCTTTTTTTTTCTTTTTATTTGCCTTATAGTCTACGATGTCAAATACCAACTTTCCAGGTAGGTTAATGATATTTATCAGGTATTGTTAATTTTTAAATGTTATCATATCAACAACCATTTGAACTATAATATATCATTTTTGGGTTCAAGATGAGGAGCCCCTTGAGATCCGCATGGCATTTATAAATGCCATTTTCTATTGTTATCCTATTTTGTTTGGTATTTTACGGTTTTGAAGGAATGTATGTGCATAATTTCATGTATATCAGTTCAATAGTTTTCGAGTTGTAAAGGGGTCAAAAGTAGCTTGAAATGGCTCGTTTAAATATACACGCGGCTGCAGCGTCGACAGTTCCTTTCTTTGAACTTGTCTCTAAACGCTGCCGCGTGTCTAGCAGCGTGGACACTGCTGCCCGTTCTCTGTTACCTTTACCCTATACCCCTTAATCGGATTTTAATAAATGCGTGGAAGCGGAAAAGGGTGGTGACTGGTGACAAATCGTATTCTACTCACGTAACAAACACACCAACATATTATTATAACGCCTAAGCAAATTTACTGAAACTAATTTCAGGGTGAGTTTACAAGTTAAATAAAAGCCTGCGAAAATGATTTTTGGCCTCCAATATAGTAAGTTGAATCAGCTGATCAGAGCTTGTACGGAACGCAAAAAAAAATCATGTTTGATTTTGATATTTGTTCCTTAGATAGATAAATGATTTATTTGTTATCTGTCACACACAATATACATAATTTAAGGAACACAGTTACATATTTTATTTAAAATATAAACTAAAAACTAAGCATGCATTTACGAGTACTAAGTAACACACACAGTACATTAAACAGCTGATTTTCAGCTAGCGCCCTTGAAAATGCGCGAACGAGATTCAATAAATAGGTACTTATATCATTATTATAAGATTTATAATAATTTATATAAATTTAAAATAACAATCCACTTAGAATAAAACATGAAAAATTGCACTAGATAGGAAAATGAGATAATTCATAGTAAGAAAAATATACTTAATAACAATATTGAATTAGATTAAATAAAAACTAAACAAAGAATTATTATTATTACAAAAATTCTTAAATAAATTATTCCACATAACCACAATTTCTTACTTTACATTATTAATGAACACACTCGTAGCTATAATAATTAAACATTTAAATCATAGATCCGAGTAATGCGGCGAGCAAAGAGTATGGACATATCTTTTTTGCGTTTTCAGAAGATGTGATTTATACAATGTTTTTAAGTGAATTTTGATCGGGAAAGTTATTCGGTATCACAGTCATCGTCATCATCAGGTCTTTCTGTCTCCACTGCAGGAGCATGACCCTCTGTGTACTTCCAGAGCCATACTTGGCCAGAGCAGCCAGAGGACTTGGCCTACAATCTCCTCGCTGGCGAGACGGGTTGGAAAGGTCTCATTAGCTTGTATTCCCTAAGTCGCCTTCTACGACATCCACGGGAGGACCTGGATTGGCCTTATTCTACTCTGCCGGAAACCACACGGCCTTATTATTATTACTGTGCGATTTTAATATATATAATAATACGTACAGTATAATACGAAGGCTATATTATTCAATTAAATACTGGGAACATCGGTCGTTCAAAGATGCGTTTTGACTAGCTTTACGGATGCAGCGACAGCATTTAACAACTGTTTATGACATTGACAACTTTACCATATGTGGGGTTACAGGCGTGATGGGTCGGTCACAACAATCCCTTTTGACCCTCGATCCCGCCCGCCAAAGTACTGGGTGTAGCAATAACAGCGTACGCGGGCAGAATATTTACAGCGCCCCAGCTCTTAGCACACGTGAAAAACAATCTTCGTAATATAGTTCGAATACTGATGTATTTTATTTTGTTTATTCGAGAGTTGCTTAAATTATGTGTGTAATTTTTATTGCTTTTATGCTATAATATAAATGTATTAATTTATAAAATTCCTTGTATATAACTGATCAAAATTCTTTATTTAAAATTTCAGTTTGGACCAACGAAAGTAGGTTTCAGTAAAACACTGGATGCAGATCGCTAGGGATTTTCGGTTTTAGCGTTCGCTTACCACTTGACCTCTACGGTTCCACTACAGTGTACGTACACTCTCTTGTTCTTTCTTTCTTTTCAGCCATTTCAGACTGCAAGGATGAAGTGTGTAGGTTTCCTCCAGACAATGCCAGCGTTCTCGATCTTAAGCAATTTCTTTCCACCTCGATCCTGCTGTCTTTTTGATATCATCATACCAACGCATCTGCGGTCTTCCTTGTGGGTGTTTTCCCCCCACGATCTCCACTCCACCAACGCTTTGTACCATTAACCCGGTTTCCTGGCGATATGACCAGCCCATCTCCATTTAAGCCTCGCAACCCTTTGATGATATCTGTGACTTTATTTTGCTTTACAATGTACACTAACACATTTGCTAGAGACACAATTCAGATGCTGCTTTTATACACTTTGCCGGCCCCTTTATAATATGGAACTACGTCCCTGGGTACAAGCTGTCAGCTTGCCCACCACCACTGCCGCCATATGACAGCAATATTAAACGAACATCCTTAAAAAAATGGTTCCATCGCCGGCCCCTTTATATTCTGCCACTGCATCCCTGGGCACTCGCTGTCGGCCTGCCCACCGCCACCGCCAGCGGCCATATGTCAGCAGCCTATTAACCGAACACCCTAACAAAAAATAATGGTTCCACCATACACTTCCCCGTTTAACTCGCTCAAATTACTTTGAACGAACAAGTCTGTAATGAAATAACAGTAGTCGTTAATGAATGTGTGATATGGATACGAACAGAAAGTTAGCATCGTTTATTTTAATTTCTGAAGGTAATGTATGGTACATTTTAAGGGGTTTTTCTTAGGCGTAGGTTTTTGGGAGACCAGCAAGGAAGACGACCAGAATGATAAAAAAAATATGATCGTAAAAAAAACTCATATCATATCAATAATACTAGTAACAGTACAATAAAATAAACACGCCAGAGACGGTAGCACTGAAGAACTGTGACACAGGCCGTTATAAGTCTCTAGTCTTTGAAGGCGTGTTTGGACGACAAGCGCATGCCAAGCTCGCGCCTAGCGCAAGCCAAGCGCACGCTTTAAAATTTTTGGAATTTGTTGCATTTAATTTGAGTTTTATTAATCATCAATACAACCGAAATTGCATTTACCGAAGTCCGCACGCGCACGCCTCGCCTACGCCACGCGCTCGCCTTGCTTCCGCCTTGCGCCCGCCCGGCGCTCGCCCCGACTAAACTTCGTTAAATGCAATTCGATTTGTATTGATGTGTGATAGGACTCAAATTATGTGCAACAAATTCCAAAGCGCGCTAGGCGTGGACTTGTCGTGCGCTTGGCATGTGCTTGGCATGCGTTGGCGTGCGCTGGGCGTGCGCTTGGCGTGAACAAATTTATGAATTGTAGGTACTTATTTTTGTATTTTCCTTGTACGATTAGTAAATAACGTTTTTTTTTTAATTTTTACTTTAGTTTATCCAAAGCTCTTGAGAACTTCGCCTGTTTACTTGTTCAGCTAAACCGAATATTCACATATTCATCCCTCCCACATGCCTCGATTAGTGTAACAAACAACTCCGAAACTTACATCATTAAAATTTTACGTTAATTAATGAAGTTTATTTTATTTCGGTGTTCAAATTTATTCAGAAATAGAGAAAATATATACGGCGATGAAATAGAATGAACAAATCAACAGAATAATATTTATTATGATAAAATAAAAATCAAGTTAAATTTAGTTTCATTATTTCTTCCATAATGATTTGGGAGAAATAAATATATAACAAATAACACTGATTGAGCTAGCCCAAAGTAAGTTCGAGACTTGTGGTTACGGGATACTAACTCAATGATACTTCATTTTATAACAAATCTAATCTAAATATATATAACTCAAAGGTGACTGACTGACTGACATAGTGATCTATCAACGCACAGCCCAAACCACTGGACGGATCGGGCTGAAAGTTGGCATACAGGTAGATGTTATGACGTAGGCATCGGCTAAGAAAGGATTTTGATCAATTCTACCCCCAAGGGGATAAAATAGGGGATGAATGTTTGTATGAAACTTTGTCAATTTTAAACCGATCGGGCTAAGACTTTGCATGCATAAAGCTACTATGACGTAGGCATCCCCTAAGAAAGGATTTTGATAAATAACACCCCTACGCGAGCGAAGTCGAGGGCAAAAGCTAGTACATATATAGATAGATAAAAATCCAAGACCCAGGACAATTTGTAAAAGGCCATTTTCCAACTTGCCGTGACCGGGAATCGAACCCGGGACCTCTATGTGGCGGACTAGCATTGTGACTAATACGCCACGGAGGTCGTCAAGGACTTAGAATGTATCAGCTTCTTGTCTTTCCACGCAGATCATAAAAGCCGATCGAGGAAATACGAATGCTAGCTTTCTCGGGCTTATAGACCTGGGGGGTTACTCCATAAAATAATACGATAGTCGTCTAATAATGACGTCATATTTCTATGTCAAACCAAATACATCAGCATATATTAAGGGGAATACCTGAATTTTCCGAGGACCAGTGCTGCCACCATTTGAAATAAATAATTTGATAAGAAACGGAGACATTATAAATTTTGTCTTGACCAGGCACTAGATAATCCTTCAGATTATTGTATGAACTTTTTGTTTACGCACAATTACGAAAAACGGCCACTTTTGGCGTATGTGTATTGACGACCTCCGTGGCGTAGTGGTCACCATGCTATTCCGCCACCCGGAGGTCCCGGGTTCGATCCTCGGTCAGGGCAAGTTGGAAAATGGTCTTTTTCAAATTGTCCTGGTTCTTGGATGTTTATCTATATATTTATATGTTACAAAATATGTTATCGTTGAGTTAGTATCCCATGACACGAGTCTCGAACTTACTTTAGAGGTAGCTCAATCAGTGTTATTCGTCCCTATATATTTATTTACTTGTATTTATTATTTATGTGCTTAGAAAAGCTTCACGTTCTCATTTTAAACTGTAAACATAGTTTATAAAATAGTTTGAAGGATTATTTAGTGCCTGGTCTAGACAAAATTTTAAATGATGTCTCCGTTTCCTATCAAATGATTTATTTCAAATGGGGGCAGCACTGGACCCCGGAAAATTCAGGTATCCCCTTAATGTTCAATGTTGCTAGACACTGAAACGCGAATACGCAATAACGTCCGCCTTGCGTACCGCTTTTGGAGTAAGCCCCCTGAAACCGATCCGTATTCTATCATTCAATGAGTCTAGGGATGTTGGGAGATTCAACTTAAACAAACAGTAGATTAGGGCTTGTTTTTAACTGCTGTGAATAATACATACAATATTTTTATGAAGATATACCTACCACAGAATAAGTACTAGCACGTGAGTACTAGAACTTATTCTGTGGTATATGGTACCAGTTCTAAAGAAGCTGCGCAAATGGTCGGAAAGGTACAACGTAGTTATCATCATGCGTCAGCCATGGTGCGATCGGGAGTGTCTTATCAAGGAGTCGTGTTTCAATTTCTATTTTTTTCTTTTTATGTTAACGGCGTATTTTCTTCAAAGTAGTCTCATTTGAAAACTACAAAGTTTAAGAAGCTAAGAAAGTATAAATTAATTATCTAAAAAGTATAAATTAGTAAAAATATATAATGAAAAAATTAAAGTGCCTGGATTTTTTACATGACTAACATAACGACTTTTTTCCATTTTTTTTTTATCGATAGTGTATCGTCTAATATCCGCACATTTAGTTTATTCAAGTATAAAAAATACCCATTGTATATGTGTATACTAATATTCAAGGAATTGCCAGTATAACTAAAGATTTAAAAAAAAATGTATACTTAAATGGCTTGTTGACAAAAACTTTTATAGCCTCAGACAAGTGTTTGACTACTAATATTTGCATGCTATTACTACTAGAAAAACGTGTTTGTTCTTTAATATTTATTCTAAGACCTATATTACCATGTTTTTAGCAAATAAAGATATGATATGATAAAATTTCTATGACACCAACAGACAAGTATACCTTTTTCAAACAAAAAAAAATCCACATCGTTCCAGGCGTATACAAATAATCGGTAAACATATATTATAAAAAAGTTCGCGACGATAACTTCCATCTTTTTGGAAGTCGGTTGAAAACAGTCAAGAGAAACAACGGTGAAAAACAGTTTAGTGACTACAGTAAATTGTTTTTCACCGTGGTTTCTGTTGACTTCAAACCGCGTTTCAAATATGGGCCCACTTTCCTGTCTGTTAAAGTCACTCGTCCGTTCGAAAACGTGAAGGCTAGTGGTGCCACAAGGCAAAGGGAACTCGATTTTAATTAATATAGAAATTTAAATGGAACTGCGTCGGTGTGCGGTCTCACTAACGACCTGCGACGGCTTCAGAGAGCAAAATATCCATGTAACGGAATAATAAGCCCACAAACCAATCTCTCAATAATGACAACACAGAAGAATGAACTATATATCAAAAAAGAATCAAATCATGCGAACATTATTAAGCCTAATTGGCATCGTGCCACGCTGTCACACCGGAGGTCCGGGATTTGATCCCTGGTCAGGTCAAGATGGGATGAGATGTTTATATATATATATATATTTCTTAAAAAATATAGCAGGTATCGTTGAGTTAATATCCCATAACTCAAGTCTTGACTGCCTCCGTGGTCCAGTGGTTAAGGCGTTCGCCTTGTGACCCGGAGGTCAAGGGTTCGATTCCCACAGGGAAACATACTTTGTGCAAAGTTGTTTCCAGTCTGGATAGGATATTGCAGGCTTGAATCACCTGATTATCCGAAAAGAAAGATGATTCCGTGTTTCGGAAGGCACGTTAAACTGTGGGCCCCGAACACCACCTAGCGTGTGATCATCAAACTATCCAAGGATTGGTTCCTGGTTTGCCCTTTGGGTTGTGGAGGTCAGACAGCAGTCGCTCTGTGTAAAAACCAGCAACCTCGTCAAATCTCCCTGGTTAGGTAGCGGACCTCGGGCTCTGAAGCGTTACTGCTGAGGATGCAACCGGGAATACGTGAGGATGATGATGAACTCAAGTCTCGAACTCACTTTAGGGCTAGCTTAATATGTCTGTGTGATTTGTCCCTATATATATATATTTATTTATTAGAGCTGGGTAGGATACTTACTTAATTTGTCGAAGCGTGTTGCGGATTACAAACTGTGAAAATTTAGACGAAGCGTGTTGCGGATTACCAACTGTGAAAATTTTGACGAAACGTATTGCGAGTATTTGAATTGTTATTTAGTTAGTTATGTATAATTATACTCAAATAATCAAATATTTATTAAGTAAGTAAGCTTTTGTAAGTACTTTCACTTTTGACAATACTATACAAAAAAAAGAAATGTGGTGTCGTGGGACACCAGGTAGGAACGAAGTTCCTTCGGCTAATGTAGAATCGACACAATTTGCAAAAGAAAAATCGTGCTCAAAGGTATTATACACTACTCGCTTGTGTATACGACTGTCGCGCCTGCGCACGTCTCATTTAACGGTTTTATTTAACGAGGTCATCCTTACGGTTTTACTATCACATTTTTTTCAGTTCGGTCGCGCAGCAAAATCCCTATCTCCTCCAAGCCTGCCGTAAGGAACTTCGTTCCAATAAGTAGTAAAGGTAACCTTTTGAATTGTATATTGCTCATAAAACATCTGAAGTTCCAGGTTCAAAAAAGAAGGTTATCAAATTGACATATTCTTATATTTTTTTTAAATATGTCTGTTACACAATATCTTCGCCTTAATACCAATTAGGTCACATATTAATTTGGTGAAGATATGGTAAAGTTCTTTGGAGATAAAGAAAAAACACCTGAAAGAAAATAAAGTGCGTTGTTTTTTGTTAAAAATTTAATTATTACAGCTTGTGTCACTTCTCTACAATCGTCATTGCGTGCCAATTTGACCGTCCTCGAGATCAAACTCTAAAGCCTCTCAAACAGCTAATCCTCTTTCAAAAACCCATGTTTTTAACGTTTTCATTGAAATTCATACGAAAATAACTAATTAATCGGATTAAGTTCTGTCGGCAACCTTGGGTGGCAATAGACGTGCATATTATATTAGCAGAAGAAAATGTATATTTATATAAATAGTAGAAACTATCATCACCATTTCAGCCGTATAACGTCCACTGCAGGACATAGGCCTCTCCCAAGTATTTCCAAAATGACCGATCTAGAGCGGCCTGTATCCAGCGCTTTCCAGCGACCTTAGTCAGGTCATCAGACCACCTTGTGGGTGGGTGTCCTACGCTTCGCTTGCCAGTAGGTCGCCATTCGAGAACCTTTTTGCCCCATCGGCCATCGGTTCGTCAACTATCAAATGGAAGTAACTAAGTATCATGAGCTTAGTAGAAAGCGAAAAAGAAGAAAATGTATACCTACATTACAGGTTCGTGCCTTAATCAATTTTTATTAAATATGATAGAATTCGTACAACTAGGTAACTTAAATGAACTAATTAGTGCCGCAACAGACGGGGCGCAAGTTGCGTCGCGTAACAGCTAGAGATGGGCAGTGGATAGTACTCAATCTACCTATTTGAGTATTTACTCACTAGATTTAATAAATAGAGTAAATAGAGCGTGCTTATATATTGAAATCGCATTTGATGTCTGTTTACTTATTTTAACATAAAATTACGTCTTTCCACACCTGCTAGCAAAAAATGATAATTAGTCAAAGAAACCTACTTTCAGTGTATGATTCGTATGGTATTTTCATATATTTTAGCGTCGCATTTAACGTTTACCGACATTTTAAGCATATTATGGCGTATGCACACACTTTCCGACAAGAATTGCAAGTGTATACTAGATTTAAGTTTCAAAATTGTCATGAATACATGAAATAACGAATATGAATATAAATATAAGTCGCAACTCATATAAATCAATCTACTCACCAAATGGATAAATAAGGATATTTATCGGGTATTTACTCAATCTACTGAGTAAATATTCAAATGGGTTGATTGAGTATTTATGCAAGTCCCATCACTAGCTGTAACGCGGCGCAACTTGCGCACCGTCTGTTAGGGCACTTAATTGCTTTGTTTTTAGACTGATATTTTTCAAACAAATCTATCTAGGCGAGGACCACTGGCTGTTTAGAATTTCTGTCTATAATGATGACATGCTAACTTTTAATTTAAAAGTATTGATTTAAATACAGGTACTTAATTAATTTAATAAACTTACATTGAAATACTCAAAAGAAAGAGGTCGTTAACACGCTTCTTCAATTCTCAGTAATCTAAATATATATAACTCAAAGGTGACTGACTGACTGACATAGTGATCTATCAACGCACAGCCCAAACCACTGGACGGATCGGGCTGAAATTTGGCATGCAGTAGATGTAATGACGTAGGCATCCGCTAAGATTCCGCGAAGGATTTTGATCAATTCTACCCCCAAGGGGATAAAATAGGGGATGAAAGTTTGTATGAAACTTTGTCAATTTCAAACCGATCGGGCTGAGACTTTGCATGCATAAAGCTACTATGACGTAGGCATCCCCTAAGAAAGGAATTTGATAAATTACACCCCTACGCGAGCGAAGCCGCGGGAAAAAGCTAGTATCATAATATGCGGTAAAAAAGGTAGATAGGTAGGCAGGTATATGACACACCTAGATATAAGATTATTTTAATTAATTATAATAATTAACGACCTCCTTGGCCTAGAGGTCATTATGCCGCGCTGTCACATCATCCGGTTCGATCAGGTCAAGATGGAAAATTATCTTTTTCAGATAGACCTGGGTCTTGAATGTATGTATTTGTTATAAAATATAGCGTCGTTGAGTTAGGATAACACGTCTCGAACTTACTTTGGCTTAGTTTAATTTTTTTTAAATAATCATGACGACATGTGACGACCTCCGTGGCGTAGTGGTCACCATGCTAGTCCGCCACCCAGAAGTCCCGGGTTCGATCCCCGGTCAGAGCAAGTTAGAAAATGTCCTTTTACAATTGTCCTGGGTCTTGGATGTTTATCTATATAAAATATAGTATCGTTGAGTTAGTATCCCATAACACAAGTTTCGTACTTTCTTTGGGACTAGCTCAATCAGTGTAATTTGTCCCTATATATTTATTTATTATTATTATTGTATAATCAAAATCAATAATACGTACCTTTAGCTACAAATGAAATTTTACAATAACTCAACTGGAATGAATCGCATTGTTTGAACGCTTTTCAAATGCTCAACTGTTTGAGTTTCCACCACATTTTCTAAACAAAAAGTTTGTTTCTGACCAGCGGCGTCAGGGTACGGCACATTCAGGAGACCGCCCGGGGTACCAGGATTGAAGGGGCGCCCAGGACAAGGCGGTCACCGAGGCCTAATTTCGGCCAAACAAATTTTACCCATTTTCGGCTCGAAAAGAGGCGCTAAAACTGAACTGGGTTTGTTTCGGCGTAATCTTCCCCGCAGTGGTCGTTCCGAAACGCAGTTCGTAGTTTTTAGCTTATGCACTTAAATAATATTAAAAAAAATTACCTTCAATAAGAAATATTTTTTTGACTTTGACTTTGACTTTTGACTAGTGAGTAACACAGGAATCGTAATATTTTTAACCCCCGATAAAAAGAGGAGTGTTATAAGTTCGACGCCAATGTCTGTTTGTCGGTCTGCCTGTGTCATCGTAGCTCTCGAAAAGATAAACGGATTTCAATGCATTTTTTTTTTTATTGTTTGAAAGCAAGTTTCCTTATGGTTCTTAGCTATATTTCATGAAAATCGGTTCAGGCGTTTAAAAGTTATCGGGGGTTAACGCTTGAAAGTCGGGGTTTTTTAGTTTGCCCAGCAAATAACAAATGGCGCTACGGATATCAATGGCGCTACGGATGTATACGGATAACCATGCCTTCGCGAGTCCGACTCGCACTTGGCCCATTGCCGGTTGTTTCTTTTGTTCAAACCAACATGAGAGCCCATGGGCTCTGGCTTTAAAAATTCCGGCACTGTTTCTGAACTAACTCCATATCTACTTTCAAAACGTGTTCGAAATTGTGGATCACCTCAAAGCGTTTATTTGAGTATTTACTTTGCCCTCAATATTTGGAATTATGAGTGGTTTGCTCGGGATGCCATTCACAGGCATTCCAAACGGATGCTTTTAGCTTTTACTACAAGTTGGCTTCAGAATAGGTGTTGCCATTATTGTATTGATTTTCCCTTTTTCTACAAGTTATCTTCAAAATAGGTGTTGCCATAACTGTTTTAAATTTAAGTTAAAACTTTATTATTAAGACCATAGAGTTAGAAAAACTTGATTGACTGCCTCCGTGGTCCAGTGGTCAAGGCATTCGCCTTGTGATCCGCAGGTCATGGGTTCGAATCTCATTGGAAAATATACTTCGAAAAAAATATCCTGTCTGGTTAGCATTTTGCAGGATATCATCTGATTATCCGAAAAGTATAAACTGTGGGTCCCGAACGCCAACTAGCGTTTGCTCATCAAACCTATCCAAGGATTGGTTCTGGTCTACCCTTTGGGTTGCGGAGGTCAGACGGCAGTCGCTTTGTGTAAAAACCAGTAACCTCGTCAAATCACCTAGGTTAAGTAAAGAGACCCTCCCCCCGATTGGGTTCCCGTCATGTCGCGATGGGGGGGCTCAGTACCTGCGGCTCGCCTCACCCGCTGAGAAGCCAAGAGGAACCCATGGCCTGGGTAGGGACCTCCCCGAGCCGCGCGGAGGGCATTCCAGGTGAGAATGGCCTGGCTGTGGGGGAAGGGGTGGGCGTGGTAGGGGTCGCTGGGGAGGAGGAGTGTTGGTGTTTCGTTGCCGCTCTTCCTATCCTCAGCGACCGAGCGTGGCCGTGGCGCTTGGCACGGTGTCAGTAGGGCCGCAGTGGAAGAGGAGTGTTGGTGTTACGTTGCCGTTCTCCCTGTCCTCTGCGGCCGGTTTTGTGAGCCCCGGTCGCCGTCAGACGGACTCAAAGATTCAAAGATTCAAGCCCCCAATCATGTGGGCTGGTTGGACGGTGGAAACGGGATTCCATCGTCCGACAGACAGCGTCCTCCGGAGTGCAAGGCGCGTGTCGTGTCAGCGCGCCTGAAGGAGATGGATCCCAGAGTGGGCAGGGACCGCCATAGCGGTCGCCGCGCCGGGGCTGTAAACCGAGAATAGCAAACGGTCCCAGCACATTGCGGCTGAGAGGTGACACCGCCGTTTTTTTAGTGGTAACACCACATGAGCTTACGGATTTTCCGTGACCGGTATGATATTCGAAGGGGTTTTTATCGCGAAAAAAAAAGGTAAGCGGACCGTATAGGCTCTGAAGCGTTAGCACTGAGGATGCAACCAGAAATAAGCTCAGATGAAGATCATATATTTAGAAAAAAAAAATAGGTCTATGATTGAGATTTTATTGTTGATTCCGTTTTCCTTTTTCACGCTGGTCTATTTTCATGCTGGCTAAGGAGAAAAGAATAAATTTAGTTAATAACAGCTGTTTCTTTTCTCGCATCGATTGTAGACACCGATCAAGGGATAGGACGAAAATACGAATCATGAGTCATATGATAAATCTCAAAAGATTTATATCCAAAAGTGAAAATCTGTTTGGCTTTTCTTACAAAATATACAGGGTTACTGGTAACTAACGCAAAACCTTTTAACATCAGAATCAAACTCCCCAACACATTATAGATCTGCAAGAAAAAAGACAAAAATTACAGAAAATAAAATGGGCCTCCCATACAAATTCACTGATCACCTGGTCGAGTTTTATGGGGATTCCAATTTCTTTTCTTAGATTTTTTATTTTTTTCTTGCAGATCTATATTATGTTAGGATTTTGATTCCGATGTTAAAAGGTTTTGCGTTAGTTACCAGTAACCCTGTATACAAAAGTAAATGTTGCTCTTTGACGGCATGAGTTGATGCACTCAAAATAGGATCTGTATTTTGAATTTTTTTTTTATTTATTTATACACGGCTGACATCATGATGGTACGTGGTACTGACTAAAATTTTACCTTTGGAAACGTCTGTTTTCTTGCCTTTCAAAATCACGGGTCTTTTCACGCGGTCCTTTTGGAGGCTTCCGTAGGGACACAGATCAAACACTCAACACGTAGAAGCTCTATGGAAAAATTGATGATAGATAAATAAATAAGGACAAATAACACTGATTGAGTTAGCCTGATACTATATTTTATAACAAATACATATATAGATAAACATCCAAGACCGAGGACAATTTGAAAAAGGCCATATTTCAACTTGCCCTGGCCGGGGATCGGGCGGACTAGCATGGTGACCATTACGCCACGGAGGAGAGATGTTATGTGGTGCTCCCGCCAAAACTTGGATATGCCATTAAAGGTGTACCTACCTTTGAATAGGTTTCAGCAGGAGAAGGATCTATTGCAAGAAAAAGTATGGTTTATGAAATGAGGTTAGGATGGCCTTTGATCTACGTCTCAATTGGGTAAATAAAGGGGACAAAAATAAATTATTCTGTACCGTTAACACCAAAAAAGTATGACGTCACGATTTCATAGAAATCCGTACAAATCCCATAAAAATCTTATTTATTATCTGTTTATCCATAGGGTTGACTGGGAGAGAACGCTTTTAACGTTAAGTCCGCCATTTTATATCGTGGATCAATAAAGTTTTTTATATACGAGTTATATACAAAAAAATGATTGTTTTGACATTGTCTGATTAGACATGTTCTCATCAAAATTCAAAATTTAAATGTTTATTCAGTAATTAGACTTTATAGGTATAATTTACGTAACGTGTAAGGCATATTAAAATTTGATTTATTTTTAAAGAAAAGCTACCGATACCAGCGCTTCGTAACGACCACTGCTTAGAAAAAACGCCGAAAAAAAAAGCCTTGACAAAGCCCTTCTGGCGAGTAGGCGACCAATACTGTGAAAATTACTTTCTTTTGGCGTTTCTTCTCAGCAGTGGCCGTTACGAAGTGCTGGCATCAGTTATTTTTTTTAAATAAATTAAATTTCAATATAGACTACACGTAATGGAAATCATACTTATTGGCGTGTAAAAGTGCCTGTAAAGGTCTAATTATTGAATAAACATTTGTATTATGATTTTTTTGAATTATCATAGCATTATTATTGTCTTTTAATTAATAAATACTTTAATCTAGCGGAATATTCTAAATATTTGAGTCTTAATCTTTAAGCGGATTATTATTTGTGTAAAACTTGCACTAACAGTTCTGAGAAGTCAACTCGTCAGTGTAAAAGTGCCTGTAAAGGTCTAATTATTGAATAAACATTTGTATTTTGATTTTTTTTGAATTATCATAGCATTATTATTGTCTTTTAATTAATAAATACTTAATAACCAAGCGGAATATTCTAAATATTTGAGTCTAAATCTTTGAGCGGATTATTATTTGTGTAAAACTTGAACTAACAGTTCTGAGAAGTCAACTCGTCAAGTCAAGCGCCGAAGCCGCGCAGATGTAGAACCCGCGCTCATTTGCGACGTTCCTCGAGCTGATTGCTTAATTGCTTCGTTTAATCAATTGACCGCTTAGAACGCACGCTCGTTCGCAGAGTTATCGGTAAACCCGAGGTCAATAAATCTTTAGTTAAGGGACAATTTTGTTAACGAATTCTGTCGGTTTCAAATGCTTTGGATTGTACGCGAGGAGCTCCCATGGCCGCGTCTTAGCGTTTGAAAAGACGAATTTACATCACGAAACCAGTAACATATAAAAAACTATTTCAACGGTTTTATGCGTGTAAACTTCAAGTTTAAGGCTTGCACTACACTACCTACACGTAAGGCTACTCAAATTAAAAGATAAGGTTACTTAGACTCAGCTAGTCTTATCTATGATTGGGCATAAGTATAAATTCAGAAGTTGGTCATAACTTTACATACTATAAAACAAGATAAATAAGTACTCAGATACTTAATTATCGTATACTTTAAACAAGCAAAACTCATATAATATTTAATGAAGGTCTCGGAAAAGGCTCCAACGATTTTGATGAATCTCGGTATTTTAGGAGTGACATACATACATACATAACATACATATTATCACGCCTGTTTCCCACAGGGGTAGGCAGAGACTAAGGACCTCCACTTGCTACGATCCTCACAGACCTCTTTCGCTTCATCTACACTCATCACTCTTTTCATGCACGCCCGCCGGTTACGGGTACTTCTAAACTCTCCTTTTTTAAGAACGTCTGCAATTTGATCGCGGTACGTTCGTCGAGGACGACCCTGACCCACTCTTCCACTCACGTTTGCTTTGTAGACTCTTTTAGTGAATCTCCTTTCATCCATCCTTTCTACATGTCCGGTATTTTAGGAGTGACGAGGCTAAAAAATGATGTTCATATGAACTCCAGCTAGTTGTGTATAAGAGGTGAGCGAGAATGAAATAAATGTTTATGTATAAAGTGCGGTTTGTGAATATTTTATTGTGTGTAAGGTAGGTATGTCTAGATAAATGAATGAAACTGAAAAATCTTTAACAGATAAAAAAAGTAGTAAGTTGTCTTTTTACCCACTACCTTTCATGTTACAGCGAGTGCAACAATTCGCGTATCTAGGTAGCATCGTTTCGTAAACTGGAGGAGTGGAAGAGGACACGGCTTCTAGAATAGCCAAAGCAACCTTCGCACAACTTCGGCCCATATGGCGATCAAAAAAGTTGACACGCAGAGTCAAACTTAAAATCTTCAGATCTAACGTCAAATCAGTCCTGCTATATGGGTGCGAAACGTGGAAGGTTACCATAGAGATCACGCAGCCGATCCCGGTTTTTATCAACCGCTGCCTGTGGCAAATAAGTGGCATTTTCTGGCTTGAGAAGATCTTCAACGAAAGCCTGTGGGAGGCGTGCCGGGAAATGTCAATAGATAAGCAGATCAAGCGCCGCACATGAACATGGATAGGCCATACTCTCAGGAGAGAGCCCACACATATTCCGAGGCAAGCCCTAGAGTGGACCCCTCAGGGCAAGCGAAAAGTTGGCCGTCCCAAGCAGTCCTGGTGGCCGGTGGTGGACAGTTGCGGCGGTGATGAAAACAATCATATATATATATATATATATATATATATATATATATATATATATATATATATATATATATATATATAACCTGGCCCGAACTAAAGCGCGTAGCCAAAAACTCGAAATGCAGGCGATTCAATCGATTCAATCGCATCACCCTCGCCGAATTTGATGACGTCATCTGGATTCGTCTAGGATATCTGTGTTTCTTTCAGATTCGAACGATTCGACGCGGTCAGGTGTGCGAGGTTTCATACTATTTTAAATAAAGAATTCTAAAATTCATTTCGTTCGGCTCGTATGACGCGTTCGGCTCGGATAAGTAAATAAATAAATAAATATATAGGGACAAATAACACTGATTGAGCTAGCCCCAAAGTAAGTTCGAGACTTGTGTTATGGGATACTAACTCAACGATACTATATTTTATAACAAATACATATATAGATATACATCCAAGACCCAGGACAATTTGAAAAAGGCCATTTTCCAATTTGCCCTGACCGGGGTTCGAACCCGGGACTTCTGGGTGGCGGACTAGCATTGTGACCACTACGCCACGGAGGTCGTCGAAGAAAGTGTGCGTTCACCTTAACTCGGAGCTTTACCTGAGCGTGTCCTGACGCACACTTGGCCAATTACTGCTTATTTTTATTATGTTGCATTTAACAAAAAGGCATTATTCAAAATAACATGTCAAATTCCATTACGCGCAAATTAATAGTAACCTTCAACATTGTCCACCCATGATCTGTCATTACTTAAATTGGTCGTTGGATCCCGGTACGCCCTTTAATGCGTGACCAACACGCATCGACACACTTGCAATAAAAATAATCGCTTTTGACAATGTACAAAGCAAAATAGAATAGAAAGAACGAGTTATTTTATTTAGTCTATCCATGCCGGTCTGGAAGAAAAGAAATTAATGTCTCAAGGATCTTATACGGCTGCTTTGTGTCGCTAGTTTCTTTCTTTGAACTTGGCAGGACACGCTGCCGCGTGTCTAGATGTACTCGTGGTAGGGAGTAGGTAAGCGTTTCGTCCCATTAAATTTTCGTCCCAATCGCAATGGGACAAAACACTCACAAAAAAGTATTTAGAATTCTGTGTGCGATTCGTCCCATTGTTTTTTTATTTAAATTTGTTATGTCAGCAAAAAAAAAAGGTCAAACGAATAAAATATTATTAATGGTTGTCTATTTTGTCTCATAAAATTTTTATCCATACTTTAGGATCCGAATGATGCCTAGCCCTAAAATAATATCGCTTAATATCACGCGCCCGAAAATTTTAATCCCGAAATTCAACGTGCTATAACTTTTTTGCTATAAATATTATGATCCATAGTATTCAAAAGGTCTATTCTTTTTCTCCATAATTATTACGTATCCTAATTAGGGACATATGATAATATTTGACTCCTTTACAACTCGAAACCTATTTAACCATGACAATTGGCACATTTCTGAAAGTCCTTTAGCTAATTTTTAATGCAGCTATTATTTAATATAAATAACAGAATGCTCTATAGAACTTGGCAGCCATTTTAGATCTCAATTCTTTTGTCGAATATTGAACTTGCCTCCCAGTTTCACATTTATATTTTTGATAGGATTTTGATTTCTTTCCTTCACGCTAATACGCTAAGAATGGACCTTTCTAGGCTATGTCTTCCCCGTTAGGCATAAATACGTGCATATTTTACCTGGCAGCTAATGCAGGTCGCGCCGTAAGGAGATTTGTAGTAGAAATAGTCGTGCAGTCACGAGGTAATTGTCTTTATCCTTTCTCCCATTTGCCATTCACACATTCAAATCCTGGCCACAATCACAGTGTTATTTATTCTATGCCTTATTCGATACACTGTTGTTTGTGTCCATTTACTGATAACACTTCATATTCACGCCTTAATCCCTAGTGGAACAGATAGAGCATTTTGGGTCTTGTGGCTCAAAGATTCAAAAATTTTAAAGTTTATTCAGTAATTAGACCTTTACCGTCACTTTTACTCGTCAATAAGTATTATTTACGTTGCGTGTAAAATATATTAAATTTAATTTATTTTCAAAGAAAAGCTACCGATACCAACGCTTAGCTCTAAACAGACAGATACATAGTATTTTTAATAATCTAGGAAGATCATATCAGCCAAAAAAACATTTTTAGTAATCGTAATCCACATTCCTATTCCCTGAATTGGCTTTTACGAAGGAAGAGAAACAGCTACAAGCCATCGATTTCGATAGAAAAACCGGACATTTATATCTCCGCAAAAACATTTCGTGTAACATCTTCATGAAATATTGACGTCAGATGGCGGTCTTAACCATCATTGACTTGCGTATATCATCTTTGAGAAAAAAAAAACAGGAATCTCACATCTGTCGCCGACAGGTGTCTCGGGCATAATGGGCTACCTAAATTTTTAGGGGTCCAGTGCTGCCCCCATTTGAAATAAACCATTTGATAGGAAACGGAGACATCATGTAATTTTTTGTCTTGATCAGACCCTAGATAACCCTTTATACTATTTTATGAACTGCTGTTTACAGTTTAAAATGAGAACGTGAAGCTTTTCTACGCAGATTTGCGAAAAACGCCCACTTTTGGTTAAAGTGCATAGAAACGCTGTGAAGCTTTTCTACGCACATTAGCCAAAAGTGGCCGGGGCAAGAGCGTGAGCTTTCACTGTCATCTAGGGTCTGATCAAGACAACATTTTTAAAGATATCTCCGTTTCCTTTCAAATTCTTATTTCAAATGGGGGCAGCACTGGACCCCGAAAAGATCAGGGAGCCTCTTAACCCCTATTGTATGCCGAAATATCAGACACAACACAAAAGTTAAACAATGCATTCTCGCGCAGATCTACGCAACCAGGCACGCACGATAAGGTGTTGTTGGAAACATATTTGTCTGAAAGATTCATTCAAATATATGTATTTCAGTGGTATCTGTTCAGCATATTGGTATGCGGAATGCCCACTATTATCCGCATCGTTTTATGAATGTTACGTGACAGTGGCTTGGCCAGGATACAAAATAAAGAGGTTATAGAATCACAAGTTACCTTACACCTAGTTATTTGAACGAACTTCCCACAGATTTACAAAACATGTATAAAGAAAATTCCTAAAATTTTGTAAAGATGTCAAAGCAGTGCAATTTACCGCCATATCATAGCGACTCACCAAAATCCGATAAACCCTGCAAGGTTGTCGTGGTTCGCTATCTTTTCAATGCACCAATATTATTTTATGAACTTTGAATAAATGATTTTGAAAAAATCCACAAATTATTTTTTACAAGCTTTTATTTAGTTTTACATGTCCCGTGGTCTGTCTGTAATAAAATTTTTCAAGTTTTGACTCACTTTCCGGTTTCCTATAGAGCTGAAATTTTGCATGTTTTCGTAGGTATATCGCGTGATAATATATGATGATGATAAAGGTAGAGGAAAGATGTATGGAGGTGCCCTTAGGATAGGAACTCTGTTATGAAATAACGTAACCCCATCGAATTTGGGCTCATTTGATTTGTCTTGAGGAGCACTTTTAAGTTAATTGTTTTAGATAAAACTTAGTTATAAAAATATTAATTTAAATAATGATTTTATAAATTGTTCTAGGCATCGTAAGTTATCCGACACGTATGAATTGTTATAGTAAACAAGGTCTAGAATAAAACATATATATCTCCCAGTTCTGCTGGAAGAGATTTCTCTCTATATACAATGTCCTTTTTAATTAAGTACAAATATTTTAAGGGGTTATTCAGTCCATCATTTTGAAAAACTTTTCCCAATAAATGTATATCAAAATACGAAAAAAAGTATTTAGGTTCTCATACAGATCGAAGTAGTCACGTGATATCGTTACTATGAAAAGTGCAAAAAATTTTTTCGTATTTCGATATATATTTATTGGGAAAAGTTGTTAAAAATGATGGACTGAATCACCTCTTAAAATATTTGTACTTAATTAAAAAGGACATTGTATTTGTTATAAATTATAGTATCGTTGAGTTAGTATCCCATAACACAAGTTTCAAACTTACTTTGTGGCTAGCTTAATCAGTGTTATTTGTCCGTATATATTTATTTATTTTTATTTATTTATTTCTTATGAAATTAGCAGTACCTACGTACTCAATGTTTTCACTTTGTTTGTTTCTATGTTTGTATTGTCTCCTGTTTTGTGTACATGAATTTTGTAAATAAAAAAAAAATAGGCAGAGTACCTGCCGGTGGTGCGTCATAAACCTTTGAAGAAAACTAACTAATAAATAAATATACAGGGACAAATAGCACTGATTGAGCTAGCCCCAAAGTAAGTTCTAGACTTGTGTTATGGGATACTAAATCAACGATACTATATTTTATAACAAAAACATATAGATAAACATCCAAGACCCAGGACAATTTGAAAAAGGCTATATTCCAACTTGCCCTGACCGGTGATCGAACCTGGGACTTCTGGGTGGCGGACTAGCATGGTGACCACTACGCCACGGAGGTCGTCAATTAATGATATTAATAATATGTGGCCGGCCTAAAACCTTCTCGGTGATCTCGTAGAAAACGGCTAATACATATACACTTAACCTGTACAGTTTGCCAACCACTAGGATTCCTACGTCTCTACACTGATATTCTATCTCTTTCGATGTACGAGTATCAATATAAAAATGTTTTTGTTCTATAAACATGCTACGCACAGTCTCGCTTATCTTCTGTTGTATTTAAGAGCTGTGGAGTGCTTTTCATGTCTCTCGTTCTTCCGCTAAGTTCTTAACCTCCCTATATGTTATCGCGTTAAATTTTTCTTTTATTTGATCGAAAAATTTCCTTCTGGGCTTTCCTATAACTTTTTTTTATTTTTTATTTACTATATATTGGTTTAGGCATTCGTCCTCAATCTCACCTGATGGTAAGCGACGATGAAGACTAGGATGAAGCATGCCTATCCAAAAGATACCCATTCAATCTACTTTTGAATGTCCGGGGCTGTACTTCTCTGGGAATATAGACGCAGGCAGTTCATTCCACACCTTAGCTACTCGAACCAAAAAGGAATTGTCGAAGCGTTTAGTTCGAGACTTAGGTCGACTGCTAACTGCTCTTTTTCCTTCTGTTTTTCCTTTGATTATTGTTTTAAAGAACGCATCGTGCCGTAGTAGATGACCGAACATTTTTCCTCTTCTATTTTCTTTAACTTGTGGTATTTGTCTTTTCTATCCCACATTCTCTCGTACCTTTTCGTTTGTAACTTTTTCTGTCCAACTAATTTTTTTTGGTCTTGGCCCAACACCACATTTCAAACGTTTCTTACCTATATCTTTCCTTTTTCGTCATTGTCCACGTTTCCTCAGTATAGATAGTAAAGCTTAGGCTTTAAAAAAATACCTACAAAAAAATGTTGCTGCAAAAATATTATTGAAGAATGGTAAAAACTCTTAGGATTAAAGTGGTTCATATCACAAGACACACTTTTTAGTAAGTTTGTGTCGATCATATTACCTAAATATTAGTTTGACGCAAATCGTTCCATTCGCAATTCGTCACACATTCGAAACTCATCCCATTCGCAGCTCGTCCCTTTCGTTACTTGTCCCATTTGCAGCTGGTCCCATTCGTAGCTCGTCCCATTCGCAGCTCGTCCCGTTCGCAACTCGTCCTATTCGCGTAATTCGATCCGGTGTGTATACTGTTGTTGTTTTTTTTCCGACTGTCGCTAATACTGGTGTCATATTTTTTTAATATAACAATGTAGTTACACTCAAAATAATTTTACACTTTTGTACACTTTTTATTTTGCGCCGCGCTGCCGTTTTCAACTCATAAATAATATAAAACAACGTCCATTTCTATCTGCTCAAAATTCCAATGTTTATAAAACAGGTCTTCATACAGACAATTTTTTTCTTGTATTATTATAACAATTCTCAATTTTCAGGATGAAAATATACCTTTATCTTTTACTAGTGGAAAATGATAAAATTGCACTTAAGACGTGCATAAAAAGTTGCCAGTTGTATCGAATGGTTTAAAATGTAAATACTTACAAAAACCCCGTCCGATCCTTGTAGGTGCAACTCAAACCGTCAATATGAACAACTATTCCAAAGGGACCAAAGCTTGAAACTCGAAAAAAAAATCAACATTTTCATACATAAATGTGTTTGGCCGTGGACATCTTTTTTTGCATAATATGTTTTGTCCTAGTGATCTTTGGCATACCGGTTTTGGCATAAATTATTTTAGCATAATAATTCATAGCCATAGGTGTTTTTTGGCGTACGGGTAATATTGGCATAATTAACTTTTACGCTAATTTTTTCTGGCATAATTCAGATTCAGAGTTTTGTTGCAAGTCACAGTTTTAAGGTGTTACATAAATTAATAAATAGGTACAAGTGACGCCCTGCTAGGGCACTGCAAACAATAAGGGCAGCTAGATGCAATTTTACTTAATGTTAATTCGTTGTTCATATTGACGGTCTGAGTTGCTCCTACAGGGATCGGACAGGGTTTTTGTTACATATTGTATATTATTTGCTAGGGAAAACCCTCATTTAAGTGTTGACCACCAATAAATTTTAAACGTCTGAACCGATTTGCATTATGCTAAGAACCACCGCAATGGAAATAGCTTTCTCGTTAAAAATCCGCATCGAAATCAGTCCATCCGTTCGAGAGCTACGACGCCACAGACAGACAGAGTAGAAACAAAGTCCTGATGTATGCAGCCATCTTTAGGACGTTCACTGAATTGTATGTTTTCCATGACAATCAGTCAATCTTCGGTCTATAAAATGTGATTTCTTTCAACATTATTTTGCTTATTGTTTGTATGGACTCTGATTGTCTGATAATAAATGATTTTTATTTTTAATTATTTATCAGCGTCAAACTTATAACACCACTCTTTATTGTCGGGGGTTAAAAGAAGAAGTTGTTTGTTTGTATTTTGGAAATCCAGCAGATTGGTTAAAAGTTATCTACGTGCTCTTTTCAAACGCTCCACTTAGTTTCGTACAAGATTTTTGCAAGATTTCCCGAAGTTTCGAAGCGTGCAATGAACTGCTTGTAACTTGTTCCAAATAGTTTTCATCTCAACGCGTTCCCAGTTGTATTCTCAGCTGTGCTGCTTCAGCATACAGAATAGAATCTTCTAAGGTCCCGCGCAATATGCGTCCCCGTTCCCCGTCCTCACACCTCTCCCCCGTACTCGACGTATAGAGGCGGCTGCAGGCGCCTGAAGCCGCCCGCTGAAAACCCTCCATACGGCGCGAACGGGGGAGAGGTGCGAGGACGGGGGACACGGACGCATACTGCGGGATGTATTCCAGTAAATTAATTCTGTGCCTAGATAAAGCATAAGATTCCGACGAATTGATAACGTCCTCTTTTGTAAGTCGGTTAAAAAGAAAAATTTAAGCTAAAATAGATATTTAATGAAGAAAAAAGAAGGTTAAATTAATTAAAATGGACATTAAATTTGGAACAATCACTAAAATTAAGAGTAAATTGTTCTAAATTCAACCATCAAAAATAGTGAGTAAAATGCATTTTATTCACTGTTTTTAGGGAATAAAATAAATAAAAAAAATTGTGAGTAAAAGTGCATTTTATTCACTGTTTCAGTGAATAAAATAAACTTTTGAGAGGGGGAATAGGGGGAATGGTATAAAAAAATTATTTCGTGTGTTGAATTCTCAATTTTCGGCAGTTCACGCCTACAGGCCGCAATTCTCAACTGATTTACGTACATTTTTGTGAGAACGTTCGATAATTATATAGAATATTTTGTCGATGAAGTTTTATTTTTTTTTCATAATGGCAGTAATAGGCATGGGAAGGAAAATTTAAAAAAGACACATTTCATCGGATACAATCAATATACAATAAACTTTTTTGTCCGAACTACTTTTTTATCGAATAAATAATAAATAAATAAATATATAGCGACAAATTACACTGATTGAGCTAGCCCCAAAGTAAGTTCGAGACTTGTGTTATGGGATACTAACTCAACAATACTATATTTTATAACATATACATATATAGATAAACATCCAAGATCCAGGACAATTTGAAAAAGACCATTTTCCAACTTGCCCTGACCGGGGATCGAACCCGGGACCTCTGGGTGGTGGACTAGCATGGTAACCACTACGCCACGGAGGTCGTACTATAAAAACTTTAACGAGGGTCGTTATATAAAATCACGTGCATAGAGAACATTCATGGAGAACTTTTCCTCATATTTTATCAATTCAAATATCCTAGCATTGTTACAAATACAAACAAAACAATCATTCAATTCAAACCGTTACTACGAAGATACTCAAATTGCATAATAGGGACGTGCGTTGTGTCCGTGGCTGTCTTAAAAAGTATTATTTTATTTAGGCTATTAGATTTTCCAAAAATAATGCAGACCCCCTTAGATTTTATCTTCAATTTCTTCTTCTTCATTTTCCTTGACTTGCACCATTACACATTTCAATTCTTCTGTCCTATTCCTTCTTTTTTTATTTTGAAAAGAAAAGTTCCTTTTCGCACGGTACGGACTGGACGAAAAAAGCGTAAGATTTTTTCGGCACGATTTTTTTTTAAACTACGATACTCACGCATTTTATTTTATTGAAAAGGAGGTATTTGAAATAAAAATGAACAAATTTATATCATAGTACTTACTCAAGACAAAATAAATACTTTATTTAAAGAAAAGGAAGTACTTTTATTAAGATAAAAATATCGTCAATAAAAACTCAAATTTGTATAATAGTAAATACTTACTAAAAAAATATAACTGTAGGAACTGATTCAAATTTAGTTGATTATTATTTCAAATAACGTCATTTTACAAGTAATGTTGTAAATATATCCTAGACAAAAAAGCACATCTTTACTAACGAAAAAACTCAAACATTACTTAATCTAAACTTTTTCTGCATCCCATCTAGCAAGCAAAACAAACTTAAGACTAAACTCACCGTTCAGAACTTCAGACATCCATTAATTCAGAAAACTATTACAGTTAGCAACTAAAATGCACAAATTCACAACACTTCACAAATTGCACAAACTCCGTCCAAGTTCCTCGTACAGTCCGGACTCCGAACTTCGGTAAAGTTCGTGGGAGCGCGGCGCGGACGAACGTTCGTCTGCCTCGAGCTTCGGCGCGGGAATGAAGCTTGCGAGCTTTCGGCGTTTGTCACCGCCCAGAACCTCCCTCCTGTTGCAGCTTTCGGTCAACCCCTCACACATGCTTTCAATAAAGTTAATTAGAATCCTTTTTGGTTAGTCATTTTGCGCGGTGTGCGTGCTTTGGTGGTTACGAAAGTAGCCGTTTTGTTACAAGCTTCTTGTTTCACCTGTCCCGTTGTCTGTATGTATGTAATCAAATCTTGCAAGTTAAAAAGACCAACTTCCGGGTTTGATTTATCTTGAGCAGCACTTCAACTTTTATGTTCATTGTTTTAGTTAAAAATGTATTTTCGAAATATTTTTTTTTTTTAAACAATTACTTTTATCATTTTTTTAAACAATTTTTTTTTACTTTTTTTCTGATCTCTATAGTCTTCTTGGCTGTACATATCAGTTTTATAAAATGACTAGTTATCCGCAGCTTTGCCCGCGTTCATCAATTGATATGTATATGTTAATTATGTTCCTCAATACAATGTTTGGACCCCTGTTTTATTTCCTTAGGGGGTGAATTTTGGAAAATCCTTTATTAACGGAGACCTACGTCATAATAACTATTATGTTGTCCAGCCAATTTCAGTGCAATCCATTCATTGGTTTGAGCTGCGTGTTGATAGATCAAAAGTCAGTAACAGTTGCCGTAACAGTAACTGTTAATATTAAATGTGGAAGGGACATAACCATAATAAATCAAAACTTAGGCTATACTAGATTACAATAGTATAATTAAATTAAAATAACAGTCAAAAAACAAAAAAAAAATTGGCAAAAATAGTGTGCAGCCGCCCGGGTAATTTGTATGGGAATGTCGATTTTTTTGATTTTGAATTTTGATTTATTAAATGTTATTTTAATTTCATTATACTAAAGTGATCTAGTACAGCCTGTGGTTCGATTTATTACTGGTATGATCCTCCCACATTGTACCGCTATACACAACGTAGCTATATGTTCGTACCAGTTCATTTATTCAGGTAGAAAATTTTATACGCAGGTGCATTTTCGTTTCTACAGTTTTAAGGGATTACCTGAATTTTCCGGGGTCCAGTGCTGCCCCCATATAAAATAAATCATTTGATAGGAAACGGAGATATCATTTAAAATTTTGTTTTGATCGGTCCCTAGATAACCCTTCAAACTATTTTATGAACTACTGTTTACAGTTTAACGTGAAGAGAATATGAAGCTTTTCTACGCACATACGCCAAAAGTGGCCGTTTTTCGCAATTGTGCGTAGAAAAGCTTTACGTTTACACTTTAAACTGTAAACAGTAGTTCATAAAATAGTTTGAAGCGTTATCTAGGGACTGATCAAGACAAAATTTTAAATGATATCTCCGTTTTCATTCAAATGATTTTTTTAAAATGGGGGCAGCACTTGACTCCGGAAAAATCTGGTAGCCCCTTAAGATCTTTATTAGTTCTCATAAAGAAATATTACATTAACTTACTGAGTAGAGTACCTTAAACAATAATGTACTTACAAAATTTTGATTAGAAACCGGCCAAGTGCGAATTGAACTCGCGTGGAGACGGTTCCCTACAATACCATAGTCAATTTTTCTTATTCATTTGTGATATTTTTACATTAGGTACTCTTACATAATGTGAGTTTTTAATTTAACTATTCCTTTGTGAATTTGACTATTTGACAATTTATTTATTCAGAAGATTAACAGCAACAACAAAAATATATATAACAACTTAAATATCTATAAGCCGATAACAAATCTTCATAAATATAAAACTAAATACACATTTTTAATTTTAAAACTATGGACGTGTTTCATATAAAGAAAAACAAAAGGTATATAAGTACAAGAAACCTATCCAAGTAGAAATAACAAAAGCTTTTATAATTAAATTCTTCGACCGACTAATGACAGATTTCAATTACTTTTAGGAGTTTCTTCCGTATCTTCAAAGTTCACATATCTTCACCAAATTAATATGGAACCAAAAAAAAAAAGTAGTAATTTTTCTAGAGATTTTTCTTAATAGAACTAATTTTTCCGTCCGTGTCCATAAGTGAACGTAATATATTGACCACTTTATGTTTAGTTCGTAGAATTCTTATATTATTTTTCCTGTCTACAAGCAAAGAACAATATTTTTTTTTTAATTTTAGGCCTAGTCGTTTAGGACATCAGGGGGGGGGAATGTTCAATTTTTGTCTTCTTTTATGAATAAAATCAAAACTATTTATTTTACAAAAAAAACAAAAATATATTTAAAATTATCATAACAAGCCCTTTCATTCGATATATGAGACACAGTTTGCAAAATTTATTATTATAAATATTTTTTTATTTTCTAATTTGTCCCGAGAAAGTGTCTTATTTAAAAAAAATATATTTATCAACGTTGCACATCTGTGTTCGGGTCATAGGATTACACCATCATACCAAATTTCACCTGATTTGGTCCAACAGACGGACGGCCAGACAGACGCACGAGTGAACCTATAATGGTTACTTTTTCATTTTTTTTACGGAACCCTAAAAATGATATATGTTGATTTGTTGATGTTTCTTCAATTACTTGTTTGCACCTCGATTGTTCGCTTGAAAAATATTTTCATTATGTAAATACATAGTATCTCGTCTTTATGCCTAACAGGGTGGACAGAGCATTTTTTTATCCTGCGGATCTAACTAGTCAGAGCCCAGGGTCTCAAGAATCAAAGGCCACTTTTAGCGAAAATGTGAAAAAAAGGAATCTAAAAATTGATGGGTTTCTAGCTGCATCGCCCATTAAAATGATTTGCATTTTCTCCCAGTCCCTCGATCAGCTTTTACGATCTTCTGCGCGGGAAGAGAAGCAGCTGGTACATTGTAAGTTTTTTCTTTTCTCCCAGACCAGCACAAACAAAATAAATAAATATATAGGGACAAAATAACACTAATTGAGCTAGCCCCAAAGTAAGTTCTAGATTTGTGTTATGGGATACTAACTCAACGATACTATATTGTATAACAAATACATATATAGATAAACATCCAAGACCCAAAACAAATTGAAAAAGGCCATTTTCCAACTTGCCCTGACCGGGGATCGAACCCGGGACCTCTGGGTGGCGGACTAGCATGGTGACCACTACGCCACGGAGGTCGTCGCAAAGGAGCATAGAAGTTAGTCGGGTCTTTCTTTCTTTAATAATTACTTGTTTGCACGTCGATCGTTCGCTTGAAAATCCAAAATATGTCAACTTTTAAGATTTTCAAAAGAAACAACTAAGCTTTGGGTAAATTAAGAAGATGAAAGGAGAAAAAGTTTGTTCGAGACGTGTTAATGCACGAAGCGGCGAGGGTGTAAATTTTAATGAGATCCCAGTCCATTGACACGACTACATCGCAACCGTTGTTACAATACAACTGCCGAGTTTGTAATTGAGTGACGTCACCATCCAAAACTTAGCAATTTGTCAGTAAACCCGTGTAATATAATTACTAGTTATATATCCTGTAAATTTCTACACGGTACACCCACTGAAGGAATGATCTTCTTATTAAGCTTGTGTGTAAATGGCTATCGCTGGTGATTTTCAAGCTGCTAAAAGGCAACTCTAAAATGTTGGAAATATGTTTTGAGAAAATGAGGAAAGTGAACGAAGTTGTGTCCAGTGAAAAAAAGATATATGTCAAAAATCTACGTACACCATAAACAAGACAACACCGCTGCACTACAGCCAGTCTGTCTGCGACCACGAATGATGTTACTCCTATTCGAAACGTTAGACCACAGAATAAGTACTAGTACTCAAGTACAAAAGTCTTACTCAGAAAGAAATATCTACTTAAGACGAAATGGTAGCTAAAGTGGAGCCCTCATTTGAAATAAATAGTTTAAAACTAAATATGGTGATAATTAAAAATTTGATTTGTATCTATGTCTAGAAATACTTTTAAACTATTTTATGAATAACTTTTGAAAGTAATATTGGTAGTCCGTCTAGTTTTAAAACTGTTTTTCGCCAAAAGTGGCCACTTTCGGCGAAAAACAGTTTTAAAACTAGACGGACTATTAGTAATAATTTCAAAGGTTATTCATAAAATAGTTTAAAGGTCTTTCTAAACATTGATTCAAATCAAATTTTTAATTATCACCATATTTAGTTTTAAACAATTTATTTCAAATGAGGGCGCCACTTTAGCTACCACTTCGTCTTAATGTGGTTAGCGGGTTTAATTCAGCTCGCGTCAGAATTCCTCACCTCTTCGTTCGTTCGAATCGTTTGTCCTGAGTAATAAGAATGAAATTGGCTTGCGATGGATTTATAGGTATCTTAATAAAATGGTGCAGAGTTCTGATGCGAGCTAAATTAAACCATATCGTCAACCACATTGAGTAGATATTTCTTTGCTGAGTGAGACTTTTATAAGAGAAAATTACTTATTCTATGGCCTTAATCCCGCCTATTCCTCATGGAGGCAGGCAGAGCTAAGATCTCCTTTTGCTACCTCTTTTGTTTCGTCAATAATCAGTACTCTTTATAACCGACTTCAAAAAAGAAGGTTATATGCTTTTTTCGGTTGTTCTCCGATTACTCGAAGACGCCTGGACCTGGACCTTATTGTTTGAGGTGATCATATAGAAACTTTATCAAAATCGGTTGTGTAGTTGGATTGGTTTTTAGTTTGAAAAATTATTGTGCGTGCTCTGTAAAATAAATATATAAAATAAATAAAATATATAGGGACAAATCAAACTGCGATTGAGCTAGCCCCAAAGTAAGTTCGAGACTTGTGTTATGAGGTACTAACTCAACGATACTATATTTTATAACAAATACTTAAATAGATAAACATCCAAGACCTAGGACAATTTGAAAAAGGCCATTTTCCAACTTGCCCTGACCGGGGATCGAACCCGGGACCTCTGAGTGGCGAATTAGCATGGGCGTCATAGTTTGATGTTTTCATTATAGGTTACCGTCTTTCTCACAATCCTCTTCATCCACGGGTTGTTCGAAAGAGATCGCTAAGTGATAAGACCACCCATTGTACACATTTAAAGTAAAATTATTTCTTTTCTTTGAGCTATATTTTCTTTTGATGTACAATAAAGAGTTATCTTTCTATCTAAAGAAAACAGCGATATTCTCGACCGGATATTTTATAGACAACGCGTGTAATTTTTCACGGATCTTTTAACGCAAATAGATTAGTACAATACAATATAATACCCTTTATTGCACAAAATATATAAATACAAAACATAATTATCTTAAAATCTAGGAAATGCGCAAAAGGCGGCCTTATCGCTAAGCAATTTCTTCCAGGCAACCTCGTTATATAGAAAATAGTAATGGGAAAGTAGGTAGTGCGGGGCGGTCAATATGAACATACTTATATACAATAATAACAATAAACATATGTATGTTTATACATCTTACATAAATACATACAACTTACACTGAAAAAAATATACATTAACAGTACGAGATAAAGAGAAATAATGGAAACAAAGGAAGGATATTTATTTACCTTTCAAAAGGATAGAAAATAAGATTTAACTTTGGATTTGAAGCCGGCCAGCATTTTCGGATAGTAAGTGGTAGTGAGTTCCATATGCGTACGGCTCGAACAGAGAAAGAACGCGAGAAAAAGTCATAACTTCCAAACTTAAAAAACTGGCCGGTAATTTTCTACCTTTTTTTAACAAATCTTGTTAATTTATGCATCATTAAAGAATAAATTAAGTGATGCAAAACAATGGACCCCCTCCCTCTGTTTTGGTCACTAATGACAGCTCTATTTTGTGCCTGGCCTGTCTGCTACAATAAAGAAAGTGTAGAAGGGTTACACAACAATGCTGTAATATATTTTTTATGTTATGGAGATATGGAGCAGACCTGGTGACCCGTAATTACAAGTTCTTCGGAAACACACATTTATTATTGATAATTTTTTTTTTCGTGTATATTCGTTGTATATTATTGTATTAATTTTTTTTTTATGGAAGATATATATCCCCTTATTATTATTGAATATTATTAAATATTAAATACTTCGGTGTAAAATAGCACCACTTCATCATTTTTTGTGAATGTCGTAAGAGGCGATTAAAATCGTGCTTCTGCTGCATTCCTATAGAGAGTTGACATCGGGCTGGCGGTCAGTAGTAAACATATAGCCTAATCGTTTAAATGCTGTTTGATTTGGTGACCAGAAATGGCACAAATTTATCAACCTCTTCCTTGCTTCAACAGGTATATTAAGCTGTTTGTTCCAACTATGTCAGAAGGCAAGAAAAAATCAGAAATCAGTGATAGCCACTTGGCTATCACCGTCAGATATTTCAGATTTTTTGTATAAGTACACACACGAAAAACAAAACAAACTTTTTTTTTAGTTTATTTAATACATCTTAGAAAGACTTAAAGCTATAAATACAGATTATGTAGAAAAAAATAAAAAATAAAAGTCTCACAAGTAGAAGTAAAACAGATAAAAGAAATCGAAAATTATTATGAAGCAAGAAAACAGTACCCAGTAAAATACAATAAAAGAAATGTGGCGTCGTGGGACACCAGGTAGGAACGAAGTTCCTTCGGCTAATGTAGAATCGACACAATTTGCAAAAGAATTGTGTATACGACTGTCGCGCCTGCGCACGTCTCATTTAACGGTTTTATTTAACGAGGTCATCCTTACGGTTTTACTATCACATTTTTTTCAGTTCTGTCGCGCAGCAAAATCCCTATCTCCTCCAAGCCTGCCGTAAGGAACTTCGTTCCAATAATTAAGCAAGTAGCATAAGTGTATAGAAGAAAGAAATAAGATTCTAAGTAAACTTATAAAAATATATAAAGGGAATGAAAAATCTAAAAAACATAACTAGAATCTACACCGCGATGATAGTTACGTAAAACTTAATACAAGTATATTGGATACAATTATATACAATATGGAAGGGACATATCCGTAATAAATCGAACCATAGACTATACTAGATGACTGTTGTGTAGTGACATTAAAATAACAGCCAAAAAACCAAACAAAAATTTGACAGTCCCATACAAATTGCCCGGGCGGCTGCACACTTTTGTATGGAATGCCAAATATTTTTGTTTATTTTTGACTGTTATTTTGATTTCATTATACTGTACTGGTCTTGTATAGCCTGTGGTTTGTATGTTGTATACATTATGGCGACCTCTACGGGCACTACGAGGAACTACAATCAAGAGACAACCGACAATATATAGTTCACAAGAAACATATGAGATGGCGCCAGCAAGTATCCTACATCTCGATCTCAGAGTTCGCCCGATTCGCTGCATATATACAACTTCCAACGATACACCGTCGGATAGTAGTATAAAAATATAGGAAGCCGGGCCTCTGGCCCGCTCCTCAAACCTTGTCCGGGTGAAATAGGAAATGCCGTCCGAGGCAACCTATGTCTGTCATCTCAAAAAAAAAAAAAAAAAACACCGTCGGAGCCGCGGTTCCCCAGGCGGAACACCATGCCTGGCGGTAAAATCTTCCCTTTGTGGCGGTCGAGCATATAATCTCACCTCGCTCCCGGAACAACATAATATTTAATACAAGTATAAACATGCTTTGAAAGGACTGTTAAGCCCTTGGTTCTAACTGTCATCATTATATTCTGGCAGTCGTCAACCTACGTCGGATGCCTTCCAGCTTGAAGAATCTGACACCAATGTTGGCAACTACCACACTAAAAACAACATCGAGTGCCATGTTTGTACCTCACTATTTTGTCCTATCGTCAGATTTGTAGGGGGGATGGAGGTGGCTAATTATTTTGCACGAAAACATTGCTGTTTAATTCAAGTTGGACAAAGGATGTTTTGTAGCGAATCATTTTCACTATTATTGATCAGAACTGTACTTTTAGTACGAATATTTGCGACAGAGTATTTGTATTGCCTTTTTCTGATTTTATGGAGAAGGTGGTAATGTGACCCCCTACTTTGTTTTTGAGGCCTCATGCAAAAAATACTCCACTTACAAATAAAGCAAGTACGTTATAGTATTCCTCACTTGACTGTAGAATAAATACAATAACACACACAGAATAATCAAAAAAAATTTATTCTCAAAAATTAAAATTTTACAAAAAAAACGTTAAGTGAGGGTAATATGGCACCCTGGGGGCCAAATTAAAAGTATTAGACTTTAATTAAATTTAACGGCAAAAATCACAAATAAAATATTGTCCAGACTGTATGAGCCCATAAATTGCAAGATTGGCCCTGAATCCACTCCTCACGATGTATGTCGCTAAAATAACTCGCTTTACAAAATATGCAGCTCCACAAAATATGAAAAAATAAAATAACTGACCAATATATGAAAACTTATATAAACTAATATAAAGTCACACGTGAAAAAATAAAAATAAAATAAATGGCTTAACAAAATATGAAAAATGTGAGGCGGCCAAATTACAAGTATTAATGAATTTATAACAAAACCAAAGTACATAAAATTATCAAATGTTTTTGTGTAATTACCCTCAAAATCAGGTAAGAAAACGTCTCTCAAACACAATGTCCAAATCACACTATGTAAAACTTAGTTTTTCCAGAAAAAATGAATAAAATGCCGAGCGGTTTAAATGTTTTCCGTTGCGTGTTTCGACTGATTTCAAATAACAGAAGAACGTTACGCCATTCCACAGATTTGTTAATTGACCGAGCGAGCGAAGCGAGAGAGGTCTCCGTTTCAACTTGGCCAAAAATGCTTTGGTATGTCTGTGTGTTCTCCTCTAGAGGTCGCATTTCTCAACCGATTCCCGTGATATTTTGGAAGCAGGTTCGATAAACATATGAAAATCGACAGTTGAGACATTTTTTTGAAATTTTTGAAAATGACGGAGTTGAGACAGTGGGCCTAAGCGCCTTTGAATTTTATGGCTCTTACGACCATTTTGTTTGTAGTGACAACGAAATAACAAAGGAATTTTTATTTCTGTTATGACATACTTACACATGTATATTTTCACCAGCATTGTCAAAAGATGAATAGTCTGGTTTATTTATAAAGAGATCTGATCGACTTATGCGTCTAGAGTTCGAATCTTACCGGAAGGTGTTCTCTTTTTAGTTCGATGTATTTATTTTTATTTTGCGACCAGTATTTGAAGTTTATTTTAAAAGTTTTTTAAAAGTACGAGTATATTTATTTGTTTTCTTAGGAATGATGTAATTACAAAAACATTCGTTTAGTCTACTTTACCAAAATCACCAGTTTACCAAAATTTTATAAGGCTTAATTTTCATAACTAAATCTGCAATCTCTACGAGCTCGCGAGGTCTACAGCTGACAGAGCCACTAGTTACTATTCGGCAGCTGTCATAAGAGCTCCGCATTGCACGTAAATTATACTAGATAGCGCGTTCCTAAATTATAAAAATATAAGGGGGCCAAATATACCGGCAGGGGCCACATTACCACCTTCTCCTCTATATATATTAGAACTGTACACTTAGTACGAATATTTGCGACAGAGTATTTGTATTGCATTATTCTGTTTTTTTTTTTTTTGCTAATTTTACTGGTTATTGTTTTTAAACAGATAGAATGATATCCCTCGGTGAATATGTAGGGCAAAGAAAAACTTAATACATCTAAGTTTATATTGCGCTGTATTAACATTCAACTTTTTTAAAAGTATTTAAGTAAGTAAATAAAAATAAATAAAATAAAAATAAAGCAATAATTTAAATATAAAATTTATGCGAAAATACAGTTCCTTTTACGTACAATCAAGGACCAAGATACCTGACCAGGCCCTCTACTTATATCTTGAATTTTCTCTTAAACTAAAAATGATATTAACATGAAAAATTATATTCAGACAGATTTTAATTATGTCTTTCTGAATAAAATTTTTCATGTTCATATTATTTTTAGTTTAAGAGAAAATTGAAGATATACGTAGAGGACCTGGTCAGGTATTTTGGTACTTGACTGTACGATAGAAGTGCTGTTCATTGATACAAAACTTAGACGAAGGCGATACGATACTAAATAATTTGATACAATAATTTTCCAAAACTAAAAAAAACAATGTCGCCCCTAAACTACACAAACGATTTTAATAAGATTCCAAAGGGACCACCTGACAAGTATCCCTTTTCAAACAAAAAAGAATTTTCCGATACGGTCTAGGCGTCCTCGAATAGTCTGTGAACATACAAAAATAATTGGCCAAGTGCGTGTCGGGCCACGCGCAGTGTAGGGTTCCGTAGTAACGAATGCATATGCTACTAAAATTGTTTAAAAACTAATTTTCTATTGAATTTATACGAAATTTTCCTTTTCCGAGTACATTTTATAAGATGACTAGCTTTTGCCCGTGGCTTCGCTCGCGTAGGGGTGTAATTTATCAAAATCCTTCCTTAAGGGATGCCTAAGTCATAGTAGCTTTATGCATGCAAAGTCTCAGCCCGATCGGTTCAAAATTGGCAAAGTTTCATACAAACTTTCATCCCCTATTTTATCCCCTTGGGGGTAGAATTGATCAAAATCCTTTCACGGATGCCTACGTCATAACATCTACCTGCATGCCAAATTTCAACCCGATCCGTCCAGTGGTTTGGGCTGGGCGTTGATAGATCACTATGTCAGTCAGTCAGTCACCTTTGAGTTATATATATTTAGATAGCCTATAAATTTTTAGTTTGTAAACTACTTAGCTCTGATAGTTTTCCTTTAAAGTTCGTTATATATACTATAGCTGTGATTTTTTTCACGTGTCCATACCTCTATATAACCGGGATATACAAATATTTCAATAATGGATCCCTAAATTGAAAAACGTTGTTAACAAACTCATAATATTTTTGAAAGACCCATTCAACGGTACCTCACAGGCTTGCTTAGTAGAGAGACAAAAATTGGCTTTTCACTTAACTTGTATAGGAGTTACCGTTGAATTTTTTTTTTTCAATATTTTGTTTTCCCTTTTTTTTCCGCATATTTAATATACATATCCATGCCAAATCACAGCTTTCTAGTACTTACAGACAGACATGGCGAAACTATAAGGGTTCCTTGTTTACTACAGAACACTAAAAAAGATCGCGACGAATTGATAACCTCCTCCTTTGAAAGTCGGTTAAATATTTGTTGATTTTACTTTTGAATTGTTTTTTATCAAACGAAGAACTCTCAGTAATGAAAAAGGCGTAATTCTCACAAAATATAAAATAATAATACATGTGCCTACCAAATTTTTGTTTTGTGAGAGGCTATTTATATATATATATATATATTATTTTGCTTAGAAACTTTTCTACGCAAAAAATTAAGTAACTAAACTAAATTAGTTTATTCATAAAATGATGTTACAATAATCAGTGAACGGACATTTTGTTATCCAACCATTACTTAAAATGACACAAATCAAATTAATTAGTATTACGGGACTAACAGCGTATTTTATCATTTTTAGCCAGAAATTTCGACGACCCTTCTTGCTAAAAATAATATTAATCACGCTAAGTCCTGTAATACTAATAACATTTATTGTGACCGCGAATCTTTGAAATCATAAATCAAATAAGAGTTTTGATCAAAATTACATTTTTTACAGGCTTTTATTGTAAGGCCAAAGTACTTATTAAGAGAAATGAATGTTGTTTTATTACTGAGTTTCATCGTCTCCGTGATCAGACCCTAGGCATCGTCTGCCATAAAGTGCTCGTCAAGACAAATCTAACGAGTCCTATTCAATGAGGTTATTTGTTTTATAACTGAGTTCCGTCGAATATCTCCCGGCTCCATCATCAGAACAGCTCATTGACTCCATAATATTGTATTGTCATCCGACTTACATAAGTATGCAAAATTTCAGCTCAATCGGATGAAGAAAACTGGTTGAAATTTGAGATTCAAGATTTGAGCTAAACAGATATACATACAAAGAAGATACATTGCAAGTTGAAGCTAAGCTTGTAATTAAAAGTGGTTAAGTGGTTAAGTTACGGAGTGATAATGTGGGGGGATAGCACGGATGTCCATGACTTGTTGGTGCTCCAGAAAAAATGTGTCCGAATACTCACCAATCTAAAGCGTCGTGACAGTTGTAGGGAGCACTTCACGAATCTCAGAATACTTACTTTGCCAAGTATTTACATATTAGAGTTGTGTAAATTTGTGAGAAAAAATTCTATTCTTTATAAAAAGTTCATCGACGTTCCGCGTCGATTTGAATCGCGCTCACCAAACGACATAATAAAAATATCATCTAAGTTATAACTACATAAATCTGGACCTTACCCTATGTCTGTTAAATTATATAATCACTTGCCCAAGAACATAAAAGACGAAGAGAATTACAAAACATTTTTAAAATTATTAAAATCTCATCTGCTAAAAAATCATTTATTCAGTCGCCGAATACCTGCAGGATACGATAAAATAAAATAGAAAATGTCTACCTCCCTCTCGTCCCATTGCAATGCCTGACAAGGTGCATGTGATGTTTTTTTGATGTGAAACATCTATAGGCGCACGTGAGACCGATTTCTGGCGTGGCGACGCGTCGCCACGCGCAGTCGACTGTGCGTTTCTCTCTCACTCGATCCGGCGTTAAGCCATCTCTTTCGCTCCACTGAGCTCGGATACCTATAATGTATACTCTGTTTATTACAGTACTCATTGACATTTTTAGTTCCTACCACAATCTGTTCTTTTCTGCATACTACTTTTACGAAATAACGTCGATGTTTCACATCTACCAGGCGTCCCGTGACGGCTCCATTTTTATTTTTTTTTATAGAATAGATCATGTGCAATGCAATGTAATTATTAAATAAAAAATAAAACATGTTTAACCTTTCAAATATGTTCGATTTTTAAACATTTATTTAGAGTCCCCTTACCCTGAACAGAATCAGACTTTCCCATAAAAACGTAGTCTAGCTTTTAGTTTGAAACGACATGTCGGATATGGACTTAATTATGTAAAGTAAAAGAAATTGCAATAATCTAGGGTTATAATTGGTATTGGTTATAGTTCCGACACTAAAATTATGAACTTAAAAGAGAATATAGTGTATTATATCATATTTTACCATCAGTATGGAAAACTTCTACACCCTTATATTTTCTCTTCAGTTCATAATTTTACCGTCGGAAACCAATTACAACCATAGATAATTGCAATTTCTTTAAAATTACAAACTTTTACCGAAATCTGTCATGTCGTTTCAAATTAAAACGTAGACTACGTTTGTATAGAAAAGTCTAAGGTAAGGGAATTCTTAAATCAATTAACTTTCATTGAAGTGTAGTTATTTATTTATTTTGTAACTGTTACTGAACTTGTAATTTCTTTGTTTTATTTTCTAACCTCTTAATACTCACTCGGTACACTAACATTTTATTTAAATTATTACATAGAAACATATTTGTGTCTCGTGTAAGTAAACTATGTTCTTTATGAGAAATAAAAGGTCATTTATTTATTTATTTAACCTTTATTGTACAAAATACAATTAGTAAAGCACAATAGGCGGACTTAATGCTAAAAGCATTATCTAACAGCCAACCTATTGGAAGACAAATTTAAGTGGGTATAAAATAATACGATATATTAAAGGGGAAGTGATAATAAAATTCAGATAAATATGTATTAAAAATTACTACATAACATAAACTACTGTAGACTTGTACACTACTTTCTAAATTAAAAACATATATTTGGTACATAAAAACAAATATATATGATGCATAATATACTACTAAAATAATTGACAGATGACCGTTGTCATTGTTTTTATTTTTTGTGCAGGCGAAGGAAAAATGTAAACTTTGATTGCTGCATGTCGTCACTTCCGGTGCAAAGTTTAAAATTATATAAAAAATAATATAAAAATAATTATATAAACAACAATAAACAGTAAACAACTACTAGAATAATACATAAATATTATTAAGACTATAAGTATAGCTATTTCAGACTTAAAATTCCCTTTACCCTATTTTTTTTTTCTTACAAACGTAGTCTACGTTCTATTTCGAAACGACATATCAGATTTTGGTGACAAATTGTAATTTTAAAGAAATTGTAATTATCTTAGGTTATAATTGGTTTCCGGTGTTAAAATTATGGACTGGAAAGAAAATATAAGGGTGTAGAAGTTTTCCATACTGATGGTCAAATATGATATGATACACTATATTTTCTTTTACGTTCATATTTTAACTGTGAAAACTAGTTATATGCCTAAATATGTGCAATTTCTTTGAACTGACATAATTTCACCCACATCTGAAATGTCGTCTCAAAATAAAACGTTAGACTACGTTTGTTTGGGAAAGTCTAATTCGCTTGTCAAGTCATTTGAAAAAAGATCTAATTCGCAAACCTTTTCGAGGAATAGCCTCTAGGAGAAGCTTTCTCTAATCAGATTTTAAAATAAGGTCTTAGTTATTTAGTTATTTGCAAAAGTCCAAATGACCTTCATTTTCAAGCAAGGTCAACTAATTTGAGGAAGTGAAGTCACGATAAAGATTGGCAGTTTCCGCTTTCAGTACTGTACTGTCTAACGAAGTACATATAATTTCATGGTACTGTCACTGTCACTGTCATCTCCCTCTAACAATATATATCCCAAAACTGCAGCCAACATAACAAAAATAATTTAAACAGGTGACATTGACAGATGACCGTTGTCATTGTTTTTATTTATTTTTTGTGCAGGCGTAGGAAAAATGTAAACTTTGATTGCTGCGTGTCGTCACTTACGGTGCAAAGTTTAAAATTATATAAAAAAGTCCTGATAACACTTAGAATTTTTTTATTCAAATTACCTTCTTAAAATGGTCTATATTTTCTGTTAAAACCATTTACAAAATTATCGTCAACTAAATTTATATTATTTAGTTGACAAGCCAATTCTGTCTAGGGTAAAAACTCTTAGTTGGACTCAGCAAGCAAATGCTTAAACAGCGAAGTATTCAAATTTACACGACTAGTGTCTGTCTTTACATTGTCAGGATTTAAACCAAAACTCAAAAAATAAATGAGTAAATATAAACATTACATGTAATCGTCATATCAAATGTAATCAATTGACGTGTAAAAGTGTCAGGAAATCTCTAATTACTGAATAAACATTGGATTCTTAACGTTTACTTGACATAACATTGTGTTGAAAGTAAAAATATTTTAAGTCCGAGCTTTTAAAAGCATAACCAACAACAATTTTCTGGTCAAAGCTTCAGATAATGCGTGTCGGAGGGCGATGGGCACGGACGACGTCGCGCCACGCCGCAAGATTACAAATAAAAGTTTTGGCTATTAGGTTGACCTTCTTACCTTATTTTTGACCTTTTAAGGTTTCCATACCTAAAGGGTTAAAACGGGATCCTATTACTTAGACCCCGCTGTCAATCTGTATGTCTGTCTGTCTGTCACCAGGCTGTATCTCATGAACTGTGATAGCTAGACAGTCAAAATTTTCACAGATTTTTTTCTACTTTTGCCGCTATAACAAGAAATACTAAAAACAGAATAAAATAAATATTGAGGAGGAATGGTATTTGTACGAGTAAGTACACGTACAATTTTGCTGCGTCGGCGTCGGTCGTCGCCCTACTTTATAGTATTGGTTATTAATTATAAAAGCCAGTCGATTTATGACAAGCATCTAAACAACTTAAACTTGTAACTTAACTAATAAACTTTTAACTACAAGGATTGTGTGGTTTTATGGTCATCTCAACTAACGACCTCCGATCATACAGTATTTATTGAAAGGAAATCCAGATATCATTTAAAATTTTGTCTTCATCATTCACTAGATAACTGTTCAACGTTCAATTTTATGAACTCCTGTTTATAGTTTAAAGTGAGAACGTGAAGCTTTTCTTCGCATATTTGCCAAAAGTGACTGTTTTTTCGCAAATGTGAATCAAGAATCGTTTATTTGCATTATACAATCGATTTCTGAGATGTTAGTAAATGTTAGTGTGTACATTGTATAAACCTGCAGACGGGTATGAAAAAATTTTTATCGTTTAAGATTAATTTAAACTCGTAGTAATTAGCTTAGAAATACAAGTTAGGTATATAAGTTACAATAATATCAAAGCTTAATATTTAGTTTTGATTTGCAATAGGTTACAAATTCACTAATGGAGTAAAAACATTGTTCCATCAGCCATTTCGTTAGTGTCGTCCTAAAAGCTGTGCATTTTAGTGTTTTAATATTTTCAGGTAACATATTAAATAGATATATACACAAATTGAAAACATTCTTTTTGTATATGTCTTTGTGACATACAGGTTGATACAATCTGTTCATGATAATAGCTCGTTTGTCTTGTAATTATTTCACTTCTTTTTTGCCAAAATTGTAGGTGTGTTACTACGAATATACAGATATCTTTAATGTATTGACATGGCAAAGGTAAAATGTCAAATTTTTTGTCATCGATCCAAGTATTACAAATGGCACCTAAAATACTCCCTTGTGGGATACCTGTTTTGCATATCTTAAATTCAGATCTGTATGACGTTTTACGAAGAAAAGCTTCACGTTCTCACTTTAAACTGTAAACAGTAGTTCATACCGTACCGTACCGTAGTTGAGGATTTAATAGTTAACAGTACAGGCGTCGACTTAGCACGTATAAAAGCAGCAATAGCTCCTGAGTCGGGTGCTTGGTTCGGTCATCTCAGCTCGGAACTCTATTGGATGATGACACGTTACGAATAGCTGTAGCACTAAGAATAGGATGCAATATTTGCGAGCAGCATCAATGTGTCTGTGGGGCACTTGTGGATGTGAAGGGTCATCATGGTCTAAGTTGCTTAAGGTGTGCGGGAAGGTACTCTAGGCACCATGCACTAAACGATATTATTCGAAGAGCGATGGTTAGTGCAAATATTCCTTCAATATTGGAGCCTCCAGGATTAAGTCGTTCTGATGGCAAGCGTCCTGACGGGTTAACTTTAGTGCCTTGGAGTAGAGGTAGGTTGTTACTTTGGGATGTAACGTGTGTTTGTACGTTTGCTCCTTCACATCTCAAGGACACCGTCAGAACGGCCGGATCTGCTGCTGAGAATGCGGCCAATCAAAAGCACGCTAAATACTCCTGTCTGAAACCAACTTATATTTTTGTACCCGTAGCCTTTGAAACCACAGGTACTTGGGGTAAATAGGCAAGGGCTTTTATGACGACCTCAGTGTTCACCATACTAGTCCGCCACCTAGAGGTTCCGGGTTCGATCCCCCGTCAGGGCAAGTTGGAAAATGGCCTTCTTCAAATTGTCCTGGGGCTTGGGTGTTATATATATATATATATATACATATATACATACATACATATATATATATATATATATTTATATATATATATTTGTTAAAAAGCATAGTATCGAGTTAGTTATCCATAACACAAGTCTCGAACTTACTTTGAGGCTACTCAATCAGTGTTATGCCCCTATACAGTGTGTTCGCATACATACATACCTATCGCATAAAAATGTATGGAGCAGCGTTTTTTTTCGCGATTTCGTACTTTTTCCCTCAGTAAAAGTTGTTTGTATTGATGACGACAGTATGTCCTTAAATTGTCGGTAGTTCATGTCCGAACACACTGTATATTTATTTATTGAAGTATATCCTTTATTCACTGGAATCTAGCGGTAAGTAATATACCAGTTAACAACCCGTAAGTGTGCAAACAAGTTTCGTTAATGTGAATTCATATCCTCCGCGGCGTCCCTTCAAACTACATCATAATTGTATTAATACGCCTCTTTGGCAGAGTCCGGAACTTAAATTAAACTATTCCTTTATATAAATTAGAAGTAGCGACTAATTCATAGCCCTGAGTGGGACGGACAAGTTCGGGAAGTTATACCAAAGCAGAGCAGAAAGGAATGTAGAGAATGCTATCTTTTTGTAACGTTGTACAAATTCTTAAGTAATTTTAAATAATCAAAATATCTGTATTTTACAATTTTAAACATATTGACTAAACCTTAATGAAAATAACACATATATAGATAAACATCCAAGACCCAGGTCAATCTGAAAAAGATCATTTTCCATCTCGACCTGACCGGGGATCGAACCCGGGACCTCTAGTGACAGCCTGGCATGATGACCACAGAGATCTGTGGTCATCATGCCAGGCAGGCATGAGATGGGAACGTACTTACGTGTGTCTCGCGACAAGGAAATTGACTTTATATTAAATATTACCAATCGTGGCCGATTGACCGGTAGCCGCTCACCGATGCATCGAGACAAAGGAACTCAACTGCCTACATAAAAACGCTGCATGTCGCAGTCACTATTGCGAATTCAGCTGTTCTTGAGTTGGATAACTTCTGTCGAAAGTAGTGTTGAATGTTAATTTGTTTCCCTGTCTATATATGTTTATTCATATTTTAATTATAAATGAATTTAGTTTAGGTAATGTAAAATAATCTTCTATATTTATAAAAGAAGAGACTGCACACAATGCACACATTATGACTGATGACCATTGTGGACAATATAAACTACTGTATAGGGTTACAAGCAAAGGCAAATAATGACGTCATAGTGATTTTATTCATATATTCCAAAAAAACTGAAAAACTTCGTCATTCAACAATTAAGAACAGTTGTTTTCCAAGTGTGGCGTAGCGCATTGACTGTCATCATGGATAATAAAGTTAGGTCTTAAAAAATCATGGACTCAAAAAAATATAATTTAGACAATATTTATTTATCTTTGGATATTTGTGTCACTTGATAATAGTCAATTTTTCTAACGATTTATAAAAGTAGTTGTTGATTCAGATCATTTACTTACAGCTAAGTTTAGTGCTGCTTTTTCAGAGCAAGCCAATCTAAAACTGTATTTACATCTCTTCTGTACTTCGGCGTAACGAAATGACAAGATAATCTGACACGAGGCTGGGTGCTTTTGATTGTTTATGTCCAGGGAAACACCTCATATGCTGGCTTTTTTTTAACTTTCTACAAACACCTTCTCGGTTGCTCCGTAAGCTATGCTTCTTCTTTCGCCGTTTATAGTACACTTTTCTATTGGTACACTTTATGTTATGTGTGCTTTGTAGAAGATGGTACTACTCACAAAAAAGATTTTATTATAATTTATTTCATACTGTTTCGGCGCCCGGGGCGCGCTTTCCATCTTCATTTTTTCCAAAGATGATCATGGAATCGTCAATAGTCACCCAAAGATATCAACAAAAGAATAAAACTGGAACAAAAAAATGAAGAAAAGGTGGAACTGAGGCTACCTCTACAAGGCACTACAACTGCAAACAATGAAGTATAACGACAACATGGTTCACAACAACGAGATGGCGCCAGCAGTATCCTACATCTCGATCTCAAAGTTCTGGTTGTAACATGGTTGCATACAGCCTCCGACGATACACCATTTCTAGGCGCAACACCATGCCTGACGGGAAGATCTTCCCTTTGTAGCATTCGAATATACAATGTCGCTGAACAATTTTGTTGCGGTTTACTAAATTGTCGCCGCCATAGGTCAACCCTCCGGAAGAATGAAGTTTTAGCTCGAAATGCTTGTTTTAAGTGCTTTGACGAATTTTACCGGAACTTGGAGTATATGTATTTAGCCAAGTTTGTTCAGCTTGGACTCCATAATACATCTCCTCTGTACTTGGGCGTAACGAAATGACAAGATAATTCGAAACGAGGCCGGGTGCGTTTGATTGTCTCCGTCCAGGGAAACACCTCGTTTGCTGACCTTCTTTTACTGCCACAGAAGTTCTCTTAGGTTGATTACTGTAAACATGTGTGTCCGTTTACTACATTTCCATCTGAGAAAACTTTGTGTAAGAGTCAATATTTTTGACTGAGCAAAAAACAACTGCTGCGTAAAACATAAATAAATAAATATATAGGGACAAATTACACTGTCTGAGCTGGCCCCAAAGTAAGTTCGAGACTTGTGTTATGGGATACTACCTCAACGATACTATATTTTATGACAAATATATAGCTAAACATCGAAGACCCAGTACAATTTGAAAAAGACCATTTTCCAACTTGCCCTGACCGGGGATCGAACCCGGGACCTCTGAGTGGCGGACTAGCATGGTGACCACTACACCACGGCGGTCGTCAAAACATAGCATTGTTCATCATCATCATTATCATTATCATCATTATTTCAGCCGCATAACGTCCACTGCAGTACATAGGCCCAAGAATTTCGAAAATGACCGATCTAGAGCGCCCTGCATCCAGCGCTTTCCAGCGACCTTAGTTAGGTCGTCAGACCACCTTGTGGGTGGATGTCCACGATAGTATCGATAGGCTATCGAATTTTATACTATTGCTTGCAACACTACTTCGTTTGTTCCAGTCGCCGTTGAGACGGCTGGCCTTTGGTGATCAACACTACATATCAAGAACATCCACCTCGAACCACTACTGAAGAGAAGAGAGATGTCATAACTTTATATATATAGAAAAAAAAATTATATCAGTCGCTTAATTTAACCAACAATGAAATCAAATTATATTAATTGCACTGACCAATAAAGATAAATGGAGCGAAATCGATCTGTGAAATGTATGCGCCCATTTCCGAGTGGATCCCTCCATCCGGCCGTTTTTATGATAATAGGGTTCCGTATCCAAATAGGGTGTCAGCTAGTGCAAGCATTATTTATTTATTTCAACTTTATTGCACGTAAAAAGTGTACTTACAAATGGCGTTCTCTGCCGGTCGCACAAGAGACCAAGTAGAAAAATAAATTCGGATGTTACGAAAGAAAACTTTAACAAAATTAAAAATTTGAAATACCTACATGTTTTAAATAAGTCTATCTAAAATATGTATCCGAATAGAATAGAATAGAATATATTAGAATAGAATATATGTTATTTGCATTTGAAAAGGGTAAATACATACAAAGATCTTAATAATAATCACAAAGTTACACCTAATCAGCCATTAACAATAGCATGCAAATCTTTACAAAAAGTTTTTGAAATAGCTAACAGTCTATGTCACAAATAAGATGAAATAGGATCAAGTCACGGTTCATCATTATAACGTTAAAATTATATTATTATTTACAATGAACGATTGAATTTAGACTACTAGTTTAATCGTATGTCTTGAAATTGAGAAACTCTTGTACTGTGTAGAAGCCTCGCTCACTAAGCCAATCAAATAGTTTTGTTTTAAGAGTTAAATGTCGCATTTTTGATGGAGTCTGGTATCTTATTGTAAATTAGTCTACACATATTATAACAATTCCTTCGTAGTCTTTCACTTCTAGATATAATATCCAGAGCTAGCCTGCTTCCTTTTCTAGTATTTCTAGGAAACACTTCTCTAGCCTCTTTAAATAACTTATAATTATGTTTAACAAATTATGACCTGATATGAACAGAAGACTATCTTTATTATATTCTTAGGTGCATCTGTCCTGTCGTGTCATGGTCATGAACTCATGACAGCTTATTGGCCTCTTACAAATTTTGTACGAATAAAAAAATTATAGGAACCCTTCGTACAAAAAGCGGTATTTAACAGCCTTCCTATATGGAACTATATTTTAAAATCATTATACAACGTGTTACAGAAAGGGGGATCCACCCGGAAGAAAGTAAACGTACTTATCAATGTGAACAACTTTTACTACGGAACCATCCATGATATCAGGAGGTGGATAAATAAAACAGGTGATAATACGGGTAGAAACTTACGTAACATAAATGTTTTAGTTACCCCGTATTATAGGCTGAAAACAGTCAGTAAATCGTTTAAGGGAAACTGTATAAAGTTTTATAATAAATTGCCAGAATCGGTCCTTGATATGCCAGATAGAAAATTTAAAGCTTATGTAAAGAAAGTACTTTGTGAGAAGGCTTATTACGGAACCGATGATTATCTTAAAGACAAAAACGTCTGGCTTGAGCTTGGCGCGGGTCCCTTTTAAAGGTTTATATTTGTACACTCACAAATGACATAATTTGAGTACAATCAGTACATGAATTTTATACAAATTGACATTAATTTCAAATTTGACATTTTTAATTAATAATTATGACTGCAATGTATTCTCAGTCCACACATCTAATTTTAATAACAGTATAATTGTAAGGTTGACGTTTTTGGAGAAAATGCTGCAATACAGTTTGTTACCGCTTCTTCTGTACTTGCGCTTTGGAGGCGGCAGTAAATTTAGTTGTAAGTAAATGATCTGACGTCAAAAACTAACTATTAAGAAATCGAAAGAAAAAAGAAATGACAATTATCAAGTGATATAAATATCCAAAGATAAATAAATGATTTTTGACTTTTTGACTTTTATCCCACAAAAAAGAATTACCAGCTCTATAAAAAATATTTACCGTGCCGAAATGTATGGAGCTGCAGATTTTTTTTTGCGTTTTCAGGTATCATACATCCCATTGTAAAAGTTTTTACATTGATTATGTTTACTCCCTTTCAGGTTGAAACCCCGTTTCCATAACACGTTATAGATAAATAGTAAATTACCAGCCACCCGAAAAGTTAAAGCAATGAAAAAAGTATACTATATTACACCTAACCGAAATTTTTACAGATTGATGATCTATGGCTGCGTAAATAAGTAATATATCCACTCAAGAAGTGTTAAATGTTGTACGGCAACGGTACGGAACCTTCATGAAAAACTCCAACTCGCACTTGACCATTTTCTGTGTTCTTTATGTTTTATCGTCACAATTCACAAAGGCAATCCCATCAACATGCAGAGTAACTGTTGTTCATATTAATTGTATGGAAATTATACCGAAGCGAACCAGTGATCAGAATATAGCTTTCCAATATGGCTGCCTGTGCGGAAAAGGCATATTTCTACCAATTTATCTATTAAAAATTACAAGTTTATTTGCCAGTCTGAGTCAAGTGCGAGTCTGACTGGCGCACAAAGGGTTCCGTATCATTATCTATAAAAAATCACGTTTGTTGTATGGGAGATTAAATATTTATTTCATTTTATTATTTATTTTTAAAGTGAATATACAATTAAATATTCTGTAAATATTTCAGGCATCTACCTGTTGCCGTCATTAATATAAAACGGCAAAAAAAATACGTTTGTTGTATCGGAGCCCCCATTAAATATTTATTTTATTCCGTTTTAAGCATGTGTTATTATAGAAGCTACAGAAATACATTAGCTGTAAAAAAATCAACTATTTAGCTATCACGTTTCACGAGATACTGTAGCCTGGTGATGGTGACAGACAGACGTCCGTCTGTCTGTCGGCAGCGGAGTCTTAGTAATAGGGTCCCGTTTTTACCCCTTGGGTACGGAACCCTAAACTTTCAAGCGTTCTCCTCCGATAACTTTTGAACGTCTGCACCGATTTTGATCACACATAGCCAAGAACCACGCAACTATTAGCTGGTCACACGAATAGGTGACGTATTAGGGTTGGGATTCATTTGTCAGAACACGGAACATCAGTTTTCTATGCTGCTATCCTTTTCTGTCAGAACTAGAGCGAGAGAGAGCGACGGAATGCTTCAGCACCGGCCATGCTGAAGCGTTCCGTCTCTTTCTCGCTCAAGCTAATGACATTTCTGAGCGACAGAAAAGGGTAGCAGTATAGATAAGTGCTGTTGTGTGCTGACAAATGAATCCCAACCCTTATCCACTACTTTAAAGTCAGCTGACTTGTTCGGAACACACAGAACGCACGCGCATACGCCGGCGGTTATATGGGAAGTAAAGTCCGGGGACGGCACGGCCTTCGGCAGCTTTCGGGCGCTTTCGGAAATCTTCGGCGTAGGTCCTCGTTCGCGAATAGTATGGGCGCGAACAGACTTCTTTTTTAGTTCCGTAGTAAACAAGGAACCCTTAAAGTTACGCCATGTCTGTCTGTCAGTCTGTCTGTCTGTCTGTCTGTCTGTCTGTCCGACTACGGTTTTACTCAGCGACTTTTAGTAATAGAAAGCTGTGATTTGGCATGGATATGTATATCAATTAGGGGAAAAGTGTTAAAAATAAAAAATAAAAATTAGGGTAGCTCCCCTACTAGTAAAGTGAAAAGACATTTTTTTCTTGACTAACCAATATGTTGGGTATCGTTAAATAGGTGTTTTAAAAATATAATGAGCTTGTGAACACCGTTTTTCGATTTAGGGATCCGTTTATGAAATATTTGGTTTTAAAGTAAAAATTTTTTGTTTGAGTCAATTGCCCCCCCCCCCCCCCCCTCTCTCTCTTTCTGCTAAACGGTTATATATACCTACACGTACAAATTCAAAGCTATAGTATATATAACGAAATTTAAAGGAAAACTATCAGAGCTAAGTAGGGTTTACAATTTAAAAAGTTATAACTCGCAAAATGAAAATTTCACACAAATTCAATAGAAAATTAGTTTTTGAACGTTTTTAGTGGCATGAACTCAAAGTGGGCATTCGTAACTATGGAACCCTACACTGCGCGTGGCCCGTGGTTAAAATTTTCAATCGGGAGAAAATAATCGAAATTCACTTTTTTTTACGTGCATTGTAGACTCCTCTGCAAACGGACGTTCACGGCGCTTCATGATTGATACAACTAAGTATTTTACAAGTTATCGCTTGAGAGAAACCTAAGCATTAAAATCTGTAGCCGGCTCGCGGACTATTATGTTTCAAAATAGGATACCTTAAAAATATTATTTAAGAACTGTAATAATTATAACAGCCTTTGTCCGCTGTAGAGTTACAAAATGGAGCCAATAAATATTTGGTAATCTCAACAGATGAATCACCTTTTCTGGGAAACGTCAAACTCGATATAAATAAGGTAATTTGTATTTATTCAGCGAGAGACTGAACAACGCCGTAATTAATACTTAAGACGCCGCCATTATAACTTTTCACTGGTTTCCAATTTCTCGGGATATTGTTCGGGGAGTGTTCAATATTTCTATTTTATGATAAGTAAGCAAATTTTTCGAGTCTACTTGGAGATTCGGCGTGTATTTGAGTTTTTATGATATGATAACGCGAGTATCATTGACTTTAGTATTTTTAAATAAATAATATTTAATAATAAGTAATATTTTTCCACGACCTCTTTGGCGTAGTGGTCAACATGCTAATCCGCCACCCCAGAGGTTCCGGGTTCGATCCCCGGTCGAGTTAGAAAATGGCCTTTTTCAAATTGCCCTTGGTCTTGGATGTTTATCTAAATATGTATTTTTTATGAAATATGGTATCGTTGAGTTAGTATCCCATAACACAAGTTTCGAACTTACTTTGGGGCTAGCTCAATCAGTGTCATTTGACCCTATATATTTATTTATTTAAATTATTATTTATAAATTTTTTATTGATCAGCAATATTAAAATGTTTACAATTGGGTATATTTCTGGATCAAAAATAAATTATTTTGTTCTGTTAAAAAAATAAAACGTCTCAGAACATTGTCATTGAAAATATCCATATTAAGATGATTTTAGATTTATTATTGTAAAAAAGCTGATAATAAGAGCGCTATTTGATTAGAAGAAACTATGACGTCATCTGCCTGTATTCCATACAAATCTCATACACAATGTCTGTTTTGACGTTTAGAAAAAAGTATCTGATTTGACTTGTTGGAAAATAGCGGATTGGCGGATTTAACGCTAAAAGCTTTCTCTCCCAGTCAACCATAAGGATAAACAGAGATTCAGTTGCGTTGCGGCGCAAAATAATTACTTAACTAAATAAATCCAATACATGCCTTATAAATATATCTACATTTACCTTCGTTTATTATACGTATTATACATACATACAATTTAAAATATAACATTATGTTAGATGAGACATTACTTTTCTTTAAAAAGAAAATTTTGTGGAAATGTCTTTGATGTCAACGATTAAAGTAATCCAGAGCTATGAAGCTTGTATTTGTTAAAACGGGGTTTCCAAGAAGAGGTTGTCAAGATATCAACCTACATATCCGTTATAAAACGAACCACGGGCTAGATCACTAAAGAAAAATAACAGGCAAAATACCAAAAAAATATCGACTTTCCCATACAAATTGCCCGGCGGCTAGACACTTTTTATGGAAATGCCGAATTTTTTTTGCTTTTGCCTGCTTTTTAGGGTTCCGTAGTAAACATCCGACACGCACTTGGCCAGTTATTTTTATTTCTTTACACTATAGTGATCTAGTATTAGCCTGTGTTGATTTATTACGGGTATGTCCTGCCCATGCCCTTCCTCGTTGTATAGTTGTGTTTAAGTACGAGGGATCACGAGTCAATTTTTTTTACTTAAATGTTATGAAATGAGTCGCTCATCTTGAAATAGCTGAATCAATGCGTATTAGTTAATTTTTGATAAAACCTTTTCACTTTGTACTTTTAAAAAGTTCGTAGGGTAGAAGGGTAAAAGTTGTGGCTAGAATACTGCCGATTGAGAATTTAACTGACAAAATTTCCAATTTTCGTCCGGAGTGATATTGCATTCTTGCCAAATTGGAAACGTTTCTAGTTATTTTTAAATGTTGCCATGTCTTGTCTATCACCATATTAAAACGTTTTATAATCCAGCACGTCGATCAATATTGGCACATACAATTCTCCAAGATATTCGTCAATGTAAATGTTCCGATTGACTACCTGATGGTGCCCCACACAGCTGTTTAAATTGTTTACAAACATTAGTAAACATTCAAATGAAATAACTTATTGTTGTAATATATGTATTGTAATTATAAGTATTTATAATTCATAATTATTACTATTATTATTTAGAATAGTATTTTATTTTTATATTATTATGCATTTTTAATAAGAAACAATAAAATAAACTTTTACGACGAATTATGAAGTGTTTAAGGTTGTGAAACAGTTATGTGAGCTTATTGTCAACATTAAAACATCCAGTGTCATAGTAACCATTATATCACCCAAACGAGTGTGATAATGTTTTACTAAATTTCAATATGCAACGCGAACTCGATCCTTAAATTTAAGCTCCTGTCCATCGCTTCGCCTCTACAATCATCATCCGAGCGTATTCCCGGTTGCATCCTCAGCAGTAACGCTTCAGAGCCCGGGGTCCGCTACCTAACCAAGGAGATTTGACGAGGTTACTGGTTTTTACACAGAGCGACTGCCGTCTGACCTCCACAACCCAAAGGGCCAACCAGGAACCGATCCTTGGATAGTTTGATGGTCAAACGCTAGGTGGCGTTCGGGACCCCCAGTTTTACGTGCCTTCCGAAACACGGAATCATCTTTCTTTTCAGATAATCAGGTGATTCAAGCCTGCAATTTCCTATCCAGACCGGAAACAACTTTTCACAAAGTATGCTTCCCAGTGGGAATCGAACCCATGACCTCCGGGTCACAAGGCGAACGCCTTGACCACTGGACCACGGAGGCAGTCTTCGCCTCTACAATACCCCGTATTATTCCCGTATACAACAGTTGCATAAATAACTAATGATCAACTTGATCTTACATAGGTAAAGACCTCTGAAACGCAATAACTAGGTCTAAAGTCTATGTCCAAAGTCTAATGCAAATCGGAAAATTTTACAAAAAAACTTTAACAGCGGCGTATTTTCCTATGCAAAAACTTAAAAGGTAGTCTCAAAGACTTTCTCCAAAGTCAAAGTCAATTTTTTTTATTCAATGTAGGATAAATTTGTCTCTTATTGAAGATCATTTATTTTAATATTATTTTAGCGAAAAAACTACTTGCGTTTCGAAACGACCACTGCTGGGAAGATTACGCCGAAAGAAACCCAGTTCAGTATTGGTCCCTACCCAGCCTGATGATTTCCAAATTAGTGTTACCGACAACTGTTTTAATAAGCAAGAGGTCGGTTGTTGCGAATAGCAATTAACCTGATCTGGCGTCACGCGTGGACTTAACGCGTCTACTTTGAAAAGTCAGGCCGCGTCTCAGTTTTAATGAGTTTTCGTGTGACGCCTTCCCTGAGCAAATTTATGTCATGAATAAATAAGAGATGTTAACAGAGAAACGTTTATCCGACGTGGATTAGCCGCAGCGGAACGCCGCTGATGACGTTATCAGATGATGTAATAAATAATGTTCATATGTGTATTCGCCCCTTAATTTTGGGCTAATAATGACGTAGAGGTGACACGGAGTTAATTAATTAAAGGCGATTTATTATGTTTCAATATACGCTTTACATTAAGACGAAGATAGCTAAAGTGGCGCCCTCATTTGAAATAAATTGTTTAAAACTAAATATGGTGATAATTAAAAATTTTATTTGTATAAATGTCTAGAATGACTTTTAAACTATTTTATGAATAACCTTTGAAAGTAATATTGGTAGTCCGTCTTGTTTTAAAACTGTTTTTCGCCAAAAGTGGCCACTTTTGGCGAAAAACAGTTTTAAAACTAGACGGACTATTAGTAATAATTTCAAAGGTTATTCATAAAATTTACTTAATTTATTTTTTCCGTGGACGTGAGATTGAGGTAACACACGCTACAAACTAATTTATTTACTGAACTTGTCGTTTAAGAATTCATCTACAGAATAATAGGCCTTTGAGATCAGTAATAATTTTAAGCGTGATCTGAATATTGTGTCTTTTTGTTCTACTTTTATGCTTTCAGGAATTGTATTATATATCTTAATTGACATAACAAAGAAAGTGTTGATGCTTTAAAGATATTTATTTGATTTCATATATGTAAGTCATATTAAATTTATTATAGTAATACTTTATTTAAATAACAGTAATAAAAGATAACAGTGTTATAAATAGGTATAGCGATATCAAGGAAGAAAAATAATTATGTTTATTGAAGTCCACGTTTTGCATCAGACCGTGACTGCTAACGTAATTTCAATTTTATCTATACATAGGTAACCCAAAAACGAATTAAGCGGAACGAATTTCATTAATTCAAGTAGGGAAGCATATTGAACACGTTTCAAGCGGAATCCAGAGAGCATGTTATTGCAACATCGAGCAAATTTAATTCAGTATTGGATAACCTCAGCAATCGAGACAGCTTGTTTGTCCCAGATTAGATGTTTACCCAGACCGCGATGTCCCGCCGATAACGGAGGGTCGCTCACCAGAACAGTGTTAGTATAGAAATAACGCTCATGCAGCGTTCGACATAGGTGCTATTTCATAGGATAAGTGAGAGTAGATATATGAAATAAGGTTTGCCGCTACGAATCTAACATAGTTTGATAACCACACAACCATAATAATTGCTAATCTATATCTGCCAGAGAGAATGAGACAGGTGAAATCATACTAGAATGTAGAACTGGTCCTACATTTCACTCATACACGGACGCATGTGTACGAACCATAGACGTAATAATCTTACTTCTAAATCTGTGGTACGAACGTTGATCTCGTATCTATATGGTTGATTGACAATTTCTGTAAAGAAGAGGCTTGATATATTTGATATCATTGTGAATTAGTAATTAGGTTTATTTGTATTCAGCCAGATCGGCATAGCGAACAGTGTTTAATAAATATCTAGTACTACAAACTCTTTGTTTAATTTGAACTCAAGTCATACAGTCCACTATAGCGCGTGAGCTATCGTCAACAGAATAAAAGAACACACGGCCAAAAATTGTCAATGAAGCTTCACGTGGTAAAGCTGTATTTTTGTAGTTCTGGTGGTTTGTGTCGGAGGGTCGCAGAGACGTGCCAACGGGGACCCAATATGGTCACATTACATTGACGTCTCCATTGCTTGCCTTATCTTTTTACAGCTCAATTCTAGATAACTAGACTACTATTGTCGCATATTAATTTTAACATTGTGCTATGTTTTTATATTATTTATTTATTAATAGTATCCGTTCAAAATTTATTGTTATTGAATTCTAGTCTCGCAAAATAGAAACGCAGTCTCTTCCACCGTAAAAAGTTTTAAGATCACAATTCACATGAAAAGCCAAGTCGTGTAAAAATAAAAGTAATGGCTCTGTGACCTGTAGACCTCGCCAGTCACCCCGACCGGTTGAAGTTTATCGGCAAAATTTTTTACAGACAAAATGTAACAAAAAATTTATAAGACATTTTTGAAAATATATCGAAATGGCTGAAATATGATAATTTTAAAGTTTGCAACCCCCATATGTCCGACATTTTGAAAAACTTCGAAAAAATGAACTGACAAAAAGAAAACTATATAATTTTCGAACCTTCTTACAAAATTTCACAAGAATCGGTTGAGAAATACGACCTGTAGGCGAGAACAGCCGGACAGACTAACAGATAAGCGGACAGCCGGACAAAAGAATTTTCGGCTAATCTCGAAACTGAGACACTTCGCTCGCTCGGCTTGGATTCCCTCTAATATGGTGGAGTTTAACGATGGCTGATCCGTGCGTCAACTCGTGAACGGGTGTTGCCGGGAGGGACTGGTCAGCTCGGCTTCACTTTTTTGACTACTTAATATTTTTTATTATGCAATTTATGTTTGTTTACTGATTCGCAAGCATTACATGTTGTAATGTGTCAACATTGTATTATATTATAAGTATTTATTAATTAAAAGACAAAAATAATAATATGACAAAGCCCTTCTGGCGAGTAGGCAACCAATACTGTAAAAATGAGTTTCTTTCGGCGTTTTTTCTCAGCAGTGGTCGTTACGAAGCGCTACTATCGGTAGCTTTTCTTTAAAAATAAATTATATTTTAATAAACTTTACACGTAACGTAAATTACACTTATTGACGTGTAAAAGTGCCTGTAAAGGTCTAATTACTGAATAAACATTTGAACCTTTGAATCTTTGAATCTTTGAATCTTTGGAAGTTTAGTTGAAACCTAGTTTATTAATATTTCGAATGTTACAGCAACGCCAAAGATAAACTCGCTTCAGTATTTACTGTTTTCGTATGCATGTTGATATGAGAGCGACGCAAGCGGAAACTGATTTAAATTAGTATAAAGCTTAAGCAACACGCAATGGCACCGTAGTGATTCGCTTTTTATTGAAAAAAAAAATGATTTGTGCAGTTGTCGTTTAGTTTGGACCAAGTTATCTATTGCTATAGTATAAGTACCAACAACAGGCAACAAACTTGCAGTGTGTAAAACTCTGCTATAACTGGGTATTTTTCTGAGTCAAAAATAAATTATTTAGTATAAAAAAAAAGTCACAACAAACATAAAATGTCACTTGTCATTGATCAAAACCATTTTCAACTTGATTTTTTTTACACACCCGTAATAAATCGAACCACAGACTATACTAGATCATTATGCTATAATGATTACAAAATAATAGTAAAACAACAAAAAAAATCGACATTCCCATACAAATTGCCCGGACGGCTGGGGTACATCCCATTTACCACCACTGAGGGCGACTACCACTGGTGGCAGACGGGACAATTTTTATGTACACGTTCCAGATGCCACCACTCGCGACGCCCCCACTGGTAGCGAATGGCAATCGCCAATCATTCACAGTCTCATTTGCCCCCAGTGGTGGCGATTAGAACAAACTCTAAATTATGAATAATGAACAGTCAGTTTCAATATACCTACCTACAACTTTAACATATCTATATATGACACCATAATAAGACACAAAATGTAAACGAACAAATTCACTACATAAAAATTGTCCCGTCTGCCACCAGTGGTGGCAAATGGGATATACCCAACGGCTTCACACTTTTGTATGGAAATGCCGTATTATTTATTATTTACTGTTATTTTGAAATTAAAATAACAGTCAATAATAAAAAGAATATTGTAGTATACAGCTCGTGGTTCGATTTATCACGGGCATGCCCCTTGCACGTTCTATAAACTCGTATAGGTAATAATTTATTTATTATTCAAATGTTTCAGTAATTAGGCATTTACAGGCACTTTTACATTTTATTAAGGGTCTTGCCTAATTTTCTTGACTTCTTATCGAATGCGTTAACTAGAAGAAATTATATATATGACTAACATTGCGCCAATTCCAAAGCGCAAAGTTATTTTCGATTCCGGAAACTACGCAAAACTGGATGGCACGATTTGTTGTACATGAAGCGAGAAAGGTCCGCATACATTTATAAAGAGACCGGGTTCGATTCATCGAAGTGAAGTGAAGAGTGCCGTGTCAGCGGGGTTATTCAGTAATTTAGATTGACTTGTTTCACACGCTCGCTCACATTCGACGAAGTTGTTTTCGGCATACGCAAAACAACCAAACGCAACAGCGAAGTGCGCAATTTATTATTCACAAATAGACTCCGGAAATTGAGTTTTAACGAAGACAAATTGAACTAAAGCGGAATCAATTATGGGAGATTTATTTTCACCGAGAGAAAGAATTAAGTAACTGCGAGGCAAGATGTAAATTGAATTTTTGTCGCTAAAGGAGTTCGGGGCCCGTATTTTGTGTAATGCTGGAGCTATTGAAGGTAGGGGTAGGTACTCTCGTTTTGTTTTCCTTAACTTTCATCTAACTTTCATCAATCGATTTACATTCAACCCGTTTTATTACAAAACGCAGAGTTAGTACCTACTTTTAAACCATTTACACCTGAATTAATGTATCATTTACATCTTTCAGCGTCAACATACCTATTCGGTGCTAATAGTACATTTGTTTAGGTATTTAAAAGAACGTTAACCATCTTGAAATGTCTTTTTATTAAAATTTACACTTTATAAATCAATACCTTCGCAAATTACGAATTATTTATTTTATAAATTATAAATTACATAATTTATTTGTAATTTGCAAAGGTATTGATTTATCAAATGTATATTTCAATAAAAAGACAGTGTGTCAAGATTGTTTACATTCTTTTAAATACCTATACAAATGGACTATGTATAGGTAAGTTAGAACGCTATCTGTTCTTCAAAGTGGCAACCTTCTGGAAGAATAAAATTGAAATTTGAGCCAACGACACTTTAAGAAGAACTTTCTTTGCTTGAAGAACATAAACTATTGATACTTTCGATAGTACATAAACTACCGATAGTATCGATTGTTTATGAAACGTAATACTATCAATACTATCGATAGTTTGTGGATCGATCCGATGTAGGTATCGAAAATATACCTACATTATTAATATGCGCGCGGCGACCTCTTCGAAGGGAAAAAAATTCAGGTACATGAATTGTTTGTCCAGAGTATATGAATGAAATTAGCTTGCAATAGATGTCCAGCTATCTAAACAAAGAGGTAAGGAGTTCTGACGCGAGCTAAATTAAACCATAGCTTGAACCACATTAAGTAGATATTTCTTTGGATTTATATTCTGAATAAGACTTCTGTACGTGAGTACTAGTACTTATTCTGTGGTATTGTCGGTTATCAATACTATTGCCCTAAATTTAAAACAGCTTTCGATATTGTATTGATAGGCCTATCGATTAAAAACTATCGATTTTTCGGCAACCCTAGTGACAATATTATGCCACCACCTTAAAAGTATATTTACCCCTTGGATAATTTGAATTTACTGACCACACGTCCCCTAAATAAATGTTTGTTTCGTGTGTGTACCTAATTGGTCAACATTGGTGTTAATTTGTTCAAGCTGCCGATGAATTACTTTAATGCTCATGCTAGTCTGGTAAAAATGAAAAATAATAATAATATGCCAGCCAATTCTCTTCCCGCGCATATCATAAAAGCCGATCAAGGGAATAGGGATGTAGACTAATTTTTTTGGCACATTATATAGATTATTAAAAATAATAGTACCTATATATACGTATATATTTTCTTTCCCTGATAAGCAAATTATGACGAAGATATAGCGTATTTAAATTTCGCGTGACGTCACGATCAGCTACGATTTTTAACCAAAGGTGACGTATATCAACCCCATTTCGAAACTTCGAAGCGTTATATCTTTTAGAATTTTTACGATTTCGCTAAATGAAAAATAGCAAAAGGACTTATTTGCTATGAGGGTTCCAAAGGGTAAAAACGGGGCCCTATATTACTAAGGCTTGCTTTTAGTTGTGGTAGAGCCAAGCTACCGGCAAAACTCTGTTTTGCTAGTAGCATGAATGGGCCGGCTCGTCTGGGGAAATACCACACTCTCACAGAAAATCGACGTCTGAGTAGTAGCGTCACCGCTTCTTTGCTTCGTTCGGTGAGTGAGAGAGCCGGATGCATGAATTTTGTACAATATACAAGTGATACTACACTAGTAATACAAGTTTAAACCTAGTTTCAATCAGCGCCGCAGTAGGGATCCTGAGTAGCTTCAGTTTACGGGCCCGCTCCGCAACAACTGCCGTCAGACCTCCGCAACCCAAAGGGTAAACCAGAACCAATCCTTGGATAGGTTTGATGAGGAAACGCTAGATGGCGTTTGGGACTCACAGTTTATACGTGCCTTCCGAAACAAAAAATCGTCTTTCTTTTCGGATACTCAGGTGATTCAAGCCTGTAACTACCCAACCAGACTGGAAACAACTTTTCACAAGCTATGCTTCCCAGTGAGATTTGAACTTAAGATACGAACGCCTTGACCACTGGACCGCGGAGGCAGTAATTCGTGGTTTTATTGTAATCATCATCATATCAGCCACAGGAAGTCCACTGCTGGACATAGGCCTCCCCCAAGGATTTCAAATACGACCGATCGGAAGCGGCTGCATCCAGGTAGGTATCCAGTAGGTGGGTGTCCTACGCTGCGCTTGCCGGTACGTGGCCGCCATTCGAGAACCTTTCTGCCCCATCGGCCATCAGTTTTTTGCGCTATGTGCCCCGCCCACTGCCAATCAGCTGATCCGCTTGGCTATGTCAGTGACCTTGGTTCTCCTACAAATCTCCTCATTTCTGATTCGATCGCGTAGAAAAACACCGAGCATAGTTCTCTCCATAGCTCGTTGAGCGATCTTGAGCCTTCATATGAGACTCATAGTAAAGGACCACGTTTCAGAGCCATAAGTCATCACTGGTAAGACTAATTGATTTCACTTTCGTCTTTGGTTTTTCCGGGTTTTTCATGCTCACTAAAATGTCCAATCCGGTGGTGGCGTCGCTGGTCGGGTCGTTGGATTCCCTCTAATATGGTTGAGTTTAACGATGGCTGATCCGTGCGTCAACTCGTGAACGGGTGCTGCCGGGAGGGACTGATTAGCTCGGTTTCGCTTTTTTTGACCACTTAATATTTTTATTGCAATTTATGTTTGTTACTTCGTTCGCAAGCATTACATGTTAAATGTGTCAACATTGTAATATATTATAAGTATTTCATAATTAAAAGACAATATTAATAATATGGCAAAGCCCTTCTGGCGAGTAGGCGACCAATACTGTGAAAATGAGTTTCTTTCGGCGTTTCTTCTCAGCAGTGGTTGTGACGAAGCGCTGGTATTGGTAGCTTTTCTTTAAATCGTATGAGGGTCTTTATTCCCTAAGGAACCCTAAGTTGACACGTGAAGATGGTCTTCCTGATGTCCAAGTCCGAGTCGCGTAGCACCTGAGGTCCAGGTATCTCGCCGAGATTGTCGCAGGTGCTTCCACTTGTCGCACTAGAGTACAGAGGTCTACATTATTCTCGAATATTCCCCATATTTGAAGAATGTATTTCGATGCCGGGAAACATCAAGGCGCCGGTACGTGTGTGTGGGTGCAACCGGCCAAACAATTCTAGACTTAATGCTTTTGGGACATAAGGCCTAGTTTCGCTTGCGCCATACCGACGTATTTCTACGCGGTTCTTGCTCGCGAACATTCTGCGTCTTTCGCGACAATATTATACGTATTTATGTGGTGTGGGGGAGATCAGCAAAAGGCACAAATCACCTTAATAGCGTTAATTTCGGAAATATTTACTTAACACTATAAAAATCTCATCGTAAATCAAGAAATCTGCCATTCGTCCCTTTTCTCGATCTAACATCAGTTCTCTCACTCTCGGCGTTCAGATACACCCAACAAATTTATTCATAAAATCATTCATACATCCGGATACATACCATTCCCACGTTTATTACTTAATTAAAAGACAATAATAAAAATATGACAAAGCCCTTTTGGCGAGTAGACGACCAATACTGTGAAAATGAGTTTCTTTCGGCGTTTCTTCTCAGCAGTGGTCGTTACGAAGTGCTGGTATCGGTAGCTTTTCTTTTAAAATAAATTAAATTTTAATAAACTTTACACGTAACGTAAATTATACTTATTGACGTGTAAAAGTGCCTGTAAAGGTCTAATTACTGAATAAACATTTGAATCTTTGAATCTTTAAATCCTGTTCTGTTTTTCGGTTGCTTTCGAAACAGGAACACTGCAGCTACAGAGTATAAAAAAATATCAACTGCAGTCGACAGAACACAATAAACTTTAGTAAATAAGGTTTTGTTGTGTTCTGTCCTATGACTGTTAGCGTCCAATGACTAGAGTACTCTATGTCTGTGACACCACTTTACCGAGGGATGTACGCGGACGGATTCACGAGAAAAATTTAATGCAGTAATTACAAGATGAAGCTAAAATATAAATTTAATTCTTCCCAAAATAATATTAAGCCAGGGTTATATGACACCCGCCGGACAAGCGAGGTTGTTACGAATGAATAAACTTAGCGTGCATGTAAAGCCATGGAAGAGACCAATATATTATTAAGGCTGGATTAGACAAAATAAATAAATATATACGCACAAATAACACTGATTGAGCTAGCCCCAAAGAAATTTCGTGACTTGTGTAAAGAGATACTATATTTTATAACAAATACATATATAGTTAAACATTCAATATCCAGGACAATTTGAAAAAGGCCATTTTTCAACTTGCCCTGACTGGGAATCATGGCTTGGTGACCACTATGCTACGGAGGTCGTCGAACAATAAACTACACCAGTTTAACTATTCTTGCGATAATTTAAATCTTTGAATTTAATCTCGAATAACTTCGTCGCGAACACCATTTAATTTGGCATGAAATAAATGTCAAATATTGCATTTGAAGGATGATGTCATTACACGTGTCGCATCATCACAGATTATAACAGTACCCTAGAGTTTTTGGCGGGAAGTCAAGGGGTTCAGTTGGAGTTTGCTTTAAATTATTTTGCAAATTGATTCTAGTGGACTTTATAATATTAAATCGGTGTAGTTTAGTGTTATAAATGCCCATGCTCATGTACAATATGTAAAATGGTTAAAGTGGACACTCATAGTACGGCTGTAGTGATATTTATTTGCGGACTGTGGTGGGCGTCTTTAGACGCCGTCCGCCACTCATTCGGCTATGAAAACCAGTGGACTCGTATAGATTTGTTGCCAGAAGCTCCCTTGAAGCAATCAAAGGACCGACACCAACCTTTGATTGTATAGTTAGGTTAGGGTTAGGAATAAAGAAATTGGCGCCATTGGTTAACTAGACACTGGCAAAACAAGCTTCAACGAAGTTTAATCGCCAACAACAAGAAAACAGTACCCTATTAAAATACTCCCAGAAACCTATACTATGCCCAGACAATTAGCGGTATAAATAACTTGCATTGAAATTGAAATCCTTTTTTTGGATTAGTAATTGGTAAAACACAAAATCGAGCTTTGAGGTCTTGGATATATTATGTTTTTTGTATGTCTTTGCGGGTTGCGCTTACCAACCGCGCGGACACCAGCCTAACTCACGTGAGAGTAAAACATTAAATATTTTATACTTATGATTTACTCACGTACTGATTTATACTCCCTTAGCTACGTATATTGAAATCTCGAAATCAGAATCACTAATAGAACATAAAACCGTAAGAAAACAACTTAATTTTTTTATTTTTGTAATTATTTTTATCCTGATTTTTTTGTAAATCGCTAACCTACGACTTACATACATACAAACATAATTTCACGCCTGTTTGCCACAGGGGTAGGCAGAGACTATGGACCTCTACTTGCTACGATCCTGACAAACTCAACCTAACCTACTAACTTAACTTTCAAATAGCAGATTTATTCTGCATTTGGCGGCTGAAATCTATGTTTTTTATTGGGAGACAATAGTGCATACACTATTTATTATTTAGCTTAAAGAGCACTTTCCTCAAATATAGCCAGGAGGTTCAAATTCACCTTGCATTTTAATAAAATCTAATAAATTCCCCCAAACCTTCTTAACACAAAAATGCTCCAATTCTTATAAGCACTTACGCGTGATCAATATGTGTCAACTCAAGCTATCAGGTAAACATTTGAACAAAAAATAAACACTCCCACAGCTGTGGTCATTCCAGGCTGATACATCCACGTCCCCGCCGGCCGACAGATGTTATGTTTCTCACCTGGCGGCGCACGCGCACGCCCGCACGCGACGTTTGCACATGATAAAAAAAAATGGTAACAGATGCGGCGCTTCACGATATGTGGTGTTTTTAACCGCCGACAAAACAGAGGAGTGTTATATATAAGTTTGACGTAATGTCTGTGGCATCGTAGCGTTCGAGCGGATGGGCCAATTTCGATGCGGGTTTTTTTACGTGAAAGTTCACATGTTCCCTTGCGGTGGTTCATGTTTGAGAAAAATCGATTCAGCGGCTTAAAAGTTATTGGGGGTTACAGCTTAAAATTCAGGTATTTCCCTAAAAAATTATAGATGGCGCTTTAATAGCAAAACTAGTTAGTCGTTCCGTTATTCATCTCTAGACGGCGTTCTTAACATTTTCGGTCGGGGTTTTTTTTTTAATTTGATTATTCAAATAAACTTGTTATTTATTTAACCGACTTCCAAAAAGAAGGAGGTTATCAAATCGTCGCGATCTTTTTTTTGTGTATGTTTACCGATTATTCAAAGACGCCTGTCCAATTTAGAAAATTCATCTTTTGTTTGAAAGGGCTTACTTGTCAGGTGGTTCCGTAGATTTTTTTTCAAAATCGGATGTGTAGTTCGGGAGTAAAGTCGATTATTAATTTTGAAAAATTAATAATCTGTTTTGTGGGCGGACCCCTCTTTTTTATCAAACACTTCACTCCGCCTTACTTTTTTATAATATACAATATGTAACAAAATCCAGTTGTAGGAGCAACTAGACCGTAAATATGAACCACTTTTCCTATGGGACCAATGCTTGAAACCCGAAGAAAAAATCGACATATTCATACAAATTTTCGGGCCGGCCAAACACTTTTGAATGAAAATTTAGTTTTTTGTTTTTATGTTTCGTTTCGTTCGTTAGTTTCAAGCATTTGTCCCATAGGAAAAGTTGTTCATATTGACGGTCTGAGTTGCTCCTACGAGGATCGCACTTGGTTTTTCTTACATATTGTTTACATATATATACTTAAACAACTTTCATCGTACAAGTAAACGCAAGCCATGGTTTCGAGATAATTACAGATAGCAGACTATACATATAGGGTATTCTTCTATAGCTTATTTATTTTGTATCGGCCGACGTCTGTTATTTTTATTATTTGGAGCATTTGCTGATCGAATCCTATTTATTGTTGTTTTCGTATTTAGGGTGATCCTTTACACGCGACCAGGGCATGGGAAGCTTTAATTATTCGGTTAATTTAATATCTATTAATCGGCGATACATACATAAAAGATAGCGACGAATTTACCTCCTTTTTGAAGGTCGGTTTAAAAGAACAGATGAATAGATGGAACTGCTGAATTAATTGATAAGGTAATATTAATACACGCCCTTGATACTTCAAGGGCGTGTCACAAGTCGATTTATTCGCTCGGTGCCCCGGCGGGAGTGCGCATTATTTTCGCACGTTAAGCGACACCGGGCGTGATCCGCACTTGGATGGGTGACCACACATGTCACAAAATTATCTCGAGCTCCTCCGTGCTTCGGAAGGCACATATAAGCCGTTGGTCCCGGCTGTCATCATTGTATGGCAGTCGTCAAGCTATGTCAGGTGCCTTTAGGCAGCCTGAAAAATCTGACACCAGTGTTGGCCACTTACATACACGAAAAACAAACAAACCAGTTAGCAAGGAACGTACCCATGTGTAGTATATACTACTACTAGCTTTTGCCCGCGGCTTCGCTCGCGTAGGGGTGGAATTTATCAAAATCCTTTCTTAGGGGATGCCTACGTCATAGTAGCTTTATGCATGCAAAGTCTCAGACCGATCGGTTTAAAATTTACAAAGTTTCATACAAACTTTCATCTCCTATTTTATCCCCTTGGGAGTAGAATTGATCAAAATCCTTTCTTAGCGGATGCCTACGTCGTAACATCTACCTGCATGTCAAATTTCAGCTCGATCCGTCCAGTGGTTTGGGCTGTGCGTTGATAGATAACTATGTCAGTCAGTCAGTCACCTTTGAGTTATATATATTTAGATAAGAAGATTAGATTATAATGAATTCTTGGCATATGCCAATTATAATAACCTATAACGTTTATTTCTTTTATACGACCATCGATGACTCCTTTAAGTTTGTGTCGACCGTACGTTTACAGTTTCACTTACTAAATTCCTTTTTTTATCCGAGCTTAATATTTCATTTGGTACAATGAAAATAGAAATATCAAACACTCCCCGAACAATATCCCGAGTAATTGGAAACCAGTGAAAAGTTATAATGGCGGCGTCTTAAGTATTAATTACGGCGTTGTTCAGTCTCTCGCTGAATAAATACAAATTACCTTATTTCTATCGAGTTTGACGTTTCCCAGAAAAGGTGATTCATCTGTTGAGATTACCAAATATTTATTGGCTCCATTTTGTAACTCTACAGCAAACAAAGGCAGTAAAAATTTCAATTTTGAATTTATTATTTGAAAATTTCATGCTACCTGTACAAGAAAAAACAAGATTTTTTTCTTAAAGCTTCAAACCACTTCGACACAACGCAACTACACAACCGATTTTGTTAAAATGTATACGGAACCACATCGCCTATTGACGACCTCCGTGGCGTAGTGGTCACCTTGCTAGTCCGCCACCCAGAGTACCCGGGTTCGATCCCCGGTCAGGGCAAGTTGGAAAAATGACCTTTTTCGAATTGTCCTGCGTCTTGGATGTTTATCTATATATGTATTTGTTATAAAATATGGTATCGTTGTGTTAGTATCCCAGAACACAAGTCTCGAATTTACTTTGGGGCTAGCTCAATCAGTGTTATTTATCCGTATATATTTTTATTTATTTATCGCTAGTGATTATGTCTTTTTAAATAAAAAATGCATGAAGAAAGAAGACTTTTTTCAAATTGGTCCAGACGTTTTCGAGTAATCGGGGAAACAACATAAAAAAATAAAATAAACACTACGTGGAAGGGACATACCAGTAATAAATCAAACCACAGCCTATACTAGATCACTATAGTAGGGGAGCGGGGGGCACGTTGTTACAGGGGTAAGAAGTTACACGCGTTTTTTACCGGGATTTTAAACTCTTTGATGGACATAATTGGACTCATTTGTTTTCTTATAACATCGTGCATTAAATAAAAACAATCAGTGACCCGCCAAGCGCTGAGCTGCTAGGTTGTGTGCATGTGTCCCGATTTCAACCAAGTAAGTAAAAAAATCCTTTACGAAATTTTTGATTCCTGATGACTATATTTTTTATTTTGTCAAAATTTTTAACCTTGAACGTTCATAATATATCTACCTTTAATTTACAATATTGTTTTATTCTACTATCGATATCCATTAATAATGACTTCACTTTATATTAAAAAACGTGCCATGGGGCAAGTAGTTACAATTATTTGGGGTAAGTTGTTACATGTAACAACTTACCCCAAAAATATTATCATATCTGGTATTGTACCGTTCGTTTTCTTATTTTAAAAATTCTACATATTCTTTGTTTTTTCCAGAATGAGAAACTATAAAAGAAAAACAGAAAGAGGTACAACTAGTAAAGAAGTTTATGAATCTGCTGCAGCAGAAGTACTGCAGAATAAAACGAGCATTCGTAAAGCAAGCGAGATGTTTAATTTGTGTCCGATGTCGTTATCCAGGTATGTCAGAAAAACCAAAAACAACGAAAGTTGTTCATTGGGTTACGTTAAACCTAGATTGGTATTCTCAGAAGAAACAGAACATAAATTAGCTTCTTATCTACTCAAAAGTTCAGAAATATATTTTGGTTTACTACCAACAGAAGTACGCAAACTAGCTTATCAATGTGCTCTAACACTCGACTTAAAGAATCTTCCCCCCAGCTGGCATAAAAATAATATGGCTGGGCCGGACTGGTTTAAAAGTTTTATGGATAGAAATCCTCAACTATCTCTACGAACACCAGAAGCTACATCTTTGAGTAGAGCAACATCGTTCAACAAAACCAACGTTAAAGATTTTCTTGACAAACTGCAAGGCTTGTTCCAAAAATATGAATTCACTGCTTCAAGAATATGGAACGTTGACGAAACAGGTGTCACGACAGTACAGAAGCCTAAAAGTAGTTGCTGCCCGGGGTCAAAAACAGGTCGGTGCGATCACATCTGCCGAAAGAGGGACACTTATTACTCTTGCATGTGCCATAAATGCTGCTGGGAATTCAGTTCCGCCGATGTTCGTGTTTCCCAGAATGAGATACACGGATCTTTTTCTTCGTACTGGACCAGTAGATGCGATTGGAGCGGGCAATTCTTCGGGATGGATGACAGAAGTAGAATTTTTAAAATTTATGGATCATTTCATTCAACATGTCAAGCCTTCTGCTGAACAGCCCGTTCTGCTCCTTTTGGATAACCACAGCTCGCATGTAAATTTTCATGTCGTTGAGAAAGCCAAAATAAACAACATAATCATGCTGTCATTTCCACCGCACTGCTCTCACAATTTACAACCATTAGATGTAGGAGTTTATGGTCCTTTTAAAAACCACCTTAATCGAACACAGACAGCCTGGATGTATAATCATCCAGGAAAAACCATGACGATTCATGATCTTCCTGCCGTGGTGAAAGATTCACTACCTTTGGCCCTAAATCCTGCAAATATCATGAGTGGATTCAAATCAACAGGGATATGGCCCTTCAATCCTGACATTTTTCAAGACAGTGACTTTGCACCTTCTTATGTCACTGATCGCCCTAATCCAGAAACAGATTGTCCCATGACTTCGCAGAACATCTCCAATTTGACATCACAGAACATCTCCAATTTGACACTAGACCTAGAAAATCCAGAATTGTTAGATTCTGCACCTCAACTGAACATAAGCACTACTGAAATCATACAGGCAATAGAAACAGCAACAAATCCAATGCCTGACACTACTAGAAATATTCCTGTTTCACCTTGTCCAAATCCCGTTAATTCGCTAGATACAGAATGTTTGACTACATCACTGACTCCAGATTTGGCAAGTTTTCAAAAAGAAAATGAAATAGAATTATCGATACCAGGTCCATCTGGTATACAAAGTAAATTTGAAAATTTTTCACCTTCAAATATAAGACCCTTTCCTAAAGCAGCAGCTCGAAAACAATCTATCAACAGTCGTCGTAAACGTAAATCCGCTGTGTTAACCGACACACCTGAAAAAGACTCATTAAAAAAAGAGTATGAAGAAAAACTGGCAAAGACCAAAAAAACGTGTGACAAAACTAAAGGAAAAGGCAAAGGTAAAGGAAAAGGAAAAGGTAAAGGAAAGTCCTCGAAAATGAGCGAAGAAGAAAAAGATAAGGTGAAGAAAAAAATTTTGGTTTCCGATTCAGATTCTGATACTGATGAATGGTTTTGTTTAGTGTGTAGCGAAAGTTATAGCACCTCGATAAAAGAAAATTGGGTAGAATGTTTAGAATGCAAAATGTGGGCCCATGTCAAATGTGTAACGGGAAATGTTCGCTCATTCATTTGCATTAATTGCAATTCTGATGAAGACTGATTTAATATTTGTATGTGATATTGTTACCTACCTCTATAAAAATTACTATATATCTTTCTATAATCTAAGTCCCTTAAAAATGTTAGAATCCAAAGTATTTAGTTTGCCAAAAGTTTATTAAAATAACTAATTAAGAAGTGAAAGTGAATAATTTAATTACTACAAGTTGTTATTTGCAGACTAAGTCTGTGTTTTTATATAAGATTTAAAAATGTTCCTGCCAAAGTGATTTTCTACAAAAAAAAACTTAAATAATTACCATAATAGATATTATAATTACTCATAAATGTTAGAAGACTGTATAAAGTTATCTCTATTGTTTATATCGTTTTGAAATACTAATAAAAAAATATGTATCACTGATGATTTTGTTTATTTATCTACCGTAACATCGTGCCCCGATGATGTAACAACTAGCCCCAATTCCGGGGTAAGATGTTACAATCTACTTGTTTAGTTAAATTCTCCATTGTGAAAAAATTACATAAATTTTAATAATTTTTCAGTCATATTTTAATTGCTAAATAGACATACTAACATTACAAGTAATTAAATGTATAATTTATTTGATAGCTTTTGTCATATTAACAACTATCTAAAAATTGTAACAACGTGCCCCCCGCTCCCCTACCTACAGTATAATGAAATTAAAATAACAGTCAAAACACAAAAAAATCAGCATTTCTATAAAAAAGCGTGCAGCAGGAATGTCTTTTTTTTGTTATTTAATTGTTATTTTAATTCCATTACACTATAGTGATGTAGGACAGCCCGTAGTTTGATTTATTACGGATATTCCACGTTGTATACGTAACGTGTTAGGGAAAGGGGGTAACAACTAGTGTCCGACCGAAACAAGTTTTACGACCGAAACTGAAACCGAAATCGAATTTCGGCAACGGTCTCTGTTTCGGCCGAAACCGAAACCCAAACCGAAACTTCCTTACAAAGATCATATGTTGAGGGAAAAATAAAGAAAACGTTATTATAACTGATAATAAATAATAAAACGTCAACTTTCATACAAAAATGCAAAAACCTCATATTCCTTTACTAAAGGTTAACTATTCCGTAATTTATTGCATTATGGTTTTAAGTCGAAAAACAGAAATTAAATATTAATTTTAATATACGGATATCATGGAGACCTATGTAAGTTTTCTTTTAATTACTTAATTTATGTGTGATAAGAATTTTACAAAAAAAAAATTGGTAGTAAGTAAGTTAGTATCTATTGTACTTGCCACTTGGATACCTTGGTAATAAATACTAAAATGAACTTTGAAACTCTGTATCCATAATATTATCACCATAAAATGCACTATAGTCATTACTAACCTTACTAATTTTTGTTAACGTATAGCATTTGCAAAAGAGTAAAGCATACCAAAAAATATAAAAGGTTAGATTAAACTTGATCTTACTTTTAACAGTCATATTGATATATATTGATATATTTTTTTGATGTTTACTACCCGCTCTTATGTTATAATGACATACGAGTTACCAAATTAAAATAAATCACTTGAAAACTAGCCACCACAACAAAACAAAACGAACAGCAAACAAACAAGCGAGTCACGACATGGGCTCTGATGGGATTCATTCGTTCATTCAACGCGCCGAACCGCGCGAAAACTCCCGAATGCACATTCGGTTTCGGTCGTAGTTTCGGCAAGTTTGCCGCCGAAAACGAAACTAAACCGAAACTCGTGTTTTTGCTGAAACTCTACAAAAAACGAAACCGAAACCGAACATTCGGTCGGACACTAGTAACAACCCAAAAGGGAGTAAACGTAGTGATCAATGTGAACAACTTTTACTGTGGGACCATCCCTGAAGACGAAGTGGTAGCTAAAGTAGTAAATAAATTGTTTAAAACTAAATGTGGTGATAATTAAAAATTTGATTTGTATCACTGTCTAGAAAGACCTTTAAACTATTTTATGAATAACCTTTGAAAGTAAAGTGGCCACTTTAGGCGAAAAACAGTTTTAAAACTAGACAGACTATTAGTAATAATTTCAAAGGTTATTCATAAAATAGTTTAAAGGTCTTTCTAGACATTGATACAAATCAAATTTTTTATTATCACCATATTTAGTTATAAACAATTTATTTCAAATGAGGGCGCCACTTTAGCTACCACTTCGTCTGAAATCACAAAAATATATCTGCAGCCCCATACATTTTGGCACGGTTTACTCCCTTCCGGATACCCCCTTTCCGTAACACGTATATCAATACATAAGATATCAAATTTACCTTCTTCTTTTTGAAGTCGGTTAAAAAACAAACTATGTTCCAGCTGCTTCTCTTTCCGCGCAGATCGTAAAAGCTGATCATTGGAAACTGCAAAAATCTATTACTATTCTGATTACCTGTTTACAGGGGCAGTGCTGAGGAGGTCACTGGCCCGGCGGGAGTGCGCGTCCCTAGCGCTTCGCAAGTAAAGAGACACCGGGCATGGTCCACACATGGATGGGTGGCCAAAAGCACCATAAAAATTTATCGAGCTCCTCCATGCTTCGGAAGGTACGTATAAGCCGTTGGTCCCGGCTGTCATCATTGTATAGCAGTCGTCAAGCCATGTCAGATGCCTTTAGGCAGCCTAAAAAATCTGACATCAGTGTTGGCCCCTTACACACACGAAAAACAAACAAACAAACAAAAACAACAACCTTCAAGCCAACCACCTCTCTAAACTTGGCCGCTTAAGGCCTTTAGGTCTTGAGCTCTGTGTACTAACGTTTGAAATATAAAGACATGACAATAAATCTGAATGACTACAAGTAACAAGTTGATTTGCAGACAAATTAAAAATCCCCGACGACACCATCTAGCGAAAGATGGCGGAACTACATAATATTTTAATCCGTAGCGCAATCTATTATTTTTCAGGTATATAAGAAATCCCAACTTTCAAGTATTAACACCTAATAACTTTTAAACGACTGAGCCGATTTTCATCAAACATAGCTAAGAACCACCGCAAGGGAAGTTGCTTTTACGTAAAAAACCGCATTGAAATCGGTCCATTCGTTAGAGCGCTACGATGCCACAAACAGACAGACGTTAGCGTCAAACTTATAACACCGGGGGTTAAAAACAGGATATTTTGAACACTCCCCTAAACAATATCTCAAGTAATTGGAAACCAGTTAAAAGTTATAATGGCGGCGTCTTAAGTATTAATTCGGTATTTGACTCGATTTTTTTTTTCTTATTTATGTCAAAAAGTAACTTAATATGAAACTGCTAACATAAATAATAATTTTCTCCGCTCAAAAATAAGCAAGTTATAAGCCTTTCAAATTCGGTGGACGGGGAAACTGTCAAATAATAATAATACTTGTCCTAGAAATTGAAATGACTAAATTGATGAAGGATCTAGTGTTGAAATTGGTTTATTTTGTTCAAAAACGTAGGTAGAACGACGCTCAAGCCTTCAACAAATTCGTAGAAACACTGAATAAACATAGTAACTGAAGCAATTTAACATTGAATCGTAGCTAGAATTTCGTGAATATTTCATTGTTGGCTACTAATGCATACATTTTAGGAGGTGAGTATTTAATTTAAGTACTTATAAGGTACGTTACGAGCTGCGCCCCGCGGTATTACCCGCTGTATATGTAAAAAGTAACATATTTGTTATATGAACCAGGGTGTCAGCTTTCTGCTTACCAAATTTTATTAAAATTAGTCCAGCCGTTTGCGCGTAAAGAAGTAGCAAACATACACACACACTCACAAACTTTCACCTTTATAATATTAGTGTGATATCATTTAGTTAGAATATAAGTAATAAAGATTTACGTAACATATGCATTATGCTGTATTATAGTGTTCTAAAATATTGGATTCTGGTCGAGACAAGTTTATTTGATAGGCAAATTAAAAATACCTCAGACTGTCAAGAACGCCATCTAATGAATAGTAGCGGAACGATCGATATGACTTGGTATCCGTAGTGAGTATAACTTTTTTAAGACGAAGTGGTAGCTAAAGTGGCGCCCTCATTTGAAATAAATTGTTTAAAACTATATATGGTGATAATTAAAAATTTGATTTATATTACTGTCTAGAAAGACGTTTAAACTATTTTATAAATAACCTTTGAAAGTAATATTGGTAGTCCTTCTAGTTTTAAAACGGGTTTTTGCCAAAAGTGGCCACTTTTGGTTTTAAAACTAGATGGACTATTAGTAATAATTTCAAAGGTTATTCATAAAGTTGTTTAAAGGTCTTTCTAGACAGTGATACAAATCAAATTTTTAATTATCACCATATTTAGTTTTAAACAATTTATTTCGAATGAGGGCGCCACTTTAGCTACCACTTCGTCTTAAGAGGATACATGAATCTTTTCGGGGTCCAGTTCAAATTAAACAAACTGAAGGAAACGGAGATACTAGGTATCTATGATAAACTTTTTTAAAATTAACGTCTTACTAGGGACTATGTTTAAAAACGTTTTTTCTTTAGATGGCGGTATGGTAGATGTAAAGAAAAAAGTAACAGGTCTATGGCTAGGCGTGTAATTTTGGCGAAATCACAACACATGTGCTGTTATGAGGATTAAAATATAGATTATCCTCATCATCATCATTTCAGCCACATAACATCCACTGCTGGACATAGGCCTCTCCCAAGGACCTTAGTCAGGTCGTCAGACCACTTTGTGAGTGAGTGTCCTACGCTTCGTTTGTCTTTTTTGTCGTACGTGGTCGCTATTAGAGAACATTTTTGCCCCATTGGCCATCATATCATCGTCCAGAAATCATAGAATTATCAATGTTTTTAAAATTAAAATAAATTAGTGTTCATAACTATTTAAAAGATAGGTGTAGAAAAAAAGTTTGAAGGGTTATCTAGAGCATACTCAAGACAACATTTTCAATGATATCTCCGTTTCCTTTTAAATAATTTATTTCAAATGGGTACAGCACTGAACCCCGAAAAGGTCATATATCCCTTTAATAAGTCTTATTTTGTTATTAAAGTATAGGATAGATATAAATCATAAAAAATAAACTCCGAATCAAAACATTAAAACAATTTTAATTAAACGCAAAGCACACGAAAAAAGAAAAGCACAAACAGGTGAAAAAATCCTTCCTTTATTAAAAAAGGTTGAACAATTTCGCTTATGCTCGTATAGAAACTGTTTTTTCTGTAAATTGTGTGAATTCGCGGGGTATATTCAGGTTGTTGGCTTGGGAATACCCGCGGATATGTTAATTTACGGCTGCCTAATGTAAATAAGCTGTGGCAATTTATGTCGCTAAAATGCTCGAAGGAAAACTTGGGCTCGTTTCATTGAACTAGAATATATAGACCAGCTATTCGTATCTCAAACTGTAAAATAGGTGCCCGGGAGAAAGAGAGAAATTAATATATATCTATTTATTTGTAACTGCTTAGTAGCTAAGGCGCGTTGAAACAGAGACCGGACTTTGTCCAAATTTCCTTTTATACTATCTATACTAGTACAATATGACATCTAGTGGCGACTACTTGAATTACTTATTTACAGGGATACTACAAGCATCAAGCATTGATACAATATTCAATACTAGGGTACTTAATACCTGCTTAATGCAATGCAAGCCATATAGATGGCGCTTGTGTCTAACACAAACATTAGCCCCTGTTCTATTTTTACCCTATTACGGCAAAGCCAAAAGGAAGGGTAATGATTTTAGCAGGCTATGTATGTAGGTAAATATGTATGTGGATATTTATTTATGTGTTTGTACGACCTTAGCATCCGGCCGAAAGGCTTATCCAATTTTCACAAATGTGATGTTAATCGACTAGTCACTATTTTCCGTCCGGGTGACATTGGCTACAATATATGAATGCAAAATATCTATATAACAATTTATTTTTATGTACGGTCAAATACCAAGATAACTGACTAGGCCCTCTACTTATATCTTCAATTTTCTCTTAAACTAAAAATAATATTACATGAAAATTTATATTGAGAAAGACTTAATTAAAATCTGAGTAAAAATTTTCATGTTAATATCATTTTTAGTTTAAGACGAAGTGGTAGCTAAAGTGGCGCCCTCATTTGAAATAGATAGTTTAAAACTAAATATAGTGATAATTAAAAAAATTGATTTGTATCACTGTCTAGAAAGACCTTTAAACTATTTTATGAATAACCTTTGAAAGTAATATTGGTGTCCGTCTAGTTTTAAAACGGGTTTTCGCCAAAAGTGGCCACTTTTTCATTCATTCACTAAGAACTTTCCTGTGATCGGTTTTTTTAAACGTTAGTAGGTACCTATATCTTGTTGAATAAGAAAAAAAATAACATAGAATGAATTTTATTTAACTTTTTAACAATGGGATCAATTCTGGTTAATAATCAATGGATTTTTTTTTACGCTTCTTTGTATTACTTGAATTATTCTTACAGAATTTTAACACACTTAGTCATTTTTAGGGTTCCGTAGTAAACAAGGAACCCTTATAGTTTCGCCATGTCTGTCTGTCTGTCGGTCTGTCCGTCCGCGCTTTTACCTAGCGACTATTAGTACTAGAAAGCTGTGATTTGGCATGGATATGTATATTAATTAGGCGGAAAAAGTAGTGAATAAAATGTAAAAACAAAATGTTTTTTTTTTCTCGAGTAATCAGTCATGTTTGGTATCGTTAAATAAGTCTTTTAAAAATGATGAGATTCATAACACCGTTTTTCGAATTAGGGAGGATGGTTTTAAAGTGAAATTTTTTGTTTGAGTCCAGTGTCTCCCCCCTCTGTCTGCTAAACGGTTATATATAAACACGTAAAAAAATTCACAGCTATATTATATATAGCGAAATTTAAAGGAATACTATCAGAGCTAAGAAGGGTTAACAATTTAAAAATGTTATAGGCGATCAACTTATAAAATGTACTCGCTAAATGAAAATTTCACACAAATTCAATAGAAAAATCGTTTTTAGACATTTTGGTGGCATGTAGTCAAAGTGGGCATTCGTAACTACGGAACCCTACACTACGCGTGACCCGACACGCACTTGGCCAATTTTTAATTATGTTTACCATATTTTCGTATGGTTTTCACTTAAAAACTATTAAAAGTACTATAGCCGCATAAGAGCTAGCAAGCAACTAAGTGAAATTTATAGATAGCTACAATTGAACAGGACAAAACAGTGGAACATATTATGTGTTGTCTTCTCTAGTATTGTAATACGTAATAGCTCTTTGGCTCGCCCCAATAGTTGTGGGCAGAAATGATTATACAGACACCGATTCCCACGGAGGGATAACCTCTACGATTTCGGTATGTTTTCATACTCATTTCAATAATTTTCACGCCATTAATTATGCACACAATACTGGTAAAAGATTGAGAATATATTTAGGCAAAGTTTACCCGACTACGCCAGAATAAAGATGATAAAGCTATGCTAAATATGTTGGATTTTTAGGTGTTCGGAACGCACCTCTAACTAAAATTCTTAAACATAAGTGCTGAACGCTTCTCTGGATCGCGCCATCTAGTGTACGAATACAACGAATGTGCCGACGGCTGTACAAAGATTTATTTAATTTTGAAATATATGCGAGTTTTTTTTCCAAAATCGTTGTTTTCGTTTGGACCCATCCTCTAAATACAATATGTAACAAAAACCCTGTTCGATCCTTGTAGGAGCAACTCAAACCGTCAATATGAACGACTTTTCCTATGGGACCAATGCTTGAAAGTCGAAAAAAATCGACATTTTCATACCAAAATGTTCGGCCGGCCCGGCAATTTGTATGAAAATGTCGATTTTTCTTTTCGAGTTTCTTCAAGCATTGGTCCAATAGGAAAAGTTGTTCATACTGACGGTCTGAGTTGCTCCTACAAGGATCGGACGGGGTTTTTCTTACATATTGTATCTATATGTGTATTTTTTGGCACGCTCTGTAGCCTAATATGCTTGATGGAATTCAGCTAGAGGAATTGTTACATTTTCTTAAGACGAAGAATAGTACTTTTAAAACGGGAAAACCCGTTTAAAAACTAGACGGACTACCAATATTACTTTCAAAGGTTATTCATAAAATAGTTTAAAGGTCTTTCTAGACGGTGATACAAATCAAATTTTTAATTATCACCATATTTAGTTTTAAACAATTTATTTCAAATGAGGGCGCCACTTTAGCTACCACTTCGTCTTAAACTTGAAAGTAAAAATGCTTGTGTTAAAAAATCAAAATGGCGGATTCATATTTTCAAATTTATGTTATTCAAGGATTTTATAAAATGATTAAGTATAAAAACTTACTTATACAAAGTGGAAGGGACAAACCTGTAATAAATCAAACCACGGGCTGTACTATATCACTATAGTATAATGAAATTAAAATACCAAACAAAAAGCAGAAAAAAATCGACATTCCCATACAAATTGCCCGAACGGCTGCACACTTTTGTATGGAAAGGCCAATATTTTTTGCTTCCTGTCCGTTATTTTAATTTCATTATACTATAGTGATCTAGCCCAGGGTTCGATTTATGACGGGTATGTTTCTTCCACGTTGTATGTTTAAATTAATTTATACCATTCCCCCTCTCAAAAGTTTATTTTATTCACTGAAAACAGTGAATAAAATGCACTTTTACTCACTATTTTGATGTTTGAATTAAGAACAATTTACTCTTAATTTTAGTAATTGTTCCAATTTTAATGTCCTTTTTAGTTAATTTAACCTTTTTTTTTTCTTCATTAAATGTCTATTTTCGCTTAAATTATTCTTTTTAACCGACTTCCAAAAGAGGAGGTTATCAATTCGTTGGAATCATATGTTTTATATATGATGATCGATTTATTCGAATACGTTTGACCGAGACCGATTTAGAATATTCTTTTTTTTTTAAGAGAATACCTGACAGGTTGTCCCATATTTTTTTATTAAAACCGGTTGTATAGTTGGAGGTTAAGTCGGTTTTTAGTTTTGAAAAATTATTCTCGTAATCATGGTATAAAGTATAGTATGCAATTCTTGAATAAAGCGGATTTACATCGAGGGCCATGAATCACTCGCATTGCTCAGGATTCTAACACTTGAATCACTCGCTACGCTCGTGATTCAGTCGTTAGAATCCTTCACCTGCTCGTGATTCATCTATGGCCCTCGAAGTAAATCCGTCCTTTATTCACTAATTGCATAATATACTATTGGAATGATAAATACTAAAAGAAAAACATAAACAACGTGGAAGAGACATACCCGCAATAAATTGAACTAGATTACTGTAGTATAAAGTAATTAAAATAAAAAATTGGCCAAGTGCGTGTCGGGCCACGCACAGTGTAGGGTTCCGTACTTACGAATGCCAACTTGCCAGTTCATGCCACTAAAAAGTCTAAAAACGAATTTTCTATTGAATTTGTATGAAATTTTCCTTTTCCGAGTACTTTTTCTAAGTTGATCGCCTATAACTTTTTAATTTGTAAACCCTACTTAGTTAAGATAGTTTTTCTTTAAATTTCGTTATATTTACTATAGCTGTGAATTTTTTCACGTGTCCATATATAACCGTTTAGCAGATAGAGGGGGGGACACTTGACACTAACAAAAATTTTCACTTTAAAACCTAATATTTCAGAAACAAATCCCTAAATCTAAAAACAGTGCTGACAAGCTCATAATATTTTTGAAAGACCTATTCAACGATACCCCACATGATTGGTTAGTCGAGAAAATAAAATTTACTTTTGACTGTACTTGTAAGGGAGCAACCCTAAAAAAAATTTTTTTTCAATATTTTATTTTACCACTTTTTCCGCATAATTAGTATACATACCTATACCAAATTACAGCTTTCTAGTACTTATAGTCGCTGAGTAAAACCGCGGACGGACAGACAGACAGACATGGCGAAACTATAAGGGTTCCTTGTTTACTACGGAACCCTAAAAACGGGCAAAGAACAAAAAAAATCGACATTCCCATACAAATTGCCCGGGCGTCTGCACGTTTTTGTATGGAAATTTCAATTTTTTTTTTGTTTTTTGACTGTAAAGTTAATTTCATTATACTATAGTGCGATTTTTGAAGTGAAAACTTCTTTAGCGGCGTTGTACACTTTTTGTAATGGGTAAAAAATGTTAAACTCGCGTAAGACGGATGGAGAGTAGACAGCCGGCGCGGCTCGGCGTAGGAGAGGAAGTATCCCCCTCTCTTTCTACGGCGCGGCGAAAATGTATGCCTGCGCCTGCTGTTTCGTTCAGATGGCGCAGGGCGCTTGCGCAAATGTTCGTTTGTGTTTATGTTACAGCGTGCCACGCGCATCCATGGAAATGCAGAACGTTAATGTTTAAGTTTTGCCGGCACTCCCGGAGTGCAAACCGTCGTTTTTTACGGGTATGTCCGTCCACATTGTATAACATCGGTCATACAAACGTATTCCCGGTTGTGTGCGAGGCATACATATCTGCAGTTGTAATTTTTTTATTAATTTACTAAGTTATTAAGTTTTTCACGCAGTCAGGTATTTTTTTTTAGCATATAACTTGGAATCTGTTACCAAACATGACACGTTAGGCGAACTCCGTGGTGTAATGGTCAACACGCTAGTCCGCCAATCCGGAGGTTCTGGGTTCGATCCCCAGCTAGGGCAAGTTGGAAAATGGCCTTTTTCAAATTTTCCTGGGTCTTGGGTGTTTATCTACTCGTATATATGTATTTATCATAAAATATAGTATCGTTGGGTTAGTATCCCATAATACAAGCTTAAGCTTACTTTGGGGCTAGCTCAATCTGTGTGATTTGTCTCTATATATATTTATTTATGCATTTATTTTTATGACATAAATTACCGGCCAAGTGCTAGTTGGACTTGCGCACGAAGGGTTCCGTACCAATATTTATAAAAATCACGTTTGTTGTATGGGGGCCCCACTTTAATATTTATTTTATTCTGTTTTTAGTATTTGTTGTTATAGCGACAAAAGAAATACATAATCTGTGAAAATTTCAGCTGTCTAGCTATCACGGTTCATGAGATACAGCCTGGTGACAGATAGACAGCGGTGTCTTAGCAATAGGGTCTCGTTTTTACTCTTCGGCTACGGAACCCATAAAACCATACAGTATACTCAACTCGTCTACGAAATACTGGACACGCCATGACGCGCTGTAATAACTGAAAACTGCGATACAAAGCCATATCAATCACGCGCTCTATCTCCATGCAGATTTTATCGAATTTTTCATCAAGCATTCAAGCGTGGTGCCATTCTATATCCATAGTCTGTAGTGTGATTTTGTGAGCTATGTCATGTTATGACACTCACAGCTATCATGATAGTTGTTTTTCGTGTTTGTGAACAGCTATTTGGAGCATGGCCCTATATACAATAGCGAATCATGTACAATGAAAGAAGGATAGAGCTAGCTGGCGGCGAATGGAAGGCTGGAAAAGAAAAGATTCAAAGATTCAAAGATTCAAATGTTTATTCAGTAATTAGACCTTTACAGGCACTTTTACACGTCAATAAGTATAATTTACGGTACGTGTAAAGTATATTAAAATTTAATTTAATTTTAAAGAAAAGCTACCAATACCAGCGCTTCGTAACGACCACTGCTGAGAAGAAACGCCGAAAGAAACTCATTTTCACAGTATTGGTCGCCTACTCGCCAGAAGGGCTTTGTCATATCATTATAATTGTCTTTTAATTAATAAATACTTATAATATAATACAATGTTGACACATTATAACATGTAATGCTTGCGAACAAGTAAACAAACATAAATTGCGTAATAAAAAATATTAAGTAGTCAAAAAAAGCGAAGCTGTACTGACCAGTCCCTCCCGGCAGCACCCGTTCACGAGTTGACGCACGGATCAGCCATCGTTAAACTCAACCATATTAGAGGGAATCCAACGACCCGACCAGCGACGCCACCACCGGATTGGACATTTTAGTGAGCATGAAAAACCCGAACTCGCAGACCTTGTCAAGAGAAAATATTAATTATATGTTGGTCACTTATTGATCGAAAACTAATGAAGTGGTGTTGGTACTTTTTCGAGAGAAACTCAATCTACTACGAGTACCAACTTTCAATTCTAGCAGGCGAAACATTTAGGGACACCTTATTAGACATGACAAATTTTAAAAGTAAAATAGAAGTAAGAATATACAAAAGAAAATCTAGAGATAGTTTTATTAAGGGGCTACCTGAATTTTCCGGGGTCCAATGCTGACCCCATTTGAAATAAATCTATGGGAAGAAAACGGAGATTTCATTTAAATTTTTGTCTTGATCCGACCTTAGATAACTCTTCAAACTATTTTATGAACTATTTTACAGTTTAAAGTGAGAACGTGAAGCTTTTCTACGCAAAATTGCGAAAAACGGCCACTTTTAGCATATGTGCGTAGAAAAGCTTCACGTTCTCTCTTTAAACTGTAAACAGTAGTTAATAAAATAGTTTGAAGGATTATCTAAAGCCTGGTCAAGACAAAATTTTAAATGATGCCTCCGTTTCCTATCAAATGATTTATTTCAAATGGGGGCAGCACTGGACCCCGGAAAATTCAGGTAGCCCCTTAAACAACTAAAAGATAAAACCAATGTTTAAGGGGCTACCTGAATTTTCCGGGGTCCAGTGCTGCCCCCATTCGAAATAAATATATGGATAGGAAACGGAGACATCATTTAAAATTCTGTCTTGACCAGGCTCTAGATAACACTTCAAAGTATTTTATAAACTACTGTTTACAGTTTAAAGTGAGGACGTAAAGCTTTTCTACGCAAAATTGCGAAAAACGGCCACTTTTGGCGTATGTGCGTAGAAAAGCTTCACGTTCTCACTGTACACTGTAAACAATTGTTCATAAAATAGTTTAAAGGGTTATCTAGGGTCTGATCAAGACAAAATTTTAAATGATATCTCCGTTTCCTATCAAATTATTTATTTTAAATGGGGGCAGCACTGAACCCCGGAAAATTCAGGTAGCCCCTTAACCTACAAGGTTGTAAAGGAATTGACTTTGGACAGTGAGATGAAGTAGGCATTTAGACCGTCGTCCCAACCTCGTTTTTCTGACCCATCGCACTTTCTTGGCAAACTATAATAATAATACGCGCTTTTGATAAATGTCTCTAAATATCGGCGTTAGGAAGCGTTTGCGAAACTGTCGCATGATAAACATCTGATTTCGAAAACGCTTCCTAAATCCCAGGCAGACTTGGCTTTTATGCTCGTATGAGAGCTGCCCCATCACCTGAATTTAGTTTCATCAAAAAGTATGATAGGTATTTTTTGGGTAAACATCCCACCTATAAAAATCTATATTGCCATATCATATATAAAAGAGGAGCTCGGTGGCCCGGCGGGAGTGTGCATTACTAGCGCTTTCGCATGTTAAGCGACACCGGCCGTGGTCCGCACTTGGATGGGTGACCACAAGTTAAGCCGTTGGTTCCCGGCTGTCATCATTGTATAGCAGTCGTCAAGCTATGTCAGATGCCTTTAGGCAGCCTGAAAAATCTGACACCAGTGTTGGCCACTTACACACACGAAAAACAAAACAAATATATAACTATCTAATAGAGGAGCTCGGTGGCCCGGCAGGAGTGCGCAATGGTAGCGCTTTCGCAAGTAAAGCGACACCGGGCGTGGTCCGCACTTGGATAGGTGATAACAAGTGGCATAAAAAAAAATCTCGAGCTCCTCCGTGCTTCGGAAGGCACGTAAAAGCCGTTGGTCTCGGCTGTCATCATTGTTTGGCAGTCGTCAAGCTATGTCAGATGCCTTTAGGCAGCCTAAAAAATCTGACACCAGTGTTGGCCACTTACACACACGAAAAACGAAAAAAATCTAATAGTTTAACTTGATGGACAAACCCGAATAAAAAGACGAGAAACTAAAGATTTTTTAGTATCCTTGTGACATCGCGCGGGCTCCAGCACTCCTCCGCCCCTCTTCGGCGCAGCGGGGGGGCCCATGCCCATATATAAGGCGCGGCGGCCGGCGCTCGTGCCCGCTTTTTCTTCGGCTGCATCTCCAGCTAAGTAGTCCTTCTACCTAGAAGGGCTACTCAACGGATCTAGTGCCTATAACTCACGACCCTGACTACCTAATCTGTACCTAGTGTTCTTGTGAATCTTTGTAACTAATGTAATGTTCATTATACCTATCTCATTTACCAATATCTAGTCTTTCTTTTATCTCATCTATCCTCCTAGATCCTAAATCTAGGTTTTTCTAACCTAAACGGTACATCCTAGAAAATAGCTTTTATGAATACTTTATGGATAAATGTGTTGCCAGAACTATTAGTACTCCTCTGTCATTGCCGACTATCTATCAAGATCTTGGACAGTGGAGGTAAGTGAGACATGTTTTTTTTTTAATTCAAGACTGAGCTGAATCTATCAAAATTTAGGGGACACGGGACGCGAGTTGACAACACGATGGAAGCTCTAGGTTACGAGGGTTATGTGACCTTAACATTTCTAACCTCTCGGTTCTACTTAAGGCGAATATTAGGCCCAAAAAATAGAGCTAAGCAGAACAAACGGCGTTTTCTTTCCTAAATTCGATCGTGACCGAAGTTTGCCGACAACATAAATAAATGTATACTTAGGCCGAGCGCAGATTGTAGTCAAGACGCATAAGTCTTATGAGACAAACTGTCGGTTAATATTCCGGCCTGGAAGAAGAACAGTACGCCTATATAAATAATAATAAATATATATAGGGACAAATTACACTGATTGAGCTTGCCCCAAAGTAAGTTCAAGACTTGTGTTATAGGATACTAAGTCAACGATACTATACTTTATAACAAATACATATATAGATAAACACCCAAGACCCAGGACAATTTGAAAAAGGCCACTTCCCAACTTGACCTGATCGGGGATCGAACCCGGAACCTCTGGGTGGCGGACTAGCATCATGACCACTACGCCACGGAGGCCTATAGATAAATACATACAATCTGTCATAAAATAAGTACCTTCTTTCTTAATAAAAAACTCACCAAGTGTGAGTGGGACTTGCGCACAAAAGGTTCCATACCATTATCTACATATACAATGTCCTTTTTAATTAAGTACAAATATTTGAAGGGGTGATTTAGTCCATCGTTTTGATCAACTTTTCCTAATAAATTTATTTATTTATTATATATTATATAAATTATATATTATTTATTATTTATTTATTATATAAATTTAATAAATTTATAAAAAAAGGAAAAAAAAATTTAGGTTCTCATACAAATCGAAGTAGTCACGTGATATCGTTACTATGAACAATGAAAAAGTTTTTTTCTAATTTCGATATACATTTATTGGGATAAGTTTTTCAAAATGATGGACTGAATCACCCCTTAAAATATTTGTACTTAATTAAAAAGGACATTGTATAACGTTATATTTGTTGAATGGGAGAACCTTAAATGTTTATTTTATAAAACTAACTATTTTGTGAATATTTCAAGCGTCTACATGTTGCCGTTATTAATATCGAGCAAAACACGGCAAAAAAATCACCTTTGTTGTAAGGGAGCCCTAATATTTATTTAATTCTGTTTTAGCATAGTTGTTAATAACGTATCTACAGAATTACTTACATTATCTTTGAAAAATTCAACTGTCTAGCTATCACGGTTCACGAGATACAGCCTGATGACAGCACAAATTGATAGACAGACGGACGTACAGCTGGGCAGTGGATTCTTAGTAATAGGGTCCCGTTTCTACCCTTAGGGTACGGAACCCTGAAAACCAAAACCATCGAGGAAAGTCAGTAGGTATTATAAATTTTCCTTTCAGATTAGTTCTCTATTATAGTAATCCTTATTCCAAAATTTCACTAAAGCTAGGGGGTGCTTTATCAATCTAGGTATCTAGTTATTTCCATGTATCAGTAATAAAATTCTATTGATTGTCATAACTACATTTATCTTGTAAATCTGTTTGTTGAGAATAAATGATTATTATTATTATTATGTTGGTACGCTTTTCAGCCACGGGTCCATGGGGACCCGGTCCTTTGAGGCGTTCATGGGGCTAAAGCCAACATGAAGAGGCCTTTTAGTACCTTTTTATCTAAAAAGTGAGATGGCTGCATCTATGGAGCTCTATCCCTTAATGTACCATTGAGATGCACTAACGGACAGTCCTCCACAGCTGCCGAACTATTGCCAGGGAGGGATTTACTTGGTTTGGGCTTTATGGATGGGATGTTAGTGGACCGGATAGCTGGGTTATGGAGTGAGATACGGATCTACCTAAAAATCTCTCACAACAATTTTAGCCTGGTAGATGGTGACTTGCTGCTCGTTGGCTACACTGCCTGTTATTATTTCTAAAGACACAACAGAAGATTTCAGTATAGTCTTAATCTTAACAAAAGTCTTAAAGACAATTTTCAGACAGACTTGCATGTGTTAGACAAAACTGTCTTACAGCATTGTCTCCAATCTGCGCAAACTCCTAGCGTCGCAAAGGGTGTCAGCAAAATTCGCTGCCCCGTTTTAATAAATCTCTATTTACAATGCTCGCGAGTGGAAAGGCTTAAGCCAAGACATTTTTCTTCATTCGCATGTGCTAACAAAGTCGGCGAGGGGGGACATTTACCCTCCTCAATCTGGGAAACTCGCTTATGTTTGGGCACTTGGCGCAACCAAAAGTAAGTTTTAGACAATCTTACACCTTTTATTCGTATGTTGAATACGAAGTTTCTTTCTCTGGTAATATAATTTTAATTGTAAGTTGACGTCTTTGTATAAAATGCTGGAGTGCAGTTAGTTGTCTCTTTTTAACCTATGCTGTACCTTAGTAAACTAGCTAGGATACTTTGTTTTATCAAAATCAATTGTTTTACCTCGTCCACTACCTAAATAACCAGTTTCATCAAAATCGATAGAGCCGAGATCTTCTCTTCTTCGAGAGATGAATATTCGTTTAAAGTATAAGATGATCTGACGAATTGACAAGTGAATTATCAGCTAATAAATAAATATATAAGGACAAATAACACTGATTGAGCTAGCCCCAAAGAAAGTTCGAGACTTGTTTTATGGGATACTAGCTCAACGATACTATATTTTATAACAAATACATATATAGATAAACATCCCAGACCCAGGACAATTTGAAAAAGGCCATTTTTCAACTTGTCCTAACCGGGGAACGAACCCGGGACATTTGGATGGCGGTCCAGCATGGTGCCCACTACGCCACGGAGGTCGTCAATGAAGATAAATATATGGTTTTTGTTTATTATTTGTTTATTTTTTTTTTATACTTCTTACACTATCATTACAGGTTTCCCCAAGACAATAGCATGGTCACATACATTATCTATTATTATTTGGCAAGTCACTGATCCTGAAGGAATCATTTCAGGTTTTTTATTTAAGAATAAGGTTCTTGTTGTCAAAAAAACCATGGCGAGAGGATTACGGGGATTATATTTACGGGGATTATTTTCATTCCTGTTTTCGATACATACATACAATGTAATCACGAATATTTTCTAAAGATTCGGTAGACGATACTATGCTCTACTTGACACGACCCTGTTAGACCGCTTTCGCTTCATCTACACTCATCACTTTGATGCATAACCGCCAGTTACGGGTACTTCTGACCTCTCTTTTTTAAACCGCGCCAAAAAAATTTTGACGTATTTGTATGTCTGTCTGTATGTTTGGGGCATCGTATAGCTCTCGAACAGATGGGATGGACAGATTTCGATGCGGGTTTACATGAAAGCGAGTTCTCTTTTGCTGGCTTTGTTTTATAAAAATCGGCTCAGCCGTTTAAAAGTTAATGGGGGTTAACGCTTGAAAGTCAAGGTTTTTTAATTTACCTGGCTAATAAAAGACGGCGCTACGGATATCACCTTTCACCGCGAACGTCGGATTTATCCGACAAACATTGTCGTGCCGTGCCCACTCCGCGAGCCTCGAATATTTCCAACAAAAAAAATGCCAGTTTTGCACATAACTGAAGTATCCACATCCCTTTATGGTTGTAGGTATTTATTTTAGATTTAATACCCCTCGCGCTGGGGGCACGGCAACTGATATAAAGTCTCGCGGTAATTGGGTTATATTTAACATCGGTTGGAATATTTAGTTCTGCCACTCATTACTTAATTTAAAAAACGGTTTTTTTTATGTGCCTTGCTAAGGGGATACTTGAATTTTCCGGGGTCCAGTGCTGGAAAGTACCTCAGTGGGGCGACAAACCGTTGCCCGGCAGACCTTTGACCGACATAACATTTGATCGGCACTACTATTGCTCGAAATCAAATTTCTTCTCCCAATGTGCTGCCCTCATTTGAAATAAATAATTTGATAGGGAAATTTAAAATTATGTCTTGACCAGGCACTAGTTAACCCTTCAAACTATTGCGAAAAACGGCCACTTTTGGCATACGTGCGTAGAAAAGTTTCACGTAAACACTTTAAACAGTAGTTCATAAAATAGTTTAAAGGGTTATATAGTAAAAATCCTATGATGGTATAAGGGTAGCATATAATAACATCTTTAGGCACCTTATGGGGTTGAAATCTTGGTGTAGTGCCTCTGGGATGTTCACAGAGGGACGTGTCAATACTTTTAGCGCCATACACCGTCATCGTGTAGGAAATTTTATGTCCAGGGTTGCCATGTGTAAAAACAGCATTGTACAGAGTTTGGCAGAGAGACTTGTATCTACCGATACCTACAGACACTGGTTGGCTATTGCCGCTAGGTTAATTTAATTTTACTATATATTTAATTTTTATTGTAAACAATTTTAATTTTACAAACTATGGATCTTTTTGTGTCTGCAATAAAGCATTATTATTATTATTATATTATTATTATAGTGCCTGGTTAAGAAAAAAATCAATGATGTGTCCGTTTCCTATCAACTGATTTATTTCAAATGGGGGCAGCACTGGATACCGGAAAACTCAGGTATCCCCTTAAGAGTATCTACAAACTGGTACGTTTTCCATCTTTTTTTTTCAAAAAGCACTTCTTTTTGCAAAGTTTGGCTTTTGGATGGCTACCTTTGACTTCGTCTACCCCGTCAAGCATAAAGGAGCACGTACATTTTTAGTTGTCAAGTATAGCTTACAAGCACTTTATAAGTCAGTAGTTTAAAATATTTCGCGCTGCGCAGAAAGTTCATCAAAACTTTAGCATTTTGCCTTGGCGGAGCTTCCACAGCTAGTGAGGTAAATTACATTAAAACTTTAAGTAACAATACTTTATCAAACTTATTATATAAGCGTGGTCAGTGGAATAAACTGAACCGAGTGAATTTAACCTTCATGCTGGTCTGGGAGAAAAGAAAGCTTGAAATACCAGCTGTCTCTTTCCCAGATCGCTAAAGCCGATCAAGGGTATAGGCGAAAATACGAGAATTAATAGGAAACGCGGCTAGCAACCCGTCTCTATTTAACCGATTTCGAAAAAGGAAGAAATTATCAATTCGTCGGGATCGTTTTTTTTTTTGTATGTTCACTGCTTACTCGAAGTCGCGTGACCCGATTTGGAAAATTATTTTTTTGTTTGAAAGGGTATACTTTTCAGGTGGTCCCATAAATTTTTAATCAAAATCGGTTGTGTAGTTTGGTGTTGAAGTTAATTTTTAGTTTTGATAAATTATTTGATTCAGTTTTTATCTTCTCGAGCGCCATCACGCTTCTTCTTTGCTTCTAGGCCCAGTACTGCGCTACCTGTCCTGCATTAGGACTGGTATTGTACAAGTTCTCCCACATATCGGGTATTAAATATTAGTTTTTAACGTATATCTTGTTTCGTGAACCTATATGTAGGTAAACGCAGGCCTGTGTCACTCTCCGTTTAGGTATCGAAAATATACCTACATTAACGAACACTTTAAAGGGCTAACACTAACACGAATTCAGTTACACGAATCGTTTGTCGAAGTTGAAGTAATAAGAATAAATATGTATGTGTATGTTTAAACTTTTAGATAAGTACCTATTTTATGTATTTGTATTTAACTTGAGTCTATTTTGTACACGCCTACTATTACCTGTTTTCTTCTGTTTTTCTGTCCTGGGTCTGCTGGAAGAGATTTCTTATGAAATAAGCAGTACCTATGTACTCAATGTTCTTACTTTGTTCGTTCCTATTTTTGTATTTTGTGTACATGAATTTTGTAAATAAATAAATAAAATTGGCTTGCAAAGGATGTCTAGGTATTTAAAAGAAGAGGTGAAAAATTCTGACGCGAGCTAAATTAAACTATAGCGCTAACCATATTAAGTAGATATTTCTTTGAATTTCTTTTTTGAGTAAGACTTCGTTCTGTACGTGAGTAGTACTTGATGTGAAGGAAATGATTTGTATGGAGAAGAAATTTTAAATAATGTCACTTGTGGTCACCAAAGTGTAAATCACGCGCGGAATTTCTTAATATACTTACTTGTGCTTATTACGCACTATAAAGCGTATCCGCTGGGCCATCGTCCTCTCACTAAAAATAATAAAATCTGAGATCCGCAACGTAATCCTATTACGAGGAAACTGAAAACTAAATCCATGTTTTGGTCTCTATTTTCGAATCACACCGCCTCAGGATTTTCGTGGGTGGATCTAAGAGGTAAGTACAATGCGACACAAATAGGTTGAACAAAAATGGCGGACTTCAAAGCATTTTTGTACAAATCCCGACATGCAAAATGGCGGTCGTCGCCGCATTACTCGTATTTGTACCTGCGCCGATAACCGCCATTTTGATGGAAATGCTTTGAAGTCCGCCATTTTTGTTCAACTGATTTATGTCGTATTGTACCTGTCTATCTTGATACCATACATACTATCACGTCTTTAACCCTAACGGGGTAGACAGAGGATTTTATTTCTTGCAGCTCGAAGCAGACAGAGCCCAGGGCCGCAAGACCCAAAGGCCACTTTCAGCATGATGGTGGGCGAGAAGGTGGAAAAACAATGGGCTGCTTTCCGCATCGCCTAATAACTTGATTCACATTTTCTCGAGTTTTATACGTACTCTCCTGGTTTCTCGACCCTGGTACTGGTTCAAAGAGGTTTGACGTGAAAAGTACCCATATCAAAATCAAAATCCTACCGGCTCCAACTGTGGCGCAGCAGACATCCACCCCCTCTTGATTTCATTCAACCATCGGAGGAACTACCACCGGGTCCTGAGCTACCATGAGACACATGGAAAAGCTTAAACCGACTCCGAACTGAGGAAGGCCGGTGCAAGGATAATTTAACCGGTGGAGGTATATTGATACAACTGCAACACAGAGTCAATGTGGTCATAGCGACCAGACTATGACACACCTTCTCTCCTGCCCATCGTGCCCCACCACCCTCCAGGGTATGTTAGACTAAGTGTCCAAACGTCCAATAGTCAAAAGCTGCACTAAGCGTGACCTATACAGGGTTACTGGTAACTCACGCAAAACCTTGTAACATCGGAATCACAATCCTAACATAACATAGATATGCAAGAAAAAAAAAAAACTAAAAAAATAATTGTACTCTCCATAGAAACTCGACCAGGTGATCACTGAATTTGTATGGGAGGTCAATTTTTTTTTCTGCAAATTTTGTATTTTTTCTTGTAAATCTATAATGTGTTGGGGTGACTGATTCTGATATTAAGAGGTTTTGCGTTAGTAACCAGCAACCCTGTATAAGGCCTCAGACAACGCTGTGAAAGTGGCAACCTATTGAAAGGGAAAAAAATGATTTTATTTTGAGCTTTCGACACGAGGAGAAGAAGATCCATATCGGCCCGTAAATGTAAGTACTGTCATGTTTATTCTAAAGTGGTCATAGCTCCAACGCTCTTGTTGCGAAATGCTGGCTGGGTGAACACAGAACTGAACTGATTCCCCCATCGGCTTTTACGAGCTGCGCGGGAAGAGAAGCAGCTGGTACATTTTAAGGTTTTTCTTTCCTGACCAGCATGGAAGAGTTCTTGATTACATTTTACTTTTGTGTAAGTGTCGAACACTGGTGTCGTAACGTAAGGCATCTATGGAGGCGCTACGGATAGGGCTATGCTCGGTGTTTCTCTACGTGATCGAATCAGAAATGAGGAAATTCGTAGGTGAACAAAAGTCACTGACATAGCCCAGCGGATTAGCTCGTTGAAGTGGCAGTGATCGGGACACATAGCGCGACAAACCGATGGCCTGGCCAGCGAAGCGTAGGACACCCACCCGCAAGGTGGTCAGACAACCTGACCAAGGTCGTTGGATGCAGGCCGCTCTTGATCAGTCATTTAGAAAGCCTTGGGAAAGGCCTATGTCCAGCAGTGGACTGATGGAATAATGAAGGCATCTAACATAGCTTGACGACTGTCATACAATGATGACAGAAACAAAGGCTTAACGTGCCTTTCGGAGCACGCAGAAGCCCAAGAAGAAGTAGTAATATGTACTATATTTTTTGGTACCAATAAAATGATTATCTATCTATCTACTCCCACCAAGTCATCGACTCTTCTTTAACAATACCTATGTAACAAAAACCCTGTCCAATCCTTGTAGGAGCAACTCAGACCGCCAGTATGAACAACTTTTCCTATGGTACCAATACTTAAAACTCGAAAAATAATCGACATTTTCATACAAAAGTGATATAATTCTTCGAGTTTCAAGCATCGGTCCCATAGGAAAAGTTGTTCATAATGACAGTCTGAGTTGCTCCTAAAATTTAAAAAGGGTCTTTGTTAGATACATATTGTAGAAGGATTAGTACTTACCCATTTTATTTTCTGTAAATTTGGTGTAATTACAACTTTATGAGCGGTAAGGTGAAAAAGGAATCAAAATAGTGATGGGCGGCAGTCGCATATTTTTGGTCATTTGGTTTGGCTAAGATCTGCGCCGGAAGAGAAACAGCTAGTACATTTTTTAAGTTTCTTTTCTTTTTTCCAAGACCAACATGGAAATATGTTTTATTTATATCAATATGATATCTCTGTACCTTAATATGTATATTATTAAAAATATACGTACAAATCACACTTGAGCTAGCCCCAAAGTAAGATCAACACTTGTGTTATGGGATACTAACTCAACGATACTACATTTTATAACCAATAAAGATAAACATACAAGACCAAGGTCAATCTGAAAATGATCATTTTCCATCTTGGCCTGACCGGGGAGCGAACCCGGGAACTCCTCAAAATCAAAAGTCAAAAATCATTTATTTATCTTTGGATATTTGTATCACTTTTGTCACGTCTGATCACAATTCTTGGAAATAGATGACTGCAAATTTTAATTGTATATTTAAATATATAATATTATAATGTATACCTAGCTAAAGTGTAAATCTGTATTGTAAGTAGGGTAGGGACCAATACTGAACTGGGTTTCTTTCGGCGTAATTTTCCCAGCAGTGGTCGTTCCGAAACGCTAGTAGTTTTTAGCTTTTGCACTAAAATAAAATTTAAAAAAATGACCTTCAATAAGAGATAAATTTATCCTACATTGAATAAAAATTTTTGACATTCACTTGATAATTTTCTTTTTTTTTCTTTCGATTTCTTAATAGGTAGTTGTTGTTGACGTCAGATAATTTACTTACAACTAAGTTTACTGGTACTCCGGTGTTACAATCTGGTATGATGACCCCAGGCCACAGAGGTCGTTTAAAACTTGTCAAAATCGAATTGCTTGTATCCTTATCTGGCCCGTTAAAGCACTCAAATGCTCCCAATGCGTTTTATATATCTTAAGGCACTACGTATTCAAGAGCAAAACCCACTTTGGGTGTCCGCGGGCCCGTCATAAATTTCAATGTTCTGTTCTGGCTTGCGCACCACTCGTAGTTTAAGTGAAATATCTGTGCCATTTGGGACCCAAACACCCAATCTAGATGAATCCAATACTTATGGCGGAATAGGTAAAATGATTATTTTTAACCAATTTCCAAAAAAGAGAAGGTTATGAGTTCTTTATTTATTTATTTAATCTTTATTGTTCATCAAATACAAATTGTACGGAAGAATAGGCGAAATGAACGATAAAAGCGTTGTCTACCAGTCAACCTTTGGGTTATACAGAGAGTCTAAATTTTCCAAAAAACAACTTTTCCCAATAAATATATATCGAAATACGATAATTTTTTTTGCATTTTTCATAGTAACGATATCACGTGACTACTTCGATTTATATGGAACCTAAATATTTTTTTTCGTATTTCGATACATTTATTGGGCAAAGTTGTTCAAAATGATCGACTGAATAACCCCTTAAAATATTTGAACTTAATTAAAAAGGAAATTATATATATACATATATATATATATATATATATATACATATATATATATATATATATATACATATATATATATATATATATATATATATATATATATATACACACAATTACAGAAGCGGTAAAACGAGCCTACTTCCAATACTTTCAAATTCTGAATCAACCCTTGATAAAAAGAAGTGTGTGATTTTTGCAGAAGTGTGCTTACCAACTGTATATTTCGTCATTATAAATAACATTTTTGAAAGTCATTTAACCGCTGTCGAAAAAGATGCATGGTTTTCTTTTAAAGCGGTTGTGAAAATTTTCTTAGGTAACCACTAAGCATTAAACAGAGAATCATAAAGATTTTTTTCAGTTAATTACAAAACTACCACAAAATGGGAGTGCATATGTCGCTTAAAATCCATTTTTTTGCACTCACACTCGGATTTTTCTCCAGAAAACCTGGGAATCGTAAGTGACGAGCATGACGAACGTTTCCATCAAGTCATTTGAAGAGAGGTAGGTACCAAAGTTTTTGGGACAAAAATATGTAGGCCGATTACTGCTGGTCTATCTGAAGAAAAACTAAACCAGACCAGTATAAAAGTAGAAGAACTTTGAGTAATTTTTAATCTTTTTATTGTTTAAAACATTTTTAATAAATATTTTCAAAATATGAGGTGCTATTTTTTTTCTACTGCAGTAGCGAACTAGGAATGGTTTATTCTATATACCTACAAATCACTTTCATGCGTGGGTATTTTTTGTCGTAAACCACTGTTATTTTTTTATTTCAAAGAGTATACTTGTCAAGTGTTTCCATATAAATTTTATCAAAATTGAACATGAGTTTGATTTTGAGTTCAATTTAAAGTTTGGGGATGAATTCGGGTTTTTAGTTTTGAAAAGTTAGGTTATATAACTATTTGACTTAAGATGCGGCCCTGCTCTCTATTTACAGTCGAGTAGTCGCTGTAGTGCAGTACAGCAGCCGTGACAGTATGTATAATATGTGTGAGTGTAACTGTTTGTCTACAGTTACACTTCATTACTAATATTTACATTCTATCCCCTTTATTCATAAAAAAAAAAGAAACGTTTGCTAAACCTATTTTAGTAAATTTTTATTTTTATTTTTTTATTTTTTTTATTGAGAAAACCAACAGCATAACAACACGAAATTACAAACTTATTTAACAGTAACAAAGCCAATAATAGGTTTCCCTAGCTTTAACAATTATTTAATCGATATCGGTTAAATCAACGCAATACCTATTACATAGTATATCTATATATACATAAGTGCAAATACTTACAATCCAATTCACACAGTAAAAAATCTTCGCAATACCTACAACGAAAATTAAGGATATTGCTAATTTTATTTGTGACACTTAATGATCATTAAGGATTAAGACATTCAACTACTTTACACCTAAAAATATGTTTTGTCTTGTTCTTTGATGTCAAATATTCAAAAGAGGGAAAGGGACAAAACATGTTTTAACTAAAATAGGTTTAGCAAATGCTTGTTATTTTTTTATGAATTTGAGGGTATGAATATTGTTAACTATTTTCACCAAAACCACAGAAATGGCACTTCATAGAAGCGGAGTATTATTTATATGCCTACACTACTACCAACGAAACTACATCCACACACACGTCAATGTGTGTGTGTGTTCGCCCCTCAACACACTTGACAAGAGAGAGAACGGAGGAGAGGTGCGGGGACGGGGAACGGAGACGCTTATTGCCCGGATCCCTAAGAATTTCTGTACTGTGCCAAAACTACGAATTGTACAGACTTGTCAGATTATTAATATTTTGTGTATTATTGTAATGTTTTTTTTTTTATTAGGTTTTCAGTTGTCAAAATTATATATTAAAGCACAGAATAAGTACTAGAACTTACGTACAGAAGTCTTACTCAGAAGAAATTCAAAGAACTATGTCTACTTAATGTGGTTAGCGCTATGGTTTAATTTCGCTCGCGTCAGAACACCTCACCTCTTCGCGGCTTCTTTTAGATACCTAGACATCCATTGCAAGCCAATTTCATTCTTGTTACTCTGGAAAAACGATTAAAGTAACTGAATTTTTCCCTTCGAAGTGGTCGCCGCGCGCATAGTAATATTGTAGTTATATTTTCAATACCTAAACGGGGAGTGACACAGGCCTAATTAAAGGTAGTGTAGGTGTTGCGGCTCCCTAAAACTATGAGCGGCGTCCTACGCTGGCCACACTGAAGCGTGCGCGGGCGCAGGGAGGGCGCTGCAACTCATCGGACGGATGGACTGCCGACTAGACATGTGTCGTTCGTTCAATCCTTAGGATCTCAATCAATACTGAACCGTTCAGTAGGCGACCCGGGTCTTTCGACCCGTTCAATCGATTGATTGGTTTTCTCACGAAACAATCGTTAGCGGCTTTCGATCGCGAGCGAATAGATACTGTGGTGCCATTTTTCAAACGCGGAGACATTAAAAGAACAGTTTTTTGAATGAAAAAACCATAATGTCTCTATTTACATTTTGTCAAAAACTGCCAAAATAGCGCGCGAAAAGAATGATAAGTAACCCCCACTAATGACAAAGACTAATCTTCAATTATTTTATTTCTAGAGTGATAGTTTCTTTTAAGCAGATCATAAAGTTTAAAGTAGCAAACACCAGAAAGTGTTTATATCTAAGTAAAAATAAGTAAGCAAAAAATGTACTCTTAATATTGCATTTATAAGTGAACTTTCATAAACATTCGGAATCGTGTCGCTCCGTTCGTTCGCAGCGTAGGCGCGGGTCTGTCAGTGAGTGTGAGGTGAGCTAAATCGATCGCGAACGAAACGGTTAGTTTCGTTCGCCGCGATCGATTCGACCCAAAGCCGGCCGAAGTAAAAAAAAAGCCAGAAACGAACGACCGAATCATTTTTGTAGAAGTGAACGAACGGGTCGTGACGAGCTAATGACCCGTTCCTTTGGATTCGTTCAATCGCGAACGACTCATCTCTACTGCCGACGCGCCCTCTCGCCTTCGGACCGTTCAGCGTCTAACACGTATCGCGCTCTCCGTCAGTGCGTGCGATCGACGTCATTTTGCTATTATAGTTCACATCACAATTTATAACCTTTTTTCTTGGCTGCCCCAGCAGCGTAAATAAGTAACCCTTAGCCCAAATACGCCTTTCATTGAATCGCCTTCAATCCTTATCTATCACGACGAGAACGGCTGCGCAGAGCACCAACATCAACGTCTGGAGCGAGGGTCGAGCGACGTGTCATCAAGGACCACGGCGCGGCCTCATCATCTTCGGCGTTGACAGTAGGTGAGTTTTTTTTTTTTCCCAGTAGTGGGTTTGCCTCTAACAGGGGATTTTTAAAGTCTCGCGATTTGATACGAGAGACAGTAGGTGAGTTAAAAACCACATTCTTAGTTAGGTTAGATACCTAATCTTGTACCATAAGCTTCTTAGATGTTTCCTAGTAACGCAGGCTAATAAATATTCGGTGTCGTCGATTTTATCCCTTCTTACTAAAACGACAACAAAAGAGGGAAAAACCACAGAGATTTGTACCAAATAAGCCCCCTTATCAACGGGTAACAATCGTGATACCGCTTTTAGGTGTAGGGTAGGCAGGTATGTATCTATTGCTTCTCAATCTTGAATAGGTAGGCACTTATTTCGTAAGTAAAATAGAATGTTTTTCGATTTTTCGACATTCGTCAAAGTGAAATACGCCCTTAGCCTAGAATTTTCACACATGCCAGATATTGGACAATACATATACAATATGTAACAAAAACCCTGTCTGATCCTTTAGGAGCAACTCAAATATGAACAACATTTTCATACAAAAGTGTTCGGCCGGCCCGGCAATTTGTATGAAAATGACGATTTTCTCTTCGAGTTTCAAACATTTGACCCATCAAAGATTCAAATGTTTATTCAGTAATTAGACCTTCACAGGCACTTTTACATGTCAATAAGTATAATTTATGTTACGTGTAAAGTATATTAAAATTTTATTTATTTTTAAAGTAAAGCTACCGATAGAAAAAGTTGTTCATATTGATGGTCTGAGTTGCTCCGTCAAAGATAGGACAGGGTTTTTGTTACATATTTTATACAAACCATACTGATTGAGGAAGCCGTAACATAAGTTTTAAACTTGTGTTGTGGGATAGATACCTACTAACTCAATGATACTATATTTTATTTATTTATGAAACTTTATTGATCCACAATTAAAAATTGTTTACAATTGGTTGACGTGTAAAAGTGCCTGTAAAGGTCTAATTACTGAATAAACATTTGAATCTTTGAATCTTTGACTTAAGACAAAGTGGTAGCTAAAGTGGCGCCCTCATTTGAAATAAATTGTTTAAAACTAAATAAGATGATAATTAAAAATTTGACTTGTATAAATGTCTAGAAAGACCTTTAAACTATTTTATGAATAACCTTTGAAAGTAATATTGGTAGTCCGTCTAGTTTTCAAACTGTTTATCGCCAAAAGTGGCCACTTTTGGCGAAAAACAGTTTAAAAACTAAACGGACTATTAGTAATAATTTCAAAGGTTACTCATAAAATAGTTTAAAGGTCTTTCTAGACATTTATACAAATCAAATTTTTAATTATCACCTTATTTAGTTTTAAACAATTTATTTCAAATGAGGGCGCCACTTTAGCTACCACTTCGTCTTAACGCTAAAATTGTTCTCTCCCAATCAACCATAGGGAAAAACAGACAAAACAGAATTTACTTAAATTATTTGTAAAGAAATAGCAGTTGGAGTACAGTACGTTATGTGTCTCAAATGATGATGAATGATGATTACTGCAATTTTGCGCTTTGAATTTTGATAAATTGACCGGTCTAGAGCGGCCTGCATCCAGCGTTTTCCATCTACCGTGTTCAGGTCCTCTGATCACCTTTGTAGGTGGATGTCCTTCGCTTCGCTTGGCAGTGCGTGGTCGCCATTCGAGAACCTTGCCCACTGCCATTTCATCTAGCTAATTTAGTGGGCTATATCAGTGACTTTTAGTGATCATTATATATTTTACAATGTTGCGACATGTAATCAAAAGTCAGAAAACGTTTCTTATTTAGATATACTTTCAATTTAATCAATTTATTAAGTATTTATTAATTAAAAGACAATTATAATAATATGACAAAGCCCTTCTGGCGAGTAGGCGACCAATACTGTGAAAATGAGTTTCTTTCGGCGTTTCTTCTCAGCAGTGGTCGTTACGAAGCGCTGGTATCGGTAGCTTTTCTTTAAAAATAAATTAAATTTTAATATACTTTACACATAACATAAATTATACTTATTGACGTGTAAAAGTGCCTGTAAAGGTCTAATTACTGAATAAACATTTGAATCTTTGAATATGATATCATTCACGGCGACCTCCGTGGCTTAGTGGTCACCATGCTAGTCCGCCACCCAGAGGTCCCGGGTTCGATCCCCGGTCAGGGCAAGTTAGAAAATGGCCTTTTAAAATTTTCTTGGATGTTTATCTATATATGTATTTGATATAAAATATAGTATCGTTGAGTTAGTATCCCATATCCCTTATGTCTCTAACTTACTTTGGGGCTGGCTGAATCAGTGTTATTTGCCCCTTTATATTTATATTTATATATTTTCAATTTATATTTATGACAAAGGTAACAATATATAGTATTCTCAGCCCACATGCCTTTTAATATCAGTATAATTGTAACGTTGACGTTTATGGAGAAAATGCTGCAGTACAGTTTGTTACCGCTTCTTCTGTACTTGCGCTTAGGAAGCGGCAGTAAACTTATCTGTGAGCAAATGATCTGAAATCAACGACTACCACTACACATACTGAATATACTACTTGAGTTGACATTATCTTAAAATTTCGACATTTAAAAATTTTTATGTAAATTATGAAATAACAAAAAATGTATTCTCTGTTCACATATCAACTTTAATTATTAATTTCATTGTGAATTGACGTCCTTGGAGAAAATGCTGCAGCGCAGTTTGTTACCGCTTCTTCTGCACTAGCGCTTTGGAGGCGGCAGTAAACTTAGCTCTAAGTAACTTTTTGACGTCAACAATTATTGTGCAACAAAACAAAGTGACGATTATTAATAGATATTATAAATATCCTATGATAATAAAGATATATTTGAATTGAATTGAATACCTATTATGAAATCGAAAGGAAAATTGACAATAATTAAGTGATTTAAATATCCTAAAATAAATAAATGATTGTGACTTTAACCACAGGTATGGCAGTTCATAGAAACGGAGTATTATTTATGCTTACTACTGCTACAAAGGAAGAAAACTATACATCCGTGCACACCTCAATATGTGGTGATTGCCCCTCAAGACACTCGACAAGGCGAGAACGGGGTGCGGGAACGGGGACCGGGTACATATATTGCGCGGGACCCAAGGAGATTCCGTTCGGTATATAATACATAGGTACTTATATTAATTTTGTGCTTTGACTTTATACAGGGTTACTGGTAACTAACGCAAAACCTTTTAACATCAGAATGAAACTCCCCAACACATTATAGATCTGCAAGAAAAAAGGCAAAAATTACAGAAAATAAAATGGGCCTCCCATACAAATTCACTGATCACCTGGTCGAGTTTCTATGGGGATTCCAATTTCTTTTCTTAGATTTTTTTATTTTTTTCTTGCAGATCTATATTATGTTAGGATTTTGATTCCGATGTTAAAAGGTTTTGCGTTAGTTACCAGTAACCCTGTATAGCAACAGGGCCGGATTTAGGGGAGGGCAACCGGGGTGACAGCCCCGGGGCTTCCATATAAGAGGGGCCCCCACAATAGAGATTTCGAAAAAAAGATCTGTATATTCGGACTAATAAACACTAGTTAACAACTTTTCGGTTGTTTTTTTTTTGCTGTTCACCTTTACCTACAGTACTTTGTCTCCACAACCAATGTGTGTCACCAGTGTGACTTGTGGCTTTGAAACGTGGTCCCTTACTATGGGCCTCTTAAGAAGGCTCAAGGTCGATCAGCGAGCTATGGAGAGGGCTATGCTCGATGTTTCTCTACGTGATCGAATCAGAAATGAGGAAATTCGTAGTAGAACAACCAGTCACCGACATAGCCAAGCGGATTAGCTCATTGAAATGGCAGTGGGCGGGGCACATAGCGCGAAGAACCGATGGCCGATGGGGCAGAAAGGTTCTCGAATGGCGGCCACGTACCGGCAAGCGCAGCGTAGGACACCCACCTGCTAGATGGTCAGATGACCTGAGCAAGGTTGCAGGGAGGCGCTAGATGCAGGCCGCTTCCGATCAGTCGTTTTGGAAATCTTAGGGGGAGGCCTATGTCCAGCAGTGGACTTCCTGTGGCTGATATGATGATGATGATGATGATGGGACCTCCACTCTTTGTTGCCCCGAGGCCTCCAGACACCTAAATCCGGCCCTGCATAGCAATGAAACCTGTAAAATGTCCAATCTGTCTTCTCGCATTGGTTCCACATAAAATTGGCATAAATTACCTCGCATGCGAGCTACGAGTATTTCATTTTGTTACGCTGCATACTCATTCTATCAGGCGACGCGACGTGGAGCAAACGTAAAATTTTCATTTCCTATTGGCAAGCTCTCAATATAGAGTTAGTTAGGTACTTCATATTTCCTAGAAAAGAGTCGGGTTCGGCATAGCTTTTAAAGTAACAACAAATATACTTTACTAGCTGTAACCCGTGACTTCGTCCACGTAGAAGTCGAAAATGGTTCTAATAAGATCTTTAATTGGTTTTCTTACGTTATAAATTGTGTTATAATATCCCGTCCCCGTCCCCATTACCGTCATTTGCTAGAGCAAAAGAGAACAAATGATCTATTTGTCTAAATTTTTTGTCATTCACTCAAAAAATGACGAAGCTTCATAATAATTTAAATTCGCAAAATAAATCAAACCACGGGCTATAGGCTAGGCCACAATAGCATATTGAATATTTATATCACAGACAAAAAACAAAACAAAAATTCGACATTCCCATACAAATTGCCCGGGCGGCTGCACACTTTTGTATGGGAATGCCTTCTTTTTGGTTTTTTGACTGTTATTTTAAATTAATTGTACAGTGATCTAGTATAGCCCGTAGTTTGATTTAATACGGGTATTTCCCTTCAACGCTTTATAAATAAACATCACAGAGTCAGGTCAATCTGAAAAAGATCATTCTCCATCTTGACCTGACCGGGGATCGAACCCGGGACCTCCGGTGTGACTTGCATGATAACCACTAATCCACAGAGTTCGTCGTATTTGGAAAACATTTGTGTCAAATTTTCCAACCTGCCTGAAGGCCAACTGTTTTACGTGCCTCCCGAAGCACGGTGGAGCTAGAAATTTTTTTATGCTACTGTGGTCACCCATCCAAGTGCGGTAAAAGCCTAAGGTTCTTAACTTGCAAAAGTGCTAGCAATCCTTTGCCATTTACCGGGCCTATCAGCTCCTCGTGTTTCAGAAATAACCTTTTTACTTAGCTTAGAGAACCTAATTAATACCTGCTGCAAAATTTTACCACCACACCACCCGCCTGAAATTAAAATTTGATCCACACCACTTGGATAGTTGTCAATCAACCACCGTACGTTTTAAAAGGAACTTTTTACCACGTACGACCAAACTGTGGAATCAACTTCCTGCAGCAGTGTTCCCGGACCGATACGACATTGAAACCTTCAAAAAACGAATCTATATCTTCCTGAAAGGCCGGTAACGCTTCTGTTACACCCCTGGTGTTGCAGTTGTCCATGGGCAGCGGTGATCACTTACCATCAGGTGACCCGCTTGTTTGCCGTCCTATAACATAAAAAAATTACCTATGTGATGGCGTTATGTGACATACGAGATAGATTTGTAGAAGTTTATATGTATGTGTATGTTTATAGGGTTAAGTCCGCCTTTGTTCTGTTCTCTTCTTCTAACTTTACGACCTCCGTGGCGTAGTGGTCACCATGCTAGTCCGCCACCCAGAGGTCCCGGGTTCGATCCCCGGTAACGGCAATTTGGAAAATGGGTTTTTTCAAATTGTCCTGGGTATTGGATGTTTAATGTTTATTTATATATGTATTTGTTATAAAAATATTATAAGTATCGTTGAGTTAGTATCTCTTTAACACAAGTCTCCTTTGGGGCTAGCTCAATTAGTGTAATTTGTCCGTATATATTTATTTATTTCGAACTTGTACTTTTTTTTCTTGTGTTTATGTACAATAAACATTTTACAAACAAACATATCACACTAAATTCACTTTCCAATTCAATGTAACTAAGTACACAATTTTGCCGAAATCTGGCATCTTCTTAAAAATATTTCCTTAAGATTTTTTACTCGACTACGGCAAAGGCAAAAGGAAGGGTAATGATTTGTTACGTAACAAGAATAAAATCAAATCACAGTTCAATGTTAAACAAACGTCAAGTAATTATAATTAAGGTGACGCCATTCGTTGAATGCGACTTGCTGTAATGTAAAGGAAGAAGTCGTTCAATTAATGGGTGCCATTGGGTTCCATGTCCGACACCATTTCGCTCGTGACCCAATTAAATGCGATCCGCTCCTTATCTTCGGGTCCTTTTGATTTCGGACCGAAATCTATTCATAAATATTAAAGTAGCTTGTGTTTACGACTTCGTGCGCGTTTAGAGGGTTCTAACAACTTTAGCTACAAATTTAGTCAATCTGAAATGATTCCTAATTAAAACTACGAGTTTTGTGTTCACAGATTCGCTTACGTATTCTATTTATTCGACGACCTCCACGGCGAAGTGGTCACCGTGCTAATTTGCCACCCAGAGGTTCCGGGTTCAATCCCTGGTCAGGGCAAGTTGGAAAATGGCTTTTTCAAATTGTCCTGGCTCTTGGATGTTTATCTATTTATGCATTTGTTATAAAATATAGTATCGTTGAGTTAGTATCCCATAACACAAGTCTCGAACTTACTTTAGGGCTAGCTCAATCAGTGTAATTTTTCCATATATATTTTTATATTTATTTATTATTTTTTTTTTTTTGATGCTTAGCCAGACAGCACACCGGGGCTATACTATTGAAAATCAGAGACAGAGTCACTAAACGAATGTCTCTATCTAGTACACGTAAAGCATCGTTGATTTAGTAACTCCGTGTTTCAAACGTTCGGCCCCTTAGAAATTAAAACATGTTAAATATAAAAGCACCCCCTTTGTGACTAAACGAGTGTGAAGTGCGAAAGTGTCTCCTTTTCATCTTGGTGTTTCGTAATTCCGTATGTGTTTCCGGCAGTCCGGCCGATTCTCATATTTTTTTTTGTAATTTAATAAAAACCTACGTATGTTTTTTTTTTATTTAATTTAATAAATTTACAGACTGGCCCCCAGAACAATTCGTACTTTTAGCTATAGCCCCGAACCACAAAATTAATAATATATTACATACAGAGCCGACCGCAAATAGGGAAGTGCCGAGGAAAATGATGATACAGAACGGAATCTCCTAAGATCCCGTGCAATATGCGCCCCGTTCCCCGTCCTCGCATCTCTCTCCCGTTCTCGCCTTGTCAAGGCGCCTGCAGCCGCTCGCTCAACACCTCCACACGGCGCGAACGGGGAGAGGTGCGGGGACGGGGAACGGGGACGCATATTGTGCGGGATCTAAGGAGGTTCTGTCCTGTATGTAATACTTAAGAATATATTAGTTCTATTCCTTAAAAACTTGGGTCTGAAAAATATCATCTTGTGAGAGCTTCACTTTCGAAGATGCACAATAAAACAGTTTGGCGCCGAGACGTGCCTGAGTGGTGATGTTAGCAATCCGAAGTCCAAGTGGCGGAGTTTTGAATTAATGCCTTGCTGATCGTGATTACCTGCGCCGAGGAACCCGATGAGGGGGTCGCACCCCTACGACCCTTATTGCTTTTACGAGTATGTAAAGGTCGACAACTTAGTAAACATATATAAAAAATAAATATACAATTTTAAGTACAAATATTTTAAGGAGTGATTCAGTCCATCATTTTGGCCAACTTTTACCAGTAAATGTATATCGAATTACGAAAAAACTTTAAGCTTCTCAGACTTACAAATCGAAGTAGTCACGTGATATCTTAAGTACGGAAAATGACTTCTTTTTTTCATATTTTGATATAATTTTATAGGGAAAAGTTGTTTAAAATGTTGGACTGAATCACCCCTTAACTTATTTGTACTTAATAAAAAAGGCCATTGTATACGGACAAATCACACAGATTGAGCTAGCCACAAAGTAAGTTCGAGACTTGTGATAAGGGATACTAACTCAATGATACTATATTTTATAACAAATACATATATAGATAAACATCCAAGACCCAGGTCAATCTGAAAAAGATCTTTTTCCATCTTGACCTGACCGGGGATCGGATCCGGGACCTCCGGTGTGACAGTCTGGCATGATGACCACTAGGCCACAGAAGTCGTCAAAAACATATTATTGATTTGTAAACCTCATCTGGCCAATTAATGTCAAATACACCCAATGCGTTTTATACATCTTAACTCTTAAGTACTATGTATTCAAGTGCGCCAAAAAGACACATAAAACCACTACCGATTCAAATTCATTTAGGTTTATTGATTCAAAATCAATTTTGGAGAAAAGTAGAAGAAGCAGCATCATGTCTTTATCCCTAACGAGGCAAACAGTACCTAGGGATAGGGTATTAGTGGCTGATCTGGGAGGCAGTGGCGCGAGGCATAGAAGGCAGTGGACTAGAAGAAAATCTTTTGAGTGCATCCAATAATAAAGATACATTGCTTTGGAACCAAGAATGATTCCTAAAGAATCCAAATGCCACTCTTAGCGAAATGGTGGACGTGGAGATGAAATAACCGGCTAAATGCGAGACGGACTCGCGCATGAAGGGTTCTATAAAAAAATCGCGTTTGTTGTATGAGAAGCGCCACTTAAATATTTATTTTATTCTGTTTTTAGTATTTGTTGTTATAGCGGCAACAGAAATACATCATCTGTAAAAATTTCAACTGTCTAGTTATCACGGTTCATGAGACACAGCCTGGTGACAGACAGACGAACGAACGGACGGACAGCGGAGTCTTAGTAATAGGGTACCGTTTTTACCCTTTGTCGTTAAATCAAAATAGTGGTGTGTTGCTGATTGATGGTTGATTTTTTGTTTTTTCTTTTCTCTCATGCGTGTAGAGGGCGAAAACAGTGGATAAGCAGGTGCGCTCCCTCAATGAGCACCGTACGAAGTTCGTGACTTAATTAAAGCGACAAAAATCCTCTTCCATTTGAACGAAAACGAAACGGAGCTTTGTGAGTGGAGAGCGGCGGAATTAGAATGTCTCAGCGTTTTGTTCCTAATGAAAATTAATATCGCCAGATCATAGTCAAAGGACGCCGTTATTCATTATACTGAATTATTGTTGGCTGTAGAGAATGGATCAATAAATGACAGCGCCGTATTGACCGGATTGGAACGGGCGACCAGAGGGTTCAAGTCGTAATTTTCCAATTTAATTTTAATATTGAAGAATATTTCCTTTCATTGTTATTAAAATTCACGGAAAATCCTTTAAAAGTCAACTAAGTAATGATGGCGCGCCACCGGATATTTTTAGGGTTCCGTAACTAAATGGTATAAACGGGACCCTCTTACCAAGACTCCGCTGTCCAGCCGTCCGTCCGTCTGTTTGTCACCAGATTGTATCTCATGAACTGTGATAGCAAGGCAGTTAGAATTTACACAGACGATGTATTTCTGTTACCGCTATAACTACAAATACTAAAAATAAAATAAAATAAATATTCAGCTGGGGTTCCCATACAACAAACGTAATTTTTTAAAGATATGGTAGCCCGACTCGCTCTTAGCCAGTTTTTTTGTTCTGTATTATGGCCGTTACTGTATTAAATTTAGTTCCATTTTTTTTCGAAATTACTTCCTGACCTTATTTGTAAACGTTTTGGTGCTAGACATTTGTAAAATCAATAGGTAGATATAATAACATTTTTGACACGATTTGACTTAATTAAACATACAATATGTAACAAAAACCCTGTCCGATCCTTGTAGGAGCAACTCAGACCGTCAATATGAACAACTTTTCCTATGGGACGAATGCTTGAAACGTGAAAAAAAAATGTAGACATTTTCATCCAAAAGTGTTCGGCCGGCCCGGCAATTTGTATGAAAATGACGATTTTTTTCTTCGAGTTCAATCATTAGTCCCATAGGAAAAGTTGTTCATATTGACAGTCTGAGTTGCTCTTACAAGGATCAGGCAGGGTTTTTGTTACATATTGTATAAGATACATTGCATGTACAAAAAAAAAATCGTGTGAATAGTAAAATCTTTATTATTAAAATTCCCATTCATAGACATTCAGATATCAGGGCAATAAACATGGGAACGACAAAACTTTTCTATTCCCCTTTGTCCCATGGGAACGTTTTTAATAAAGTAAAGCTAATTTTCAATAATTTGCTAATATCAATTTTTGAAACCTAGGTACTTATATTTTTGTACCTGTGGCCTTTGAAACCACGGGTGTCTGGGGAATCGAGGCAAGGACATTTATAAATAAGTTTGGACATAGAATATCTGAACGGGCAAATGATAGGCGCTTCTTATCTTATCTGGCGCAAAGAATTTCCATTGCCATACAGCGCGGCAATGCCGCCAATGTCATGGGAACATTTGGGCCGGGTACGATAAATGGTGGTCTCTTAAATTAATAAATTTGACAAAGCATGTTGCGGATTACTAACTTTGAAAATGTCTTAGATTAATAAATTTGACAAAGCATGTTGCGGATTACTAACTTTGAAAATGTTGACGAAGCATGTTGCGGATTACTAACTGTGAAAATGTTGACGAAGCATGTTGCGGATTACTAACTGTGAAAATGTTGACGAAGCATGTTGTGGATTACTAACTGTGAAAATGTTGACGAAGCGTGTTGCGGATTACCAACTGTGAAAATGTTGACGAAGCGTGTTGCGGATTACCGACTGTGAATATTTTGAGAAGGTTAAATAAAATAAATTTGCTTTAATTATTTTTAATAATTTGGTTTAAAGATAGTTAAATATACTCGTAACTCAATTTAAAATGACTGGTTGGAGACTATTTAATAGTTGGCAGAGATATTAAACCAAGTACTATCCGCAACAGACGTCCGCTAATCATCGCAATGGCGAGTACACGACTGCAAGCTAAATTTATGGCGGGAAATGAATTGAAGAGCTCGAGAACATATCTCCGTTTAATTGTAGACTGGGAGCACGCCGCAGCGTTCGGGAACTTTCCTCTTAAGGCATTAACAAACCGAAACTAAAAATGAGATACGAATAACGATACCATTATGGTTTTAGGACCATCACTTGTCGAATATACTACGTGAGAGGGAAATGCCTATAATAAATCGAACCACGGGCCATATTAGATCATCATCATCAGGTCTTTATAGTCTCCACAGCAGGATCACAACCATCTCTGTACTACCAGAGCCATACTTGGCCAGAGGACCTGGCCTACACTCTGCACGCTGGCCAGACGGTCTGGAGAGGACTTATTGATATTTATAAGCTCTGTTTAGCTCATATTCCCTGAGTCGCCTTCTACGACATCCACGGGAGGACTTGGAGTGGCCCTATTCTACTCTGCCGGAAACCACACGGCATCATATTAGATCACTATAGTACAATTATATTTAAATAATAGCTAGTAAAAAATAACAAAAAGTCGGAATTGCCATAAAAAAGTATCCAACCGCCCGGGCAATTCGTATAGGAATGTCTATTTTTGAAGTGAAAACTTCTTTAGCGGCGTTGTAGGTACACTTTTTTTGTAATGGGTAAAAAATGTTAAACTCGCGTCAGGACACGTGACCTGTTCTGTTCTGTTCTGTTCTGAGTCCTCCCAGCCAGCAGTTACGCTGCAAGAGCTTATGAATGAGGTTTACCTTGGAGAGTACGTCATCACGCTTGCAGACCAAAGCCGATGCATGTATATCGTCCTCAGTCCCTAGAACATGGCGACGCCAAACCTCGTTATACCACTCTCATGGCTCGAGAAACCAGTTGGACTCGTAGATAGGGATAAAGGAGTGTAGGAGATATTCGCAGTCAGGGAGTAGGGGAGAAAGAGGAAGTTGAGAGAACCGACCGAATACTTGCATCAAATCAGAATGGGGAGGATAGATATAATACTTGGTGTGTGATATATTGGAAGGATAATAGACTGCTTTGTTGTTTTGTGTCCGTCGCGTTGCTCTGCAGGTCTTCTTCGTAAGATTAGAGATTTGTTGACACTGTCGTAATAGTGCAGCCTTCTGGTTTGTCTTCTGGAATTTGACTTCTGACTTCAGTTTACTGGTCTTGACACTCTTCACTTCTGGCTTCTGGGTTTTCTGTTTTTCGCAGCCGAGTTTCTGTTTCTGTTTACTGATTTTTCTGGTTCCTATGTACATTTTTTTTTTTTTATGTAGTTCGATTTCTGAATCCTGCTTCTTTGTTCTAGGCTAATGGGTTCTGGCTCCTGATTTCTGTTTGAGGCTTATCAAAAATCAAGGACCCCACATTTTTTAGTTCAGCAAAGTAATAAAAGTTCGCATAAATACAGCGCCTCGAAGCTGGAGAAATAAAAGTAAATAAATTTTTTTTTTCTCCCCTTCACTTTCGTCACTCCCTTTTTTTCGCTTCTTTTTTTCCCGCATCGTATTATTACCTCATACCAAGTTTAGTTTACTATTTTGTAAGTGATATCCACATGGTTTCATTTATTTTATTTTCGTCCCTGTATGGCCAGTGGGGCACTGGCCGGCCATACAAAGACGAAAACAAAATTGATTTATTGATTTTGGTGTTGTGGTGTTACAGAAATTGGTGTACTGATCACTGTCTAAGCGATATTGGTGTCGGTGGTCTGGGTCTTTTGCGACATCTATTTCTTCGGGGTGTTGCTTGTAGGCCATCTCGGGCGATTGGTTGGTTTGGTGTTTCTTCTTCCGATTCTAATTCAGTTTCTGTATCAGTTTCTGATATTTCATAGATTCTTTCCGCTTCTTTTTTAATGAGGGTTCGATTTCCTGCTATTTCCATCCATTCTGCTTTTGTTTTGTGTATGTAGTGGCAGATATCGTGATTGAGGGAGTCTTCCCAAGTATAAATAGGTCGTCCAACTTTCCGCTTGGCTTCTTTGCGTTTGTAAATTGCACGAAGTAGGTGTGGGATTGGGCGTCTCAGTATATGACCGTAGTATGATATCCTTCGTACCTTTATTATTTTGGATACAGTCTTTCCTTTCAGGATTTCTTTTATTTTTTGTTTTGGTGTGTCTTTGGCGACGTCAAGTAATCCTCGAAGTATTTGGCGTTCGTATTTCCTAAGTCTTGACCGATTTTGTTTTGTCAATGCAGAAACGTTCAAAGCATATTTCATGCACGGCCTAATTACCATTTTGTACATTAACACTGCGATGCTCCACTCTATTTGATTCTTTTGTATAAATGGTAATAACATTTTTGAATTTTTTATTGCTTTGACGCAACGGTTTTTGATAGTTGATTTCCGGTTGGGTGTAGCTGAAATGTATGTGCCTAAGTACTTGATTTCTGAACTCGCGTCAGGACACGTGACCTGATCTAAAATTCGTAAGACGGATGGAGAGTAGACAGCCGGCGCGGCGGCGGCGTAAGAGAGGAAGTATCCCTCTCTCTTTCTACGGCGCGGCAAAAATGTATGCCTGCACCTGCTGTTAATATTCAAGTTTTCACTTCTGCCGGGACACCCGGAGTGCAACCCGTCCTTTTTTACTCATATTTTAATTTCATTATAAGTGATTTTAGATATAGTATAGCCTATTAATAACGGGTATGTCCCTTCCACATTGTACCTACACGAATTGGCCGATTAGATTTCTATCGATTTAGACGGTCATCTTCAGGGAGAGTGTTAGAACGACAACCCAACGGTACCGCCATCTGTTTGCACTAATCGAGCGACATAAATGAGACAGATTACTAGGTAGGCTGCCTAATTGTATTTTGTTATTTTGTTTTTCGTATGTGTAAGTGGCCAACACTGGTGTCAGATTTCTCAGGCTGCCTTAAGGCATCTAACAATGATCTGACGACTGCTATACAATGATGACAGGCGGGACCAACGGTTTATACGTGCCTTCGAAAGCACGGATAAGCTCGAGATTATTTTATGCGACTTGTGGTCACCCATCCAAATGCGGACCCCGCCCGGTAGCACGACATCGAGCACCTCGGTCTAATTTGATTAACCAGGTACGAGAGAAAATTTTCTATCAGAAAATCCTGCAACAGAGTGGTAAAGTATCTAAGTACCCAATCTAGTGAAACAGTGTTATCCGCAACGTGCGAGTGTATTACCATATAGCAACGTTTTCATACAAAAATTGCACGATGCAGAAAATATGACGCGATAAATCTTGCAAGAAGTTATGTGAATGGTACTATAGATGTCGCAATGTAGCTTAGAAGGCGGGCGGCCGCGCGGAAAATTACAGAACATAATACACCTAAATACAATATACTTACTACGTACCGAGACAACCTTTAGTCCATTTGTTTAGGTATGTAAAAGAATGTAAACAATCTTGACATTTCTTTTTATTAAAATGTACACTTTATAAATCAATATTTTTGCAAATTACAAAAAAAAATGTGTAATTTATAATTAATAAGATAAATAATTTGTTAATTTGCAAAGGTATTGATTTATAAAGTGTATATTTCAATAAAAAGACATCTCAAGATTGTTAATAATTCTTTTAAATACCTAACCAAATGGACTATAGTAAGACTCAAGTGATTATATTCCTATACCCGACTGTCCCATGAGGGAAATGTTCTGATTAGAGTATCTGTCTAAATTAGATACAGGAAAAATAATGGTAGGTGGGTATCTCTGCTCTGTCTACTCCCAAAGAGTATAGGGTGTACAAATGGGTGATCTCCGAAGAACTTTTTATTTTCAGCGTGCCCTTATTTTCTTGCCCTATTATAAAAAAAAAAAGTCAAAAATCATTTATTTATCTTTGGATATTTATATCACTTGATAATTGTCATTTCTTTTTTCTTTCGATTTCTTAATAGTTAGTTGTTGACGTCAGATCATTTACTTACAACTAAGTTTACTGCCACCTCCAAAGCGCAAAGTACAGAAGAAGCGGTAACAAACTGTACTGCAGCATTTTCTCCAAAAACGTCAACCTTACAATTATACTGATATTAAAATTAGATGTGTGTGTGTGTGTGTGTGCGTGCGTGCGTGTGTGTGTGTGTGTGTGTGTGTGTATATTTATTTATGAAACATGATTTGTACATCAAAATGATTTCATTTAAATTCTTTAAACGATTAAGAAACGTAGTGTCATCGGGATTTCAATGCTCGGGAATATCGAAATAATAATTTAACTGTTGATCTCTGTGGCCTTGTGGTAATCAAGCCAGGATGTCACATTGGAGGTCCTGGGTTCGATCCCCGGTCAGGTCAGGATGGATTTTTTTTCCGATTAACATTGATTTTGGATGTTTATTATTATTATATTGTTTCTCCTTTAGATTCACGGGTCTTTTCACCCCGGTACTTTGAGAGGCTTGCGTGCCAAAGCCAACATGAAGATGCCATTTAGTACCTTTTTATCTAAAAAGTGAGATGGCTGCATCTATGGAGGTCTATCCTTTATTATTATTATATGCTATGCTATTTGTTTATTATTATTATTTGCTTTAAAATATAGTATCGTTGAGTTAGTATCCCATAACCCAAGTCTCGAACCTATACATGTATATATATTTTTTATAATAATTTGTAAGGAAAAAAATTCGCCACGAGAGAGATTCGAACAAACATTGGGAGTGCGAGTTTGAATCACACTCTTGGCGAAAATTTTTCTTCACATATTATTGATTGAAATATTAGGGCCGTAACAGACGGGGCGCAAGTTGCGCCGCGCAACAGCTAGTGATGGGAGTTGCATAAATACTCAATCAACCCATTTGAATATTTACTTAGTAGATTGAGTAAATACCCGATAAATATCCTAATTTATCCATTTGGTGAATAGATTGATTTATATGAGTTGCGACTTATATTTATATCCACATTCATTATTTCATGTTTTAATGACAATTTTAAACTTAAATCTAGTATACACTTGCAATTCTTGTCGGAAAGTGTGTGCATACGCCATAATATGCTTAAAATGTCGGTAAACGTTAAATGCGACGCTAAAATATATGAAAATACCATACTAATCATACACTGAAAGTAGGCTTCTTTGAATAATTATCATTTTTTGCTGGCAGGTGTGCAAAGACGTACTTAATTTTATGTTAAAATAAGTAAACATCCTCTATTTACTCTATTTATTAAATCTATCCGTCCCGTCTGTTGCGGCACTAAGTGCCACAACAGACGGGACGCAAGTTGCGTCGCGTAACAGCTAGAGATGTGCAGTGGATAGTACTTAATCTACCCATTTGAGTATTTACTGTCTAGATTTAATAAATATAGTAAATAGAGCGTGCTCATGTATTGACATCGCATTTGATGTCTGTTTACTTATTTTACGTAAAATTACGTCTATGCACACCTCCCACCAAAAAATGATAATTAGTCAAAGAAGTCTACTTTCAGTGTATGATTAGTATGGTATTTTCATATAATTTAGCGTCGCATATAACGTTTACCTACATTTTAAGCATATACTTTCCGACAAGAATTGCAAGTGTATACTAGATTTAAGTTTCAAAATTGTCATGAAAACATGAAATAATGAATATGAATATAAATATGAGTCGCAACTCATATAAATCAATCTACTCATCAAATGGATAAATAAGGATATTTATCGAGTATTTACTCAATCTTCTGAGTAAATACTCAAATGGGTTGATTGAGTATTTATGCATCGCCCACCACTAGCTGTTACGCGGCGCAACTTGCGCCGCGTCTGTTACGGCCCTTAGGGTTTTTCACAAAAAATTGTTAATAAATTGCAAATGTAGAGGCGAGTAGAAATAAAGAAAACCATTAAAATTCTTAAACGCCTTTCAGTTTTGCGGCTCGCGTAACAAAGTAATGGAATAAGTAAAACTTCTTTGTGAAGCGAGTAGGCTGGATTGTTTTGCAAAAACCACTCTAATGAACGGGCGGAAGCGGTGAATGACTTAATTTCATTTCGAAAGACATTAAAAGTTGCCGTCAGAAGTGAAAAATAATCTTGGTTGAATTACAGCGTACAAGATGAACGGATAACGAAAAGATTCGCTTGCGGCGGCAGCTGAAAATGGAAATCTTATCAAGGCTGAAGACAGTGGCGGATTTACCAATAGGCTGAGTAGGCTAAGGCCTAGGGCGGCACATTTTGGGGGCGGCAAATTTTAGGCCAGTTGCACTTGCCACCCCCCTTCGTGCATCACGCCAATCAAGAAGGTAGAAGGGTGCTTTTAACCAACTTCCAAAAAGGAGGTGATCAATTCGCCGCGACCTTTTGTTTTTTTATGTATTTTCACCGATTATTCGAAGACGCCTGGACCTATTTGGAAAATTCTTTTTTTTTTAAAGGGTATTTATTATACTTTTCAACTGGTCCTATAGAAATTTTATCAAAATAGGTTGTGTAGTTTAGGGGTGAAGTCGGTTCTTAGTTTTGAAAAATTATATATACATACATATTTTCAAGCCTGACTGACTGCCTCCGTGGTCCAGTGGTCAAGGCGTTCGCCTTGTGACTCGGAGGTCATAGGTTCGATTCCCACAGGGAAGCATACTTTGTGAAAAGTTGTTTCCAGTCTGGATAGGATATTGCAGGCTTGAATAACCTGACTATCCGAAAAGAAAGATGATTCCGTGTTTCGGAAGGCACGTAAAACTGTGGGTCCCAAACGCCACCTAGCGTTTGATCATCAAACTATCCAAGGGTTGGTTCCTGGTTTGCTCTTTGGGTTTCGGAGGTCAGACGGCAGTCGCTTTGTGTAAAAACCAGTAACCTCGTCAAATCTCCTTGGTTAGGTAGCGGACCCCGGGCTCTGAAGCGTTACTGCTGAGGTTGCAACCGGGAATACGCTCGGATGATAATGACATATTTTCAAGCCTGTTTTCCATGGGGTAGGCAGAGACTATAGATTTGCTCTTGCTACGATCCTGACAAATTATATCATGAGATTTCGATTTTGTAAACGCAGTAGGGGCGGCAATATATGAAGACTTACTGGTGGCAAATGTGTAAATCCACCACCTTAGCACCAACGTACGTGCTCGCCATAGTTTGTGGAGAGAAACCACACTGGCAAAAGTTTTGAAAACTGTTTATCATCTTCCACCTGACCAAATTATCTTTACAACGGCCCACCTTCGTTCTTAGTCTGTTTAACGACTTCCGAATGGGCCAGAGCTGATCGTTGCCAGGTGGAAGTTTCTCTTGCGGGGCGATAAAATTGGCTACAGTGTGATCTCTCTCCCAAAGCTTAAGTCTGACTGCTACGGCATCGTCGTCCAAGGCGCCTACGCTTGACAAAAAACTATGTAGACTTTTGGTCTTTGAGGAGCTAAGCAATAGTCAAATAAATAACAAGTAATTATTACAAAAACAAAAAACCCTACTGCCTCTTTATTGTTTTTTTTTTATATATATATATATATACCCTGTATCGCTCTCACAGTAAATACGAATCTAACGACACCTTTCAAGCTGAAATCCATCGAGCCGTTCAGGCTGCAGAGCGTACCAAAAAATTATACATACATACATACATACGTTCATAGAAGTCGTATTTTTTATTTGGGGGGGATGTACCCTAATAAATAAATAAATATGTAGGGACAAATTAGATTGAGCTAGCCCCAAAGTTAGTTCGATACATGTGTATATGGGATACTAACTCAACGATACTATTTTGTTTTTTTTTTTACAAGTTTTAGGCATTTGTCCTCAATCTCACCTGATGGTAAGCGACGATGAAGACTAGGATGAAGCATGCCTATCCAAAAGATACCCATTCAATCTACTTTTGAATGTCCCGGGGCTTTACTTCTCTGGGAATAAATATATTTTATAACAGATACGTAATATAGATCCAAGACCCAGGACAATTCGAAAAAGGCCATTTTCCAATTTGCCTAATCATCAGGCATACTTAATTGTTGAGCATAAAATACTACGTAAATCAAAACGGTTATACCCAGCTCTAATAGTATATTTCTCAATACGTACAGACATACATAATATACAACACCGTCAAGAAACCCACGCTTTAATTAGAAATGGCGGCTACGCAAACGCTTGCTCACGTTACAACTTATCGCCGGACGTGCCCTTATCCTTTCATTCGGAAAATATTTATTCAACCCCCTTAAGCCCGGGCAGGTGCGCGATCGCCCTAACTCAAACACGGACTATCATTTGAATAAGGCACTTGTTCTCATTAAGGTGGCTGTAGCTTAGAGAGGCCGAAGAGGAATGCGAAATACGATTGTAGGTACAAAATCACTCCGCCAGATATTTATTTTACTTAAGTGGATGTAAAATTCAATCAAGAATAAAAAAAAATATTCAGAAAAAACAGGCTTCGTCAAAAAGTACAAAGATATACTTACCTATATTTGCAACAGGCTTCGACAAAGGTTTACAAAAACTAATCCGCAAAATTAGCTAAAATTTTTTTTTATAAGCCGTCTTCACCCCTAAACTATTTTGATAATATTTCCTGCCTGACAAGTATACAAATTTTTTTCAAATCGGTCTGGGCGTTTTCGAGTAATCTGTAAACATACATAAAAACAAATAATTGGCCAAGTGCATGTCGGGCCACGCGCAGTGTAGGGTTCCGTAGTTACGAACGCCAACTTCGAATTCACGCCACTAAAAACGTCTAAAAACTAATTTTCTATTGAATTTTCCTTTGGTGAGTACATTTTATAAGTTGATCGCCTATAACTTTTTAATTTGTAGGCCCTACTTAGCTCTGATAGTTTTCCTTTAAATTTCGTTACATTAACTATAGCTGTGAATTTTTTTACGTGTCCATATATAACCGTTTAGCAGATAGAGGGGGGGGGACACTTGACTCTAACAAAAATTTTCACTTTAAAACCAAATAATTCAGAAACGGATCCCTAAATCGAAAAACGGTGTTTACAAGCTCATAATATTTTTGAAAGACCTATTCAACGTACCCCACATGATTGGTTCGTTGACAAAATAAAATTGACTTTTGAATTTACTTGTATGGGAGCTACACACATTTTTTTATCAATATTTTATTTTACCACTTTTTCCGCATAATTAATATACATATCTATACCAAATTACAGCTTTCTAGTACTTATAGTCGCTGAGTAAAACCGCGGACGGACAGACAGACAGACATGGCGAAACTATACTTGGGTTCCTTGTTTACTACGGAACCCTAAAAATGATCGCGACGAATTGCTAACCTTCTACGTTTTTCGAAGTCGGTTAAAAATGTGGCCACACCATCTTCGCCAAGTATTCATAGATATCAAATTGGCCTAAAAGCCTTCTACGTGGGACACTCGAAAAGTTTTGCGAAAATAAAAAATTGGGTTCTAATGGTAATTTTTTTATTGAATCTTTTAAAAGTACTCTCCACCAGCCTCTATACAATTTTTTTTATGCGTCTAAACCAATTTTTTCTAGTCCGCTGCAGGCACCTCGTTTATAGCCTGCTCAAACGCTGACAGCGCATCTTCCGGCGACGAAAATTGTATCCCTTTAAGCAGATTTTTTATTTTCGGGAATAAAAAGAAATCACATGGTGCTAGGTCAGGGCTGTAAGGAGGGTGACCCAGAAGTTTGACCGGCGTGCTGTCCAGGAAGTCCCTCGTTTTGAGCGCAGTGTGGGCGGGCGCTTTATCGTGGTGGACCAGTAGCCCGCGGAGCCCTGTTTGGTCGCATGTTGTTCACAACAGAAAAAACTTCTGGCAAGCATTGGGTAGTATGCCATTCGGCGTCGATGCTTCTTTGATTCCGTAAAGGAATTGTCATCAAGTAGCTAGTCAAATTGAAAAAGCTCGCTATCAAAATCTTCCCCTCGCTTCAAGATCGCTTCACTTTGGTAGGAGTTGATTCATTTTGAAACACCCAAACCGTCGACTGGCGCTTCGTTTCTGGATCGTTTTGATAAATCCAGGACTCATCACATGTAATAATGTCGTCAACACGCCGAGACGAGCCTGCTTCAAATTTGTTTATCATATCGCTGCACTATTCCACCTGGGCTTGCTTTTGAGCATCTGTAAGGTTGTGCGGCACCCATCGTGGATCTATCCTCCTCACGCGAAGATGCACATGTAGAATCTCGTGAACGCTTCCTGATCCAATCTGCAGGGTGTGCTGAATCTCCTGAGACGTAATTCGACTATTGCCGTGGATTACATTTTTTTTACTGCTAGCACGTTTTCTTCCGTAACAGCCATCAAAAGGGGGAACAATTCTTTCTTCATCCCCTAAAGTCACTCGACCGCGCTTGACTTCGTTATACCGACGATACACGGTTGCCTTGGAAGGGCCTTCACCCATAAATGCCATTTAAAGCCTATTATACGATTCCTCCGGTTTCAGGCGACACTGAAATTGTAAACAATCATAGCGCGAAAATGTTCTCGGCTCAGATCCATTTTGAATGAGACACGATAATTTGACTTAATTCGCAAAAATATAAATTAGAAGGGAAATTTTAAAATTGGAATTACTTATAAATAATAATATTTTCAAAATAGATTGTAACTGGCCAGTCTCACATACATAAAAACTTTTTTTCGCAATACTTTCTGAGTGGCCTGGTATGTGTGTGTTATTCGATTCATATATTGCCCAAAGATATAATACTCACGGTTTTTCCTTTCTTTTCCCTTTGAGTCAGTTTAGATGCCGTTGATTATATCTTTTGATCGTTCTGGAATACGATGGTTAACTCCTATTTTAATTCCTCTAATCTGTAAGCGGTCTTAGTCTCAAACTGTGTTTTAGCCTAGCTACATTACCTATATATGCCGATTTTACAGTTTTAATTTTATCCAGAAATCAGGACTTCGATGGCACTTTTGACTTCCGTAATTACCTACTGAAGGAACGTAAATACGTTTTAAAAGATACCTAGTTAAATACAACCCTGCGACAGTAGAAAAAACGGGTTCTTTCAAAAAGTTATTGGATTTGCAATATACACAAGTATTTTGTTAGCAAATTAAAAAAAAACCAATTGTCAAGAACACTATCTAGTGTTAAGTAGCGGAACAACCGAAGTCATATCGGTAGTTTCGCTATTCATCACTAGATGGAAGTCCGGAGCGCCATTAATTATTTGCTAGAGAAAGCCCCGACTTTCAAGCGTTCATCATCATCATCATCATCAGGTCTTTTTGTCTCCACTGCAGAAGCACGACCCTCTCTGTACTACCAGAGCCATACTTGGCCAGAGCAGCCAGAGGACTTGGCCTACACTCTCCACGCTGGCCAGACGGGTTGGAGAGGTATCATTGATGTTTATAAGCTTTGTTTAGCTTGTATTTCCTAAGTCGCCTTCTACGACATCCACGGGAGGACTTGGAGTGGCCCTATTCTACTCTGCCGGAAAGCCACACGGCCTCTAGTACTTTCAAGCGTTAATCCCCAATAACTTTTGAACGGCGCAACCGGTTTTCATCAAACAAAGCTAAAAACCACCGCAAAAGAATTTACTTTCACGGAAAATAAAATGAATCATTTTATTTTCAAACATTAGCGTCAAACTTATGGCACCCCTCTTTTTTGTAGGCGGTTATAAATACGGTTCGATAGGGTTTAAAATCAAGCACACTTGGGCCGAAACAACATCGCCAGCGTAGGTTTCGTTATTGTGATGGTACAAATGTTCCCAAACGGGGCGTCACCGCGTCCAGGGGGCAATGGGGCGTTGTGAAGCAATTTATGGCAAAAATAAAAAAATTAATTAAATTGCCAAGGATTTTACTTTGGAAATCATTTAACGATATGTTTAATTTGATTTTTATATACTTACCTAACGGCAAACAAAATAAACTGTAACTAATTGTATAACTATAATAAATAAATATACAATGTGGAAAGGATATACCCCTAATAAAACGAACCACGGCTGTACTAGATCATCATCATCATCATCATCCGAGCGTATTCCCGGTTGCATCCTCAGCAGTAACGCTTCAGAGCCCGGGGTCCGCTACCTAACCAAGGAGATTTGACGAGGTTACTGGTTTTTACACAGAGCGACTGCCGTCTGACCTCCACAACCCAAAGGGCAAACCAGGAACCAATCCTTGGATAGTTTGATGATCAAACGCTAGGTGGCGTTCGGGACCTACAGTTTTTACGTGCCTTCCGAAACACGGAATCATCTTATTTTCGGATAATCAGGTGATTCAAGCCTGCAATATCCTATCCAGACTGGAAACAACTTTTCACAAAGTATGCTTCCCAGTGGGAATCGAACCCATGACCTCCGGGTCACAAGGCGAACGCCTTGACCACTGGACCACGGAGGCAGTCTGGGCTGTACTAGATCACTTTAGCATAAATGAAAGTAAAATAACAGACAAAAAAATTGGCATTCCCGTTCAAATTGCCCTGGCGGCAGCATACTTTAGTATGGAAATGCCATTTTTTTTTTGTTTCTAGACTGTTATTTTAATTTCACTATACTATAGTGATCTAGTATAGCCCGTGGTTCGATTTATTACGGGTATGTCCGTTCCTTTCTACGTTGTATACTGACCAATCACACAGTGAGCTAGCAAAGTAAGCTTAAGCTTGTGTTACGGGATACTAACGATACTATATTTTATAATAAATACATATAAGTAATTAGATAAAAACCCAAGATCAATGATAAATAAAATGCAACGTTCCCTTGAAACATATATATTAGCGAAAAAAAAATGCTTCAAATAGAACTCAAATCGCATAGAACTTGTATGAAAAGGCAATTTTTTTTTTCGTTGTTCGGTCAATGTTGTTTGGGTAAAGTGGTTTAGAACTTGGACTGAATTCAGCCATGTTTCAGTATATTTAGCTAGACTCTGTATTAGATGCCTACCTAACACTGATTACATTTAAAATGTCCTTTTTTAAATTTTAATGAGTGATTCATTGCATCATTTTTAATTTTTCATTTTCCGTAGTAACTGTATCACGTGACTACTTCGATTTGTATGAGAACATTATTTTTTCATATTTCGATATACATTTATTGGGAAAACTTGTTCAAAATGATGGACTGAATGACCCCTTTAAATATTTGTAGTTAATAAAAATGACATTGTATTAATTATAAATAAAAAGACACACTGTAATTTAGGACCGAGAGTGAACTGCAAACCCTGAAAAACTATATTCTTGAAAACTTTTAAAAAATAATGATACATCGAACCGTTCTGGTCCGGAAATAAGAAAACATCGATGGCGTTTGATAGTTCGATACACCATCTAGAGTTTGCTCAAACCTATCCAAGGATTGGTTCTGCTCTACAGTTTGTAAAGCACATTGGATGCCATCATCGACTGCCTCCGTGGTCCAGTGGTCAAAGCGTTCGCGTTGTGACCCGGAGGTCATGGGTTCGATTCCCACTGGGAAGCATACTTTGTTAAAAAATTTGTTTCCAGTCTGGATAGGATATTGCAGGCTTGAATCACCTGATTATCCGAAAAGAAAGATGATTCCGTGTTTCGGAAGGCACGTAAAACTGTGGGTCCCAAACGCCACCTAGCGTTTGATCATCAAACTATCCAAGGATTGGTTCCTGGTTTGCCCTTTGGGTTGTGGAGGTCAGACGGCAGTCGCTCTGTGTAAAAACCAGTAACCACGTCAAATCTCCTTGGTTAGGTAGCGGACCCCGGGCTCTGAAGCGTTACTGCTGAGGATGCAACCGGGAATACGCTCGGATGATGATGATGATGATTGGATGCCATCATCCCCATAATTTAAGAATGGTGCTTTTGCCGGTGGAGTTGTTTCACTGCCTTCGTGTTCCAGTGGTCAAGTCGTTCGCCTTGTGATCCGGAGGTCGTGGGTTCGAATCCCACTGGGAAAAGTTTTTTCCAGTCTGGTTAGGATATTGCAGGCTTTCCTTTCGAACAAACAGGTGATAAATTAATTAATCCTTAGGAGAGGCCTATGTCCTGCGTGGTGGACGTTATGCGGCTGAAATGATGAATCAGGTGATTCAATACTGGATTATACGAAAAGAAACCAGATTTTGGTTCCCAAACGCCACCTAGCGTTTGAACATCAAACAATCCAAGGATTGGTTCCAGGTTTGCCCTTTGTGTTGCGGAAGTCAGAAGGCAGTCGCTCTGTGTAAAAACGAATAACCTTGTCAAATCACCTAGGTTAGGTAGCCGACCTATTCTTAGCTACCTGTGCGTAAAATATAGTACAAAATGAGAATATTTAAATTTACTTCTAGGGACATTTAGCCTCTAAACTAAATGGTCGATAAAAGGTTGGGAGCCATTGTCATAGACGATGTTCAAGTGGCCCAAGAACCCTCTATAGGACACAGCCCCGGGCAAAGCCCACCCTCGACCCAATGAAACGTTTCTTGTCGAAGCTCATTTTTAGGGTTCCGTACTCACAGGGTGAAAACGGGACCCTATTACTAAGACTCTGTCTGTCACTAGGCTGTATCTCATGAACTGTGATAGCTAGACAGTTGAAATTTTCACAGATTATGTATTTCTGTTGCCGCTATAACATCATCCGAGCGTATGCATCCCGGTTGCATCCTCAGCAGTAACGCTTCAGAGCCCGGGGTCCGCTACTTAACCAAGGACATTTGACGAGGTTACTGGTTTTTACACAGAGCGACTGCCGTCTGACCTCCACAACCCAAAGGGCAAACCAGGAACCAATCTTTGTATAGTTTGATGATCAAACGCTAGGTGGCGTTCGGGACCCACAATTTTACGCGCCTTCCGAAACACGGAATCATCTTTCTTTTCGGATAATCAGGTGATTTAAGCCTGCAATATCCTATCCAGACTGGAAACAACTTTTCACAAAGTATGCTTCCCAGTAGGAATCGAACCCATGACCTCCGGGTCACAAGGCGAACGCCTTGACCACTGGACCACGGAGGCAGTCAAATTTGCCGCTATAACAATACTAAAATCAGAATAAAATAAATTTAGAGGGGGGCTCCTATAAAAATAAAGTGTTTTTTTACCGTTTTTTGCTTGATATTAATAACGGTAGCAGGTAGACGCTTAAAATATTCACAGAATATTTAGTTGTATATATTTTAAAAATAAATATTTAAATTAAAATACAATTATATAAGACAAAAAACTCCCATACAGCAAACGTGATTTTTTTAATAAATAATGTTACGGAACCCTTCCTGCGCGACTCGCACTCGACAGGTTAATATTACTATCTTTTTATTAGCCGACCTATGAAAGTTAGTGTTGGTGCATCATCATCCGTGAGTATTCCCGGTTGCATCCTCAGCGGTAACGCTTCAGAGCCCGGGGTCCGCTACATAACCAAGGAGATTTGACGAGGTTACTGGTTTTATACACAGAGCGACTGCCGTCTGACCTCCGCAACCCAAAGGGTAGACCAGAACCAAACCTTGGATAGATTTGAGCAAACGCTAGATGGCGTTCGGGACCCACAGTTTATACGTGTCTTCCGAAGCATGGAATCTTTATTTTCGGATAATCAAGTGATTCAAGCCTGCAATATCCTAACCAGACTGGCAACAACATGGAGAAATGCTACTATAAGATATCTGATTTTCTGAATAACAACTTTTAATTTTAATTTATATTAACATTATATAATAATTTATCTTTTGACATTTCTAAATATACATTGTAATAAGAATGTGCTGTGTAATAATGACCTGTATGAATATTATAAATAATTAGTTAATTTTCAGCAGCCCATTTTCTGACCATATTTGCATACCATTCTTAGGGTAAAAGCACACTGCATGACTTTATCTACTGATGCAATATTTTTTTGTAAATGATGTGTTTTATTGCTAATAAATATATATTTATCTCAAATAAGAAACACTAACCCCTTTATTCATAAAAAATACAAGCGTTTGCTAAACCTATTTTAATTAAAATATGTTTTGTCTCGTTCTTTCAACGTCAAATATTCAGAAGAGGGAAATGGACAAAAAATATGTTTTAGCTAAAATAGTTTTAGCAAACGCTTGTTATTTTTTATTAATTTGAGGGTTAGCATATACAATGTCCTTTTTAATTAAGTACAAATATTTTAAGAGGTGATTCAGTCCATAATTTTAAACAACTTTTCCCAATTAATATATATCGAAATACGAATTTTTTTTTTGCCTTTTTCATAGTAACGATATCACGCGACTACTTCGATCTGTATGAGAACCTAAATATTTTTTTTCGTATTACGATATATATTTATTGGGCAAAGTTGTTCAAAATGATGGACTGAATACCCCTTAAAATATTTGTACTTAATTAAAAAGGACATTGTATACGGGTGTAACAAAATATACTGAAACTATATTAAGGGCGAATACAGTCCATAACTCTGAACAACTTTTTTCAAGGAACATTTATCAAAATAAGAAAAAATATTAGTTTTTTCCAAACAAGCTTGTATGGAGAGCATTAATATTAGTTAAGTTAGTAAAAAACTATGACCCTAGGGGTCATAGTTTTTTATTTAACTAAGATAGGATAATTTACATATTTACAAATAAAAAGAAAAAGCGAAATACCTACTATTTTAATCTAAAAAATCGTGCCCCGTGCAGCATAGTGCCAAGAACACTGGCCGCATTTCCCCGTTGGATCGCAATACTGATGCGTTGGGCGAAAAAGCAGCCAGCCTCTTGTCACCAGCGGCGGAGATCAGTCTTGGACAGATCTCTTTAAGAAGACCCCAACCACCGGATCCCTAAGGTCCGAAAGTCTCCAAAATATCATCGTTTAACAAACTATATTTGCGCCATTTGGCGATCTCAGAGTTTTCAGCAGCCGAACCAACTCTTGAGACGTATCCCCTGAGATGGGAGGGTGCCAGTGTGTCAACGCATGTGGCGTCCAACACTAACGCCATTTCTAATTTTATCATGGGGAATGCTCTGAAGAATTGTTCGACTTAATACCTGCTTCAAAATTTCACCACCACACCACCCGTCTGAAATTAAAATTTCATCTACACCACTTGGATAGTTGTCAATCAACCACCGTACGTTTTAAAAAGAACTTTTTACCACGTACGACCGAACTGTACATCACTCCCATACAAAAGCGAAAATACCTACGCTATAATAGCCTACAAGATCTTAATAATAATACCTGCTGCTCAGAACGAGAAGAAATGTACCATATGTACGCGTACAAAGAGTCGAGATTGCGTTGCCCGCCGTGCGAGTCACGTGACAACGCGTCATCGTAAGAATGCACTAGGGTTGTCCTATGATGATTATTGTAACAAATGTTGCGAAAAAAAAAACGTCAAATTTTTATTTATTTTTGACTTTGACACCCACTGCACTGCACAATACGTGGTATCGGCATTTCGAAGCGTAAGCGCGGGAAACCTGCGGTGCAGTGCGGTGCGAGTGCTCAGGCGGGCGTTTGGCAGTTTGGCGGCCCTTGTCGGTTGTATCGTCGACGATACACCGAGCGGTAGGCATATAGCGCGTGGCCTTGAGCAAGTGATGTAGGCCTGGTGATAGGTCGGAGGTCCTGCTGTGCATGCACTATAAAAACGTAGTTTTCAGCAAGAATCTTCCCGTAGTCGGGTTTTAGAATACCTACTTTTACACCGTGAAAAAAACATACCCATAATTAATCGAACCACAGGCTGTACTAGATCACTATAGAATAATGAAATTAAAATAACAGTCAAAAAGCCAAAAAAAATGACATTCTCATAGAAATTGCCCGAGCGGCTGCACACTTTAGTTTGGAAATGGCAATCTTTTTTGCTTTTTGACTGTTATTTTAATTTCGTTATACTATAGTGGTCTAGTCTAGCCCGTGGTTTGATTCATTACGGGTATATCCCTAAGTATGAAAGGATGAACAAGAAAGAAACAAAAAAGAACAAGTAAAGCTGTTTATTAACTTTTAATAACAACAATTTATATGGTTTTTTACATAATTATATAGGTCAACAACTAAGATTTACTCCATTTTTTTAGGTAATTAAATAAAGGTAAACAATTTTGACGTGTCTTCTTCTTAAAATATGCACTTTATAAATCAACACCTATGCCAATCACAAACCAATTTATTTATAAATTATAAACAGAGATCGGAATCACGGGTGCTATTGCTATCAAAAGTATGGATATGACTATATAATCTACTAGCTGACCCGGCAAACGATGTTTTGCCAAAATTGAGGATTGTATGTATTTTTGTATGTTGTATCATAAAAAAATAGAAATTAAAAATTTTGTCTAAAAAAACAAAAAAAAATTTAGGGGTGGACTACCCCTAACATTTAGGGGGATGAAAAATAGATGTTGGCCGATTCTCATAGATACCGGATAAGCACAAAAAATTTCATCAAAATCGGTCAAGCGGTTTCGGAGGAGTATGGCAACAAAAACTGTGACACGAGAATTTTATATATTAGATATATAAAACAATCATAATCCGCTATTTGCCAACAAGTCAAATCAGATACTTTTTTCTAAACGTCAAAACAAATATTTTCTATGGGATTTGTATGAAATACAGGCAGATGACGTCACAGTTTCTTGGAGACAAATAGCGCTCTTATTATCAGTTTTTCTGGGATAATAAATCAATATCACGTTGAAATGTATATGTTCAATGACAAGTGACATTATTTTGCTACGCTTTATTTTTTTAACGTACAAAATATTTTATTTTTGACCTAGGAAAATACCCAATAATGTGATTTCAGGGTGTATTTTAATCGAAAAAATAGACTTATCCTGAAATCACATAATTATGATTATTTTATTTACTTAGTACCCAATTAGATTCTCGAGAAATCCCGGAATTTTTAGTCATATCCATACTTTTGATAGTAATAGCACCCGTGATTCCAATCTCTGGTTATAAATTGCATACTTGAATGTGTAAAGATATAAATTTGTAAAGTGACTAGCTATTTCAATAAAAACACATGTCGATATTGTTTACATTTATTTAAGACGAAGTGGTAGCTAAAGTGGCGCCCTCATTTGAAATAAATTGTTTAAAACCAAATATGGTGATAATTAAAAATTTGATTTGTATAAATGTCTAGAGAGACCTTTGAACTATTTCATGAATAACCTTTGAAAGTAATATTGGTATTCCGTCTTGGTTTAAAACTGTTTTACGCCAAAAGTGGCCACTTTTGGCGAAAAACAGTTTTAAAACGAGACGGACTATTAGTAATAATTTCAAAGGGTATTCATAAAATAGTTTAAAGGTCTTTCTAGACATTTATACAAATCAAAATTTTAATTATCACCATATTTAGTTTTAAACAATTTATTTCAAATGAGGGCGCCATTTTAGCTACCACTTCGTCTTAAATAACTAACCAAATGGAGTTTTTTTTTTTTAATTTGTATTATAGTTACTCGTAATCATTTGTTAACCTATTATTTAATAAAATTGCACTTATTATACAATATAATATTTACTTTAAGTTAAGGAACATAGTAAAGTTTTACTTTTTTTTTATTTTATTATACTCAGCAAAGACGTATGCGGACTGCAGATTAATTTGGACGACCTCCGTGGCGTAATGATCATCAAGCTAGTCCGCCACCCAGAGGTCCCAGGTTTGATCCTCGGTCAGAGCAAGTTGGAGAATGGCCTTTTTCAAATTGTCCTGGGTCTTGGATGTTTATTTATATATGTATTTGTTATAAAATATAGTATCGTTGAGTTAATATCCCATAACAGAAGTCTTGAACTTACTGCTCAATCTGTGTTTATTTGTTCCTATATATTTATTTAGTAATAAATAGTTGGAAAACGGCATTACAGGAAAATCATAGTTTTTAAAAATGCAACTAGACCCAGCCAGGTAAAGTAATTACTGCAAAGTGTCTTTAGTTTTTGGGGGGTGGGGTTATGGAACCCCTACCTCCCCCCTCGCCTATGAAAATACGTCTATAGAAAAGTGTACTTAAGGGGATACATGAATTTCACGGCGTCTAAGCTGTCCCTATTTGAAATAAATAATTAGAAAGGAAACAAGAGACAAAATTGTCTTGACCTAGCGCTAGATAACTCTTTCAAATATTTTATGAGCTACTGTTTACAGTAGAGAGTTTGTTTGAGATGTGGTGCTGGCGGCGAATAGAGGGCATTAGCTGGACGGAAAAGAAAACGAATGACGAGGTGCTGGCACTTGTTGGAGAGAAACAACTATTAATTCTAGGAGAGGGAAAATGTTAGGACACCTAATTAGACATGATGACTGCCTCCGTGGTCCAGTGGTCAAGGCGTTCGCCTTGTGACTCGGAGGTCATGGGTTCGATTCCCACTGGGAAGCATACTTTGTTAAAAGTTGTTTCCAGTCTGGATAGGATATTGCAGGCTTGAATCACCTGATTATCCGAAAAGAAAGATGATTCCGTGTTTCGGAAGGCACGTAAAACTGTGGGTCCCGAACGCCACCTAGCGTTTGATCATCAAACTATCCAAGGATTGGTTCCTGGTTTGCCCTTTGGGTTGTGGAGGTCAGACGGCAGTCGCTCTGTGTAAAAACCAGTAACCTTGTCAAATCTCCTTGGTAAGGTAGCGGACCCCGGGCTCTGAAGCGTTACTGCTGAGGATGCAACCGGGAATACGCTCGGATGATGATGATGACCTAATTAGACATGATGAATTTTTAAAAGTAATATTGGAGGGAAAAATAGAAGGAAGAAGAGGTGAAGGAAGACCTAGAGATAGCTTTATAAAACAACTAAAGGATCAAATTAATGTTTCAACCTGCAAGGCTGTTAAGGGGTTGACTTAAGACAGAGAGAGATGGAAGACTTTGGTTGCTACACAGACACGAGCTAAGCTCTTCAATAATAAGAAGACTGTTTACAGTTTAAAGTAGCGATGCATCCGATACCGATACCGATATATCGGCGATACTTCGGGTTAGCCGGTATATCGGTATCGACGATATTTTTATAACCGATTCAACGATACTTTTTTTTTTAAGTCGCCTTTCTCCGCAAAACTTAAGATTACTTTGTTTTTTAAATAAAATGTTATTAATGTTAATTACTAAAATGTATAATAATTATCTAATATCGACCTATGTAACTACTTTTCATATTAATAAAAAAACAATGCGACTGGTGATTTATTTATTTTATCTTCATGTTTGATTCAATTAACGTATCGGTATCGGTATCGGTATCGCCGATATTTGTATAAGAGTATCGGTATCGGTATCGGTATCGCCGATATTTGTATAAGAGTATCGGTATCGGTATCGTATCGGCGAAAAGGCGTATCGATGCAACCCTAATTTAAAGTAAGAACGTGAAGCTTTTCCACGCACATTAGCCAAAAGTGGCCGTTTTCCCAAAAGCGCGTAAAAAAGCTTCATAAAATAGTAAAGTGTTACGAGGGCTTGGTCAAGCAAGACAAAATTATAAATGACTAGCTGTCCCGGCGAACTTTGTTCCGCCTTAGACGCCATAAATGAAAAGGTTACATTAAAAAAGTTTAATAATTTTATATGGTGGTTAAGTAATTTTAAATTTTCTAATTTTCCGCGCAATTTCCTTAATTTTTTCTTTCATAAGAACCTTTTCCTGATAATAACGAACAGAACAAAAAATAACTAGCGAAATCGGTCCAGCCGTTCAAGCGTGATGCCGTGACCAAGGGAAATAGGGATTCATTTATATATATATATATAGATATCTCCGTTTCCTTTCAAATGATTTATTTCAAATGGGGGCAGCACTGGACCCCGAAAAATTCATATGATCCCTTAAGTTTCAAATCCGCCATTACGCTTATGATAAATAAAAATTCCTACAGTTTCCTCTTTAATATGACGTCACAGTTTTCTATGATAATCTCCGCGAGTTTATTGCTGGGTGCGTCCTGTATAGCGTCAGGTCGCTTCCGGACTTGGAACAGCAGCTTCTGCAGCAGTGTCATGGTGGTCTGGAGGGAGGGATTCGCGGGGATCGACGTGTCCAGCACCTAGAATAGAGGAATGCTAGTTAACAAAGACTTAAAGATTTACAGATTCAAATGTTTATTCAGTAATTAGACTTTTACACGTCAATAAGTATAATTTACGTGTAAAATAGGTGCCCGAGAGAAAGTGGGAAATTGATATATATCCATTTATTTAACTGCTTAGTAGCTAAGGCGCGTTGAAACAGAGACCGGACATTGTCCAAATTTCCTTTTATACTATCTATACTAGTACAATATGACATCTAGTGGCGACTACTTGAATTACTTATTTACAGGGATGCTACAAGCATCAAGCATTGATACAATATTCAATACTAGGGCACTTATACCTACTTAATGCAATGCAAGCCGTATAGATGGCGCTTGTGTCTAACATTACGTTACGTGTAAAGTATATTAAAATTTAATTTATTTTTAAAGAAAGCTACCGATATCAGCGCTTCGTAACGACCACTGCTAAGAAGAAACGTCGAAAGAAACTCATTTTCACAGTATTGGTCGCCTACTCGCCAACTCGCCAAAAGGGCTTTGTCATATTATCATTATTGTCTTTTAGTTAAGTAATAAACGTGGGAATGGGATGTATCCGGATGTATGAGAGATTTAATAAATAAATTTGCTGTGTGTATCTGAACGCCGAGAGTGAGAAAACGGATGTTAGAGCGAGAAAAGGGACGAATAAGATTTTTATAGTGATAGGTAAATATTTCCGAAATTAACGCTATTAAGGTGATTTGTGCCTTTGCTGATCTCCCCCACACCACATAAATACTTATAATATTGTCGCGAAAGACGCAGAATGTTCGCGAGCAAGAACCGCGTAGAAATACGTCGGTATGGCGCAAGCGAAACTAGGCCTTATGTCCCTAAAGCATTAAGTCTAGAATTGTTTGGCCAGTTGCACCCACACACACGTACCGGCGACTCGATGTTGTGTTGTGTAATGTAGACCTCTACCGGCGACATATATAAAGACGACCGAGTGCGCACCACGGCAGTTCCATACGAGCTACGGAAGCGATCAGTTCAAAGCGAACCGAAACGGAGGAAGCCTACTCTAGTGCGACAAGTGGAAGCACCTGCGACAACCTCGGCGAGATACCTGGACCTCAGCTGCTACGCGACTCGGACTTGGACATCAGGAAGACCATCTCCACGTGTCAACTTAGGGTTCCTTAGTGAATAAAGACCCTCATACGAAGTTTGGCGTTTTTCTCCAAATCTCGAACCCCAGTTTCTTAACAATATAATACAATGTTGACACATTATAACATGTCTCAACATAGCTAACCAGCTTACCAGTTAGTTTCGCTTTCTACTTCCTATACAGGGTTAAAGGTAGACAACATGGAAGGGACATACCCGTAATAAATCTTGTGGCGACCTCTACTACGAGGAATTACAATCAAGAGACAACCGACAATATAGTTCACAAGAAGCATATGAGATGGCGCCAGCAGTATCCTACATCTCGATCTCAGAGTTCGCCCGATTCGCTGCATATATACAACTTCCGACGATACACCGTTGGAGCCGCGGTTCCCCAGGCGCAACACCATGCCTGGCGGGATGATCTTCCCTTTGTGGCGGTCGAGCATATCACCTAGCTCCCGCTACAATCTAAACATGGGCTATACTAGATCACTATAGTATGATAAAATTTAAATAATAGTCATAAAACAAAAAACAATTCGACATTCCCATTCAAATTGTCCGGGCGGTGGGACACCTTAGTATGGAAATGCCGTTTTTTTTATCGTTGATTTTTATATACTTTGTTGGTTATTCTGTCTGTGTGATTTGACCATATTTATTAATAATAATATAATGTTTCATTTCAATGCCAGAATAAAATATACACGGTGATATTTCATTGGTTTTGGAACCGAAGGCCACTTCATAATCGTTATGAAGGATCGTTAGTAACCTAATTAGCTAGTCAAAATAAAAATAAAGAAACAAAATATTTTGACTAAAACTCGAAAATAAAATCGTGAGATCAACTAGTAGTACCGCCGGCCGGCTAGATTTCGAGTTCATCGGGGTCACGCGTCAGTTATGAACGGGGGCAACTACGTGGTCTCGATCGAAAATCATTTTCACAACTTTTTTTCTTATGTCATACACTAATTTGGATTATGTGTATGGGTAGAGAAATTTATTTACTACATGACATTCTTTATTCAAAAAAAATTTGACTGCCTCCGTGGTCCAGTGTTCAAGGCGTTCGCCTTGTGACCCGGAGGTAATGGGTTCGATTCCCACTGGGAAGCATACTTTGTGAAAAGTTGTTTCCGTTCTGGATAGGATATTGCAAGCTTGACCTGATTATCCGAAAAGAAAGATGATTCCGTGTTTCGGAAGGCACGTAAAACTGTAGGTCCCGAACGCCACCTAGCGTTTGACCATCAAACTATCCAAGGATTGGTTCCTGGTTTGCCCTTTGGGTTGTGGAGGTCAGATGGCAGTCGCTCTATGTAAAAACCAGTAACCTCGTCAAATCTCCTTGGTTAGGTAGCGGACCCCGGGCTCTGAAGCGTTACTGCTGAGGATGCAACCGGATATACGCTCGGATGATGATGATGATGATGATGATGATTCTTTATTCAAAAACCAGTGAAAAGACAGCGTGTATAGATGAATACTGAGTAAAATAACGTACCGTAGTCTGCATCCGCTTATAAAGGTTGGGAGTGACTGTGACTATCCACTCCCGCTGATTGGTGGAACGTTCCAGACTCCGCTTGAGGCGCTGTATCGAGATGGCTAGCACAGAGGGCAGCACTTGCTCTGGCTCTTTAACGAGCCCCACTATATTCTCTGCTAAGGCATCGTAGCCTAGGTGGTAGAATCCTATTATCTGTAAAAACAGGTAATAATTAAATTAAATATTTTTTTTTAAATCAAGCGTTTATCTATAGTGTAGAACTTTAGATAAAAGTTTGTTTAAAAAACAAGCCATTGTTTAAGAAGAGATCCTCAAGACGAATCAAACGAGCCCAAACTCGATGGGGTTGAGTCATTTCATTACAGAATTCCTATGGCCACTTTCCGGCTCCATCATCAGATCAGCTCCATGTCATCATAAAATTGCATTGTCACACGAAATACGTATGCGTGCAAAATTTCAGCTCAACCGGAAACCGGGAAGGTGGTCCATTTTAACTTGCAAGATTTGATTACGGACAGACAGACAGACCGACAGACAACGGGACAGGTGAAACTAAATGAAAGCTTGTAATAAGACGAATCAAACGAGCCCAAACTCAATGGGTTACCTCATTTTATTGCACAATTCAAAGTTCGACGAAAGCCAAGTTATTAAACAACATAACCTCATTAAGGGGCTACCTGAATTTTTCGGGGTCCAGTGCTGCCCCCATTTGAAATAAATCATTTAAAACAAACGGTATAGATATCCTCTAAAATTTGGTCTTGATCAGACCCTGGATAACCCTTCAAACTATTTTATGAACTAGTGTTTACATTTTAAAGTGAGAACGTGAAGCTTTTCTACGCACATACGTCAAAAGTGACCGTTTTTCGCAATTGTGCGTAGAAAAGCTTCACGTCCTCACTTTAAACTGTAAACAGTAGTTTATAAAATAGTTTGAAGGGTTATCCAGGGTCTGATCAAAACCAAATTTTAAATGTTATCTCCGTTTCTTTTCAAATGACTTATTTCAAATGGGGGCAGCACTGGACCCCGAAAAATTCAGGTAGCCCCTTAAGTAGGATTCGTTTGATTTGTCGTGACGAACACTTCATAGCATACGATCCCTAGGGTCTGATCACGGAGACGGAAGGTGGTTGATGGAACTCAGTGATTAAACGACGCAACTCCATCGAATTTCAGCTTATTTCATTTGTCTTAATAAGTACTTTGGCCTCACAATAAAAGGTTGTACTTTTTTTTTAATACTTTTATTTTGTAGTTTAAATCCAAATTTTTAAGATAAATTTTGACGACCTCCGTGGCATAGTGGTCACAATGCTAGTCCGCCACCCAGAATTCTCGGGTTGGATTCCCAGTGAGGGCAAGTTGGAAAATGGAATTTGGAGCTAGCTCAATCAGTGTTATTTGACCCAAAATAAAAAAAAATAGGTCACTATCAAATAATGGATATTAAAATGTGATATTAATAAAAATCTCGCTTCCATCTCGGGTTTTAAATACACACTCGTATTTTAATACCCCTCATTATTTGACAGTATCATAAACTACTATTTTACTATTTTCTTTTGTTGTATTTTTGATAATAAAGGAGATTCATTTCTGTTTACCTGCTGCCGTCTCACGAAGTCCACATCGACATTCCACAGTTCAGCTAAAGTGTTGATCTTCTCAGTCCACAGCAGGCATTCCTTGTCATTATACTGCTTAAACGGCCCTTCAGAATCCAGTGTGGTGACTGTATCTATTGCTGCTCGGACCAACTTAGTTATAAACTTCATCCTAGGGTTCCTCAGCTTTTCTGACGCTTTGAGACTTATCTCCCTAGCAACAACATTGCCTGTCAACGCATCAAATATATATTGGTAATCAATATCGTATAATGTGTCCAGAGGCTTCGAAAATTTCAAATTGTAGTGACTTTGGTAATAAATCGTACAAGATACCTGGTAATTTAGATTCAAAATATCAATATTCACGTTCTTAGTGTCTTGAGCCACTTCTACTAAAGAGGGTTTGCTTTCATCCCAGATTTTTTCGTACTGAATTTCGCGTTTTTCGTGTTCAATAGGCTTTGATAGACAATTGAAGTATAAACTCAAATATTCCGTAGTAAATTCTAGAAAACTCAACATGTTTGCGCTGTTGAAACCTAAATCTTGTAAGCATAGGGGATCTTTAGGTAATCTCCCAACTTTGTTCACCAATCGGCAACTAGATTCAAAAACGTTCTTCATATATGTAGACCAAACTATCGAGAACAAACCCAATTTTAAATGCGTATCAGATATGTTGTTAAGACACGATATAACTGCGTTAAGTTCCGATATTTTGGTCATGTTCTTCTGCCAAGCCATAGCGTATTCCCAGCACATGTTTGCTATAATATAATCTGAAGTTGTGCTCAGTGGAAACTGTCGACATAGTAACGACAACCATTTGAATATAGCCGTGTTATCATCAACATATTTTCTGTTATTTTCCAAGAAGATATAAGAAGAATCATCTTCATCTTCTGAATCAGAAGAAGACTCATTCATTGCTATATGTTTCTCCATCAATTCATTCGCTATTATTGCTTCAGGCGATACTCCCATACTACATAGCCACTTCGCTATCAATTCTGTGATAGATCCTTTGCCTCTAGTGTAAATAAACTTCAAATTAATATTCAGTTCATCAAATGTAAGTTTTGGTAGTTCATTCCCTTCGAAGTTATCTTTAAATAATAAGACAATACTAAGAATAGATATATCTTCAAGTTTGCCTATTAATATTCCCCATTTAGCATTTTCTTTAGTAACAGACTCCCAAGCTTCTTCTTCGGTAGAATTTCTTTCAAATAATCGTCCCACTGCTTTGCACACCATAGCAACAATCATGCTTCGCAATGGACAAGGCATGTCTACCAACATATCTCTAATACCGTCCCACCACGGAGACATTTCGTTATAAGATATAGTGACAGCTTCCTCGGACACTTGACACAGATAATAAAGAACTGATATCACTTTCTCTATCAAATCTATGTTAATTTGTTCTAATGACATGTTCATTAAATGCAATATAATCAATTTAACAATATCTTTTGGATCGATATTACTCCCTTTTACAAATTCTGGCAACAATTTCAAGTCATTCATTCCGAAGATTGTCTTGAATATGTTTGAAGCTAAATTAACGAGTTTTTCCTCTGAAGTATCAGATTTCAAAGAAATTAAATTAGATTTTGCATCTAGAACAAAACAAGTTACGAATTCCTTGAAATTACTGGCACTGTTATCAGCAAATTTAACTTTGGCATGTTGATTTTGTTTGTAGTAATTTTCCTGAGCTAAATGCAACATTTTCTCTAAAATGCAATTATCATCCTCCAGAAGATGGAACTCTGGTGTTTCCTTTTCTTCTTTTAATTCATCTTCTACATTATCATTGTCATTTATTTTAGCAATAAATTCCTGTACATCATCAGTTTCTTCATTATTGATGTGTCTATAGAAAAGCGTTATTAATGCTACGTTAGTAAAATAGTTTTTAATGTCCTTCGCAGCTGAATCGTCAGCGATGGAGCTCCAGAAAATGTCTAAACATGACATTATCACTTTCGGAGGAACGCTATACTTCCTTATCAACAAATCTATGCAATGCTTTTTTAATTCTAAAGTTTTAATTTCCGACGCCATTTTAATTATATCATCCAGGTATGCTGGATCTGAAGAATTCTTTTTAATATGTTCTCGTAACTCGCGAAGCGTGTGCAAATCTTTAGACCTCTGAGAATGTTCACCATCCAATGCGTAAAAGAATGGTATGTTAAACTTTTTGAGTTTGCCATCAGGGTCTATCAGTACGCATTGGAACTCTGGCAAGTTAATTTTTTTGTGTGTATAATTTTTTTCCGCGCCTACTAATCCGCAAGTATTGTATAATAGTTGGCCATTTTTGGTTGCTGTAAAGACTGCTACCCGGTTCCCTCTTTGCATCAATCTGATGTCTATTAAGCCTTTTTTGGGATTATAAATGATGAGAAATATGGCTCTTTTGATTTCCTTGACTACAGATAGCTGAGGTTTCTTGTTGTCTACGTCGAAAATCTGAAAAAAGATACTTTAATTACTATTTTAAGTACTCATAACAATTAATAACAACAAGTAATAACTTTAGATTTTTTTTTCGAAAACCCAGAAACGAGGTGTTTTGATCCTCATGCCAGATGTAGTAGTAAGGGGATCCGTGAATTTTTCGGGGTCAGTGCTACCCTATTTGAAATAAATTATTTGAAAGGTAACGGAGATATACAAAATTTTGTCTTGATCATGCCCTGGATGACCCTTCAAACTATTTTATAAACTACTGTTTATAGATGAGAGAGATAGCTTGAAGGATTATCTAGGGCATGATCAAGACAACACTTTGAATGATATCTCCGTTACCTTTCAAATAATTTATTTCGAATGGGGTAGCACTGGACCCAGAAAACACCATGTATCCCTTAAAGGGATAGGGAGAGGGGTTTGAAAAGTAAAAATGGTGTGACTATAGACCCCAAAGCATGCAATCGGAAACACGCTAAGATGAAGAGTCCGTGGCGTAGTGTTTAACATGCTAGTCCGCCACCCAGAGGTTACGGGTTCGATCCCCGGTCAGGGCAAGTTGGGATATGGCCTTTTTCAAATTGTCCTGGGTCTTGGATGTTTATCTATATATGTATTGTTGAGTTAGTATCCCATAACACAAGTCTCGAACTTACTTTGGGGCTAGCTCGATCAGTGTAATTTGTCCCTATATATATTTATTTATTATGAAGAAGGACGATAATGGATGACAAACCTGTACAAATCCACACTGCGCATCCCTGCACCCTTTGAACAGGCGAATGAGATGTCCCCTTTTGACGTCGAGCACGGCGACCCTGCCAAAGCTGTCGGTGACGGCGGCGAGTCGTCGGTCGGGCGAGATGCCGACTGTCGTGCCCTGTCGTTGGCTGTCGTACAGACCGTTCCGCATGGACAGGCTCTCTGAGCGGAGCAGGGGCTCCGTGTTGGTCGGAGCGCTTTCAGTAGTGCTGCCGCCGAGCCAGCCACTACAAAAATATCATGCTAAAATCAATCCTATGACAATTCGCGCACTGCTCCACACCCCGCTGCGTAGCGCGGGGTCGGAATGTATGCAAGTATCTTAATTTGTATAGAAGATACGTATAGAACTTAAGTACATTTGTTAAGGTATTTAAAAAAAATATTAACAAACTTGACATGACTTTTTATTAAAATATACCCTTTATAAATTAATACCTTTGCATATTACTAATAAAATATGTAATTTATAATTTATATAAAAAAATGTCATTTGCAAAGGTATCTAAATATATATAACTCAAAGGTGACTGACTGACTGACATAGTGATCTATCAACGCACAGCCCAAACCACCGAGATCGGGCTGAAATTAGGCATGCAGGTAGATGTTATGACGTAGGCATCCGCTAAGAAAGGATTTTGATCAATTCTACCCCCAAGGGGATAAAATAGGGTATGAAAGTTTGTATGAAACTGTCAATTTTAAACCGATCGGGCTGAGACTTTGCATGCATAAAGCTACTATGACGTAGGCATCCCCTAAGAAAGAATTTTGATAAATTACACCCCTACGCGAGCGAAGCTGCGGGCAAAAGCTAGTCTAAATATATATATAACTCAAAGGTGACTGACTGACTGACATAGTGATCTATCAACGCACAGCCCAAACCACAGGACGGATCGGGCTGAAATTTGGCATACAGGTAGATGTTATGACGTAGGCATCCGCTAAGGATTTTGATCAATTCTACCCCCAAGGGGATAAAATAGGGGATGAAAGTTTGTATGAAACTTTGTCAATTTCAAACCGATCGGGCTGAGACTTTGCATGCATAAAGCTACTATGACGTAGGCATCCCCTAAGAAAGGATTTTGATAAATTACACCCCTACGCGAGCGAAGCCGCGGGAAAAAGCTAGTTGATTTATAAAGTGTATATTTCAATAAAAAGACATTTCAAGATTGTTTAAATTCTTTTAAATACCTAAACAAAAGAAATATACTCAATGACACCGCGGAGGAGCTAGATGAGCTCGGTGGCCCAGCGGGAGTGCGCATTACTAGTGCTTTCGCAAGTCAAGCGACACCGGGCGTGGTCCGCACTTGGATGGGTGACCACAAGTGGCGCAAAAATTTCTCGAGCTCCTCCGTGCTTCGGAAGGCACGTACAAGCTGCTAGTAAGCTGTCAAGCTATGACAGATGCCATTAGGTAGCCTGAAAAATCTGACACCAGTGTTGGCCACTTACATACACGAAAAACAAACAACACACTGACACCGCTTCTACGCGCCTCGTTTTTGTATAGCTAGAGCTACACAGCGGAATACGGAGCTGTGTGCCAATCGCCTATATTTTTGGAACGACGTCCCTTTTCGGATGGTACGGACTTGGCGGATGGGGACCAGGCGAAGTGTAAGATTTTTCCGTCACGAAGTTTTTTGTGTGCGTTCCAATCGAGTGTTCCACGTCACTCACGCATTTTTTTTTAAATCAATGAAGATTTTCAAAAATAGGTGACACCAGAAACACAGTGAAGTCAGGAATCATAATCATCATCATTTCAGTCGCATGACGTCCACTGATGGACATGGCAAACGAACAAGTGGGTCACCTGATGGTAAGTGATCACCGCTGCCCATGGACAACTGCAACACCAGGGGTGTAACAGAAGCGTTGCCGGCCTTTCAGGAAGATATAGATATATTAAGAAATAAAAAATATTAAGAAATAATATAAACATATTTTTTTTTTTTCAGAAATGCCAGCACTTTAATTAATTGCCAACAGTTTCTTTTTGTGAAATGCCTAAACATCAAACTTGTGTTACTCACGGCAAGGCAGATTTAATTTTGTTCGCTACAGCCCTGGCCACATCTTGCAGCGGGGGGGTGGTGCCGCCTTCAAGAGCATAATGAAAGCCCACGTAAGGCTTCAAACCAGCTGACAGTATCAGCGAGTTCACGGGGGGTATGGACCGATACCTGAAACAGAAAGATTATGGAGTGAGCATTTTTGGCCATACCACAATGAAAAAATAACTGGCCAAGTGCGAGTCGGATTCGCGCACGAAGGGCTCCCTACCATTATTTATAAAAAAAATCACGTTTGCTGTCTGAGAGCCCCACTTATATATTTTTTTTGTATTTGTTGTTATAGCGGCAACAGAAATTCATCATCTGTGAAATTTCAATATTCTAGCTATCACGGTACACGGTATACAGCCTGGTGACAGACACACGGACAGACGTACAGACAGCGGAGTTTTAGTAATAGGGCTCCGTTTTTACCCTTTGGGTATGGAACCTAATTTGCACTAAATAAAATATTTTCCTTTCTTTCTTTCCTTCAAAGAAAAAACACATAAAGTAACAGCTGAACGTAATTTAAATATAAATAAACTTTCACATAAAGTGGTTGACGTGTAAAATTACCTGAAAATGCCTAATTACTGAATAAATATTTGATTTTTTGATTCAGACTCACCTAAAGTCTGTTTGCGGAGATAAAGTCATAGTCCGGTCAAATTAGACCAAAAAATAAGAGTAAAGTTACCTAAATTCCCACCAAGCTGAAAATCGGTAAGATTGTTTGAAATATCATTAAAAACAAAATTTGTAAGTTCCCCATCTTTCCCCTGTAAGGAAAAAAAATTATTCAAGGTCAAAGGTAAAAAAAATGAGTTTTTTGCGATTTTCAGCAAAACGGTAAGTTTTATTATAAAAATATCTCAGACAAAAATTGTAGATCATAAAATTATCTACAAAAAATTAATTAATACTTTTTTTTCTACGAGCCACCGTTTTTGAGATATAACGATTCAAAAAGTTGTAAAAGTTGTAATCGTCATAAAATGCATGAGTACGCCACGTATACAGAGTTACTGGTAACTAACGCAAAACCTCTTAACATCGTAATCAGAATCCTAACATAATATAGATCTGCAAGAAAAAAATAAAAAAAATCTAAGAAAAAAAATGGACTCTTCATAGAAACTCGACCAGGTGATCAGTGAATTTGTATGGGAGGCCAATTTTTTTTTCTGCAATTTTCGCCTTTTTTCTTGCAGATCTATAATGTGCTGGGGAGTCTGATTTCGATGTTAAGAGGTTATGAGTTAGTTACCAGTAACCCTGTATATACATCTCTATAGTTGTAATATATGTTAAAATATTTTTCTATCGGTTATTGTAATTTACACTACTAATATAAAATATACATAAGTTATAACTATAAGAATATCAGGTAAAATGAAGCCCAGTCCCTTAATTTATACGCCATTGAAACAAGAACAAGAAGAACAAGAACAAGAACAAGACGAACAAGAACAAGAAGATCAAGAAGAAGATTTTAAAAAGTTACGACTCGGACAATTAAATTTCACTACTTTTTTTAACTTAAATTGCTTTTATCTTTTCAATCTCTGCTTATATCCATTATTTTTCAATAGTTTCAAATTAAACAAGATCAAAACTGACCCGTGGAATAGGCCTACTGGGGAAACCACAAAAAAAAACGCGCTAAGTACACTACCTCATAGGTGGCGAGGAAACGTGTGCATATTATGACGATTACAACTTTTACAACTTTTTGAATCGTTATATCTCAAAAACGGTGGCTCGTAGAAAAAAAGTATTAATTAATTTTTTGTAGATAATTTTATGATCTACAATTTTTGTCTGAGATATTTTTATAATAAAACTTACCGTTTTGGTGAAAATCGCAAAATACTCATTTTTTTTACCTTTGACCTTGAATAATTTTTTTTCCTTACAGGGGAAAGATGGGGAACTTTCAAATTTTGTTTTTAATGATATTTCAAACAATCATACTGATTTTCAGCTTGGTGGGAATTTAGGTAACTTCGAATGTCTAATTTGACCGGACTATCAGGGCTTTTTAATTCATAACAAATTGCGGCCCGCTAATTATTTAAAAACTTATACAATTATTAACTGTATAAAATCGAAAACAACACTCAAACACCCAAATGACTCACTCGAGGTATAATTCTTAATGGAATGGCTGTTCTGCTCACCCGTTCGGGCCGCGGATGACAACAACTGCGTGCCTCATACTACGAAGACGGCGAAAGCGGGAGACAAGTGACAGCTGCCATACATTTTTCGATAATTAAGCGGCAGACGCTATTCGGAGACGAATTAATATTTATTTAAGAGACTTTAGTCACATAACAAATACTAGCAGTCGTGTATAGAAGTCTTTTTCAGAAAAGAAATTCCAAGAAATATCTACTTAATGTGGAACGTTAGTGCTATGTTTTAATTTAGCGTTTTAATTTAGCTCACGTTAGAACTCCTCACCTCTTTATTTACATACCTGGATATACATTTCAAGCCAATTTCATTCTTATTACTCACAAATGATTCATGTAACTGAGTTTTACCACCCCTAGAGTGGTCGCCGCGCGCATAGTAATAATATAGGTATATTTTCAATACCACGCGGAGTAACACAGCTTTAGTATAGTCATAATAAACTTACCAAGTATCATAACCTCCATAAGTGGATGCAGCCAGCAAGTGGTCATATGTGTTCTTGAGCTCCAACCCTACCACTTCAGCATCGTTGATAGTCTCCTGATCCGAGGAGAACATCCACTTCCTAATGTTTATGCTGCGGTTATCTATGGAATATTCATCAAGGATTCCGGCTTGGACTGAAAAACTTTATTGCATTAGATCTAGAGCAAACATTATTTTAAGCTTTCATTTACTTACATTACTTTTATGAGATAAAGATTATTTAAAAACATTTCAAAATAAAAAAGCAATCTAATGAGGTACCTTTATCTTATTGTAATGTTTCAACATCTTAATTTATTTATTCACTTTTATATATGCCTTCATCTTTTCTTAAAATATCATGCATGTTTTTAGATTCTATCCCTAAATATTATAAATTCAATATAATTCAAGAACTCAATTTAAACAAACATTCAAACATATATTTAGCAATACATATTAGTTTAAAAATATATCCCTTTGAAAAATTTATATTATTAAATGGATTTTCAAACTTTTTTGTTGCATCTGTTTGGACCATAGATTTACATCCATATGCTCTTATTCGAAATGTTAGACATAACAAAAAAGGTTCCTGCTGAGTCCTATCTATACATACATTCATACCTTCACAATACCACACCTATTTTCCACAGCGGTGGGCAGAGACTAAGGACCTCCACTTACTACGATCCTGACAAACGTCTTTCGCTTCATCTACACTCATCAATTTCTTCATACTTGCCCTTCGGTTATGAGTTACCTCTCCTTTTTTAGAATGTCTGCAATCTGGTCTCAGAATGTTCGCCGATGCTGGATATACTTCATAAATCATATAGGTACTTACCTCTAGCAAGTTGAGCTTTAGCATTCCTAAGCGTTTGAAACAGGCTTGCTCCTGATATAATGCACTCTGAGTTTTGGAACAAAATGTTGATGTCATCAGGCAAAGTCCCATACGTGCCTGTGTGGCATGTTATCTTCATCACAGGCTTGTCATCTAGCTTCTCATTGAGCAAGAGATGTCCAGTGTTGGTGTAAAACCCAACACTGCCGTTTTTGAAACCAACTATTATGCAAAACCAGTCCGGGCCATTCTAAAAATATAAATATAATAATAAGAGAATAGGGAAAGATTTAATTAAGTTTTTTTTTTGGAATTTCAAAGTCCATAGACAGAAATCTAATAGTTTCAGTGTACCTATATGGATAGGTATACCAAAAATATTGGTAATTTGATCTGATTGCAATAGTTTATGTCTGACTGATGTCTTGAACTGTATGATCTCCAGATCAATTTAAATACTGACAGAAGTAAATGGCATGGTTATCTGTTTGCATAAAATCTATATTAATTTGTCAAAAACAAAAGCTAAATAAAAATTTTAAACACATTAGATAACTTCTTGACTTGTCCAGGAATAAAATCTTGAGACTCGATAAATCCAATGACTAAACTATAACACTCCCTAGCAAATAGTATCACTCTAATATTATAAAGGCGAAAGTTAGTGAGTGTGTGTGTATGTTTGTTACTTCTTCACGCGCAAACAGCTACACCAATTTTTATAAAATTTGGTATGCAGATAGCTGACACCCTGAATTAACACATAGGCCACTATTAGGCGCAGCTAGTAGTAAATAAAGATCATACAGAGTTACGATCAGTTTTACCTGTGAAGACTGTTGCGATGGGCAAATAGGTAGGGCTAATATCACTGAAATATCAGCCGGCAGCGTGCCATTCCAGGATATCAAGTAGGTGTTGCTGTCCGTCGAACTAATCCACTGAGAAGTTAGGATACACAGGCGATTCCTGTATCCCACAGCAAGCAAGTTGCCGCAGGCAGAAAGTGACATAGGGCATTGAGTTAGCCAGTTTGTATCTGGAATTCAAATTGAGGAATAATTTAGATACCTCTCGATGCTAAAATTAAACAATTTTATGATTATTTCTAAGTTTATGAACCTTCTTTTTCGGGAACAAAGAGAGCTCGTCCTAGAGTTGAAATATCGCCACAATCGGCGAACTGTTCGATTTCACACGTCATTGCTGTAATTTTATGATGCACTCATTGAATAATATTGATCTTGTTTAAGAGAATTTGTTAAAAATATCAGTTTTTATTATTAAAAATAAACAAAAATATGGTGAAGCAAAGCAAGTGACAAGTGAACGACCTTGATTTGTCAATGTCCAAATTTTGACATTGACAACCTTATGGGTGTGTTCAGCAAAAGTTATTTTAGCTTGGCAGCACTTTGCTGTTTAAGCATTATAATTTTTCAATACCTTTAAGCAAAAAATTTTTCAAAACTAAAAACGGTCTTCACTCCCAAACTACAAAATACAACCAATTTAGATAAAATTTCTTTGTGACCACCACAACACGTATAAGACAAGAATTGATTAAAGTTTTTAAGCTATTGTATAGCTTTTATCGCGGGCTTAGAGCGCGGCGACCAAATCAAGAAATTCCGTAACGAAAATAAAACCAAACACCCCCCACTCCGCCTAAACGTTTCTCGGCAACCGGCGGCCGGCACAGCGGCGCGGCGTTGAAAGCCGTGCATCGCCTAACGTCTTTTCAGTTCGGCAGACTTCGGCACGGTGTTTGTGTGCGTGCGACTAGACGTATGCGTGTAGACTAGCTGCTAACTGCTCATAATAAAAATACCTGTAAGATAATAAAAATATTTTAAACGATATTAACTTCTCATTTATTCAATAAAATAATAAAAAAATTCTTATCTGTCACCAACTCACCAGTCACTACAACACTCACCAATCACCACGCTCAAAAAGTGTAACTTGAATTAATATCAAAGAAAAAAAAACTGCATAAATAGAAAATAAATAAATAATTATTGTTTATTGTTTATTGTTAATTATGGCATACACAACAACTCACAATCACTTTTGATTAAATCTAAGAATTTACAGACACTGCTCTAGACTGAGACCCAAAAAACTCGTACGCACAGCATGACGGGCAATGTAAACATTGTTAAGCTCAAGATACTGACTTAAATTGACAGCAAAGTTACATTATATACGTTACAACAAGTATTTAACAATTGGTGTTACTTAAATTGTTTAGAATTATGATAACAGAAATTGATCCATATTTATGTACATTGTACAATTTACCATGAAAAAAGGTCAAAAAGGTCAGTGGAGGGTACGCTTGATCTGGTTTTTAAAATTATTAGTGGCGGGTAACCGCATAAATGTCAATTGAATCATTAGCCAAGCAAAGCTCGTTATACAAACGATCGTCGAATAGTACCCCCAGGTCCCTGAATACCGTCACTTTATTCAGATTGTCAGAACCGATGGTGTAGTTGAACACCAATTTGTTTCTTTTTTTTTTTGTAAAAGAAATAACACCACATTTATTAACGCTAAGTTGCATTTGATTGCTTTTACACCAATCCATTATTGTATTCAAGTCATTTTGAAGAGCGAGACAATCATTAAAGTTTTTGACAGTAGTGAAAACCTTGAGGTCATCGGCGTAAAGTAAACACGGACAATCCAGTCGACCAATAAGATCGTCTATGAACCCCAGGAAAAGAAAAGGATCAATGTGTGAGCCTTGAGGTACACCAGACGTTACATAGACAGGGGAAGATTGATAATCAATCCGCCGATTAATTGCATATGTTGATAAAAATGCTATGTAATAGCTTTACCGCGGCGGCAGTCCCGGAGTGCCACATGTTTTATTTATTTTTTGAAAGGGCTCAAAAAAAAAGGATTTTCCACATCGATCCAGCCAGGCGTTTTCGAATAATCGGTTAACATTATAAAAAAAAAATCCCGACGAATTTAATCTAACATTATAATTTTCCAACCTCTTCCTTTTCGGAAATCGGCTAAAGTCAAAGTCAAAGTCAAATTTTTATTCAATGTAGGATAAATTTATCTTTTACTGAAGATCATTTTTTTTAAATAATTATTTTAGTGCTTAAGCTAAAAACTACTAACGTTTCGGAACGACCACAGCTGGGAAGATTACGCCGAAATAAAAAGATCTTTACACCCTGAACCCATCTATTACGGGAAAATAACAGATATCAATGTCAAACATGTCAATCCCAATGTGACATTTTCATTACTATGCCAAAAATATTTGCTGTGTATTTGGTTTTGATCATGTTTTGGTGGTGTTAGTTAACTTTCTCGATATTTATTGATTTTAAGCATTATTTATCAATTTTTCCTACAAATAATATTCAAATCAAGCAAGCATCTACATTCTGACTGGACTTTGCACTAGACGCAAGAACATCAAAGCAAAGGACGACACCTTCCAGTGAACTTGTGAATCCAACAAAATGAATATGAATATGAACATGAACATGAATATGCAGCAAAGGGAAGAGAAGCAACTTGAGGCTACAATACAGGCGATACTGACGAGAGTAAACGACTTAAAACTCGCAATACAAGCGCTGATAACAAAGTTGGAGACAGAGCATGAAACCATCAACTGGCCGACGTTTTTGGATAACTATGCTATTCTATCTGGTCATGTAAGTACTTACTATTACCACTGTAAACGCATCTTCTGTGTTTTATTTATTATTTATTTGTAAACGAGCAGTTTGGAGCTGATATGTCTATTTCACACAATGCTGAGAGTCCATAAAGTCTTTTCCCAGTTAATTAATTTATTAACGACACTTATATCCTTATCCACTTGTCGAGTCTGTTTTTAAATGCATTTATTGAAAGCACAATGACCACTTCTGTTCTTGGGAGTTATCTGGCAGTATCTTCATGATTGTTTTGTGCTTTGTCAGATGTTGAAGAAGACATGCAAATCATGTAGGTATTAGCTGAGAGTTAGGATCATAAACATCTCAATTAAATCACTACGTAGGTGTCTTTCCTTGAGGGTAGTTTTGTGATATTATATTATTACTTAGAGCCCACTAGATCCCATTGTTGGGCAAAGGCCTCCCTCTTGGTCCTTCTGTCTTGCGTTTTTGCCTACCACTCCTTTGAGTAGGCATCTAGGTTGTCACGTCATCTGCCTATAGGTTTTCCAGGATGCTGCCGCCTATTTGTTGGGTCCACAAAGTTTGAGTTTTGGGCTTTTGGCTTATGGTTCGTTCGGTATGTGGCTGACGTGATTATTCCATAATTGGGATATTGCCATACTAAAGGCTTTTGAAAACCATAGACGATTTTGGCATGTTGTGACTCTTACCTTTGTTTAAGTTCTATCTTAAGGTTAGTCCTTTCAAGATGAAGTTATCTGCTGAGAGTAGTAAAGCTGTTGTGTCATAGATTATAATATGAAGTAAATTTTTAAGCAATGAGATGCATTTCCAAGATTAACAACTCTGCCATCTGAAAAATACCACACAGTAACCACACTTAACATTTACAGTTGACAGGCCTCAGCAAAATCCTGCAAGCGGAAGTGGCAGCGTCACTCCGATCCCGCATAGTTCTGCCGTTGCAGTTGAGTTGTGAACGAGACGAATCTCTAGTCCGGTTGACGGAGGGCCGTGTGCCAGCGTGCACTCATGACCTCGTCCCGGACTTGCTGCGGACAAAGCCGGAGCCGCAAGCTGAGCAGAGGCTGCAGCAGTTTAACCATAAAGCTAATACGCTTAGCTATGACACCGCCCAGGTAAGAAGTAGATCTGACATAAACTGTTTTATGTTATAATTAGCGATGCATCCGATACCGATACCGATATATCCGGCGATACTTAGGGTTAGCCGATATATCGGTATCGACGATATTTTTATGAACATATCAACGATACTTTTTTTTTTAAATCGCCTTTCTCCGAAAAACTTAAGATTACTTTGTTTTTTAAATAAAAATGTTATTAATGTTAATTACTAAAATTTATAATAATTATCTCATATCGACCTATGTAACTACTTTTCATATTAATAAAAAAACAATCCGACTGGTGATTTATTTATTTTATCGGTATCGGTATCGCCGATATTTGTATAAGAGTATCGGTATCGGTATCGTATCGGCGAAAAGGCGTATCGATGCAGCCCTAGTTATAATTATATTGTTCTTCTATTATTTGATTACTTGCTGGGCGATCGCGCTTTGCTTGGTTTGGTTACTAGGTATTTTCATGAAAATATTTTTTTTTGGCACTTAACATAGCAAAAGTAACTATTTAACTTATATTTTCATTTTTGTGTTTCTGTCTATAAATATTATAATAAAGATCTTGGAAACTGCTCCAACGATCTTGATGAAACTGAACATAGCGAGGGTCCGAGGCGCGACGTGGCGCCTCGGACGCTTGCAGTCGGTACTATTTGCCTCGGGGAAATAGTACCGACGCAGACAAACTGCTAATGCTTCAAAAAAAATGCATACGTATTATCACTAATATAAGAGGGACCGCGACTTGCAAACAATATTTTAAAGATTTAAAAATATTAACATTACCATCGATCTACATATTAGAAGCCTGCAAATTTGTTCGGAAATATCCTCAGTTCTACACTAAAAAAGAAGACTTACCACGAAGATATTCCACACGAAAGAAAAATGTGCTCGTGACAACCGCCTCCAAGCTAGAACTCTTCAAGTCTGGCCCGCTAGCAATGACAATAAAAATTTATAATTCCCTACCTGACAGTCTACGAAACGAAGAAAAAAATTCCGACTTCATAAATAAATTGAAACAAATTTTAATTAATAAAACATACTACACAATAAACGAGCTTCTTAATAACAAAAAAAAAAAAATTGAAATTGATGTTTCGAATAAAAAACTGACATTGACTACGTTTATGACTGACATTAAACACAAATGACAAACATTCGCAAAAAAATAATAATACGTACCATGATATTTCAAATATGCACCAGTTATATTTAAATACATAAATACCAGGTAAAATACTAGGTTTATATTTATGAATTAACTTCTGCATAACATAAAATTAAACAAACTAGACTAATAACTTAATATAGCAAAATGCTCATGGTAATGTGCCCAGAAGTCTGGCAGCATTGATTAGATATTAGTGCTGTTATATATTCTGTGGTATAGACAAGTGGTCTCGTATTTCTTTTTTTTTTTCAGAAACAAGTAGCACAATTTGCGAAAGTAGTGAGTCATGTTTGGGAGATCATTTCAAAAGGACGTGAGGAATGGGAAGGAGAATCCATGAGATCAGCTGGTAATTTCTTAACATTTTTCTTTTGGTCCATTGAAACCAATTTATTTGTGTATGTAATGTATGTTAAGGTAACTGAGCATCATAATTTTTTTCTTTCTGAATATTGCATATGTTTTGCTCACGTAGTGTAGTTTGACAGGCCCTTTTTCAATCGATTTGACAATCATCATCAGGGCGAGTGTTAGGAGGGGCGATCCGACCGAAGTCGGGTCACATTTATTCTTAACTTTTTTTTACAAAAATGTAACAGTTGGATTCAGGCCCAGGACCTTTTCTACCTGTCAAACTATAGGTGGTTGGTTTTGATTCAAGCAAAGGGACAATAAAACATATTCTAATTAACTATGAAAGAAAACTTCTTACTTCTCTGCATAATTTGTCTACATCAGTTTCAATTTTGATTTTACAGAGATTTGTCAACTTTCGATCGATTGTAATGTACTCAATTACTGTAATCAGTATTTTCATAAAATATAAAAGCATGTTACGTCTCGAGACAAGTCTCCAGTCCAATCTAGTGTTTATTAGTATGGTTTTTAGGCATTCAAAATGCAATACTAAATTACTCAAACTTTTAAATTCCTGCTCACGTGGTATTTTTTCGCAATTGCTTATTTTATTATTAAATTTAGTGTTTCATAAAATTACATTTAAGTATTTTTTTTAAAACAAATTTACAGGTATGCAGCCAACTCACATAATTTCGGACACGCATGCCCTGGTCACAGCCGTGGGCACGGGCAAAGGTCTCAGGCCGGGCATGCCGCAAATGGGCCCCGGGGGCGTTGGGCCACAAGCCCTTGGCCCGGCACGGGGCCCCGCCCCCCAAATGGGCCCGGCGCCCCCCACCATGCCCAAAGCCCCCTCCGCTATCAAGACAAACATCAAGGCAGCCAATCAAATCCATCCGTACCAGAGATAGGTTATGCCATCAGGGGATATGCCCCATGTCTTCTATCAATAAGATTAAAGCATTGTTGGCTAAGCAAACAGGACTTTACGCGTACGTTTGGAGCAATACTTATTAATAGTGTTCATACAACTGTGTATCTACAGAAAAATATCCGCTACGGACTGGTGGTCCCACTGCTTATCCCCACCTGTGGGGTCACGAGGACTTAAGTACTGATGTCTCCATGGTAGTGGGTCAGTGGGGTCACGAGGACTTTCAAGTGCTGATGTCTCCATTGCGGTGGGTCAGTGGGGTCACGAGGACTTTCAAGTGCTGATGTCTCCATTGTAGTGGGGCAGTGGAGCTATACAGAATTCGCGTTATTATTTTTTACTAATCACTAATTCAAAAACTAGTTTCTGCTAAAACATAAACATAGCAGCTAACTCCACGAGCGCTATATTCTTACGTCCATTCTCCATCAGACAAAGGGTTTCTACAAATTGGCTTTTTACTTATCACTCTGTGGTAGGTTAATATTGTCCGGTGGTAATGTGAATTAACTATTATTAGGCTCAATTTACACTACGGCAGAATCGAAGCGAAGCGACTTTTTGGAACGAAATCGTACTTAGCATAATGAAAATTTGTCGAAGTAAAAATTTGTCGCGCGTCTACGAAGTTAAGCGAACCGGCGAGAGTCGCCGCCGAACGTCACACAATCACGAGGCGAATTCGCGTGACTTCGCGCGTCTTCGTCATTCGTCCCCAGTGAAGACGACGCGGTGGTGACAATCGAAACTCACTAAACTAAAAATTGTTCCATTTGTCCCCAGTGGGGAAGTTCCACTGGGGACGAATGGGATGTACCTACCCGGCGAAGCGCAGCGCAGAGCATTTTTCACTGTCAAACTATTATCGACATTATCACAATACAATACTTACGCAGATATAGCAAATTTCGACTAAGCTATAAGTTAATTGATTTTGGATATTATTTCAAAGAGAACGATGTCGTTTATAGTTAGGCAGCAAAAAATGCTCTGCGCTGCGCTTCGCCATATGTGCGCCGGCCCTTAGTTTACCTCCCATACCGTAAGGAAAATCCATATGTAATAAATAAAAAGATATAAAGTTTTATTAGTTTTTATTTGCATTGCATTATGGTTAAGAATTAAAAACTAAATCAATATTCATTACATTAAGCGTTAGTCAGTATCTTCATGACTTGCTAGAAGCTCCATCAGAACGACTACAAATGATTTTTTTTATCTGTACCATACACATTAAATTAGTGTCACCAACATAGTAACGTTTTTATATGGATTTATTCTGCGCCTATAGCATGGCACCATAGATAAACACAACATTTATATCGCGCGACGGACTAGTAGTGCTGTCCCGTTCATTATTATCACGTAGAGCGAAATAGTCTGTTCGCCGAAAGTTGATAAATATTATAATTCGTCTCCGACTAGCGACTTGCTTGTCGCAATCTGTATGGCTGCCGTCGCTTGTCTCCCGCGGCCCGAACAAGCGAACGGACGCGGCGACCATATATTGCCATTCCGTTCTGGAATTTGCTTCGAATAAGTCGTGTGTGTTTGCGTATTGTTTTCTCTTTTATCCAGTAAAAGTAAAATTGTTTAAGTTTAAATTAATTAGCGGGCCGCGCAATTTGTAATGAGTAAAGCCCTGAATTTATTAACTCTCCGCGAACAGACTTTATAGAATAGATGAATAGCGCTCGTTAAACGCTGTCGCGGGTGCCATTCTACGGTCGCAGGTTAGCTTTGAAAAATAATATCGTGTCGACACAGGCGCGTAACATAGTATTAGTGTAGTTTCAAAAGAAATATATATCTAACATTGTGACAATGTTATTGAAACATAAATTAATACTCCATTTATAAACTAAAGTAAGATGAACAGCGACCGATCAATTTAGTGTGTTGATCTGGAACAAACAAAACAGTTTTAAAACTTTTTTTTTTTAAGTTTTTTCTCCCCTTTCCTTGAGCCTGACACGCTTTGATGGGGCGAGATAGTCTTATTGCGATTTCTATAAGAGGAAATAGCAAAGTGTCGTGTTGTGTCTCTCAGCGTCAGCATTTTTTCATGGTAGATTTATAGGCACACTTTAAATTGCCTAAACTTGAAGTGTACTGTAACGATTCGCAAATACGCACTCGTTATTTCCATTCTCAAATACTTTAAAAAATTGCAGAAATGTATTTATCCTTTTTTCAGTCGGATAAAATATTATAGTAATTGACAAAAGAGAAGAAATTCGATAAAAATAAAAAGAAGCTTGGATCAAAACTGACAGAGAAAAAATAGTTTTGTTTTGGAGATGAAGTAATTTGGTCACGGAAAATAATAGTTATCTTTCCAAAGATTTATTTGCAGAGAATTTTGTGGAAGTTATTAATAGGATAATAAATGGTAAAGGTTTAAAGATCGACCGCAGACGTGGATTGCTTAGGCCATCTATTAGTCTAAATCCGTCACTGTATACAAGGACAAACCGGGGTAAGGTTTTAACTCTATACTATTTTAAAGAAGATTATCACAAGAGGATATGGATATGAAAAGGTATTTAAACTTTTGATTCCAATTTTACTACCAAGTCAACCCTATTTGGATACGCTGTTTACATTGAAAGTATGTATGTCTACTAAGATGAGAGAGGTAGAATCTTTCTCTCAGCCTTTGCCCTACATTTACAATATATGATCCCTATGTGGGATGAATTAATCAATATATGTTTATTTCTGCGTTTTCTCTAATCTGAGTTGATAATAGCTTTCTTTAATAAAAACGACACGACGAGTTTACGATGAGATGATATGATCTATGAGGATTCACCTATTCTGTAAGTGATTTGTACTAACAAACTCTGTTGTAATCTATTGACTGAATTACGGTCCAAGGACCTTAGGTTCTTATGTTCCAAAGGAACTCTCTGAAGAGAACATATTTATTCTTGTCATTGACTTGAAGATACTTATATTCATCTGTTACATCAGATATCACTGATGTGTTTAATGTTTATTGATATCATTGTTAACTACTTCACCTCACGAATACTTATTCTTCCTAGAATATTGCCTTCAAAGCTGGAGTTATGTAAAATGATTCAATTTCAGAAAGCAATAGCTTTGTTATTATAATTACTTACTCTGGTTGGCTGGCTTGTACAGTGGAGTGGTAAATTGTCTTGGAAAAGTCGAGACTTGAAGTTGGATTGAATAATTCTAATACTTATCTATATATTATTTTAAGCCATCTAAACAGGCTGTGTTGGCACTTTACTGGGTTATGCTAAAGTCACGCTCAGAGGGTTTGTTTCTCACTGCAGAGCAAAGAAACTCCCTTCGTCATCGTCAGTGTTATGTACACATTTGTTTAGAGAAGCCTATTTCGTCATAAACAATCCCTTTGAACATAGAAAAGTTATGTTTGGAATGAAGTCTACTGACTAAGAGACTTATATTATTAACAACATTTATTAGAATTATCTGAACCGATTCTGGTTGAGGCTAAACTATGGACATTGTTACCATGCCTGTTGAACAAACTAAGTCTTAGCAGACTTCTAACTATGTATTCTAATTGCTGTTTTAACATAATATCAAAGATATTATGATGTTCTATCAAACACGGAGAAGTCGTGTAGAACTAATAAAATTACCTACTGACAAAGAGGTATTTCTTAAACAATTTTTCAAATTATGTATACTATGAAATTAAGCTTCTATAGCTGTCTGAAATGACTTCTACTCAACTTCATGAAACCTTATAATCGCAGTATTTATTATTACAGTATTTATTTATTACCCTCATATATACTGATAAGACAGACTAGAACAAATATTTGTAGAATGCTCTTCTAGCAATCAGTTTCCAGTTGATTTGATATAATACTTTGATGCTCAGACCGGGATACTGTAAAGTACAGGTCTCGAAGCTGCTGGAAACGCTTGGCGAGCTTTACTCGCATTCCTCCCTCTGTCTCTTGCCTGAAAAGGCTAATTAGAGTAAATATTTATGTATGATGCTGAGCATTTGAAGTCCCTCGGATGGGGAGTAGTCATGTCTATGGTTGAACTCACAGGAAAACGCGGGGAGGAGCGTTTCCTATATCCGTAATAAAATAATGAGCGAATGTCTATAATATAAATATGTATATATAAGTCTATCCTTCTACATAAAGAACTGAACATGTTACAGAACTTCATCTCTCTAATTCTCTAATTTTAGTTTTATTATTTAATACAGAATCCTAAATACAACTGATTTATATGTACTATGAATGGTGGAACGGAACGTGTTGCGCTAGAAACTGAGTTACTACTTTGTATAACTTGGGTCCACTACGATGACGATCACCGCCTAAACCGAGGACTCACTAAGTTCAAGATAAAGATTTATAGTAAGAGAGGTCTCATGGTAAATTAAGGTATTTATAATTTATTTCTTAAGTTTATAGATAATTTAAATAGGTAGTGTTTAGGATGTTACATCTTGGTGCAAAATGCCCAGGATGTCTCATCCAGGTTGTTACAGTACTTACCCTAAAAAAATTTAGTTCGCTAAACCTATTTTATTTAAAACTAGGATGCATCCGATAGCGATACCGATACCGATACCGATATATCGGCGATACTTCGAGTTAGCCGATATATCGGTATCGACGATATTTTTATAACCGATTCAACAATACTTTTTTTTTTAAATCGCCTTTTTCCGCAAAACTTAAGATTACTTTGTTTTTTAAATAAAAATGTTATTAATGTTAATTACTAAAATTTATAATAATTATCTAATATCGACCTATGTAACTACTTTTCATATTAAAAAAAAAATTATCCGACTGGTGATTTATTTATTTTATCTTCATGTTTGATTCAATTAACGTATCGGTATCGGTATCGGTATCGCCGATATTTGTATAAGAGTATCGGTATCGGTATCGTATCGGCGAAAAGGCGTATCGATGCAACCCTAGTTAAAACATGTTTTGACCCTTTCCCTGTTTTCAATCTTTGACATTGAAAGAACGAGACAAAACATACAGTATAATCTCAATAATCCGGCACTCTCCGCCCACGCCTCCCTCGCCCCTCTACACCTGTGCTGAACTTAAGAAAAAAGGGCAAAACATAGTAGACCACGTCAAGATAATGGAATCAGGGCCAGGAAAGCGTAAAACACTAAAAGTTGACGATTGTCCAAAGATGGAAAACACTCTTTACATGTGATTCGTACAGCGGCATTCTAAATAAAGTCCTATATCTGGAGAAATTCTGAAAGCCAAAGCAATCGAATTTTATTAAAAAATTACCATGTTAATTTAATACATTACATACATTTATTCCCTCTATGAAATGCTTTATTTTATATGAATAAGGTCATAGGTAATGATACCTATGACTTTTTCAGTATAATCCAGTAATCCGAACATTCCAATAATCCGGCACCCGGTTTTTAAAAGTGCCGGATTAGTGAGATTACATTGTATTTTGAATTAAAAGAAGTTTAGCAAACATTTGTATTTTTGTATAAAGGGGTTAACCTATTGCCCCTTGTTTTGTTACAGGCACTACTTCAAACTTCCTTTTAGATACTCATTCATTATTTTGTCTGTTCGCATTTAATAAAGAACCATATCTAATACTATAAAACGTTTTGTTTTGATATTGTAACCCGTAGCTCCAGAATAAACAGGTCCAGAATACTCGAAATGGCCAAATGGTTTAAGCATTGGCTGTGCGTCTAAAAGACACGAGTTGGACCCTCACAAAACGAGACTAGTACAATCCCCGGCACGTAAGTTGAACCAAAATGGCGTTCGTCGGCGCAGGTATAGTTGAAGGCAAAAGTGCTAATAAGGATTCTTCGCGGTTGCTCGCGGAATTTAAAATACCCAATGAAATTATTAAAAATAAAGCTGTATTTTTAATTCACGGCATGATAACTAAAAATATCTATTAGGCCCATCATTTGGATTACTTAAAAACAAAGGATATTTTTTTTTCTGACTGACTAAAATGAACATGACCCTATGACTCATTTCAAAGTTGATTGTGTATGAGGCAAGTTTTCTTCCAACAAACAAAACAAAACTCGCGCGACTGTACTAAGACAACGGGGGCGTGGAAGCGCGAAGGGAGAGGCAGCTGCGGAAGGATGGCGTCACTACGTTACTATGGTTACGTGCTCTATTACACGTTGCCACCTCATACCGCATCCTCGTTGTGATACCAAAAAACTTAAGACCCATTTGTGTGCGTTCTGCGCATAGGTCAACTTATGTGCCGGGGATTGTACATCTAAATGGAGAAGATAATGGCAAACCACTCCATTATCTCTGCCCAAAAGTCATTGTATGTGTCTCTTTCAATGGCATCGACAAGAGTTTGGCTCTTGAATGTGGACAGACAGACAAGACAAAAACAGCGCATACTCACAATATCGTCGATTTTGAGTATCGCGCGCACGGTCTCTGTGGCCAGCGCCAGCGCTGAAGCGGACACGTGCAGCGGCTGCAGCACATGCTCCTGCAAATAAATAAAACATCAAAATTCTGAACTTCACAAATATATATATATATATATATATATATATATATATATATATATATATATATAATGTCCTTTTTAATTAAGTACAAATATTTTAAGAGGTGATTCAGTCCATCATTTTGAACAACTTTTCTCAATAAATATATATCGAAATACGAAAAATTTTTTTGCATTTTTCATAGTAACGATATGACGTGACTACTTCGATTTGTATGAGAACTTAAATATTTTTTTTCGTATTTCGATATACATTTATTGGGCAAAGTTGTTCAAAATGATGAACTGAATAACCCCTTAAAATATTTGTACTTAATTAAAAAGGACATTGTATATAATAGTAAATTCGAGACTTGTGTTATGGGTTACTAACTGAACGATACTATATTTATAACAAATACATATACAATATGTAACAAAAACCCTGTCCGATCCTTGTGGGAGCAACTCAGACCGTCAATATGAACAACTTTTCCTATGGGACCAATGCTTGAAATTCGAAAAAAAATTACATTTTCATACAAATTGCCGGGCCGGCCGAACACTTTTGTATGAAAATGTCGATTGTTTTTTCGAGTATCAAGCAATTGATTCAATAGGAAAAGTTCTTCATATTGACGGTCTGAGTTGCTCCTACCAGGATCGGACGGGGTTTTTGTTACCTACATATTGTATAGATAAACACTCAAGACCCGAGACAATTTGAAATAGGCCATTTTCCAACTTGCTCTGACCGGGGATCGAACTCGGAACCTCTGGGTGGTGGACTAGCGTGGTGACCACTATGTCACAGAGGTCGTCACAAAGACTAACCCTCATATTCATAAAAATTAACAACCGTTTGCTAAACCTATTTTAGTTAAAACATATTATGTCCCTTTCCCTCTTTTCAATATTTGACATTGAAAGAACGAGACTAAACACATTGGAGTTTTTGGCGGGAAGTCAAGAGGTTCAGTTGGAGTTTGCTTTAAAGTATTTAGCAAATTGATTCTAGTCGACTTTATAATATGAAATCGGTGTAGTTTAGTGTTATAAATGCTCATGCTCATGGACAATATGTGGTGATATTTATTTGCGGACTGTGGTGGGCGTCTTTAGGCGCCGTCCGCCACTCATTCGGCTATGAAAACCAGTGGACTCGTATAGATTTGTCGCCAGAAGTTCACTTGAAGCAATCAAAGGACCTACATCAACCTTTGATTGTATAGTTGGGGTTAGGGTTAGGAATAAAGAATTGAATAAATGAACATAGGTTCTAAAGGACTAGTGTCCAGAGCCGTGAAATAGTTCTGTTCTGTTCTGTTCTGTTCTGAGTCCGCCCAGCCAGCAGTTACGCTGCAAGAGCTTATGAATGAGGTCTACCTTGGAGAGTACGTCATCACGCTTGCAGACCAAAGCCGATGCATGTATATCGTCCTCAGTCCCTAGAACATGGCGACGCCAAACCTCCACTTTCATGGTGTCCAGAGCCGTGAAATAGTTATTTAAAAAAAATTATTTTTAACAAAAATAGGTTTGGCAAAAGGTTGTATTTTTGGAACGAAGTTCCTTACGGCAGGCTTGGAGGAGATAGGGATTTTGCTGCGCGACCGAACTAAAAAAATGTGATAGTAAAACCGTAAGGATGACCTCGTTAAATAAAACCGTTAAATGAGACGTGCGCAGGCGCGACATTCGTATACACAATTCTTTTGCAAATTGTGTCGATTCTACATTAGCCGAAGGAACTTCGTTCCTACCTGGTGTCCCACGACACCACATGTCTTTTTTATGAATAAGGGGGGTATGTTAACAAACTTGTGAGCAATGTGTCGGTCAGGTTACCTGCCGCATGTCGGTGACGCGGCCGCGCCGCACGTTGACGCCGGCGCCGCTGGCGCCCGCCGCGTGCGCCGCGCGCAGCTCCGTCACCGTCTCGATGGGGTTCAGCCCTGCGGAACATTGCACTATTTTTACACCGACTTCCAAAAGGGACGAGGTCCTTGATAATAATAATAATAATAATAAGGGTATCACGCCGCGAGTAACTTCGGAGAAAGCGCAGCACACCTCTCGACACCCCTGAGTCGCCTGCACCGGTGTTGCTCCTTTGCTGGCAACTATTGTCGGCGCGCTTGAGGGGCCCATCTAGTAGGCGGCAAGCCACCACCTGCCTACAAATAGTCAGTAATCATGATTATGGCAGGTGACGTTCCTATTGCAATATCCCAGCATTAGTCCATCCCAATCTCATTCCATAATCCATAGACCTTTCCCTTTTTCTTGCAATAGATCTTTCTCCTGCCGAAACCTATTCAAGGGTTCACCTTTCATAGGTATATCCAGAAATGGGTTTTGGCGGGAGCGCCACATTACATCAACTTCTCCAAAGGGCCTCTACGTGTTGGATCTGTATCCCCACGCAAGCCTCTCAAAGGACCGGGGTGAAAAGACCCGTGAATCTAAAGGAGATACATAATAATAATAATAAAACTCTTTATTGCACCAAGAATACACTACAGTAATTAAAATGCCTGACAAAAAGTTTAAAGCTTATGTAAAGAAGGTACTGTGTGAGAAGGCTTATTCTAGGACCGATGACTATCTTAAAGACAACAAAGTCTGGCTTGAGCTTAGCGCGGGTCCCTCTTAAAGGTTTGTATACTCAGAAATGGTCATAATCTGGTACAATAAGTGCATACTGAATTTACAACTTGATTTGACATTATTTCCAAATTTCGACATTAAAAAAATTAATTTACATTATGACAACAAACAATGTATACTCTGTCCATATATCAACTATATATATTTATTTCATTGTGAGTTGACGTTCTTGGAGAAAATGCTGCAGTACAGTTTGTTACCGCTTCTTCTGCACTAGCGCTTTGGAGGCGGCAGTAAACTTAGCTCTAAGTAACTTTTTGACGTCAACAATTATTGTGCAATAAAACAAAGTAACGATTATTAAGAGATATTATAAATATCCTATAATAATAAAGATATATTTGAATTGAATTGAATTGGTCGAGGTTATCAATTCGTCGCAATCTTTTTTTTTTCTTATACAGAGTGTTTTTTAAATCACTGGCATCCTTTCCACTGGTGAAAGTACTCATGAATATGAGCAACATTTTGTACGGGACCAACTCAATCCAACCGAAAAAAAAAATCAGCTGTTCCATACTATTTTACAATACTTAAAATCCCAAAATGTATGAAACAACAGATTTTTTTTTCGGTTGGATTGAGTCGGTCCCATACAAAAAGTTGCTCATATTCATGAGTAATTTCACCTGTAGAAAGGATGCCAATGCTTTTAAAAACACCCTGTATATGTTCACTGATATTCGAAAACGCCTGGACAGATTTTGAAAATTCTATTTTTGTTTGTTCTATTTTATACATTATAAAACTTTTCTTCTCCTTTGGATGACCACATTGCTGACATACTCAACAAACAGAGAGAAACCTACGGGTAGGACAGGTCTCCTAGCAACGCAGCGCACAAGTGACCAGTGGTTCTCAGGTAGTGATTCGCTGCATACGCTTTAGCGAGAGCAGATACCGCAGCGTTTGGTGTATATTAAAGCGCATAAGACCCTTTAGATTCATATGTCCAAGTCAAAACGTAATTTTCCGCATACGCCAATCAAGCAGTAGTGATCAGCCCCGGGTGCCGCTATGGCCAGCGCAGCCGCTGCAGCAGCCTCCGGAGCGCCCCCACCAGTTAACAGCGCCGGCCTCCTGGCGACGCAGTGCACGGCGAATGACCAGAAGACTTCAGGCAGTGTGTACTGCTGCAGATACTGCAGCAGTTTGGTACGTAATTACCTAACGTTTTGGTAAAGGTACTCTCAGACCTTTAGCTAGCGTGAAATATGGAGCTGTTTCGGAGAAGCTTTTATACGAGCAAGGAAAAAAACACTCACCAGCGTTCTCGGCTAAGGTTGAAGGCACGACTTCGAGCGCGTCCGCATACGCCCTCAAGCAGTAGTGATCAGCCCCGGGCGCCGCTATGGAGGCCCTGGCCAGCGCAGCCGCCGCGGCAGCCTCCGGAGCGCCCCCGCCGGGCAGAAGCGCCGGCCTCCTGGCGACGCAGCGCACGGCGCACAGCGCGTCGTGCAGCGAGCGGCCGGCCTCGGCCACCACGGCGCCGGACGACCCGCGCACCACCACCGACACCGTGCGACCGCCTTGGCTGCACCCAGTCATCTGACAACAATGTACTTTTTCATCTCATCTACTCAAAAAACGATGTTTTCATCCCAAAACATTTAGAGCTAAAGTTACTGGTTATTCTCTCGGGACTAAAACGTGAAAAAGAAGATCTCTAGGGATTAAAACCAATTTGAAAACAGAACACGACTTTAATCTATGCAGAATCAAAAATAATGTTGGGAGTCCAGCAAAAAAAAAAAAGAATTTTGTTTTAAAAATAAAAAATAATTGGCACAGACTTTGTGATTTTTCAAATTTGGAATACATATCGACTTCAACATGGATGAATGTAGATTAAAATTTTTATGCTCTTTGCTTCGGAAAAAGAAATAAGTATAATTAAAAAGCGCAATTTTGCCCTTTGATTCAAGTAATTACAGAAGTTTTAGGTTATTCGTATTGAAATGTAATTATTTATGTCAATGTGAAGACTTTTTCGTGAGTTTAAGCCAATAGTGAATAGTTATCAAGTTTACGTATAAAAATAAAAAGATATGAAGGACCACGCAAACAAAGTTGTGAGTGAACATTTTATCTTAAGATGGTGGTCTTCGAAAAAATATTTCTTAATATTTATTGTATGAAAACGACATCAAACAAAGGTTAGTATTAAATTGTCGGTTGAAGTCTGTTAAGTATTGTTGGTGTTCTACTGTTCATTACGTTCTGTTTTGTATGTGCTAGTTTTTCTCATAGATGGAGATAAAAAATAGAGTGTGCTACTCGGGCACGGTAATATTTTTATCTCGGGCGATATACATGAATCCCTCGCTACACTCAGGATTCCACCGTAGAATCACTCGCTCCGCTCGTGATTCAACTGTGGAATCATTCGTTTCGCTCTGGATTCAAAGTAGCGCGCTCGCCTTCAAAATATTACCTTAGCCGTGCCAAACAGCGGTGTCTTAGTAATAGGGTCCCGTTTTTACCCGTTAATGCAACCGCTATTTTTAGACGAACGATCATACAAAAGAAACACCAGGCCTCAGTTCCTCTAGATTAATTTATTGTATGACTAATTCAAAAGAGACACAAAATATCTTGAACTCCCTAACCACATTAACAACATTCCAGCGTCACCACAGGGACCCCTTCGTAGTGGTCCAGGGATGCGATGAGCCTGCTTCTTGTCTTGTAGACTTCCGGCTCGATAACCTTTGTCCCCATTGTCTTGATTTGACCAGAAATTGGACAACCGAGAGAGTTTTCTTCATGTCAACCGCTTGTCGTTACATCTTCCACAGGCCAATCAAGTTTTTCAGTATACAGAGCCGGGTGGAAATGGCTATCAGCCCAAGAAGACATAAATAATGAATTTTACTCTCAGAGCGATCGAATAGCCACCTGATACGAAAAAGAGGGTGCTAAATATGAATTCGAAGATTTTATTCATCATCACTCCTGGAATACTACATATATACATACTTTAACGCCTGTTTCCCATGGGGGTAAGCAGAGACTATGGATTTCCACTTGCTACGACCCTTACAAACCTCTTTTGCCTCCTGGAATGTTTATAATTTAAAGCTTCTTGGCTGCTAATCGGCCTATCCGTATGAGTCATCATCATCCTCACGTATTCCCGGTTGCATCCTCAGCAGTAACGCTTCAGAGCCCAGGGTCCGCTACCTAACCACGGAAATTTGACGAGGTTACTGGTTTTCTCACAGAGCGACTGCCGTCTGACCTCCACAACCCAAAGGGCAAACCAGGAACCAATCCTTGGATAGTTTGATGATCAAACGCTAGGTGGCGTTCGGGACCCACAGTTTTACGTGCCTTCCGAAACACGGAATCATCTTTCTTTTCGGATAATCAGGTGATTCAAGCCTGCAATATCCTATCCAGACTGGAAACAACTTTGCACAAAGTATGTTTCCCAGGGGGAATCGAACCCATGACCTCCGGGTCACTAAGCGAACGCCTTGACCACTGGACCACGGAGGCAGTCATCCGTATGGGTAATGGGCTTAAAAGATTAATGTTTGATCTGTGAATACGTAAAAGAAATAATCAAATCTTACCTTGACATATTTGCCACCAGACTCGCTAACCTCCTCAACCAAGTCCACATTGACAAGGTTCTCCGCAGTGAAGTGGTCCAGGGACGCGATGGGCCTGCACCCTAGCGTCTTGCAAACGAACTCAATGTCTTCGCGCTCGATGTCCTTGATCACCATTGTCTTGATTTTGTCCAGGAAGTGAACAGCCAAGTCGCTGAGTGCATCTCTGTGGGAGAATACATATATACAAACATAAAATATACTATCACGTCTCTTTCCTTAATTGGGCAGAGAGGGCATTTTCGATCTTGTGGCTTTAAGCAAACAGAGCCTTGGGTCACTCTCAGTCCACACATCTAATTTTAGCAGTACAGTTTGTTACCGCTTCTTCTGTACTTGCGCTTAGGAAGCGGCAGTAAACTTAGTTGTAAGTAAATGATGTGACGTCAACAACTACCTAGTATGAAATCGAAAGAAAAATTAGTACAAACACAAATAAGTTGAACAAAAATGGCGAACTTCAGAGCATTTTTGTACAAATTCCCGACACGTAAGTTGAACCATAATGGCCGTCGTCGGCGCATTATTTGTACCTGCGCCGATAACCACCATTTTGGTTCAACCTACGTGCCAGGAATTTGTACAAAAATGCTTTGAAGTCCGCCATTTTCGTTCAAGTTATTTGTGTCGCATTGTAATTATTTATTTAATTTATTGCATTTCTCTTAAATATCTCTAAAATCTTAAGATTATACAGTACAAAAGGTACAACTTTAATGCTAAGCAATGTCTACCAGTTCACCTTTAAGACGTAACATAAAAAATTATCAAGTGACACAAATATCCAAAGGTAAATAAATGGATTTTGACCTTTGACTTTCCAAGTCTTGGGGCCAAAACTGGCCGTTATTCGCAAAAATGCTAAGAAAAGGTAAGAAAAGAAAAATAGTTTGAAGTGTTACCTAGAGCCGCATATGAGATACATTTTTAAATTATACCTTTCAAATAATTTATTTTAAATGGGGCAGCACTGGACCTCGAAAGATTTATGTATTTCAAAGAATTTATTTGAATGGGGGCAGCACTGGACCTCGAAAAATTTATGTATTTCGAATAATTTATTTAAAATGGGGGTATATAATGCTCAGATGCTTTTCAGCCTATTAGTTCCCTCCAAATCCTCTACAGCAGTCTTTCCCAAAGTGGGCGATAACGCCCCCTTGTGGGCGCTGGAGGCTTTAAGGGGGGCGGTAACGGGCCCAGAATAAAGTTGGGGTGCGCTGATGTGATTTAAGCAATGAGTGATTTATAACTTCAGCTATTTCATATTTTAAAATTCACTGAAATTAAAATCCTCTTACTACACAACATCCATTTATTAGTTCATATTTATATCCTTTTTTATTGTACAAATATAAACTAAAAATGTAATTAATATTTATTATTTTAATGCGTTCACAACGCTATTTATATAGTTAAAGGAATTAAACACTGAAAAAATTTCGTATTTTAAAGTTTCGCAGTTGAGGTCCCCACTTCCGATACTCTTTATTATTGTAAAATTGTATTATTATTGCTATTTTTTATTTAAAATTAACAATGTTGATTATTGTTATTTTTTTATAAAAGATACTCTAATATACTGGTGTCATCATCATCCGAGCGTATTCCCGGTTGCATCCTCAGCAGTAACGCTTCAGAGCCCGGGGTCCGCTACCTAACCACGGAGATTTGACGAGGTTACTGGTTTTTACACAGAGCGACTGCCGTCTGACCTCCACAACCTAAAGGGCAAACCAGGAACCAATCCTTGGATAGTTTGATGATCAAACGCTAGGTGGCGTTCGGGACCCACAGTTTTACGTGCCTTCCGAAACACGGAATCATCTTTCTTTTCGGATAATCAGGTGATTCAAGCCTGCAATATCCTATCCAGACTGACTCTAATATACTGGTGTATGTATTATTATTGCTCTCTCTTGTAAAAAAGTCTAGTTTAGAATATAGGTTGAATTAAACTACAGGCAAGACAAATATGTGATTCAGGTTTTTATGGTGAAAAAATGGGGGGCGCTACAAAATAACTGATTGTTTAAAGTGGGCGTTCGACAAAATAAGTTTGGGAACCTCTGCTCTACAGCATGTAAGAAGTAACTGATTTCGAAGTGATGCTAACATTCTATGCAAGATGAACGCGGCGTCTGTTAGTCATGGCACACGCGTCTACTATATTCATGTAACATATAAAAATAAATCCGGTTGTAAGACTATAATCAAATCGTTTGGACTGTTCGGTTATATGACCAGAGGTCGGAATTAGGTAGAGTTATTTATGTACTTGCATCGAAATGTTGATATTAATATGGATCTTCCCGGAATTTCTAATGGACAATTCCATGTTGCCAACAATATTACAAATAAATAATCATAAAAACCTCAGAGATAGATAATACAAATAAAACGAAGAAAAATTACATACAATTTTTATTAATATTTTTATTAGTTTTAACATTTTTTCAAGGACGCGCGTGCAGTTGTTTAAATTGTGTAGAAGTAAATAACTTTTTATTTAAGAAATCACGGGATTTTTCTGCTCTTTAAAATTAATCCTGGGTTTTGAGGCATATCCACTTTATTCTTTCGCTGTATGAAATCAGTGTAAGTACATAAATAACTCTACCTAATTCCGACCTCCTTATTTCTTAGGTTTAGAGTACTTTATAGTAACTTTATTTTTCATAAAAATTACATGAAATAATCCGCTAGTTTCCAACAAGTCAAATCAGCCATCGGTAAGATGAAGATATGAAAATGAATCCAGGGTGACTCTGTCCCCTTATGACTGGTTCTACATACCTCAGTATGGACTTCTGCACCAAAAGCACTGTGCACCCAGCCTTCTTGATTTGCTTCACGATGTTGAGGATGTACTGGCGTTCTTCCTTCAGCACGCGGTCCATGGCTGCGTAGTCCGACACGATCACGTTGTGGTCCATCTGCAAATGAAAAATAATCAGGTGTCTCATTTTTGAAACAGTGAGCACGGGCGTAAGAAGGGGTGGGGGGGGGTGGGCAGATGGTTGCAGCTGTATGTAAAATTTCAGCATTATTGGTTCAAAATTGAGTTAAGAATTGACCTAAAAAACATACAGAAAGTCCCCGGCACGTAAGTTGAACCAAAATGGCGGTCGTCGGTATAGTGGAGAAGCAAAGTGCTAATAGGGAATCTTCGCGGCAAAAATTCCCGATGAAATTATCAAAAAAGCTTTATTTTTAATTAACATTATAATATGCACGATATGTGAAAAAAATCTATTTGGCCCATCACTTGGGAGTACTTAAAAATATATTTTTTTTGACGTACTAAAAAGAATATGACCCACTAATCACTATCAATCGTTAGTTGTGTATGAGGCATGTTTTCTTCCAACAAACTTCCGACTGTCCTTTAAGACAATTGGGGACGTGGGTGCGTGCGAAAGGAGAGGCAGCTACTGCGGAATGATGGCGTCACTACGTTGCTAGGGTTAGGGGCTCAATTACACATCGCCACCCCATAACGCACCCTCGTTGATACCTGAAAACGTCGTTCTGCGCATAGGTCAACTTATGTGCCGGGGATTGTAGATACAAGATACATTGCAAGTGAAATAAAAGCCTGTAAAAAGTACACGTACATCAGTCTTAGGCGGCGAGATGCAGAACTGTATGAGGCCGACTTTGGCCTTCTCAATGCGATGTGGCCCGTTGACGTTGGCTGGCCGGTGAGGGATCACGAGTCCCTGCACCAGCTGAGTGTCCTCCACGGTCCCCCCGATGCGCTCGATCACTTTCACGTCGCGTAGGTCCACGCGGGCCCCGGTGCCGCCGGGGATTAGATCCATCACTAGAGGATTTCAAATTTTGTCTAATAAAACAAATAAATATATACGGACAAATCACACAGACTGAGCTAGCCCCAAAGTAAGTTTGAGACTTGTGTTATGGGATACTAACTCAACGATACTATATCAATTAACAAATACATTTATAGATAAACATCCAAGACCCAGGACAATTTGAATAAGGCCATTTTCCAACTTGCCCTGACCAGATCGAACCCGAGACCTCTGGGTGGCGGACTAGCATGGTAAACACTACGCCACGGAGGTCGTCAAATTTCATTTTCAATAAAGAAATTCAGTACTAAATCCGCCGCTCGCTAAATCGGTTTTATGTAAGTAGATACCTACATATTAATTAATTGTGAATCATATGTTAAGAATCATAAGAATGAAATTGGCTTGCAATGGATGAGGCATCTAAACGAAAGGTGCTGAGTTCTGACGCGAGCTAACTTAAACCATAGCACTAACCACATTGAGTAGATATTTCTTTGAATCTCTTTGCTGAGTAAGACTTCTGTACGTAAGTACTAGTACTTATTCTGTGACTTATGAAAACAGTGATAGTTTCGCTTCTTGCATACGATCAAATTAAAGTAATTTGACTGCGAATTGCACATTGCATGGAATTAAAAATCCATCATAATCATATCTTTATTTGCTTAATACATGGTAATATAGGTCTTACAATAAATATTAAAGAACAAACATGTTTCGCTAGTAGTGATAGCATGCCAATATTAGTAGTCCAAGAATTGTCTGAGGCTATAAAAGTTTTTGTCAACAAGACATTTATAAATTTTTTTCTTAAAGAGCCTGACATTTAAAATCTTTAGTTCTTCTGGCAATTTGTTGAATATTTGTATACACATATATAAAATACTACTTCTGTATTTTTCAAATATAGGAGCAACGTCTAAAACCAGTCTATTCGTATTTCTAATATTACGGTGATATAAATCTCTAGCTTTTTTAAACAGTGATTTATGCTTAAAGACAAACATGCATACTTCATAAACATAAAGTGATGGTGCTGATGCTTTGTGTTGATATGACCAGATACAATACAAAATTAAAGAATTCATATGAGGCCAAACATCCGCCATTTAGGTTTTTTTTTATTATTTGTTATTTTATTAAATTACTAGTGTCACTCACAATTAAGAGGATACATGATTTTTCAGGGTCCGGTGCTGCCCACATTTGAAATATATTATTTGAAAGGAAACGGAGATATCACTTATAATTTTGGTCTTATCAAGCTTTAAATAACCCTTCAAACATTTAAACCTACAAATTATTTCATTCAAAATATGTGAACTAAATTGTGGAGTGAGAACATGTTTATTTAAATTAAAAATCGATTACGGGACTATGCATGTCATCATCCGCGCGTATTCCCGGTTGCATCCTCAGCAGTAACGCTTCGGAGCCCGGGGTCCGCTACCTAACCAAGGAGATTTGACGAGGTTACTGGTTTTTACACAGAGCGACTGCCGTCTGACCTCCGCAACCCAAAAGGCAAACCAGGAACCAATCCTTGGATAGTTTGATGATCAAACGCTAGGTGGCGTTCGGGACCCACAGTTTTACGTGCCTTCCGAAACACGGAATCATCTTTCTTTTCGGATAATCAGGTGATTCAAGCCTGCAATATCCTATCCAGACTGGAAACAACTTTTCACAAAGTATGCTTCCCAGTGGGAATCGAACCCATGACCTCCGGGTCACAAGGCGAACGCCTTGACCACTGGACCACGGAGGCAGTCAGTAGAATAATATTTAGACGGGACTATGCATGTGTATGGGTCTTATCATGCTTTAAATAACCCTTCAAACTATTTTATTAAACCTTTTTACAGTTCAAAGTGAGAACGTGAAGCTTTTCTTCGTACATTTGCGAAAAACATCCACTTTTGACGGCCGCAGCCACCAAAAATATACATCTTACATACATACCCGTTCTGCCCCTTTATTGTATCCTTTCGCTAATACTTGGTTGACTGGAAGAGATCCCATTATGGGATAAGTCCGCCTTTGTACTTACACATTATATGGTTTGTAACTGTTCTTATGATTGTTAACTGTTTATATACAATAAAGATATACAACAACAACATACATACACTCGAAAGACATAACCCTCCTTCTAGCACAATCAGCTAAAAACTAAGTAAGTAAAAACTTAGCTATTATACTGACCAGCACGGATAGCTTGCACTGCAATCGGAGCGAGGATGGTGGAATGCTGCGACACCACTTTGGAGTTAAGAGAGGTCGCAGCTGCTTTCAGCAGGACATCTTCGTTGCTCAGGTCTACGGGTGTAGACATGCCCTCCACCACCTTTCAAAAATACAAAAAAAAATTGTTACAAATATTGTTTATACTATTTATCTGTTTCTGTCTGCAGCTTCTTTAGGCTATAAATAGAATATGATTTTAAAGATTACCATACCGTCGTAGGTTCGAATCCCACTGCGAAGCATATTTTGTGAATTTTTTTTTAATTATATTTATTTGTTTATTCCGTGTTTCGAAAGACACGTATAAACTGTGAGTCCCGAACGCCATCGAGCATTTTCATATCAAACCTATCAAAGGATTGGTCCTGGTCTACCCTTTGGGTTGCGGAGGTCAGATGGCAGTCGCTTTGTGTAAAAACTAGTAACCTCGTCAGATCACCTTGGTTAAGTAGCAGACCCCGAGGTCTGAAGCGTTACCACTGAGGATGCAACCGGGAATACGCTCAGATGATGATGATGGTGATGATTGATTTTCTGGCATCTTGATAGTGTTTAACTTTGAATATAATTGTTACCAGCCTGAATTACTAGTAAGTAAATTATAAGAATGTAAACCATTCAAAAAGTACTCCACATAATTTACAAAACTAAAAAGACATCAAAACTTAAAGTAATAGTAGTTGTATTGCATAGTTCTACACAACCGATTTTTGATAAAATTTCTATGGGACCACCCAGAACCACCAGACAAGTATGCCCTTTCAAACAAAAAAATAATTTTCCAAATCTGTCGACGAGTTATCGTAGAATATACATACAAAAATATCCCTTTTTCTAAGTCGGTTAAAAATGTTTTTTTTTATTAGCCTATACTGTCCCACTGCTGGGCAAAGGCCTCTCCTCTAGTACGTCACTGATCTCTATCTTGTGCGATGGATGTCCAAGACTTGTCAAAAAGCGCCAGATCATCACACCACCTTGACCTTGCGCGAACTCTCTTGCGAAGCCAGCCTACCGGCACCCATTCTGTAACAATCTTGGCCCACCTATCTGGATGCATCCTACAGACATGCCCCACCCAGTCCCATTTGAGTTAAAAATGATAAATGAAAATACAGTATAATCTCAATAATCCGGCACCCTCCGCCCACGCCTCCCTCGCCCCTCTACACCTGTGCTGATCTTAAGAAAAAAGGGCAACAGATACTAGACCACGTCAAGACAATGGAATCAGGGCCAGGAAAGTGTAAAACACTAAAAGTTGACGATTGTCCAAAGATGGAAAACGCTCTTTACATGTGGTTTGTACAGCAGCGTATATCTGGAGAAATTCTGAAAGCCAAAGCAATCGAATTTTATAAAAAAATTACCATGTTAATTTAATACATTACATACATTTTACATACATACATACAGTATAATCCAGTAATCCGAACATTCCAATAATCCGGAACCTCCGGTTTTTAATAGTGCTGGATTAGTGAGATTACACTGTAATCTCACAAAGCCTACCCTCATAATAAATATTTAAGGGTTACTCAGTCTATAGTCAGCTTGAGCTAATCAGGTCTCAAAGTCATATCTTCATACCTGCAATGCAATCTGTAAAGCCTTCTGGAAGCCATCTGAAATGACGGTGGGGTGGATGCCCTTCTGCAGCAGTTTCTCGGAGGCATCAAGCAGGGCACCGGCGATCACTACTACAGATGTGGTGCCGTCACCCGCTTCTATGTCCTGGGCTCGAGACAGTTCCACCAACTGAAATACAATCAGTTTGAATACATACATACTATCTACGTCTTTATGCGTGACCGGGCAGACAGAGAACTGTGATATATTGTGGGTAACTATGCTGAAAACCTGTCACTTGTCATTAGCAACCAGTCTGCAATTAAACATATAGGTGGCGTCGCTGGTCGGGTCGTTGGATTCCCTCTAATATGGTTGAGTTTAACGATGGCTGATGATCCATGCGTCAACTTGTGAACGGGTGCTGCCGGGAGGGATTGGTCAGCTCGGCTTCGCTTTTTTGACTACTTGATATTTTTTATTACGCAATTTATGTTTGTTTACTTGTTCGCAAGCATTACATGTTATAATGTGTCAACATTGTATTATATTATAAGTATTTATTAATTTTAAAGACAATTATAATAATATGACAAAGCCTTTCTGGCGAGCAGGCGACCAATACTGTGAAAATGAGTTTCTTTCGGCGTTTCTTCTAAGCAGTGGTCGTTACGAACGGTAGCTTTTCTTTAAAAATAAATTGAATTTTAATATACTTTACACGTAACATAAATTATACTTATTGACGTGTAAAAGTGCCTGTAAAGGTCTAATTACTGAATAAACATTTTAATCTTTGAATCTTTAATCTTTAGCGGCTAACCGTGTTTTACTGCTCCTCTGTGCCACCTAAATAATTGTTAAGAACTTTTGAGTCTTGTGTGGCTCTAAGACAGAACCCAGACTCAAGACAAGAGAGGTGGAAAAGGAATTAAAATAGAGATGGTTTGCTAGCTGCATCGCTTATTAAAGTGTTTCTCATTTTCGCCATGTCCCTCAATCGTCTTTTACGATCTGCGCGTGAAGAGAAGCTGCTGGTACATTCTAAGTTTTTTTTTTTTCTCCCAGATCAGCTTGGAAGATGTTCATTCAAAATAGGTGAACTAAATTGTGAAGTGAGAACATGATTATTTAAATTAAAAACGAATGAAAGGGGACAATGTATGTGTATGGGGCACACATGTATGTGCATGGGGCGTGAGTTCGAATCTCACTTGTGGTGAAATTTTTCATTACATATTTTTAATTAAGATATTGTTCCGAGCAATGCTGTATAAATCAATAACCTGTTTATTATCTTCTTTATCATAGATGTATCAAGAAACTAATGTACATAAAATGATAATGTTATTACCAAAGACCCTGTGGCTAAATGGTCATCATGCCAGCCTGTCACACTGGAGCTCTCTTATTTGATCCCTGGTCAGGTCAAGATGGAAAAGTATCCCATAACACAAGTCTCAAAATTACATTAAGGCTAGCTTAATCTGTAATTCCGTTTATATTTATTTAATTAGCGAAAATGCTTTAATACCATTTTGGCTGCAGGATGAATGACGCTCATTTGCTTCAGGATTGTGGCTCCATCGTTTGTGATTGTAACTTCACCATTTGCAGCTTGGATCTGAAAATCAATGTGTTTTATATAGACCAGTTGCAGAACCTACTAAGAAAGCAAACCAATATTCTGTTCTACCCTTTGGGTTGCGGAGGTCAGGTGGCAGTTGCTCTGTGCAAAAACCATTAACCTCATCTAATCACCTAGGTTACGTAGCGGACCCCGGGCTCTGAAATGTTACCACTGAGGATGCAACCTGAAATACGCTGGGATGATGACGCAATGCATAATTTTTGGCGAGGCTTCAGGCACGAGGTCATCTGCTACTATTTCTAGCATGAAATAATGAACAATGCTTACCATCTTGTCCATCCCACGAGGGCCCAAGCTAGTGCGAATGGCATCAGAGACAGCTGCAATAAAATTTATGGTTAATTATGATGTCTGTATGTAGCAGCTGAATTGTTTTTTTGTGGGTATTGTAAGTATATAGATAATGTTGTATACATAATACAATCTCAAATATTTCATGCGTAGAATGGTAAAAGAATATAAAAAGTGCTATATACTTAAAATTTTAATATGTAAAGAAACAACAAAAGTATAGTTTCATGTGTGTATCTCATGTTCTCCTAAATTGTTAAACCGAATTGTGTGATATGTTATAATAGTTATTAAGTATTTAGGTAAGGTTAGGTTTTGAAAAAAAAAAATGTCATATAGTAAATAAATTTCTCTATTCACATACATAATCCAAATTTGAGTAGGACATAAGATAAAAAAGATGCAAAAATGATTTTTGATCAAGACCACATAATTACATGCGTCTAAAACTGCCGCGTGAATCTGATGAACTACTACTAATTGATCCGGCCGCTGCTACTAATTGATCTCACGATTTTGTTTTCGAGTTTTAGTCAACTTTTTTTGTTTCTGAATTTTTATTTTGACTAGCTAATTAAGACTAATGATCCGTAGATATGAAGTGGCCTTCGGCTCCAAAACCAATGATAAATCATCGTGTATATTATTGACTAAATATGTAGGAAAGTACATCAGAAACTTAACCCCAACAGAGATTCCTAATCAATACAATTTGACATAAGTCCATTGTTTGTACTGGCTAGTTAAATAATACCGAACATATTGTCTCGTTAATGATTGTATAAACGTTCCCTGATGACTAATAGATTCTAGCTTACTCAGTTAAAGCTTAATAACGTTCATTCTTGGACATTTCTTTATCAATGTAAATAAAGTTACTTTTATCAAACATTTATATGAGAAAGTCTTTAGGTAATATGCAGAAAATAATCTTTGTTACATGTCATACGATCTCCATGAATAATATGAATACAAAAGTAATTACTTTATGAAATATTGCAATTTAGAAAAACAGTTGTTTTTACCTTTTGCAGCATTTATATTGCTCAGACGAATATCGGCTGGTTTGCTTTTGTCTTTGTAAACTGACGAATTAGTTCTAGCAGCATCACCACCAGCTTTCGGAGCCATTATTGTATTATTTTTGAACAGTTCTGAAACACGATTATTTGGATAAAATTGGATTCAAAATCGCAATTACATATATTTTCAACACAAATATTCGCCGGATTTTTAGCTGTCACTTGTAACCGTCAATGTCACTGGACTCACTGGCAACCGTGAGTCATGTGATGGCCGTGACGTTGACATATTACACTTTTTATTTTTTTCTAGGCCAATAATAACCGGTTAAAGAAAGAACCAATGTACTGCCAAGTGAAAAACAATGTTTTTTTTGTACTGAATAGAAATATACTTGGAAAGGGGAAAACCGAAGAGGTGTACTATGTATGGAATGTGTAATTAAGGTAAGATATGGGAATAGTAGGAGGAGATGTTAATATGACGAGATATAGATGAATGTGAAAGAAAGGAGAGGATATAAAGTCAAAAGTCAAAGTCAAAAATCATTTATTTATCTTTGGATATTTATATCACTTGATAATTGTCATTTCTTTTTTCTTTCGATTTCTTAATAGTTAGTTGTTGACGTCAGATCATTTACTTACAACTAAGTTTACTGCCGCCTCCAAAGCGCAAGTACAGAAGAAGCGGTAACAAACTGTACAGCAGCATTTTCTCCAAAAACGTCAACCTTACAATTATACTGTTATTAAAATTAGATGTGTGGACTGAGAATACATTGCTATGTCATAATTACTTATTAATTAATAAGTCAATTTGTATAAAATTAATGTACTGATTGTACTCAAATTATGTCATTTGTGAGTGTACAAATATAAACCTTTAAAAGGGACCCGCGCCAAGCTCAAGCCAGACGTTTTTGTCTTTAAGATAATCATCGGTTCCGTAATAAGCCTTCTCACAAAGTACTTTCTTTACATAAACTTCAAATTTATCTGGCATATCAAGGACCGATTCTGGCAATTTATTATAAAACTTTATACAGTTTCCCTTAAAAGATTTACTGACTGTTTTCAGCCTATAATACGGGGTAACTAAAACATTTATGTTACGTAAGTTTCTATCCGTAATATCACCTGTTTTATTAAATAAGGCAATATTTTTCCTCACATACATTATATTTTCAAATATGTACTGGGATGGTACAGTGAGTATATCAATTTTCTTACAAAAAAACTCTTAGGGAGTCTCTCGATCCTAAATCATAAATAAAACGAATGGCCCTTTTCTGTAAAATAAAAATAGTCTGTATATCAGCAGCACTCCCCCAGAGAAGAATCCCGTAGGACATCAGACTATGAAAGTAACTAAAGTAAACTAGTCTAGCAGTTGCTACATCTGTCAATTGTCTGATTCTTCTAATAGCGTAAGCCGCTGAGCTCAGCCTATTAGCGAGTTTAGAAATATGGACATCCCACTGAAGTTTTGAATCTACTGTGATTCCCAAGAAAGTAGTATTATCAACGCGATCTAAGTTTTGACCGTCTAGTAGCACATCAACATTGGCCTGCCTCACGTTAGGAAGACTAAATCTAATGCATTGGGTCTTGTTTGCATTCAACAGAAGGTTATTGGCAGAGAACCAATTAGAAATGGCCGATAATGTGTCATTCACCGCAGTAGCATCTTCGCTATGACGGTCTATTTCAAAAATAAGAGACGTGTCATCGGCGTACAACACAATACCAGCCTGTTTTTCAACCGCGTAAGGCAAATCATTGACGTACACTAAGAAGAGGAACGGTCCTAGGATAGAACCTTGAGGTACACCCATTTTGACAAGAGATCCGTTTGACTTTATGCCATTTATATCAACCGTCTGAAGCCTATCCGTTAAATATGATTGAATGAGGTTTATAGATTTATCGTCAAAACCGTACTGACGGAATTTGAGCAAAAGTGTCGGGTGATTTACGCAGTCAAATGCTTTTGAGAGATCGCAGAAAGAACCGATTGCATCATGCTTGTTTTCCCATGCGTTGTAAATGTGAGTTACTAGCGCTACCCCCGCATCGGTGGTCGATTTCCCTCCAGTAAAACCAAACTGCTGGCTATGAAAAAGGTTATGGGTGATAAAGTGATGTTGCATTTGATTAAGCATTATCTTTTCAAACACTTTGCTCAAAACTGGCAAAATGGAGATAGGTCTATAATTACCAGGATCTGTTCTTACCCCCTTTTTAAATAAAGGTATCAATTTACTGCATTTCATTAAATTTGGAAAAATGCCTTCATCAATGCATTCATTAAAAATAAAAGCTAGGTCTGCAGCAATGATATTTATGATGTTGCTTACTACATTAACGGACATACCCCAGTGATCTTCAGACTTTTTTAAATTTAGCTGTTTAAATGCATCAACTATATCTTTGGGGGTAATATGTTTAAATTGAAACTTATGATTACATGGAGCTATATTATCTTTAAGTAAGGCTTCAGCATGTTGAGGACTTGAATTGACATCAGCAGTAAGTGCCAAGGGAATATTGGAAAAAAAATTATCGAATACATTTACTATGTCTTTAGGAGCGGTAATATTTTTGTCAGCATATTTGATTTCACAAATATTTTCTCTCGCTTTAGTTTTCCCTGTTTCTTTATTAATGACATTTCATGTCTCTTTTATTTTAATTGGTGCATTATTGAATTTTCTACTAATATAGATAGCTTTAGCCTTTTTGCAAACTCTTTTAAATAATTTTGAATAATTTTTAACATAATCAACAAAGCTAGGGTTAAAATTAAATTGTTTTTGAGCATATAAATCAAATAACTTTCTTCTACTTATATAAATACCTGTAGTAGCCCATTCATTAAATTTTAACCTTTTATTAACATTTACTTTTTTTTATATTTATATACTGCGCCGACCCGAGACAATGGGATAAGATGAGGCCATGGAGCGATGTAGTGTGCGTACCACGCGCAGATGGTGTTCACCACTTATTATGTACTGAATTAAATTAGTATCTACTTCTCCTAGAAATATTGAAATTCCAAATAAAGCAGACTGAAGAAATTAATTTCGAAAAGAAAACAATAGAATCATTATATTAGCCTTTTTTTATTAAACTTCAACAATTTTTTGTGGATATTAAATATCACTTTTCGGGGCTGACGCCACAAACTCCTTAACCTTAGGCAAGGTAATCACAGTATCGTGCAGTTTCTTGAATCTCGGGTACTTTTCTTCTAAGTCTGGGATTCCTAACATCACCTTCAGGTAGTCGTACAGACCCGCAAACATGAAATCGGCCCAAGATAACTGAAAATTTAAAAATAATTTAATACTATGTAAGATTATCTGTAACTTCAAACATTATCATCGCATTATTTAATGGCCCCACGAATAGGTATATATTTTTATGTTATACCTAGGGCGGCAAACGAACAAGCGGGTCACCTGATGGTAAATGATCTGATCACCGCTGCCCACGGACAACTGCAACACCAGGGGTGTAACAGAAGCGTTGCCGGCATTTCAGGAAGATATAGACTCATTTTTTGAAGGTTTCAATGTCGTATCGTTCCGGGAACACTACTGCAGGAAGTTGGTTCCACATTTCGGTCGTACATGGTAAAAAGTTCAAATTTTATACCAATTAGGTAAGTAAAATGTATAGGTATCTAAGTATTTAAACAATATGTACTCGTAGCAAAAACCCTGTAGCTTGTAGGAGCAACTCAGACCGTCAATATGAATAACTTTTCCAATGCTTGAAACTCGAAAAAAAAATCGTCATTTTCATACAAAAGTGTTCGGCCGGCCCAGGAATTTGTATGAGAATGTCGATTTTTTTCTACGAGTTTGAAGCATTGGTCCCATAGGAAAAGTTGCTTATATTGACGAAGTGAGTTGCTCCCACAAGGATCAGACAGGGTTTTTGTTACATTATTGTGTAACGGAGCGTGAACTGTGTCTGCTATGTATGACGCGCAGTGGCATACAGACGTAGCCATAGCCACTGATTGGAAGTAACGTGAGTAACGGTATTGGCGGAAAAGATACTTGAATGTACCTACTTTCGATGGGGTAATTGTATGTACATAGCAGTATAGCTTCCATAACATTAGGGGTATAGTCCGTTGACTGAGAGAGGTGCGGGCATAAGAGTTGGGCTACATCTGTCAGCAGCACGAAACAGAACTTTTCTATGCTGCTATCCATTTCTGTCGCTTTGAACCGTCATTCGCTGGAGCGAGAGAAAGCGACGGAGCGCATCAGCATCGGCGATTTCGTCGCTCTCTCTCGCTCTAGCGAATGACAATTTTGAGCGTCAGAAATGGATTGCAGCATAGAAAAGTGCTACTCCAAGCTGACAGATGCAGCCAAACCCCAAAGGTCCTCGTCCAACAAGTCAGTCAGCTCGACCTTCAAGCCTTTAAGGCCAGTAGTGCTGTTTTGAAACGCTGAGTCACTAAAGGAATGGTTAGCTATTTTGTTTTTGCCATACTAAAAACCGTTCTTTTAGTGACTTAACATTTAAAAATAGCACCCATAGGTATATACGGTCCCTCCTTTGAAGAATATGGTGTTTTTCATACCTTGCCAGCTGCGATGTATCCATTATTGTTCTTGAGGATCTCGTCCAGCTTGTCCAATATAACTGGGTATACTTCTAGTACTGTTCACGTTTCTTGGCCTTTACTTCCTCGTTCTCTTCATAGTACAACTGCGTGACCGCTGGCATATGAAAAATATATAAGTACTCATCATTATTCGAACGGTTCCCGCTTGCATCCTCAGCGGTAACGCTTCAGAGCCCGGGGTCCGCTACCTAACCAAGGTGATTTGACGAGGTTACTGGTTTTACGACTGCCGTCTGACCTTCGCAACCCAAAGGGTAGATAGACCAGAACCAATCCTTGGATAGGTTTGATGAGCAAACACTAGATAGCATTCGAGACTCATCTTCCGAAAAACGCCGGAATCTTTCTTTTTCGGATATTCAGGTGATTCAAGCCTGCAATATCCTAAGCAGACTGGAAAATGCTTTTGACAAAGTATGCTTCCTGGTGGGATTCGAACACACAAGGCGAACGCCTTGACTACTGGACTAAGGCAGTCAAGACATACATACGTATACTATCACGTTTTTATCCCTAATGGAGCAGACAGAGCATTTTGGATCTTGCGGGTCTAACAGAGAGAGCCCAGTAGTGCAATTTTTCAAACGCGAAGTCATAAACGAACGGTGACTTCGCGTTTGAAAAATGGCACTTCTAGGCCGCAAGACACATAGGTCACTTTTAGCGTGATGGCTGGTGAGAAATTGGAAAAAGGTTCCCCCCCCACTTTTGTCATTATCACCCCCTGTAGGGTTGCGACTGGAAGAGATCCCTAAAACAGAAAAGTCCGGCTTTGTACTGTTGTGTTCTTTTTTTTCTAATTGTGGCTTTGTATGCACAATAAAGAATTTACATACTTACATACAAAGGTATGAAAATAGTGATGATTTGCTAGGTGTTGGAAACCGGGACAAATGTCCCAGGCAGCAGTTTCAGCCAAATATTTTTACCCTTGGATACCCTCCTACTTCCACCGCGCCTCTCCCTGCGTAACCAGAAATAACTGAACAAGAGGGCCGCAGATTTAGATTTTGACCCTTCAGAGCCCGGGGTCCGCTAGGAGATTTGACGAGAATACTGGTTTTTACACAGAGCGACGGCCGTCTGACCTCAACAACCCGAAGAGTAAACAATATCCAATCCTTATAGATAGTTTGATGATCAATCGCTAGATGGCGTTTGGGACCCACAGTTTATACGTGCCTTCCGAAACACCGAATTATCTTTCTTTTCGGATAAGGTGTCAAATCTAAATAAATCTCACTTGCGCGTAAGTCATTGATGAACTCCATGTTCTGGTCGATCTGGAAGGCCTCCTCCAGATCGTCGCCGGCGAGCCCGTACTTCCCGCCGAGGTACCTGGCCATAGCTGTGCTTTGGGCGTAGGTCTTGCCATCGATTATCATGAAAGGCATTTGGTGGAATGGTGTCTCTGAAAAGAAAAAAAAGTGCACTGTAACGGTATTCGTTACAATCTTACCTAAATATACGAGTACTTAAAAATTACCTTAATCTAATACTACATATAAACTTAACCTAATTAAATGAACTATTTACAACTTAATTTCTATATAAAACCTATATCTAAAATAATAAATCTTAAAACTAAGCAGGTATACTACACCTCCTACAAAACTGTGGTATCTTATTAAACTACTTCTCCTGTGAGATTTCATCCGCAATTATCGCAATTGGCGCGCGAATGACGTAGAAGTACTTACGGGACCCGTGCCCCGCACATCTGAGTGTCGAGTCAGAGCGAAGCGACTGTTCTACCTGCAAGGTGTCACTGCGTATTGTCTAACACCGATAAAACCCTATGTTGCTAAATTGGTCTAAAAAATATTTTTAACCTTTTACTTATTTATTGTGTGAAGTGTAGGTAGACTTTTGTTAGAATTTAAAATTAATTTTAAGATTAGATTTATAAATTTAGGGTACCTATTTAGCTTACTTACTTAGCGTAAATATCTTAACCATAGTAAACAGAATTAAATATATTGTTGTTATTTTTCTTGTTCTTGTTTTTTTTTTCCTTTTACTAAGTCTAACTACTCACATGTTACCAAACTACCTAAAATAGTACGGTACATTGCATCGACAAAATATCGGACGACGAGATTTTTTTAAATTAGGAGACGAGCTTATTGAGCATACGGCTTGTAGATTTCTTTGTCTTATTATTTATTATACACATTACCTTCGGGACTTACCCCGATTGATTTTGACTAGCCAACTGATAGAAAAATTTATTGTGAAACTTTCACAAATCCCTTGGTAAGTAATGTATATTGCACCATATCTATGTTTGCCAACGATTGCTCTTGTCTTTATTTCGTATATAAAATTGCGGGGAAAATAAGATATCTTGGTAATATTATTAATACTAGCTGATGCCCGCGACTTCGTTCGCGTGGACTTTATGACTCCGGCGTATTAATATAAATAAAAACTAATGAGAGATAGAAAGAGAGAGAGAGAGAGAGAGAGAGAGAGAGAGAGAAAGAGAAAGAAAGAGAGAGAGATAAGAAAGTACTTGTAACAGTGTTAGGAGTTAAAAGTCAATATTATTTTAATTCTTTCCTTCGGGAGCCAATATGAAAAGAGCTGAAGTGTTACTAACCCTGGAAAAAGCCACATTAAGTTGGCCATGCGAAAAACCAGTCCTTAGACCGACATCAGCAGCTTTAAGCGTCTAAAACTGTGAGTTATTTTTATAGCAAAGCAAGTAAACACATGGAACTGTGTATTTTCAAAAGGAAAATTGTTGGGGATGAGTGGCATACGCGGAATAAATACAGTTTCACTGGCACCACTCACAGTAAACTTTAAGTGTCTCAGCAGACTATGCCGAAGTTTAGCGGCTAAAGTTCAGTGTCTAAAGTTCGGTGGGGATGACACACTAAATAAGCTGAAGTTCGGTGGAAACGCCGGACAGTAGTGATGTGCCGATATGAGAATTTAATCTACCGTCTTTGGCGCGTTTACGGCGAACGGAAACGGGAGCGGAAGAGGGAACGGAAGTGGAAGAGGGAACGGGAGCGGAAGCGGGAACGTAAGCGGGAGCGGAAGCGGCAGCGGCGGCGGCAGCAGCGGCGGCGGCGGCGGAGGCGGCGGCGGCGGCGTAGTCGGCGGCGGCGGAGGCGTCGGCGGCGGCGGCGGCGGTGTTAGCGGCGGCGGCGGCGTTGGCGGAAGCGGCGGCGGCAGTGGCGGCGGCGGCGGCAGTGGCGACGGCGGCGGCGGCGGCGGCGGCGGCGGCGGCGGCGGCGGCGGTGGCGGCGGCGGAGGCGTTGGCGGTGGCGGCGGTGGCGGCAGCGGCGGCGGCGGCGGCGGCGGAAGCAGCGGCGGCGGCGTCGGCAGAAGCAGCGGCGGCAGTGGCGGCTGCGGCGGCGGCAGCGGCTGCGTCGGCAGCGGCTGAGGCGTCGGCAGCGGCGGCGACGGCGGCGGCGGCGGAGGCATCGGCGGCGGCGGAGGCGTCGGCGGCGGCGGAGGCGTCGGCGGCGGCGGAGGCGTCAGCGGCGGCGGCGGCGGCGGAGGCGGAGGCGGAGGCGGCGGCGGCGACGGCGTCGGCGGCGGCGGCGGCGGAGGCGTCGACGGCGGCGGTAGTGGCGGCAGCGGCGGCGGCGGAGAGGGAGCGGGAGCGGGAGCGGGAGCAGGAGTGGGAGCGGGAGTGGAACGGGTACGGGAACGGGTACGGGTACGGGTACGGGTACGGGTACGGGTACGGGTACGGGTACGGGTACGGGTACGGGTACGGGTACGGGTACGGGTACGGGTACGGGTACGGGTACGGGTACGGGTACGGGTACGGGTACGGGTACGGGTACGGGTACGGGTACGGGTACGGGTACGGGTACGGGTACGGGTACGGGTACGGGTACGGGTACGGGTACGGGTACGGGTACGGGTACGGGTACGGGTACGGGTACGGGTACGGGTACGGGTACGGGTACGGGTACGGGTACGGGTACGGGTACGGGTACGGGTACGGGTACGGGTACGGGTACGGGTACGGGTACGGGTACGGGTACGGGTACGGGTACGGGTACGGGTACGGGTACGGGTACGGGTACGGGTATGGGTATGGGTACGGGTACGGGTACGGGTACGGGTTCGGGTACGGGTACGGGTACGGGTCCGATTCAGGCAAAAGCATCGGAAGTTTGGCATTATGTGTTGCTAGTAATGCAAATAACATTACAGGCATGCATTGGCTGAAATTCAGCCGCTGAACTTCGGCATACAGTGCTGAGACACTAAGTTAGGTTCCGTTACACAGTTTCGGCGGAGTCAAATTTCGCCATCAGCATTATTGGCCCTCCGACATTAACACTTATTATATGAGCCGAGAGTCCATTTGCTGCACATTAAGAAATTGGATAATTGGTGGCGTCGTCAACAACACTATCCAAGAAATTAGCAAGAATTTGCGTCATAAGTTCTTTATTAATTGATTTGTATTGTTAATTTTTTGGTGTCAATATGGCGCGTTCACATAACCAAGAATTTTTCTGGTGTGTTATGCTCTGAAGGTCCGCAAATACTGAACTTATAAGTTCTTCTTCGGACGAAACAACTTTTTATTGGAAAAATTTTCAATGTACAGACACATTTTTTTTTACTCTTTTATTATAGTATAGATTTAGTATGTTTTTGTTCAGCAGCAACAAAAAAACATCATCTATAAAAATTTCAACTGTCTAGCTATCATGGTTCATGAGATACAGCCTGGTGACAGACAGACAGACAAACAGTCGGACGGTCTAAGTAATAGGGTCCCGTTTCTACCCATTTGGGTATGGAACCCTAAAAATCGAATAAAATAAGTATTTATGGGGGGCTCCCTTACTACAAACGTGATTTTTCATAGATTATGGTACGGAACCCTTCGCGCGCGTCCGACTCGCGCTTGGCCAGTTGTATTATAACTTAACAAAAAGTTCTCATCAGACTTAACAACTTTTGCTAAGGCGGCATTTTAATATTTCTTATAGTTTAGCTGGACCATTATAGTTCTGCATCATGTGTTCCATTTTCCAAAATCAATTATAGCCTATATGTTGCCCAGGCTTCACAGCTATATAACAAAAAAAGTTTCATTCCAATCCGTCCAGTATTTCCGGAGATTAGCGTGTACAAACAGACAAACAGACAAACAGACAGACATTTTTTTTTATTTTCTTACTCTATTACTATATCACAATCGAACCAAATAATTTTTTTTGAAATTTTTTTAATGTACAGACACATTTTTTTTACTCTTTTATTATAGTATAGATAATAATACGCACTTTTACCGTTCATTACGATAAAAGTGCGTTATGGTGGTTATAACACACGAGGCGAATTTCGTAATAGAGCCGAATGTGTTTAAGGGGCTACCTGCATTTTTCGGGGTCCAGTGCTGCCCCCATTTGAAATAAATCTATTGAAAGGAAATGGAGATTTCATTTAAAATTTTGTCCTGATCAGACCCTAGATATCCCTTCAAACTATTTTATGAACTATTGTTTACAGTTTAAAGTGAGAACGTGAAGCTTTTCTACGCACAATTACGAAAAACTGCCACTTTTGGCGTATGTGCGTAGAAACTGGTTGGTGCCTGCTGGTTGTGCCAAGCGGCGGGCGGCGGGCCAGATCCAAATTTGAAGCATAGTGCGGTTATAGAATACAATATAACTTCATTATTTGCGTTTATAGCACACGCGTGTTTTATGAGCTGCTCAATATATCTAAAACCGGTGAAATTAGATCCGCTTTATGAGCAAGTGTGTTAAAAAGTTCTTTTTATAATTTGAATGAAAAACAAATTAATCAGTTCAAATAAAATTACAATAGGGATGTAGACTGGGTAAGTGGGTAGATAGTAGATTGTGCTACAAGGGAATAAAGTAATATTTTGAAGGCGAGGGCGCTACTTTGAATCCAGAGCGGAGCGAGTGATTCTACGGTGGAATCCTGAGTGTAGCGAGGGATTCATGTATATCGCCCGAGATAAAAATATTACCGTACCCGAGTAGAACACTCTACTTTTCATCTCCATCTATGAGAAAAACTAGCACATACAAAACAGAATATAATACTAACCTTTGTTTGGTGTCGTTTTCATACAATAAATACTAAGAAATATTTTTTTGAAGACTGCCACTAGCTTAAGATAAATATGTTTGCTCATAACTTTGCGTGGTCCTTCATACCTTTTTATTTTTATACGTAAACTTGATAACTATTTACTATTGGCTTAAATACACGAAAAAGTATTCAAATTAACAAAAATAATTACACTTCAATACAAATAACCTAAAACTTCTGTAATTATTTGAATCAAAGGGAAAAATTGCGCGTATTATATTTTATACTTATTTCTTTTTCCCAAGCAAAGAACATAAAAATTTTAACCTACATTCATCCATGTTGAAGACGATATGTACATATTCCAAATTTAAAAAATTACGAAGTCTGTGCCAATTATTTTTTATTTGAAAACAAAATTCTTTTTTTTATGCTGGACTGCCAACATTATTTTTGATTCTACATAGATTAAACTCGTGTTCTGTTTTCAAACGTGTTCGTGTTCTGGTTTTAATCCCTAGAGATCTTCTTTTTCACGTTTTAGTCCCGAGAGAATAAGCAGTAACTTTAGCTCCAAATGTTTTGGGATGAAAACATCGTTTTTTGAGTAGATGAGATGAAAAATATTTTATTGAGTCCGTCAACTAGATTATAAAAAAATAAAAACCTATATTTTTTCCGTACCTATCTTATCAGATCTATATAAGTGAACGAAAATAAGTAAATAGATTATTTTATCTTATTAGTGTGTGCCCCCCGGCACAGAACAAGTACTAGTAGGTACTCGTACATAGGCCTGCCCTCGGTGACAGGTATTTTTCGTAAAATTATTATCATCTGTTTCGGGCGATATTTTTTTTCAAATAAACTTTATGAAATTTTCCAGATTTGGTATTATTCGACTTATGATTCTACATTATGTGACAAAACCAAAACCCTGTCCGATCCTTGTAGGAGCAACTCAGACCGTATTATAAACAACTTTTCCTATGGGACCAATGCTTTAAACTCGAAAAAAATCGTCATTTTCATACAAAAGTGTTCGACCGGCCCGGCAATTTGTATTAAAATGACGATTTTGATATACAAATCCCAAAATGTCTGTTTTGACGTTTGGAAAAAAAATTGTACCCATAGACCAAGGTTTTTTTTACTTCGATTGTATCTATCTGATTTGACTTATTGGAAAGTACCTAAGCAACTGCTAGTTGTAAAAATGTCACTCTGTCTCTCTCTCGGTAGCAAAGTATGATCTAATAGTTAAATGTACGTACTCGCTTTTACATTGAGTAAATATCCTCTCAATCTATCGCAGTTTAACTGGAAGAGAACCCTTTATGGGATAAGACCGTCTTTGTATATTAGATCTTCTTATGTTATTTTTACATGTATTTGTTTGGGCACAATAAAGTTATTACTAACAAACACACAAAAAAACAGGTATTATTAGCATAAAATAAACGGGTCAGATTGTGGCCGGATGAGGTCGAAATATATAAGCCCGTAGCCGACTCTATGACTAACCTCATTATGTTATCCTTTTTTATAAGTATTCCTAATACGTAAATGTCTTTTGTATTGTATTGTATCGTATCGTATCGTATCGCATCGAATCGTATCGTATCGTATCGGTTCGTACCGAAGCGTATCGTATCGGTTCGTACCGAATCGTATCGTATCGGTTCGGTTCGTATCGTATCGTATCGTAAGCCGTTTAATTCATGCTGATAATGCCTGTGAATGTGCTTCACATTATTTTTGAACAAAAAATACAGGGATGTTATTAATTTTTTAACTTACTGTGTTTTAAGTCCTCCCACTTTTCCTCAGGGACCCTTATGTCCTCAAACTCCTGTCCTTCGTACGCCAGCAGCATCCGGATACCCTCCCCCAGGCCCTTGACGGGGAAGTAGTAGAACTGTATTTTCAGCATGGTTACTGAATGAAAAAGTTATCTTTTATAATGAATGAATGAATGAAAAACTCTTTACAGTTTCACCAATACAAAAAAAAAAAACATAAAAGAAGGTTTTAAAATTGGATATAAAATGTATTCATAGGCAGGTACTTTATATATTTATTTTAGAGTTACGTAGATGCAAACAATCACTTGTGTTAAATTAATTAATTGGCAGATAAGGCGGGCAACGCGGATACTGTTTTAAACGATGATTATGCCAAAGTCAAGGTTGAGCATAACACGAATAATAATATAGGAGTAAATTTAATAGCATGGTTACAGTTCAGGGGACGTATTTTGAAATCACTTGTCACATTACATTACGAATGGTTTACGCGAGCGTTTCCAAACGGGCGCATATTTGAAATGATCGTATGCGAAGGATTTGCAACGAGTGGTCTCGACCACTCGTTATTTTTAAAATTTGTGGCGTAGATATGTCAAAGAAACCCTTCATAGAGAATCCGTTTCGATTGATGCTGCTTTTTTATTCATGGTGACATTCTTAGAAAACCATAAACATATTTCCGATGTTTCCTGCGTAAAACAATATTGTTTTAGCTGACACGACAGTTTCCAAAAATATGGCCAAATGGTTTTTTACGCGATCGGTGATTCGGAAAACTACACGTTTTGTGTTTTGGTGAGTCCTTAAATGAAAAATAGCACTCTAGACGCTTTCAATATACACAGATAATTATAGAAAATTTGACATATGACAACTGACAAGATGTTGCCAGTAACTAAATACATTTTATGTCTTATACAGGTACAATGGTTTATACAGCGTGTTTGGACATAAATTAGCGATAATTTAAGGACAGCTGTCGTCATCAATATGAAGTACCAGTAACTTAATTACTAAGAAATCGCGAACAAAAATTCCCTGCTCCATACATTTTTATGCGATAGGTATGTAATTGCTATAGAACAGATATTTTTTTTTTTGACTTTCAAAAACATGAACGTTATCAATTCGTCGTGATCTTTTTATTTTATTTTTAGGGTTTCGTACAAAAAATGGCAATACGGAACCCTTATATCCTATAAGGGTTCCGGAATCTACTGGACCAAATCAGGTGAAATTTAGTAGGATGGGTAGTGTAATCTTATGCTAAGACCCAAATACAGAACTGCAAAGTAATACAATATTTTTTAAATAAAAACCTTTTGGGGTAATCAATCATAAAATAAAAAAAATGTTTTGCTAACCTTATAAATGAAAGGGCTCGTTGAACTCAAATATATTTTTGTTACTATTGTAAAATGAATAGTTTTGATTTTGTTCATGAAAGAAGACGAAAATTGACCATTTCCCCCGCCCTCCCTTGATATCCGAAACTAAATAGCCTAAAATTTTGGAAAAAAAATTTGGCTGCTTTTAGGTCACAGGGAAACCTATAAGACAGTATTATAACAATAAAGTGGTCAACTCAATAATAGTAGTTTATGCGACTGTGCATAATGAAGGGCATTACAACACGAATGTGGGTTTATGAAACGAGCCGAAGGCGAGTGTAATAAAAAACTAATTGAACATATACAAAATAAATTATTTACTTTAATAATTGTAATTAATATTAACAGTTGTACAGTGAGATACAGTTAACGGTCCTGGTTAAGTTGCATTTAAATTGGGGTCTTGTTTCGGAGCTGAAGAGCTTGACGACGGTGGCATATTTATATTAAATTCGTTTCAACTTTTCACAAACACTCGTGAATAGTAATGCTTCGGCCGCACTTGTGCTTATCGCCTCAAAGCAATTCGCGGCGAAGCTTCGTACGTTTTGTACACTAAAAAGTTATCGCGATAAAGCGCTGGTCACACTAGCGGCTTCGTTATTTTTCACGAACTATCTGGCAATAATCCAAGATGGCGTCATCTACGTGTTTTAAATATGGAGGATGACTTTCTTTTCTTTAACATGTATGCTAACAATTACATAATGCATTTATTGAAACCTAAAAAGACACCTAGAAAGAAAAAGCTAACAATTTTAACACCATTTTATCGTTCCACTCCATTTTTACGCATTAACAACCGTGGCACCGTCGCACAGTACGCGTTTGAACAAGTGAAAACAAACGTCAAAATGAACAACGCAAGCGCAAGTGCGACCACGCAGAGCGAATTGTAAGCGTGCTTAAATCCTTTGATGTATCGCCACCCGCCCGGTAACGAAGATGATGTCTGAATATTCGGGACGATACCCGATAACGGCCGGTCACATCACATTTGCGTGTGCCGTGTAATGCACGAAGCTTCGTGACGATAGGCGCAGGTCCGGCCCAAGCATAAAACATCAACAAACAAATGACAACTCGGAATGGCGGCGTTTCGAAATTCGAATCTGTCATTTTTAAATCATAGACAAACGAATGAACGCTCCTATTCTTGTGTCACTCGAGAACAAATGTCAAAAAGAAAAAATATACTGAATTTGACATTCGTCTTGATAACTGTTTTAATATCTATAGATACTTGAATAGACACCCATTTGAATTTAAAAGCTGTTCCAAATTTAAACTCATTACATACTGATTTCAGGAGGTAATCATTACGTCTCCGTTAATTCCTACTGGTTATGGTTTCTGAACGCACTTAGAGCACTTATGATGTGTGCGTAGATAAAATATATTCACTAACGGAAAATCTTTGGTATTGTACGGAACCCTCACCACGCGAGTTCAACTCGCACTTGCCGGTTATTTTATGTAAGTATGTTTACCGATTATTCAAAGACACCTGGACCGGTTTGAAAAATTCCTTTGTTTAAAAGGGTTCCTTGACATGTGGTTCCATAGAAATTTAATCAAAATCTATTGTGTAGTTTGGGGGTGAAGTCAAAGATTCAAGATTCAAGATTCAAATGTTTATTCAGTAATTAGAACTTTGTGGCGACCTCTACGGCCACTACGAGGAACTACAATCAAGAGACAACCGACAATATAGTTCACAAGTAGCATATGAGATGGCGCCAGCAATATTCTACATCTCGATCTCAGAGTTCGCCCGATTCGCTGCATATATACAACTTCCGACGATACACCGTCGGAGCCGCGGTTACACACGTAAAAACTGTGGGTCCCGAACGCCACCTAGCGTTTGATCGTCAAACTATCCAGGGATTGGTTCCTGGTTTGCCCTTTAGGTTGTGGAGGTCAGATGGAAGTCGCTCTGTATAAAAACCAGTAACCTCGTCAAATCGTCTTGGTTAGGTAGCGGACCCCGGGCTCTGAAGCGTTACTGCTGAGGATGCAACCGGGAATACGCTCGGATGATGATGATCATTTTTAGTTTAAGAGAAAATTTAAGATATAAGTCGAGGGCCTGGTCAGGTATCTTGGTACTTGACTGTACGTAGGCTACACTTACTATCTGACAATTTGTTATTTCACCTGTTTAACACTCACATTGTTTTAATGACTTGGTACTTGTCTGTGCTCTGTGGTACTGTATTTGCCGTACACAACGTCTACCAGGACGATTGAAATAATACTGATATAAGGAATCTATTTCTCACTCTTATCTAGATTGTAGGTGAGTAACAGTAGTATATCAAGTAATCTAATTTATTTCTAATTTCACCAATAAGACTTACAGCTGCGTGACAATGTACTCACCCTGCTTTTTTTATTATGTTTATCATAATCTCAAATAATTCATAATCCGCTAGATTTCAAGTCAAATTAATTTATTTACCAATTTATGTTCACGGAGAATGTATAAAGATAATACATAAAATAAAAATTGGAGAAAGGCACTACTTATTTGTACGAATCAAATCAGTACTTTTGTTTAAGCTAATGTAAAAAAAACTGTTGACGTCATATTTTCCTAGACTCAAATAGCGCTCTTTTTTGCATTAACAAATCTAAAAAGCTTTAATCTAATCACGCTGAAAATGTTTGTGTAGTGTAAATAACATTATTCTCTTACCAGAACGAATAACCATAGATACTACCCTATTCCTCACCCTGCCATAGCTTTCTCGTACACATGGGTGGACAATGTGGTCGATATTGGCTGTAGATTATTGTGACAGGGGTGCTCTGTCTATGTATTTTTTAATTTTATGGTTAGAGACACATTTAGTCTGTAGATCCTAAAGATTAATTTTTGTTACAAAAGTATTCGTATATCAAAATAAAAATAAAAAAAAGGTAATGATAGCAACCTAGGATCATATTGTAAGACTACGCTACGAGGTTTGAAGAAGTCCTAGCAATCGTAGCGCATTACACGTAGAGTGAGTCGTAGAAACAAAGTTCAATGATCGCGAACATAACACTCGAGTCGTAGGCGTCGTAGCGGATTACGCGTATCTTGTCGTAGGGAAACAAGTTCAATGATTGAAATCGTAGCACCCGTACCGCATTACGCGTAGCTTGTAGTCGTAGGACAACAAGTTCAATGATTGAAATCGTAGCACTCGTAGCGCATTACGCGTAGCTTGTAGTCGTAGAAACAAGTTCAATGATCGCGATCGTAGCACTCATAGCATGCTTAAGAAGTCGTAGCAAGATCAAACATCTACAAAATTCGCTACTTTCAAACAACTTTATACGTTTTGTACACTTAAAAGTTATCGCGGTAAAGCTGTGGTCATATTAGCGGCTTCGTTATTTTTCACGAACTATCGTGCAATAATCCAAGATGGCGTCATCTAGGCATTTAAATATAGACGACGACTTTCTTTGCTTTTACATATGTGCTAATAATAATTACGTAATGCATTTATTGAAACCTAGAAAGAATAACATAAAAATTCTAACACCATTTTATAGTTCCACTCCATTTTTACACATTAACAATTGTGGCATCGTCGTACAGCACGCGTCTGAATAAGTTAAAAACAAACGCCAAAATAAACAACGCTAGTCCGACTACGCAGAGCGAATTGTTAGCGCGCTAAAACCCTTTGATGAACCGCCACCCGCGCGATAATGAAGACGCACCCCGAATATTGCGGACGATGCCCGATAACGGCCGATAGGCGCAGGTGCGGCCCTAGCATAAACGTCTAAAAGTAAAATATAGACTAGTGACGTCATAGTTTCTTGGAGTCAAATAGCGCTAGATTCTGCTGCAATAAAATGTATTAAAACTAACGTGGGAATGGCATTAACCGATCGAAACTAGTGGTTTTTTCCGACTATACTACGTGAATAAAACCTGGATTATTTCTTAGCTATATTTTGATCAAAATCTGTTCAGCCATCTACAGGGAAGGGGTAGAACTGTTAGAAATCGAGACGTTTCTACTCAATAATTTTATTAATAGTTTATTCAGTATGTATTTAACATATTTTCAAGTACTTATAGACCAGAGGTTCCCAAACTTATTTTGTCAAACGCCCACTTTAAAAAATCAGTTATTTTGTAGCGCCCCCATTTTTTTCACCATAAAAACCTGAATCACATATTTGTCTTGCCTGTAGTTTAATTCAACCTATATTCTAAACTAGACTTTTTTACAAGAGAGAGCAATAATAATACATACACCAGTACATTAGAGTATCTTTTATAAAAAATAACAATAATCAACATTGTTAATTTTAAATAAAAAAATAGCAATAATAATACAATTTTACAATAATAAAGAGTATTGGAAGTGGGGACCTCACCTACGAAACTTTAAAACACGAAATTTTTTTAGTGTTTGATTCCTTTAACGATATAAATAGCGTTGAACGCATAAAAATAATAAATATTAATTACATTTTTAGTTTATATTTGTACAATAAAAAAGGATATAAATATGAACTAATAAATGGATGTTGTGAAGTTAGAGGATTTTAATTTCAGTGAAATTTAAAATATGAAATAGCTGAATTTATAAATCACTCATTGCTTAAATCACATCAGCGCCCCCCAACTTTATTCTGGACCCGTTACCGCCCCCCTCAAAGCCTCCAGCGCCCACAAGGGGGCGTTATCACCCACAAGGGGGCGTTATCGCCCACTTTGGGAAAGACTGTTATAGACATTAGTTTCAATCACAATATATTTAAAACTAAAACAGCCTTCACCCCCAACTACACAACCGTTTTTGATGAAATTTGCCTTCAAAAAAGGAGGATTTTATCAATTCGTCGGAATCTTTTTTTATATAAGTATGTTTCACCGAAAACAAAAGCCATGACCAATTTGGAAAATTTATTTTTTATTATTTTTACCATAGTTTTTTTTTTCAAAATCGTTTGTGCAGTTTGAGGGTGTAGTAGTAGCGTGCATTTCAGATAGACATATATCTAGTTTTTTTTTTAGAGAGAAATGTATTTTGCTCGATATGCAGCCTATTTCGTAATTTAGTTAAGATTAGTGCCTACGCTGTAAAAAATATTTGTGCACGGCACTGGGGTTTCAACTCAAGGATTCTTCTGCAGCAGCCTTTCAAGAGTCTGCTGGTCTGTAGACACCAGTTCTTGGACCCAGTACACCGGAAACAGCAGCTTCGGCACGTTGGCGTAGATCCTGAAAGCAAAATCATGTTTATGATTACTCATGCTGGTCTAGGGGATAAAAGTAAACGGCCAAGTGCGAGTCGGACTCGCGCACGAAGGGTTCCGTACCGTTATTTATAAAAAATCACGTTTGTTGTATAGGAGCGCCTTAAATATTTATTTTATTCTGTTTTTATTATTTGTTGTTATAGCGGCAACAGAAATACATTATATGTGAAATTTTCAATCGGTAGCTATCATGGTTCATGCGATACCGCCTGGTGACAGATAGATGGACAGTGGAGTCTTAGTAATAGGGTTCCGTATTTACCCTTTGGGTACGGAATCCTTAAAACGTTCAAGGGAATAGGCGAAAATATGAATTATGTGCAATATGGCGAGCAACCCTTATCGGCCTTCCCTTCATTGTTATTCCTTTGGTCACCTTCTGGCCCACTATCACGCTAAAAGTGGCCTTTGAATCCTACAACACTGGGTTCTGTCCAGGATCAACAAGACCCATAGGGCTTATTAGTTATGCTGCTTCGCAACGTAGAGGTCTATCGAACGTAAAAGAGAGAGAAACTATAGCCTTCCAATCGAACTTTCAGACCGGGGGCCCAGCCCCATGATTGAGAGAAGGCCACAACGGCCATGACCCTCCCCCAAAATTAAAAAATCATTTATTATCTCTGGATATTTTTATCTCTTGATAATTGTAAATTTTTCTTCGATTTCATAATAGTTGTTGACGTTAGATTATTCGCTTTCAGTTAAGTTAGTTTCACTTCGCTTCCTAAGCGCAAGTACAGAAGAAGCGGCAACAAACTGTACTGCAGAATTTTCTTCAAAAATCGACAAATATCTTGAAAAATTGTATTTATACGTACGCAATATCTGGCTCCATGTAGACGTTCATTTGATGCCTCATCGCTACCTCAAGTGGGATGCCCGTTTTCTGAAAGGAAGTAGGTATAAGTATAAATAAGTTTTGTTTCTTTCGTTAACACTGGTGTCAGATTTTTCGAGCTGCCTAAATGCAACTAACATACTCGTATATACAATATGTAACAAAAGCCCTGTCTGATCCATATAGGAGCAACTCAGACCGTCAATATGAACAACTTTTCCTTTGGGACCAATGATTGAAACTGGAAGAAAATATCAACATTTTCATACAAAATTCGGCCACTCTGCTAGGTATATATAATGTATGAAAATGTCGATTAGGATTCTATCTTAGGATATTACGAGATCTTAGTATTATCCCGATGGAAGAAGATTAAGTAGACTCCCAGTAGGAATATATGTATATGATAGTAAGATATATAAACGGCTAAGTGCGAATCTGACTCGCGTAATAGGGTTCGTATCTTTATAAAAAACACGTTTGTTGTGTGGGAGCCCGACTTAAATATTTATTTTATTTATTTTCAACACATTAGTTTGGAAAGTGCTATTTACCACACTGATTTGACTTATGTAATGCCATTCATTACGCACACATTCTAAATCGTGCGGTAAATATTACTTACCGCACAAGTGCGGTAAAGTGTTTTTTAAATGTTTTAGGAATAAGATTATATAAATCCAAAATATTGAATATTATTTTTGAAACATATAATCTCTGCATGTACCCAGCCTAAACACATAACAAAACCTTATTTTACACAAATTCTTCCATTTTATTTATTAATTAAAATATTTGTATCAGCACTAAAATGAATTTATAAATCTGTCCTGTTTAAAAAAAAAAACATTTTTGTAAATAATCGTTTGGCTGTTGGTGAATTGATTTCTGTGTTTCTCGTATCACTACAGATTCGCGCATGCGCGAAGTGCGCCTGAAAAAAAAAATCTAAGCGCGCCATATTTCTAATTTAGATTTATTGTAAGTATTTAAGTGAAGTGTTTAATTATTTAAGATTTTTTCCCTCACTAATGTGTTGAAAAACGTACACGTGTGTATTGTTCATCACAAGTCAACCCGCCTCGACTGTAATGAACAACATACCACACTTGTATCATAAAATAGTATTTTAGTATTTAAATATATACGGACAAATAACACAAATCGAGCTAGTCCCAAAGTAAGTTCGAGAATTGTGTTATGGGATACTTACTCAACGATACTATATTTTATTTTAAAACAAACACATTGTGGCGACCTCTACGGCCGCTACGAGGAACTACAATCAAGAGACAACCGACAATATAGTTCACAAGAAGCATATGAGATGGCGCCAGCTGTATCCGACATCTCGATCTCAGAGTTCGCCCGATTCGCTGCATATATACAACTTCCGACGATACACAGTCGGAGCCGCGGTTCCTCAGGCGCAACAACATGCCTGGCGGGAAGATCTTCCCTTTGTGGCGGTCGAGCATATCACTTCGCTCCTGCTACAACATATATAAATATCCAAGACCCAGTTCAATCTGAAAAAGATTACTTTCCATCTTGACCTGACCGGAGATCGAACCCGTGACCTCTGGAGTGGTAGCCTGGCATGGTGGCCACTAGGCCACTGAAGTCGTCAATATTTATTGTTGTAGTGACAGAAATAACACATCATTTGTGAAAATTTCAATTGTCTAGCTATCAGGGTTCTTGAGAAACAGCCTGGTGAAAGACATACAGACAGACGGAAAAACGGACGGATCGATGGATGGACGGACAGCGGAGTCCAAATAGGGTCAAGTTTTTACCATTTGGGTACGGAACCCAATTAAAAACTACCTACAGTAAAAAGTTGCTTACATAGTGTTAGTTGAGGTATTTGTGCTTACATCATCTATTACTCACCGGCTCAACAGAGTAGAAGAAGGAGTGCCTCTCAGCATCAGGGTGGAGTCCTAGGAAGTGCTCCCTGAGGCGAGGGTCTCCGTGCAGAAAGTGTGGCAGCGAGGTAAAGATTGGGGCGTTGTAGCTAAAACAGGTAAATGGAACTTTTCTAGTATCCTATCTAGGACTTATACAGAATTACCTTCTGGTAACTAACGCAAAAACTAATCAGAATAGGTGCTCCCACACAGCAGTTATATAATGTTAGAGAATGTTGTCTAACATTTTAAAATTATAATAAAAGTTATAAATTGTTAGTGATGTTATATAACTTCATACAACAGAATGTTATACAACTAATTACATCATGATGAAACAAACGATAACTTTTGTTGTATAACATCATTCGAGCCTCAGAGGGACGTTAGCGGAAAGGCGCGGTGAAGTTGTTCGCGCGCTTCGTTTTTAGTGTGCCTACTCTGTCACGTACACAGCTCTAGTCGGTTCTGTGGCCTGTACTTTTCCCTCGCTTTTAGAGTTCGACGCATCCAGTAATTGCGTCTTTTCTTTCTTTTTTCAAATAAAAAATAAAAGCCAAACCAATCAGCATTCTCACATTTTTCCACTACCAGCTTTCTCGAAAGACAGACCCAAACTGATTGTTACAGAATATTATATTATGTTACACAACGAGTTCAACCAGTGTGGGAGTGTTTATAACATGTAACATTGTATAACATGTTGTAAAATGTTACACATTGTTATTGAATATTATCGTGTTAGACAATGTTTTATAACGTTATTACTATAACTGCTGTGTGGGAGTACCTTATAGAGGTGCAAAAACAAAGAAATCTAAGAAAAAATAATTCACTCTCAATATAAACTTAACCAGGAGATCAGTGAATTTGTATGGGAGGCCCATTTTTTCTGTAATTATTACCTTTTTTCTTGCAGATCTATAATGTGTTGGGGAGTCTGATTCTGATGTTAAGAGGTTTTGCGTTAGTTACCAGCAACCCTATATATAAATAAATAAATATATAGGGACAAATAACACAGATTGAGCTAGCCCCAAAGTTAGTTAGAAACTTGTGTTATGGGATACTAACTCAACGATACTATATTTTATAACAAATACATATATAGATAAACATCCAAGACTCAGGACTACTTGAAAAAGGCCATTTTCCAACTTGCCCTGAACGGGGAACGAACCCGGGACCTCTGGGTGGCGGACTAGCACAGTGACCACTACGCCACGGAGGTCGTCATATTACAAGCTGTGCTCGCAGGCTCCGCCCCCCGTAGGAATTTCGGGATGAAAACTTGCCTTTATCCTTCCGTGAGTCTCAAACGAAATCCATATCAAAATACATCTAAATAAGTTCAGTAGTTAAACCGTGAATAGGTAAACAAAAAACGACGGGTTGCACTCCGGGAGTGCCGGCAGAAGTGAAAACTTGAATATTAACGTTGTGCTTTCCATGGATGCGCGTGGCACGCTGTAACATAAACACAAACGAACATTCGCGCAAGCGCCCTGCGCCATCTGAACGAAACAGCAGGCGCAGGCATACATTTTCGCCGCGCCGTAGAAAGAGAGGGGGATACTTCCTCTCATTCGGCGCGTCGCGCCGCGCCCGCTGTCTTACGAATTTTCGATCAGGTCACGTGTCCTGACGCCCTGACGCCCAGACGCGAGTTTAAAATTTTTTACCCATTCCAAAAAGTGTACAACGCCGCTAAAGAAGTTTTCACTTCAAAAAAACAAATACAACATACTCACTTTCACATTTATAATAATGTACAAGTTTATTTTAAAGGCAAATAAAAAAAGCCTCGACGACACCATCTTGTGATGAGTGGCGGAACTATACGCAGCCTTAGGCGCTATGTATAATTACGGGCATGCGCCATACCTATCTCTCAACATTGATGACGCCAATAGCGCGATAATTATTTATTTTTGACGTGACAACGTCTTATAATTCGATGGAACTGGCTGCACGCACGAAAAAACATGACTCATGCGGCGTTACCTCGCTCTGAGGCGTTCCATTTAAGGCTTGAAGTGCAAGCGAGAGCGCGCAGCGAGCGACAAGGAGGCATAATCGGCCTTCGCGTTCAGCATTTCATCAGTATTTTCTTATGACGTTGTCACGTTCAACTATCGTCAGTAAACCGACTTTACAGACATCCATTTTTTTGCTTTAATATTTGTGACTTTACTTATATTTTGACTAGAAATTACTGATTTCTCCGAAACTTTAAAATTTATTGGTAACTAACTAAACTCCAAAAGACTTTTTTCGAGCAAACTTTGTTACACACTCATATCATATTTTACAATAAGTGCTTACTTGCATGCAGACCCGTTCATGACGCCTCCCCATTCAGACGGACCATAGCAATCATGGTTTTGTCCTGAAACAGGTTTGTCGATTTATTGGAAACCGAATAGCACCCTGGTAATTAAATTCCCAATTCTCGACGCAATATTTTTCAGATGTGATAGAGATGGACAAGAAAAATGTTTTTTTTTCATTAGATAGATTTTTATCAAAAAAGTATTTTTTCTTTCCTCTGATTAGCAAATAACGACGAAGAAGGAAATGTGCACTTTTTTTTTATTTAATTAATAAAATACTTATTAATCACAGTAAACAAATATTAAATATCTTAATCAGCGAGGAACATGTGATACTTTAAAGTTTCAATTAGAAACAGAAGTCCGATATGGACTGGTGATGTCAAAGTCCACATCATCTATACATTTGTCATAGAAAATAGCGTTTTTGCGAGTGAGATAGACATATTTTCGTAAAATTGTTATATCTCGTTCGTTTTTTAACCAATTCTTATTCTGTTATCATATCACTGTTAGTAATTTACTTTTGAATATTTATGGAAAATCTGGTTAGATAACAAAAATTTTTTTCATGCATATTCACTCCTCCGAAACTTTAAAGCGCTGTATATTTGTGAATCTTTATTACTTTGCTAAACCAAAAAATAGGGGTTCTTTATTTTTGGAACGAAGTTCCTTACGGCAGGCTTGGAGGAGATAGGGATTTTGCTGCGCGACCGAACTGAAAAAAATGTGATAGTAAAACCGTAAGGATGACCTCGTTAAATGAGACGTGCGCAGGCGCGACAGTCGTATACACATTGTTTCGATTCTACATTAGCCGAAGGAACTTCGTTCCTACCTGGTGTCCCACGACACCACATTCTTTTTGGATAATATTATATGTATACAATAGGGAAGTGGGACTGGGAAATAATAAACTTCCCAGTCCACATTCCCATTACAATCATACATCTCTGACCCTGTCGTCACCCCTATTTCCGATTCCCATACGCGACGTTTTTCTGATGTAAGGTTTGTGGTTAACTTAAAAGTATGTACCTTTAACGAAGCTGCTTGGTGCTATGCCATACTTGTGGTAGTTAAGGCCCCTGTACAGCCCGCTGCTCATGTACGGCATCGCCACGGGGCGACACAGCCCTGGCACGAATACCTTCAGCTCAGACTGCTCAGTCAGGTCATGAGGGAGGAAATCTCCCATACTGCCTTCAAGCTGTAAAATCGAACAACCAGTCCAGTTTAATTCTGATGATTAAGCTGCAGGAAGCCCACTGGCAGGAAATAGGCCTTACTCAAAGATTTCTATGAATGTAGCGTGCGGTGCCATTCTTCAAAAGCGGAGTCACTAAACAAACGGTTTTTTGTACTGAAAAACCATTCGTTTAGGTAACTCTTGAATTTAAAAAATGGCACTTCTGCATCGGAAGTTTTCTAGAAACCTTGATCAGGTCATATTTATGGCCTCAAAGTGGTAACAAGTTTATTTGCCAGACAAATTTTAAAAAACCCCGACACCATCTGGTGATAAATGGCGGAACTACATATTCCAATCGATGTTAAGTGGTATTGATATCCTTAACGCAATCTATTATTTGCGGTAGCCATCATTGTATGACGTCAAGATATATTAGATGCCTTTAGGCAGCTTGAAAAATACTGACACCAGTATTTGGCCACACACCTAAAACAGAACATTTAATACATTACCATCGAGCAGTTTCCCTTGTAATATTTGAGGTGATCCTTATAGTTCCACCGCACGATCTGACCAGGAAGGGTTCCACCTTCACCTGTCGTCACCTCAAGGAAGCTGTCAGAGTCCAAGGAATTATTTTTCTGAAAAACATGATAATGAGGAAGTTATGTCACTTCATAGAAGCAGAGTATCAGTTACTACTACTACAAACAAAACCATACCTCCATGCACGCGTCAATGTTTGTGTGTTCGCCCGCCAACGCTCTCGACTAGGCGAGAACGGGGGAGAGGTGCGGGGACGCATATTGCGCGGGACCCTAGGAGTTTACTTTCTGAATGGTAATACTTACATTAATTCTGTGGTTATGTTTAAGTTCATGACATGGTGAGCACCGCTTTTATGATACCCATAGTGTTACAGTAGGATCCAATTGATTCTCCAAAAAATTTTTTGAATTCATAATGTTGTTTGAAAAAAGACGTCATATTTTTTGTCATAACCATCGTTTGACATAACATGCCTTTACATAATGTTACTGTAGTCAATCCTCATTAACCTCAAGCTTTTTTGGCATAATTTTGAATCTTGTTTTGTTATCTATCATCTATCGCATAATATGATATTACAGAAACGAATGAGTTAGATTCGAACAGTCTTAAAAGCAAATAGTCTATGTAGAAACTCTTCTAAAACGCAACTCGTAACTCGTTTAAATAGCGACTCGTCTAAATTGCAAGTAGGTACTCTCTTATGTTACCTATAAAGTCTACTGCTGCAACGGTCAATATCAATTCTTACTAAATTCAAGTAGTCTAAAATGTTATAAATAGCATAAATTGCAGCTAGATTACTTATAACATAAGTTAAACGTGGCCTAACCTGCGAACTTATTAATTTTTCTTAATTTTAAAATATTGTTCATATATTATTTGAATGAAAATATAATTTAGGCGTGTTCATCGTTATGAAATTATGTAAAACAGAAATCGTCCCCCGATTGGACTCTTACAAACCCGAAAAACTAAAAACAAACCCCATAAAACCATCCAAATTTTTCAGAAATGCCAGGATAGGCAGCTCCATGGAACAGCTCCAACACCACGTCATCATAACCCTCAAAAAGTAGCTCCTTTGCCGTCTTGGTGACGAAAATGCTGTGGTTAGCGCCGTAGACCAGGTATACAGCATTCATGGTTTTGTCGTAATCGCTTTGGTTTTCACGTCTTCCGAGGTGAACATATAACTGAAAAAAGGAATAGAGATGAATATATTTCATACAATAGTATCCCGTGACTTAAGTGTCTTGAGAAAGGCTAGTAAATAATCTAGCACAAAGAATCAGCATTGACATACAGTGTGCCGAAGCTGTTAGTCTTTTGGTCATTATTTCACTCCAAGGAAGTAGACAGTGAATAATTTAAAATAGTGACTTCAATTCCTGGCCCTCTTCGTCAGTTCGTCTTCACCAAAACAAAACACACTTTCTGAATGCAAATGCTTGATTTATTAACAAAAACATCAAAATCGCTATATGTATGCATAGAATATTTGAGGAGTTCCCCCTTTTTTTCGAGAATTCCATCATCAGATCTTCACCTAGTGACCATGGAACCAACTTGCATGTACTAATGCTCTTTAAATAAAAAAAGGAATATTTTGAATTAGTTAAAAAGCGGAGATGCTCCTCTTTTTTTTGTACTCGCTGAAGGTGACCACATTGCGGAGATCTTCTTATTTTGGGTGGAAAATTAAACCAAGTTTTAAAGTAACAACTGGTCTAAAACACTAATTTGGCGAGATTTAGGCAGTACGTACATCAAACATTTCAAAAAATCAATAAATCCCAAATTAGATATTTCCATACGGTTTCCTACCTACTTATGCCATCTCACGTTATATTTAATAATATTAAACCCAAATTAGTAGTAAAAATACCAATAGAAGAAAAACATACATCAGTAATATAGTCCACAGTGGTGATGACGTCATCCAGTCTACCACGGCTGGTTTCGTCGAACACCCAGCGTTTAAAGGTGCGGTAGCTCAGGATGTGTTCTGTCTGATTCCATGTCACGTTGACTTGTTCACGATGCTCTTGGAATCGATAGGGACCTGGAATCAGATTTCTGGAATTGAGTACTCTCCTGGGTCAAAAATAGATTATTTGGTACTGATAAGAAAATAAAACATCACAAAGGGTTGAAAAATATAGAGGCTGTAGTAAACAAGCTATGATAAATAAAATAATATGATTTAGCCTTCCTAAATGATTAACTTTGATTGACTCCACAACTTTGTGAAAGATGCTTAGAGTCTAGAAGAGGAAAAAGAAGGTCAAGAAAGCGTTTATGGGTGAAGAAAAGGGAAAGGCAGATCTTCTGCCTACGTAAAAGACAACGATAAGGCTCTACTTCTACCAAAAAAGCCGTGTTAATTTTAGATCTGTCTAAACTAAAGATGTCTACAATTTTGGAGTACAATTCTGAAGATCGAGAAACATGGAAAACCGTCAATACGTCACCGTCAAGAACAGAAGCAGTTCCTTGTTTGGTAATGATGATTATTTTTCGTGGTAAATATTTTTCATGGATAATTATGTAATAAATTCTTACCAATTTCTTTTAAAAGTGGTTTCTCAGCAGGAAACTTTCCCGGGTTGGTCCAATTAAAGAAAAAAACTTCGAAGTAGTGGTCTTTGGGTTTTAGCCACGCTTCATATGCTGGGCTCCCAGGAGTCAGCTCTAATTTCTAAAAAAGACGAGTGGAATTTACAAGGATTATTACTCTAGAAAATATATACCTTTATAAATTATTTTTACATGAAAACATAGACATTTACAACTGAATCAAGAACATAAGAAGCAGAACTAGAGGCACTTCATCTTGAGCTTCTTTGTAATACAACGATCAAGTCTTCGGCCCGGTGGTGATAGCGCAATGCCGGTTCAGAGTCACCAAATGACACCGAAAACTTACTCTAAAACCGTACCATGCAAGGGACAAAGAATACCCCTGTCGATGGGGTAAGGTACTGGTGGCAGGCGATTCTGAATGGTTTTGGGATCGATTTGCTCTTTTGCTAAGACGAGAGTAGGTACACGAGGAGCGTAGACAGATGGTCACGAACATGGGCCATCTTGCAAAGTTCTTCATGAACCAAATTAAATACCCACCGATTGCAAGAGCGAGTCGATTATTTTAGGATCGATTTGCTCTTCCTCTGCGGAGCCAAGAGAACACACGGATAGTAGGCAGATGACCACAAACCACCGCCATCTTGCAAAGTCTGCCATGATTACGAAGTGTTACTCTGTAACAAATCAAAAAGTCAAGCCACAAATACCTTCCTGGACAAAAGTTAGTGTATCCCATAGGGCCACCTGAGGCACGATGATAAAGAGATTTATTTTCTTTGGGTTTTGCTAAATCTGTCAGCACGGAACAGCATTTTTCGATGCTGTTATCCTTCTCTGTCGCTCAGAACCGTAATTCGTTAGAGCGAGAGAGAGCGACGGAACGCCACGGAATCGACGAACGTTGAAGCGTTTCGTCGTTCTCTCTCGCTTAGTGAATGACGGGTTTGTTCAGTTCAGTTCTGTGCTCACTAAGCCAGCGTTTCGCAGCAAGAGCGTGGGAACTGAGTCCACTTTGGAGTGCACGTGACTGCACTTACAGCTAAGGGCCGATATGGGTACATCACCTCCGTTTTACTAGCGCAGCCACGACAGACCTCGTTGAACCAGAACCAGGCTCGAGAAACCAAGTGAGCACTAGCGAATGACGGGTTTGAGTGACAAAAAAAAGATAGCAGCATGTGAAAGTTCCGTTCCGTGCTGGCAGATGAGATCCAACCCTTAGGCAGCACGAAAAATATGACATCAGTCTTAGCTAGGGTGGTGTGAAGCGGTGATAACCAAGTGATTTGGATACTGGTTGTGCGTCATTCGTCGACGCGTCATTGAACTTTGCATGATCTGATGATGGAGCTGGAACGAGGCCATAAGAACTCTGTAATGAAATGACGCAACCCCATTGAGTTTGGGCTCGTTTGATTCGTCTTAAGCTTTTAAATCCATTGTTTCAGATAAAAGTTCTTTAACTTTTTTTAAAATAATTACTTGTTAAATTTTTGTTTAGTTTTACCAGCCTCGTTGTCTCTCTGAATCAAATCTTGCAAGTCAAATTTGACTCACTTCCAGGTTTCCGATTGAGCTAAAATTTTGCACGACGGTTAAATATTATGATGACATGGAGTTGATCTGATGATGGAGCTGAAAGGTAGCCATAGGAACTCTATTATGAAACGACGCAACGCAACCCTATTGGGATTATGCTTATTAGGTACATAAGTCTTGATAAGATAAGGCCTCACAATAAAAGCTTGTACAAAATATTTTTTCAAAATTAAAAACTAACTTCTACACCAAACAACATAACCGATTTTGATAAAAATTTAATGGCAACCTGACAAGTATGCCTTTTCAAACAAAAAAGGATTTTCCTTGGTTTAAGCGTCTTCGAATAATCGGTGAAGATACAAAAAAAAAATTGACCAATTGATAACCTCCTCCTCTTTTGAGGTCGGTTAAAAATTATTCAAAAATAAATCTTTTTCCTGGTGTTTTTATCGAGCAAAGCTCGGTCACTCACTATATGAGCACAAAGCGAACGCTGTATAAGGATAAAATAAATCTCATCCTGAGAACAGAGGTCAAAATCCGCTTAAAAATTTGCAAGATGCGTCTCTTTCTAGCTAAGCGAACGTATTAAAATCTAATATATGCATCTCATTCCTCGTTCAATGCAAGTTCACGGTCTTAGAATATAGTATTATATTGGGATCCTTTTACTTAACAGGTATTTTAAGAGCCTTTTCACCTTTGGTTGGCTGTTCGCTCGCACAATCAAACATTTTTAAAAGATTTTTAAAAAATGTGACACATTTGAAGAAAAATGCTCAAAAATTTAAAATTTTTTATGACCTTATTCTCGATACTCACACACATAAACAATAAAAAAACATGTCTACAATATCTAACATATAATATATTAAAAAGTTTATTTTTTTTTTTTTTTTTTTCACTTTCTTAACGTACCTATATACTGTTCAATAAGTACGCTAATATTATTACAATCTAGCCTATTAATCTAAGACTAATTAGTAATTTTACATTGACCTAGTTTTATAAGCAATAGTATAAGAATGTGTCCATCGGCACTTTTCTTACTGTCTCTATTAAGGGGAAGGCACTTTGTTCGTGTGTCTTTAATTATTGCACTATGACCGCACTAAGTATTTTTTTTTTATTGTCACTACACTACACTAATTCGAACGGTTTAGTTCGTTTAAGTCTTCTCACTGTGTCCGTGTTGTCGAGGAGCTGGATTGCCTCAACGTTCACATGATGAAGCAATCGATACTCGTGTGCTTCTGCATATTTTTTAATAACTTTATCGACGAACTGCATGTTAAGGTCCCGGTGCAGGTCAGCATTTCTAATGTACCAGGGTGCATTGACAATGCTCCTGAGTACTTTGTTCTGGAATGTTTGGATCATACTGATATTGCTCTGTTTGGTACAGCCCCACAGCTGTATACCATAAGTCCATACGGGCATCAGGACTTGTTTATACAAAAGTATTTTGTTGTGCACTGACAAGGCAGAGTTTCTCCCAAGCAGCCAGTGCATCTTTTGAAACCGTATTTCGAGCTCTTCTCTTTTCTTTTTGACGTGCGCTTTCCAGCGCAGCTTTGTATCCAGAGTCATACCTAAGTATTTGGCTGTATTTTCAAATGGAACTTGCTTTCCATTTATATACACGGGACATAATTGTTCTTGCTTATTCGTAAAGTTAACATGAGTTGACTTTGATTCATTTAGCTTGATTCGCCACTTCTTTGTCCATTCAATAATTTTATTAATTGCTATTTGAACCTTTTCTGCTGCTTCTTCATGAGTACTTCCGACAGCCATTATAGCAGTGTCGTCAGCAAAGGTCGCCATAGTATTGTCATCTATATCAGGAATGTCCGAGGTGTATAGTAGGTACAGGACCGGACCTAAAACACTTCCCTGAGGCACTCCAGCTTTTATTTCTTTAATTTTAGAATACGCATTTTCTTGTCGCACTCTAAAAGCTCTATTGGTTATATATGATGTAATTATATCTACGTAGTTAGTGGGTAACATGTTTCTAAGTTTTATGATGAGTCTTTCATGCCACACTTTATCGAAAGCTTGCGCTACATCTAGAAAGATAGTAGAACAGACTTTTTCATTTTCGAGGGTATTTTCAATTATATTTGTTATTCTGTGAACTTGATCTATAGTTGAATGCTTTTCTCTGAAGCCGAACTGATGTGGTGGAATAAGGTTTTTGGTTTCGATGATAGGTTTTAGTCTTTTTAGTAATATTTTTTCAAATAACTTTGACATAACGGGTAACAATGAAATTGGCCTGTACGACGTCGTCTCATTTGGCGGTTTTCCCGGTTTTGGAATCATTATTACTTCAGCTACTTTCCATAAATCGGGCACGTATTTAAGTCTCAAAGCAGCGTTTATGAGATTAGTTAATTTGACTAAAGCCTTTCTCGGGAGATTGTGTAGCAGTTCTCCTGGTATAAGATCAAAGCCAGGAGATTTCCTGGGGTTGATATGCTGTTTTATTTCCCTCATAACTTCTTTTGGAGTTACAAGCTTTATATTTATTTCTTCATCATAATTTTCGCTGAGTTCCTCAGTGATATCTTCAACGATGCCTTCTGATCTGTCATTTGGTTTGAAAATCCCTTCGAGGTGTTCGGCAAACAAAGCAGCTTTTTGTTCGTTGCTAACCGCCCACTTTCCAAATCCTAGTTTCAAGGGAGGAATTTGGTTTATTGGCCGTTTCATGTTCTTCGTAGCTTTCCAGAGAGAATAATCTGTACTACGGTCACTGGACAGTTTTTGGAGATACGTATTTGTGCACTCATCGTTATGTTTTTGGATTGCCCTTTTAAGCTTTTTTGTGAGGTTATTCAACTTTTTTTTATCGTCTGGCGACCTAGTTTGGTGCCATAGTTTTCTTTGTCTTCTTTTTTCTTTTACCAGGTCTTTTATCTCTAATGGGTATGTGTTTTTCACTGTCCTTTTCTTACTCTTAGGTGTATTATTCCAAGCAGTATGTTGTATTAAGCTGACAAATTTTTCTAAATCTATATTTAGTTGCTCTGGAGTCTTTAGTGGTACTCTAAGGTCTACATGGCTGTCTAATTCTATTTTAAAACTATCCCAGTCTGTATATTTATTGACTAGAGTTAAATTATCTTCCTTAAATATAACTTTTTCGTTTATTTCTAAATAAATGGCTGAGTGATCGGAGTTCATATCATAACTTTGATTAGTTTGCATGTAGTTAGACGACATGTTTTTATAAATAAAAAAGTCTATGAGATCAGGGGTTTTTGATGGGTCCGTTGGCCAGTATGTAGGTGAACCTGTTGATGCAACACCACATTTCATTTCTGTGATGGCGCACATAAGTTTTCTTCCTTTTGTGTTCGTAAGTCGGGAACCCCAATACGTGTTCTTAGCATTGAAGTCACCTCCCAATACAAATTTATCACCAAGTGTGTAAAGTACGTTCTTCCACAAGTCTTTCTGTATTTTATGTCTTGGTGGGCAGTATATGGCAGCCACAGTAAGAGGACAACTTTTTGTATTCAATCTGACTGCAGCACATTGCACCTGAGGAATTTCATGTTTAACATGTTCTTGATGTTGAATAGTTTCTTTGATGATAACAGCACTGCCACCTCTACCTTTGTTTGCTGGGTGCAATGCATTATATACTTTGTAACCTTTTAATTTTATGTAAGATTGTTTTGTAAAGTGTGTTTCAGATACCAGGCACACATCAATATTTTCTATATCTAGGATTACTTGTAACTCATTTTTGTGGTTAAGTAGCCCATTGCAGTTCCATGCCATGATTTTCAGTTGTTTCATCATTTTTTATTCTTGGTAGTAATAGCGGGTTTGGTGCTATTTTCTAGTTTTTTCAAGCGCTCGTCTAATGATGACATAAGCTTTAGTATTTCATCTAACTTTTTCTCTTGTGGGTTTTGAGTGCTTTCATCTTTGCGTTGGGGTTGGCTTATAGAATTTTTCGCAACCGTCTGAGCGTAAGAGATATTTGTGGTTACTTTTGATACGGGCTTATTGGTAGGTTTCTGCAGTTTGCTCTGAGCAGTATTTTCATGACTGACTACATTTTTTTTAGCAGACTTGTTTCTTATCTTCTGCATCTCTTTAGCTATCATGCAACCTCTATAGTTCGCAGGATGACTTTCTCCGCAGTGCACACACTTCGGTTTTTCTGTACTTGGTTTTTTACAGTCCACGGTCAGATGTTTTCCAGTGCACTTTACGCATCTTGGCTCTTTGGCACAATACATTTGTGTATGGCCATAAGCCTGACATCTCTTGCATTGCGGGATAAGTTTGGAAGATTTGAGAGGTTGTATATCAACCACGCACCCCAAGATAGATTTAATCTGATAAATTTTGCCAATTTCTTCCTGGTTTTTGAATGTCAGCATGAACATATTTAAGGGCTCTTTAGTTTTCCAACTTAATTTATTCACAGCGTCTTCAATTTGGAGACCCTTTGCTTTGAGGTCTTCAATAATCCTGTCCGGTTTACACGTAGAAGGCAATTTTTTGGCCATCACCCTGATTGGCCTGTCCTGTTTGTTCTCATATGAATGCCAAAGGCAGTTGTTGTCTGTGAGTAGCTTCGTAATAGCTCTATATGTTTCTACGTCGCAAGCATTTATCTTAACGCTAGCGCCATGCAACATCTTAACTGTGAAGGTGCTAGCGGGTTGATCTCGTGTCAAAAAGTCATAAAAGTTTTGGTAGTTCTCCACACCATCCACCACGATAGGAGGAGGTGGGAGAACTTTTTTTGCTTTTTCAGATATTTGGCATTCTTTTGCCTGAGGCGAGAGTGTGGGAGACGTGTTCAACTTCCTCTTTTTCCTGGACTTTGTTCTAATCCACTCTGTCTCTTTAGCCAACTCGTCTTCGTCAGTAGTATACTCAGCGTGAGGCGCTGATGTTTCCGTGCTAGTGGTTGCTTGGGCTGTATCTTTTGATTCAACAGCGCATTGCAACTGTTTTTGAAGAACCGCAATTTGGCTCTGTAATTCTTCGATAAGGCTCTGTTGTTTTAGCCTTTCATTCTTTTCACTTCTATAACAGTCGTAAAGATAGCGTTCCGTTTCAGTTTTGATCTGAATGGATTTAGATGGCGTCGTACTCATTTTGAAGGCGGGGAGAGTGTCACCTTAACAACTATCGTACGTAAACATAGCAAGGTGCTATGACTCACCAATGTAGGTCATCGCGGCCGGCCGAAGATACGTGACATTGATAGACTTTGGTTTGATGCGTTAGCACTTTCACTGCACTGTATTAATGCGCGTCATATGTGATTGTGACACAACTGCTCTAATCGAAGATTGAACGATCACTGAAAAAGTTTATGAAACACTTTTCTTCAAATGAGTCACATTTTTTAATAATCTCTAAAAATGTTTGATTGTGCGCGCGAGACAGCCAACCAAAGGTGAAAAGGCTCTTAAGCCCCGAATTAGATAAGGCTGGTACTTAGGTCAGGTCTCATGGAAATTGCATCAAAATCAGTTGTGAGTTTAGAGTTAAAGAAGGTTTTTTTATTTAAGTAGATCTCTATTTATCCCGAAGGTTTTTATTGTATTTATTTATTTTTATTTGTAGCAACAAATAGTCATGTACAGATTATAACAATATTAATAGTACTTTTAGTATTTTCGTCCAAAATTTTGCTTCTATCAGCACCACCTGTAGGTTGACTGGTAGAAAATGCTTGTTACAAGCATTTTCTACCAGTCAGCCTTCACCTGTTTTGTAATAAAGTTCAATAAGTAAAAAAATAAAATGAAGAATCTCCTGTAGCAGAAGCAAATGAAAAGATGTGCCTTACTAAAACGGAGAAAACAAAAAAGTATGGGAACAGCTATTTGGATAGTTTGTTAAAAGTAGGTAATAAACTTTTATACAAATTGTAGTTTAGTTTTTTTTTTTCAGAGGAAAGTTGATTGGTAGAGAATGTTATTAGCATTAGGTCCGTTTTTCTACCAAAATGGTGTTAGGCCCCTCGCCAACTGCGACTTTTAGTAGCGATGCAGTCGCGCGTTTATGAAACGCGCGATTGCGTCACTACTAACGCGCATTAGTCGCATTTGCAACGCGATATTGTAGTGATGCTAACGCGCTACAGCATCGCGAGTCGTGACTGCATCCATGCTGACGCGCGACCGTGTGTAACATTATATCCGCCAAGTAAACTCTCTTTATTAAATGAGTGCATCCAATATTGATGCTGCTTCCGTTGCCCAAGCTTCGGTTGTCTACTCTTCGGCTAATTACGTAAAAGCAGTACCAAAGAGAACGTGACTAGTGAGCCTCAACGGAGTCCATTTTGCAATTGTGACGATCGCAAGCATTTTTGTGCCGTTAGTGAATCGCGTTTGCATCGCGACAGTATCGCGTTTGCATCGCGACAGTATCGCGTTTGCATCGCGACGGTATCGTGTTCAGGTGGGCGAGGACACACATCTAGCGACTGTATCGCGACTGTATCTATGCAAATACGCGACAGTATCGCGACTGCATCACTACAAAAAGTGGGCGCGGTGGGCGAGGGGCCTTATTGGTAAAAAAAATAATAATAATAATATCGCCACTAATCGCCCGCCTCACGAAATCAAAGGGGCCTCTAGTGCGCATTATGGAGAAAGGTTGAGCTTGGCCATTCCACGCGCAAATGCCTTTTAGGCTTACCCTGCGAGCGCTACGATTTGGGCTCATTTTTTTTATATAATTTGATGTTATTTATAGTATTTGTATATAGTTTAGTTTGTTAGGGTTCCGTACCCAAAGGGTATAAATGGGTCCCTATTACTAAGACTACGCTGCCCGTCTGTCCGTCCGTCCATCTGTCTGTCTGTCACCAGGATGACAGTTGAAATTTTCACAGATGATGTATTTCTGTTGCCGCTATAATAACAAATACTAAAAACAGAATAAAATAAATACTGAACTACCATACAACAAACTTGACTTTTTTAGCTTGATATTACACTGTTAAAAATTATGTAATTTTACATGGAAAACTTACATAAACCTGTAAAATTCCCAAACCTACATTGCATAAATTACGTCAATTTTCAGAAAATTTATGTAAAATTTCATATTTTTCGGTTTTATGTAATCCGACTCGCACTTGGCCAGCTTATTTTAAATAATTTGATGTTTTTTATAATATGTATATCTAGTTTAGTTTTTATTAATACTTAGTTTAGTTTAATTATGTCATTTAATTTTATGAAATATAAATTATATCTATCAGTCTAACTATCCAGAGTTATCGTAGTCAAAACAATAACAATGTCAATGCTTTTCTGACCATGACAGCATCAACACTGACCTATCTTCTAGTGTGAGAGTGTGAGGGTCATTTTACGAGATAATTTAATAATCAAATTTACTTACTTAAGGGGCTACCTGAATTTTTCGGGGTCTAGTGCTGCCCCCATTTGAAATAAATCATTTAAAAGAAAACAGAGATATAATTTAAAATGTTGTCTTGATCAGACCCTAGATAAACTTTCAAACTATTTTATGAACTATTGTTTACAGTTTAAAGTGAGAACGGGAAGCTTATCTACGCACAATTGCGAAAAACGGACACTTTTGGCGTATGTGCGTAGAAAAGCTTCATATTCTCACTTTAAACTGTTAACAGTAGTTCATATGTTTGAAGGGTTATCTAGGGTCTGATCAAGACAACATTTTAAATGATATCTCCGTTTTCTTTTACATGATTTATTTTAAATGGGGGCAGCAATGGACGACCCCTAAAAATTCATGTAGCCCCTTAATACAAAAATTACCTATCCAATCTAGTGGTTATACCTATGTAAGAGTATAATAACTTAAAAATACTTATGGCAAATAATCTAAACAGTTTTTTTTAATTTACTGGGAAATATTGAATAAGTACTTATATTTAAGATAAATAATAAAATTAACTTTCGATTTCAACTTCTATTTCATTCATTCTTCTAAAATAAACTTCTCGATTTCAAATTAAAAAAAAAAAACTTATTGACAACTGTCGAACTTATAACACTCCCCTTTTTCGTCGGGGAATAATAAAATGATTTAAATAGATATTAACTTTAAAAATTATTTAATATAGTAACTTTATCAAAAAATAATAATCAAATTGGCGATGTTATAAAAAAATGTAAGTAGTTACAGTTCTTTAAAGCTTATCAAAATGTACTGTAGTTACTGTAAAAAAAAACAAATCTATGATGTTAAAAACAAAAACTCAGAGAGGCAATGCTGCTAGCTTACTGGGTACCCTGCCTCGCGGCGACGCGTTGGAATCTCTATTTTATTTGTAAATTTTGTATATTTTTTATTAATAATTGTATTTGAAATGTATTGTTATAATGAAATAAAGACCCAAAACAAAAAAATAAGTACCTACTTACACAACCGACCCCCAACTCTTCTTTAAGACTAATCCAAATGTACTGCAGGGTCTAGCAGCCTGCGCCGCTGTCAATATGCAACTGAGAGAATTTAATTTGCAACACAACAAGGCATCGACATAAGTATGTATCCGACGAATCCGACTCGGCTGGGCAGCGTTCGGGAAGCTACGCAGTGTCTTCTCGTCCAAAATACCTCAGTGCCTCAAGACGAAAGTGTTTAATCAATGTATGTTACCAGTGATGACTTATGGCTCTGAAACGTGGTCCCTTACTATGGGTCTCATAAGGCTCAAGGTCACTCAACGCGCTATGGAGAGGGCTATGCTCGGTGTTTCCCTACGTGATCGAATCAGAAATGAGGAAATTCGCAGGAGAACAAAACCCACTGACATAGCCCAGCGGATTAGTTCGTTGAAGTGGCAGTGGGCGGGACACATAGCGCGACGAACCGATGGCCGATGGGGCAAAAAGGTTGTCGAATTCAAAATATGTTGACTAAAACTCGAAAGTAAAATCGTGAGATCAATTAGTAGTACCGCCGGCCGGCTAGCTGTGGAGTTCATAGCGGCCACTTGGCAGTTTTGGACGGGCGTAACTACGTGGTCTCGATCGAAAATCATTTCCGCTACTTTTTTATCTTGTCATACACAAATTTGAATTACGTATATGGATAGAGAAATTTATTTACTATACGACATTTTTTTTCCAAACGCAATGAAAAATCAGCGTGTATAAAGGACACTCGTGGTCCTAACGCATAAAGTACAGATAAAGTACCAGGATTTTATCTTTCTGCAGAACCCGAAGTTCTTCAGCGAGATGGTGAACGTGACGCGTATTTCCTTTATGGCATGTGCCATGGAAAAGCAGTACATCTTTCTTTTCTGGGTGAAAAGAATGAACAAGTTCATTTTCCAGGTAAATTAAAAAAAAAACCCGTCATCTAGTGCTAGTGGCGGAACTAAGTACATATATATTCCAACCAAAGAATTGATATCCGTAGCGCCATTTTTCATGTCTTATTTTATTTTGTCAAGTAAATTCATTTCAAATTAGATTAGATACAGTTTCTCTTCTTTGTCTTATGATAAATTTCCCAAAATCACAGATATCTTAGATACTAGTTTTTTTCCATATCATTTAAAATTATTATGTGTGTAGGTATATGGCTAAATAAAGATCTATTATAATATTTATTTTATTGGTTCATGTACACTTGAAAATTTGCGATCAAAATATTAACGCCATCTATTATTTGCAAGGTAAATAAAAAACCCCAACTTTTTAGCTTTAACCCCCAACAATTTTAATACGGCTAAACCTATTTTTTTTATTAAACATTAATTAGAACCATCGCAAAGAAACTCGCTTTGACGTAATAAAACCGCATTGAAATCGGTCAATCCGTTCGAGAGCCACGAAGCCACAGACAGACAAACATTAGCGTCAAACTTATGTTAGCGGTATGACTACTGTTTTTTCACGCCAGCACTTGTTTACGTGACTCTACCCCCGACGCCAAGCCTAGAAAATTTTGACAACTTTAGTCGTCAGTGGCGTCTCAGTCACGCGACCGTTTTGCAACTAATTAAATAATAATATTATTAAAAGTAACGTGAGATGACATGACTAAATATTTAAAAACGATATTTTCCGACTACACTACGTGAGTAATACCGTTTTTAAATATTTAGTAATTAAATAATGTTTATTTCAGATCTAATAAGAATTTTATACCCCATGCTATTAATCCTCTATAAAAGTTTCTGAAACAGTTACCTTATTGCCAACATTAAAACACCCAGTGTCATAGTAACCATTATATCACCCAAACGAGTGTTATAATGTTGTACTAAATTTCATTATGCAACGCAAACTCGATCCCTTCCTTGCTCATCAAATAGCCACATTCTTTATGAATTTCAAAATAGGAACATTGTCATGTTCGCGCCATTCACTACCACAGCTCCGTAATTAAAAAAAGGAACTTATTGGTTATTCGAATTCACGTTGAATCACGCCATTTTTGTTTGATATTTACTAATATCAAACAAAAATAATTTGCATTCCAATAATTGTACGATCCAGAATTTAAATAATTATTACAATAAATAATTTCATTATTACCTAACATACATAGTATGTATTAGATACTCAGCAATGAACTTACCAGGAATTTTCATAGTGTTCTTACAACACTGTACAACACCCTATACATTTAGAACCTTTTATAGAGGATTCATATCATGAGTGTAGATAAAGTTTTGTATGCAACTGTAATAATTAGGTATTAAAACACTCATGTATGATGTTACTATTATCACACTCTGCTTCTCGTGTGATAGATCCACATTCGTGTTTTAATATCCCTTATTATACTAGAGTTGCATAAATATTTTTTTCTACTCCTGTACTGTTATCTGTCTTTTAAATGGTCCCAAACACTAATATAAGAACATAGATTATATGATTTCAGAAAAGTCTGTAGTCTATTCCTAATATAATAGTACATGTGTCGTTATTTCGTCAAAACGATACTCCTAGCTATAGACCTATAACTTTTTTTTCTTAGATCTATCATACTGCCGCCAATATAATAAAATCGTTATTTTAACATATGGTGCAATTTTTCAAACGTGGAGTCACTGAACAAACGGTTTTTTGTATTACGCCCCCTGCGTGTAGTTGACCCAAAGGCTTGAGGTGTAGAAAGGTTGACAATAACCTTTGAAAAGCGTTATTTTCACCTGGACAGTACAACGCGCAAACCTTCGAGCCAACATATTGCACCGGAGTCACCAGACTGACAATGCTCTGCGTTCCCTCTCCAGCTAAAGCGGTCAATGGCTCTCAAATGGTTAATAAGTACGTCAAAAGCCTAGGCAGCTCGAAAAATTTGGCACCAGCATTAGTTACCACACTCTATATGAAGAAGTTAGTGTAAAAAAAGAGAAATATGATATTCCTAATTAGTAGTTCATTTAATTAAGTATCTATAATTATTATTACAGATTTACAATGCTCGAATTATTATCCAAAAACATGTGATGAAGCTTTTCACCACGAGTGGAATTCGAACCCACGAAATCACGGTAGTACAATTGGTAGTTCACATGAGGGTAGTGGGTTCGAATCCCACTCGAAACGAAATTATATATAGACCCATAGTAAAAGTTGTTCACATTTCGGGTTGATACCCCTTTTTATACATTGTATTTGATGAGTGGTTATACTCTCATCGCTTTGAGACAATAGTACATTACTGCAGAGGACGGGAAGGATGGCGTTGACGGACGATTAGTTTTCACGGCCGAGCGTTAGCGAGGCCTTGACAATAATTACGAGTCCGGCAATGCCATTCCCGCCGAGGCATGTATAGTGCTTTTCCCAAAAAAATTGAGGAAATCATTAAAAAAATAACCAGAAGTATGCAAATATTTACCAAAAGCAGCAATTAATGTTTGCTGCAAAGAGTATCTTTGTACTTTGAAAGAAAAGAAACTGCTTTCCCGCGTTTTGGTGCAAAGGAAACATAGCCCATACAGCCCGGTCATATTTTACGCAAAAAAATGTAATACCGTAGTTTTTTTTTCTATCGCAATGGAAATTAAGCTTATTTTCGTGTGATTTTATAACAACATTATTTTAATAAAATTATGGTCATTAGAATATAAATAACAATAAATAATGCTTAAAGAGTGCATTTTGTGTTATTATGTGCTAGCAATTGGCTGTATGACAAGTAATGGAATTAAACGCTTAATGTCTTTGCTAAATGTAAAAACAGAACTTTCACCTGAAACTTCAATGTCACTGTGTTTTCATTCTGAATACACTTTATTTGTCTTTTTGTTTTGAGCAGTGGCCAGGAATGAATTTTCATACTACTTTCCTGGCCTAGTCCAGCAAAGTAATGCACGAACCAAGAATTACAAACTTCGTGTCTTCTTTTTACTACAATAATGCCAACATTTCCGAGCATGTTTGAGAAAAGGATAATAATAATAAGTATGTGAGACGTAAATTTTTTCTATGATTGAGACTCTGACAAAATTATAATGTCAAGCATAACGCACAGAGGTTGTACACGTCGCCGTCTTCACCACAGATCTCGATTTTTTTAACGTCCACATACTATAGTGCGTTTGTTTAGGTATTTAAAAGAATGTAAACAATCTTGACATATCTTTTAATAAAAATATACACTTTATAAATCATTACCTTCGCAAATTACAAATTAAATCTTTTTTATAAATTATAAATTACACAATTTATTTGTTAATTGCGAAGGTATTGATTTATAAAGTGTATATTTCAATAAAAAGAAATGTCAAGATTGTTTACATTCTTTTAAATACCTAAACAAACGCACTATAATTATGTTAAATAAAGCAAGGAGATTGAAAATTCGGACTTTATTTCATTATTATTCGGACTTTATTACACAAATTCACAATTACCAAAAAATACTTTGTGGGATAGATCTCAATCTTTACAATATGTTTTATTCATGGATCAGAGTTCATCGTACAGGCTGTATCTGAATTACGGACTCGGAGTTGCAGCGTCAGCCTTCTTCGGCAGCAACCGTTCAAGCGAGTGCTGGTCTGCAGACGTCAGCTCTTGCACCCAGTACACCGGGAACACCAGCTTTGGCACATTCTCGTAAGCCTTGATGCTGAACAGAAATATTATCATTATTCAAGCGTATTCCCGGTTGCATCCTCAGCGGTAACGCTTCAGAGCCCAGGGTCCGCTACCTAATCAATGTGATTTAATAAGGTTACTGGTTTTTACACAGAGCGACTGCCGTCTGACCTCCGCAAATCAAATGGAAGACTAGAATCAGACATTGGATAGGCTAAGCAGACATTAATATTGATTTAAAAAGCATTGCAATATTCGGAAAAAATATTTTTTTATAAAAAAAATTGTATGTCATTAAGGGGATACCTGAATTTTCGGGGGTCCAGTGCTGCCCCCATTTGAAATAAATCATTCGATAGGAAACGGAGACATCATTTAAAATTTTGTCTTGACCAGGCTCTAGATAACTCTTCAAGCTATTTTATACTATTTACAGTTTAAAGTGAGAACGTAAAGCTTTTCTACGCACAATTGCAAAAAAGGGCCACTTTTGTTTTTTTTAGTTTTCTTCATATTATTATTTTAGAAAAAACGTATACAACCTGTTATGGAAAGGAGGTATCAACCCGAAAGGTAGTAAACATACTAATCAATGTGAACATTTTTTACCATTGGGAACATCCCTGAAATCTTCACCTCCATACAAAAATATCTACCGTGCCAAAATGTATGGAGATGCAGATTTTTTTTACGATTTCTCCCTTTCGGGAGAAAACTCTCTTACTCCCTTTCGGGTTGATAGTTTCCGTTACAAGTTGTAGATACAACTTTCTTCGTTCTGTTAGGACGGCGCACCGTGGGTCCTTTTTAAAAAAAACACTTTATTCACTGTATCACGGATAAAAGTTAACACATGTTGCTCGAACTAGAATTATAAGTTGACTGCCTATGAGCAGCGGTACAAATGCTTTTATATAAACTTGCAAATGCTTATGTTAACATTTCATCTTTTAAAAATAAAACATAACAGTTCCAAGCTGGTCTGGAGGAAGGAAAAAAACTAAGAATGCTGTTACTTCCCGCGCAGCTTGTGAGAGCGGATCAAGGGAACGGGCTAAAATAGGAATCAAGGACTAGCAACCCAAATCTATTTTGATTCCTTTTGCCACCTTTCTCGCCCACCAGCTAAAAGTGCTCAAAAACAGGTCTTGCCTCCCTGGGCCCTGTCTCCTTAGAGTTGCCAGACCCTAAATGCTTTTGCCAAAGACGTGATATGTTTGTATCTTTCTTAGAATCTTCTGATGCAAGAGTTGCGCAATGGATAAACAAATATCCACCGTCCGCGCCAAATCTACCACCTGCAGAGCATCTCCCACCTGGTAGAGACCTCCCCTGGTCAGTCTGGAAGTCTCTCAATAGACTCCGGGCTGGTGTTGGGAGATGTCGAGAAAACCGAGTTAGGTGGCGTCACGCTGATAACGTCCTTTGCGACTGCGGTGCCATTCAGTCGATGGACCACCTTCTATCGTGTCCGAATTGCCCTACGTCGTGTACCATCGAGGACTTAAATGAGGCTAACGACAGAGGGATCGCCGTGGCCACATACTGGTCAAATGTCATTTGAATTAGAAACTATACTGGAACCATTTTGACTCTACAAGAAGATCTTTCTTACTACTTACGCATCATCCGGCTCCATATAAACGTTCATTTGATATCTAACCGCAACGTCAAGAGGAATGCCCGTTCTCTGAAAAAAAAAATTTAAACTAGCCTCACATATATACGGTATTAATTATCTATAGTATTGAGCGGTTGACTGAGTACTTTTATTTACGACTATTTGATAATACTATAATATTTCAAAACAAAACAAACTTCAACTCCAATCCGCAATTAAGTCCGTATAATTACAATTTCATGTAATAAACTTAAATAAATAAAACTCCAATGACAGTCACGAAAAGCTAAATACGCAACAATTATAAACTTAGATGATATCATCTAAATAGGTAGGTGTAATTAAGAAACAGTAGCTGGGAGAGCTTTGCTCGGTAACTATTTATAAAAATCAATTTTTTAGCCGCGTCATTCCCTAAATACCGAGTTTCATCAAAATCGTCGGAGACGTTTCCGAGATCTTTATTTTACAATATAATATGTTTACAAGAATTGCTCGTTTTAGGTAACAGTAGATTAATTTAAACGAGCAATTCTCATCTTCATTTATTTCGGTTTAAAAACCAAACAAGATACAAAACTGATTTTGATAAAAATTTGGACCACCTAAGAACTATTCCTATAAAACGTGAAAGGGTCGACATACCCGTAATAAATAGAACCACAGGCTATACAAGATCATTATAGTAGAATTAAATTAAAATGACAGCCACGACGCATAAAAAATTTCGGCATTTTTATACAAAAGTGTGCAGCCGCCCGTGCATTGTATGGGAATGTCAAAAAAATTGACATTCCCATACAAATGTATGGGAATGTCAATTTTTTTTGGATATTTGGTTGTTATTTTAATCTAAGCGCACGGTAGTGCGCAGGCCAAATTTGAAGGTTTTTGTGCTGTACGTAACACTTGATTAATTGTATAGTTAATTTATTATGTATATAATTAAATTAACCTATTTATATAATTAAATTAACCGGCCAAGTTCAAATTTAGAAGTATTATAATTTTAGATATTTTTAACCAAGTACCTACGTATTTTCACAACTATACCATATTTTAAGTTGGGTGTATGGTAAAGTGAATTTCGGCCAGATGGACCGTTGACGTGGATAAGGTGGCGGGTAGTGGCTGGATGCGGAAGGCGGTGGACTGGGTGTGGTGGCGAGTCTTGGGAATGGCAAATGTTTACCAGTGGATCAGGATGTTGATGATGATGATGATGATTATGATCGATTTTAAAGTGCATCTAAATTTGGTATTGGATTGGATTTCAACCCTTTTTTAGGCGAACAATTAGCCGACAGGAACTTGGCCCCCTTTATAACAGGTATGTTTTTGGTGGGATTTCATTATACTACAGTGATCTAGTACAGCCCGTAGTTTGATTTATTACGGAAATGTACCTTCCACGTGTATACTATTTCGAACTTTAAAATTCGGTTTAGAACATACATACAAAATACAAGATTATCCTTTTTGAAGTCATACTTCGTACTTACCGGTTCAATGGAATAATAGCTAGAATGCTTTTCAGCATCAGGCCTGAGTCCATCGAACTGTTCCAACAAGCCAAAGTCCCCGTAGAGGAAGTGGGGCAGCGATACGAAGAGCGGGGCTTTTCTAGTAAAAAAAGGTAAAATTAAAGTAAAAATATTTTTCATCATTCAAGCTCTGAAAGGAGACATTTAACTCAAAATCCGGGTTGTAAGTTCGATTTACATCCTTAGGGAGGTAAGTAAATTTGAAAATCGAAGGCGGCCAGGCGGCTCCTTTATATTTACGTTTATTTTTAAACCAAGCGCACTGGCCACTACAGATGCTAAATGCGCCAAATGCTCAAGGCCATAAAAATATGGCCTAGCGCGCAAAATTATCTTGGGGAAAATCTTTGTTGCAAAGAAATTGCAAAATTTTATATTTACTTTTAAAACAAACGCACTGGCCACCACGAATGGCTGAATGTGCCAAAATTGCAAAATATATATTTTTAAACCAAAAATAACGAGTTCAAGTGAAGATTTTAATTTTACACCTGGCTAAGGCAGTCATAGAAAACTTATTGATTCCAGTTCAAAAATTTTTATTTAATGTTAACTAGATAACTAGATACTTCTTAAATAACCAAATCTGTTTTAACAGTTTTTATTATATCCTCACCGTCATGATGAAAATTAGAGTGTTTAACTAGAGTGATCAATTACGCCCTCGAACTATAAACACCCTCGCTCGCTTCGCTCGCTCGTGCACCTAAATACCACGGGTGTAATTGATCACTTACAGTCCTTGTTTAACAATCTACCAAATTTACTGGGCCAATATATAAAAGGCATGACGACTAAAACATATTTTTGGTCTGACAAAATGGTAGATGGACATTGTTTAAAATAAAGGTACAGCGCCCCTCCTCGCGCTGAGAAGCTTCCTTGTGAAACCATATCACAGATTAAACTAACTCTCTACCCCACACAGTAACCTGTACCCAGAGGGATCACAGTCCAGGCATAGAAGACTGTGACAAATAGGTCATGTGATTCGCTTTCGTTATTCAACAAGTCATGCCATGTTATAGCTAAATTGTGGAACTAGGAATATTGTGTATGCAGTGCGGCTGCCTGAGTGAACTGAAGATACTGCGATGGGCGGGACGTGTGACCCGACTAGACCTGTAATACCTACGTACGTGGCAGTTTTAAAGTCACCCCCATTAAGGAAAAGGTTACAGAAAGACTCCGATGGTATGGATGGCCCTGTAATGCAAAGAGACGAACCACAACGTAGTTAAAAAGCTCTGTGCCTGCCTAAATGTAAGACGTTCGAAGTGGGTGACCTGGGCCCCGGTCACCCACCTGCTATCTGGTGGACCGGTATGACTAAGCTATTAAAAGTGGAGAACCTACCAGACTTGACAACCCAGAACAGACTGACCTGGCGCCGAGTAACGAGCGAATTTAACCCCGCTTAAAACAGAAAAGTACTAGGACATAGAAGAAGGCGCTTTTCTCGATGTTAATTCCACCACTGTGATTGTGGGTTTAATACCAGTAGGTACTAAGAACTACTTATCTGCTTACCTTACTATAAATTTGTTATACGACCGGTAAAGTTATACAGTTCAGAACAAAACAAAACAAAAGTGCAGATTGAGAAGAATCTCCATTCTGTGGAAATGAGGATGTTGAGATGGATATGCAGAACTGCGATATGACGCGGAAGGATAATGTAAAAAAACGTGTAAACAAAATGAAAAATTTAATCCTGTCCGATCCTTCTAGGAGCAACTCAGATCGCCAATATGAACAACTTTTCCTATTTTCATACATATTGCCGGGCCGGGCAAACACATGTGTATGAAAATGGCGACTTTTTTCTTCGAGGCAACGTAAAAGGCGAGAAGTAGCAGACTGGCTTGGTTTGGACACGTTATGCGAAGAGAAAGACAACATGTAACGCAAAAGACACTAAATATGGAGGTAAACGGACATAAAGGTAGAGGAAGACTAAAGAAGAAATGGATGGATTGCGTTAAATATGACATGGGTATAGTTGGGGTGGATGAAAGAATGACGGGGAATAGAAATACATTGAGAGGCAAATTGACAAATAAAATGGCAAAAGATAAGGCATAAGATAATGAAATAACTTCTTACCTGCATGTAGTCACGTTTATGACGCCTTCCCATTCGCACGAACCATCATTGCAGAAGCATGTGTTGTTTGGTGCTGAAAGAGGACAAACGAATACAATTTTTGTTTACTTACATAGAATCGTAGTTCAGATTTTTTAAACTGAAATCCTTTCTCATCAAGAATCTTTGTCTCTGATTGAGATAGGTATTGAGTACAATATAACCCTAACGTTTGACGTGCTTCCAAATGTGGACCCCAAAGCAAGATAAGATAAGAGATAGGTATTTGGTGCCATACATCTAGATCTATCATCACCAGAGCGTATTCCATCCTCAGCGGTAATCGGAGCCCGGGGTCCGCTACCTCACCCAGGTGATTTGACCAGGTTATTGGTTTTTACAGAGAGCAACTGCCGCCTGATCGCCGTAACCCAAAGGGTAGACCAGAACGGATACCGACCACCGAAAGATAGGCGTATAGTATTTTATGCAGCAGTTGTATAAGAAGGTTCATAAAATGCGAGTGGCGCAGGTTACGATGCGAGCCTTGGCGAGCATCGCAAGGAGACGCCATCGAGCATTTTTTGACATACTTATTCAACGTTGCATACAATACTTTTTCTAGGACTACTTTTACTAAAATAAATCCAAAAATAAACAAAGAAAAGTATGAAATACTACCTAGATACTAGGTATCTATGGAAGACTTAATTTTTTTATTAACGTCTTCCTAGTGACCAAAAGTGCTATTTTTGAAACTTAGAGTCACTTAAACGAATGTTTTTTCATACAAAAAACCGTTTGTTCAGTGACTCCACGTTTGAAAAATGGCACCATATGTTAAAATAACGATTTTATTATGTTGGCAGTATGGTAGATCTAAAGAAAAAAAGTTATAGGTCTATAGCTAGGAGTTTCGTTTTGGCGAATAACTACACATGTGCTATTATATTAGGAATAGACTAAAGACTCTGAAATCATATAATCTATGTTCTTATATTAGTGTTCGGGACCATTTAAAAGACAGTTAACAGTACAGGAGTAGAAAAAAGTATATAACGTACATTTATCGAAGCTGCTTGGCGCCACGGCATATTTGTGGTACTTGAGGCCCTTGTAGTCTCCGCTGCTCATGAACGGCATGACCACGGTTCGACACAGCTCTGGCACGAATACCTTCAGCTTAGAATCTGCAGTCAAATCGCGAGGAAAGAAATCTCCCGCGCTGCCTTCCAGCTGTAAGGTCGAAGAGGAAATTATTTAAGTTACTTTTTCTTATTTTTCTCTTAGCGCCTGTTTGCTGAAGGAAGTAAACCTAAGAAGCTATGTGCTGCTTCTTCTGAGTCCGGAGTGTACCTTTTCGATTTCTTAACCACCGACAAAAAAGAGGGGTGTTTTATTTTGTCGGGTTTAAAAGCCTTTTAAAAGGGGGTTTTATACGTTTGACTCGAATGTGTGTCTGTCTGTCTCTCTGTGGTTTCGTAGCTCTCAAACAGATAGATTTCGATGCGGGTTTTTTTACGTAAAAGCAAGTTTTCCTTGCGCTGGTACTTAGCTTTGTTTGTTGAAAATCGATTCAGCCATTTAAAAGTTATTGGGGGTTAACGCTTGAAAGTCGGGAGTTTTTAATATATGTCGCTATGAATATCAATTGGAATATGTTGTACCGCTGCTCATCACTAGATGGCGTTCTTAAAAGTCGGGATTTTTTAATTTGCATGGCAAATAAACTTGTCTTCTCCAAATAAGATTAACGGTCGCATGAAGATCGCCGAAAATCGGGCAACATGGAGAAGAACAAGTCGGAACCATTACATAAGTACATACATATTATTACTTACGTGTTTTACCCCTAAAGGATTTTGCGAATATCCCTTTGTCTTAAAAGGTGGAGGAATCAGATACAGTGACATGTTGTCAAAAACAGCTGACATGAATTATTCTAATGGCTATCAGTAGAAGACAGACAAAACATAATATAAACTCTATACTCTATACTCTAGTACAGATCGCGCAAAATAACTTGGCGGCTCGGAAGTTAGCTGCAAGTGACAGCGGGGTAGCTGGCGCCCGGCGCACCGTCCCCCCTAATCCTGTATTCGTCTACTGCGCAGCGATCCGCGCGAAGTTCAGAGCCGCCGAGTTATTTGACGCGTACTGTATCAACTTTAACCTCTAGGCCCCACAGCTACCCCCGGAGCCATAGGCTATCGACTCCCTTGCCTACACCATCCATTCATCGTTGGACTTGGTTAAGCCTTGACTCTTGCGATTGGACGGACACACCAAGCTTGGTTTGAGAAGCGATGGATCCAATCAAGAAGACGGCTTCAAGTTGTCGGGGCCTGGGGGTACCTAAATGAATGGTCTCACATATCTGAGTAGCGTGTGTGTCGAGTTACGTGTCACGGGTGTCTGCCGGATTGCGTGACTATCGTGTTCCGTTTCTTACAAGTTGTTAGTCTATTCTAAGAAATGACGACATGCGTATTCGACTTCTTGTATTTTTGATAACATGCTACGAATGGTTAGCGCTTATTGAAGATGTCACCTTTGAACATTGTCCCTCGTAATATTTATTGGTATCTTTGAGCTCTCCGTCTACGCTCCATTGTAAAATCTGTCCAGGAGTAGAGGCTCCTTCGCCTGTCGTCACCACCAGGAGTTCATCAGAATTCAAGGAGTTGTTTTTCTGAAACACCAGTATTAGATAGAGATTATTCCACTCACTCTCGCACACTTCGCTCCTCAAGCATTTCCATCCTTAATATCCCTCCTCATCGCACTTCCTTCATGAGCAAGTCTTTCCAAGTCCAGGCTATCCTGCTATGGAATGCCCTTCCGGAGTCTATAAGAAGAGCTCCTAGTCGTTTGGCTTTCAAACGAGCGGTACATAAGTTGTTTCTATAGCAGTCCTAGCCTCAATCATCCTGATATATGTATTCATTTGTATGTATATTACATATATATTTATTAATATGTATATATATTGTATTTTATGTATGTTGATATATGTTATATGTTTAATGGTTTATTTTTCTATATGTACTTATGTAGATATTTATACTTTGTTTACTAAATTATGAATTTCATTACGCCAGCCATACATATTTTCCGCTTGGTCTAATGGTTGACCGGGAGAGAATGCCATATGGCATTAGGTCCGCCTCTTGTACATTTTTTTTGATTGTGCAATAAAGTTTAAATAAATAAAAGAAAGAGAGAGAGATATATATATCACCTTAATCCAGGGATAAGTTTAAAAATCATTTTATTGTAAGGCCAAAATAATTCAAGACAAATGAAAGAAGCAGAATTAAATGCGTTGCGACGTTTTATCAAAGGGTTTCTATGGCCATCTTCTGCCTCCATATAAACAGCTTCTTGTCATAAAAATGTTGTCATCTGATAAATATTTGTTTCTTGACGATCGGTAGCCACCGGGTACCAATCAAATTTAACTAGCAAGATTTGACTTGAACATCATACATTCATTAAAATAGGAATTACTAATTAAATATGTTTCTAACGACACACAGAGTATGATGCCGCTTCCTTTACCGCTATTACCAGACATAATAGTAAAACAATGGACGGTGCATTTATTAATTCCATGCGGTAAATGAAGGATTAATGCATCTTGCGTTGCGCTTCGTGAATCGTGCCTATTGCGTTTGAACTTCTACCCACCGATCACACCACGCGCAATTTGCGCGGGTAGAAATTCTAAGAAAGGCTGCGTAAATGTTTCGACCTAAAAACTTGTAAAAAGTGCATGTGATTATGTATTTACTAACTACTTAAATACTGGTTAATACGGTACACTCACGTACTAGTCTCAAATGTCGACCAGGATTCGATCGAGACGATCCTCTTCAAGGTGAGTGTATATTTTATGGACCAAATGATAAAATGGGTCATTTTTCATAATGCCCGGGTATTACGAATTGTGAAAAGCTAATTTGGGCTTAGTAATGACAAAAACTTTAATAACATTAAGAACTTAAATTACATAAATAAACTATGATTAAACTAAATATAACTATGAATAAAAAACTAAACTAGATATTAGTACTATAAATAACATAAAATATTATTAAAAATTGAGCCTAAATCGCATCTAAAATAATTAATAATCATAATTATTTGAACTTCCTTATTTATCACATTGCCTAGATATAATGATTAGTTGTGATTTTCGGGCAATCTGATAATACACAAGTACCTACACTGAACGGGGAGATTCACCTACAATTTATTTATTTATGGTCTATAGAACTAGTAACGAAAGCGACCAATTTGGCTTCACCTAATTATGTACAGGTCATGTAGATAGGTTATTGTGTGGCGCCATCTGCGTCAATGCTTTGCACCATAACCTATACTACATGAGCTGGGTGGTCTAAATGACTCTGCAAGAACGAGTCTGCTGTTGGCGGTTATTCTGCCCAAATAGATGATGAGCATCATAATAAAGCCCTGACGGTTTGATTATTTTAATATTTTTTATCACACTGCCCTCTCATTTTGGGCATTTTTCAAACTGCGCGGACATTTATTATAATGACTTATTAATCACTGGCTTGGTCCATAACATGTCTACTGAGTTATTTGTAGATGATCAAGATTTCATTCAAAAGTACCTGGTAAAACCAACCAAATTTTTCAGAAACTGTATTATTTTGTTTCGTAAATTCGGCAAAGGATTTTGTTATAGCAAGCGCACTGTCGTTGTAACCCTCGAAGAGCAGCTCCCGAGCCGTTTTGGTGACTGAAGCGAAATGGTTGGTTTGCTGTAGTATAAAGTTCTTTGAATATCTCAAGAAGTAGGATTGGTTGGGTCCACCGAGTTGAGCCAATGACTGGAACAGAAAACAAGTAATTATTAAAACAATAAAAAAAAGACTAGCTGCGCACCGCGGTGTTACCCGCGCCTGAAGTAGCCTATGTGTTAATCTAGGTTGTCAGCTTCCTGCATACCAAATTTTATCAAAATTGGTCCTGCCGTTTGCGCCTGAAGAAGTAACAAATATACACACACACACACACAAACTTTCGCCTTTATAATATTAGTATGATTATTTATTCTTGACTAGCTGCGCACCGCGGTGTTACCCGCGCCTAAAGTAACCTATGTGTTAATCCAGGGTGTCAGCGTCCTGCATACCAAATTTTATCAAAATTGGTGCAGCCGTTTGCACGTGAAGAAGTAACAAACATACACACTCACAAACTTTCGCCCTGTATAATATTAAAGCCGTAACAGTCGGGGCGCAAGTTGCGCCGCGTAACAGCTAGTGATGGGAGTTGCATAAATACTCAATCAACCCATTTGAATATTTACTCAGTAGATTGAATAAACACCTTTCGCTTTTATAATATTAGTGTGATTATTTATTTCTATCTAGCTGCGCACCGCGGTGTTATCCGCGCCTAAAGTAGCATATGTGTTAATCTAGGTTGTCAGCTTCCTGCATACCAAATTTTATCAAAATTGGTCCTGCCGTTTGCGCCTGAAGAAGTAACAAATATATACACACACACACACACACAAACTTTCGCCTTTATAATATTAGTATGATTATTTATTCTTGACTAGCTGCGCACCGCGGTGTTACCCGCGCCTAAAGTAACCTATGTGTTAATCCAGAGTGTCAGCTTCCTGCATACCAAATTTTATCAAAATTGGTCCAGCCGTTTGCGCGTGAAGAAGTAACAAACATATACACTCACAAACTTTCGCCCTGTATAATATTAATGTGTTAAAAACATTAAATAAGGTACACACACAGTCATAGTAGTGATGTGCCGAGTACGGCGTTACTCGAGTGACTCGTTTCCTTCTATGAACTCGCTGACTTGAATTCCCACGAATTTTTTTATTATACTCGTAACTGGCAGACTCGAGTCTGAATGACTCGATTCATGTACTCATCCTTGGAACACTCGACCGATTTTGATGCGGTTTAAGACCAGATAGTGTTTATTCCGGATGGTTTACGTACCTACATAATTTGCAGTTTTTAAACTTGTTCATACTTTATGATCTATGATTGTTTTGGTAAAAGTAATTTGTGACGCTCTGCGTCAGGAATTATTCATGGCATACGCTGTCTGGCTAATTTCAGGAATCCGGGATTTGAGTCCAGGGTTCGAGACCGGGATTCACCCTATTGAATCTCGGACTTTGAATTGAATTGAATAGATACGTGGACGGAGAAAACATTGTTTTTTAATTTAATTTTTAGAATGTCGAAATCTTGCTGAAGCCCATCATCAAACTGAAAGTGGTATTTGACCTTAAGTGCTGTCTAGACTAAGTTCCCCATATCACAAGCAGGAATTGCGTGTCACGGAGATGCAAATGCTGCGTTGGATATGCGGAGTGTCACGGAGAGATCGTGTTAGAAACACCCGCATCCGCGGCAGCCTTCATGTCCGTGACATAGCGGACGAGCTGCAGGAAAGTCGCCTACGCTGGTACGGTCACGTCCTACGGAAGCCGGCAAGTTACGTGGGAAACAAATGTATAGCCATGCCTCCTCCGCCGGGGCCCGGCAGGCGGGGTAGACCCAAGAAGTGCTGGCTTGACGTCGTCAAAGATGATATGCGTGCTAATCGTCTCACAACCAAGGATGCTCAAGACCGTGCAAAGTGGAGAAGAAAAAGTCGGAAAGCGGACTCCGGGCTTCTCAGCATTGTAGCTGAGGACGCAACTGGGAAAACGCTGAGATGAGAGAGAGAGATCACATAGTGTATGTATGTCCAAGGGCCTGACACACTTTGATAGAGCATCTACTCTTGTTCATGGCCGTGTTATGGTTGGATCTCACTCGTCAGCACGAGACAGAACTTTTCTATGCTGCTATCTTTTTCTATCGCTCAGAACCGTCATTTGCCAGAGCGAGAGACAGCGACGACACAAAAGGATAGAAGCATAGAAATGTGCTGTCCCGCATAGCGTTGCCAGGCGTCCGGATAAAGCCGGTCATAGTTAGGTTTTTTGATTGCGGGTCCGGCTTGTCCGGATTTTGTTAGGCTTTTTACATTTCGCAAACGAGCGAGCGCTGAGTCCAAGCGCAGACGACAAGTCGACTATTTAAGAAGAATTAATAAAATTTTGATAAATTAATTTCATTCAATTTTCAGGATGAATTAAAAATGTTGTTAAACATTTAATTTTGACTGATGAATTTATTTCACTGATAAATAATAAAGCTATTAGACTGATTTAGCGTTCGATTTTATTTATATTGCATCAGAATTTAACATGAAATATAGTAATAATCAATAAGCTTAATTTTAATACAATTTTTTGTCCTAGTCCGTCCTAATACTGACACACAAAATTTAATCTAAATATATATAACTCAAAGGTGACTGACTGACATAGTGATCAACGCACAGCCCAAACCACTGGACGGATCGGGCTGAATCTATCTAAATATATATAACTCAAAGGTGACTGACTGACTGACATAGTGATCTATCAAGGCACAGCCCAAACCACTGGACGGATCGAGCTGAATCTATCTAAATATATATAACTCAAAGGTGACTGACTGACATAGTGATCTATCAACGCACAGCCCAAACCACTGGACGGATCGGGCTGAATCTATCTAAATATATATAACTCAAAGGTGACTGACTGACTGACATAGTGATCTATCAAGGCACAGCCCAAACCACTGGACGGATCGGGCTGAAATTTGGCATGCAGGTAGATGTTATGACGTAGGCATCCGCTAAGAAAGAATTTTGATCAATTCTACCCCCAAGGGGATAAAATAGGGGATGAAAGTTTGTATGAAACTTTGTCAATTTTAAACCGTTCGGGTTGAGACTTTGCATGCTTAAAGCTACTATGACGTTGGGAAATCGGCTAAGAAAGCGAAGCCGAGAACAAAAGCTAGTCCTCAATAATTCTGGTGGCCGGCCGAGAGTGTCCGGCCATATTACCCAAATGTCTGACCAAATTGGCTGATCTGTCCGGCTATTAGGCTTGGTGACCTGGCAACTCTTTTCCCGCACAGTAATTCACAGGTACCCTTCAAATTGTATACATATATACTTGAAGTGTACCTATAACCCGACCATGAAAAAAATATACGCCGGTCGCTCCGTGGCAAATTTACACTAAAGTCGTATTTTTAATTAGACGAAGCCAACTGACAGTAGCTAATGTCACTTTGTAAAATAATGTTGCCATATTTAAAGTAATAGTGATGCGTTCAGTTCTCGTTCAATCAGATGAATGAACAGATGTAATAAGCGATGTTTTTTTATTTTCATTACCTACCCATAATTGTTATATGTTATACATCTATAGTATCAACTGCATGATGTGTTGAAAATAGGACAGTCTTACAAGTTTCCTCGCAATGTTTTCCTTAATGTTTAAAACTCTCGGTATTCAGTATAGGTAGATACTATAGGAACATAGTCGTCGAAAACTCGTTGGTATGTACAAAGCACGACTAAAATTCGAACCCCGTACCCGCCGCGATATCGGCAGTTCGGCACACTAACTATTCACTAGACAATCGAGGCAATTTCATTCATTCAGGAGTTTTTTCAATCATTCACTTTGCCACAACACTATTTTTATTTCATCAAAAACTGACAACACAGTAAACGTCCGTTGACTTCGTTTAATTAAAAATACGACTATACTTGTTTATTCTAAATCTTTGTGTATGTCTTACTGCATATGACGTAGCTTGACAACGGAACCCAAATTAGTAACGAACCCAATAAAAAAATTACATACAGCAGTGATATAGTCCGCAGTGGTGATGACGTCATCCAGTCTACCGGGGCTAGTCTCGTCGAACACCCACGTCTTTATGGTACGGTAGCCCAACTTCTCCTTACCGTCGTACCATGTGAGGTCTACCTTTTTTTTATGCTCTTGGAACCGATAGGGACCTGTAAAATATGAAATTTATTAAAAATCTAGCTTTTGCCCGCGGCTTCGCTCGCGTAGGGGTGTAATTTATTAAAATCCTTTCTTAGGGGATGCCTACGCCATAGTAGCTTTATGCATGCAAAGTCTCAGCCCGATCGGTTTAAAATTGACAAAGTTTCATACAAACTTTCACCCCCTATTTTATCCCCTTGGGGGTAGAATTGATCAAAATCTTTTCTAAGCGGATGCCTACGTCATAACATCTACCTGCATGCCAAATTTCAGCCCGATCCGTCCAGTGGTTTGGGCTGTGCGTTGATAGATCACTATGTCAGTCAGTCAGTGACCTTTGAGTTATATATATTTAGATAGAAGATAGATACAAGTAATTATTTAAAATATATTTTTGACCAGTCTTTTATCTAAATTGTTCTTCAAGACAAATCCAACGAGCCAAAACTCGATGGGATTGCGTCGTTTCATTGCAGAGTTACTATGGCCATGTTCCGGCTCCATCATGAGATCAGCTTCATGTCTTCATAATATTGCATTGTCACGCGATATGCGTACGCGTGCAAAGTTTCAGCTCAATCGGAAACCGGGAAATGATTCAAATTTATCTTGCAAGATTTGATTACACATCGACCAATAACAGGAGAAGTGAACAGGTGAACTTAAAAAAGGCTTGTAATAGAACAAAAACCGAATGTGAAAAAAATCTTATGAAAAGATTAACCCCTTATTCATAAAAAATATCGACTGAATGCTAAACCTATTTAGTTGAAATGTGTTTTGTCCTTGTCTCTCTTTTCAATATTTAACATAGTTAGAACGAGACAAAACATTTAACTAGAATAGGCTTAGCAAACGATTGATATCTTTTATGAATATGAGGGATAGTCTTCATATAAATTGTATTCTACTCCAAAGTCACCTATAATTTCCGTGCCCGTGTCACCACGATCGAAGTCGATTATAAAACCGAATTAATAAATGGAGGAGGTTACAATTCGTATATATATGTTTTTTATGTTCCCCGATTACTCGAAAACGCCTGGTCTTATTTGGAAAATTCTTTTTGTTTGAAAGGGGAATCTTGTCAGTTTTTTAGTAAAGAAATCTAAGTCTATGGTGCTCATAGCTTACACTGACGTCACATTTTTGAGCTGCCTATCGTGCCTAACTTTAGAATAATGTTTCTAAACTAAAAACCGACTTCCCCCAAAACAACACCACCGATTTTGATAAAATTTTTATGGGACCACCTGACAAGTATACCCTTTCAAACAAAAAAATAAAAGCTATGCAATAATTCGCAACGAATTGATAACCTCCTCATTTTTGGAAGTAGGTTAAAAGGAGACTTGCCAACTTCTTCCAAGTGTGGTTTCTCGGCAGGAAACTTGGCCGCGTTGGTCCAGTTGAACAGAAAGACCTCGAAGGAGATGTCTTTTTCTAGCCAGGCATTGTATGTTTCGGTGTCAGGAAGCAGCTCCAATTTCTGTAAAGATAAGATGAATACGGTCCATAACTAGTAGCTACACTTAGTCATTCTGAGGTCCTTCTGTTTCTGCAAAGTTGATCAACATATAAACTCAATATGTCAAAAAAGAGGGGTGTTGTAAGTTTGACGTGTCTGTGAGTCTGTATGTAGCATCATTGAGCGTAAACGAATGGGCTGATTTAAAGCAGTTATTTTGATTGAAAGCTGACTTGATCGAAATGGTCCTTAGATAATATGTTTAATGAAAATCGGTTTAGTACACAAATAAGTTGAACAAAAATGGCGGACTTTAAAACATTTTTGTACAAATTCCCAGCACGTAGGTTGTACCAAAATGGCGGTTACCGGCGCAGGTACCAGTAATGTAGCGACGACTGCCATTTTTGTTCAATTTACGTGTCGGGAATTTGCTGCCTCCGTGGTCCAGTGGTCAAGGCGTTCGCCTTGTGACCCGGAGGTCATGGGTTCGATTCCCACTGGGAAGCATACTTTGTTAAAAGTTGTTTCCAGTCTGGATAGGATATTGCAGGCTTGAATCACCTGATTATCCTAAAAGAAAGAGGATTCCGTGTTTCGGAAGGCACGTAAAACTGTGGGTCCCGAACGCCACCTAGCGTTTGATCATCAAACTATCCAAGGATTGGTTCCTGGTTTGCCCTTTGGGTTGTGGGTGTCAGACGGCAGTCGCTCTGTGTAAAAACCAGTAACCTCGTCAAATCTCCTCGGTTAGGTAGCGGACCCCGGGCTCTGAAGCGTTACTGCTGAGGATGCAACCGGGAATACGCTCGGATGATGATGATTACGTGTCGGGAATTTGTACAAAAATTCTTTGTAGTCCGCCATTTTTGTTCAACTTATTCGTATCGCATTATACTGATTGTAATCAGTACTTTACCGACTGTAACAGTGATTCGATTATTTTTGGATCAATTTGAGTGTTCTTCCCGTCGTCGTCCGCGGAGACGAGGGTGCACGCGGAGAGCAGGCTGATGGCCACGAACCACCGCCATCTTACTGCAATCTTCATGATCGGTAGGGATCTCTGTAACGATACCAAATTCAATCCAATAAAAATTTAAATATTTATACGTTAATAAGTACTTTTAGGTACACATCAATAAGTGTAGTTTATATTTTTCGTGTGCCTGTGGTTCGATTTATGGCGTTGTATATAAACAATATACAACGTAATAAATCGAAGCACAGGCCTATATACTAGATAATATAATGCGACGGAAATAAATGTGAGAAAAACTTTATAAACTGCCGAATATTTATTTACACAAGACGATACGAAAAAAAAAAACATGGGGTTACAATGTGCATACCAAAGATAATACACTTAACTTGTGCATACAAAACACACAAAATAATCCGCTATTGGTTTTTGGCGGGAAGTCAAGGGGTTCAGTTAGAGTTTGCTTTAAATTGCTTTGCAAATTGATTCTAGTGAACTTTATAATATGAAATCGGTGTAGTTTAGTGTTAAAATGCTCATCCTCATGGACAATATGTGAAATGGTTAAAATGGATACTCATAGTGCGACTGTAGAGATATTTAATTGCGGACTGTGGTGGGCGTCTTTGGGCGCCGTCCGCCACTCAATCGGCTATGAAAGCCAGTGGACTCGTATAGATTTGTCGCCAGAAGCTCCCTTGAAGCAATCAAAAGACCTACACCAACCTTTGATTGCATAGTAGGGATCTAAAGGACAAGTATCCAGAGCTGTAAATTAATTTAAAAAAAATGGAACAGAGAAGAAATATTTTAAATTTATTGTTGACTGAAAAAGGAAAAAAGACTAAATTCTTAGTAGCCAGCATATAAACTCGAAAAGAATTTCTTACAAATTGCGGATATGAAGATCTATAGCTTACAATAAAAAAATGACAGTCAAAAAACAAAAAAGAAATTCGACGTCCCCATTCAAATTGCACACTTTTGTATGGAAATACCGATATATATTTTTATTTTGAGTGTAATTTTAACTTCATTTTACTAAAGTGATCAAGTGTAGCCTGTGGTTCGATTTATTACGGATGGCTCTTCCACCTCGTATATTAAAAGAAAAGCTACCGATTCCGGCTCTTCACAAGACTATGCTGAGGAGAATCGTCGAAAGAAACTCATTTACACAGTAAAGTTCCCAACGTTAGGTAGGTACCGTAACCGACTTTTTGACCGACTTAAAAAAAGGAGGATATTCTCCATTCATTGGAACCTTTTTTTATGTACGTAGGTAAGTATTATTATGTGTCTCGTTTACTCGAAGACGCCTAGAAAATACTTGCGGTGCGAATTATTAGATATTGTGTTGAAGAGTACTGTACTTATTATGTCGTTGAAGAAAAGTTTTGGAACCTCTTCAGAAAATTCATATTTCTTTTTGAGGAAAAATAATGTTTTCAAATTGTTTGTCACTTAATGTGTCATGTCATATTGAGAGAAAAGTGTGAATTTGATATTACTGTCCAAATTAAAACATGCGATGAAAAATTTCTTCACGAGTACGATTCGAACCCGCGTCCCTCACGTTAACGCCGTGAGTGTACTACAAATTGTGCTATCGTGGCTTCGAATCCTTCTGACGAAATTTCTCATCACATAGTACACACGCATTTGAAGCATGCGTTATTCTTTACTACTACCCACTATTTAGAAGTGTAATATTCAACGTAATTCAATTTAGATGAATTTCACCACATCGTCACATGTTTTAATTTGGATAATAATCCGAGCATTGTAATGCTGTTAAAAAAAACCAATAATTTGATATTACTGTTTTCATCCCCCGAAAAAAGGACATGCTAGACCACCAATCTGGAGGTTCTGGGTTCGATCCCCAGCCCGGGCAAGTTGGAAAATACCCTTTTTCAAATTGTCCTTGGTCTTGGGCGTTTGTCATGAAATATATACATGTATTTATCATGAAATATAGTATCGTTGGGTTAGTATCTTATACCACAAGCTTAAGCTTACTTTGGGGCTAGCTCAATCAGTGTGATTTGTCCATATATATTTATTTATTTTATTTATTTATTTATTAATGTCCAGTGCTGCCCCCATTTGAAATAAATCATTTAAAAGGAAACGGAGACATCATTTAAAATTTGGCATTGATCAGACCCTAGATAACCCTTTAAACTATTTTATGAACTACTGTTTACAGTTTAACGTGAGAACGAGCTTTTGTACGCACATACGCCAAAAGTGGCCGTTTTTCGCAATTGTGTGTAGAAAAGCTTTACTTTTTAAACTGTTAACAGTAGTTCATAAAATAGTTTGAAGGGTTATCTAGGGTCTGATCAAGACAGAATTTTAAATGATGCCTCCATTTCGTTTCAAATGATTTATTTGAAATGGGGGCAGCACTGGACCCCGGAAAATTCATGTAGCCCCTTAACGCTTGAAAGTCAGGGCTTTCCCCTAAAAATAATAAATGGCGCTACTGATAACATGGCGTATCGGTGATTCCGATACTCATCACTAGATGGGTTCTAAAAGTCGTTTTTTTATAATTTGTCTAGCAAATGAACTTATTAATTTACATAAAAGTTCTTTTTTGACGACCTCCGTGGCGTAGTGGTCACCATGCTAGTCCGCCACCCAGAGGTACCGGGTTCGATCCCCGGTCAGGGCAAGTTGGAAAATAACCTTTTTCAAGTTGTCCTGGGTCTTGGATGTTTATCTATATATGTATTTGTTATAAAATAATAAAAAAATCGTTGAGTTAGTATCCCATAACACAAGTCTCGAACTTACTTTGGGGCTAGCTCAATTAGTGTTATTTGTCCCTATATATTTATTTATTTATTTTTAGGGTTACGAACTAAACAAGGAACTTTATAGTTTCGCAAAGTCTGTCTGTCCGTTCGCGGTTTAGGTAAACTTAGAGATTAATATAACTACTAGAAAGCTGTAATTTGGTATAGGTAACTATGTATATTATTCATGCCAAAAAAGTGGTAAAATAAAATACTATTTTTTTTATGTTATCTCTCATACAAGTAAGAGTCAATGTTTTTTTCTCGACTAACCCATCGTGTGAGTTATCGTTGAATAGGTCTTTCAAAAATATTGTTAGCTTGTGAACATCATTTTCGATTTAGGCATCCGTTTCTGAAATATTTGGTTTTATATTGCAATTTTTTGTTAGAGTTAAATGTCTATTAAACGATTATACAATATGTAACAAAAACCCTGTCCGATCCTTGACGGAAAAACTCGAACCGGCAATATGAACAACTTTTTCGAAATCGGTTTAGTTGTTTGGGGGTGAAGTCGGTTTTTAACCGAAAAGCTTCGCTCGCTCGTTATATGTTTCTAACATTGTTTTCTAGGCATGAGGCTATAACTAATATGACTTATCCTTCGCCATACGGATACGATCTAAAGCGTCGTCGCTGGCAACAGTGAAAGAAAAAACCCTGGTCACGAAATTAACGAATGATCTCGTCAGTTCTTTTACCCGACTGCAAAAGGAGGGTCATGTTTCAAAATTCCACCCTTTTTGCGAGATGTAGATGCGCGGGAGCGTGTCAAGGCAAGTTCACGTCGGACCTACGTATTTCAACCGATGTTAAGTGGATTGGATATCCGTAGCGCCATCTTTTGTTCGCCAGGTAAATTAAAAACGTTAACTTTTAAACGGCTGATCCGATTTGCATCAAACATAGCTAAGAACCACCGCAAGGGGACCTGCTTTTATGTGAAGAACATCGAAATCGGTGCAGTTTCGAGAGCTACGATGCCACAGACAGACATTAGCGCCAAACTTATAATACCCCTCTTGTTTATTGGGGGTAACAGGAAAACAGGATTTGCTCTAACACTACGCCTGGGGAAGCATTTTTGAAATGACTTGTCACATCACGAATGGTTTACGCGTGCGTTTCAAAACGGGCGCATTTTTGAAATGACTTGTCACATCACGAATGGTTTACGCGTGCGTTTCAAAACGGGCGCATTTTTGAAATGACTTGTCACATCACGAATGGTTTACGCGTGCGTTTCAAAACGGGCGCATTTTTGAAATGACTTGTCACATCACGAATGGTTTACGCGTGCGTTTCAAAACGGGCGCATTTTTGAAATGATAGTTTGCGAAGGATTTGCAACGAGTGGTCTCGACCACTCATAATTTTGACATTTGTGAGGCAGATATGTCAAAGAAACCTTTCATAGAGAATCCGTTCCGTTTTGTGCTGCTTTTTTATAAGTGGTGAAATTCTTAGAAGACCATAGACACGATGGTTTCAAAAATTCAACCAAATGGTTTTTTACGCGAGCGGTGAGTTGGAAAACTACACGTTTAGTGTTTTCTGTGAGTCCTTAAATGAAACTCCTGGCAGGCTGCTTAGTGGCGGTTATAATAGGTTAAGGTTGAACTAGTCGCGGGCCCGAACTAGCAGATGGGCGAGGCCTTAAAGCATGCTGTCTCACCTAACTGCATTGTATTCGGGCAAAGCAGTGATAAATTCATAAAACCGAGAGCGTAAAAAATACGTAAAGTCCTTTGGGAAAAGGGGTTTTATGCAAAAACTACGGCATTAAGTGATTACAAATAAAGTTTATTAAAATCTTCAATAATAAAGCCATGTCAGTGCCGATTTTGATTTGAAGATTTTATGCTCCTTTTATTATTTATTTACGCCGAGAGTTGCGTAAAAATAAGCAAAAAAAAAAAGGAATCTTTGATGGCTCATAACTTTCTAATGGCATTTTATTTTACTATTCTGTATCCATACAAACAAAATGTATAATGAGACAGAACGATATATTGTCAAACTTTGAATGTGCAATGTCAAACAGTAGAGGAAATTCCCTCCGAAATTTGTATAGAAAAAGTATCGCCTAGTTCAATCTTAACATAAAAAAATACAAACAAAAAATACATACATGGCAAATGAGGAACTTTTTACGACCAGCAAAAACCTTGGGCTCGTGTCTAGCAGCTTTACAAACCAATTCGGGACTAAACAATTTATTTTAGCAGCATAACTTATATACCTACTTATCGTACACGCGTGATTTGTAACAAGATATGTGAACCATCTGTTATTTTGATAAAAAGTTTAGAGGCTGTATGGAATCATTTGCAAAAACATCTGTGCTGAGCCAAAAAAACTGTTGTGATCTTTAGTTTCTTTTTCGTGTGTTTGAGTGGCCAATACCTGTTGTTAAATTTTTCAGGATGCCTAAAGGCATCTGACATAGCTTGACTTGACATAGGAGCATAGAGGCCCTGCAGAAGTGAGCATTACTAGCGCTTTCGCAAGTAAAGCGACATAAAGCGTCGTCCGCATTTGGATGGGTTTTTGAGCTCCTCCGTGCTTCGGAAGGCACGTATAAGCTGTTAGTCCCGGTTGTCATCATTGTCTGGCAGTCGTCAAGCTATGTCAGATGCCTTTAGGCAGCCTGAAAAATCTGACACCAACCAGTGTTGGCCACTTAGGTTATAGCTACTTAATAAATCATTAGATAGGAAACGGAGACATCATTTAAAATTTTGGCTTGACCAAGCTCTAGATAACCCTTCAAACTATTTTATAAACTACTGTTTACAGTTAAAAGTGAGGACGTAAAGCTTTTCTACGCACAATTGCGAAAAACGGCCACTTTTGGCTTATGTGCGTAGAAAAGCTTCATGTTCTCACTTTAAACTGTAAGCAGTAGTTCATAAAATAGTTTGAAGGGTTATCTAGAGCCTGGTCAAAACAAATAAATTATATCTCCGTTTTCTTTTAAATGATTTAATTCAAATGGCAGCACTGGACCCCGAAAAATTCAGGTGGCCCCTTAAGATTCGGGAGCAGTTTTATAATTTAAAATTATTTATTTAGTAAATGCGAAAGATTTTATTTCGATCATTTACATTATTTAACTTAACCTACAGACAACAGATTTAAAGTTGTGTCAACTCTAATACTTACCTGCTAATGATTTCGTCACATGCGGCATCTATTGAAATAGTAAACAAAAAAAATTAATATACGAGCGTTCCGTGGGGCTGAGTTATGTGGTGCACTTGATGTACGCAAATAAATATAAAGGAATCGAGCAAATGTTAAAAAGGCGTCTAAATGTCGGCGTGATTTGTATTATTTATAATAGGCAATTTTACGATTTTTCAAAATCGACTTTAATATGTTCATAAAGTGACGTTTAGTCCTGGTATTTTTATTAAGACGAAGTGGTAGCTAAAGCAGCGCCCTCATTTGGAATAAATTGTTTAAAACTAAATATGGTGATATTTAAAAATTTGACTTGTACTAATGTCTAGAAAGACCTTTAAACTATTTTATGAATAACCTTTGAAAGTAATATTGTTAGTCCGTCTACTTTTAAAACTGTTTTTCAACTAAATTTTTAACGAAACCATATTTAGTTTTAAACAATTTATTTCAAAAGAGGGCGCCACTTTAGCTACCACTTCGTCTTAAAATTAAGACGCTTAAAAGCTAAAAATACAATTTAAAAACTACGCAAAATAAACTGGCACCGAAACGACAGCTGACATCATGGTGACGTCATACCAGCAGGTAAATGCTTGATTATAAAATTTTCATCAATAATGCACAGTATTATCTTTTATATATTAATAGTTATCTTTGCAAATGAAATGGAATAAAAGTAGGTACTTACTTCTAATAAATAATTATGCATTCAGTAGAAAATAAGTCAGTATTATGAGCACAGAACTTATATCACCGTGTCTATCCTCGGTAGATTTTTACCTTCCACTTATAAACGACGGCGATTCTTATTTTAATGCCACTAAATATACTTTGAAGTCACAATTTAACGATTTATGATTTAATCACTTAAGTACCTGCAGCTCGTGTCTGCTATTTTGACGTCACTTATGAAAATAAGATGGCGGTCGACGTTTGTGATCACGTGACATACAGACAATAAAGTACGATTTTGTTTTTGAAATTATAAATCAATCATAAGTTTTTGTAAAAAAAATAATACTTTATTCGTGTTTCCTAAAGTGAAGACTTTGTAAATAACATAATTTATTAATTTAATTTTGACCAACGAAAATAGCCTATTCTAGAATTAAAGTATACTTAGCATATATATTATATATAACTAGCTTGACGACTGCCATACAATAGTCAAAGACAAGTCAAAGTCGAAATCATTTATATATCTTTGGATAATTGTCAAATTTTTATTTCGATTTCATAAAAAGAAGTTGGTGACGTCAGATCATTTACTTACAAAGCTAAGTTTACTGCCGCTTCCTAAGCGCAAGTACAGAAGAAGCGGTAACAAACTGTACTGCAGCATTTTCTCCAAAAACGTCAGCTTACAATTATACTGATATTAACATTAGATATGTGGACTGAGAATAATTATTATGTCAAAATTATTAATTAATAATGATGTCAAATTTGAAACGAATGTCAATTTGTAAATAAAGTACTTAAACATGTACTAATGCCTCATACTGACAGCGAGACCCAACGGCTTCCGAAGCAAGGAGGAGCTCTAGAATTTTTTTATGCCACAGGTCCTCTGCTCACCCATCCAAGGCGGACCACAACAGGTGGCTTTACTTACTAAAGGTGAACGCACATTTATCCGAGCCGAACGCGTCGAATCGATCGAAGTTTTTAAGGCCTCGCATATTTATCCCCACCGAAAGAAACGATCGCGCCGAAAGAATCGACCGCAATGAAAAAAATCGTTTCCATTTACACCTGTCGCACTGTAATTACATGTGAGATTTTTATTATTAGTGCTTCATTATTCAATTATGTTAGAATCACTCATTTTGGTAACATAAAAAATAAATCAAAGTAGTAACTCGATCGCATAACTCTCGTTGCTCTAACGCACACACTTATCATTTTAGAAATGCAGGCGATTCGATTTGATTGCATCACCCGCGCCGTATTTGATGACGTAATCCGAATTCTTCTAGGATATCTGTGCTTCTTCTAGATTCGAACGATTCGACGCCGTCAGTTGTGCGAGGTTTTATAGGATTTCATATAAACAATTCTGAAATTCCTTTCGTTGGGCTCGTTCGGCTCGGATAAGTGTGCATTCACCTTAAATTACGTACTACCTGAATTTTACGGGGTCCAGTGCTGCCCCCATTTGATATAAATCATTTGAAAAGAAACGGAGATATCATTTAAAAATTTGTCTTGATCAGACCCTAGATAACCCTTCAAACTATTTTATGAACTACTGTTTACAATTCAAAAATAGTTTGAAGGATTATCTAGGGTATGATCAAGACAAAATTTTAAATGAAATCTCCTTTTTCTTTCAATAGATTTATTTCAAATGGGGGCAGCACCGGACCCCGAAAAATTTAGGTAGACCCTTAAGGCGCTCGGCTAGTAATGCGCGGTCCCGCCGCGCCGGGACACTGAGCTCCTTCGTTGTGCTCAGAGGTTACATTCCAAGGCGTCATAGCCAAGCGGATTAGCTCATTGAAGAGGCAGTGGACGGGGCACGATGAACCGTAGGACGCGAAGAACCGTTGGCCGATGAAGCAGAAAGGTTCTCGAACACGTACAGTCAAACGTAGCGTAGTACACCCATCTGCTAGGTGGTCGACCTGAGCAAGGCTGCAGTTAGGGAAACGCTGGATGCAGGCCGCTTCCAATCGGTCGTTTTGAAAATCCTTCGGGGAGGCCTATGTCCAGCAGTGGACTTCCTGTGGCTGATATGATAGTCAGTGGTGCAAGTCGAGGATTGAACTCGAACAAGTAAAAGTCGCCACCTACTAGGACAACAGGATAACCAACCAAGATCCAAGGAACCAAGGTCTTTAGAAAGCGTTGGATTCTGGCCGCTTTAGATCCGTTATTTTGGAAATCCTTGGGAGAGGCCTATGTCCAGCTGTGGACGTTATAAGGCTGAAATTATGATGAAGTACAGTCAAGTACCAAAATACCTGACCAGGCCCTCTACTTATATCTTCAGTTTTCACTTAATCTAAAAATAATATTAACATTAAAATTTATATTCAGGAAGACTTAATTAAAATCTGTCTGAATATAAATTTTCATGTTAATAACATTTTTAATTTAAGAGAAAATGTAAGATATAAGTAGAGGGCGTCAGGTATCTTGGTACCTGACTGTACAAGGCGAGGAATGGACTAGTGCCTCACAGAGTTACTGTACAGCCAATGAATCACCTCGGCCACCGCTCTTAAGATACACGTGTACAAAAACATCGTTTAGTGTGTAGAGGTACTAGTTAGGGTTGCCACCTTTTTTGTGCAATTAAGACGAAGTGGTAGCTAAAGTGGCAGTTCATTTGAAATAAATTGTTTAAAACTTAATATGGTGATAATTATAAATTTGATTTGTATCACTGTCTAGAAAGACCTTTAAACTATTTTATGAATAACCTTTGAAAGTAATATTGGTAGTCCGTCGGGTTTTTGCCAAATGTGGCCACTTTTGGCGAAAACCCGTTTTAAAACTAGACGGACTATTGGTAATAATTTTAAAGGTTATTCATAAAATAGTTTAAAGGTCTTTCTAGACCGTGATACAAATAAATTTTTTAATTCTCACCATATTTAATTTTAAACCAGGTGTAAGGTAAATACCAGTTACTTTTGTTTAGCATTTTATTTAAAAACATATTTTTTATTGCTTTTGCACAACATCGATTTACAGATTATATTTAAGGTAAAGTAAATATGTAAATTTTTATATTGTCCAGAGTTTTCTTACCATTGGTTATTTATAACAAAATCTCTCTCTGATAATGCTGCTGTAAATACTTCATTGTAATTTAGTCTAGTTATAATACAACTGGCCAAGCGCCAGTCGGACGCGCGCGAAGGGTTCCGTACCATAATCTATGAAAAATCACGTTTGTTGTATGAGAGCCCCCCATAAATACTTATTTTATTCTGTATTTAGTATGTTTTTGTTCAGCGGCAACAAAAAAACATCATCTATAAGAATTTCAACTGTCTAGCTATAATGGTTCATGAGATACAGCCTGGTGACAGACAGACAGACAAACAAACAGACGGACGGTCTTAGTAATAGGGTCCCGTTTCTACCCATTTGGGTACGGAACCCTAAAATTCGAAGATTTGGAACACCTGATGCAGAACCAAGATAAATTTATTTGCATAAATATTTGTTAACGAAAATCGATGATCATCTAATGTGGATCTGGAATGGAAATCTAAGATATCAGGTTAAAGTTGTTTAGCATAATATAATAACATAAGCTGGTGGTAAGGCGGCATCTTTGAAAATACACATTTCCATGTGTTTACTTGCTTTGCTATGACAATAAGTCACAGTGTCACACGCTTAAAGCTGCTGATGTCGATCTAAGGACTGGTTTTTCGCATGGCCAACTTTATGTGGCTTTCTCCAGGGTTAGTAACACTTTAGGTCTTTCATATTGGCTCCCGAAGGAAAGACTCCCAACATAATATACTCTCTCTCTCTCTCTCTTTATTTATATTAATACGCCGAAGTCATAAAGTCCACGCGAACCAAGTCGCCTGCATCAGCTAGTTACTGAATAAAAATTTGAATTTTGACTTATGTAAGTAACCCTAGTACTAATACTTATTCTGTGGTAGAGTGTGTGTACCTTTAAAAATTTAAACTGTCCGCCCATTATGAACCTACAATGAACAAACAAACAGACACTCGCAAACACAGGTCAGGGGTTACCAACAGATAGGCACATACCTACTAATTTCACTGCCGCAGTCACGCGGCTAACGCCCAGATAGGTAATCTGTTTATATAAATGTAGATAACGTATTAGAAAAATTATGTAGGCATGTAATTATCTGCGTTGTTCACACGTAGTATGAATAAGAAGGAAAGGTGTATAATTACAAGCTTTATTTAACTTGTATATATATATATATGTTTGTATGCGGGACGGCCTTCGATGCTGAGCTCAGATGACACGTTAACCGCCTAGCAGAAGTCGGGTCTGATGTTCCGTGTCAAGCAGTGGACTTAAGAATGTGCTGTGCTCGTAGGAAGCTTCGTGGAGAGGCAGCAGTAAAACAACGGTATGGTGGTTCAAACGCAGCATGCCTTGGAGAGTGGGAGGCCAGAGCTTCTTCTCAGGGTTTCTTCTTTCTCCTTAGGGCTCCTCGCGATCGTATCGAAATTTCACGGACTGATTTTTGCGGGCTGACCCCGCTATATTTATAGCTGCGCGAGCGTATGCCCTGCCTCCCGCTTCCCCGCAAGCTTGCAAACTTTATTTCTCTGATATTTCTTACGTTATGTATTTTTCAATTATAAAACTTATATCAGCTTAAAGTTTAAGTTATCCTTTATTCATATCTACATTTGTACGAATGCCAAGATCTCTATTTTCCGAGGAAAAGCAGCGGAAAAGTTTTTTTTTAGCTATTGCATAGCTTTTATTTTTCTATCGGAAAAGCAGCAGAAAAGTTTTCTTTTTTAAGGTATTGCATAGCTTTTATATTGCCTTCATCTAACTTCATCCAAAATCGAAAAACGGTGTTTACAAACTCACAATATTTTCAAAAGACCTTTTTAACGATACTCAACATGATTGGTTCATCAAGAAAAAAAAATTGACATTTCACTTTACTTGTATGGAAGCTACCTGAAAAATTTTTTTGCAATATTTTATTTTACCGTTTTTTCCGCCTAATTGATTTATAATTCATGCCAAATTACAACTTTCTAGTACATATACTCGCTGAGTAAAACCGCGGACGGACAGACAGACAGACAGACATGGCGAAACTATAAGGTTTCTTTGTTTACTACGGAACCCTAAAAACGACTTTAAAGCGTTACCCCCAAACTTTTAAAAGGCTGAAACGATTTTCATCGAACATAGCTAAGAATCACCACAAAGAAAACTTGCTTTCACGTAAAAAAACCGCATTGTTGTCGTATCATCCGTTCGAGAGTTACGATTCCACAGACAGAGAGAAAAACAGAAAAACATTCGCGTCAAATTTGTAACACCCTTCTTTTTTTTAGGGGTAAAAAAAAATACAAAGTACATAATTAATATCTGCCTACATTTTCGTAGATGTCTTCAATCGTGTTTGTCTCAAGATAACACTGATAAAATGGGATCATAAGTCAATGTATTCAATAATATGATTTCAGATATAACAAATTACATATATATTCACATATTGGCGAATTGAAACTTTTCTTTTCAAAGTTCTATGATAGATAAACTCTAATCAGTCACATATTACCAGCCGACATGTAGACACGGCCGGAAAAACTATTTATTTTTTTAAAAGTATTATGTGATTCATATATATATTTATCTTTTTCGTAGAACTGTTTATTCAGTGATGTTATCAAGTAAATGTTTGTAAGATAGCGATTCGCAATTTTGCTATAATTTTTCAGTGTATTTGAACAAAAGCAAGTGAGTTTAGTGTTCAAGTGATTTTCATCCCCTGTATTAAAATGATTTTATAAGTGGTGGTATACATATATAATGTAAGTCTACATTTTTAAATTGTTATTCACTTTATTTATTTACGTTCTCAGATTAGGCATTTATTAGTAGATTATTAACCAAGGGGATAAAGCAGTGTCTTCTGTCGCGGGTGACGACTTAAATCGTGAGCGCAACGAAGGACTCGAGGTTTACTCCCGAGCGGAGCGAGGGTGTTAAATACTTGAATCACGAGCGAAGCGAGGGATTTAGGACGAGTCCTGAGTGTAGCGACGGATTTAAGTTCACCCAAGACAAAGACAGCTTTATCACCGAGGAAAATACTCTAATTTTCGTACCATTTGCGAAAAAATAAAGACAATAATATCAAGAGACAAGCATTTATTAAAAGACATTTTCATTAATTTTTATCCAGTTACATAAAAGATACAAAATGTTTTACGTTGTAAATGAATATAGGTACGCAGAAAACTTGGCTGTATGTATAAGACGCAAATGACCTTTTGCTTTTTCTTTTTGGAAAACTAAACAGTTGGTGTAAACAAACAATGACATGACTTGATTTAGTTTTTTGTTTTATGTTTAAAGTGGTTTTGTGGACTTTGCGGATACATGTTGTCGATTCAAAATCGTTATTTTTTTACGCTTAACAATATAGAAATGAATTCAGTTCAGTATAAATTTCGGTAAGTATTCCAAACTTAAACCACATTCTCCCTCTAGAGGATGAATGAAATTCAGTACAATTTTCTTTCCCTGTTTTTATTCTTGGTCTAGAGCCTGAATGAAATTCAGTACATTTTTCTTTCCCTGTTTTTAACAGATTAATAATGACTATTGTTTTGTTCGCTTTTTGTGCCATAGAATGTGCCTTTTTTGAGCAAATGGTACGAAAAATATATTATATCTATGAAAAGTAAAATGTAAAGTATACTACAAAATATACATATATTATAAAAACCTTATCTAGCTGCCCACTGGCAGTAGGGCAAGGTCCGAGCTCCCGGTGGTTAGGGTCGCAGAGAAAGAAACCTCCTGACAATGCGTGTTGTGTCCAGGAGTACTGCCTTCTGTATCTGACCCTTGACCAAGCCATCTAGCGAAAGAGTCTTAAAGTGTTGGTCAAGACTCTTTGCTGTAAGATCGTTATTATTATTATATCTCATTTAGATTCACGGGTCTTTTCACCCCGGTTTTTTGAGGCTTGCGTGGGGACACAGATCCAATACAGAAAGTTGATGTAATGTGGTACTCCGGCCAAAACCCATTCCTAAATATTCCTAGGTGTACTCGAAAAAAATCGAGATTTCCATACAAATTGCCGGTCAAACACTTTTGTATGAAAATGTCAATTTTTTTTGAGTTTGTTCATATTGAAGGTCTGAGTTGTTCCTACAAGGATCGAACAGGGTTTTTGTTACATACTGTATAACATACAGGGTCTAACAAAATATACTGAAACTAAGGCCCCTCGCCCACTGCTACTTTTAGTAGCGATGCAGTCGCACGTTTATGAAACGCGCGTCTGCATCACTACTAACGCGCATTAGTCGCATTTGCAACGCGATACTGTAGTGATGCTAACGCGCTACAGCATCGCGATTCGTGACTGCATCCATGCTGACGCGCGACCGTGTGTAACATAATATCCGCCAATTCATCTCTCTTTATTAAATGAGTGCATCCAATATTGATGCTGCTTCCGATGCCCAAGCTTTAGTTGTCTACTCTTCGGCTAATTACGTAAAGGAAGCACCAAAGAGAACGTGACTAATGAGCCTCAACGGAGTCCATTTTGCAACTGTGATGATCGCAAGCATTTTTGTGCCGTTAGTGAATCGCGTTTGCATCGCGACGGCATTGTGTTCAGGTGGGCGAGGACACACAGCTAGCGACTGTATCGCGACTGTATCTATGCAAATACGCGACAGTATCGCGACTGCATCACTACAAAAAGTCGCGGTGAGCGAGGGGCCTAAAGAACAGATTTAGTCCATGATAATGAACAAGTTTCGCCAAGGAACATAATTATATCGAAATATGAAAAATATTTTTTGGCTTTCCATACAAACTCGGATCAGCTGATCAGTCAACGTATACAACGTAACGTAACGGCTACAAAATATTTTTCGTGAACTGAATTGGCTTGTCAACTAAATAATTAAATTTTTTGTAGTTGGTTTTAATAGAAAATATAGACCATTTTAAGAAGGTGATTTGAATAAAAAAAATCTACGTGTTATCAGGATTTTTTTATATCATTTTAAAATTTGCACCGGAAGTGACGACAAACACCGCAATCAAAGTTTACATATTTCCTATGCCTGCACAAAAAAAAAAATACAATGACAACGGTCATCTGTCAATGTCACCTGTTTAAATTATTTTTGTTATGTTGGTTGTAGTCGTTTGACATATATTGTTATAGGGAGATGACAGTGACAGTGACAGTACCATGGAATTATATGTACTTCATTAGACAGTACAGTACTGAAAGCGGAAATTGCCAATCTTCATCGTGACTTCACTTCCTCAAATAAGTTGACCTTGCTTGAAAATGAAGGTCATTTGGAGTTTTGCAAATATCTTAATAACTAATACCTTATTTTAAAATCTGATTAGAGAAAGCTTCTCCTAGAGGCTATTCCTCGAAAAGGTTTGCGAATTAGATATTTTTTCAAATTACTTGACAAGCGAATTCTCCCATAAAATAGTTTCAGTATGTTACACGTCATACACGGTGACTTTTTACCCACCAGCCAAATTTTAAAGCAAGTTTTGTTTATTATAACAAAGATATTATTATTATACTAGTAATATTTCATCGATGATGATATTGATGATACTGAACTTTCCAAAAAAAAAATAAGGAAAAATGAAAAAAAAAAATTCGGCTTCCGTACTGAAATTAACAATATACCACACCATGGGTATGGGATATTTTTAATTTCAGTTTATCAGACTTAAAAATTAATGCCTACTTTATTGTATAAAATATAATATATAAATAAAAATATAGGGACAAATAACACTGATTGATCTATGGATGAAATGTCACCTAAGTCTTGATTTTGGGGTGGCAATCCTTAAATATCGGTTTGGCTTTTTTGAATCAACATTGACTATAAAAGGAGGCTAAATAAATAAATAAATAAATATATAGGGACAAATAACACTGATTGATCTAGCCCCAAAGTAAGTTCGAGACTTGTGTTATGGGATACTAATTCAACGATGCAATATTTTATGACAAATACATATATAGATAAACATCCAAGACCCAGGACAATTCGAAAAAGGCCATTTTCCAACTTGCCCCGACCGGGGATCGAACCCGGGACCTCTGGGTGGTGGACTAGCATGGTGACCACTACGCCACGGAGGTCGTCAAAATATATATGTTGTAACTATTATGAGCATTAGCTATTAGGTAATACCACAGTCTCACAATATGGATTAAATATACTTGTTGTTACAGAGTACTATGTACTAGCGTAGCCATACTATCATTTGTTTTTAGGGTTCCGTACGCAAAGGGTAAAACGGGCCTCTATTATTAAGACTCCTACTGAGACTCCTATTACGAAGACGGCTATCCGTCAGTCTGTCACCAAACTGTAGGTACCTCATGAACCGTGATAGCTCGACAGTTGAAATTTTTACAGACGGTGTATTTCTGTTACCGCTATAACAACAAATACTAAAAACAGAATAAAATAAATATTTAAGTGGGGCTCCGATACAACAAACGTGATTTTTTATAGATAATGATACGGATCTTTTCGTGCGCGAGTCCCTCTCGCACTTGGAAGGTTATTTTTTTATTATACTTTGGCACAGTGAGTATGACATAATACGGTGAACATACCGTCATCCCATTAGTCGTTTAGAATAATCGCAACTGAACTGTGTTATAAAGACAATAATAATAATATTACAAAGACCTTCTGGCGAGTAGGCGACCAATACTGTGAAAATGAAATTCTTTCGGCTTTTCTTCTCAGCTGTGGTCGTTACGAAGCGCTGGTATCAGTAGCTATTCTTTAAAAATAAATTAAATTTTAATATGCTTTACATGTAATATAAATTATACTTATTGTCGTGTAAAAGTGCCTGTAAAGGTCTAATTACTTTGAATCTTTGTTAATATTTTTTTCCTTCCTTATTCCAATATTCCAATTACATTACTAATTCTCATTATAAATGCGAGAAAAGTTCTCGGAATAAGTATTAAATTAAGAATGTTAATGGTTTACACTCGTAATATTAGTCGGAAAGGCTAGTTAACTGCCTTCGTGGACTAGAGGTCACGGTGATCCGGCGGCCGTGGTTTCGAATCCCACTGGGCAGAATATTTTGTCAAAAGGTGTTCCAGTCTGGTTAGGATATTGCAAGCTTGAATCGCTGATTATCCGAAAAGAAAGATGATCACGTGTTTCGGTAGGCACGTATAAACTGTTTGTCCCGAACGCCGTCAAGCGTTGTCTCAAACCTATCCAAGGATTGGTTCTGGTCTACCCTTTGGGTTGCGAAGGTCAGACGGCAATCGCTCTGTGTAAAAACCGATAACCTCCTCAAATCACCTAGGTTAGGTAGCAGACCCCGGGCTCTGAAGCGTTACCGCTGAGGATGCAACCCAGGAATACGTGAGGATGGTGACGATAATAATCCGAAAGACCCACCAGACCCCGCAGCATAGCATCGGCGACAGCATTTAAGGGGAAACAGTAAGAACGTGAAGCTTTTCTACACACTTTAGCGAAAAATGGCCACTTTTTGCTTATGTGTGTGGAAAAGCTTTACAAACAGTAGTTTATAAAATAGTTTGAAGGGTTGTCTAGAGTCCTGTGAGACTAAATTTTTCATGATATCTCCGTGTCCCTTCAATCATTTTATATCAAAAGGGGGCAACACTGGACGCCGAAAAATTCATGTATAATATATGATAACATTCATGTATCAATAGTTCTAGTTTTAGTATATTTAGTTAGATTAGACTAATATCACAGTTTTTTTATTATAAAATTTTGTGTTATAAAATCACAATAAGTTAAAACAACATGCTTCGTCAAAAAGTGTAAAAGTATATCCGCAACATGCTTCGTAAAATATACCATATATTATTATTTAAAATATACCATAAATAATTATTATAACCAACTTCCGAAAAGAAGGTGACATAAATCAATTCGTCCCGATCTTTTATGTATGTTGGCTGATTATTCTAAGACGCCTGGACCTATATAAAAAATTCATATTTTGTTTGAAAGGGTATACTTGTCAGGTGGTCCCATAGTTCGTAGTAATTTTATCAAAATCGGTTGTATGGTTTGGGGGTGATGTCGATTTTTAGTTTTGAAATAGTATTTTATGCAACAGTTGTATAAGAAGGTTCATAAAATGCGAGCGGCGCAGGTTACGATGCGAGCCTTGGCGAGCATCGTAAGGAGACGCCATCGAGCATTTTTTGACATACTTATACAATGTTGCATACAATACTTTTTCTACGACTATATTTACTAAAATAAATCCAAAAATAAACAAACAAAAGTATGATATACCACCATATGTTTGCTAGATACTAGGTATCTATGGAAGACTTAATTTTTTTTATTGACGTCTTCCTAGTGACCAAAAGTGCCATTTTTGATACATGGAGTCACTTAAACGAATGTTTTTCATACAAAAAACCGTTTGTTCCTAAAAATTTTTTTTTGCTCTTTGGTTTGTTCAGTGACTCCGCGTTTGAAAAATGGCACCATATGTTAACATAACGATTTTATTATGTTGGCAGTATGGTAGATCTAAAGAAAAAAAGTTATAGGTCTATGGCTAGGAGTATCGTTTTGACAAAATAACGACACATGTGCTATTATATTAGGAATAGACTATAGACTTTTCTGAAATCATATAATCTATGTTCTTATATTAGTGTTCGGGACCATTTAAAAGACAGATAACAGTACAGGAGTAGAAAAAAGTATTTATAGGTAACTGTTATTGGTACTATTGGTTTGAGGAGCTCGGTGGCCCGGTGGGAGTGCGCATTACTAGCGCAAATTAACCGACACCGGGCGTGGTCCGCACTTGGATGGGTGACCACAAGTGGCAGAAAAATTTCTCGAGCTCCTCCGTGCTTCGGAAGGCACGTATAAGCCATTGGTCCCGGCTGTCATTATTGTATGGCAGTCGTCAAGCTTTGTCAGATGCCTTTAGGCAGCCTGAAAAATCTGACACCAGTGTTGGCCACTTACACACACGAAAAACAATTGGTACTATCGGTACTCTTTCTTCGTCGTTTGTTGCCCAGATCCAAGTCCCTACACACTGACGGTGTCCTTTCGGGACAAACAACGAAGGAAGAGTTTAGAACGATATAGTTACCCTTGACATCATGCATCGCAGTTTCTCAGTCTGCCAGCGACCATGACGGCAGAAGGGTCGTCGAAATATCTGGCTAAAAATGATAATAATCGTGGTAAGTCCCGTAGTACCAATTATAGTTATTAACGCAAACCCCTGATCAATATTGTAGGCAAATATTCTTTTCTACATTCCTACTGTTACAAAAATGATAGGTTCACTCTCTGCTACGTAGACATCTTGTGTGACAGTCTTGTCTCTGTATTTTAAATGCTTTTATTTAATTATAGCTAAAGTCAGTAGTCCTTTTCTTTTATTTTCATCAGTGACCGCGAAACTCTAAAATCATGTATTTATAGATAGTGTACCTACCTATTTGTATTTTATTTTTATTTTATTCATATGGAAAGACCAACAGCTACAAGTAATTACAATAAAAACAGTAAAATATAGTAATAATAGAGCCAATTAAAGGTCCTCACCGCTAGGAAGTATAGAATAGAACATTAATATTAAGGGGATACCTGATTTTTCCAGGGTCCCCCACCCTGCTACCCCCATTTGAAATAAATCGTTTCATAGAAAACGGAGACATCATTCAAAATTTTGTCTTTACCAGGCTCTAGATAACTCTTAAACTATTTTATGAACAGCTGTTTATAGTTTAAAGTGAGAACGTGAAGCTTTTCCACGCACATACGCCACAAGTGGCCGTTTTTCGCAATTGTGCGTACCAAAGCTCCACGTTCTCATTTTCAACTGTAAACAGTAGTTTATAAAATAGTTTGAACGGTTATCTATTGCCTGGTCAAGACATAATTTTAAATTACATCTCCGTTTCCTTCCAAATATTTTTTTTTTTCAAATGGGAGCAGCACTGGACCCCGGAAAATTCATTTAACTCCTTAATACACGCTAATTGAAAGAGTCAATAAATCTTTTTTTTTTTAAATTGAGCAAGAGTATCTATGATGATTTCAGCCAGAGCATGAAGGCCAAATCATCATGCCGGTGGTTCGCAGCCATCAGCTGCGGCCTGCTCGCCGTGGGGTTCCTGGGGCTGGCTGTCTTCTGCGGACACGCTTTTGATCCAAAGAGTGTGAATTCGTATTTGCAAAAGGTTAGTTTTCTTTCCTTAGGCGTTTTAGGGGTTCAAACCGAAAAATAGACATTTTCTCGCTACTTTTATCCAGATAACCCCTTACCTGTTACTGGGACGAATTCCTTCCAGGTCAATTGTTTATCTATTGTTTTATTTATAGGGACAGGTAAAGGCTTATATAGTTCTATATTACATCTATATATGAACGTACCGCGATCAGACTGCAGACGTTCTAGAAAAAGGAGAGGTCAGAAGTACCCGTAACCGGCGGGCATGCATGAAGAGAGTTATGAGTGTAGATGAAGCGAAAGAGGTCTGTCAGGGTCGTAGCAAGTGGAAACAGGCGTGATAATATGTAAGTATGTGTAGTATCTAGTTTTACGAGTAAGTTTATCAGAATTAAAAAAAAACACTGTATGATTTTCCTGTAATGCCAACATTTCAACTTTCTGCGTTTTTAGTAAGTAAAACCATAGTTCTTTTTAGAGTTCCGTATCCAAACGGTAAAAACAGGACCCTATTACTAAAACTCCGTTGTCCGTCCGTCCGTCTGTCGGTCTATCACCAGGCTGTATCTCATGAACCGTGATAGCTAGACAGCTGAAAATTTCACTAATGATGCATTTCTGTTGCCGCTATAACAGCAAATACTAAAAACAGAATGAATATATATTCAACAAACGCGATTTTTATAAGCTTTTATTTAGTTTTACCTGTCCCGTTGTCTGTCTGTCTGTAATCAAATCTTGCAAGTATAATTTGACCCACTTCCCGGTTTCCTATTGAGCTGAAATTTTGCATCCATACGTATATCGTGTGACAATGCAATATTATGATAACATGGAGCTGATCTGAAGATGGAGTTGGAAGTTGGCCATAGGAACTCCGTAATGAAACGACGCAACCCTATTGTGTTTGGGCTCGTTTGATTCGTTTTGAGGAGTACTTAAGATAAAAGCTGGTTTTAAAAATATATATTTTTTTTATATTTACTTGTTTATAGATAATGGTACGAAACTCTTCGTGCGCGTGTGTTTCTCGAAAATAATCAACATTTTATAAAACATTCATAAAAATTCAATTCCTAAGAGCTTTTTCTATTCCACACCTGAGGATAAATAATAAATAAATTTATACGGACAAATCACACAGATTGAGCTAGCCCCAAAGTAAGTTCGGGAATTGTGTTATGTATGGGATACTAACTCAACGATACTATACTTTATAGCAAACACATATATAGATAAACAGCCAAGATCCAGGATAAATTGATCCCTGCATTGAATAAAAAAAATTGACTTTGACTTTGACTTAGGTCAAACTGAAAAAGATCATTTTCCATCTTGACCTGACCAGGGATCGAACCCGAGACCTCCGGTGCGACAGCGTGGCATATGATGACTAGGCCACAGAGGTCAACCAACAACAGAGGATGCAACCGGTAAACGCATTTTTTTTATTTTACAATAACAAACAAATATTTGAGATCCTCATAACAAGCCCTTTTATTTGATATATGACAGTAAGGTTCGCAAAACTTTTTTTTTAATTTCTAGTATGTCACCAGAAAAAGACGTTTATTTAAAAAAAATACACGTCTGTGTTTAGGGTTATACAATTACACCATTCTACCAAATTTCATCTAATTTGGCCCAGTAGGTTCGGAGCAAATTGGCTTTGACAGACGGACGCACAGACGCACGAGTGATCCTATAACGTTCCGTTTTTTAGTTTTTTGTACGAAACCCTAAAAATCTGTTTTACAGGAACTGGCGTTGATCAATGGCTCCCGTACGTACGAGAGCTGGCGAGCCCCCACGTTGCCGTTGTTCTTCGAAATCTTCATGTTCAACTGGACTAATGCTGACAAGTTTCCGCACGAAAAACCTCACTTGGAGCAACTTGGTAATTTTTTGTTGCTTGTTTTTCATGTGACAGTGACCGCAGCTTGCCTAGGTGCTTCCGACATAGCTTGACGACTATCTGGCTGTCAATTTTATACGGTACTACCCAAAGATTTAGGGCGTGTTCGAACGAGACGCGCACGCCTAGCGTGGTTTGAAATTTTTTAAAACTTGTTGCATTTAATTTAACTAGCTTTTGCCCGCGGCTTCGCTCGCGTAGGGGTGGAATTTATCAAAATCCTTTCTTAGGGGATGCCTACGTCACAGTAGCTGTATGCATGCAAAGTCTCAGCTCCATCGGTTTAAAATTGACAAAGATTCATACAAACTTTCATCCCCTATTTTATCCCCTTCGGGGTAGAACTAATCAAAATCCTTTCTTAGCGGATGCCTACGTCATAACATCTACCTGCATGCCAAATTTCAGCCCGATCCGTCCAGTGGTTGATAGATCACTATGTCAGTCAGTCAGTCACCTTTGAGTTATATATATTTAGATTCCTATCACACATCAATACAACTCAAATTACATTTACCGAAGTCCACACGCGCTGGCTTCGCCTACGCCTTGCGCTCGCCTTGACTTCGCCTTGAGCTCGATTATCGTATGTTGAGTTGCATCGATATGTGATAGGACTCAAATTATATGCAACAAATTTTAAAGGCGTGGGCTAGCCTAGGGCTAGGCGTGAGCTTGGCGTGCGCTTGTCGTCTGAACGCGTCTTTAGAATATACAAGGGTACTACACTTTATTCAATTTTTTGTGCTAACCATACAATGTGGACAGCCAGGTAGGACTGCAAGCTTTCCGAAGCACAGAAAAGGTCGAGAATTTTTTATGCTACTAAGGTCACCCATTACTCATGGGTGATGGTGACTAGATATATATGGGGCCGCTTCCAATCGGTCCTTTTTCAAATTTTTGGGGGAGGCTTATGTCCAGCAGTGGACTTCCTGTGGCTGTAGATGATGAATCACCCATACAAGTGCGACCGGGTCCAACGTTGCTTAACATGGAAAAGCACTGGTAATGCTCACTCCCGCCGGACCACTTTTGCCAACCACAGAAACATCTGCTAAGTTAATCTGGAGCTGATCGATCATACGTTGCGTCGGCCTCACGACCAATATTCCCACTAGAGCCCTTGATGAGACCCCACGGGGTGGACGTAACGTGGCTGCCCCAAAAAAGACCTGGCGCCACACCGTCATCTCGGAAGCTAAGCATCATGGATTATCATAGAGTGAAATCAAGAACGCAGCGGTTGACGGATCTATTTGGTGTATTTGTTTTTGCCCGACAGGAGGACATGGTATACAAAGACGAAAACATATACAGCTTATTTACTTACTCCTCTGGCTAAGTGACTCGAAGTGGGTCTTGGTCTTGGCCTTCAAAACGAGAGAACGCCACAATTATCTATTCTGCACCAGCTAGCAGCAAACATAGACAGCTTCACCGATTGTTTATTTAAATAAGATAGAATAATTTACATAGATGTGGATGCGAAAAGCGGACCGGGTCGACCTCGACGAACGTTCTGCGACCAATTTGCAGATGTTCTGAAGAAAGGTGAAGTAAGGTGTACCTATAACCGGAGAGCATGTGTGAAAAGAGTGATGAATGTTGACGAAGCAAAAGAGGTTTGCAAGGATCGTAGCAAGTGGAAATCTATAGTCACTGCCTCCCCCATGAGACACAGACGTAAAAATATGTATGTGTATGTGTACAAATAAAATGAAAAAGTTAAATACCTGCTACAGTCTAAAAATACACCTGCCACTAAAAATCGTGCCTATAGATATGTATATATATATAACAGCTAATGAAAAAAATATTCTAGGGCCCTACCGCTTCAAAGAGCACCGTGAGCACATCGACGTGACATGGAACCACACGGAGCACACCCTGAGCTACCGCACCTACCGGAACTGGACCTTCGATGAAGGTACCAGCGTCGGAAGCTTAGATGACGTCATCACCACTGTGAACTTTTTAACTGCTGTAAGTTTTTTGATTTTGCGATAAAGGCGTAATACTATTCCGAATTCCATATAACGTTAACTCACGCAGTGCAGTCAACATAGTAAACAACGCGGAAGGAACATACCCGTGATAAATCATCCCACAGGCTATATACTAGATCACTATAATATAATGAAATTAAAATAACAGTTAAAAAGCAAAAAAAAATAGCATTTTCATACAAAAGTGTGCAGCCGCTCGGGCCATTTGTATGGGAATGTCGGTTTTTTTTATGTATGTTCACCGATTACTCAAAGACGCCTGGACTAATTTGGAAAATTCTTTTTTTGTTTGAAAGGGCATACTAGCCAGGTGGTCCGTCAGTCAATTTTATCAAAATCAGTTGTGTAGTTTGGGGGTGAAGTCGGTTTTTAATTTTGTAAAATTATATGCATATATTAACCCGCCAATGCAAAAGAAATAAAAATTAGGTTCCCATGCGTTTGGAATTCTTATGGTACCTTTGAGACTGACATGATACTCCATGGGGAATGTACCTACGGTTGAACTTGCAGGATATTTAATAAATAAATAAATATATAAGGACAAATTACATTGATTGAGCTAGCCCCAAAGTAAAGTTTGAGACTTGTGTTTTAGGATACTGACTCAACGATACTATATTTTATAACAAATACATATATAGATAAACACCCAAGACCCAGAATTTGAAAAAGGTCATTTTCCATCTTGCCCTGACCGCGGATCGAACCCGGAACCTCTGGGTGGCGGACTACGAGTAGCATGGTGACCCCTACGCCACGGAGGTCGTCCAGATTATACAATACGTTACAAAAACCCTGTCCGATCCTTGTAGGAGCAACTCAGACCGTCAATATGAACTTTTCCTATGGGACCTATGCTTGAAACTCGAAAAAAAAATCGACATGTTCAAACAAATCGCCGGACCGGTCGAACACTTTTGTATGAAAATTTAGATTTTTTTTCGAGTTGCAAGCATTAAGAGTAACATTTTGTATAAGTAGCTACTTTCATATGTATAATCTAATCAAATCAGTTAATAGATTCAGGTGTTACCTTGCGAAAGTCAAAGTTACATACTATATGATTTAAATTACTTTGTGCAATTCCGCCACCAGTTAGTTCATGCAAACTATTGACGGCCGGCGCCCACCCACTACTATTAGTCCCAGCATAACTGCCACAGCTACCACCAACAGTCCGTGTGCACCCGCCACCAGCAGCTGATGCATGCTCCCTCCGATACTGCTGCATCCGCTGCGGCTGTAGCAACATCGGACACCGCATACGCGACACGTGTTTCGCCTCTCCATGAGGCATCCTCAGGCACCAAACAAGTTGTTGATCGTTCGGCGGTCAAGCGTCGAATGAATGAATGAATTAGAGAAACTTGGAGAGGCGAAACACGTATCGCGTATGCGGTTTCGGATGTTGCTGCAGCCGGCATCAGTTGTTGGTGGAGGGTGCACACGGGCTGTTGGTGGCAGGTGTGATGGGACTAACAGAAGTGGGTGTGCGCCGACTGGCAATAGTTTGCGTGAACTAACTGTAAAAAGTAATTCAAATCATATAGTATATGTATAATTATTTTCATTCTTTTGAATTGTATGAGCTTAATATGTTTTTCAGACTGCAGTTGAAAAACGAAGAACCAAACGGGATTTATTTATAGATGGTTTTAAAAAAATTATAAAGAAAGCAGAGAATTATGTTATTACGGCCAATTTCGGGGACATTTGGGTGAAGAAGACAGCGCGAGAACTGCTCTTTGAAGGATACAGCAATCCTCTGCTGACCCTCAATCAGGTGATCCCACTGGATGACCCTAAAGCCCCCAGGCCTGATAAATTCGGATGGTTCTATCAGGTACGTTGGTTCGCAAGACATGAAAACTATTCTTTTCTCGCTTTTTACACATTGACAGGAGAATGTCTAAGCACATGACATTATAATACAAGTTTATTTGCTAGGAAAATTAAAACACCCTCACCTGTCACGAACGCCATCTAGTTAATGAGTAGCGGAACTAGTAGCGCCATCTATTATATGCTCGGGAAAGCTCTGACTTTCAAGCGTTAACCCCCCATAAATTTTAAACAGCTGAACCGATATTCATCAAGCAAAGCCAAGAACCAAGGGAATTGATAAATAAATATATAGGGACAAACAACACTGATTGAGCTAGACCCAAAGTAAGTTCGAGACTTGTTTTATGGGATACTAACTCAACGATACTATATTTTATAACAAATACATATAAAGATAAACATCCAAGACCCAGGACCATTTGAAAAAAGCCATTTTCCAACTTGCCCTGACCGGGGATCGATCCCGGGACCTCTGGGTGGCGGACTAGCATTGTGACCACTACGCCACGGAGGTAAGGTTGCTTTCAAACAAAAAAAAACAACATCGAAATTGGTCCATACGTTCGAGCGCTACGTTGCCATACACAGACAGACAGACAGACCTTAGCGTCGAACTTATAATAACCCTCTTTTCTGTCGGGGATTAAAAAGTTGCAGTGAACAAGATAAATCGATTTAGCCCTCTTGTTCACGATAATTTCCGCATTCGATGACAAAGGGTATCTTGTGTCTCTGAACCAGTGTAACACAAGCTTGTAACGATGTTACAATAAACCTCAACCTTTATCCATATCATACTGTCCACACCTTTCCAAAAATATTTCATTTTCAAATTCAATTTTGAAATTTTAGATTCCTTCCTCATCATTCTGATTCATTCCACTACTACCATCTCTCGATCTGATGACATCTATATCAGTATTGTAAAGTTATAATAAATAAAATAACTCTTTGTTATTTCTCTCAAGCTCTCCACTTCGTACCTTACCTACCTCTTAATGTAGGAGCTCCAACTGCCCCAGCTAGTGCGCGGCTAGTGCTCCTTACTAGGAGCTCCTACATTGGCGCCCAACGTGGGGCATTACGATGTTACAAGCTGAAGCACTCTTTTGCCTTAGATGCTTTTATAATTAAGATAAATATTGAAATGTCTTAAATATTTTGATGTGTCTTATGTACATGAAACAGCAATAATTTTTCTTTATTATTTTTGTTAGCGAACCTCTTTTAACAATCGCCCTGCGTCCTTGGCATGGTAGCATTAATAAACCCAGATAAAATTTATTTTGAGTAATGGACTAGTAACATCTCTCTCCTTATTTATTTATTTACCAATTGATGTACCCGGGAAATTTATACAGAGAATTGATCAAATAAAAGTTGTACAAAACTACAAAGGCATTACTTATAACAGATCTCTTTCAGTAGGTCTGTGAGAGGAAATGTTTATGTAAGAGAGGCATACAGGTGTGTTCATACATAAGACAAATAAATGAAAAAGAAATTTAAAATTACATTAAACTACACAAACTACAAATAAATATACACATCCCTACTTATATAACTCATATACTTAAATAAATACATGTGTCTATTAAAGGAAAATAAAATAAATACTTAATTTTAACAATATTACAATTAAGAGTAAAAGATCATTATTATTGATTCCAATAATAATGATCTTTTACTCGGCTTTTAAATACAGAAATCGTTTTAGATTCACGTATAGCAGGTGGTAATGACGTAAAGTAAAGGGAGATAAACACAAGCAGTGCATGTTTATAATGTGTCAATATTGTAACATGCGTTATAACAAGTATTAATTAATTAAAAGTCATAATAATAATATGACAAAGTCCTTTTGGCGAGAAGGTGACTAATAAGTTTCTATCGGCGTTTCTTCTCAGCAGTGGTCGTTGCAAAGAGCTGGTATATCGGTAGCTTTTCTTTAAAAAAATACTAAATTTTAATATACACTACACGTATGTAAATTATACGTATTGACGTGTAAAAGTGCCTGTAAATGTCTTCATTGAATAAACATTTGAATTTTGTGATAGACAAAGCGCTCTATAAACGCTGTCGCCGGTGCCATGCTAAGGGTGCTGATGATAAATCATCAAAATCGACCGAAACTAATTACTTACTCCATTTTTATTTTCATTAACGTATCCACTTGTTTGGTGTTTTAGAGAAACAACACTAACACAACTGACGGCTATATGGAGGTAACGACGGGTGAAGCCGTCGGAACGCTTCCCGGGCAAATAGTACGCTGGAACCACAAAGATCACATCAAGTATTACACAGGGCAATGCTCAAGAGTAAGTGGGTTTACTATCTATTTAAGGTAGAACTCTTTGCAATGGACGTTCAGCAATGAGATGGGTTGAAGACATAGTCAAAGTCGCTGGTCGCACCTGGGTGAGGGCAGCACAGGACCTAAGATCAACAGTGAAGGTAAAAAGATCTAAGATGGTGATGATGAAGCCGACAAGACACAATATAAATTGTGCAAACTTTAGTGTAACAAAAGATATTACGAGACTATCGAGTAAATTGACATCTAAAACGCAAATAATGTATCACCTTTGAGAAACACGGGTCTTTTACCCCGGTCCTTTGAGAGGCTTGCAAGAGGGGATACAGATCCAACACGTAGAGGCTCTTGGAGACGATGATCTTATGTGACGCTTCCGCTAAAACCAATTCATGGATATATCTATAAAAGGTGTACCCTTGAATAGGCTTCGGCAGGAGAAAGATTTATTACAAGAAAAAAGGAAAGGTCTATAGATTTATTGAATGAGATTGGGATGGACTGATGCTGGGATATTACAATAAAAACGTCACCTGCCATTATAATTATTACTGTCTATTGTAAGCAGGAGGTGGCTTGCCGCCCACTAGATGGGCTCTTCAAACGTGCCGCGCCGACAATAATTACCGGCCAAGGAGCAACACCGGTGCAAGCAACTCAGTGGTGTCGAGAGGTGTGCTGCGCTTTCTCCGAAGTTACTCGCAGCGAGATATCCTTAAACACTTCCACACCTGGATTAACCGCTCTGACGACTCCTCTCTGCACGATTTCACGGCCAATTAAGGCAATGCAGAGCTGAGAGCACTATGAGCCCTCTTGGATCCCCAATCCGATCGATGAAGACGCCCCGGCTCTCTGGAGCACTCGAGTCCATGGTGTCGTTACCCAAAAGATTATTATTATTATTAAGTACATCTTTGACAATATATGACAATTTGCAGAGTGCCAAATCCTCTGGCTGCTTTTGTTAAATATGGATCTAATAATCGGAGACCGGAATCACGGGTGCAATTGCTATCAAAAGTATGGATATGACTATATAATCTATAAGTAAAACAAAAATAATAATGTGATATCAGGATATATATTAATCGAAAAAAATTTACTTATCCTAAAATCACATAATTATATTTAGATTCTCGAGAAATTCCGGAACTTTTAGTCATATCCATACTTTTGATAGCAATAGCACCCGTGATTCCGATCTCTGCTAATAATACAGAGAGGGTCATGCTCTTGCAGTAGACTAAATGTTACAGTAAAGTAAGGTTGCAGTAGGCCTGATTCTGATGATGACATCTTTATGCCTGACGGGGAAACGGGGGACTTTAAGATTAAGAATCAAATAAGTGCGATGGTGGATTCAAAAGTTCTTATAAAAGGAACTAAAATAGTAATGAATTGATAGCCGCATCGCCTATTAATATGATTCAGAATCGCACCAATTTCTTAATAAACTAACTACGAAAAGCCTTCATCGACTTAACCACAAATTATGTTACAGCTTTCGGGAAGTGCGGGCGAGTTCATGCCTCGGAACCTGACAGAACACTCGGACCTGGTGATGTTCATACCAGACCTGTGCCGGAAGGTGGTCATGCCGTACATGCATAAGGGAGAATACGAGGGGCTGAAGTACCTGAAATATGGAATATCACCCAGCAGCTTTGATAACTGTGAGTTAAACTTATCTCTTAAAGTTAATATGCCGTCTAAGTTAATACTTATTTATAATTTTGCTACGTTAAAAACTTATGTTACATAGTCTTGTATCTTTTTTCTCCTCGAATTCTTCAAGAAGGAAACGTTATAAGACCAAGACTGAAACCGCAATATATTCCAGCACTTTCGGCTTTTTTTGGCATTATCACGCTTAAATCCTCTACCGCGAGTCCACCTTCTTAGTTATAACTTCAGGAACACTTTCTTTAAAATCTTTCCTCGTGTAATTGTAAGAAACTGTCTTAACGTTAGAGTACCTACCATGCGCTTTTTAATAGACACTTCGTTTGTCCGATCGTTCAACACGCTACGTCTGATAAAGCATATCATATGTTGATGTATACCTTACAAAGAGCTCCATCGCCCGGGAGTAAATGTAGTTAGAAATGTGTTTAGATGAGGAGAGAGTGATCGAATGTTTTATATTTGTAAGGATTTTATTATGCCAACAATCGTCCCTAGTGTGCATACACCCGTTGACGCCAATCCTCCCTCTGCTGGAACTTAAGCATGATCCTCTGTATGGGTTGCGTGATCAGCGACGTAGGCTTGAAGTCCAACGAGCGAGGCATGTTCTCCGGTAGTTCTAGTCGGTACTGCTTCAGAATGGTTATGAGAGCCGGGATCATCTGCATTCGAGCAAAACGCATTCCTGTAAAAGGAACAGGAGTTGCCGAGATATGAAAATTTATTTGGGTCCCGAGATCACAGTTCGAGGCGAACTTCTATAAGTAAACATAGTTTAGACTTAAAAGAGATTCTAGCAGGATTCGATAGTTAACTGCTAGAGATCTCTAGATTGAAAAGTGAACAATAGTACTTGCTCTTTGTTTCTACCATGCCTAAAGAACGTAATTCCGGGCGATAATTATTTGAGTCAAATCAAGTTACTTATGCGGCGTGGTTTTTGCAACCTCCTGGAAAAAGTACTTATGTCCATTGTCCATATTATGACTAAGTTATAAAACAAAATATGAAATTTCTAATACCTAGGCAATTTCGCGGACCTTCTCCAAAAGGAAGATATGTGTATGGAGGGATATTATGTTTGTTACCAGCTAGGAATCGTTCGGGCTCAAATTCTTCGGCATTAGGAAAATACTTTGGGTTGTGATGCAAGTGGTAGACTGGGATATGAACTCGTACTCCTTTATCCAAGACTGCACCACAAGGGAGGGTGTATGGCTTCATGACCTCGCGTCTCAAAATGCTAACCAGTGGATACAAACGCATCGCTTCTTGCACACAAGCCTCCACGTAAGGCAGCTCTATCAGGCAGTCCATCGCTAGTTTGTTATTATGCCTTTTCATAAAATCATCCACTTCTTGGATAGCTCGCTCCTGCGTTTTCAAATTCTTTGCCATCTCATACAACGTATAAGATACGATTGACGCCGAACTATCAAACCCAGCGCCGAACATTGTAAAACACTGCGCAAGCAACAATTTATCATCAATATCTACCTTTACTTTCTTTTCATCTCCTTTTATATTCTCAAATTTATCACCAGTCAACGTCCCTGTCTTCATTTTTTTAAGCAACTCAGTGAAACCATTACTGCTTATTGACTGATTGCCGTCGAACAGCTGGTTCAAGTAATTTTGAAAGAAAATATCGATCTCATATGGCAAATTTCTAAGTCGCAAGCCATAAAAGAGAAAAGGATAGGCTGATCGACCAATAATTCTCATACCTCTTTCATTTGAAGAATCAAAAAACATTTCTGACGTATGTTTAAACGAATTGTTGCTCCAATCATCGTTTAACGCATTTATATTGATTCCAAAAATGCAAAGACCCAGGGTGTCCATGGCGTATCGAATAACTTGACTCCTTACGTCGATGACATTATCTTTGGCTACTTCTTTTTGAAGAGTAGACTCAAATGATTTTGCGCACATCGAGATGAGTTGGAACATACTCTTCATTTTTGATGACGAAAATACTGGAGTTATGTTTTGTCTTACCACCTTCCACGAGTCGCCGATGGTGAAGAAACCGCTTCTAAGAAAGGTCTCTCTATCACGGTACTTGCTGTTTTCACGACTGTTGAAGTAATAGAAATCCTTAGTAATTATGAGCTTGATGACTTCTGGGTCCTGGAGTATCAGGGTAGGTGAGGTGCCAAAGAATGCTCCTATGTATGGAGCATCTGGGTATTGGCGACATATCTTCTGGGGTACGCGGCCAAGAAATTCTCTGAGCAAGATATACGAACCGTAGTTCCCGACGAGAGGTAATGGTTTAACATAAGGAATATTCCTTTTTTTCCAATAATAATATTTGTTCTTGAACAATAAATATAATAAACAGACGAAGCATGTTATAAGCAATAAACCGATCATTTTATGTAAAGGTAGGATGCAATAATAGGGCAGCCAAGTTACGCATCCCTATATAAACCCGGTTTAAAAAGAAACAATAGACTTTTCAAGCCAAGTTTATGGAATGAAGGCCCTTTTGTACGCAATTTAGATATTAAAATAAGACTTTTACTTAAATCCACTTCACACTTCTTTATTACACTGATTATACTAATATCATCATCATTGTTGAGTATAAAAACCATTTCTAAGTAGAACAGATATCGTCAAACGATTCATCTAGGTAAGGTAGGTAACTCGATTGACATTCTACCTACATTGAAAGAGTACAATCAAGGTAGGCTCAGGCAGGTGTCAGTGAACATTAAACTATGTAAGATCTAGATTTTGACTTCGAATCGGAATTGATTAACATCTGACATCCGATAGTGTCGTCGTGTTAAGACCAGGGGCTATTCAGGTTTTGAGTCCAATTGATAGAGCTTTTTGTTTTGTGATGTCAAACGCAAAATTATGAATATTTTTCGACCTGATTTGCTTTGATATGACAGAACGTATTTCAAATCAGTTTTCTTATAAATCGGTAGTACTTATCTGCAATTTACTTTTTAGTAAATTAGCCTCACTCAGTCGCGATACCTAGGTATGTACGTACGTACGACGAAATTATAGAAAAATGTTTAAATATTTGCTCTTGCAATTCCTAAATTCATAAAGGCTAATCATTAATTCTGTCTATCTGTCTGTAATCTGAGAGGAGCTCGGTGGCCTGGCGGGAGTGCGCATTACTAACGTTTTCGCAAGTAAAGCAATACCGAGCGCCGAGCGTCGTCCACACTATGATGAGTGACCATAAGTAGCATTAAAAAAAATTGAGCTCCTCCGCACTTCGGAATGCACGTATAAGCCGGGTGAAATCATTGTGTGGCAGTCGTCAAGCTATGTCAGATGCCTTTAGGCAGCCTGAAAAATCTGACACCCAAACATTAATTCTGTACCCATACTAAGTACGTAGTTATTCCATGTAACATTATAAACTTGGCTTGTTCACTTCCACGTTTGAAACTCGTTTTATATCAAAATCGTGAATTTAAAATTTATCTCCATCGTGACTGAAGAATTAAAAAGTTTGATTGATATTAATAATAATAAAAAGTATATAAAGGTAATTATGTTATAAATATTTTTATGAATAAACCAGTCAGTAAATAATTGATTTACTTTTGTTTATGGAGGAAAAAAGAATGCTATTGGAACTCACACGTGTAATGCATTTTTCTTTTTTTATGGCCCACGCAAAGTAAAATACGCTATCGTTTTTACCTATCCCTAGCGGAGTAGGCAAAGCTTGGGGCCGTTAGACTCTGAAGCACAGCAATACTGTAGAGTGTAGACTGTAGGTACTTTTTTCGAAGCCTTTCGAAGCACTTATGAAAGCCCTGTAACTACCATGTGGTAAAAGATAAATGCCTAAATTCTAAGGAAGTGCAAAATAATTTTACGTTTTAACTGACTTGGATTTTTTATGGATGAGTTCTCAAAACTTACTGAGAAAAAGAATGCATTAACGTGCTCATTGGGTTTGAGGGGATTTCTTTTTCGTAAATCGCCATAGTTTGCTTAGGGAATGTACAGTCAAGTGCTAAAGACAATTCATAGTTGAAAAATTTGAATCGCTAATATTGGCTTGCAAATAATTAACTTAAATAAATTATATTCTTGCGAGTGGATTATGTGGAAGCCACATAATAAACCCACACAAATTATTTGTGCTAGTGAATTTATTTTTTATTCTATTTTATTTAAATAAGATACACATAACAAATTGTCACCAAAGTAATCTAAATATATACAACTCAAATGTGACTGACTGACTGACATAGTGATCTATCAACGCCCAGCCCAAACCACTGGACGGATCGGGCTGGAATTCGGCATGCAGGTAGATGTTATGACGTAGGCATCCGCTAAGAAAGGATTTTGACCAATTCTGCCCCCAAGGGGATAAAATAGGGGAATAAAGTTTGTATGAAACTTTGTCAATTTGAAACCGATCGGGCTGAGACTTTGCATGCATAAAGCTACTATGACGTAGGCATCCCCTAAGAAAGGATTTTGATAAATTACACCCCTAAGCGAGCGAAGCCGCGAGCAAAAGCTAGTACATTATAAAAATTTAGGTATGTTTAAATATACTACTAGCAGGGCAACAACTCAAAACATGTGCATACAGCACTATCAAAAGCAATATCGACACTCGAAATTTAATCCCCAAGTCTATGAAAGCCGAAATTCAGCCAACTGTGCGGGTGGACCAAATACGAAAAAAATTTAAATTTCGATGAAAACTTTACTGGTTCGTTTTCTTTCAGCGAAGTCAACATCAGACAACACGTGCTTCTGTAACGGACCCTGCGAATGGGGAGGGGTCATGAACGTCACTGCATGCAGGTCAGTTATTTCACTTTTATTTTTCATCAGTGTAGATGACCACAACAGCTTGCCTAAACTGGTTTTGCCTCACCTTGTAAAAGTCTAGATCCGCTTTTGCGATTGTTTACAAACAAGTATTATTACAAAAACAAAAAAACCCGATTTTTTTGTTATAATTTATTTTTATTTTTATATACCCAGTGTCACTCTCACAGTAAATACGAATATAACGACACCTCTTAAGCTAAAATCCATCGAGCCGTCCAGGCTGCAACAAGATTTTTAATATTGATCCGTCTTATTATAAAACCCAGACTAACTTTGTTACTAGGTTTAAACCATTATCCAACCAAATCAGGTTGACATCTAGTATCACACACTATCTCACCTGTCAATGTCAACTTAATTTTGGGCGGATAATGGTTTAAACCTAGTAACAAAGTTAGTCTGGGTTTTATAATAAGACGGGATATGTTCAATTTAAGATATGTTGTAAGGTTAGCTAATTACGTATAAGCTAATAACTAAGTAGGGACTGAATAAATTTACCGACTTGGCATTACTGGATTTCACAACTTTTTGCGGCAAAAGAACAACCAAGTCTCGCAACTCAGTTGCGAGACTTGGTTGTTTCTACAAGTTATGTAGATATGTTGATAGGTTAGCTAATTACTAAGAGGAACTTGATATAAGATTCCAAAAGATGTACTGGCTGCTTGGAAGGAACTCTCCATTGTCAGTAAATAACTCATGCCAGTATGGACTTATGGTATACAGTTATGGGGTTGTACCAAACAAAGTAATATTAAAATAATTCAACGCTTCCAAAATAATGTACTGAAGGTCATTGTGCATGCGCCCTGGTATATAAGAATCGACGATCTACACCAGGACCTTAACAGCAGACCGTCAATAAAGTTATCAAGAAATACGCCGAAGCACTTGAGTATAGACTGCTTTACCATGTGAATGTTGAGGCGATCCAGCTCCTCGACAACACGGACATAGTGCGACGTCTCAAAAGAACTAAACCTTTTGAACTAGTGTAGTTTTAAAATATGCAGTGATGTGCTGCACTACAGTGCAGTGATGTGCCAACAGAGACAAAAGAACAAAGAATCCTTCCCCTTCATAGAGACAGAAAGAAAAGTGCCGATGGACACATATTTCTTAGTCAATAACGTATAAAACTAGGTCAATGTTAAATTACTTATTAGTCTGAGGCTAGATTGTAATATTATTAGCGAGAGTTTTTGGCGGGAAGTCAAGGGGTTCAGTTGGAGTTTGCTTTAAATTATTTTGCAAATTGATTCTAGTGGACTTTATAATATAAAATCGGTGTAGTTTAGTGTTATAAATGCTCATGCTCATGGACAATATGTAAAATGGTTAAAGTGGACACTCATAGTGCGGCTGTAGTGATATATATTTGCGGACTGTGGTGGGCGTCTTTGGACGCCGTCCGCCACTCATTCGGCTATGAAAACCAGTGGACTCGTATAGATTTGTTGCCAGAAGCTCCCTTGACGCAATCAAAGTATTTGATTTGACACCAACCTTTGATTGTATAGTTAGGTTAGGGTTAGGAATAAACCCCCCCAATGGGTTCCCGGTTTGTCGTACCGGGGGGGCTCAGTACCCGTGGTAGCCTCGAGCCACGGGGAAGCTAAGAGGAATCCGCGAGGGGGCGCTCCTGCTGTCGTCAACCAGCAGAGAGCGCCCACATTGGGGCGGCGGGGGAGTGGGAAGTTCTCCCCCCACCCGAGGAGGGGTGCTCCCGCAGGCTGGGCTTCGGCCTTGAGCCTGTAGGGATACGCCCAATGGGGCGGCGGGGGAGTGGCACCCGAGGTGGGGCCGCTGGGAGGGGAATGTTTCATTGCCCTCCCGGCGCTTCAGGCGGGGCCACACCGCCGTGGCTGTGGTTGGAGATCGGTCGCGGAGGAGGAGGAGTGTCGGTGTTACGTTGCCGCTCTCCCTATCCTCCGCGACCGAGCGGTGCCGCACCGCGTTTGCGGTGAGAGGCAAGCGGCGGAGCCTTTCATCTTCTCCGCCGCTGGGAGCCGGTTTATCTGGCTCCCATGGGTCCACAGGCGGTGGACTGCGTGGGAGTTTGCCGCCTCTCAATTGGGCCGAGGAGGTACGGCGCGTCCGTGAGTTCCGGACGCGCCGACTTGGTGAGTGGGGGGGCGCTGTGACGCCCCCGAGGAGGGGCCGCTTTGGCGGCCAACCGCGCCGGGGTCCGCGGATGTATTTCCGTTCCCTTGTCCCCGGCAAAAGCGGTTGAGATGGAACTCCGGAGGTTTTTTAGTGGGTAGGCACGTCGCTCTGGCGTGGAGTCCCACATAACCCGACAGCCTCCCCCGCAGGCTGACGGGTATCCGTAACAGGATCTTTCCTATGTAAAAAAAAAAAGCGTTAGGAATAAAAAAAAATGGCGCTCGCGCTATTGGCTAACTAGACACTGGCAAAATAAGCTTCAACGAAGTTTAATCGCCAACAAGAAAAAAAAATTATTAGCGTACTTATTTACTTTAGAAGGTACGTTAAGAAAGGAAAAAAAAAGAAGAACTGAGTTGCGAGACTTGGTTGTTTCTACACGTTACGTTTTTGATGGTATATTTACTAAAGGATATCCAATACATATAGTCTCTACCTACCCCCATGAGAAATAGACGTGATTTTTGTTTGTTTTTCGTGTGTGTACATGGCCAACACTGGTGTCCAGATTTTTTAAACTGCCTATAAAGAGATCTAAAATAGCTTGAAGACTGCCATGCAATCGTAACAGCTGAAACCAAAACGTAATGCAATATTGTTGGAATATCTGTTCGGTTTGGGCTAAATTAAAATACTATTTGTCTGGTGAAGTATGATATTATATTATTTTAACTTTTACTTGGAACTTGTATGTCTGATTCCTATCACAATGCAACAGAGAAGAGAGATGACATATAAGTGGGGGTTGCCAGGACCAAAAGGCTGCCAGCTATAGTACAAAAATAAAGATTCATTTTTGCAATTAAAATAATATAAATCAACAAATATGATTGTTCTTTCAGGTACAATGCTCCGGTTTTCGTCACGTTGCCCCACTTCCTGCACGGAGACCCTCACCTCCGGGAGCTGTTCACGGGGCTAGACCCCGACCCGGACAAACACTCCTTCTACTTCGCTATCGAACCAGTGAGTAACTTTTTTAACCCCCGACAAAAAAGTGTCTGTCTATGGCATCGTGACGCTTGATGGACGTGACGCTTGTGACAGATGGACCGATTTCGATGCAGTTTTTTTTATGTGAAAGCAAGTTCTCTTGCGGTGGTTCTAAGCTATGTTTAATGAAAATCGGTTTAGTCATTCAAAAGTTATTGGGGGTAAACGCTGGAAAGTCAGGATTTTCCCTAGAAAATATAGATGGTGCTACGAAAATTAACCATAATAATGTAGTTCCGCTACTCATCATAAGATAGCGTTCTTGACAGTCGGGGTTCGTTTTAATTTGCCTAGAACTTAACTTATAAGGTTTTTAAGCATTCAAGATTTAAGATGCAGTACTCAAGTACTCCAAATAAATAATAAGGGGCTACCTGAATTTTCCGGGGTCCAGTGCTGCCCTCATTTGAAATAAATCTATTGAAAGGAAACGGAGATTTCATTTTAAATTTTGTCTTGATCAGACCCTAGATAACCCTTTAAACTAATAGGTCTTTACCTATAATTTCCGTTCTAACTTTGGTCGACAATGACAAATTAAAGGCGATTGTGGAAGCTGATGATACACAATCTACGGCTGAATTAGCAGCAGCTTTCGACGTTAGCGTCAAAACAATATTGGTCCATTTGCGCCAAATTGGCAAGGTAGAAAAGCTTGACGAATGGGTGCCCCACGAACTCAATGATCGCCAGCGCGAAGTACGCGTCGAGACGTGCCTTGCACTGCTCAACAGACACACAAATGAAGGAATTTTGAACCGTATTGTTACCGGCGATGAAAAATGGATTCTGTTTGATAACCGCAAGCACTCAGCAAGTTGGTTGGATCCTGGTTCAGCACCTAAACAATGCCCTAAACGAAAACTTACCCCTAGAAAAGTGATGGTCACTGTTTGGTGGTCTAGCGCCGGTGTGATTCATCACAGCTTCTTACCAAACGGGGTTAGCATTACTGTAGATGTGTACTGTGCTGTGAAGAACTGAACACAATGATGGAGAAGCTGGCACATCTCCAACCAGCATTGGTCAATCGCTCCTCTCCGCTGCTCCTGCACGACAACGCGCGACCTCATACTGCACAGCAGACGGTCTCCAAGTTGCAAGAACTGGGGTTGGAAGCTCTCCGTCATCCGTCCTACTCACCAGACCTTGCGCCTACAGACTACTACTTTTTCCAGAATTTGGATAACTTCTTGGCGGGAAAAAAATTCAATACCCGAGAGGCAGTACAAAATGCCTTTGAAGAATTTGTTGCCTCCCGTCCAGCTGATTTCTTTAAGAAGGACATCAATAAACTGCCACTGCGTTGGCAAAGACGCGTTGATTGCATGGGTGTGGTAAAGACCTAATATTTTATGAACTACTAGCTTTTGCCCGCGGCTTTGCTCGCGTAGGGGTGTAATTTATCAAAATCCTTTCTTAGGGGATGCCTACGTCATGCATGCAAAGTCTCAGCCCGACCGGTTTAAAATTGACAAAGTTTCATACAAACTTTCATCCCCTATTTAATCCCCTTGGGGGTAGAATTGATCAAAATTCTTTCTTAGCGGATGCCTACGTCATAACATCTACCTGCATGCCAAATTTCAGCCCGATCCGTCCAGTAGTTTGGGCTGTGCGTTGATAGATCACTATGTCAGTCAGTCAGTCACCTTTGAGTTATACGAGGGAGCGTTTTTATGTTCGCGGAATGGAGGGTAAGGGGTGGAAATAAAAAAGCCAAATTTTTCCTTTTCAATATATTCACCTGTAAGACGGATACATTTTTCAGACCTTTCAATTAATTTATTCATACCCTCATAAAAAAATGTTGTAGCTTTGTCTTCAAAATACGCTGAAACTGCCTCCTTAACTTCATCATCGGTGGTAAATTTTTTCCCCGAAGCTCTTTTTTCATTTTTGGGAAGAGGTAATAATCACTCAGAGCTAGGTCTGGGCTGTAGGGTGGGTGGTTTAAAATATCGAAGCCCACCTTATGCAGGGCAGCCAACGCAACGCGACTCTTGTGGACGAGCGCATTGTCGTGCAAAAGCAGCATACCTTTCGTCAATTTTCCCCGTCTTTTCTCTTTAATGGCTTCTTTTAGTCGCTCTAATATTGAAGCGTAGTATTCTCCGGTTATAGAAACACCTTTATCTTTATAATCGATCAACAATATTCCTTCTGAGTCCCAAAAGACCGTTGCCATGAGTTTCCCAGCTGACTGTGACACCTTAAACTTCTTGGGGGGTGCTGTGCCCTTTTTATGCCACTGCATGGAGTCTTGTTTCGACTCAGGTTCATAATGATTAACCCAAGTTTCGTCTCCAGTAACAATTCGGCTCAATACACCATCCTTGTCGTCACTGCAGAGGTCCAAAAATGCACGTGAACACTCTACGCGTTGTTGTTTTTGCGGCGGCGTGAGCATTCTCGGTAGGTACCCATCTTGCGCTGACCTTAGTCATGCCAAGATGATCGTGCAGGATTTTAAAAATGGTTGTATCGGATACTCCAACCATTTCTGCGAGTTGTTTCTTCTTTAGTCAAACATCTTCAAGTACAATTTTTTCGACTATTTGAATAAGTTCTGACGTGGTCACCTCGATGCTCCTGCCCGGCCTCGGGTCGTCTTCAAGGGATTCCCTTCCTTGTTTAAACAAACTGTGCCACTTGTATACCATGGTTTTTCCTGGACAAGAGTCACCGTAAACCGATGACATCTCATCCATTATGGTCGCAACTAATTTTCCTTGCTTGGTAAGGAACTTTATAACGGCACGATATTCGATTTTTTCCATATTTCACTTTTCACTCCCGATTATGTCGCTTGGTTGACGATAGCTCAAAGACTAATTGTCTGATAACAATGAAACCGTATTTATACTAATTATGAGTCACTGAACGCGTTACGGTCCTAATGAGCCTAATCACCCCCCTCCAACCCTCTCATTCCGCGAACTTAAAAACGCACCCTCGTATATATTTAGATTGTTTACCGTTTAAAGTGAGAACGTGAAGCTTTTCTACGAACAATTGCGAAAAACGGCCACTTTTGGCGTATGTGCGTAGAAAAGCTTCATGTTCTCACTTTAAACAGTAAACAGTAGTTCATCAAATAGTTTGAAGGGTTATCTAGGGTCTGATCAAGAAACAATTTTAAATGATATCTCCGTTTTCTTTCAAATGATTTATTTTAAATGGGAGCAGCACTGGGCCCCGGAAAATTCAGGTAGCCCCTTAATCTGCTAGTTTCCAACAAGTAAAATCAGTAAACAAGCGTTAAAAGTTATTGGGGTTAACGCTTGAAAATCGGGTGTTTTTGAATTAACTTGGTAAAGAATAAATACCGCTACGGATATCAATTCCACTTAAGGGCGGCCTTCCCGTCTTAGTTTTCATACAAACGCGCGTACGTAATTATGGCGTTGTACTGATCTTTCTTGAAAACTTTTGAACTAACAGGTATCTTGTGAGCTATTTCTAGGTTTCTATCGAAATAAAAAATTAAAATTTAGAAAAACAAATTCAGGATAAACCTCAAAATATCTGCAGTTTTTTTTCACAAATTTTAGCTGAACTTCGACCGTTCATAAAATACTCATAAATTGTAAAGGTAAAGAAAATATTTCGATACAAACCTCGCAAATATAACGAAAATTAAAAAAAAAAACATTTATTTCACACACTTGTAAGGAAACAAGTTTTATGAAATTTCCGCAGCCTATGAATAGTTAATGTTCGTTCAATTGATAGTTAATAATAATACTAATTTCACTCAAAAGAATGCAAACCAAGCGCTCAGGCGCTATCTCTCTCTTTTTGCTTTGCCTCTTTTTCTAGCATTGCCCTGGATGAAATAACAAGCTTTTCAAACTATGCTCGCGTTGACGATAGAGCGGCCGGGAAGGGCCGCCTTAACATCGGTTGGAATATTTAGTTCCGCCAATAATCAATAGATGGTGTTGTCGGGATTTTTTAATTTGGCTGTCCAATCAACTTGTTTCCTAAAATATTTTATTTATTTTTGTTAATTATTATTGTTACTGTGTGAATTCGATTTTAATTTTGTTTCTATTATTTTCAGAAAATGGGTATCCCGCTTGACGTTGCGGCCAGGTTTCAAGTCAACGTCTATTTGGAACCTGATGATGAGTATGTACCCTTATTTATACAAAAGAATCAAATGTCCAAAATATAAAAAATATATGAGAGTGCTAACCTTATTTTCAATGTTTGAGTGCGACCTCCTCTTCTCTAACCAAACCGCTATGGTCGTAAATGATCTTAAATTTCATACTTTAGGGTTTGCAATAAAATATTGTATTGAGAATTTTTGTAAAACCAGCATGGTACATAAGTAGGTGTGGGTAAAATGTTTGTTTTTATTGTATATCGCGAAGAAGGGGCGTAGGTTGTGTCATCATCAGAGTTCGGAATTAGGTAGAGTTATTTATGTACTTACACTGATTTCATACAGCGAAAGAATAAAGTGGATATGCCTTTATTCCCGGGTTTAATTTTAAAGAGCAAATTAATCCCGTGATTTCTTAAATAAAAAGTTATTCACTTCTATACAATTTTAACCACTGCACGCACGATGTTGCCAATATATAAAATCGAATAAAAATACTAATATAAATACCAAAAAATAATAATAAATAAATGTAAATAGACAAATAACACTGATTGAGCTAGCCCCAAAGTAAGTTCGAGATTGTGTTATGGGATACTAACTCAACGATACTATATTTTATAACAAATACATATATAGATAAACATCCAAGACCCAGGTCAATTTGAAAAAGGTCATTTGCCAACTTGCCCTGACCGGGGATCGAACCCGGGACCTCTGGGTGGCGGGCTAGCATGGTAACCACTACGCCACTGAAGTCTGTATGTTAATTAACTTGTCTTATCTGTCTCTTAAGGTTTTTATTACTATTTATTTTTAATATTGTTGGCAACACGGGACTGTCCATTAGAAATCCCGGTAAGATCCATATTAATATCAACATTTCGATGCAAGTACATATATAACTCTACTTAATTCCGACCTCTGGTCATCATGGTATTTACGGTCCAGTAAGAAGTTTATTTGCGAGGCAAACTAAAAAAAAAACCCGACATCTAGTGATGAGTTTGTTCAATTTACGTGTCGGGAATTTGCTGCCTCCGTGGTCCAGTGGTCAAGGCGTTCGCCTTGTGACCCGGAGGTCATGGGTTCGATTCCCACTGGGAAGCATACTTTGTGAAAAGTTGTTTCCAGTATGGATAGGATATTGCAGGCTTGAATCACCTGATTATCCGAAAAGAAAGATGATTCCGTGTTTCGGAAGGCACGTAAAACTGTGGGGTCCCGAACGCCACCTAGCGTTTGATCATCAAACTATCCAAGGATTGGTTCCTGGTTTGCCCTTTGGGTTGTGGAGGTCAGATGGCAGTCGCTCTGTATAAAAACCAGTAACCTCGTCAAATCTCCTTGGTTAGGTAGCGGACCCCGGGCTCTGAAGCGTTACCGCTGAGGATGCAACCGGGAATACGGTCGGATGATGATAATTATGATCTAGTGATGAGTAGCAGAACTACGTAACGTCGTCTATTATTTGCTATGGATTCAAGATTCAAAGATTCAAATGTTTATTCAGTAATTAGACCTTCACAGGCACTTTTACACGTCAATAAGTATAATTTACGTTACGTGTAAAGTATATTAAAATTTAATTTATTTTTAAAGAAAAGCTACCGATACCATCGCTTCGAAACGACCACTGCTGAGAGGAAACACCAAAAGAAACTCATGTTCACAGTATTGAAAAACCCTGACTTTCAAGCGTTAACTCCGAATAACTTTTAAATGGTTGAACTGTTTCTCGTCAAACTTAGCTGGTAGTGGTATGACTGGTAGAGAATGCTATTAGCATTAAGGCGCTGTATCCCTCAACCTGAAAATCACGCGATATAGTACGTACTCCTAATGAAATAAGGTTGAAAGTGGCGATGCCGGTTGGCCTGTCACTAGTCTCAGTTCAAACCCGAATCTGCCATTTCGTTGTTATTTTTGAGTTTTAATTTAATAATTCTATAATTATAACCAAATATTGCATTTTTTTTTAGTATCCCTCTTGCTTATTAAATTATACTTTTTATAGACGTAAAAAAGTTGGTAATTGTCGCTGAAAATATCAAGTAATTCGCGACGAAACTTTTTCTAGATATAGCTTTGTGGCGATCTCTACGGCCACTACCGAACTATAACTACAAAACCAATCAAGATACAAGTGACAATATAGTTCACAAGAAGCATATGAGATGGCGCCAGCAGTATCCTACATCTCGATCTTAGAGTTCGCCCGATTCGCTGCATATGTACAACTTCCGACGATACACAGTCGGAGCCGCGGTTCCCCAGGCGCAACAACATGCCTGGCGGGAAGATCTTCCCTTTGTGGCGGGCGAGCATATCACCTCGCTCTCGCTACAGCTTTTTTGCTATTTTATTTTGCTAGGTTTTAAATATTTGTTTAAAAATATTTTAATGTAATCATTTATTTTGATCTTTGAACTGTACTTCATATTTTTTTCATCCTAGTATTCCATGAAAAATAAAGCTAACTGCGCGACAATAAAATAGACGTTTTACGGTATTTTTCTGATGCACAGCGCCTTAAGTCCGCTTTTTGTACCATGTTGTTTTGGTAAATAAAGTTTAAATAAATAAAAATACCTAAGAACCTTCGCAAGGGAACCTGCTTTCTATTGAATGAAATGAAAGTATCATTATTACCTATCCATTGAACGAATATTCACTATTCATTGGGTGCGGAAATTTCATAAAACTTGTTCCATGTGATACGTGTTTTTCAATAAGCCTTACAAGTGTGTGAAATAAATGTTCTTTATTTATACATTTCTTTAAATTTGCAAGATTTATATCGAAATATTTTTTTTTCCTCTACAATTTATGAACTGTCGGAGTTCAGGTAAAATTTGTGCAAAATAGCAGATTTTTGGAGGCTTATACTGAATTTGTTTTTCCAAAGTTTAATTTTTTATTTCAATAGAAACCTAGAAATAGCGCACAAGATACCTGTTAGAACAAAAAAAATCAAGAAAGATCAGTTGCAACATCATAATCACGTACGAGGGTTTGTATGAAAAATAAGACGGGAAGGCCGCTCCATTTGTAATTTTTTTTTGTGCAATAATGTTTTAATCAATAAATACATCAGCATTTTATTTTTTATGCCATCATCATGGTTATTGTAGTCACCAATCCAAGTAAAAACCATCACACACACTCTCCAAAAATCGATTCAACTTTGAACCATCCCACACTAATACTCTCCTAAAAATAAATATATAGGGAAAAAATAACACTGATTCAGCTAGCTCCAAAGTAAGTTCGAGACTTGTGTTATGGAATACTAACTCAACGATACTATATTTTATAACAAATACGTATATAGATAAACATCCAAGACCAGGGCAATTTGAAAAAGGCCATTTTCTAACTTGCCCTGACTAGGGATCGAACTAGCATGGTGACCGCTACGCCACGGATGTCGTAAAAAAAATGTAAATGAAACTTTGATTAAATCTTCTTTGTTACAGTATCTACAGAAAACTTAAAGAAAAACTATTATTCCCAGTCTTCTGGGTCCAACAACGAGTGCAGGTAGACGAGACGATAGTGAGCCAACTGCGGTGGTTCCACCGAGCTCTGGACTGGGGAGCCATCATCTGCGTGGGTAGCGCCTTATTCTTCGCAGTTCTAGCAACTGTGACTACGTGCTGCTGCAGAGAACAACCAGAGTTTACGAAGCCCAGTGAGAGGTGGTGGAGGATGGAGAATATCAGAAAGAAGGCTAGGATAGCTAAAGCGTGGACGCAGTTCCGAGGAAGTGAACAAGGATCGAATCTGTCCCGGAGAAGAAACAAAGAAGATTCGAAGGCGGCAGAAGTTGCTGCACCGACTTCACCGTTGATGACGATGAAACTTTGACTCTTTGGAGTATAATTAGTATGGTTTATTTTTTAACCAAAGTCTGCATTTAATCATTCATATGTAAAAAGGGATGACAAAGGAAATTCGTAATGTTTTTCAGTTTAAATCCTTATTAGGTTTTAATTTAAAATTTTATTAAATATAGTTTTTTTAATTTGATTTCAATATTTTTTTAAATAAACAATGACATTTTTTTATAAAGCTTTTCGAATAAACCTCATAATTCATTTCTTTTCGACACTCAAATTTAATAATCTGTGACCGAGACATAGCTACAGAAAAAAGATAAATAAGAAGATGAAGATTGGGCCTGATGTGAAAATGATGTCGTGCAGCAAACTAAACAACTGACAGATAAGGGGGGATCCAGCTTTGGTGCCGGGGGGGGGGGGGGTCACAGAGTCGTGATCAAGTCACAAGAAGTTATAATTTAATTTTTATATTCATAGATACGAGGGGGGGTCAAAAAGTTCGCGGAACGGAGGGGAAGGGGGGTGAAATAAAATACTGTACTATTTTTCTTTTTCAATATATTCCCCCTTAAGTCGAATACATTTTTCAGATCTCTCTATTAACTTATTAATACCGTCGAAAAAAAATGATTTGTCTTTGTCCTCAAAATAGGCCGAAATCGCCGACTTGACTTCTTCATCATCGGAAAATTTCTTCCCCCGAAGCTCTTTTTTTAATTTGGGAAATAAAAAATAATCACAGGGGGCTAAGTCTGGACTATAGGGAGGATGGTTTAACATTTCGAAGCCACAGTGATGAAGGGCAGCCATCGCAACGCGGCTCTTGTGTACCGGTGCGTTGTCATGCAAAAGCAGCACACCCTTTGTCAACTTTCCCCGCCTTTTCTCCTTGATTGCTTCTTTTAATTGTCTTAGTAGATTAGCGTAGTATTCTCCCGTTATAGAAACACCCTTATCTTTATAATCTATTAATAAAATACCCTCTGTATCCCAAAAAACAGTTGCCATGATTTTTCCAGCCGATTGTGACACCCTGTATTTCTTAGGGGGGGGCTGACCCTTTTTATGCCACTGCATAGACTCTTGCTTCGACTCAGGCTCATAATGATGAACCCAAGTTTCATCTGCAGTAACAAGTCTTGCAAAAATTCCTTCCTTGTCGGCGCTACAGAGGTCTAAAAACTCCTTTGAATACTCGACGCGCAGCTGTTTCTGTGGTGGTGTGAGCATTCTTGGCACCCATCTTGCGCTGACTTTTGACATCCCAAGATTGTCGTGTAGAATATTTAAAATGGTTGTAGGTGATACTCCAACCATTTCTGCAAGTTGTTTCTTCTTCAAACGAGTATCCTCCAGTATAAGATTCTCCACTTTTTCAACGATGTTTGAGGTGGTGGCCTCAATCGGCCGTCCTGAGCGAGGGTCGTCTTCAAGAGACTCTCTGCCTTGCTTGAAAAGGCTATTCCACTTGTACACCATGGTTTTCCCAGGGCAAGAGTCCCCGTATACTGATAACATTTCTTCCAAAATTTTCTGAGGTGGTTTTCCTTGCTTAGTGAGGAACTTTATGACGGCACGAAACTCGATTTTTTCCATGTTCAAGTTTTTCTTCCGGATTCACTTGTTTGATCGACGACAGGTCAAAGGTTATTGACACAATCAGGTTCAAACTTGGCATATATACTCACAAAGAGTTGCTCATTAGTTACTACCTGCGGCAGGTCCCCCACCCCCCGCTATCCCCTCCATTCCGCGAACTTTTTGACCCCCCCTCGTACAGGTAAAAATTACATAAAATCTATATCGTGACAAAAAATATTTAAAAACATGTTTAACCATTTTAATAAGTGATCCGCCCAGCCCTGCTGACAGAAGACCAGAATAGGATGGAAGAAAGATAATAAATATTCATTATACTTACTTACTTATAAGTAAACTTTATTTGCGAAGAGTTGATAAATTCAGCCTTATACAATTTTATTTTTCAATTTTACAAGAATAAAACAGAAAACAACCCGCAAACGCCCAAACGACTCATTCGAAGCGCATTCCAGAACGAAATGGCAAATAATGGTCGCCGCGTCCGCTTGCCCGTTCGGGCCGCGGATGACATCAACTGCGTGCCTCGTACCACGCAAACGGCGAAAGCGGGAGACAAGCGACGGCCGCCATACAGATTGCGATAACTAAAGCGACAGTCGCTTGGCCTACATATTTATAAACTTGGCGAACCGACTTTAGGAACCTTTTTTTCGCGGAGAAAACCCCTTCACATACCTTACCAGTCACAGGAGATCGTAAGGTTAATTCCCGGCGCGGTGACTTTTTTTAACGCGGAGTCACTAAACGCACGGTTTTTTGTATGGAAAAACCGTTCGTTTAGGTGACTACGCGATTGAAAAATGACACTTCTAGAGACGTATTTTTGAAACCATTTGTCACATTACGAATGGTTTACACGAGCGTTTCCAAACGGGTGCATTTTTGAAAAAATCGTATGCGATGTATTTGCAACGAGTGGTCTCGAACACACGTAATTTTGACATTTGTGGCGAAGATATGTCAAAGAAACCTTTCATGGAGAATACGTTCCGATTCATGCTGCTATTTAATTCATGGTGAAATTCTGAGAAAACCATAGACATATTTTCGATGTTTTCTGCTATTGTATTTAGCTGACATGAGATGGTTTCAAAAAATCAACCAAATGGTTTTTTACGCAAGCGGTGAGTTTCAAAACTACACGTTTTGTGTTTCGATAAGTCCCTAAATGAAAAATAGCACTCCTGTCGATAGTTATTTTAGAGCAATACTATTGAAAACCAACAATCTATCTATCAGTAATCTATCAAAACTATTGAAAGCCAATTTGAAAAATGGCACTTAAGAGCGAGCACGCTGAGTCCCTCTCATATGAGAGGGTGTCAGAGCGAGCTTGTGGGGTCTCACCCCGAAAGGACAGGCGCGCTGTCACGACACACGCCTTCCACACCGGAAGTCTTTCTTTCGGACGATGGAATCCTATTTCCACCGTCCAACCAGTCCTCATGATTTGGGGCCTGTCAAACCTGACCCACCCCTAGGTTCGCCTGACGGCGACCGAGGCCCACCCAGCCGGCCGCAGAAGATAGGGAGAGCGCAACGTAACACCGATACTCTTCTTTCCCTGCGGCCCCATCGACACCATACAAGTATCAAAATAAAATACAACTACTTGTATACTACCTATTCGTGAACGGGTGCTGCCGGGAGGGACCGGTCAGCTCGGCTTCGCTTTTTTGACTACTTAATATTTTTTATTACGCAATTTATGTTTGTTTACTTGTTCGCAAGCATTACATGTTATAATGTGTCAACATTGTATTGTATTATAAGTATTTATTAATTAAAAGACAATAATAATAATATGACAAAGCCCTTCTGGCGAGTAGGCGAACAATACTGTGAAAATGAGTTTCTTTCGGGGTTTCTTCTCAGCAGTGATCGTTACGAAGCGTTGGTATCGGTAGCTTTTCTTTAAAAATAAATTAAATTTTAATATAAAGTATGTTATACTCATTGACATGTAAAAGTGCCTGTAAAGGTCTAATTGCTGAATTAACATTTGAATCTTTGAATACCTATTTTTATTATAAAATATAATAAACTTAAATAAGATAAAAATTATTTATGGTCAAGTTACAATATGATTATTGTTATATAGATATTTCTAGCCTAATACAACCGAGGGCCCCGCTCGCTGGACGGATGAGATTTTTTTATAAATTTTTTGTTCAAATGTTTGAGGTACAATGGATTTTGTTAATAAATTCGTGAAGTTCCTACCTACATTGAACAGACAAAGCACTACCACTAGTGTTTAAGGTCTAGCACAAACACTACTGGCAGGTAAGTACATATAAAATGTGGAAAGAATACCAACATGTATAATAAATAAAATTATAATTTTTCAAATCTAAAAACCGACTTCGCCGCCAAACTTCAATACTGATTTTCATAAAATTTTTATGGGACCACCTGGAAAGTATACCCTTTCAAACAGAAAAATAATTTTCCAAATCGGTCCAGGCGTCTACGAATCGATGAACATACATAAAAAAATATAAAAGATCGCGACGAATTGATAACCTCATCCTTTTTTGAAGTCGGTTAACAACGAAACGAACGGATCAAAGTCAAATTATTTGCATTTATGTAAGTTGTATATTCTAAATCTTTGATGTAACTCGTAGTATAAAGTAGATGGTACATATTTTTTTAGTTCTGTACATTAAGGCGGCCCTTCCCGGCCGCTCTGTTTTCACCGCGAGCATAGTTTGAAAAGCTTGGTGTTTCATCCAGGGCAATGCTAGAAAAAGAGGCAAACCAAAAAGAGAGAAATAGTTCCTAAGGGCATGGTTTCCATTCTATTAAATGAAATTAGTATTATTATTAACTATCCATTGAACGAATATTAACTATTCATAGGGTGCGGAAATTTCATAAAACTTGTTCCAGGAGACACGTGTTTATCAGTAAGCCTTACAAGTATGTGAAATAAATGTTTTGTATTCAAAATTTTCATTAGATTTGCGAGGTTTGTATCGAAATATTTTCTTTGCTTTTACAATTTATGAGTACTTTATGAACGGTCGAAGTTCAGCTAAAATGTGTGCAAAAAAGCAGATTTTTGGAGGCTTATACTGACTTTGTTTTTCTAAATATCAATTTTTTATTTCGATAGAAACCTAGAAATAGCGCCCAAGATACCTGTGAGCTCAAAACTTTTCAAGAAAGATCAGATACAACGCCATAATCACGTACGAGCGTTTGTATGAAAAGTAAGACGGGAAGGCCGCTCTTAATGCCCGGTTTAAGTACATATTGACAAGTGACAAGTGAGTAAAAGCCTGTTCTATTCTTTGACATTTTGTCTAGCTCCCACCGCGCTATCTCGCATTCTCCGATCCCCGCACTCGCCCACCGCCTACGCTGTAGCCGGCACCTCACGCAAGACATATTATAGGCGTGTAATAAGCTTGTCCAATAGTCAGTGACGTGTAAACAAAACACCTACTTGTCACTTGTCAGTGTTTACTTGTCAATATGTAAACCGGGCCGGGCTACCCCGTTATGTCAGGACAGGAAACATAACAAGAAAAAAAAAAAAGAGCGAAGATATGATGATGATAACAATGTATAAAATCCATTCATACTATCAGAAATAATTCAAGGTCTGTCCATAGACCTAGATTTTTTACTGTGGTATAATATGTATTAAGTATTTATGTATGCTATTTATCTCGTAATATTGTTTCTATATAGATTCCACTGCTTTCCTACTCCCTTAGTTTATTTTGTCGCGTCATTCTTAGCTTCCCATGATTTATTAACTTATACATGGCTAAATAAACAACTGCGTAGAGCCAAATTAAAAAAGAAGTTAGTAGATACCTACATCGATCACTGACATAACATTGAGTATGTACTTACTACCTTGAAGAGAGAGATGAATGAACTCGTCTGCACTACAACAGTCTACATTGAATTGTTTGTCGAGCGAGACGCTCGTCTGCCGGTGCGTTCTATTTATATAATTTCGGTACCTACATACTTGTTTATCGCTGATGTTTTTGGAATTACGCACCACATCATTGTGTAAGTTTCCATAAATAATTAAGTGTGAAAGTAGGATTATAACTTTAACATAGATTTTTTAAAGAGGAATTAGGAATTTTTAAGTAAGCCATATGCAAAAAATGAAAAGAGTTTGATTACCTGAGTCAAACATAATAAAATTACTAACGTAACAGAACCCAGCGCCATCCCATCGCCTTGTAAACATAATTGTTTCTCTTCCTTGTCACTAGATGGCGATATAAGTAGCTATTTGTTAAATAAATAAATATATACGGACAAATAACACTGAACATGATTGAGCTAGCCCCAAAGTAAGTTCGACGAGACTTGTGTTATGGGATACTAACTCAACTATACTTGCATATGTAGATAAACACCCGAGACCCAGGACAATTTAAAAAAGGTAATTTTCTAACTTGCTCTGACCGGGGATCGAACCCGGAACCTCTGGGCGGCGGACTAGGGTGGTGACTACTAGGCCACTTAACACATTAAAACACAAAGATTTGCCTTTGTAATACTAGTGTGGTATGATATGCAATAAAAATTTAAAAACATGTTCAACACTTTCTTTGACACTTTTTTTCTAGTCGCGTGTGCTGCTATCTCTGTTTTGCCTACCTACTCGCAAATCCAGTTTTGCTCCTTTCTGGTCTTTCGGGCATTGCAATAGTTTCTATGGCGTTGGGTATACAATTATCTTTGCCCAACGCCATGGAAACTATTGGAGGACCCTTAAGAGGCTTCTGACATTTGGTTGGCCGTCTCGCTCGCACAATCAAACATTTTTAAAGATTATTAAAAAATGTGACTCATTTGAAGAAAAGTGTTTCATAAACTTTTTAATATATTATAAGTTAGATATTGTGGACATGTTTTTTTATTGTTTATGTCTGTGTGTATCGAGAATAAGGTCATCTAAAAATTTAAAATTTTGATGTCACTTTTCATCAAATGAGTCACATTTTTTAATAATCTTTAAAAATGTTTAATTGTGCGAGCGAGACAGCCAACCAAATTTGAATAGCCTTTTAAGTAGGCAAAACTGGAGTTGTCAAAACTAGAGAAAAATCAATGTATTGATAAATATCTATAGCGCCATCTGGTGACAAGGAAGAGAAATAATTAAGTTTATAAGGCGATGGGTAGGCATGCCTAAGTTTAGTAATTAAATAATCTTTGCCTAAGTATTGCAAAGCAAAGAGTTTCCACATTATACCTCTCTAAGCCACCTTTCTGTACTTATGTACAGTTTGACGACCTCCGTGGCGTAGTGGTCACCATGCTATGACCGCCACCCAGAGGTCCCGGGTTCGATCCCCGGTCAGGGCAAGTTGGAAAATGGTCTTTTTCAAATTGTCCTGGGTCTTTGATGTTTATCTATTTATGTATTTGTTACAAAATATAGTATCGTTGAGTTAGTATCCCATAGGCCAAGTCTCGAACTTACTAGCTCAATCTGTGTGATTTGTCCCTATATACAATGTCCTTTTTAATTAAGTACAAATATTTTAAGAGGTGATTCAGTCCATCATTTTGAACAACTTTTCCCAATAAATATATATCGAAATACGAAAATTTTTTTTTAATTTTTAATAGTAACGATATCACGTGACTACTTCGATTTGTATGAGAACCTAAATATTTTTTTTCGTATTTCGATATACATTTATTGGGAAAAGTTGTTCAAAATAATGGAGTGAATAACCCCTTAAAATATTTGTACATAATTAAAAAGGACATTGTATATATATTTATTTATTTATATGTCGTACCTAACCATTTATACTTAGGAACTTAGTTACGATTGGGATGTCTCGGTTGCCTCACCTGTTCTTCCTTCAATTTTATTGTTCCCCATAAATAGTCGTAGAAAGCTACCTAATACCATAGATATAGGTAGCGTAGCGAAAAAATCCTAAATCTATGCCTAATACTTTCCCTCTTTTAAGTATTCTATATTAACCGTCGCCAGAAGATGGTCAGGGGACGCCAAACGCCAAAATGAAGCACTCTTGTTCCCAAGTCCACTTAATTTCATTGGTGAACAGAAGAGAGCGGTGTTTTGGCAAATTCTGGTCCATGTAAGAGATGGCAATCAGGAAGCTGAGGGAATCGTCTTTAATTATGTAGCATTAGCATTGTGTAGCCGCAGTTCGGTAAAAGGGCGCCCCCCTTTGAGTCGTCTGTTTTAGTAAACGACGAGATGCGACGTAGGCCAAATCAGACATATCTACCTATGTAATCACATCACACTAATATTATAAAGGTGAAAGTGAGTGTGTATGTTTGTTACTTCTTCACGCGCAAACGGCTAGACCAATTTTGATATAATTTGGTATGCAGGACGCTGACACCCTGGATTAACACACACCTAGGCTACTTTTTCTGCGGGTAAAACCGCGGGCGCAGCTAGTAGGTAGATAACACTTGTTTACAATTTTTTTTTATTTTCAATACCCATAGATAATTTCTAGTAAATTTGATTTGTATCTACCCTCATATTATTATTACATACGCCATATATTTTTATCACGTCACGTTTTTAAATTATACCCTCATGTTGTTTTATACGAATTCATATGTCGATTCTAGTTTGTTACTAGAATATTGTAAGATTAAAGTAATTGGTGAAAGTGATTTCCTTTTTAATATATCTTCTAGACAGTGTAAATTAAGCCTGAGTAGTTTTTGTTACATTTGCGGTAAATTTATCAAAACAAAAAAAGAAAAGAAATGTTACAGAATCGGTAAAACGTGAGATGGAGAGAAGAGGGGAGGCCTTTGCCCAGCAGTGGGACACTACATCTGGCTATTAAAAAAATAAACAAAACTAATACAAAATGGGAGTGCATATGTCGCTTAAAATCCATTTTTTGCACTCACACTTGGATTTTTCTCCTGAAAGCCTGGGAATCGTAAGTAACGAGCATGACGAATATTTCCATCAAGATTTAAAGTCATTTGAAGAGAGAAACCAAGGTTTTTGGGACAAAAATATGTTGGCCGATTACTGCTGGACTATCTAAAGAGAAACTAAATCGGACCAGCATAAAAGAAGAGGAACTTTGAGTCATTTTTAATCCTTTTATTGTTTATCTAAGCAAAAACTTTGCAAATCTTTTTTAATAAATATTTTTAAAATGGGACGTGCTGATTTTTTTTCTACTTCAGTATCGAACTAGGGATGGTTTATTCTATAAATACACATCAGTTTCATGCGTGGGTATTTTTTGTTGTAAACCAGTGTAATTAGATCCGCCCGGCATCATTTGTTTTTATTCTGTCTGATACGAGACGGTCAAGGTCGCGCCATTTGGAAGTGAATTATAATTTCGCGCTATCATCAACTGAGTTAACTATTCATGTGTTCAGTCAGTGTGATAATTTTTAACGTTGGAATATAATTGTCGGTGTGCCACTAAATGACAAATAAAACGATACAATTGGGTACTTTCCTAGGTCAAAATAAAGTATTTGATAGGTAGTCTGTTATGAAACTCATAAAAATAAAACTTCACTAAATATCATATCCATTTCCAAAGTGACATTAAATTTATTACTGCAAAAAAAAGCGCTACTACCTATTACTCCAAGAAACTATGACGTCATTACTCTATATTTCATACAAATCCCGTATAAAATGTTTGTTTTGACGTTTTAAAAAAAGTGTCTTATTTAAGTCTCTATGAACGGGTCTCCACGTATCTACACGGCGATATCATCGCGGCAATTCGATGTGATGATGAGGCCCGTGGAGGCAGTGCCTTAGGGGAGACTCAAATACTAAAAAAATAATCTTAGCCTTTACAATACAACAAGTAATTATTAAAAAATATATTTTTATACCATTCCCCTTCTCAAAAGTTTACTTTATTCACTGAAAACAGTGAATAAAATGCACTTTTAGTCACTATTTTAATGTTTGAATTTAGAACAATTTACTCTTCATTTTAGTAATTGTTCCAATTTTCATTAATTTAACCTTTTTTTTTCTTCAATAAATGTCTATTTTTGCTAAAATTTTTCTTTTTAACAGACTTCCAAAAGTTGAGGTTATCAATTCGTCGGAATCTCATGTTTTATATATGTTGATCGATTTATTCGAAGACGTTTGTACCGATTTATAATAATAATAATAATAATTCATTTATTTCAGGCAATAGCATTGTACTTACAAATTTGTACAATGCCAGAGGCCCATATTATAAATACCTTATAACTAACATACATAATATATAATTCCTATCCTAATTTACACGTAGTGTCGGCGACGTGTGACGCACGGTGTCGTTGGGCAGCCGACCTCGGAACCTCCGAAATACGACACCCTGCGGCCAGAAGTCCTCCTTCATAAAGGTTGGCAGATGATGCGTCGGCACTCTCACCACATATGAATTAAAATTCGCTTTGTGGCGAGACTGCAGCCGCTCAACCCTCAAGGTGAAGTTAGACTTCTTTCGGACGTAGTCCACGACCTCCTCTGTCCTCGTAGACCAGTGCAGACGGGACACGTACAGCTGCGTCGATGGTACGGCAGGACGCAGGGGAGAGTCCGGTCCGGGCGGCGCGGTTCCGCAGTTATTGCGGCTCACGGGCTTCCTCCTCTTCCTTTCCACCTTGACGAAGCCCTCTTCATCGCGCTGGTTCCTCTCGAGACCCGGTGGTGGCAACGGCTTGGTAGGAGCTGGCTTACGCCGTCTCCCTATTGGCCCCTGTGCCAAAGGCCGCGATGTGGTCGCAGCGGAAGTGGCGGCGGGCGCGGGCGCAGCGGCCGCCGCGGCATAGGCCCGCGGCCGCTGCGGCGCACTCGGGCTCGACGTCACCGGGGCGGGGGCGGGGGAGCGGGCGGCGGCCTGTGTAGTGCGCACAACAACAGGCGGCGACGGCAAACTGCTGACAGAGACATTTTGCGCGCCGCCTCGTCGCGTGTTTACGTTAGCAGTCTCCGGTGACCTACTTACCGAATCATTACTTTTTAATGTTAATAATTCGGTACGTAGCTCACTGATGGTAGATTCGGAGACCCCTAACCTACACTGTACTTCGGCCAGACTGGCTTTCAGGGCGGTGATGTCCTTCAGGAGCCTAGTGACGTCGACGTGGTCGAACGTGACGGGAGGCAACTTGTCCAGCTGCTTCGCCACGAATGTGGGCACGTCATCCGGGTCTGTGACCTTCAGCAGGTTGATGATGTCCTGCAAACTTCTCTCCCCCTTTTCATCCCTTCTGCGAGATGGCATCCGGTCGGCCATGTCGAGACTCCTGTACAGCAGCTCCTTGCCACTGCAAATCTCCTCTAACTTGAAATTCGACTTGCAGATCTGCAAGATGCTGATCTCGTCCATGGTATCGATGGCGTGCTGGATGAACGCCAACAGTTCGTTCGCTATGAGTGTTTCGGAACTCATAGCGGTATCGGGCAGCGGCTAAGCCGCGCAATTCGCGAATAAATATTCGTGACAGTGCAATGCGGCGGTACGCGACTGTTGCCAAGCGCGTATCGCGTATCACTCCAATTTAGAATATTTTTTAGATTTAGAATATTCATTTTTTTTAAGGGAATACCCGTTAGGTGGTCCCATAATTTTTTTATTAAAACGGTTGTGTATTTTGGAGGTGAAGTCAGTTTTTAGTTTTGAAAAAATATTCTCGTAGTCCTGGTATAAAGTATAGTATGCAATTCTTGAATAAAGCGGATTTACATCGAGGGCCATGAAACACTCGCATTGCTAACTACTCTCGCATAACTAACTACGCTCGTGATTCAATCATCATGAATCACTCCCTACGGTCGTGATTCAGTCGTTAGAATCCTTCCCTACTCGTGATTCATCTATGGCCCTCGAAGTAAATCCGTCCTTTATATTGCATAATATTTTATTTTAAACAAGCTTTTATCTAAAACAATGAGCTTAAAGGTTCGAAGTGCTCCTCAAGACGAATCAAATGAGCCCATGATTCTTGACTCGATGGGGTTGTGTTGTTTCCGTACAGAGTTTCTATGGCTATTTTTCGACTCCATATTCAGATCAGCTCCCTGTGATCATAATATTGCATTGTCACGCGATATACGTGTGCATGCAAAATTTCAGCTCAATCGGAAACCGGGAAGTGAGCCAAATTTAACTTGCAAGATTTGATTACAGACAGACAGACAACGGGACAGGTGAAACTAAATAAAAGCTTGTAATACAATACCCTTTATTGCCCAAAATAAATAAATACAGGACATAATTATCTTAAAAACTAGGAAAGGCGCAAAAGGCGGTCTTATCGCTAAGCAGTTTCTTCCAGGCAACCTCGCTATACAGAAAATAGTAATGGGAAATTAGGTAGTGCGGTGCGGTGCATTTGTTAATGACAATTTTCATTTTACTATTACAGGTTGCGGAAACACATGAAGTTGTAACACAATGGATCCTTACAAACTCCCAAGCAAATACCTAGAAATAACATCAGAATCTCACAAGGAAGATAAAACATTGCAACAACCTCAAGTTAATTCTCAATTATCAACAATTAGAACGGGAACTCTATCTAGAGGCGTGATGATTTCAAATTCTAGCCAAGCTCAGAGCATCGCAATGGAGTTACAAATACCACGCATGGTCTCTTCTGCTATTCATACCCAAAACACTTCTTACCAATCACCTACACTTTCAACAGCTCCTCGCAATCAGCCGCGTCAAACAAAACAGATGCCTCAGTTGAGGAGTATTCGCCCCAAACCACCACCCGGACCACCCAGATTAATAAGAGATGCTGAAGTTACTCCCAGATACTATAAACCTTGCACCGCATGCAACAAGGATAATATTCCAGTAAATCTATATAATACTCCACGGCAATTAATTCAACCTGAAAATAGCACAGCGTTGTCACAAAACGTCTATAATTCATATGTCATGGTTTCACCGCAACATCACATCCATCATCCATCGAGTCAGTTCCCCATAAAACCACAACCGCTTTATATCGCATCCGAACCTTCTGTAATCTCTGAGTCACTTGCTCAGACATCTGATGAAAGGAGAGATAATGAATTTTCTGGAATTCAAAATAATAAAAAAATTCTAGAATTAACATCGAAGCTAACGGAACAAACACTGAATACTTCAAATGCAAATCAGTTTGGTTCTGTTGCGGTTCAACATTTACCACCAAGTAAAGAAGGTTACATACAACATCTGACAGTAAATGGCTGCATCTCCCGAGCTCAGGAAGCTCTAAACGCAGAACTAGCTAAACAGAATAATGCTCATGCTTCTGTTTTAAATCATAAAGAAATCAAATCATTGGTTGGACAGAAAAGGCGCCTGCAGGAAGCTGCTGCGGTTCCAGTCAGACAAACTCCACAAGCGAATCAGATTCTCTACGCACACGTTGTGCCTGCTTATGAAAAACAAGTTCAACATAAGCATCAGGTCGGTAATGGACAAAATGCCGTACCGAATACGGCATGGTTTACGCCACCCAATGTACCCGTTATTGCCTTTTCTAAACCATCGCATTGGAAAGTTCAGACTGATAATAGAATTTCAAAAAGTGTTTTGGCTCCACCTATGTTTAAAACAGCCAATGTCAACATTGTCAACCAACACACTCCTACTGGATTTGAAAATATGAACCGAGGATCACAACTTCAAAGTAACGAGAAAAAATCTGTCAAGCAGTATCTAACAAGGCCACCAGTTTATACTTTTGGCCAAAAAGCATTTCATACAAAAACTTCTCAACAAGATAATCACAGTAACTCTGCAACGCCTTCTGTTTTTTCATTTAGTCAAAAACCATCCAGCGCAATAAGTCTTCAAGATCATATAGATCTAACAGTTCCTATAAAAAAATTGGAAAAAAATATCACAAGGCAAACCTCAGCCACGGAAACCTCATCTAAACAGCTACCAGATCCCCAGCAAAAAAATGAAATACCGAACCCAGTAACTGAAACTGACCATGACAATCTGCAGCAAAACATCGAAACGGAACAACCTACAGAAGTTGTTAACTACGAAAACGATGATATATGTATAACATCTAGTCAGAAACTTGAAATAGAGGCAGATCAGTGCCAGACGGGTGAGCCAATTTCTATAGAGACGCTATCACATTCTACACAAGATCATGTTTTAGAAAATAAGGCACTATCATCTATAAACAAACCCCAATTTGAAGAATCTGTAGACGATCGTAACAATAATCCTTCAGTTAATAAAGATACAGTCGAAATAATATCACAAGACCCTGCCAGATCCGACAATTTGACGTCAAAGGAAACTATCACGGAAAAAGAATTCCTCGATGGATTGCAACCTCTTATTAAACAACTATTCGCACATATATCGGTTTCGAATACCTTACATCGTAAACTGGAAGACTCCTACGCTAGATCTGTAAAAAATGCAGATTCAGTAAGAAGAATGTTCAATATTGACAACGATGACACTGTTTCTTCGTCTGGTCTAGACTTAGAATGACTGTAGATATTTAACTTATAATGTAATTTGAATATGAGATATTTTTTGTACATACATATATTTAGCAGTGGTCATTTAAATCCTCTGCATACCGGGTAGGTAGAGGATTTAACATCATCTATGCGGTTCAAGCTAAATAAAGAGTGATTTTAAATATGACTTCAATAATGTAAACTATATTGAAATCATGGACACATCACTATAATGATTAATATAACATAATAGGGAATATGCACGTATTTTTTTATTTGCTTAGTAAAATCCTTATTATCCACAGTAAACAAATATGATATAATTTATAAAATATCTTAATCACCGACGAACATGTGATACTTTAAAGTTTCAATTAAAAAGAGAAATTCGATATGGACTGGTGACGTCAAAGTAAATATCATCTATACATTTGCCATAGAAAATAGCGAGTGAGATAGATATATTTTCGTAAAATTTTTATTCTGTTTTACTTTTCACTGTTAGTACTTTCCTTTTAAATATTTATGGATACACTCGTTAGATAATTTTTTTTTTCATGCACAATTTCTATTAAATGTAAGGCAAAAACAAAAATATCTGGACATCAATATCATTGACAAAGTTGCCCGTAAAATATCTATTTGCATTTTTTCTTCACCTGTGATTCTTCCGGTTGCATCCTCAGCTGTACAGGAAGGCTACCACCAACACTTATAAAACCATTCAGAAACAAGGCAGTTGAGGTGCAATTATTAAGCAGGTCAAAAGCAGGACAACTTTAAATCCTACCATTACGTTCATAATGCTGAACGTTTTTTGAATGGTTATTCCTGAATGGTGAACTGTTTGTTGTCTCTGGCTTGTTTTGGTGATGAGACTGCGAAGACGTTCAAATCCTTCACAAAAAAATATTATTTTTCCCGTTTTTTTTTTATTTACGTTAAACAAAATTATTTCTATCATTTTTATTTAAATATCTAAAAGTTAGTGTTATTTACTTTGTTTTCATTTGATTATGTACATAATTTTAATTTGATATTGACCATTAAAGAGGGCTAAAATTTTAATGAGTGCGAAAAAAATTGTGAATGAAAGTTTTGAACGGATGTCTGCGTCTGGTTTTCGAAATTATAAATAAATCATTAATTCGTGAAAACATAAATGTTTTATGTTTTTAATGCTGGAAGCCGAGCAACCACCTGACAAAATATATCCATCACTTCATATTATCGTGCTTTTCCGAATTGCCGTGATAAACAGTTATTATACGATGGTAACGACTAGTGTTTGGAAGTTAATTTTATTGTGGGCTTCATCGTACAAAAGCCAGTGTCTTGTCATAAATATATGATTATATTTTATCAATAACCATATCGTAAGTAACATTTTAACTACATACCTATTCAAAGTTTATATTTAGATTATTATGTGTTAAAACTTGTAGCTTCTTCACTAAGTGCTATTATAAATAACATAAATAAATACAGATAAAGTAAATTCGAGACTAACTCAACGAGATAAAGGCTGGGTTTTAGTAAGTACGCAGTGATTGTAGTGCACAAAGAATTTTATTACAAAGTATGGGTAGGTATTTGATATTCGTAGATTGCGACATGAATCTAAACTATTATTTTCTTTCAGGTATTCTGGTGAAAAAGCGAACCAGCCTAGCAACAGATCTAGCCTTGTAAAATGCTTGGAATTCAACATTCTGGTTCAATCACAGGTTCCAAAGGAGGCTGTAATCCTCTGGCTCTCTCAGTCTTGTTTGTATTTAATAATAGGCTCCAGTGAATCCTGTCTTGTATTTTTTAATTGATGTCATCATGGTACTTCTCAGAGAGTAACAAAAGAATCCTGTAAGACAAAATGTATAAATGTATGTATGTAGTTGTAATTTTAATAAATAACTTATACTTAAGAATGTGTTGTTATTTACAAGGATTAGCATTGTTATTACTTATAAAAAAATATGTTACATAAGTTGGAATAACTTACTATTTTTCACATAAGTTGTACTAAAATAATGAAGTAATATATCTTACTTTGTTTTTGAAATCCAAATTTCCAATAAAAGGTATTAAGTAGGATTAATTAAGGTCCCATGGTAGCGTTACTTCAAGTATCTACTAACTGTTTTGTAAAAATCTAAAGTAAAGAAAAAACATATTCACATTCACAAGAAAACCAACTAAAATCCTCCTTATAAGTTACTGGAAAGTAACTTTTTAAGGATCGCCTAATTTGACACTTGTGACGCGCAATAATCGTTTTTGTGCTGTCAAATAGACGTGATGGTAGGAATAGTCCATACAAAAAAAGGTGAATGGTTTTGTGACGTCAACCAAAACAAAAAAATAATTTTTCAAATACGTTCAAGCAACTCCGAATAATCGGTAAACATACATAAAAAACATATATAAAGTCAAACTCAAATTCAAAATTATTGCAAAACCGTCAACCCTCTTTGGGAAGAATAATAAAAAGGGCGTAAAATATTTACAAAAAAAACGAGAATGACTGACTGGAACGAGCTAAGAAGATGTAAGCATTACCTTCTTTCTGGGTCAGCAGGCTAAAAAAGAAAATTAGTTGCCAAAATATAACAAAGAAAAAATGTTTAGTGTCAAATCGTCAGTTTCAAACTGTCAACGTCACAACTCATCAGGTCATCCATCAATCACTTCTTGGTAGGGTAGGATACGCAAAATTTCAAAAGTATCGATACTTTACTCGATACCAGTATCGTATCAAAAGAATCGATACCAAAAATGTATCGGAACGAAAGTATCATTACCTGAAGGTATCGAGTACTTTTTAATATTTTTTCTAAAAACCTGGATGGAGTGTTGTTTGTGTTGATAAGTTTCACAAAAAAAAAATAGGAACGTGTAATTAATATCCAATAGATATTTAGAAACTGTTAGAAATAACGTAAAAATTTGGAGAAAATAATACATCAGAACAACAATTAAACGGAAAATGTTTATTTTTGAACTTAATTTACATGTTGATCGTGTTATTTTAAAATAAATGACACAGTAAAAATCACAAATAAGTTTGGAAAACTGAAAAGGGCAAACGCCTCATAACGCACATTTACGTCACCTTCGTGTGAGTTGTACTCTCATACATAGTATTGCTACTTGTTATTTCAGGAATATGACAGAGAATTACTATCCTATAACTAAGGAACTGAAAGATGCTGCACAAATAATGCAATTATTCCATTAAGGGCTGCAAATATAAGAAAACTGAACAAGTGGCAAAAAAAACACTACACATTATTCAACCCGTAAAAAAGCACCTAAAATAACTTAAATTTAATACAATGGTAACACACATAAGTACTCGGCAATGAGTGGAAGTTCCCTGAATCACGTCTTAGGTTCAGTAGTGTTGTGAAAAATGTTTTGTTTAAAATATAGATTAATAACTTTCCAATTTATAAGAAATGAGAACAAGAAGAAGAAGAGGGGAAAGAAGAAGAAGAAGGATAAACCTTGACTATATGTCGCGATTTACGCAAGCCGAATTCGCGAATAAGTTAAGAGATTTTTGTAAAAAAATAAATGTTGAACAGATATGTATTATAAAAACAAAAAATAATGAAATCTTCATACAAAAATTACTAAACGAGTTAAAAGGTAGAAATGATTGGATAGCTCCACGTATTAATATATTAAGAAATATAAAAGTAATTGAAAATAATGAAGAAAAAAATATTATTTTAAATGACTATCACCTTTTACCTACTAGTGGACACGCGGGAGTCCGTAGGATGATAAATAATATAAAATGTAGATATTATTGGCCAGGAATTGAGAAAAGCGTATGAGACTACGTAAAAAAATGTAATAAGTGTTAAATCATGAAACACTCTAAAAATATTAAAGAACCGATGGAAGTAACAACAACGGCCAACTTATCCTTCGAAAAGGTATATTTAGACATCGTAGGGCCCATAGATACCGATGATGAAGAGTATTCCTACAAACTTACATAACAGTGCGAACTCACTAAGTTCATCGACGCATACTCGTTACGTCACAAGGACACAGTAAGTGTAGCTAGAGCCTTTGTTCAGTTTATACTACGATACGGCGTGTCTAAGGTCATCGCTACTGACAGAGGAACTGAATTTATTTCCAAAACAATGGACGAGGTATGTAAACTTTTAAACATAAGTAAACTGCACTCCACTTCCTATCATCACCAATCTATCGGAGCTTTAGAGAATATGCACAAACATCTCGCAGCCTTTTTAAGAATACATGAATACTCTGATACATGGAGTCATTGGCTATCCTTTTGGTGCTTCGCATACAACACCACTGTCCTTAGCTCGACTAAATATAGTCCGTATAAATTAGTTTATGGGAAACAATGTATTCTACCCAGTAATCTTAAGGATACAGTCTTACCTTTGTATTGTCATGATAATTATATGTTAGAAATAAGATATAGATTGCAAATAGTGCACCAAGATGCAAGAAAACATTTATTAAATAGTAAACTGACTAGAAAACCTTATTATGATACATACACTAATCCTATAAACTATAAATCTAATGATTTAATTTTAATCAAAAACGAAACATGTAGAAAATTAGATAAGCTTTATCTAGGACCATATAAAGTAGTAAAAGACTTGGGTCCAAATGTAAAAATTATTATTAATAACAAATCGAATATAGTTCATAAAAACCGAACTAAATTGTACACCAAATATTATCCAATAAATTTAAGTTTTAGAATTAAGTTGCGTGTGCGAATGAAGACACGTATGAGAATTAACTTCAGATAAACATTGTAAAACTTTTCCGTGGAGCTCTATAGGACTAGATTCGATAATTTCTTATCTTTTATTAAAGTTTAAATAACATTAATTCTTGTGTCGATTTGTTAAGTAAAATATCAATTCTTATTAGACGTAACCCCAAGCATAAATGGAAAACAAAATTAATTATCAATAATTTTCTTTATTTCTTGTTTTACATTAAAAACAAATAAGTATGTATTGTTTAATTTACATAATTAAAAAATATGTAAAAACTGCTAAAAAAAAAACTACCCCGGTAGTGTAGTGTAGTGTAAGACGTAGTAATAAGTATATCATGTATGTGTCGTGGGATCCCGCAAAAGTATCGATACCTCTGAGAAAGTATCGGAACAAAAGTATCGACTCCAAAATAACTTGGTATCGAAACAAAAGTATCGATACTTTTAGGTATCGATACTAGCGTATCCCTACTTCTTGGTTTTTTTTTGCGGCTAGGAAAGCACAAATTAGATAGAATATTTATAAATGAAATACGAAAGTAAAACAATAGTATATTTTATTTATTATTTAGGTATATGATAATTACACAAAATAATATAGTGTAAAGTGCGCAAAAGTAAACAAAATTTGCAATTTATTGGATCAAACTGGCATAAAATTAACCACATGTTTACACATCATTTAGAAATGGATTAAATATTTACTCATATCTATTCATATTTATACAATATGGGATCCTACGAAGCTCTAAACTACGAAAGAACAATGTCCGAACCAAATGCTGGTGCGACCTCTAGCCATGTTGGCTCAAGCAGTTTCCAAACTCCAATGCAGTCTTCGACGCATGAAACCAACGTGCCAGCGACTCCCACCCATGCATTGATGTCGTCCAGCTCAAGAATCAGTGGCGATGTGGCTCTTACTCCTACAAACAGCTCTGCGTATACGCCTCTGGCAGTAAACCCTCATAGTGCATTGTCAGCGTTGACCCCAATGATTGGCAGTTTGCGACCAACAGAAAACAACATCAAGTTACAGTAAGTGCTATAAAGAATGAAGTAGATTATCCTAAATCAGTTATTATAAATAAACCCTTTCACCGCGAAACTATATCAGTTGGCGTGGCCTTAGGACTAGGTATAGTGAGTCGAAAATAAATAGTTCCCTTGCTCTGTCATTAGCAAACGACAGTCCTGAGCGACTGAATAGGATCATTATCGTTTTCAGCCCACAACAACCCACTGCTGGGCGTAGGCCCCCTTTTTTGCACCATTGTCCATGGTTCTGTGCCACCTTATACTTACATAAACACTCATTTCATTCTCGCTCACCCTTTATATACATAATATGTTAAGTTTGAAGGCACCAGTACTTGTTTATCTTGATTTATTTTATTATGTATAATAATTACCAAATTCAATATGTATACTTAGGCCCAATCACAGATAAGACTAGCTGGGCCTAAGTAACCTCAACTTTTAATTTAAGTAGCCTTTTGTCGATAGTGTAGTGTAGGTATACTCGATTTAAAAATGTACCGCTCTCTTTCCGTCGACTGTCCGGTTGTTCATCACCCGAGATACAGACTATGTCTAGTTCGGGGATGGATTTCCGCATGGGATATGGACTGGGCGCCTTTAAGTCTTAAGCACTCGTATGGTTGCCTACAATTTAATATTATAATTATACCATTCTGTAAAATGTTTTTGGCAAACAAAGAATTTATTATTATTATGTTGGTACCCTTTTCAGCCACGGGTCCATGGGGACCCAGTCCTTTGAGGCGTTCATGGGGCCAAAGCCAACATGAAGAGGCCTTTTAGTACCTTTTTATCTAAAATGTGAGATGGCTGCATCTATGGAGGTCTATCCCTTAATGTACCATTGAGATGCACCAACGGACAGTCCTCCACAGCTGCTGAACTATTGCCAGGGAGGGATTTACTTGGTTTGGGCTTTATGGATGGGATGTTAGTGGACCGAATAATTGGGTTATGGAGTGAGATACGTACATTGACCTAAAAATCTCTCACAACATTTTAGCCTTTTAGATGGTGACTCGCTGCTCGTTGGCTACACTGCCTGTGGGCACCCTAATTAGCCACAAAGATGCGGCCAGGGCAACACAATGTGAGCAGCTGAGGGTGTCGAGAGGTGCGGCTCCGGTTTCACCATCACGGGGCTTACCCCCGAGAGCGGGTTTCCCCGTTATTACGCCATTACGTGCAATACACTTCCACCCTGGAGCTTATGTTCTGCTCTTGCGACTCCACTCTGGCCGGCCAGCTAAGGCAAGACAGAGGCGGGGGGTGTGTAACTGTGTGTATGTGTGTGTGTGTAAGCGCATGTGTGTATGGTCCCCCTGGAGGTAGGGTACTTGGTGTCGCCACTCACCATCAGCTCGCCACAAGCTGCCCTGCGTTGACTGACTGCACTGGGAATCCAGTGGGCGATGGGGTCGTCACGTCCTGACGCCTTTATTATTATTATTATCATTCTCATCCACCGCTTAACCTTACAATATCATCTGACCAACAGGCCGGTGGTTTCCCTACTGGTCTGTTCCTCTGTCTCGACCACCACTCAGTTACTGCTTTTGAAAACGTTAGCAGCATAGAAAAGAGCAGTTCTAGGCTGCTAGATGTAGCTGAACCCTTACTGGTATAATATAATTAAATAAACGATTAAATCTATCTATCAGTACCCCATTCAGAGTTTGTCTCTATGCTAAAGAGAATCGTGACAATTTGTTGTATATCAACTTGTCGGAATTCTTGATTTAGGTACATGTAACTTTCTGTAAACCTAGGGTTTACAGAAAGTTACATGAGGAAGGAATAAATAAAAAATATGTTTTATCATTCAACTTCGGCAAATTCTTGGATATCTGATATTCTTTATTTCATCGCCCTAAGTCCATCATCATTTCAGTGGCATAATATCCAGTGCTGGACATAGGCCTCGGTAGGTATTGGTGGTCCAATGATCTGACCAAAGTTGCTGGAAAACGGTTACTGGTTGCTATGGATCAGTCAGTTTGGAAATCCTTGGGAGAACACTATGATGTATTTTTATAGCTAAAGTGAAGAGCTCGGTGGCCCGGCGGGAGCGCGCATTACTAGTGCTTTCGCAAGAAAAGCGACACCGGGAGTGGTCCGCACTTGTTTGGGTGACCACAAGTAGCATAAACATATCTCGAGCTCATCCGTGCTTCGGACGGCACGTATAAGCCTTTGGTCCCGGCTGTCATCATTGCATGACAGTCGTCAAGCTATGTCAAATGTCTGAAATACTGACACCAGTATTGGCCACTTAGACGAAAAACAAAACAGACAAATAGCTTATATTTTTTTCAGGAACTGTGTATCTACAGTGAGCTTGGGTTGCGAGCTGAAGCTCCTGGACATCTACTGCAGGACGAGGTTCTCCGAGTACAACCCGGCAAGGTTCGGCGGAGTGGTCATGAAGATACTGGAGCCGAGAGCCACAGCTCTCGTGTTTAGGTAGGGTACCTGATTAGACTTACAAATGGATAAGAATGGTGGCAGCTGAAATGCTGCAAAGGAAGTCTGAACTCATGTTGAGTGACCGGTGCGGCTACAGCGTAATTATAAAAAAAAAATATAATAAACCCAACAATTTTTTTTATCCCCCTGGACTTAAATTTTTTTTTTTGCTCAATAGTAGTATTCATTTTTATTTCTTTTCTCTGGTTAGCTAATAATGACGAAGGGCCTATACACAAAACTGCGAATCGGCGCGATGCGAATTTGCAACGCAGGAAACTGTGACGCAAATTGCTGCGATGCAATTTCGTGCGGCAAGGCGTCTCCCTTCCTCGGTTTGGGAAAGATCGTGAGAATCAATTTGCAAGTTCTTGCGATGCGTCGTGCGAGTTCGTAGAGTTTTACGAAGCGACTTCGCATCGCAGTTTTGTGAACAAGCCCGAAGATACAGCAAATTTCGCGTGACGTCACGATTTGTTATGATTAAAATCACGACGTAAATCACATCCACTCCAAAACTTCGAAGCTTTGTATCTTTATGAACTTCTACTACTAAGCTAAACGAAAAATGTGGGTCCTTTATTTTTGGATAATATAGCTGTTGTATCAGATTAGCATCTTTACTAGCAAAACGAGCCACTGTTGCTTAATTACAATGCAATGCAATCTGATTTTGAATGTTATTTTTTACAGATCGGGAAAAATAGTCTGCACCGGTGCCAGAAATGAACACGATTCTTATGTGGCTGCCAGGAAGTTTGCGAGGATCATTCAGAAGCTCGGCTTTCCAGTAAGTTGTCTTTTTTAATATTTTCTTTTCCAAAAAATATAAGTTGGTGCAGGGAATGTGAATATTACCCTGGTAATCTAGTAATGTAATAGTATCAATTTAATGACTTGTCACTTTTTCTGGATCACTTTCCATCGACACTCGGCACTATCTACCCTGTTAAGCTGCAATGCAGTACAGTTTAGTTACCGCTTCTGTACTTGCGCTTAGGAAGCGGCAGTAAACTTAGCTGTAAGTAAATGATATGACGTCAACATCTACCTATTGTGAAATGGAAAGTAAAAATTGACAATTATCAAGTGATACAAATATCCAAAGATAAATAAATGGTTTTTGACTTTTAAGAGTCTTCTTTAACTCAGTGAGTTCTCAGTAACATCCTCAGCTATGCTGCTTCAAAGACTGGGGTGTGCTTTTCCGCTTTTTTTCTCCAAACAAATCTACCGCGTTAGGAATAAATGTGTGATGGAACATCTAACACAATTTTTAGGGTTAAAAATGGAAAAATGGAACCCTTAATAGGATCACTCGTGCGTCTGTCTGTCCTTCCGTCTGTCACTGCCAATTTGCTCCGAATCTACTGGACCAAATCAGGCGAAATTTGGTAGGATGGTGAAATCCTATAACCCAAACACAGATGTGCTAAATAAATAAAATATTTAAAAAAAAAGGGTCATTTTTGAGGTATGAATTAGAAAATTAAAAAAAAAATGTTATGCAAACCGTACTGTGTTATATCAAATAAGAGGTCTCTGGGGATCTCAAATATATTTTTGTTATTATTATAAAATAAATAGTTTTAATTTTATTCATGAAAGAAGACAAAAATTGACCATACCCCCCCCTCTGATCTCCGAAACTACTGAGCCTAAAATTTTGAAAAAAAAAAAAAAACGTAATATCGTTCATTGCGTGTAGATTACAGGAAAAATAAGAACATAAATATTTTTTTATAGAAGGGTCATTTTCGAGGGAAAAATTAGGAAATTAAAAAAAAAACTTATGCGAACCTTAATATGTTATATATCAAATAAAAGGGCTCGTTATGAGGATCTTAAATATATTTTTGTTATTATTGTAAAATAAATAGTTTTGATTTTATTCATGAAAGAAGACGAAAAATGACCATTCCCCCCCTGATCTCCGAAATTACTGAGCCTAAAATTTTGAGGAAAATGCAAAATATAGTTCATTGCTTGTAGATTACAGAAAAATATTATAAAAATTCGATCAAATGAAAATAAAGTGGTAAACTCACTATAATACATTCACTTACGGAAAATCTTTGGTATTGTATGGAACCCTCTCCACGCGAGTTCTATTCGCACTTGCCCGGTTATTCAAATTAAAAACTGATTTCACCCCCAAACTACCAAACTTTGATAAAATTTCTATGGGACTACCTAACAAGTATACCCTTTCAGGGTTCCGTAGTTACGTCTCTAAAACTAATTTTCAATACAAATAAATATATATAATAGACAAATAATATATATATATATATATATAGACAAATAACACAGATTGAGCTAGCCGCCCTCAAGTAAGTTTGAGACTTGTGTTATGGGATACTAACTCAACGATACTATATTTTATAACAAATACACAGATAAACACCCAAGACCTAGGACAATTTGAAGGCCATTTCCCAACTTGCCCTGACCGGGGATAGAACCCGGGACCTCTGCGTAGCGGACTAGCATGGTGACCACTACGCCACGGAGGTCGTCAAGTATAGTTTGTTCGACCCTGTATTTCAGAGGCGGGCACAAATATTTTTGACAGGGCAGGCGCAAATCTTACTAAAATTACATTATTTCGCTGGTATCCGATATTTATTAGGGCACAATCTATGCTGCTGCTGTATACATATGGTATAATTTGTTTCCAGGCGAAGTTTATGGACTTCAAGGTTCAAAACTTCATCGCCACAGCGGACCTGCGGTTCCCTATAAGACTGGAGGCTCTGCAGCAGGCACACGGCCAGTTCACGTCTTACGAACCAGAACTCTTCCCAGGACTGGTTTACAGGATGGTGCGGCCGAGAGTTGTCCTGCTGATATTTGTGAACGGCAAGATTGTATTCACTGGTGAGTACTCCTTCTTCTTTTACAACCTAATCTATCCACTAAATAAGAATAAATAAAAAAAAAACATTGACGGAATGGTTGAATGAAAATAGTATTTTATGCAGCAGTTGTATAAGAAGGTTCATAAAATGCGAGTGGCGCAGGTTACGATGCGAGCCTTGGCGAGCATCGTAAGGAGACGCCATCGAGCATTTTTTACATACTTATACAACGTTGCATACAATACTTTTTCTACGACTACATTTACTAAAATAAACAAAGAAAAGTATGATGAAAGTATACTACCATATGTTTGCTAGATACTAGGTATCTATGGAAGACTTAATTTTTTTATTGACGTCTTCCTAGTGACCAAAAAGTTTTGAAACATGGAGTCACTTAAACGAATGTTTTTTCATACAAAAAACCGTTTGTTCAGTGACTCCACGTTTGAAAAATTGCACTATATGTTAAAATAACGATTTTATTATGTTGGCAGTATGGTAGATCTAAAGAAAAAAAGTTATAAGTCTATGGCTAGGAGTATCGTTTTGGCGAAATAACGACATATGTGCTATTATATTAGGAATAGACTATAGACTTTTCTGAAATCATATAATCTATGTTCTTATATTAGTGTTTGGGACCATTTAAAAGACAGATAACAGTACAGGAGTAGAAAAAAGATTTTATAGATTAAAGAGTATATGGACAGTTAACATTGAATTTCTTAATACTAATAGTTTATTTTTAAAACGTAAAATTTTATAATAAATTTAAAATTATATTTGAGACTACTAATCATATAAGTAGACTAGACATTTATTGTTAATATTTGCACGCCTGCAAGCAGGTTGGTTGTATAAATCATGCAAATAAATGATTCTATTCTATACACTGCATGATATAGGCCTTTGCGAATCTCCTCTAGTGTTCCATGACACTCACGCATTTTTATAGTATAGCTTAAGATTTTTTTCAGGTGGAAAGTCAAGGAATGACTTGCACGAAGCCCTGGACATCATATACCCAATATTGAGGAGTTACCGGAAAAGCTAAACTGACGATCTTCTTGTCGATTCGATGGTGTGGTGATTAGATTTTATTGGTCCAGAATCGGGCCACCTTTATTGCATTTTTGAAAGAGGTATAGACAAAAAGATATAAGATCAGCTTTGCATTTGTTTTAGTGCACACAGATAGTGTAGGTGAGACATCGGCCTGAGTCGCGGCGCGGCCCTCGCATGTCATTTCTCTGCCGCGCCTTTGGTACCGCGAGCAGCTTGACGTTCCAGTGTTATTGTGTTTGAAACATTAGTGAAATAACCTAACATGAATAATAAATAATATAAAAAATAAATAACTAGCCAAGTGCGAGTGGGTTTCGCCCACGAAGGGTTCTGTTCCATTATTCCATTATTATACAATAATGTTTAGTCTACTTCTTTATATATGTCGGTGATGTATACAGACCTACTAAGAATATGCATTAGAATAAGAATTTACTTTAATTTACTGACATTGGTTTTGTTTGCAGCAAGTTGTTGCCTAATTAATATATGGAATTATTTACCTTATTTGTACTGAGTTTTTATTTCTGAGGCCTCTACGATCCTTCCATGCTGGGAGAAGAAAAATCTTAGAATGTACCAGCTGCTTATATCCCCCAGAATGTCCAGATTCCAAATTGTCCATATCCTAAAATGACCAAATCCCAGAATGTCCAAAAATATGCTACTGTATGATTTTTATTATCAAGTAATAGTATAAGTGTTTTTTTTTTTGTATTATTCATAATGGATTAAAATGAAAAATATAATAAATTTAGTGAGCTGATCTGTTGTGGAACTCCTCATTGCTGAACAGCCCGGTCACTATTTTTTATCCCTTTGCATGTATCATCATCATCCGAGCGTATTCCCGGTTGCATCCTCAGCGGTAACGCTTCAGAGCCCGGGGTCCGCTACCTAACCAAGGAGATTTGACGAGGTTACTGGTTTTTACACAGAGCGACTGCCGTCTGACCTCCGCAACCCAAAGGGCAAACCAGGAACCAATCCTTGGATAGTTTGATGATCAAACGCTAGGTGGCGTTCGGGACCCACAGTTTTACGTGCCTTCCGAAACACGGAATCATCTTTCTTTTCGGATAATCAGGTGATTCAAGCCTGCAATATCCTATCCAGACTGGAAACAACTTTTCACAAAGTATGCTTCCCAGTGGGAATCGAACCCATGACCTCCGGGTCACAAGGCGAACGCCTTGACCACTGGACTACGGAGGCAGTTACATATACATGCATCCCTCTGCATGTATATGTAACTTTAATTGTTTGGCACGCTCTGCAGCCTGAACGGCTCGGTGGATTTTAGGTTGAGAGGTGTCGTTAGATTCACTGTGAGAGTCACACTAGGTATATAAAAAGGCAGTCGGGATTTTTGTTTATTGCTTTTTCAAAATGACTTGTTACTGTATAAAGAGTGTAGCAGTATAAACACGGGTCAGATGCCCCTGGGAAAATTTATGTTAAAAATATTGATAATGAAATCACCGTCTTAAGAGAAATATTTTCCTAAGCTATCACACTTCTGAAAGAGTCCGGTTTTCAAAAAAAAAATTTTTTTTAAAATTTCGAAAAAAATTTTTTTTTTCTTACAACGTAATATTTATTTTTTGATTTTTCTTACAAACATGAGATACACCAAAGAAGCATTAAATAAGGCATTTTCGAAGTCTCTGCAGTGATTTATATATCAGAATATCACCAATTCAAAATTTTAAAATCTAAAATTTCACGTATTTTAACAGACACTATTACGATTTTTTTTTTATAAATAGCCCTTACTATGCTCTACAACATATACTTTTTTCAAAATTTTATCCAGGATAGAACAGTCTTAAAAAATATTATTACTATTCTGATATGACTATTTGAGCATCTGAGCAAGTAATTCTGCTTTGATGTTTTAAATGTAATTTTTAATAATATAATAATAGTTAATCTTTATCACTGTTGGACAAAAATCAATATATTTTTAAATTATTTGATTATTTAAAAATATATTTATTCATGATAACAGTGCAAACATCTATATGAGAATCACTAATACTGAACTGTATAAGAGCCAACTTTGTAATAACATGATTTTGTATTAGCAAGCAAAAGAAAGATACGTTAAGACCATGGATTCAAGAAAACAACAAAGTAAACAAACACGCATCAACACGCATCGCGTATTCGGGGCTACGACTAGATGCTCACTTGAAACAAATGTAACAATAAAGCGATAACTAGAAAAGCAACAATATACATATAAATTAACTTCATATAAAATATATCCAAATAAAACAAAAACTAAAATATTTTTTTTAAACAAAGCCAAAATACTCTCTTAATTTTCATGCCACTTGAGTAGAAATACGACTGAATGCATAAAATAGATAAAAATGTATCATTAAGAGTTACAAAAAATTGTAAACATGATAAACAAAAAGCGCGTTTCAATTTCTTACTGTTAAAATTATTGAACATCGTTTAAATTTAAATTGCATTTAAAAAATCAAAGCAGAATTACTTGCTCAGATGCTCAAATATTCATATCAGAATAGTAATAATATTTTTTTAAGACTGTTCTACCCTGGATAAAATTTTGAAAAAAATATATGTTGTAGAGCATAGTAAGGGCTATTTATAAAAAAAAATCGTAATAGTGTCTCTTAAACCACGTGAAATCTTGAATTTTAAAATTTTGAATTGGTGATATTCTGATATATAAATCACTGCAGAGACTTCGAAAATGCCTTATGCAATGCTTCTTTGGTGTATCTAATGTTTGTAAGAAAAATCACAAATAAATATTAAGTTGTAAGAAAAAAAAATTTTTTTTTACAAAATTTGAAAAATTTTTTTTTTGGAAACCTGACGCATTCAGAGGTGTGATAGCTTAGGAAAATATTTCTCTTAAGACGGTGATTTCATTATCAATATTTTTAACATAAATTTTCCCAGGGGCATCTGACCCGTGCTTATACTGCTACACTCTTTGCTCATAATATAAGCTTGTCACAAAAATGTATAAAAAAAAACTAATGAGTGACTTTTTGTTTAATTTTATTGCTAGTCTTTTTAATCGTAATATTGATTTCTATCTAAGTGTCAATGTTATTCCGTCCAGCTGTCACGGCGTGACAGGCGCGGTCGCAGCCTGAAATTTTGGAGGGGGTCACTCACTATACTAATAAAAAATAGGTATCTGGAATAAAATAAACATTATTGCGTAAAAACATCACTAGATAGATGTCAGCAAACTATAAATTTATCGCTGTTAAGGGATAGCCAGAAATTTCCTTTTATTATTTGGCAAATTTTTGAGATTTTTCAATTTGACCTTAGATTTTGGGGGGGGGTCATGTCCCCTGTGACCCCCCCCCTTCGGACCGCGCCTGCGGCGTGAAGAAGTAACAACCATACATACACACAGAACACATACGCAAACTTTCAATTTTATTAGTGGGATTTTTACTTAAATTGGTTAGTTAAACCAATGTATTTTTAGTAAACATTCATATTGGACATTCTGGGATTTGGACTTTCAGGGATATGGACGTTTTGCACATAAACGTTCTCAGGATATGTACGTGAGTTTCTTTATTCGCTACTTTCCAACAAGTCAAATCAGATCCTTTTTTCTAAACGTCAAAACAAACGTAATCTGGGATTTGTATGAAGTATAGACTCATGACGTCATAGGTTTTATTTGGAGTCAAATAGCTTTCATAATACATACATATTTTCACGCCTGTTTCCCATGGGGGTGGGCAGAGACTATAGATTTCCACTTGCTACGATCCTTGCAAACCTCTTTTGCTTCGTCAACACTCACTACTCTTTTCATACATGCTCTCCGGTTATAAGTACTCCTTACTTTAGCGTTCATAATATCAGTTTTTATGCAGTAGTAAATCAAAATTCACATTGAAAATGGATTTGATCATAACAACTGATATTACTTTGTGACTTTTTGTTTGCTTAACAGTACAAACTAATTTATTTTTGACCCAGGAAAGTACCCAGTTGTTTATAGGTATTCCAGCAACGGTCGTAAATTTTTACAAATATGATATATAGACCTTTGTGTCATAATTTTCTTTGGATTCAGCAGGGATATTAAACAAAAGAAAACAAACATAGCCTACAATACTTCTTTATTGAATAAATTACAAAACTGTAATGTAAAATTCCATGGCAGTAATACATCTGACATATTCATGCTAAAATAATCTTTATGACCTACAGTTACAAAGTGCAAACTGGTTTTCCTGAACAAATTCCATGGCAGTATTACATCTGACATATTCATGCTCGAATAATCCTTTTGACCAATAGTTACAAAATGCAAACTGGTTTTCCTGGACAGATAGTGGGATACTCAATCACCCGTAAAAAAAATGACAAGGTGCAAGAAAATTGCAACTGAAATTGCTACATTGAACCGTTTTAAATTGCAATAAAGTAAATTTTCCTATGAATTACCTGAGAATGAATTGAAAAAAGTTAGCGAGTAAGTATACCACCGTCCTCTCGCAAAGTATAAAACAATAAATAGGCAAGCTGACACTGGAATGGTCTAAAATCGACGAATTAAGCCATTTTCGACAAAATCACAAGAAGCCATGTATAAAGTCATATTGCAAAACAAAATGGCGGATAATTTACAAATAAAACTTTTCTAAGCTACACTGTTTTTAGTAAAATATACAATATGTAACAAAAACCCTGTCCGATCCTTGTAGGAGCAGCTCAGATCATCAATATGAACAACTTTTCCTATGGGACCAATGCTTGAAACTCGAAGAAAAAAATCGACGTTTTCATACAAATAACCGGGCTGCCTGAACACATTTGTATGAAAATGACGATTTTTTCGAGTTTGAAGCATTGGTCCTTTATGAAAAGTTGTTTATATTGACGGTCCGAGTTGCTTCTGCAAGGATCGGACAGGGTTTTTGTTACAACCAATAGGTACACTTTACAATAAGTGCTTTACCTCACACCATTAATAAGTATGTTGCATAGAATAAAATTGTATTGGTGTTCTTCCTAGCTGATGATATTTCAACAAATTAGAATAGCGGCTGTTAAAAGGCACAGAATAACTCAATACGCTTGACGACCACATGCTTCCGTTAAACCCTTTCATCGACTTTATACTTGTCGTGCCCCCAGCGGGAGGGGTATGAAATCTAAAATAAATACCTACAACCAAAAAGGGATGATCTCCGAGCGACTTTTAAAAAAAGATTTTTATTTAAGCTAAAAATAATGTTATTTATTTGAAAACTCAACAAAGACTGACAATTCTGGAATATTGAAAATACATAATGAAATTGGAGTCACTGGGCCGGCTGTTGGGCAATCTGCTGACTGGACGGTCTTGCAGTACGTAGTGGTTGCTATTTCAGCGGTATAGCACGATTATGACGTGCTAACTCCTCCCTCCTTAAGATAGAACCGTGTTCCACCGGTTCGTTTGGCGGGCTTTTCTGATGCCGCTGGTCCAGGCAATAGGGTGGTTTTTCTTTCCAAGTAGTATTTATGTGTCTTCCAGGCCAGGAAAGTAGCTCCAATGATGTAAAGGATGATCGTGGTCCAGCTCGGAGTTAATGACACAAATGCATCTTCATTATAGTCTACATCTTGTATATTCTGAGCTTTATTTATGAGATTATGTATGTTGTCAAGTGAAATGTCTTCTAGTTGCACTTCGAGTCTTATTTCATTCGGCACGTATTGTTGTTCAGGTAGTGGGATGACGTCATGTATGGTCACGGCATTACTATGTGTCTGTAATGTCATATTGAGTACTTCGGCGTGACATTCGTTCGAGATTGAGATGAGTTGCGTCTTCGTGAGAGTATGGTATAATACTTCGTTACCGCACGTCGCTCTTAGGACTTCATGTTGATTGGTGATGAGAAGCCAGCTGTTGGGGCTGATGTTCTGGATTTTTCCTTTCTTGAGCTCCATCTTCGCGTAGGAACATGTGAGATGATGCGGTTGATGTTGAACTATAGATGTCACGCAGTCTCCCGAGTCATCTAGTGGTCTCGTGATGAGTTGTTTGCAGACTTGGGCTTCATCCGTTATGTGACGGCATTCTTCATTGATGTATGAATACTCTCCGCTACCAAGTACTAGGTATTTGGACTTAGGAATTATAGTGAGATTTTGGTTATTGGGGATGGAGTATATATGAATGAGGTCGTAAGGGGTTGATTCTACACAAGGAATTTCTAAGATAAAATTTAGCGAGTGTTGAGTACTATAGGCTTTAACCTCTATAGATTTCTCTATGCCATGTATATTTTCTAAGCTAATTGGAGCGACAGCTGTAAAACTAAAATTTCTTTGTATGTCCAGCATGTCGGCTATTAAACTTTTAGAATTAACTATACTAGGGTGCATAATACCTATCTGTGCAAATGCCATTGCATCTTCTAATAACATAAGTTTGTCTAAAATTATCTGCAAGCTGAAATCTATTTGTATATGCACCTGTAAAAGATTAAAATGTTTGTAAACTAGGTTAGAGTTAATAGTTATATTTTTTATTAAAAGTTCTAATTTATTTTGATTCTCATTTATTATATTTAGTTGTTTAGCAAACTCTGTGATAGCCTTTTGAGCTATTACTATTGATTTTTCGTGAACGTTATGCATGTTATTCTTAATATTAGATATTTCTTGTTCTATTTTCAAAGCATCATTATAATCTAAATTACCAGTTATAAGTTTAACTACAGATCCTAATCCATTAAATAAACCACGCTTTACTCTACTGTAAGGTGCCAAAAATATTAATTTGTTATTAATAATATTTATTTTATGCTCAATCTGATCTGTATATGATCTCTGTAATTCTCCTGAAATAATGTTAGGATCTAAAGACTTAGTGCTTGCATATAGACCTGCAAGTTTAAGGGTGGTCAAATGAAGGTAAGTTATATTATAGCTACACACTAAATTAACAGTATCTATTTGTTTGAGAACAATGCCTTGTTTTAAGAGTAATAGGCCGTTGGAGTTATCTACTGGAGTAATGTTCACGGTGGCTGTTGCTGAGAGCACGAGGGCTCCGAAGAGGATTGCCCTGGAACAAGGTGAGGCCTTCGTAATAACTTGAAATGGACTCTTATCGATTTGGAGTTAGGGTGGTTACCTATTATCTCAGCCACGTTGTTAGGGTGTAAGTGAATGATCTTATACGGACCTTTGAACACAGGCTTGGTCTTGTCGTTTCGCGCTGTCTTGGCTACCTGCTTATAAACTGTTTCACCTACCTTTAGCTGAGTTTCTTCCGCTGCTTGGTTCCGCTTTGCTATCACCTGCTCTTTGTTTTTAGAGAGGTGCGCCGCTACACACTCCTGCACAGCTTCTGCGTTCGCCCTATGCTTAAGCACAAAGTCTTGGTAAAATTCTTTAGGGTAGTAAATCTCTAAAGGGTTCCTAGCTGCTGTATGTCCATAGAGTAACTCATATGGGGTGTAACCTGTCGCTGAGTGTATAGAATTGTTATAGGCTATAACTGCATATCTCATTATAAGTTGAATAGTATCATCTTTATTGGTCATACGCTGGATTCTTATAATTTCACCAATGGTTGAATGAAAACGTTCTATAGGGGAATTTGAGTTAGGGTTGTAAGGGGTAGTAAAGTGTATTTCTATATTGTGAGATGCACATATTTCTTTTAAAACATCGTTATCAAATTTAGTGTCTGAATCTGTTGTTATTTTAAGGGGTAGTCCTAAGATAGAAAATACTTTTAAGAGAGCATCTGCTACATGAATGCTGCTTGAGCCTAGCATAGGTACTGCTTGAGCAAATTTTGAGAAATTATCTATTATAGTTAGGAATATTCCACCACCTGTGGAATACAGATCCATGAAGAGATGTTGCATAGGTTTAGTTGGTGTTTCTGTTACCATTAAGGGTGGCTTTAAGGGGTTGCGCTCGTATTTAGCTTTAAGGCAAGTATCGCATTTATTAATATATGTTTGGATAGTTAATAACATATTGGGCCAATGATAATTTCTACGCATGTGTTTATAGGTCTCTTGTATACCACGATGTATGTTCTTTCCCTCATGATATTTCTTAATAAGATCTAATTGCTCAGATTTATTTTCTACAAGAGTTACACGGCATGTGCATCTTATTAGTTTAGGGCCTCTATCGTTAAAGATAGTGGTATATACTCTCGAGAAAGCAAGGTACAGATGTTCATCTATAAAGTAACAATGAAATACTCTATCGGCTATGGTATGTTCCTTAAGGAATCTAATTATCTCCTGTTCTGTGTTATTTACAGGGATAAACACGTCTTTAATCGTAGTTTTTGAGTTGGTAGTTCTAATTTCGACTCTATATGTAGAACCTGGGGTAGATCTTATATAAAACTGCTTTTGCTGTCTCTCTATAGCGTCATCTATTATAGGGATGCCAATGTTTTCATTGTCAGGCTGGGTATGGTTCGTAGAAACTAACTGATTGGGATCTAATGAAACTACACTCATACTATCAGATGTTGCATCTGTTTGAGGTGGGGCAACGGACTCTACTGGGTTAGGCTGATTGTTGTTATTCTCAGCTTCACGTTCCATCTCACGACGGACGTTCTCAAAAATCCTAGGTATTATCTCATCGTCCTCATTATCTTCAAAATTAACTGCTAGTGAGTCTACACTGTTATGAAATATTTTAGCTCGAGATAAGGCATCGGCATTTGTATTTTGAGAGCCCTTTTTATATACAACATTATAGTCATACTCGGCTAGTTTAAGTCTCCATCTAGTTAACTTTGAGTTTGGGTCTTTAAGGGACATAAGCCATGTGAGAGGGCGGTGGTCGGTATAGATAGTAAATTTACGACCGTACAGATAGGGTCGGAAGTACTTTACAGCCCACACAATGGCTAATAACTCCTTCTCTATTGTAGAGTAACGGGACTCTGTCTCAGATAAGGTCCTAGACGCGTATGCTACGGGCTTATCTGATCCTATTTTGCCTTGGGATAAGACTGCTCCTAGAGCGAAATTGGACGCATCTGTTGTTAGGACAAAGGGTTGATCGAAATCGGGAAACTGTAATATAGGGTCATTGGTAAGTACCTGTTTACATTTACTAAACGATTCTAGAAATTCGGGGGTGTGTTCTACTTTATGGTTTTTCTTAAGGCACATAGTCATAGGCTTAGTCATCTTAGCGAAGTCCTTAATGAACTTTCTATAATAACCCACTAAACCTAAAAAGGATTTTATTTCTTTTTGTGTAGTAGGGATGGGAAAGTTAAGAACAGCTTTAATTTTATCTTGATTAGGCTTAAGGCCATCTGAAGTAAGCTCATGACCTAAGAATTGTACGTGTTTCTGAAGGAATTCTGATTTATCAAGTTGAACTTTGAGGTTATGAAGTTTCAAACGATCAAATACTTGTTTAAGCTTGAGCATATGTTCCTGAAGGGATGTAGAGGCGATGATGACGTCATCTAAATACGTAAATACGTTATCTATGCCTCGTAGGATGTGATCCATCAGTCTCTGGAAGGTGCTGGGGGCGTTTTTAAGACCAAAGGGCATGCGAAGAAATTCGTAATGCCCTCTTTCTATAGAAAATGCACTTTTTTCAACATCGCGGGGGTGCATTTCCACTTGATGGTACCCGCTCGCTAAGTCGAGGGTGCTAAAGTATTGAGCGCGCCCTAACCTATCCAAGATGTCACTTATGTTTGGTAGGGGGTACTTGTCCTCTATAATTCTGTCATTGAGCCTCCTATAATCTATAACAAGACGCCATTTAACCTTGCCAGAAGCATCTGGCTTCTTAGGTACGATATGGACAGGGGCTGACCATGGGGATACGCTTTCGCGAATAATACCTTGTTTCAGTAAGTTGTTTATCTGATTTTTTATTTCATCCCTTTGCTGAGGGGCCTGCCTATAACTGCGTACAAAAATAGGGGTATCGTCTGTAAGCCTTAACTCATGTTTCACAGCATGTGTAAAAGTAAGGGGTATGTTTTCCGAATAAAAGATATCTCTATATTGATAACATAATCTTTCTATCTCACGTTTCTCTTCCTCATTCAAATGTTCAGTTCTAATTTTCTTTAAATTTTCACAAAGCTCTCTATCAATATCCGGTTGTGTTTGAATTGAGTTTAATGTGCAATGAATATTCGGGGTTTCTTTTTCAACAAAGGGTTGTAAAACAATAGGGGTTTTATTTAAAATAATTTTCTTTTCCGGATTTAAGTTAAGAACCTCAGTAAAGAATGAGCCATTAGTTACTTGAACTATAGCTGAAGGGGATGTTAACCCTGGCATCCACTCATGGTCCTCGTGTATATAAGTACCATCGGTATAGTTAGTTTTAACTTTAACAATTTTCCGGCAATGAGGATCTACTCGGATTTTCTTAATAGGATAATCAAAATGAATAGGTATTATTGCGGTGGATGTGCGTAGTACCTTATTTTTTAAATCAATATTACTAGAGAGCGATTTCAATAAATCTAGCCCTATAAGACCTTTATATTTCGGATCAAACTCGAAGATGAGAAACTTGTGACTTATATCACTATTAAAGACCGGTGGTAGTGGTAAATATGCAACGTACGAGTGTCGAGTTACCGCGTGAGCTGTCTTTACCTCGAAAGGCTCGAAGTCGACGCAATGTTCGAATACTGTATTTTGTATGACGTCAGGTGATATCATAGAACGCGAGGCACCCGTATCTATAAGGAATTTACCTCGGAATTCCGGTATCTCGATGTATGGAAGATGATCTTTATCTTGATGGTTTAACTTTATCAACTCCGCTCGTCCGGCTCCTGGTCCTCTTGAAAATCCTGAGGGATAGTTGTTTGATCCTCCTCTGTGCTCGTAGAAGGGTAGTTTACATCTTGCTCGTCCGCATTAGGGTAGTACTCCATAGGGTAATAATATTGAGGTGGATAGTAATTTACATTACCTTCGTATGGCGAATAAAATAGTTCCTCAAATGCGAATTGCGGCGGCATCGGCTTGTTAACCGATCGCATGGTGACGTCAGAGGAAATCTGAGGCGGGTTGACTTGTTGCTGCGGAATGTTCGGCTGCCTTTGGAAATTTCCTGAGTTCCTAAAATTGCCTGAATTATTTCTAAAATTACCTTGAGGGTGTCTATTCTTCCAGGGTAACACGGAGTTTACTAACTGCTGTTTCTGTTCAGGGGTTAGGTTGTTACGCTGGGGTACGAAATTATTAGGGGGTGCAAAATGTGGCTGAGGTGCAAAATTATATGGTCTAACAAAGGGTTGGTTGTTAAAATGACGCTGAAAGTTATTTTGATTATTATTTGATTTAAAATAATTTTCAGGTTTCTTATTTTGGGGGTTACTAGAGGGGTTGTTAAAGTTAGGTCCCTGTCTATAACCAGTTTTTGCTTCCTCTGCCCGTGCAGTGACTATTGCAAGCTCTAAGGTTGAGGGTTTATTAATTCTCACCCCTACGGATACTTGGAACTCTAATTGATTTACATACTGTTCTATAGCCATGTTCTCGTAATAACTTTTATCTGTATGCTGACCTACCATATACAGAGTGTCGAGCACATCTCTAATTCGTTTGCCAAAGGACTCAGCATCCTCGTTTTTATTGCGCCGGGTGCGCGTGAGCTCTTGCATAACCTGTATTTCGTTCCTAGGCTCTCCTAAGCGCGTTATTAAAGCACGTTTTATTTCTGACCAACTATTAAGGGTACCTTCATGTGCAAGGGCATCTATAGCTGCACCACTTATCTTACTTTTAATTAAACATACTAGTGCTAAGGGGGCTGCACCCTCATTGGGTCTAATCATCCCCATAAAATTATCCATTTCTTTAATATAAAACTGTAACCTCTTGGGGTTCCCATCATACTTGGGCATAAGTTCCGAAATCATCTTATAATCTGTTTGGAACTCCATTTTCTAAAAGTAAAATAGGCGTGTGCACTTAAACCTTAAATTGATTTAAAATTTTAGTTTATAATCTACAGCGATATGAGCCTATAGATAGACACACGTAAAACAATATCTTAAGATTAAACGAGAGGAAATAGAGCAGAAAGGAATGTACTTGGGAAGCAAAAGAGCACTCACCAACACAGCATTCTCTGCATCTCCTGCTCGGGTCTTGTTGAGTACAGGTCTCCAATTCTCCGGATTCCCGCAAGTTGAAGCCGCGTTTACGTGACCGCCACGAGGTTCTTCTTATCGCGGATGATAACGATTGAAACCGTTCACTCTGGTCGGCGAAGAGTCTATTCACACGAGAGGACTTATCTCGAAAGTCCTAGAGTGCCGCGATCCTACCAAAGTCGACTGCGCCAGATATGTAGGGGCGATCTCCGAGCGACTTTTAAAAAAAGATTTTTATTTAAGCTAAAAATAATGTTATTTATTTGAAAACTCAACAAAGACTGACAATTCTGGAATATTGAAAATACATAATGAAATTGGAGTCACTGGGCCGGCTGTTGGGCAATCTGCTGACTGGACGGTCTTGCAGTACGTAGTGGTTGCTATTTCAGCGGTATAGCACGATTATGACGTGCTAACTGGATACTTAAGTTTTTTTTTTTTTAATAGGAAATATCCGACGCACACGAAATGGGCACGACAAAGTTTGTCGGATAAATCCGACGTTCGCGGTGAAAGGGGAAAAACATAGCGGGGAACCTTGCACACTATACAAGTAATAAATACTGACTCTTAGAAGATAGTCATTAAGCTCCCAGTGATAGCTATTACGCCCGACGACGCGACGGCAGCGCTTATGGAAAAAAATTGTGTTAACTATTTGGAATACAAGAATATCGACAAAATGCCTTTTTTTCGGTTTGGTGTTCTAATAAGTGAGTCTGATTCCAAACGAAATGGAGACTTCCGCGCCATTTGCCTGCACCAGATTGTGGCTTGCGCCTTAGAGCAAGGCACAAGCCACAATCCTTTTTCACGCCAGAAGTGCGATTTCTGAAACGCGGAGTCACCTAAACGAATGATTTTCCCATACAAAAACCATACGTTTAGGTGACTCCGCGTTTCAGAAATCGCACTTCAGAGCGTATTTACGTTACTTTACCCCCGACGCCAAGCCTAGTAAAACAAGTACAAATTAGACAACTTTAGTCGTCAATGGCGTCTGGGTTACGCAACCGTTTTGGTGGTCAATGGCGCTTAGAAGGATTACAGAAGCTTACTTAGAATATTCTCCTGGTTAGTTCTGCAGATGTAGCGAGATCATCAGAAGCATCATCTTTATGACAGTAGCCGAAAACTCTAACAATCAAAGCACGGAGCAACTTAACTGGACTACTTTGGAGGCCTAGCTTTCAGCATAATTTACAAACCGCACTAGACGACAGCGGAGAAAAACGTCTCAGGTATTAACCACCCGAGCCGAAAGAGGGGCTGATATATTTGATCTGAGATTTGTGACAGTTACTACACCGCGGGTGGCGAAATAAAGTGTCTCGGATTACGATAATTATTTGTCCGAGCCGAAGGCGATGGTTGTATGTGATCTGAGATTTTTCATATAACAGCCCGGTGTATTTACGCAATTTCATATCTACCCTCGGCTAGGAATGGCTTTACACGCATGCGACTGTAAAACGCTACTTTTGACCCCGAGGGAAGTAAGTTTATTTTGCGCTCCGCACCGTCGACGTACCGTTTGAGCCGCGGCAAAGGAGTTGACTCACTATTACAAACATTTAGAGCGTTCACAAATTCCACCGCCGCGGTAGCAGATTTAGCCGACTTTGTATGCACTTCGGAGTTTCTAGATTCGAACGTTAGCTAGGGCAAGTTATATAGTGGCCTCGTTTAATTGTCGTGGGTCATCTATCGTGTGTTCGGACATAAACTAGCGATAATTTAAGACCATGCTGTCGACATCTTTACAAACAACTTTTGGGAAAAATGACGAAATCGCGAAAAAAAATTCGCTGCTCCACCATAATTACAAACCTATCGCATAAAAAATATTTAAGGGGGATGATCAGAGCGTCAAAGTCTTACCAAATCTCACCTGGGGGCGAGATTGTGATTTTAGATTATGATCTAAATAATTTCAAAGCGGTACATATAAGTCAACAAATATCATAAACCAATAAGTGTCTTTTAGTCTTAATAAAAATAATGAAACAAATGATGTCTTTAGAAATGAATCCAACACGTGAGATTGGGGGGGTAATCTCACTAGGCGGTGTGGAAGGCCGAAAAACCCTTAAAAACGCCTCGCGTAATTAATGGACAACCCCTAAACCAACATCGGTGTGTAGGTAGGATCTGGTTCGAAAACCCCCGAAAAATTTCAGGTTACGGCCATGTTTCAAACGATGCCAATGACGTTATAAACGAATTTCATACCCTAATGTATAGCATTGAGCAGATCTTACGCATTAAATCAATCTTCAATCTAAATATATATAACTCAAAGGTGACTGACTGACTGACATAGTGATCTATCAACGCACAGCGCAAACCACTGGACGGATCGGGCTGAAATTTAGCATGCAGGTAGATGTAATGACGTAGGCATCCGCTAAGAAAGGATTTTGATCAATTCTACCCCCAAGGGGATAAAATAGGGGATGAAAATTTGTATGAAACTTTGTCAATTTTAAACTGATCGGGCTGAGCTTACTTTGCATGCATAAAGCTACTATGACGTAGGCATTCCCTAAGAAAGGATTTTGATAAATTACACCCCTACGCGAGCGAAGCCGCGGGCAAAAGCTAGTTAAGTTATAAACCAATTCCGTACCCTAATGTATAGCAATGAGACCGGATTCGAGTAGCTTCTGTATCTTGGGCGCGATGTTCGGGTTCTTGTGGAAGCTTGCAAACGCTCTGACGCATGAAATCAATGACGTTATAAACCAATTTCATATCCTAATATATAGCAATGAATCCGGATTCGAGTAGCTTTTGTATCTTGGCCGCGATGTCCGGGTTCTTGGGGAAACTTGCAAACGCTCTGACGCATGAAATCAATGAGGTTATAGATCAATTTCATACCCTAGTGTATAGCAATGAGTTCGGATTCGAGTAGCTTTTGTATCTTGGCCGCGATGTCCGGGTTCTTGTGGAAGCTTGCAAACGCTCTGACGCATGAAATTAATGACGTTATAGACCAATTTCATACCCTAATGTATAGCAATGAGACCGGATTCGAGTAGCTTCTGTATCTTGGCCGCGATGTTCGGGTTCTTGTGGAAACTTGCAAACGCTCTGACGCATGAAATCAATGACGTTATAGACCAATTTCATACTCTAATATATAGCAATGAATCCGGATTCGAGTAGCTTTTGTATCTTGGCCGCGATGTCCAGGATCTTGTGGAAACTTGCAAACGCTCTGACGCATGAAATCAATGAGGTTATAGATCAATTTCATACCCTAGTGTATAGCAATGAGTTCGGATTCGAGTAGCTTTTGTATCTTGGCCGCGATGTCCGGGTTCTTGTGGAAGCTTGCAAACGCTCTGACGCATGAAATTAATGACGTTATAGACCAATTTCATACCCTAATGTATAGCAATGAGACCGGATTCGAGTAGCTTCTGTATCTTGGCCGCGATGTTCGGGTTCTTGTGGAAACTTGCAAACGCTCTGACGCATGAAATCAATGACGTTATAGACCAATTTCATACTCTAATATATAGCAATGAATCCGGATTCGAGTAGCTTTTGTATCTTGGCCGCGATGTCCAGGATCTTGTGGAAACTTGCAAACGCTCTGACGCATGAAATCAATGACGTTATAGACCAATTTCATACCCTAATGTATAGCAATGAGACCGGATTCGAGTAGCTTCTGTATCTTGGCCGCGATGTCCGGGTTCTTGAGGTGGTCTTGCAGCGCGTGCGGGTCCTGCTGCATCTGCTCCAGGATGCAGCGCATTGCAGGGTCACGCAGAATCTGCTGCACTTCCGGGTCCGCCATGGCGCGTTTGCGTACCTGCAATCACATTTTTGAAGTGAAATCTTGGGTGCGTTGGTACAGGTATGTATTTCACTTCATTACGGTTGAAACAGTATCGAAACTTTTCTAAGCTAAAATTATGTAACATTCACTGTTTTTAGTAAAATATACAATATGTAACAAAAACCCTGTCCGATCCTTGTAGGAGCAACTCAGACCGTCAATATGAACAACTTTTCGTATGGGACCAATGCTTGAAACTCGAAGAAAAAAGTCTACATTTTCATACAAATTGCCAGGCCAGCCGAACACTTTTGTTTGAAAATGTCGATTTTTTTTTTCGAGTTTCATGCATTGGTCCCATAGGAAAAGTTGTTCATATTGACGGTCTGAGTTGCTCCTACAAGTATCGGACAGGGTTTTTGTTACATATTGTATACAAATTTCGAAGGGGATTTCCTCTACTGTTTGACATAGTACATTCAAAGTTTCAAATGATATCGTTTTGAATTTGTCTGCATGGATACAGAATAGTAATATTAAAGCCATTAAAAAGTTATGAGCCATAGGCGATTTTTTTTTTGCTTATTGTTTACGCAACTTTCGAAATAAGTAATAAAAGTGTAAAATCTCCAAAACTAAGTCCACACCGACACGGCTTATTTATCGAAGATTTATATTATAAACATAAACTTTATTTGTAATCGATTAATGCAGTCGTTTTTGCATAAAACCCGTTTTCAAAAAGGACTTAACGTATTTTTTTGCGCGCTCGGTTTACCATTAACTATCGTGCATTTCACCTCACTGCTTCGCCCAAACACAATATTAGGTGAAACAGCATGCTTTTAGGCTACGCCCACCTGTGACTTTGAGTCCGCGACTAGTTCAACCTTAAAGCGGTGTATCATGTAATGAGAGCGCAAGAGTGCGCAGTACTAGCGCTTTCGCAAATAAAGCGATACCGGGAGTGGTCCGCACTTGGATGGGTGACCACAAGTGGCAAAAAAAAGCCTCGAGATCCTCCGTGCTTCGGAAGGCACGTATAAGCCGTTGGTCCCGGCTGTCATCATTGTATTGCAGTCGTCAAGCAATGTGAGATGCCCTAAGGCATTAAGGGGCTACCTGAATTTTCCGGGGTCCAGTGCTGCCCCATTTGAAATAAATCATTTAAAAAGAAACGGTGATATCATTTAAAATTTGGTCTTGATTAGACCCTGGATAACCCTTCAAACTATTTAATAAACTACTGTTTACATTTTAAAGTGAGAACGTGAAGCTTTTCTACGCACATACGCCAAAAGTGGCCGTTTTTCGCAGTTGTGCGTAGAAAAGCTTCATGTATTCACTTTAGACTATAAACAGTAGTTCATAAAATAGTTTGAAGAGTTATCCAGAGTCTGATCAAGACCAAATTTTAAATGATATCTCTGTTTTTTTTTTTCAAATGATTTATTTCAAATTGGGGCAGCACTGGACCCCGAAAAATTCAGGTAGCCCCTTAAATATTTTATTTGTTTCTATGCCATTAGTCATAGTATTATTGTGTTTCCATTTCCCTGTGTAATGTTAAGTGTATAGTATGTGTCTTTTTGTTACCAATAAAATGATTATCTATCTAATGCAGCCTGAAAAACCTGACACCATTTTTTCACTTACACACACGAAAAACAACAAAACAAACATTTTTGCCCACTACTACTACATTCGTGCACACGTCAATATGTGTTCGCCCCTCAACACACGCGAAAAGGCGCGAACGGGGGAGAGGTGCGGGGACGGGCAACGCATATTACGCGGGACCTTAGGAGACCATACTATATGTAACACTTATATTAATTCTGTGGCATTGAGCATGCACGGAAAGATTTTTTGTGACTTTTATGCCAACAACTACTACAAACGAAACTATACATCCGTGCACACGTCTATGTGTGAGTTTCATTATTAAAAGCCATATATCAAACGCACCCGAGAGTGTGAGGACGCCCTATGTTGTAGGACGCTGGGAGTCACCGTTAATACTTAGTACTTAAATTAATTTTGTGCCCATAAAGTTCAACTAGGTATGTATAGTGATGTGCCGCCGAGAAATTCTCAGATCTTGGAATTTGTTTTCCTTGAAAATTTCCAAAATTTTTCATAAACATAAACATATTTTTTTTGCAACAAATGTGAAGGTACCAACATAGGTGGTAATTACAATAATAAGTCTCACACATTTCACCATATCATCATCATCATCCGAGCGTATTCCCGGTTGCATCCTCAGCAGTAACGCTTCAGAGCCCGGGGTCCGCTACCTGACCAAGGAGATTTGACGAGGTTACTGGTTTTTACACAGAGCGACTGCCGTCTGACCTCCACAACCCAAAGGGCAAACCAGGAACCAATCCTTGGATAGTTTGATGATCAAACGCTAGGTGGCGTTCGGGACCCACAGTTTTACGTGCCTTCCGAAACACGGAATCATCTTTCTTTTCGGATAATCAGGTGATTCAAGCCTGCAATATCCTATCCAGACTGGAAACAACTTTTCACAAAGTATGCTTCCCAGTGGGAATCGAACCCATGACCTCCGGGTCACAAGGCGAACGCCTTGACCACTGGACTACGGAGGCAGTCAAACACATTTCACCATATCAGGCATGCAAATTTTTTTTAACTTAGAAACTTTAAAGCTTAAGTGCAATTAAAATATTTTACATTTTAATAAACATGCAAGCTAAAATGCAACCATCATTATTCGTTAAATACTCCTGCACAGAATAGTAACATTTACCTATTAGAAATTTCCGTAACCTCGTCCTGAATAATATTAAAGGTAACTCTTTAAAGTCATCCAGCAACTTGTTGTAGACATGAACAGCCATCGGATAACAGCTTTTAGAGTATAGGGCTGTACACATCCGGGGAAACACTAGTCTGTTTGGGTATTTACCTCGGTAAGGATTTATAACCTCAATTTATAATTTAATTTTAACCCTTTCACCGCGGGACTTTATATCAGTTGACGTGCCCCCAGCGCGAAGGGTAGTAAATCTAAAATAAATACCTACAACCAAAAAGAGATGTGGATACTTAAGTTATGTGCAATACAAGCATTTCTTTTATGTCGGAAATATCCGACGCTCGCGGAATGGGCACGATAATGTTTGTCGGATAAATCCGATGTTCGCGGTAAAGGGTTAAGAATTTTAGTTGAAAATTTCCTGAAGAAATTTCATGCGAGAAATTACTCGAAAATTTTGCAGTGTTTCGGAAATTTCTCGAAATTTTCAAAAACGGCACATCACTGCATACCCCTGGTTGAAACTAATGGGCACAAAATTAATGATTAAGATGAGATGAGGAAGTGAAAGGGCTCACCTCTTCGGGGTTGGAGTTGAGTTGCGTGGAGCAGGCGCGGTACCCCTCGAGCGCCTCCGCGTTGCTGGGGTCCAGCTCCAGGGCCTTTTGGTACGCCGACAGCGCCTTGGAATGCTGCTGCATGCCCTGCGATATCAAGATGCGTACGGATTAGAGGCAGCCTCATGAACGGCTTGTGTTGAAGCTGCTTCGGTACATAATTAAAACAACATGAGGCAGCAGGCTGACGCAACCTGCCTCCTGCCTCCTGCCTGTGAGTCCATGATACTAAACAAACTCCAAGGATCATACCAGAAATGTAAAAAAATTTTTTAGTTCCCATAAAAAATTTACTGATCAGTTGATCAGAGTTTCTAGTAAGCAAAAATGTCTATTTTATAATTTGAAATAATCTTTTGAGAAAGTTTTTCAGCATCTTGGTCTGAATCTACAAAGGTGGATTTTTACCCTTAGGATCTTGCCCCGTCCAGATCCAGCCCTCGATGAACTTAGAGTCGAGCTTACAGCACTGATCACAGACCTTCAACCCAAGGTGCAAAGCCGCTAGCTTGGTGTAGCAAGTGGCCTGGTTAGGGTACAGCAAGCATTCTTACCTGCAAGTTTTTGCCCTTCCAGATCCAGCCCTTGATGAACTTGGGGTCGAGCTTGCAGCACTGATCACAGCCCTTCAACCCAAGTTCAAAGGCCACTAGCTTGGTGTAGCAAGCAGCCCGGTTATAATACAGGGAGCGTTTCTACCTGCAGGATCTTGCCATTCCGGATCCAGCCCTAGATAAACTTGGGGTCGGGCTTGCAACACTAATCACAGTTCTTCAGCCCCAGGTCGAAAGCCGCTAGCTTGGTGTAGCAAGCAGCCCGGTTGGAATACAGGGAGCATTCCTACCTGCAGGTTCTTGCCATTCCGGATCCAGCCCTAGATGAACTTGGGGACGGGCTTGCAGCACTAATCACAGTCTTTCGGCCCGAGGTCAAAAGCCGCTAGCTTGGTGTAGCAAAAGACCTGGTTAGAGTACATGGAGTCCTACCTGCAGGATCTTGCCCTTCCGGATCCAACCCTTGATGAACTTGGGGTCGGGCTTGCAGCACTAATCGCAGTCCTTCAGCCCGAGTTCAAAAGCCGCTAGCTTAGTGTAGCAAGGGACCTGATTAGAGTACAGGGAGTGTTCCTACCTGCAGGATCTTGCCCTTCCGGATCCAGCCCTTGATGAACTTAGGGTCAAGCTTGCAGCACTGATCGCAGTCCTTCAGCCCGAGATCGAAGGCCGCTAGCTTGGTGTAGCAGGCAGCCCTGTTGGAGTACAGTTTGGGATCGTCCGGGTTGCGTTTGATGGCTTCTGTATAGTGCTTCACAGCTGTACTGTAGTCACCTAAAAATGCATGGTTAATTTTATTTCTAACCGTCACAGGGGTGTTATAAGCAGAGATCGGAATCACGGGTGCTATTGCTGTCAAAAGTATGGATATGACTATATAATCTATGAATAAAACAATCATAATTATGTGATTTCTGGATATATTTTAATCGAAAAAAATATACTTATCCTGAAATCACATAATTATGATTGTTTTATTTACTTAGTACCCAATTAGATTCTCGAGAAATCCCGGAACTTTTAGTCATATCCATACTTTTGATAGCAATAGCACCCGGATTTGACACTAATGTCTGTTGGTCTGTCTGTCTGTCTGTGGCATCGTAGTGCTTGGACGGTTGGATGGACAAATGAGTTTTTTTTAAGTGATAACTTATTTAGGCGCGTTGGACATTTTTTGAGATGTGAAAACCATTGAACTCTTAGTATACAGGGTGGCCAAAAAGTCGTGGATCAAACGAAACAGGGAGATAAAGGAGGTAATTTCCAACAAAAAATCTTTCCCCAGCATGGCCATAACTTCATTGCACGAAAAGATATGAATTATTTTAGTTTTTTCAATGAAACTACCGAGTTTTTTTACAATTTAATCAGTAAAAAATTAAATTGATTAAAAACAATAAAACAAAAGGTGTTGTGTTATGAGTCGATAATGTATCAATACTACAAAAATTGTATTGCAGCTCTTGGTATCAAACTTAACGAGCAATGATTTTTTTTCCGTAAATTTTAAAGCGTTACAAAAAATTACTTCTCACTTTAAGAGCACTTATTTGCAATGAAGTTATGGCCATGCTGGGGAAAGATTTTTTGTTGGAAATTACCTCCTTTATCTCCCTGTTTCGTTTGATCCACGACTTTTTGGCCACCCTGTATAAATATAGGATGCCGGGCCTCTGGCCCGCTCCTCAAACCTTGTCCGGGTGAAGTAGGAAATGCCGTCAGAGTCAACCTATGTCTGCCAATTCAAAAGAAAAAAAAAAAAACCATTGAACTCGGGACACCGTTACTATATACGTACATAATGAAATACCAACCTTTCTTAAAGTAGTCATTGCCCAGTTCCTTCTCCTGCTCAGCCTTGACGGGGTCGATGTACGCTTTCCGTTCCTCCTCCACAATCCGTCTCTCCACTTCGCTCAGCAGTGTCTTGATCTCAGGTGTGCGGTGCTCCGACATTGACTTCTCGAAGTATGTTTTGGCTAGCTTCCATTGCTCCATTTTCTTATATGCATTACCTACAATTGTAAAACACACCTTTTTATTCCAACTGCACTTTGTTTTATCTTTGCAGCAAATAATATTCCTCATATTCATAAAAAATACAACCGTTTGCTAAACCTATTTTAGCTAAAACATGTTTTGTTTCTTTTCCTCTTCCCAATATTTGACATTGAAAGAACGAGACAAAACATATTTTATCTAAAATAGGTTTATCAAATGTTTGTAATTTTTATGAATTTGGGGTATATCTTTATCTTTATTTATCCTATTTCAACCGAAAATCAGTGTTTGATAACTGAGCATTTTTTATGTTGAGTTATTGTCTCTTTGTATCGTTGAGTTATTATCTTTTTGTCTCACTGCATTAAGTTATTGTCTATTTTTATCACTGCGGTATAACCTATTTCTACAATTGATTGTCAATGTTTTTGGGTTGATTTGTGTATACATTTATACTAGCTTTTCAGGCGCGAGCTGATATGTGTGCCTCTGTGACAAATAAAGTGTTTATCTATCCTATCTAAAAAGGCAGGGAAATAAAGAACGCATTATAGAAAAGGAATTATAGTCTGGCCAATTAAATATGTACTCATCAACAAGGTTCATCATAGGTTTAGGTTTAGGTTCAAATTTAAAAATGTGTATTTTTAAATTTACCCCCTGGATATAGTAAATTGTAGGTGGTAAATTTAGAAATACACATTCTTTTTTTAATTTAATTTAAAACCTTATTAACATAATTAATGTGAGAGTACATAACCAACAAAATTTTAAATATTATTAAAAACCTAAAAGTATCATACCTATTTTTAAAGTAAAAAAATTAATTAAAAAAAATCTTTAGGTTTTTTAAATTTGCTGCCAGATTTTAAGTTCATCTTTCGTTGGCAGAACTCGATTAAGTAGCCAGACATAAATTAAACCTTGCATCAAGGAGATATGTAAAACATTATAAATAAACTAAAGAACAAATATCAACTGAACTAGATGCATTTGGTTAGAATAGCAGTTAAAGTAAGGACACTAAGCCTGAAGAATTTCATACATGGACATGCCATTTTCTATCTATATCCCACGCGCATAACTACATTTCTGTCCCGCTCGCACAGTAATATTGACTGCTGTGTAATTCGATACTTTCTAATCAAATCAACGTCAAAACAAACATTTTCTTTGGAATTTGTATGAAATACGGGCTGTTGACATAGTTTCTTGGAGTAAAATAGCGCTCTTAATATCAGTTTTTCTGCAAAAATAAATTTAAATCACGTTTTACTTTCTTCGCAGCACCAAATAATTTTATTTTTGACCTAGCGTGTCAATGTACGAAATTATTCGTGCTTATAGTCTTTAAGAGGTTTGACTCTAATCAGAAATTAAGCCCAGAAACTGCAACCAAGAATGCGCTAAAATAAAGGTGAAAGATACTAGAATCGTCTGGTTTACAAACCTAACAAAAGTATTTACAATAGTTAGAAAGTCACTTACCAATCCTAGTGAAAGCCTTAGCTATTAATTTAAAATCAGCTCTATTCTCTCTGCCGATCTCAATCGCCTTCTCACACTCCTTGATACACTTCTCATACTCTTTTTGTTCGAAAAACACAGCAGCCATATTTGTGTAAAACGTTATGTCTGACGAATCATGTTCGATCGCTTTACGGTAATGTAATATCGCATTATCGAAATCTTTCTTCTTGTAAGCGTCATTGCCTTTGTCTTTCTCTTGTAAAGCTAATCTGCGGTTTTCTGGTAAGTCTTCGTATGTGGGTTTTGGAGGCTCTTCCTTCTTTGGTGGTGGTGGAGTGGACTTCTTTTCGGGGGCAGGAGGATCTACGTCCATGGCAGAGCCGAGGTCGAAGCCCAACATTACGTTGAGTGTGGTTCTGAAGCGTTTGTCGCCCATTTTAGATTCGAAATTTTGGATGTCTAGAGGGTTTTTTGCCAGTTGCTGTCAAAAAAAGAACAAAAAATATAAACGTCAACAAAATACGTCACTTACTCGTATGTGTCTACAGGATAAAGAAAGAGGATAAGGAGCATGTGGCGGAGACGAGAATGCGAAGGTGGATTTGTAACGAAAATAGTCCAAGTTAAAAAGCCATTGTCTCACATAGTAAGGCCACATCATGAGGGATGCCGAATATCTGGCTAAGAGGATGATCCATTTGGAGGTGGAGGGCTGCAGGGGCATATGAAGACCGAGAAAGACATGGAAAGAATGTGTAAAGACAGATTTGAAGGAACGAGGGGCTAGTGCAAATATGGTGAATGACAGAAAGAAGCGGAAACAGTTGACATACAGAGCTGATAAGCCCAAATAAGGAAGTGGTGAGGAAAATGATAATGTGTCTACAGGATGCGCTGATGCCAAAGTATAAAATTAATTAAATGTATGTAATATTTATATTGTCCGAATCAGTCTATAGACTTCTTCGTCTTCTTTGTGTGCCGATGTGTGGCAAGAATAGAAAAACCTAAGCTTTCTAAAGAGGTTACAAATAGGGACCATCCACATAAGGTTTTCACAGAGATGAGGGGATCTTGCTAAATGCAGATGTGACAATTAAAAAAGGGTGGAAATGTCAAAATTCTGCAGGAGGTAAAATGTGAAGGATTCTTAGCAATGTGTCAAGTTGTTGAAATGATTTATAAATGTAGACGACCTCTGTGGCGTAGTGGTCACCATGCTAGTCCGCCACCCAGAGGTCCCGGGTTCGATCCCCGGTCAGGACAAGTTGGAAAATGGCCTTTTTCAAATTGTCCTGGGTCTTGGATGTTTATCTATATATGTGTTTGTTATAAAATATAGTATCGTTGAGTTAGTATCCCATAACACAAGTCTCGAACTTACTTTGGGGCTAGCTCAATCAGTGTAATCTGTCCCTATATATTTATTTATTTATTTAAAAAAATATATTATTTTTAGGCATATTTAAGTCAGAATATACAATAAACAGAGTAAAATTAAATGTTGTTTTTGAAAAGTTTAAAACTTCATTGAGGTCTATTTAGGAATAAAATTTTGAAGTCATTTACATTAGCATTAATAGCTAATTAACTGGGGAAAATATTTCACCAGAATGTATAAGTTGACTACTTTGGAAGTCAATGACTCACCCTTGACCTTATCAGCAGACATGCAGGAGATTGTCAAGCCAAGTTTGAGGCATAAAAACGAGTTAAACCCATTTGTTTTTTTTACAAAATTTAAAAAATGAGATTATAAATTCAAATTAGTATTTTTTATTTATGTCTTCCCCTGATTTTTGAAGACGCCTGGACCATTTTGGAACATTATTTTTTTGTTTGAAAGGGAATACTTGTCAGGTGGTCCTATTGAAATTTTATCCAAATTGGTTGTGTAGTTTGGTGTAGAAGTGGATTTTTAATTTTGAAAAATTATTTATGTACCATTTGGAGCTACTTTCAAAAATTATTTTTCAAAACGCATTGACACCACATAAAAAAATAAATATGAAAATGGGAGCTAAGTTTCATATATTAAAATTAAAGTTACAAACACACCTTGTGTTTGTAACTTTACCTACAAATTTTATAAGGAAATAGGAATGAGTTAAGCACCTTATACTATTCTGTTAGTTATATGATGTAAACAATGATCTCATAAACATTCAAAGCGATAAATCAATTTCACATAATAGTAGAATCATTAGATCAGTTAGGACATTCGAGAAATTGTTAGATAAAGTTACTTTTTTAACATTAATGTGACTAACTCCCAAAATAAACGAATCACATTCAGTTTAATAATGATGACAGTTATGATGACTGACTCTTACTTTCTATTTATTCTTGGAAGGCTGATAATAAACTTACCTCAACCATTTTGACATATTCCGGATCATTCAGCCACTCCCGTGTCTGTGGATTTGACTTAATTTTGTCAATGAAAATCTGCGAGTTCAATTTGGTCTCATTTGCTTGCTTCCTAACTTCAGCTAAACCCGCTGCCAGCTGCTGGTTTCCAGGCTCGAGCTCTAGACCTTTTTCGTAAGCTGCTATTGCTTCATCAAAATGTCCTAAGTATGCTAAGGCACTGCCTTTTCTCGAATAACCTTTACTCCAGGTAGGGTTTAATGATACTGTCTTGTTAGCGTCTTCCAGGGCTGCAGGGTAGTTCCCGGCCTTCGCATAAGCGGCTGATCGGTTGCTAAATAAAACGTGGTTAGAGGGATCTAGTGCTATAGCTGCAGAGTACTGTCTGATAGCCTCGTAGTAATTCCCAGAGGACAAAGCAGCATTACCCTGCTCCTTTAATTGGTTCACCTAAAATTACGCACAGATTTAAAACCATTTAAAAATATTAATTGACAAACTAAGGCTTAGCAACGCAGTTATAACCTCTTACCTGTTCCATGATTAAAATTTATTGATATTTATAACAATATTAGCACACACAGTAACACAGATTCGTAATTTGTAAGCACTATTCTCTGTATCTAGTATTTTCGCTTCTGAATTCACTGCTTTCGCCGACAAAACTACACAAGCCGAAGCCGTTCATAAAATCTTTGTATGACACTTCAAATTCGAGAATTTTCTCGTCTAAACGCGATTTTATCTCAACTTTCCATTCTACGTAGATTAGGCTCAATACAAAATATGTACGTTATTGAAATAATATAATGAGATTGGTGTCTTTTTCCAGGAAAACAACAGGAAAATGTACGAAAAAATTAAATTAATCTTAAATATTTCATTGAAAAATTTAATGGTGATTTTCTAGTTCAAATAAAAGTTTGATTAGTGATGGATGATTATTGCGTAGCATGGAAAGTTTAATCAATTTTATTTTGATTTGTCATCATATAATTGGTAAGTGGCAACACTGGCAACACAACACTACACTATGTTTGTGATATCTGTGGATAAAAAAAACTTGAAAAAAGTAAAAAATGTCTCTTGTTGTGTGCAGTGCGGTTTGACAAGTGTTTTATTTCATTTTCAACAAAATATATCTGATAAATCATGCGAATAATGTATATCATCGCGGTGTGAACTACCTATTTATCTTGTAAATTTATCGCCATTATCTGCACCAAGTTCATTTTCTTCAGGGTGGATTTTGCATTGTGTTTTGCGGAACGGATGGACGCTTGTGTCACGCTCATAGATATTTTGTTGTCGTATCGTGAACGTTGTGGGGAATACCAAGTGCTGGATAGTACTAATCGATGGCCGATTGAGGATATCCGCGGTATAATTATCCCGCGTTAGCCCGCGCTTTCTGACTCATAGCTTCGTAACCATGGACACCGATGATGGGGAATCTTCGAGCAGCGGGCCTATGTCCAGCTTGAATAGCTTGTTTTCCTTTACAAGTCCCGCTGTGAAGAAATTACTTGGCTGGAAACAGGTAATTTTTATTTGGAGTCATGCATAAGTTCAATGTTACTATGCCAGCCTTCTAGCAGTGGACTTCCTGTGTTTGAAAGGGTGATAGTCATCAACTTTGTAGAGCGATAAGTTGCAAATAATATGAAATACTTCGTAATTTATTTTAACAACAATCACACAGATTATTTGCTAGGCTATGTTGTGTTTACAATCATGCAGGTCTTTTATAATAATAATGTAATTAGGAATATCAGACTATAACCACTTGTCTTTCTATGCTAGATAAAGAAAGAAAATCATTATTTGGCAAACAACAAAAAGTCTTGTATAGGTACTAGATATAAATCTATATGTAGATAGATAAATAATTTATTTGTTATATGTGTTTGTATGCTGTAGTAGCACAAAAAGGTTGTAGGTTCAGAGAATATATCGCTGAAAGAGCAATGCATTGATTTTCAGCGAAAATCTTACATAGGTGTAAGTGCGATCAGTGTAAATATTGGTAATTAACATGTTAAAGACTAAATAAAAACAAGAATAAACTACAGTACATTATAGATACACAATAAATACATATATATATACTACAACGTAAGTCGAATATAACCATTAAACTTTGTATATTTTGATTTGACATTACCACAATCAAACCATTGGACGTTCCATCATGTGAACATGATAAATGTGGGTATTAGCAGGCTTTTGTCACTCCCTGTTTAGGTATCGAAAATATACCTGAATTATAATTATGCAGCGTGACCACTTTAAGGGGAAAATTCAGTTACATAAATCATTTGTCCAGAGTAATAAAAATGAAATTGGCTTGCAATGGATATCTAGGTATCTACACGAAGAGGTGATGAGTTCTGCCGCAAGCTAAATGAAACCAGAGCACTAACCGCATTAAGAAATATTTTTTTCAATTTCTTTTCTGAGTAAGACTTGTGTACATGTAAGTACTACTACTTATTCTCTGGTAGTAGTAGTTTTGTGAATAAAACTATGAAACTAGATTAAGGTTTAATCAACAGGTGAACTGAACTTCAACACAGTAGGTCAATTACCTATAATTCATGTGTTTAACTGGCCAATACTGGTGCCTGATTTTACAACTGGAACTAATGGCTATGTGCCTTCTGAAGCACTGACGAGCCATAAACACAATGAACAAACTGAATGATCTGCTCTTGCCGAGCACTGGCTTTTATATCATCTTCTTAAATTAACAGCCAGCAGTCTACTAAAGGTAAGGGCCTCTACCATAAATGGAGGAATTCACCCACAATCACCACAGCAGGCAGCTTGGCTATTACTTTTATGTAGCTATCAAGTTATCAGTAAGTCTATTTGCTATTTAATAATATGTATTGTATATGTATATGTGTTATATATAATTTATGTATGTATATTGCCTAAACCTATTTATGTTTTAATGTATTTATAAAGGTTAAAATGTGTGTAAATTTATGTTAAATTTATTAAGTTTAAAGTTGCTTTAGATACATTTTTTTTTTTTTTTTTCCTTCTTAGTCAGTTGCACCACCGTCTTTGTCTTTCTCACATTCCTCTCCATCCACTGGTTGTCTGGAAGAGATCGCTTTAAGCGATAAGACCGCCCATTGTACTCATTTTAATTTAAAATTATTTCTTTGTGTTACTTTTTTTTCTTTTGGTGTACAATTAAGAGTTATCTATCTATCTATCTATCTATCTTGGTATAAAGTCTTTGCCCAGAGGATGCTGCTGCCTATTCCCTTGTTGTATTTGGAATGTTCTTCACCTTCCCTCGTCACATGATTCCTATATATGGAATACCATATTAATGCAAATTTAAAATATAATACATGTATATCTGTATGTATCTGTTTATATATTTTTTATCTAATATATAAAATTCTCGTGTCACAGTTTTAGTTGCCATACTCCTCCGAAACGGCTTGACCGATTTTGATGAAATTTTTTGTGCTTATCCGGTATCTATGAGAATCGGCCAACATCTATTTTTCATCCCCCTAACTGTTAGGGGTAGTCCACCTCTAAATTTTTTTTTTTTATTTTTTAGACAAAATTTTTAATTTCTATTTTTTTATGATACAACATACAAAAATACATACAATCCTCAATTTTGGCAAAACAACGTTTGCCGGGTCAGCTAGTATTTATATATTTACTTGTTATTACTTCAGTATTGTACTTTAGTCATGTACACCCTACTAACGTTTCACTATATGCTCTCCATCCATTGTTCTTTTTTTAAACCTTTTATTTTACCGAGGCTTCAGTTTACCCAGTTTACCGTGTGTGACTATGCCAGCCTCATGGGTGACTTCAATTTAGTATTACCTAACTTCTGTGCACCATCACAGCTCGTAAGAAAAGGTAGATGACTTTTGCCATGTGTGACAGTGGATTGCTTAACATTATGTAAGCTCACCTTTGTACATCGTTAGTCCTGCTAAAAACCGGTCATGTAGGGCGATATACTGGTCACATTCCAGCAATACATGTATCAAGTCCTCCAACTTTTCATCCATTGGTTGTCTGGAAGAAATCACTTTTATTAAGATCACCCATTGTAGGTACATTTTAATGTCTTCTCTGTGTGTATATTTTAATTATTTTTTCTTAATTTCTAAAGTTTACTTATTGACTTGGTTCTCTTTTACCTAGATACTTTTAGTTGCATCTTACTTCACAATTTGTGATTTGGGTTGTAACATGGTGTTAACCCAAAAATTGCCACAACTTGATACTGATGATGATTTTCATCCCAGTACTATGCCCTGAATTTTAATTGGCACTGTACTTTCTAAAATGAACTCTATATCTCATCAACCCCAACCGATTAGACTTTCAGTTATTTAACAGCTAGAACGGAACAGACGGTGTGGTCAGAAAACTAAGGATTCATATGTAGTAGAGTCCTTTAAGTTCTATCTTTAGTTCTTCTCTTTCTTCATTTCTAACCAGTTTCAATTTCTATCAAAGGTTGGTGTAGATTAGGTAAAAATACTGATTGCCAAACCAAATATACTAAATGTTCTTATGGGGCTACATGAATTTTCCAGGGTCCAGTGCTGCCCCCATTTGAAATAAATCATTTGATAGGAAACGGAGACATCTTTCAAATTTGGTTTTGATCAGACCCTAGATAACCCTTTTAACTATTTTATGAACTACTGTTTACAGTTTAAAGTAAGAACGTGAAGCTTTTCTACGCACAATTGCAAAAAACGGCCACTTTTGGCGTATGTGCGTAGAAAAGCTTCACGTTTTCACTTTAAACTGTAAACAGTAGTTCATAAAATAGTTTAAAAGGTCATCTAGGGTCTGATCAAGGCCAAATTTTAAATGATATCTTTGTTTCCTTTTAAATGATTTATTTCAAATGGGGCAGCACTGGACCCCGGAAAATTCAGGTAGCCCCTTAATATTTTATTGACAAGTGATACAGAGCTGCTTTCCTTCAGTCAGTCTCAATTATTTTTTTAATATTTCATCTTTAAGCTTTGGCAGAGACCTTTGCCCAACAATGGAACTAAACAGTTTAATGAAAAAAAAAAAACAACTTTTTAACATGATATACCTAATATAATTTTCACAACTTCTGAGAAGCATGATCTTTCCAAATTGGTAAAAAAAAAAAAAGATTTTTCGGGCGTCTTCGAGTATTTGGGGAATATACATAAACAAAATATACACTCAAATCAATAACCTCCTTTTTTAAAGTCGGTTAAAAAATACCTCAACCTCTTTAATTCTAATCTAATCCAGTATCTATGAAATCATTACATTGGACATGTAAATAACAGGTTTAAAGTTTAAATAACAACATTTCTTATGAGTCAGCATTCTCAGAACTCAGAACAAGTGAGTTATACTGACTCACTGTAAATAATAATGGCTATGTGTTAAAAATGGAACTGATATTGCTATTTGACTGGACAGGTAGCGTGGGAAGATTTATTTGCAAGCAAATACTGCATATTTTTCACTATGACAAGCCTGTGTCACTATCACCTGTCACCCGTTAAGTATCGAAAATGTGGTAATTTTCCTAGTGGACCATTATTACTATGCGCGCGGCGACCACTTCGAAGGGGAAAATTCAGTTGAATTATATGTCCAGCCAGATTAATAAGAATGAAATTGGCTTGCAATTAATGTCTAGAGTATCTAAATGAAGAGGCGAGGAGTTTTGACGCGAAATAAATTAAACCATAACGCTAATCACATTAAGTAGATATTTCTTTGAATTTCTTTTCTAAATAAGACTTCTGTACGTGAGTACTAGTTATTTATTCTGTGACCATGTCAATTTATTGTAAAACAGGGATGATATAGGGTCAAAAAATTTTTTCTTCTTTCTTCTTATTTCAACCTTTCTCCACCCACTGTTGAGTGTAGGTCTCCTCATATCCATGCCATTCTCTTCAGTCTTGAGCTTTTCTCATTCAGGTCTTTCTCATTACTTGGGTTATGACATCGGTCCATCTCAACACTGGTCTTCCTACGCTCCTGTGGTTTCTCTCTCCGACTCCTTCTATATTCTCTCCGGCTTAAGTAGCCCGCCCAATTCCATTTTCTCTGAGCAAAGATATGGACTATACATACATTTTTATCTGACTACTCCAGAAAGAGGGTTATGTTTTTCGAGAGTATGTTATGTATGTACGCTCTTGGCTCGATGGAAATAAGCTTGAGAGGTGTCATAAGATTCGATTCTGAGAGTGACACTGGGTATATAAAAAGGCAAATGGTTTTTTTTTTTAATAATGACTTGTTTTGTACTTTATTATCCAAAAATTGTGCCATGCTTGGCATCAAGTTGCAGGATCACGTTCCCAATACCTTCATGGCGACGATGACCTCCGTGGCGTAGTGGTCAACATGCTAATCCGCCACCCAGAGGTCCCGGGTTCGATCCCCGGTCAGGGCAAGTTGGAAAATGGCCTTTTTCAAATTGTCCTGGGTCTTGGATGTTTATCTATGTGTTTGTTATTAAATATAGTATCGTTGAGTTAGTATCCCATAACACAAGTCTCGAACTTACTTTGGGGCAGCTCAATCAGTGTTATTTGTCTCTATATATTAATTTATTTATTTATTCATTCGAAAACGTACTAAAGTAACTACGAGGATTTGGTACAACGGAGGTGGAGCAAGGCACTGACCGAATGTTGGCCCAGAACGGGCGAGAGAAGTGGCGGGCGGCCGCCTATGCGATGGGTTGACGACATAATCAAAGTCGCGGGTCACACCTGGATGAGAGCAGCACAAGACCGAGATGGGTGGCGTCGACGAAGGGAGGCCTATGCTTAGAAGCAGGCAGAAGAATGGCTGGGATGACGATAATGATATCCAAAAATGATGGACACATATTTTTCGGGTTATCTAAAATGTAAAAATTCACAAAAATACATACAGAGCATCTAGTTGAGGAGAAGGGGCTTTTGAGTTGTGACGTACCGCCTAGAAAAAAATAACAAATATAATTCTATAGTTAGTTACGAATATCATTGTAATTTTTTGTTAGGTAGTTAGGAAAAGAAAAAGAATTATTTCCGTACCCAAAGGATAACAACGGGACCCTATTATTAAGACTGCTGTCCGTCCGTCTGTAAAGAGAATACTTAAGCATGGCTCCTATACAACAAATTTGGTTTTTATAGATAATGGTACGGAACCCATGATGCGTGAATCCCACTCGCACTTTGCCGGTTATTTAATAAATAAATAAATATATACGGACCAATCAGATTGAGCTAACCCCAAAGTAAGTTTGAGACTTGTGTTATGGGATACTAACTCAACGGTACAATATTTTAAACCAGATACATATATAAAGATAAACATCCAAGACCCAGTTCAATCTGAAAAAGATCATTTTCCATCTTGAACTGACTGGGGATCAAACCCTGGACTTCCAGTGTGACTGTGTGGCATTATGACCATAGGCCACAGAGGTCGTCAATTAGTTATTTCAATACATATACTACACCTTCAAATTTCCTCTTTTACAGGGCGATGAAGAAGAGAAATGGGCGGAGAAGGCTGTTGACAGTCTCGTGAAGAAATTAAAGAAACGTAAAGGTGCCATAGAGGAGCTGGAACGAGCGTTATCGTGTCCAGGCACGCCTTCGAAATGCGTGACCATCCCACGCTCTCTGGATGGGAGGTTGCAGGTACCTTGTCTTATTACAGCTCTTATACTTTTCCAAATGCCTAAAGGCAGGTTTAGACGAAGACTATTTTGAGACGCCTAAATTACGGCGCCAGTGTCAACCGTACAGCACATCTTCAGACCGTTTAGAGAATGACTATTTTCAGGCGCCTAAATCTCGCCGCCAGTGACCACCAAACCGACACTAGTCGTTTACATGGTGCCTTTTCAGTATCAGTCATTAGCAAAATAGGCGCGGGGGCAGCGAGAGACGCGGGCGGAGGTCACTGGCGCCAAAAAATAGGCGCGTGTTCTATTCTGTGCCAGCGCTGGCATGCCGCGAAAAAATGGCGCCAAGTGTTTATACGGTGCCTTTCTTAGGCGCCGTAATTTAGGCGGCTGAAAATAGTCTTCGTCTAAACCTGCCTTAAGGGTCAGTTCAGAAAGAGAGGAGGGCAGCGGAGAGGATTTTTTTATGACCCCCTAAAATAAGCTTTAAACTATTGGCATATAGTGCAAGATGCGAGCGTTTTGTCATGAATAAAATAAATAAATATATTTGCACAAATAACACTGATTGAGCTAGTCCCAAAGTAAGTTCGATACTTGTGTTATGGGATACTAACTCAACGATACTATATTTTATAACAAATACATATATAGATAATCATCCAAGACCCAGGACAATTTGAAAAAGGCTATTTTCCAACTTGCCCTGACCGGAGATCGTGGCGGACTAGCATGGTGACCGCTACGCCACGAAGGTCGTCATGTTTAAACGTTAACAATTTAGGCTATGTGAGTTAGTAACATGTTCGAGCATTTTTCCTCTCTGTCGGAACTGCCTCAGAAGCTGGTTATCCAGGTGGGAGCATGTATGCATTTCTTGCGCTTTCGCAAGTTAAGCTAGTCCGGGCGTGGTCTGCTCTTGGCTGGGTAACTACATGTACGTCATCATCATTAACCTCCCGTATTCCCGGTTGCATCTTCAGCGGCAACGATTCAGAGCCCCGGGCTCTGAATCGTCCGCTTATGAGATTTGACGAAGTTACTGGTTTTTACACAGAGCGACTGCCGTCTAACCTCTGCAGTCCAAAGGGTAAACCAGAAACAATCCTTGGATAGGTTTGAGCTTGAGCGGCATATTCGCAAAACGTCTCTTTCGCAAAATGTCTCTTAGTCGTAAAACATCTCTTTCTCATAATGTCTCTTTCGCAGAACGTCTCTTTCGCAGAATGTCTCTTTCGCAGAATGTCTCTTTCGCAAATTGTCTCTTTCGCAAAATGTCGCAACAGGGACTTAGAATAAAATTACGATTTTCAAAGCAACATCATTTATTAGCCAAGCACAGCGCGGCAATAATAACGACCCCATCGCCCGCTGGATTCCCAGTGCAGTCAGTCAACGCAGGGCAGCTTGTGGCGAGCTGATGGTGAGTGGCGACACCACGTACCCTACCTCCAGGGGGACCATACACACATGCGCTTACACACACACATACACACAGTTACACACCCCCCGCCTCTGTCTTGCCTTAACTGGCCGGCCAGAGTGGAGTCGCAAGAGCAGAACATACGCTCCAGGGTGGAAGTGTATTGCACGTAATGGCGTAATAACGGGGAAACCCGCTCTCGGGGGTAAGCCCCGTGATGGTGAAACCGGAGCCGCACCTCTCGACACTCTTAGCTGCTCACATAGTGTTGCGCCCTGGCTGCATTTTCGTGGCTAGTTAGGGTGCCCACAGGCAGTGTAGCCAACGAGCAGAAAGTCACCATCTACCAGGCTAAAATTGTTGTGAGAGATTTTTAGGTAGATGTCCGTATCTCACTCCATAACCCAGTTAACCGGTCAATTAACATCCCATCCATAAAGCCCAAACCAAGTAAATCCCTCCCTGGCAATAGTTCGGCAGCTGTGGAGGACTGTCCGTTAATGCATCTCAATGGTACATTAAGGGATAGACCTCCAAAGATGCAGCCATCTCACTTTTTAGATAAAAAGGTTCTAAAAGGCCTCTTCATGTTGGCTTTGGCCCCATGCACGCCTCAAAGGACCGGGTCCCCATGGACCCGTGGCTGAAAAGCGTACCAACATAATAATAATATAATTCATTTATTTCAGGCAATAGTATTGTACTTACAATTATGTAAAATACCAGAGACCCATATTATAAATACCTTACAGACTACCATATACAAATTTCATATAAAAATAAATACCTTACAACTAGCATACATATTAAATATCCTATCCTATATCACACGTAGTGCCGGCGACGTGTGACGCGCAGTGACTTCAGGTAGCCGACCTCGGAACCTCCGAAATACGACTTCCTGCGGCCAAAAGTCCTCCTTCATGAAGGTTGGCAGATGATGCGTCGTCACTCTCACCACATAAGAATTGAAATTCGCTTTGTGGCGAGACTGCAGACGTTCAACCTTAAGGTGAAGGTGGACTTCTTTCGAACGTAGTCCACGACCTCCTCTACCCTCGTGGACCAGTGCAGCCGGGACACGTACAGCTGCGTCGATGGTACGGCAGGACGCAGCGGAGAATCCGGTCCGGTCGGCGCGGTTCCGCAGTGGTTGCGGCTCGCGGGCTTCCTCTTCCCACTTTGATGAAACCCTCTTCGTCGCGCTGGTTCCTCTCGGGACCCGGTGGTGGCAACCACTTGGTGGGAGCTGGCTTACGCCGCCTCCCTGTTGGCCCCAGTGCCGAAAGCCGCTTTAAGGTTTCGGCGGGGGTGGCGGCGGGCGCGGGCGCAGCGGCAGCCGCGGCATAGGCGCGTGGCGGCGCGGGCGGCGCACTCGGCAACTTATAAATGAATGACACATACATTTATGAGTTTTTTTTTTCGAAATACCCTCACATATTATTATAAGTTTTGCCATCACTGAACTTTAAATTGTACCAAAATATTTATTTTTAACTGTACCAAAATATTTATTTTATACTGTACCAAACTATTTATTTATAAATGTACAAAAATATTTTTCTTATTTATAAATCACACTTAAGTAAATTGAAGGGACCAAAATAATGTTATAATTTGTTTACTTTATTTAGATTAAAGTTACTTAACTTTAATCTAAATTATTTTGCTTTGACAATCGTAATTTTATTCTAAGTCCCTGTCGCGATATTTTGCGAAAGAGACATTGTGCGAAAGAGACAATCTGCGAAAGAGACATTCTGCGAAAGAGACTTTCTGCGAAAGAGACATTATGAGAAAGAGACGTTTTACGACTAGGGGACATTTTGCGAATAAGCCGTTTGAGCATATGCTAGATAGCGTTCGGGACCTACAGTTTATAGGTGCCTTCCTAACCAGACTGGAAACAACTTTTTACAAAGTATGCTTCCCAGTGGGATTCGAACTCATGACCACGGAGGCTGTCACCACATTTACCAGGCCACTCAGAAAGTATTGCGAAAAAAAGTATGTATGTATGTGATACTGGCCAGTTACAATCTATTTTGAAAATATAATCAGCCCTGACCTAGAACCATGTGACTTCTTTTTATTCCTGAAAATAAAAAATCTGCTCAAAGGGATACAATTTTCGTCGCCGAAAGATGCGCTGTCAGCGTTTGAGCAGGCTATAAACGAGGTGCCTGCAGCGGACTGGAAAAAGTGTTTCAAAAATTGGTTCAGACGCATGAAACTTTGTATAGAGGCTGGTGGAGAGTACTTTGAAAAGATTTAATAAAAAAGATTACCATTAGAACCCTATTTTTTACTTTCGCAAAACTTTCTGAGTGTGCCACGACCAAGTGGCATCAACATTTTTCGAGCTCCTAAATTTGGAACATGTCAACCATGTTCCAAATTTATGAATTTATAAGTTTTGTACTGTAGAATCTGAGAAAATATTAAATACTTTATTATAGTTCGATAATCATCATTTCAGCCGCATAACGTTCAGTGCTAGACATAGGCCTCTCCAAAGGATTTCCAAAATGACCGATCAAGAGCGAGCTATATCGAGCACTTTCCAGCGAACTTGGTCAGGTCATCTGACCACCTTGTATGGGTGTCCTACGCTTTGCTTGCCAGTACGAAGTCGCCATAGTTTATTTCATACTTATTTATTTTACTCCATTCCAGGTATCCCACCGCAAAGGTCTCCCGCACGTCATCTACTGCCGCGTGTGGCGGTGGCCCGACCTGCAGAGCCACCACGAGCTCAAACCACTCGAGATCTGTCAGTACCCCTTCAGCGCCAAACAGAAAGAAGTCTGCATCAACCCCTACCATTACAAGCGAGTGGAAAGCCCTGTGCTCCCACCAGTCCTAGTCCCAAGACATTCAGAGTTTGCTCCGGGGCACTCGCTGCTACCATTTCAAAGAACTGCCGAGCCAGCTATGCCCCATAATGTTTCCTACTCTGGCTCTGGCTTCCCTCCTTCTGCCAGTTCAGAATTACCTGACACCCCCCCTCCAGCGTATTCTCCCCCATCAGATGATACGGAACCACCCGGAGAAGTCGCACCAGTCTCGTATCAAGAACCATTGTATTGGGCTTCGGTAGCCTACTATGAATTGAACTGTCGAGTCGGTGAAATCTTCCACTGTAACTCCCATTCAGTAGTAGTTGACGGGTTCACAGACCCTTCCAATAACAGCGATCGATTCTGCTTGGGACAACTCAGTAATGTGAACCGAAATTCAACTATAGAGAACACGAGACGCCATATAGGAAAAGGGGTGCATCTGTATTATGTCGGAGGCGAAGTGTACGCGGAGTGTTTGTCAGATGCGGCTATATTCGTGCAGAGCCGTAACTGTAACCACCACCATGGTTTTCATCCGTCTACCGTGTGTAAGATTCCTCCGGGGTGCTCATTGAAGATCTTCAATAATAGGGAGTTTGCGCAGTTGCTTTCTCAGAGCGTGAACCATGGGTTTGAAGCTGTTTATGAGTTGACCAAGATGTGTACTATACGGATGTCGTTCGTGAAAGGCTGGGGAGCTGAGTACCACCGCCAGGATGTGACGTCAACGCCGTGCTGGATCGAGATCCACTTACACGGGCCGTTGCAGTGGCTAGACAAGGTCCTCACTCAGATGGGCTCCCCACACAACGCTATATCGTCAGTCTCTTAGCCGCTTCCACAAAGATCCCCACCCACCGTGTCTGTATTTCAGGAATCTGGTATTATATCTCACTTTTCATTGCATTTTGTCTAGCAAACCGTCTTTTAAGTAATGCTTAATGGCATTAGGCTATGATGCACACCTGAGCTATTATATTTTTAAGTTGGATGTTCTAGAAATTACTTTTAGTAACATTTTAATATTCTAGGGATGTGTAGCATAGCTTGATGTTAAAAAATAATTGTCTGAGTTATTTGCTTTTTGATAAATACAAAATGTACGTTCCTACAATCTACATGCAATTTTAATATTATGAAAAATAATCTTTAGTTAAACAGTGATAAATACTATAATCGCGAGCATGTACGTGTCAAAAAGCAAATTTATACTGCTTTTCATGATGTCGACCAACAGCCATTTTTGAAATCAAAATGGCCGACATAACGAAACGCATAGAACTCCTTTGACTTATTATGCTTTTTTGGGCCCCAATTTTCGTGATTTCAGCATTGATTTGGAATGCAGCTCAAACGAAGTGTCCAACTTAAGAGAAATAAGACGTCATTTAGTGTAATTATTGTAATTATAAAGACATAAGGGTATCTATAATTATACTCGTAAATGTGTATGACAAATTAAGATATTCATTGGTGTAAATAGCTTTTCTTGTTCGGAATTTTTAAATGCACAAATGAGCCCCCTTGGCAAAACGTGCAACATTAAAACGCCATTAAGATACTGTCTTTTTTTTTAATGTACAGTACAACGCTTTTTGATTTAAAATCATAAATAATGACTTGCATAATGAAGATGCTTGAAAAAAAATTATATTTGGCCAATAAGCTAACAAAATGTTTAATTGAACTAGTGAGTGAAGCGAGCGAAGTCCTCAGTCTACCTGAACAATCCGGCGTTTGTATGTATGTTTTTTCGACGAAAACTTGAGTATCGATGATCGGGGCTTCATAAAATTTTGTAGGCGTGTGGATATGGCCAATAGAATTTTTAAGTTCGAACGTGAGACAAATCGGTTTAAGGGTTGCCCGATATGGAGTTCGCGAGTTCACAGTTCGGGGCGAACTACTATTTAAGGATTATCACTGTTCTTTTATTATTTTAGCTCTATAATAATTCAGTAAATTAAAAAGTTCACAACATAAAATTGATTTCGGGGCGAGATTGTCTCCAGAAAAAAAGATACAGGTGGCAATATTTTGTACTTTAGAACAATAAAGTTTGATAAAATAAAATAAAAATAAATAAATAGACACACCTGAGTATTATTTCTTTTGTACTTCGAAATCATAGACATGCTTATGTATTTACGATTAATTTATACTTAGATTATCTTTACAAGAAGCGTTTTTTTGTTGTACGTTTCGCTTTAGGGTGCCGTATGGATGATAAATTGTTTTAAATTGATATTATAGTGGACTTATACACAAAACATAAACTTTCGTGTTTAGATATATTAGTATCGTTCATTGTTTATGGTTATTTGAATGCAATTTAACATAATTTTAAGTAGTAGGGTTTGCGGCTTGGATGTTTTGTTTTTTTTTTTCACTATAATAAAATTTTTAAGGCATACCGAAAATTCATAAGCTTCGGCTATTAAATGTATAGTAAATATTAATAATAATCAGACCTTTTTTCGCGCTAATTGCAAAATGACGCGGTAATAATTTTGTATGCAGTATGCATACAAATATCATGAAAAATCTTGAAAAATAATATATCTATGAATCAAAAATAAATGATACATAGATAATAAACATAACATACATATTTCAGTATGTTGTTGTTATTATGATTTACGAACGCAAACCCTCTTAGGCAAGTATATGTGTTCTATTTACTATTTCTAGTTTTACAAATAATTAATGTATGCTATTTTAACCGCACCAAATGATGGTGCTAATAATTTAAAAATTATTGACCTGTAGGTATATTGTCTATTTATATAAAAATCTGGCATAAAGTAACTAGAACAAGTGTGAGAAGTGCAGACTTTTGCCAAAAACAGAAAGCAGATTTTTATTAAAATAAGACAATAAAAAAATGTTTTTAAAATTGGTTGATTTTTTTATTATTTTTGTATAAGTATTAAAAATGAGCATCATTATTTGGTGTTATTTGTCGTTAAAATTTGATAAATGTGCCATCATGGAAACACATGTTATTTTCATGTAAAACCTTTTTTTATATTCGGTATTTTTGTAGAGAAAAAAAAGCTTTCATTGTGTTTTTAAATATACTGGAAGATCTACTGATGTAGATTTAACCGACTTTAAAGGATCGATTGTGTCTTGAACCAAATTGGGACGACGTACAGAACAAAAGATGAAATTGATCTCAAAATATTGATTAAGAAAGATTTAGTTCCTCACATGAGTGACTGTAGCGTGTCCCATTGCCTTATATAGTGCAATTGATGTATAAGTATATATATTATGAATACACAACGTAACTAATTTGTTGATACTTGGAAAATAATTTATAGGCCGCATTAAGTCAGTGTAGCAGGAACAGAACTTTGGAAGTTAAGGAATTATATTTTTGTATACATACATACAGGGTACGATATGACAAAGCCCTTCTGGCGAGTAGGCGACCAATACTGTGAAAATGAGTTTTTTTCGGCGTTTCTACTCAGCAGTGGTCGTTACGAAGCGCTGGTATCGGTAGCTTTTATTTAAAAATAAATTAGATTTTAATATACTTTACACGTAACGTAAATTATACTTATTGACGTGTAAAAGTGCCTGTAAAGGTCTAATTACTGAATAAACATTTGAATCTTTGAATCATTTGAATCTTTGAATCATTTGAATCTTTGGGTTTTCTAAAAACTTACAATATCAATCCCGAGATAATCCATTAACAACTTATTGAATAAGGATGAAAGAAATTATATGTATTTTGTCTTGAATGATTACAAATACTTAAAAATATGTTTTTAAGAACTATGAAGCCATTATTTAACCCACTCATGAGATCTCAACCCTGGGCCAAGACTCGAGTCAACAAAGAAGTAATAAGTTCTTATTACTTACTCTTTTTTTAACATACATTGTTTTTTGCACGAACGAATCTCTTCTGTAGTTCTGTTGCTGCCTCACGGATTTAGCTGGAACAGTAAATACGTAGATGTCGGTTCGGTTGACGCTGGAACTACCGCGTGGGATAAACATACATAAAGAATCTACTGTTATTAACCCTTTCACCGCGAGACTTTATATCAGTTGTCGTGTCCCCAGCGCGAGGGGTAGTAAATCTAAAATATATACCTACAACCAAAAAGGGATGTGGATACTTAAGGGGCTACCTGAATTTTCGGGGATCCAATGCTGCCCCCAATTGAAATTAATCATTTTATAGAAAATGGAGAGACATCATTTAAAATTTTGTCTTGACCAGGCACTAGATAACCTTTCAAACTATTTTATGAACTACTGTTTACAGTTAAAAGTGAGAACGTGAAGCTTTTCTACGCACAATTGCGAAAAACGGCCACTTGTGGCGTATGTGCGTAGAAAAGCTTCACTTTCACACTTTAAACTGAAAGCAGTAGATCATATAATAGTTTGAAGGGTTGTCTAGTGCCTGGTCAAGACAAAATTTTAAATGATGTCTCCGTTTCCTATCAAATGATTTATTTCAAATGGGGGCAGCACTGGACCCCGGAAAATTCGGGTATCCCCTTAAGTTATGTGCAATACGAAAATTTTTTTGACGGATATATCTGACGCTCGCGGAATGGGCACGACTCTGTTTGTCGGATAAATCTGACGTTCGCAGTGAAAGGGTTAAACTATAGAGATATTGTATGGACCGCGATATAAAGCTCACGTTGAATGATTGTTCCATAAGTCACTGTGAGTGATTTATGAACAAAAGCTTCAAAACGTACATCAGTGATTCTAACGACCGTCAAACATTTATGTACCAGGACTCCAGCCGAAAATACTATTAAATAAATTACAAAAAAAATATTATTCAAAGGCCTACGTAAGTTTGGAAGTGCCTAACAATGAATGTCATACCGTCCACATGAAATCTGCGTGGATTTCGTTATTTTGTACTAAATTCGATCGTATCAAGAATAAGGTCATCAAAATTTAAAATTTTTGATGACCTTGTTCTCGATACGCACACATAAACAATAAAAAAATATGTCTATAATATCTTACATATAATATATTAAAAAGTTTATGAAACACTTTTCTTCAAATGAGTCACGTTTTTTATTAATCTTTAAAAATGTTTGATTGTGCGAGCGAGACAGCCAACCAAAGGTGAAAAGGCTCTTAAAAGGAGTAAGAATTAAAATCCGTTTTATTGATAGCTTTTATGGATCGTTATCATGGTTGGTAATCTTTGTGTTTTATGTCAATTTTAAGACAAAATATGACCACCATCTTGAAAACGAAGATGGCACACATAAAATAGATTCAGCGAAGCTAGTGGCTTTTTTTAAAGACTATCTGTATTTTGCCTTGCATTGTTAAATAACAATATTTGAAGTTGGAATCCACGCAGATCAAAGGTTTATATAGTATATATATTTTCATTGTAAAATTATTAATTTTGTGACTTTAACATAGTCAGTGCCTTTTGTAAATGAACGACGAATGCCTTCGTTTTTACATAAAACGTCTTTTTTTAAACATAAATTATATGTTTTAGAACAAGTGTATACTTCACTGTTTTTTATATAATTTGACCACAAATATAGTGCCTAGTTATTATGTACAATGAGCACCAATTTATATGCCTTATGTTATTACGTGTTAATGTGAACTGCGCAGGATTTGATAAATATAATATTGTATGTAGCGAATTACATTATTGTTCGCTGATTGTATGGTTTAGTTTTTTTAGCAATTTTTTTTATTTTGATAAGTTTTAATTTCCAATTAATGTAGCACAAAGTTACATATATTGGATTATAGTTACAAGAAGGAAGTGAAAATTCGCACTGCAGAAGATTTTACATGGAAGATATTTTTACCGCGAAAGTCGCGAAAGCTTTCCTTCCTTGCATGGAAATATATTTCCATATTAACCAGAATTTTGTTTAATAATCCCACGGGAGAAAATCCGTTGGTAATGAAGGATAGATCCAAGTGTTATATTTTTAGTCGAAGACTGTGCTTTGTTATTCTCTACTTTCCGACAACTCAATTAAATACTCTTTCCTAAATATCAAAACGAACATTTTATATGGGGTTTGTATGAAATAAAGACTAATGATGTCATTGTTTCTTGGAGTCAAATAGCGATCTTAATATCAGTTTTTTTGCAATAATAATTTAAAATCACATTTAAAATGAATATAATAGTGACAAGTGACATTTTTCTGACGTTTTATATTCTTAATAGTACCAAATAATTCATTTTTACCCAGGAATGTGCCCAGTTTAATTAAATATTAATAATTCTTTAAGAGAATTTTCAGGTCTAGCAAGAAAAAAAAAATCCTTACAAGAATGTATTTGGGCAACTTATACATAAATAAATAATAAATATATAGGGACAAATCGCACTGGTTGAGCTAGCCCCAAAATACGTGTCTTTCAGTAAGCCCTACAAGTGTGTGAAGTTAACATTTTTTATTTAAATTTTTTATTACATTTGCGAGGTTTATATCGATTTTTTTTTTATTTATGAATACTTTATGAAACATAAAATTTGTGCATAAAAGCCGATTTTTATACTGAATCCGAGACTTATACTGAATCTGTGTCTCCATATTTAAATTTTTTATTACGGTGGAAACCTAGAAATAGCGCACAAGATATCTGTTAGTTAAAAAGTTTTTAAGAATGATCAAGAAGTGTTTGTATGAAAAGTAAGACGAGAAGGCCGCTCTTAAGTTCATTATACTAAACAACTTTCCCCAAGGAACATATATCGAAATATGAAAAATAACCTTTGCCGTCCCGTATAAATTGACCGATCACGTTCGAGTTTGTACGGAAAGCAAAAAATTATTTTTCAAATTTCAATATATGTTCCTTAGTGAAAGTTGTTTATTATCATGGACTGAAATCACCCTTAATAAATTTTTAGCTAGCCTTTACAAAGATAAACCCCCAATACCATATAAATAAATACTCAAATACGTTATAGTGGCAGGGTATTAAAATAGATGATTGCATTTTTGATTCTGCGCAGTTGACAACATTTTTTTTATGTATTTTTAATACTGGGTTATTTTAAACTAATTCGTTAAATTATAACGGTTAAACACGACTTTGGCTACGTTATTTGTGAAATAATCTATTTACAGGTGTCAAAAAAACAATATTTCAGTTTCATTCTCGCATAAAGTATTGATTAAAAAAAGATAAATACTTTTTATACGAAAAGATGTGAGTTATGCTTATGACATTAAACAGTATATTAAGAAATAGTTGTAGTTACATTTGCTTTAATAAGTATTACCCGATGAATCTGCAGTGCCATTTTTGAAACGCGGAGTCACCTCTTCTAGTGGTTTTTCCATACAAAAAATCGTTCGCTTAGGCACTACAGACCTTGGCAGTCGAACATTGTGCATGCGACAGAAACAGGTGAACAGAGACGGATTCCGCATCGTTAGACCTATATCGTAGACTCAATCCGTCTTATTATAAAAACAGGACTAACTTTGTTACTAGGTTTAAAATTATCCGCCCAAAATGAAGCTGACATTGACAAGTGAGATAGTGTGATATTACTAGAGGTCAACTTGATTTGGCCGGATAATGGTTTAAACCTAGTAACAAACTTAGTCTGGGTTTTATAATAAGACGGAATGAGGTTTTTCAAAATTATGGGCAGATGGCAGCACAGTGAAGGTCCAATATGCTGGTGTTATTGGATACATTTGTACTGATGGAGCAAAAGAACCTGTCAACTGATGGTCCAATCACAACAGTGGATTTGACCTGACGTCACTGTGCTACTTGGTGTAACGTGTTATTGAAAAATCTTCATTATATTTTAGAATCACGTGACATAAATTATTAATACAAAAACCACCGAAAAAAAATCTGCTCCTCCATAAAAAATTAAACACCAAACGCGATAAAATTTATAGAAGAGATGAATTTATTTAGCGATTCCAGAGTGTTGACAATTGTTTTTGAGTACATTTGTAAGTATTTAGTTAGCAACCGATTTAGCTACTCATTTATTGTTAGAAAATAATTTGACGTTTTTTTTTTGGTTTGAGCTTTGCCAATAATTTTTCAAAACTGAAAACGGATTTCACCCTCAAACTACACAACCGATTTTGATAAAAATTCATGGGACCACCTGACAAGTATAGCTTTTCAAACAAAAAATTATTTTCCAAATAGGTCCAGGACTCTTGGAAAACTTGGAATAATCGATGAACATTCATAAAAAAAAGTTCGCAATGGATTGTTAACTTCTTCCTTTTTGGAAGTCGGTTAAAAATGCTTTCGTATGTCCGACTGTACTCTACAGATCGTATTTTCAAACCGATCCTCATGGAATTCTGTGATCAGGTAGAATTTTTTCGTCAATTCAGATTTTAAAAATTTTCAAAATGCCAGATCCGAGTTGGTTAAAAACGCAAAAAATAACTCAAGGTTGACTGGAAGAGATCCCTATTTGGGATAAGTCCGCCTTTGTACTGTTCTCTAGTTCTAACCTGTATTTTTGTCCTTTGTTTATGTACAATAAAGATTTTACCAACAAACAAAAAAAAATAAAAATTATCGCGAGGTTAACAGCTCATAAAGCCACTCTTTTTTAATAAGCAAGTGTACCTACATCTAAATAGCTAATATTAAAGATGCGTCTATACTGAACAAAGGTTATTTAGATACATATGTATATGGATATACGGAAAGGATAAGCGCGTGGCTTGGCGTGTGATGTGATGCGATTGTTGTTTTGTTCTAAGGTGGTTCGCGACTACACAATTTGGTTTGTTGTATTGTTGCGTATGGGAATTTGAGGGGAAAAAAGGCGTGAAAAGGGAATTATTGCCGTTTATTAAATTAGGGTTTTCCTACAGCTTTTTCCGTCTTATTATAAAACCCAGACCAACTTTGTTACTAGGTTTAAACCATTAGCCGCCCGAAATGAAGTTAACATTGACTGGTGAGATAGTGTGATATTAATAAATGTCAACTTGATTTAGTCGGTTAATGGTTTAAACCTAGTAACAAAGTTAGTCTAGGTTTGATAATAAGACGGTTTGTGTTTTTTTTTATATCGTACTTTGGAGTGCTATTTTGGATTGATGATCTCGGTGGCTCTTTGGAAGTAGGCATTTGCAAGTTAAGCAACCGTGGCGCGCATCTGGATGGGTGACCATAAGTGGCACAAAAATATTTCAAGCGTCTCCGTGCTTCGGAAGACACGTTGAGCCGTTGGCTTTTATAATTGTATGGCAGTCGTCAAGCTATGTCAAATGCTTAAGGAAACTTTGAAGAAAGTCACACTAGTGTTTTACAAAAATACACACAAAAACATTAAAATTCAAAATATATTTTACCCGACTACGGTAAAGCCAAGAGGAAGGGTAGGTAACGATTTGAGCAGTCTATGTATTTTGGTCACTACTTGTATATTCTAAATCTTTGATTTGGATATGTATATCTGATCCGACAGAGCATCCGAAGCGCTGGTCCAATTTTCACATGTGACATGTCAATCGATTCGTCATTTTGTCCGGGTGACATAGGCTACAAAATTTGTATGCAACAAAACATATGTAATGAATGTTACATACGAAAAAGTGAGAGTATGTACATTTTTATTATTTCATACCTAGTGGGTATCAAATGAAAGGTCTTGATTAGCCCATTTTAAAAATACCTTAATAATTTGTTAGTCGTTATGGCTAATCGTAGTCGGGTATAAGTTAAAATTTAGATATTTATTCCCATAAATCTTTGATATTTTCATCGTCACCATGCGGGGAAGACGGGTTGGTGATAGCAGGTATCCTAGTACCGGTCTGGCCTTCCTTCCTTCTTGTGTCGTAAGGTGCGACTAACGGAGATTTGGCTACCAGAAACAAACAAGTTGTGTAGTCGTGGACATGAGTTGTCATGAGTTTGAATGTCTCGCTGTCTGTACAAAGTGCCGTGTAGTGTATATGTAAGTTAGTGTACCTATGTTTTTCTCCGTTTAGTAAATAAAGTTCTTTTATTGAGATATGGCTTTTTTTTTACGAGTCATCGTCATAATTTCAGCCGCATTACGTCCACTGCTGGCTTAGATCATTTAATACGGGATAAGCCTTAGGTACCTGCGCGGTCCCCTCCGCCAAAGTATAAGATCTAAAATCTAATACGTCCATAAAAACTAGTTGCGTAATCGATTATGATCATTAAGTGACGGTAAAGCATCGAAACGACGTCTACAAGTGCTCCATTAAAAATGCCATGTTATGCAATTTTCTCGTGTAGGAAGAGGTCAAACACATTCGATCTTTTAAAAGATGGCATAACCTTTCATTTGTAAGTATTTTTTTATTTAAAGGTATTAAATGATCTAAGACTGCTGGACATATGTAGGCCAAAGATTTAGAGCAGCCTGCATCCAGCGCCTTCCAGCGACCTTGGTCAAGTCGTTGACCATATTGTGGGTGGTTGTCCTACGTCACCCACAATATGTTCAGACGACCTGGCAAGCGAAGCGTACGCATCGCTTGCTATGGGCCATCGGTTCGTGGTCTTCGTGGCATCGTGGCGCTATGTAGAAACGAGCCGTGTGGGGCTAGGGCTAGAATTGGATCATTAAGTGTACGTATTATTTAACGACCGCTTCCGTGGTCATGTGGTCAAGGCGTTCGCCTTGTGATCCGGAGACCGTGGGTTCGAATTCCACTGAGAAACATACTTTGGGAAAGGTTGTTTCCAATCTAATTAGGATATTGTAGGCTCGAAATACCTGATTATCCAAAAATAAAGAAGATTTGGAAAAGTGTTTCCGTGTTTCGGAAGGCACGTAAAAACTGGATCCCGAACGCCGTCTAGCGTTTGCTTAAAACTATCCAAGGATTGGTTCTGATCTACCTTTTGCGTTGTGGAGGTCAGACGGCAGTCGCTCTGTGTAAAAACCAGTAACCACGTCAGATCACCTAGGTTAGGTTGCGGACCCCGGGCTCTGAAGCGTTACCGCTGAGGATGCAACCGTGCGGGAATAGGTACGCTCGGATGATGATGGATGATTATTATTTAACGGTTTACTCACGTAATGGTAGTTGGTAATGCCGATCTGGTTTCGATCGATTTAGAGGATCGTCATCAGTGCAGAGGGCAGCGATACCGTGGGGTCGATCCTAAATCGCTCGCGACGATTGGATTGGATCACTCTATATCTTATATTATATAGATGACACACCAAGCCACGGAATTAATCATTTCAATCTCTAACCGTCTTATTATAAAGCCCAGATTAACTTTGTTACTAGGTTTAAACCATTATCTGACCAAATCAAGTTGACATCTAGTAATATCATTCTGTCTCGTCTGTCAATTTCAACTTCATTTTGGGCGGATAATGGTTTAAACCTAGTAACAAAGTTAGTCTGGGTTTTATAATAAGACGGCTAGGGTCCCTGGCAATATGCGTCCCCGTTGCACGTCCTCGCACCTCTCCCCCGTTCGCGCCTTGTCGCGTGTGTTGAGAGGCGAACACACACATTGCCGTGTGCACGGATGTAGGTATAGTTTCGTTTGAAGTAGTGTAGAGGTAAATGATACTCGGCTATGAAGTGTCATATCTACCTGTAACCGAGCACAAACATCTTGTGCAAAAACCTTCCGAGTAAATCATTTAAATTCTAAATCATATCATAGGCGATATGACTAGCAACCTATCACTGTTTCCTGCAGGTGCCTACCACCTACACGCATCCTATTGTCGCGTAAAGAGATGAATGACACTGTCAACGTCACGAATTCGAACGAAAAGAATTCAACTGAAGGAAAATTTCATCAATAGCGTCAGAGCACGATTGGCCTAGTGGTCTGAGAGATAGATGTGAATCCAGAGACCGCTGGTTCAAATCACAGCAACTTAAAATGTTTTTGAAGTTTTGAAAGAAGTTTCTAGATAATACTAGACTAAATGGAAAAGAAAATACGGGACAGAAAATAATGAGTGAGAGAGATAGCGATAAAAAATTAGTAATTTGAGTATGGAACATTGATGCGGTTTTGTTCGAATTCGGGGAGTATAGGTATAAACGGAACAAGGCGCCGCCTAAGGCAGTTTAGTTGGAAAGTGAAATCTGAAGGAGTAAGGAGAGAAAAAAAAACAGTAGTGAGCAAAGTGAAACAGTGAGCAAAGTGAAACAGTGAGCAAAGTAAAACAGTGAGCAAAGTGAAACAGTGAGTAAAGTGAAGTGTTCAGTGCAGTGAAGTACGCGCGTGTGACAGTGCAGTGACGTTTCCGTGCGTGTGACCGTGCAGTGACGTTTCCGCGCGCGTGTCAGTGGAGTGACATTTCCGCGCGTCTGACAGTAAAGTGACAGTTGGAGTGCAAAGAGGACTGACGCTGTCATTTTTGAGTACCGCTTGTGTTGTAAATAAAGGCACCATTCCATAGGATTGTTGTTTCCTTTCCTAACCCCTACCCACTCTCGTGACACTATTATCATTATGCATTCAACATTGTGTGAGAAAATAATTGTAGGTAGATATTCCTAATATCGATATCTCACAACACTACTTACTTATATGTATCTATCTAAGTTTAGCAAACGAAAGTGTCCATGAAAAACCACATATTTTAAAAATACACATAAGTACTTTCTTTCTATTTGAATCTTATTTAATATTAGGAATGTGAAATTACATAACAAATAAATTTTTAGTAATATTAAAAAATAAAAGTATCAAATCTGTTTAATGCTTTTTTAAATCTTACTCTTATTCTTCACTTGTTCCTTGAAATGCACCAGAACAACGTAGTTCTTTAGTAATGTGTGATAAGACTCGGCATGCAATCAGTACACTCAAAATCGCAGTCAAGTCCTTCATCAACATATTAAATCAACTCATAAAGTGATACAATTGATCTAAAAGCAATTATATGATCAATGCATTACATAAGCAATTTTCACCGGCGGCCATGACACCGCATTGGTATGCCGGAGTGCGACAAATTGCATATTATTAGCTGCTGTTGTCACATCCTTCGGCTAAGGCTATTTGCGATTGCCAAGTGGGCTACTGGGGTTGCGTTGTGCAAAGTTATGTTAAACCTAACTTACTGCGAAGTTGAAGTCAATAATATAATAATAATAATAAACTTTATTCTGACTAACAAAGTTAGTCTGGGTTTTATAATAAGACGGTGACCGTCTTATTATAAAAACAGGACTAACTTTGTCTAACTTTGTTACTAGCGGCATTAGTTTAAACCATTATCCGCCCAATGGTTATGGTTTAAATCTAGTAACAAAGTTAGTCCTGTTTTTATAATAAGACGGTAAATGTTTATCTATTTTCTCCACAATTTAACTTAACCCTAATAAAGAACACAAAAAAGATAAAAAAGCCAAACATTAAACGGTACAGAAATGTGATTAAAAGCGGAGAGCTGTGGTGCCCGTTAGGTTGAGTTATAAGTACTTATGTCTTACATGAAGATCTAGAATCTTCGTTTGAGGCTAGCTGTGAGATGTATAGCTCGCGGATCTTGTCGGTCTGGAAAATTAACAGGAAATGATTGCTTTTAAACCAAAGAGCAAAAGTTTTTTTTAGGTATTTATAACTCCCGACAAAAAAGTTATAAGTTAGACGCTAATGTCTTTCTGTCTTTCGGTCTGCCTGTCTGTGACTGAAACTGATAGACTGACAGACATGAAGACATAAGCGTCAAATTTATAACATTTTCGCCGGAGGAAACATTAAAAGCACTCATTTTAACATATTTTTTTTTCAATTTTTAACGTGAAGACAAGTTCCCTTGCGGTCTTATCTATTGAAAGTTGCTAGCTGCATGCATGACATGATTGGAACAGAGGTTAAGTTTTATTGTAATTTTTTTAATTTATTCCTAACCTGTATGTATGACAAGGAAAAGATTTCCCTGACCGGATAGTTGACTTATGATAACCTAGCAGAGTAAAGTGTCTCAAAGGTTTCCCACAAAGGGCCGGGCGACGCAACCCAAGGTCGGTGAGAGTTGTGTTTCCTGGTTGACTCAGATCAGATTGTTGAGATGTGGAATGACGCATGATTTATCGTATAATTATTATCATCGATAGGGTGACAGAGAAAAAGAACGGTTGCTAGTAGCAAAAATTTTTTGGTAATCGTTGCTATAATCGAGTGACTGTTGATCTCACGGCTTAGACTAGTTTAAATTGGTTTTACTAATAGTTGTAGTTTGGGACATGCTACCACATGGTTCTACTAATTAGTCCTCCAAAAACATTTAACGTAGTAAGTATAATACTTATTTATTAGTTTTTTATTTCTCATGTATTTTGTATACAACTGTAATGTATTGGAGGACAATAAATACATTTTATTATTATTATGTTGGTACGCTTTTCCGGTCCCGGTCCTTTAAGGCGTTCATAGGGCCAAAGCCAACACGAAGAGGCCTTTTAGTACCTTTTTATCTAAAAAGTGAGATGGCTGCATCTATGGAGGTCTATCCCTTAATGTACCATTGAGATGCACTAACGGACAGTCTTCCACAGCTGCCGAACTATTGCCAGGGAGGGATTTACTTGGTTTGGGCTACATGGATGGGATATTAGTAGACCGGATAACAGGGTTATGGAGTGAGATATGGACATCTATTATTATTATTATAAGAACAAAAACTGGTAAGTATCTCATAACTAAATCGCATGTAAAGAAACAGGTGCAACAATTTCTTTTTATCAGTGTAGTTATTCTAAAAATCTTAATAAACATTTTATTGATCAAATAAAGATGACTGACGACAGAAGAATAAATATTGTGTGTTTTCGCAAGATGAAATTTAAATTTAAACTTATATAAAAAGTCGTTTCAAATTCCATTTAAATTAAGACAACAAAGAATTAAGGTATTTTCTGTCCACATAAGCATAAAGTGACGTCCTTTTAGCAAAATGCTGCACTCTGCAATGCAGTTTTTTCCCGAAGTAAAGACGTCTAAACGTGCATGGAGATCAATATGTAAAATAATTTAGAGCAAACTGAACCCCTTTTTTAGCTTCCCGCTAAAAACTCCTTTACAGATAAGATAACATTTTATATCTTTCTTTTCTGCGTCTGCGCCACTCAGTCCCGGATCTAGACTTTTTTAGGAGGGCAAAATTTAAATATGGCTCCTCAGTTATTCCTGACAAGGGGGGGGGGGGGGGGGGGATGCGCAAGTATAAGCGAGAGAAGGATAATATCCGTAAACTAGTCCTGGTTTGCCCCCACTCTATCTTGGATTCGGGCCTGTTGTCACTGGCATGTTTTGTTTCGAAAAAATTTACGATACGTGTTTCAAACTCTAGGTAACATGCAATACTTACATGTACTTAAGAGATTTTAGGCGACAATCAAGCATGTCGGCATTGAATTAAGTGTGCTACATTCCTGTCATTGTTATGATAATACCTATCAGTTGCTCATACCGCTGCTTTGACTGTGCCCAAAGTAATACATAGTGTTAAAAGCGTATTCATTCTTGAATGCTTAGTTCTTGACATGGACTGGAACGGCTACGGACGTTACGGTGATGGGATAATTTCGTGACGATTTCGTGTAATGGACTGGCTAACTCGCAAAGAAAATGAGCAATAATTTTTTGTTTATTTTTGTAGGTACATAAATTATAAGGAAGGAATTAAAAGGAATTTAATACACATTATGTAGATAGCCAGTGATGATGCCTGTAATGACAGGTTCTTCGGAATCCTAGCGTGGGCATCAGCCTCCGCAAACATTATGTTTATGAGATTTTCTCTTGTATATTCGTTGTATAATATTTTAACTATTTTTTGGAGAATATTTTAACTTTATTAATATATCCTATATCTGGGACAGAAAATAAGCATTGCTATACATCGGCAATGCTGCTAGCCTTCTAGGCACATTCCCGCAGGGTAAAGAATAAGGTACCGGGTCTTTTTTATTTGTAAATATTTGTTTTAAGTATTTTTAAGCAAATTTGGAACATATATATATATTCTTCTTTATTAATATAATATAAATATTAATTGGCTGATCAAGTTTCTATGGACAAGTAAGTTTTATATCCACATTTCGATTTTTTTATGGACAAGTTGGTCATTATACCGGAATGTTCATTAAGTATATTCGGTGTTTGCAATAGTTTGAACGGGGGAATAAATTGTTTAAGGGGATACCTGAATTTTCCGGTGTTTAGCTTTTCAACGCACAATGTGCGTAAAAAAGCTTCATGTTCTCACTTTAGACTGTAAACAGTAGTTCACAAAATAGTTTGAACGGTTATATAGTGCCTGGTCCAGACAAAATTTTACTCGTAAATGATGTCTCCGTTTAAATGATTTATTTAAAATGAGGGCAGCGCTGGAGCCCGAAAAAATTCAGGCATCCCAATTTTTCAAAATTTAGTATATTCGGTGTGTGTGAAATAGCTTGAAAGGGGGAATAAATTCTTTAAACAAAGGGGATAATCAAAATTGTGCTATCATGACAAGTGTTTGCCTTCAAATTATTTAATTATATATTTATTATCATAGGATATTTATAATACATACCATATATACTATCACATCTTAATCCCTAACGGGACAGACAGGGCATTTTGTATCTTGTGTTTCTAAGAAGACAGAGCCCAGGCCGCAAAATTCAAAAGCGCTTTACACTTTTAGCGTGATGGTTGGCGGGAAGATGGAAAAGCAAACGTTATTGTAATAGGTTACTGGCCACTCGCCTATTAACGTGATATTTTTAATATTTTTTAACAATCGTCACTTTCTTTTGTTGTGCAATTGTTGACGTCAAATGGTTACAGCTTACTGCCGCTTCCAAATCGCTTGTGCAGAAGAAGCGGTAACAAACTGCACTGCAGCATTTCTTCAAAGGATGTCAACTCAAAATTAAATTAATATTTAAAGTTGATATGTAGACAGAGAAATACATTGTTTGTTATGTCATAATTTAAATATACTTTTTATGAATAACCATTGAAAGTTGGTAATATAATTTGCAGTCTGTCTAGCTTTATTTTTAGTCTCTGTTAAAAGTAGCTACTTTTAACAGAGAAAAGAAACTAAATTAGCATCTTTTAACAGAGACACAAGCGAAAATTTTTGCCATTCTGTGACAGCCTGTATCTTGCGGTATACCTACTACTAGTTGCACTTAAAAAGATACATCGGTATGTTATCGGGAGCAGACAAAAGCCTATCTCCGCCCACGCGTGGACGATGGAACGAAAGCGAATCTTGTCTTTCAATGTCATCTCTGTTTATGTTATACGTATAAACGTATAGCGACATCTCTCAAGCTATTTTTCAAGCCGTGAAAGCTGTAAAGCGTGCCAAAGAAATATAGATATTTTACTTGAGAGGTTGAGAGGTACTTTCCAAAAACTTAAATCAGAAAAACAACGTCAAAACAAACATTATCTATAAGATTTGTATAAAATATAGGCTAATGACGTCAAAGTTTCTTACAGTTAAATGGCGCTCTTAATAACAGTTTTTCTGCAATAATAAATCTAAAATCACATTGAAAATGGATAGGATCACGATAAGTGACATTAATTTGTGACATTTTACTATCTAAACAGTAAAAAATAATTTGAAATGAAATGAAATGATTTATTTCGCTTAAGCGTTTTTTAATTTACTTGCAATTGTGGATGTCAGTGGATATGTCTTAAATAAATAAAAAACTTGAGAAGTGTCAAGGCACACCCGGATAGAACGAAGTAAAATATAAAATATAAATAGGTCTAAATTACATTCAAACTCATTTCTGCGTTCTAAAATCAAGGTTTCATTATCTTTATAAATTTGAATGAACAAAAAGTGTCGTTACAACATTTGGTCTTAATTTTTTCCGTCTAGTCCCCTTTCGCAACGCGCGATACGGAACTTCGTTCCAAAAAAAACTAAATGACCGTTTGAGGCGCCAAATAAAGTCTTAATTTTTTTAATTTTAACCTATATTGAGTGGGTTATTAAATAAAAGGATTTAAAATATACAATTTATAATGAAAAATGCTAATAAAACAACATATGGATAATCTCGCTTATCCGAGCGTGTCCCCGGTGTCATCTTAGGCGTACCTACTTCTGTTGTTTAATACAATAGGGTATTTTTTTTAGATCATTTGTTTGGTTCAATTTTTGCTATCTTCATGACCACCATTACGCCAAACGTGGCCTTTGAATCTTATGCTCCCCCTTAAGGCTAAAGACGCGAAAGCGTGTCTGCATTTGACATTTCTTCATAATAAAGCGTACATTTCCTCAAATATACCTACTCATACCTGTATTTAACCTTAGTACACTTTTAACTGGGTCATTAACGATACATGACGACCTCCGTGGCGTAGTGGTCACCATGCTAGTTTGCCACCCAGAGGTCTCGGGTTCGTTCCCCGGTCAGGGCAAGTTGGAAAATGGCCTTTTTCAAATTTTCCTTTTGTTTTGTTTATTTATTTATTTATATCTACGTGTTTGGTATTTGACCATCCAATTTCTACTTCAATACTATAATTTGATTGGAATATAAGATTTTTGAAAAAATATAATATTTTTGTACAAGCTTTTATTGTAAGGCCAAAGTACTTATGAAATAAGCCCAAAATCGATAGAGTTTGGGCCGTGATCAGACCCTAGACATCGTCTACCATAAAGTGCTCGTCAAGGCAAATCAAACGAGTCTATCTCAATGAGGTTACAATGCGACACAACTAAGTTGAACAAAAATGGCGGACATCAAAGCATTTTTGTACACACACACACGTAAACTGAACCAAAATGGCGGGCGTCGCATTATTTGTACCTGCGCCGATAAATGCCATTTTGGTTCAACCTACGTGCTGGGAATTTGTACAAAACTGCTTTGAACTCCGCCATTTTTGTTTAACTTATTTGTGTCGCGTTGTACGTTATTTTGTCATTGAGTGCCGTCGAATATCTCCCGGCACTTCTGCCGGTACTCCCGGAGTGCAACTCGTCGTTTTTTATTTTTTGAGCCTCAGCTCACAGTGTCACGGTGATATCAGTGCATGTTTCGGCGTCCATTCTTGATGAGCGCGCGAACTAAACTGAACGATAGCGAGTGTGGAGGGACATTCTTTTCGCGCTGATTTCGCAGCCAAATTACGGCGTGGATTCACGCCGTGAATCACGCAGGAGTCTGGAGCCCGCATTATACATCTATGCAAAATACTAACTCAACCCGTTGAAGCTAACTTTGAAAATTGAGTTGCAAGATTTGACCTAAATAAACATACATAAACACATTGCAGATAAAAAAAGCTTGTACAAAGAGGGTAAGCGCATCTTCTGCTTCTAACAAGCACATGTGAGCAGGAATTTGCTTATGAGATGAATTGTGTTGACTGAGCATCTATATGTTGGTTTTCTTTTGAGTTAAACACATTTTAACAAATTATGTCGTTGTTCGATAAACAAACTCGTTGATGTCTTTTGTTCGGCGGACCATTGTACGAATAGTAACAATTTGTTTGTTGTGTTATTTCGAACAATTAACTACAATCGTCAAACAATTCCTAGCTAAAACTATCATTATCATCATCATCATCATCCGAGCGTATTCCCGGTTGCAACCTCAACCTCAGCAGTAACACTTCATAGCCCGGGGTCGTCTGACCTCCACAACCCAAAGGGCAAGCCAGGAACCAATTCTTGGATAGTTTGATGATCAAACGCTAGGTGGCGTTCGGGACCCACAGTTTTACGTGCCTTCCGAAACACGGAATCATCTTTCTTTTCGGATAATCAGGTGATTCAAGCCAGCAATATCCTATCCAGACTGGAAACAACTTTTCACAAAGTATGCTTCCCAGTGGGAATCGAACCCATGACCTCCGGGTCACAAGGCGAATGCCTTGACCACTGGACCACGGAGGCAGTCTCAGAGCTAAAACTATATTGAAGTATAATCATGAGAATGAAGTACAATCAGTCAGTTCCGTTTTTTGAAGTCGGTTAATGACAGGGGAGTAAGTGTGGCCACACACTGGTCCATAACCTTATGAAAAAGCCATTCCGACTCGCTAAGAAGAAGAATATAGTTACAAGAAAACTATATACATCAAGATAGTTTTCTTTCAAGAAACTGACTGATTGTATATGTATGTGCTTATAACATTCTAGTATATATACATATAATAACATCATAACATTAAAAAAAAATTCTGTACTTTTAAGATATTAAAAAAAAAGTATTTGTAGCGATGGAGTCATAGTAATTGAGAAATCAAGAAAAGAAATGGGTCTGTTTGTACACGCTTATCTCCGGAAATACTAGACGGATTCGAATTAATATTTTTATTTTGTTATATAGCTATTACGCATGGGCAACATAAAGGGTATAATTGATTTTGGAAAACGGAACATATATGACCATAACGGTCCAGCTAAACTATAAGAAATATAAAAATGCAGCCTTAGCAAAAGTTATTCAGCCTGAAGATCATTTTGTGTTGAGGTATGAAAATCGAAGATCTGGAACACCTGATACAGACACGAATTTATAAAGTCCACGCGAACGAATTCGTGGGTACCAGCTAGTATAATAATATAACCCATGCAATAGGTAATAACATTATGAAAACCCGTCGAGGTACCTGCACCATAGCCCCGGGCATGATCAGCAGCGGCCTTGCTACGAGTAACACAATATTGTAGGCGGAGAGCTCAGACACTAAATACAGACATTCCGATGTACTGGACTCTTCCTTACATGTTCAATTTATATAATAAAGCTTGTACAGTACAAGCAAAAAAACTATCTATCCACTTATATATATAAAAGAAGAAACTGAATGACTGACTGACTGACATATCAACGCACAGCCCAAACCGCTGGGTCTATAGACTCCAAATTTGGTACATAGGTTCCTTATGAGGTCTAGAGGAAGCACTAAGAAAGGATTTTTCAAAATTCACCTCTTAATGGGGTGAAACGGGGGTCCAAAGTTTGTATAGACAAACAAGATTAGTTTGACCGTTTTATTCGAAACTTCGCAAAAGTACTCCCAGCGGTAAATAAGTAAATATGTGTTTCAGGATTTTCCAAAATTCACCCCCTAAGGGGGTTTAATGGGGGTCCAAAGAGAGAGAGGGATAGCGAGAGCGAGAGCGAAAGGCATTATTAAAAATCTTATAAGAACCATTTTTTACTTTTAAGCGGACGAAGTCGCGGGTTAAAACTAGTACATAAATAATGTTTTGGTTGAAGTTTGTGTAGGTCAAATAAACATTGTATATACAACATGGAAGAGACATACCTATAATAAATCAAACCACGGGCTATACTAGATCATTATAGTATAATGAAATCAAAATAAAAACCAACTAACAAAAAATTAATTAAAATTTACTCAAAGCTAATAAATAAGTAAACAGAAAAATATCCGCAACATGCTTCGTCAAAACTGTAAACAGAAAAATATCCGCAACATGCTTCGTCAAAACTGTAAACAGAAAAATATCCGCAACATGCTTCGTCAAAATTCTTATGCTAAGAGAAAAACAATTTCGACATTCCCATACAAATTGCCCGGGCGGCTGCACACTTTTGTATGGAAATGCTTGATTTTTTTATTGTGTTTTGGTTGTTATTTTAGTTTCATTTTAATATAGTAATCTAGTATAGTCTATGGTTCGATTTATTACGGATATGTCCCTTCCACTTTGTTAGGTAGATACGAGTAGGTAACACAATATTGTATGCGAAAATCTCTGACACAAAATACAGACATTCTGATGTACATGGACTCTTCCTTACACGTTCAATTTTTTTATAAGCGTGTTCAGGCAAAATAACTATGTGAAAATAATGTTTGGGTAAAAATTTGTGTAGATAAAATTAACTTTGTATATAAGAAGCTACGAGTAGGTAACACAATATTGTATGCGAAGATCTCAGACAAAAAATTCACACATCCAGACACTTCTTAAAATGCAGAAATGCGTCTTCGAATAATCGGCGAACATACATAAAGTAATTGGTCAAGTGCGTGTCGGGCCACGCGCAGTAGGGTTCCGTAGTTACAAACGCCAACTTTGTGTTCATGCCACTAAAAACGTCCAAAAACTTTTTTTCTATTGAATTTTTATGAAATTTTCCTTTTCTGAGTACATTTTATAAGTTAATCGCCTATAACTTTTTAATTTCTAAACCCTACCTAGCTCTGATAGTTTTCATTTAAATTTCGTTATAAATTCTATAGCTGTGAATTTTTTCACTTGTCCATATATAACCGTTTAGCAGATAGAGGGGACACTTGACTCCAACAAATTTTTTCGCTTTAAAAGCAAATATTTCAGAAACGTACCCAAAATCAAAAAACGGTGTTCTCAAACTCACAATATTTTAAAAAGACCTATTCAACGATACCCAACATGATTGGTTAGTCGAGAAAAAAAAATGACTTTTCATTTTACAAGTATGGGGGCTACCCGAAAAAAAATGAATTGATATATATATATATAATCATGCCAAATTACAGCTTTCTAGTACTTATAGTCGCTGAGTAAGACCGCGGACGGACAGACAGACATGGCGAAACTATAAGGGTTCCTTGTTTACTACGGAACCCTAAAAAGATTTCAATTAAATAATTACCTCCTCCATTTTGGAAGTCTGTTAAAAATAAATATTGTTTATACTATATGCAGTATGGTTTCCGGCATAAAATAGGTCCACTCTGTCGCAATACTCTCTAGATTAATTTTTTCTTCTCTTGATGGTGGCGATCAAACTTAGTTGAAGTTTATTTTGCCAGTATTGACCACAATAGTGTAAAAGGTGGATGTAATGCAAAAACAGTCAGTCTATACGAAAAGCAGAAATTAATTAATCTGCGATTAAGGATGAGCATGTCACTAATCAAACACACGAAATATTTACTTATTCTCAAATAATTTATCCCTGCTTGTGTACAACAAGTATCATAGCGTATAACTACTTAGATCCATAATTATCTAATTATAAGTGTCCGCTCTAAAAACCATTTCTTAATAAGTAAGGCGCGAAAATTGATGCGTCAACGTACCGTTGATATTATTACAGACCTCATATCGCTCGCAGGGGGTGTAGAATTACAAAACCACGGTAGGGCTTCGCATACGATTCAGTGGTAAAATGAAATGGTAGACAGAAGGATAGACCGAGGTATAACTACGTTACGAAGCGGTGGTAACGAAGCGGTTTAGACACTGGTCCTGCCTCTGTGAGGCACGATTTCGATCCTCATATTTAATTTTGTATTCCATACAAATACTATAGAAGATGTTTGTTTTTAACGTTTAGATAAAAGTTTCTGATTATATTATAGAGACAAATTACACTGATTGAGATAGTCCCAAAGTAAGTTAGAGACTTGGATTATGGGATACTAACTTAACGATACCATATTTTATAACAAATACATAGGTATATGGATAAACATCCAAGACCCAGTACAATTTGAAAAAGGTTTTTATCCAACCTGCCCGGAGATTGAACCCGGAACTAAAATAGCTTCAGATTTTTATATGCTTTTTACATATATAGGCACGATTCAACCTTTTTGAATCTTTCCCCCTCCTTCTTGCCACGTTGGTCACACTTTTGGGAACTCCATTCCCCAATCCTTAGTGTGCTGTCACATACTTGAATATTGACATCTATTTTTATGTAGCCTTAAAAATTTACCACTGCTGAATAATTATTAAATTGAAACAGCACATTCAAATTAAGTTTTATTTTATTTAATAAAAAAAATAATGATCACCACAAATATAATAAACCTAAGATCAAAACATTTAAAAGTTATTATTTATTTATTATAAACAGTTATTTTTGCTTTAATACTTAGAAATACATTTCGTATTATCACACAATGTAACACTTCATTAACAATCTTCCTCCCCATTAACATATTACGTAATTTACGGATGGCCCCAAAGAACCTCTAAGTAAAATCAAGAGTCGCATCTGTTGTCTCTTTAAATTTGTACCACAGTAAACAGTATCGAGTGCGAAACTGCGACATTATAAATAGAAGTAGCGTTCGACCGCCGCGCAGAAGTGAGTTCACGTCGACCGCCATACTTGTGTGAAAGAGCAGGAAATCTGACGTTTGGAAAACGCCGCCATGTTTGTTTTGAAGGTCAGTATTTTGGATTTGTTTTTTGTTCGGTACATTAGGATTGTTTAATTATTACGGGTTTACTGCTAAGTGTTTACAAATAAAAAATCTAAAATTAAATTTTTTTAAAAGTGATAACACGTGTCAAATTTTTTTTTGTTTATTTTTTACTATATAATTATAAAATTACTTGTATGTATGTTTAGTTTAATTATTCAATTAAGTTAAATATATTATTAAATTGAGATATCTAATTATAATATTTTTAAATAAAAAGTGAATAGTTATTATATTTATTCAATTCAGAGAGTCCCGTATATAATATAAATTAATTTAAACACACTTTAAATTTACATTGAATTTTGTAAATGACTTTTATAACCACAGACAAATCGAATAAGACAAATCGATCGTATATCGGATCGATCGTAAAAACTGATCGAAGGAACGATCGAAAATCTAAATAATTTCAATAAGCGATGCAGATAGCAACCCATCACTATTATGATTCGTATTTTCCGTCTTCACGTTAAGGGGCTACGCACAATAGCGAAAAACGGCCTCTTTTGGCTAAAGTGCGTAGAAAAGCTTCACGTTCTCACTTTGAACTGTAAACAGTCGTACATAAAATAGTTTGAACGGTTATCTAGTGCCTGGTCAAGACAATATTAAATTTTAAATGATGTCTCCGTTTCCTTTCAAATGGGGGCAGCACTGGACCCCGGAAAATTCAGGTATCCATCCTTTTCGTCTAACGTCCCTAGGCTCAGACTACCTAGGCTAAGATGTGGTTGTATTGCTAAATCGAACATTAGTTACCACATTAATATTGCAAAATATGCTAATTATTTCACTAGGCAGGACTAATCACAGTCTGAGTTATGTTATGGCATTGTTACTCAATCCGATTCTGTGTTCTTATTTGGTCAAAAGAAACCATATTCGAAGCTTTTGTTAGCTCACCTTGTAAATTTGCAAATCTAGGTGAACTAGATGTTTAAAACAAACCATATTTTAATACAATGTCTGATTTAGTAAAACAACATGAAAGCTGTTTTATAATTGAACCAAAATGGCGGTTGTCGGCGCATTATTTGTACCTGCGCCGATAACCACCATTTTGGTTCAACCTACGTGCCGGGAATTTGTACAAAAATGCTTTGAAGTCCGCCATTTTTGTTCAACTTATTTGTATCGTATTGTGTTAGGTCTTCCTTCATTATTAGGCACATAGGAACCCTTGTCTATACATATTTTTAAATATATAAATGAATTCTAATTTCTCAGGGTCTTTCCTTAACTTGAGAACGACTGTACCTATTACACCATCTTTTCATTTTAATTATCTAATGCCTACTTTGTAGAAAGTTACCTCTCTTCCTAAGTTCATTCGTTGGAATCCAGCTGTTTTAAAAAGTATTTCTAGGGGCTCTGTTTACCCCGTCATGGACATAAAAGTAATCTGTCGAAATTAAGGGTCACCAATCTCGCAACTCTTGCAGCTCTGTTTAATCCCTAGGGCCCAAATTCTCACGATTAACTCATCATTGTTAACATTACTGCAACAGATGAGTTTCTTGAATAATTTGTCATAATTATGATTTTACACCGTGTTTGGGTGGAATGGTGTAACCAAGTCATTTGTTATTGTAATCAATTTGTAAAGTAGGTCTATTTTTGTTTTATCTACTAACAAATGTCTGTCATACGGATCAATAATGATTCCCTTGATAGTCTTTTACAATTTTCACGGGAAGAGAAGCAATTAGTATCTACATTCTACGTTTTTTCATGCGTCAGACCAGCATGTCAAGGTCAAAATCATTTATTTTATCTTCGAATGTTTGTATCACTTGATTTTATGATCATTTACTTATAGCTAAGTTTACTGCCGCTTCCTAAGCGCAAGTGCAGAAGAAGCGGTAACAAACTGTACTGCAGCTTTTTTCCAGATACGTCAACTTAGAATTAACTGAAATTAAAATGAGATATGTGCACTGAGAATATATTGTTATGATAGGAACCTTCAGTCTATTCATACGATATCTACGAGAACTACCGTGACTCAATTTGCATAGGTATTTACTGTAATAAATTAAAATAAAGTCACAACATCGATAAGGGTTGGTCTTCAAACTAGTTTTTGACAGTTTCCGTGTTATGTAACTTTGAAATAGGTGTCTAGGCTCTAGCTACCTACCAATTATGGAGCTTGGCCAATTAGCATGTTCTGTGAACGTGAGATTCTTTAGGCGTTTCTTCTCAGCAGTGGTCATAGCGAAAAGCTGGTATCTCATGTTCATAATAATTTGGAAAAATGATGAGGTGGTAAGCTTGACTATGCTTTTTAGGGATTGTTTTTAATTCAAACGAAGTGCTTCCACAACTAATGTTTATTTGTTACTACTTTTCTCTCACTTTCGACAAAGTAAAAAAAAAGACTGTAAATACATCTATAGCTAGGAACTCCTCACGCTCTGAAAATTTTAAATTTGATATATGTTATTTTTCTTTATAAATTTCTTTGTTGCAAGACAATTATTCTACACACTTACTTACTTACTGCAGCCTCTTTTGCTGACGTCATCTGCTTTCCTGTTGTGACTGCTGTTGTTGGTCGTCAACTTGCCCCTTGGCAAAGGCCTCCCCAGCTGTCTCCATAGTTTTCTGTTCCTTGTTTTTCTTCTCCATAACCCTCCAGCTGCTTTCTTGATTTCATCTTGCCATCGCCCCCTCTGCCCTCCTCTCTTTCTTTTTCCATCATGAGGATACCACTCTGTAACATCCTTTGACCATTTATTTTTCTTGCTTCTCAAAGTATGACTAATCCATTTCCATTTTAGCTTTCTTACAGTATAGGTAACATCTTCTACTTTTGTCCTTGATCTTATTTGTGATAATTTAATTCTGTCTTTTAATTTGTGGTTTAGAATGCTCCTCTGCATTTTATTTTGGCATACTTTTAGGTCACTTCTATATTTTTCTGTAAGGGCCCATGTTTGGCATCCATATGTCATACATGGCAAAATTAATCTACATTAACATTAGTGGTTATAAATAACGATTTGTTGTAAATGTGTATTCCAGAACGTTCTCTGAAACCAGATTAATTTGCATGGAAATACCTCGAGCTTACAATACATATTAATGAGATTAAATCATTAAGCTTGTCGTGACGTTAATTATCTGTTTGTTTTGGAAGGTTATTAAATGATGATATCAGGTGAAATTCATTGATGATAAATTTTATTTTGAAGAGATGATCGTAGCTTAGCTATGTGCCGTATGGTTCCTGCTTAGAATTGCGTCATCTCTTTAGATCCCTTCATAAAGGACTATGTAAAAGGGCTTCTTTAAAAGTCAAAATCATTTATTTATCTTTGGATATTTGTATCTCTTGTAAATTGACAATTTTTCTTTCGATTACATAATAGCTAGTTGTTGACGTCAGATCATTAACTTACAGCTAAGTTTACTGCCACTTCAAGCGCAAGTACAGAAGAAGCGGCAACAAACTGTACTGCAGCATTTTCTCCAAAAACGTCAACTTACAATTATACTGATATTAAATTAAATTAGATAGGTATGTGGACTGAAAATACATTGTTATGTTATAATAAATAATTAAGCACGATGTCAAATTTGAAATTTATGTCAATTTGTAAATTTAGTTGTATTAATTGTACTTAAATTATAACATTTGTGAGTATCACCAGGCTGTATCTCATAAGCCGTGATATCTATCACTTGATTCTTTTATAGATGATGTATTTATTTCTGTTGCCGCTGTAACAATAAATACTAAAAAAAATGTTAGTGGGGCTTCCATACAACAAACGTGATTTATTATAGATACTGGTACGGAACCCTTCATGCCTGAGCCCGACTCTCACTTAGCCAGTTATTTTAGAATTTACAGCGAAAGTAAAACGCCATTTTTTGACGGAAAGGACATACGTTAATTGCGACGTTAAGGCCCCACTAAAAGTTTAATAAAAGCTCGTAATAAGTGTCCTAATTCCCGATCAGCTATTCCAGTTTGCACGCCGTTGCGTAAACCGCCCGCGCCCGCAAATACTTGTGCATTTTGCATTCCTGCAATTTGCCATTGATGTAGGGTTGCCATACGCATGCAGTTTTCTAGAATAGGCAAACATACATACTAATCTTATCCAAGTTCAATTTGTTAAATTAAATATTCATTTTTATTTACTCAAAAGAAGAAGTTTATTATTCTGATGACCTCCGTGGCGTAGTGGTCATAATGCTAGTCCGCCATCCAGAGGTCCCGGGGTCAATCCCCGGTCAGGGCAAGTTGGAAAATGGCCTTTTGCAAATTGTCCTGTCTTGGATGTTTATCTATTTATGTATTTGTTATAAAATATAGTATCGTTGAGTTATATCCCATAACACAAGTCTCGGACTCACTTTGGGGCTAGCTCAATCCGTGTTATTTGTCCCTCTAAATATTTATTTATTGATATTTAAATATTTGTTTATTATATCGTCTGAATCTTTTATGATTTTTTTATGTATTTTCACCTATTACTCGAAGACGACTGGACCAATTTGGAGAATTCTTTTTCTGTTTAAAAGAGCATACTTTTTACGTGGTCCCATATAATTTTTATAAAAATCAGTTGTGTGTATTTTTTATATATAAATTAGACACGTCACTTTAGTAGTTTACTCAATTTTTTTTAAGTTTTTTTTATCTAGGTACTTATTTCTTACTATTATTTTATACTTATCTAATATTATATACTTTCTTAAAATCTATAAGGTACAATATTTATTTAAGTAACGTTATCAATAAACAATACTGTCTGTAGAACAATCAAAATCAGACAGCTCTGAAAAAATTATATAACTTTTTATTTATACAGTATGACGGTTTACCCTCCAGCCAAATTTATGGAGCAAGTTTAGTCCATGATATAACTATTTTGTATAAAAACAATATTTATAATCGTTAAAAATTTTTCGTCGTCCTATAGAAAATCAGTTTGGCCTAACGATGATATAAAATTTTAGTTTGGTTTTCGTTAAGAAAATATCTTCATTTTTTACATTTAAACATGCGTGTAACTTCGCAACCCTTCTCTGAGAGTAGGCAGGACAAGCACTTGGTCATTTATTTACATCTCAAAATGTATCATGTCGTGACACTTGGCAGCCCTGCACTGCGATGTCTGGTGATAATGCAGTTATGTCTGCTTGTTATGTTATTTGAGTTTCATAGTCTGTGCAAGTTGTCTTTTTGCCGTGATTGTGAATGGAGGCTGCAGATCAAATTTAGGACATTGCCATGCGGAACGCCGTGCCTCGATTATGTGTGCATAACGCCTTATAATAAAACACGAGCATTATGACTAGTTTTAAATCATGATCAACCCTGAACAAGTTGACAGTAGAATCACGTCCTAAAAAACATTTTCACGTAAAGTATGCTAGTAAAAAGTCAAAAATCATTTATTTATCTTTGGTTTTGTGTCACTTGATTGTGTTTGTGTCAATTTTTTTTTATAATAGGTAGTTATCATTTACTTAAAGCTTGGTTTATTGCAGCTTTCTAAGCGCAAGGATAGAAGAGAGTAGGTACGTATAGGTACTTGCATTGTATTTTAGATGTCATAGAGTGCCAAGTTCCCTATATAGTAATATGCACCCTTATATAGTAAGTTTAGAGATTTGTGTTAACAACAACTACAAACACTATACTTTGACCAAAATGTGTGGCCTAGCCGTTTCGTAAGAGTGACGTAGACACTTCTAACTATGGGCTTATGAACAGAAAGTAATTTATTCCTTAGGCGTTAATTTTTGTCCAAAGGCCCTTGAACAAAGAAACAGCCAAGTCACACATTTAGACAAAAGTGTAGGATTTGCAAAGAACTTAAGACAAGGGTTCAATCTAGACACGCGGCAGCGTGTTAGAGCCAAGTACAAAAAAAGAAACTGGTGACGCACAAGCCTCAATATATAGTCAAAAGTAAACTCGAAGAAAAAATATTTTCATAAATAGCTTTGATTTTTCATCTTTGGTACAATAAGGAATGATGATACTATAATAAATGAAATGTGAGCCTATATTTATAATATTTTAAATGGCATTTTTAAATTCATAAAACGCATGTATTACAATAGAGTTAATAAATACAGTCACCTCGGCTAAGACTGGCTACAAACATTTTGAAGTTATAAAAAGCGAATTACTAAATAATTAAGTACCTAGTTTATTAAATAGGTACTCACTTAAAAATATACCTAACTTATTTTTAATTCTGCAATATCCAATATTATTCGGCCTTCAAATTTCGGCGCTAAATTCTAAAGCGTTCTATGTATTGTTTTTAAATATTGCGTAATGAAACTAGGTCGGGCGCCCGGCGTTTCCTAAACTATGTAGGTGTACCGCATACTAATTTAGTATTAGTATTCTATTAGCTGGTTTGATTTGCCATTGGATTAGCTACGGATTCCGTTTAAAGTTAAAAAGGAATTGTCATTGAATGTTTACAAGTATTTAAGTATGTTATTGCTTAAAATGTATTTCCTCTATCTTAAAACGGTCTTGAGTTCGACACATTAGGACATCGATATTTAAGTAGATAGTAGTTTATAAAATAATTTGAAGGGTTATCTAGAGCATGATGAAAACAGTTTTTTATGTGATATCTCCGTTTCCTTTCCAATAATTTATTTCAAATGGGGGTAGCACTGGACTTCGAAAAAATCATGTATCTCTTTAAGCTATAGCACCATTGTACTGCAATTGAATGATGACATCATTAATATACTAGTATTTTTACTTTTTTATTTTTGTTTATTCAGGGATAACAAATATTACAAAATACAATCTAATAAACAATATAAAGTTATTTAAATACATGTACGTAATTTTGTAACCAACCACGTTATCCACAGTTTAAATAATAATAATAAATAAATAATATATAGGGACAAATCGCACAAATTAAGCTAGCCCCAAAGTAAGTTCGAGACTTGTGTTATGGGATACTAACTCAACGATACTATATTTTATAACAAATACATATATAGATAAAGTCCCAAGACAATTCGAAAAAGGCCATTTTCCAACTTGCCCTGACCGGGGATCGAACCAGGAACCTCTGGCGTCGGTCGTCAACTGATTAAATACAGGTTATTTAATCAGGTTATTTAATCAGTTGATCAGTTGCTGCCAAAGGGTTAGCTAAGACAAAAGTAACTATATTGGCCAATCACACACACGAATAGCAAAAAACTTAAATCTGTTGCCAGAAGTACGTAGAGCTTATTAGTTCTTTTGAATTTGAAATCGAATTTCCTACCTGTCAGACGCGTCACAAAAAATATTAATATTATGAATCATGCACGAAGGAATTCAACATTCATGTGACACTTTTAATTGACAATGGAGATAATATACTGATTACTTTACTCTTTATAATTAAAAAAAAACATGTCAAATTACGAAACACAGTCAATGAAAAAAAAAATACTATTACAACCCACTCCTTAGCATTTCCGGTGCAAAGGTGCCCAGAACGCTTGCCGCGTTACTGCGCTGAATAGCTATGGTCATTATTTGCACCAGAAACGAGCCACAGCGGGAGTCCCCAGTCTTTTCTGCGATTCGTTCACCTATCTCCCTTATAAGGCGCTTGGCATCCGATCCCCAACTGCCCATGATCTCTACGGCTATGGGCACAAAACAATATTTTGGCTCCAACGCTTACTATCTGCCGCATCCTCGGCAGTCGCAGCCGCCATGCACAATTGCACACAGTACGCCCAATGTGGCTGACGGCTACTCTACTGACGCAGGTTGGATGGATCAATGGAGATTTAAATTAACTCCTGGTACTCCGGTGGTAAAACTACTAGTAAGTAGTAAGTACTTACTAGTAGTTTTGCGGTGTGCTGATTTATAATAAGACGTTTACATTTTACCGAATTGTTTAATGTGAAATTCAAAAGTTCAAACAAGATACTTTACTCAAGTTACTGTCGAACATATGTATAAATTGATTCATACTGAGCAGACACAACAAACACCAGATTGTTTTAGTATGTACTCAGAACTTCGTTTAACCGCTCGTTCGTTCAATTATATCCAGAGATCGGAATCCCGGGTACTATTGTTATTAAAAGTATGGATATGACTATATCTTTTCTAATATATAAAATTCTCGTGTCACAGTTTTAGTTGCCATACTCCTCCGAAACGGCTTGACCGATTTTGATGAAATTTTTTGTGCTTATCCGGTATCTATGAGAATCGGCCAACATCTATTTTTCATCCCCCTAAATGTTAGGGGTAGTCCACCCCTAAATTTTTTTTTTTATTTTTTGGACAAAATTTGTAATTTCTATTTTTTTATGATACAACATACAAAAATACATACAATCCTCAATTTTGGCAAAACAACGTTTGCCGGGTCAGCTAGTCTAATATATAAAATTCTCGTGTCACAGTTTTCGTTGCCATACTCCTCCGAAACGGCTTGACCGATTTTGATGAAATTTTTTTAAGTTTATCCGGTATCTATGAGAATCGGCCAACATCTATTTTTTATACCCCTAACATAACACTTAATCATGTGATTTCAGGGTATATTTTAATCGAAAAAAATATACTTATCCTAAAATCACATAATTATGATTGTTTTATTTACTTAGTACCCAATTAGATTCTCGAGAAATCCCGGAAATTTTAGCCCTATCCATACTTTTAATAGCAATAACACCCGATCTCTGATTATATCTTAAATCTTACTTTCTCTATATCTTAAATCTTACTTTATCAAACCTACAATTCTTTATCTTTCAATATTCAAAGACATTCCAAGCCTGTATCTTTAATAAATTCATCAATTCTCTAACCATATCACAACATGACATTGCATTCCTTTCAAGTGCGCAGAGTATAGCCCCATATACAGAGCTTACTAAGTCGTACTTTGAAATTAAACCGAGAGAGCAAGGTCGACCTGCCATGTCTATTACGTCGTTTAAGGATCCCCTTACCCTAGACCAGAGGTTCCCAAACTTATTTTGTCAAACGCCCACTTTAAAAAATCAGTTATTTTGTAGCGCCCACCATTTTTTACACCATAAAAACCTGAATCACATATTTGTCTTGCCTGTAGTTCAATTTAACCTATATTCTAAACGAGAGAGCAATAATAATACATACACCAGTACATTAGAGTATCTTTTATAAAAAATAACAATAATCAACATTGTTAATTTTAAATAAAAAAATAGCAATATTAATACAATTTTACAATAATAAAGAGTATTGGAAGTGGGGACCTCACCTGCGAAACTTTAAAACACGAATTTTTTTCAGTGTTTGATTCCTTTAACGATATAAATAGCGTTGTGAACGCATTAAAATAATAAATATTAATTACATTTTTAGTTTATATTTGTACAATAAAAAAGGATATAAATATGAACTAATAAATGGATGTTGTGTACTAAGAGGATTTTAATTTCAGTGAATTTCAAAATATGAAATAGCTGAAGTTATAAATCACTCATTGCTTAAATCACATCAGCGCCCCCCAACTTTATTCTGGGCCCGTTACCGCCCCCCTTAAATCCTCCAGCGCCCACAAGGGGGCGTTATCGCCCACTTTGGGAAAGACTGCCCTAGACTATTCCATACAAACATCTAACTTTTATTTTGAAATGACTTGTGAGATTTCAGCAGTATTTTGTGATTTTAAAGAAATTGCATGGCTTATAATTAGTTTTCGACAGTTAAATTTGAACTTGAAAGAAAATATGAGAGTGTAGAAGTTTTCCATACTGATGGTCAAATTTATGATACACTATATTCTCTCTTAATATTTTGACTGTGAAAACTAGTTATATGCCTTGATATATGCAAAGTCTGATTCTGTCTAGGGTACTTAAGTTTTCATCTCCAGATATGAACGTAACATGTGCCGGGTCATTTTCAAATACCACGACATGCGTCCGTTGAAGGAAAACATCGAACCTGCACACTAGTTCTCAAACTGTAAGAGTAACTGTTGTCGCTAGATGAATAGTCATGAGCTACGTCAGATGTCTTTAAAAAGCTCGAAAGATCTGACACAGTGAAGCTATATTAACTTTTTTGTTTGTTTTTCTTGGGTGTAAATGATTACACTAGTGTCAGATTTTTCAGGATGCCTAAAGGCATCTGACATAGCTTGACGACTGTACAGTGATGATTGCTGGCACGAACGGCTTATATGTGTCTTCCGAAGCACGGAGCAGCTCGAGAATTTTTTATGCCACTTGTGGTTTGTTGTTTTTCGAGTGTGTAATTGACCAACACTGGTGTCAGATTTTTCAGGATGCCTAAAGGCATCTGACATAGCTTGACGACTGTCATACAATGATGACAGCAAGTACCAACGGCTTATACGTGCCTTCCGAAGCACGGAGGAGCTCGAGAAATTTTGTGCTACTTGTTTACTTCTGTTGCTACAAATTACACATACTGAGAAAAAGGTTTTTTTTTAAAACTTGTTTTATGAGTTTTGAGTTAGCTTATTTAGGTGAGTTAAGCTATTTCTCCCTACCTTTGGGTTAATGTAGACTATTTAAAAGAATTGGAATTTAAAAGAAGGGATACCTGAATTTTCCGGGGTCCAGAGCTGCCCCCATTTGAAATAAATCATTTGATAGGAAACGGAGACATCATTTAAAATGTTGTCTTGACCAGGCACTAGATAACCCTTCAAACTATTTTATGAACTACTGTTTACAGTTTAAAGTGAGAATGGTGAAGCTTCTCTACGCACATACGCCAAAAGTGGCCGTTTTTCGCAATTGTGTGTAAAAAAGCTTCACGTTCTTACTTTAAACAGTAGTTCATAAAATAGTTTGAAGGGTTATCTAGTACCTGGTCAAGACAACATTTTAAATGATGTCTCCTTTTCCTATCAAATGATTTATTTCAAATGGGGGCAGCACTGGACCCCGGAAAATTCAGGTAGCCCCTTAAAATGAAGCCGGGGATAGCTTTTCAGCTTTTCATTTCCAACTCAAATCCATTGGAGGTTTTTCCTCCATTAAATCTGACTTCCCTTGCATATAATAAGGTGTCATTACTGCGTATATGCCTCTAATTAAGCTCGGAATGTGGTCCGCAGCTCGATCTACTGAGAAAGGTCATTTTTTACTCGGTCGCATATCAATTAGAATTTGACGTTTAAGCGTGCCGGGTGATGCAAGTGGAAGCTATTAGGAGTAATGTTTCTTAACCTTGCTTTTCTTATATTTATGATTATAATGCAGGAGCAAGATTATGTGCAATTTATTAAGAATGTCTATATTTCATATTATTTTTTCTAAATTTAGGAATTTCGGCAGTGAACTACTTATGAACAATGCTATCAGTAGATTATTCAGAAACATTGTATAAGTACCTACGTATTTTTTCGTTTTTCCATGTTTCAATTGCGCATGACGTCACGATTAACTACGTTTTCACTATAGGTACGGTGACGTAAATCCTTCCATATGACCTGAAAATTTGATAAATGGCGTCTATGTACACTGCAGCGCGTAGACAAAGACAAAAAAAATTAAACAAACATTAAATTTCGTAGACTTGTGTTTTTTTTTCAATTAATCTATTTTATTAGGTAAAAGCGTCCATCAAAATTAGCGAGAAAAAAATTCTGCTGTACAAAAAGTAGTATTATTCCACCAATAACATAAATGTGAAAAATGGGAGCCAAGTTCAAAATCCGAAAAAACAATTTGGATCTAATAATAAAAAATAATTGATTATTTTAAATAAATTTTAGGTTACTCTACAGAATTTGGCGGCTAATTAGATTTCAACTCTTTTATCGGTTTTTTTTAACTCTGGGATACTTATTACATTAAAAAGTTTATGTAACACCATTAAAATTTATTAAGGTGAGCAGCAGGGTACCCAGTGTCGACACAGCCTCCGGGCGTGGTCGACTGTGATTGTAAATGGCCTGGAATGACCGTATTGCGGCTGCTCAATACAGGTAGTGAAAGATTGGAGTTTACGCCATTCAATGATTATAGGTTTCAATTGTCTAACTTTTGCTCGCAGTTTTTCTCCACCAGGTTCTCCTTTTTTTAGTGTTCTGTACCCAAAGGGTACAAAAGGGACCCTATTACTCCGGTGTCCGTCTGTCCATCTGTCAGTCCGACTGTCTGTATCTCATGAACCGTGATAGCTAGACAGTTGAAATTTTCACAGATGATGTATTTTTGTTGCCACTATAACAATAAATACTAAAATCAGAATAAAATAAATATTTAAGTGGAGCTCCCATACAACAATTGTGTTTTTTGTAGATAATGGTACGGAACCCTTCATGCGCGAGCCCGACTCGCACTTGGCTGGTTATTCTTTCCCGATTTCACCCTAAAGTATGCTGTTTCGAAATCCAGACACACTTCATGGTTTTTTGTTCGCTAAAAACTAATGCTGCACTGTCTGTTTTTTTATTATTATTTCTCAAATAAGCATATTAATGGTCTTTCTACGATCATGCAAAATGGAGAAGAAAATGCCGGTACCACCAGAGGATAGTAGTAGACAGTGTCTACCACTCTCCCCTGGTGGTTTGTAAATTTATATATAACTCAAGAAAATATTAAAAAAAAAAATTCGACTTTGTATTCTATTATGAAACGTGATACATTCTCAGTCATTACAAATCGAGAATCGAGAAATAATCGGTCAATCTTTTAAAACTCATTACGTTCGTTTACCGAGTGCTGTGAATTGGTGCAACTCAATTTGTAGCGATTGTCTCGATACGAGTATAAAACAATTGATTATTGCATTTATTGCCTAATATGAAACCTTTTACTCGCGAAAATTGGATTGTTGTTGAAAGATTCGTATCATTTTGGTATGAACAGAACCATTTTAGGATTAAAAAAATCAAACGCGGAACCCCTAAACTAACACCAGTTTTCGAAAAAAGTGTATGGAAAAAAAGCATTTATTTAGGAAATTCCACCTTTGAAAAATGGCACCACAGAACATACACAAAATTAAAAATAACCACCATGTTTGCGTCTTAACCTGTACTATGGCTGGTTTATCACAAAATTATTTTTAAAAAATTAGGTTAATAAATATTATGGCTAGGTACAGAAAGAACATTATGCCAAACTATGGTTATGTTATTTGTGACAAAAAAAATATTTGTTATTATGATAAACAATATTATGAATAAAAAAAATTAGGAGAATCAAAGGGATCCCATTAAAATCAATAAGAATAAAGTCGTTTTTCCTGCACAGCCGGAACAATGACCACGCGAATAGTGAATGTCCACTTGCCTTGAGACCTCGATATTGTAAAACTATACCATTGCTATTTACAAACCGCATTGCAGACCTACGCCAAATATAAGTACATTTGTAATAAAAATATGTGTGACTACCAAGGAAAACCTAACTCGGTGGGAACGAAGTTTTAAAAAAAATCGTGTCCGAAAAAGTGATGAAAAATTCGCCAAGTCCGTACCGTCCGAAAAGAAACTTCGTTCCAAAATATAATATTTAAAACATAATTTTGGTAGTAATTCCTTTATTAAATATTTAACTTAATAGTAACTTATCGCATAACAAATGACAATATTGAATATAAATACAAAATTAGGTAACGAAATCCTCAAATCTATGTGTCTAGTGAAAAATCTAATATTTATACAGAAGCATTTACAGGATTTTTCGTCAGAAAACATTACATATTATATGATTAGGTATATTAGATTTTATTAGATTCTTCATTACCCTATTCCACTTTACTTCTGTACCAAAATAATATAAAGTAACCGGCAAAATGCGATTCGGACTCGCTTACGAAGGGTTCCGTATAATTATCTACTTATTAAAAACTCGCGTCTCTTGAATGTCAAACTCCTATATCTGCCCCACTTTAAAATTTATAGTATCCTGTTTTTACCCGACTGCACCAGAAGGAGAGTTATGTAAATAAATAAATATATAGGGATAAATAACACTGATTAAGCTAGCCCCAAAGTAAGTTCGAGACTTGTGTTATGGGATACTAACTCAACGATACTATTTTGTAACAAAAACATATATAGATAAACATCCAAGACCCAGGACAATTTGAGAAATGCCATTTTCCAACTTGCCCTGACTGGGGATTGAACCCAGGACCTCTGAGTGGCGAACTAGCATGGTGACCACTACGCCACGGAGGTCGTCGAAATATTATGTTTTTTGAGAGTATGTATGTATGTATGTATGTATAATTGTTTGGTACGCTCTGCAGCCTGAACGACTCGATGGATTTTAGCTTGAGAGGTGTCGTTAGATTCGTATTTACTGTGAGAGCGACACTGGGTATATCAAAATAAAAAACTACAAAAAAAAATAAAAAAAAACAATCGGGTTTTTTATTTTTGTAATAATTACTTTAGTATTTGTTGTTATAGCGGCAACAGAAATACATCATCAGTGAAAATTTCAACTGTCTATAGCTGGTTCATGAGATACAGCCCGAAGGCCCCTTTTTTAGGGTTCCGTAGTAAACAAGGAACCCTTATAGTTTCGCAATGTCTGTCTGTCTGTCCGTCCGCGGTTTTACTCAGCGACTTTTAGTACTAAAAAGCTGTGATTTGGATATGTATATTAATTATGCGGAAAAAGTGGTAAAATAAAATATTAAAAAAAAATATTTTTTAGGGTAGCTCCCATATACAAGTAAAATGAAAAGGCATTTTTATTTCTCAGCTAACCAGTCATGTTGGGTATCGTTGAATAGGTCTTTCAAAAATATTGAAAGACCTTGAGGTTGTGAACACCGTTTTTCGATTTAGAGATCCGTTTCAGAAATATTTGGTTTTAAAGTGAATCTTTTTGTGCCCCCCCCCCCCCTCTATCTGATAAACGGTTATATATAAACACGTGAAAAAATTCACAGCTATAGTCTATATAACGAAATTTCAAGGAAAAATGTCAGAGCTAAGTAGGGTTTACAAATTAAAAAGTTATAAACGATTAACTTATAAAATGTACTCGCAAAATGAAAATTTCACACAATTTCAATAGAAAATTAGATTTTAGACGTTTTAGGGGCATGAACTCAAAGTGGGCATTCGTAACTGCGGAACCCTACATTGCGCGTGGCCGACACGCACTCGGCCAATTTTTAATCTTTAGGTACGGTACGGAACCCTAACACCGAAAAAAATAAAGAAATCCTCTTAAGGACTCGTGACCAGCAGGGTCGCTAAATAATTATTTCTTTACTTAATTTGATCTTAATTTAGATTGTGGTTCAAACGATATGCTATCTATTGCACTTAAATTCTTCATGTGTTAGTAATTATAATGTTAAAATTATCAACTTACTTAATCAACACTTAAATGATAGATCACTCAGTATTGACGCATCTCGCCTGAGAACTGGATCGTGTGAGTCTTTTTTATAAAATCTCTATGTATAAAACGAACACTTGCATACAAGGAAGTGCATTGCAAGAATGCAATTTCATAGCTGGTTGAAGTTTTTAACCTTTATTTCAATGTTTTGCGAAATCTTGATTTTGACCTTTCATAAGTTCGAAAATATGATAATTGTTAAAAATGTTACTAGGTTCGGATTAACAACGTGTATAAGGGAGTTAATACCTATAATAAATATTTAAGGGATGGAATACTCATATTCTGTGTATACTATATAATGTTTTATTTAGTTCCACATCTCCACACTACCTTCTAGAACGTTTTCAATTTCTACACTGTAGCCATACACGTGACTTGAGGTCATCAGACACGTCACGACATCACGGTCTTAGTGCCGCAACAGACGGGACGCAAGTTGCGTCGCGTAACAGCTAGAGATGGGCAGTGGATAGTACTCAATCTACCCATTTGAGTATTTACTCACTAGATTTAATAAATAGAGTAAATACAGCGTGCTCATGTATTGACATCGCATTTGATGCCTGTTTACTTATTTTAACATAAAATAACGTCTTTGCACACCTCCCAGCAAAAAATGATAATTAGTCAAAGAAGCCTACTTTCAGTGTATGATTATTGATTTGTATGGTATTTTCATATATTTTAGCGTCGCATTTAATGTTATCCGACATTTTAAGCATACTATGGCATATGCACACACTTTCCGACAAGAATTGCAAGTGTATACTAGATTTAAATTTCAAAATTGTCATGAAAACATGAAATAATGAATATGAATATAAATATAATTCGCAACTCATATAAATCAATCTACTCACCAAATGGTTAAATTAGTATATTTATCGGGTATTTACTCAATCTACTGAGTAAATATTCAAATGGGTTGATTGAGTATTTATGCAACTCCCATCAGCTGTTACGCTGCGCTAGCTGTTGCGCCCCGTCTGTTACGGCCCTTAAACTTAATATGCCGATGCATCGGTCATCCTTCTACGACAATCCGTTCACAGTTCAAGCTGTGCGTTTATGGAACGAACTGCCTGAGTCTATTAGACGTGCACAATCTGTCTCTATCTTTAAAAACAGACTTAAAGAATTTTATCTAGCTCAGTAATCGTACATTTTTTAAAATTTTTTTTTTTTTTTTAAATAGGGACAAATAACACTGATTGAGCTAGCCCCAAAGTAAGTTCGAGACTTGTGTTATGGGACACTATCTCAACGATACTATATTTTATAACAAATACATATATAGATAAACATCCAAGACCCAGGACAATTTGAAAAAGGCCATTTTCCAACTTGCCCTGACCGGGGATCGAACCCGGGACCTCTGGGTGGCGGACTAGCATAGTGACCACTACGCCACGGAGGTCGTCATTTATTTGTATGTATATTTATTTGTATGTATATTATATTTACTAAACTTATTTATGTAGTTATATTGTATTGTAGGTATATATGTAGATTTTTTATGTAAGTGTATTATAGAATATATGTGTAGTGTATTATGTAAATTAAAAGTAACCTTAGCTACCTATTGATTTAACTTATAGTTTTCTTTGCACCGCCGTTATCTCTGACGAGCCCACATTCCTCTCCATCCACCGGTTGTCTGGAAGAGATCGCTTTAAGCGATAAGACCGCCCATTGTACCTATGTATTTTTCAATTGTAAATCTTCTATTTTGTTATTTTTTTTGTATTGGTGCAATAAAGAGTTTTTCATTCATTCATTCGTTTAATAAATCGTACTATGGGCTATACTAGATGACTATAGTAAAATGACATTAAAATAACAATCAAAAAAAGAAAGTCTCCTCTCTCTCTCTCTCTTCGTCGGGCTCCGGGGTCCGCTTTCCGACTTTTTCTTCTCTACTCCCTATTCTTCGAAAGAAAGAAAAACTTCATTTCTTAATAATATTAATATAAATTTATGTATTCTTTGGCACAACAAAAAAAATGTTTATTTTATCTTGTCTGTGAAATTTTGTCAACCCTAAAATGCAACACTTTTCCGCCCATTGACTGGAACAAAATAAAAAAAAGATAGTTATTATCCAATTACCGAAACAATAGCGAGATAACCTTGATCTTGCCCGAGCCGTAACGAAACGGAGAGTGTCGTAACACTTTTAAAACTGTTGGGTAACTTTTGTAACTAACGCAGGTGTGACTTTCACGGGCCGTGCTTGAAATGATAATAAACATTGCTTTCCGAGCATTTTACCAAGTTTTACCTCCATACATGAAAGTCGCCTACTAGTCGCAAGTGGGAAACAAATGTATAGCCATGCCGCCTCCGCCGGGGCCCGGCAGGCGGGGTAGACCCAAGGACCGCTGGCTTGACGTCGTCAAGGATGATATGCGTGCTAATCGTTTTAAAACCAAAAATGCTCCAGACCTAGACCCTTAGTGTAGACAAAGATTTAGAATATACAAGTAGTGTAGATTTGCCACCGAGCGTCCAGGGATAAGAGAAAGACATATTAATGATTCTTCGTATATTTTTTTCATGGTCAGTGTGCCTATAAAGGCACACTTAAAATATATGCAATTTGAAGTGGGCCTATAACCCGACCATGAAAAAATGTTCGGTCGGTGATAGAGACAAAACACGGCACTCTTTTCTTTTTCTTCTTTTAGAAATCGCAATAAGACTATTTCGCTCTATCAAAGCGTGTCAGGCCCTTGCAACTGGGAATACGCGGAGATGAGAGAGAGACCTCCTTATACATACATTTTCACGTCTTTATGCCTGACGGGGTAGACAGGGCCCAGAGCCGTAAGAACCTAAGACCACGCTTAGCGTGGGCGTTAAGACGCATTTCACATTTGGTTGGCTGTCTCGCTCGCACAATCAAACATTTTTAAAGATTTATTAAAAAAACATGCATCATTTGTAGAAAAGTGTTTCATTAATATTCAATGTAATTATATATTAGCCCTCATATTCATAAAAAAATACAACCGTTTGCTAAACCTATTTTAGCTAAAACATGTTTTGTCCCTTTTCCTCTTCTCAATTCTTGACATTGAAAGAACGAGACAAAACATATTAAATCTAAAATAGGTTTAGCAAACATTTGTAATTTTTATGAATTTGGGGGTAAATATTTAAGACATGTTATTTTACTGTGCGAGCAAAAGGTTTCATATTAGGTTGTGGTGTGTGTGTATCAAATTAGTTCAACAAAACTTTTAAAGTTTTTATGACCTAATTCTCGATGTAGTCAATGTCTACACAATATACAAACATCTAAAATATCCACGATACTATATTGTTAATGAAACAATTTTCTACAAATGAGACACATTTATTAATAAACAATCTTTAAAAATGTTGTATTGTGCGAGCGAGAAAGCCAACCAAATGTAAAATGCCTCTTAAGATGGAAAAAGGAATCAAAATAGTGATTGGTTGCTTGCCACATTTATTAATATGATTCATATGTCGCCTATTCCCTCGATCGGTTTTTACGAGCTGCGCCGGGAAGAGAAGCAGCTGGTACATTCTAAATATTTTTCGCTCTCCCAATCCAGCATGGAAGATTAACCTCCGTAGCACGAGAAAATACTCCAAATGAGAATCTTTATCAATAAAAATCACAGATTAATATTAAGTATAGAAGTGAAAATCTTACATGTTTACCAAATCTAATCTAAATATATATAAATCAAAGGTGACTGACTGACTGACATAGTGATCTATTAACGCACAGCCCAAACAACTGGACGGATCGGGCTGAAATTTGGCATGCAGGTAGATGTTATGACGTAGGCATACGCTAAGAAAGGATTTTGATCAATGCTACCCCCAAAGGGATAAAATAGGGGACGAAAGTTTGTATGAAACTTTGTCAATTTTAAACCGATCGGGCTGAGACTTTGCATGCATAAAGCTACTATGACGAAGGCATTCCCTAAAAAAGGATTTTGATAAATAACACCCCAACGCGAGCGAAGCCGCGGGCAAAAGCTAGTACACCTATATGGTTTGTCTGTGCTCTGTCAAACATATAATGATTTTTAAAAAATACGGTGCAAGATACTGATTGCCTATATGCACAACCTAATAAACTATAAAAAAACACTAAATAAATGCCACTTCTGATGACCATTTTAGAAATCTATGCTTTTATATGCCGACATCTAGTAGACTTTTAATGAATTAAATTTCAAAATTCCCTTTTTTCATCGATTGCAAAAAAGTAAGGTTATCAATTCGAACCGTATTTCTTTATTACATATCTTGATGATTCATTTTTTATTTGAAAGCTTTAGTACCAAACTGATTCCATATTAATTTGGTGAAGATATGATGGAGAACTTTGGATAGATCGAAGAAACTCAGCAAACCAATGAATTCGGTTCTTTTTGTAAAAAAAATGTTTTTTTCTATTTCCAGATCTTTATTTTCTGCTCCGTGTGGCTGCTCGCCCACAGCCAGAACGGGCCCACCACAACCCCGGTACCCATTCTCAAGCAAATCAACCGACAGAATGACGACGGGTCCTATAGTTATGGTTACGAAGCTGCTGATGGGTCCTTCAAGATAGAAACCAAGTACCCGAATGGAGACGTCGCGGGGAAATATGGATATGTGGATGAGAATGGGAAGACGAGGGAGATTTCCTATGGCGCCAGCAGTAAGAGAGGATTCGAACCTCAAGGTGGGATTAACATTTCTGCTTTATTATTTTTTTATATGAAGACCTCCGTGGCGTAGTGGTCACCATGCTAGTCCGCCACCCAGAGGTCCTGGGTTCGATCCCCGGTCAGTGCAAGTTGGAAAATGGTCATTTTCAAATTGTCCTGGGTCTTGGATGTTTATCTATATATGTATACGTTATAAAATATAAGTACACACTATATTTTAACAAGTACAACTTATTTTAACAAGTCTCGAACTTACTTTGAGGCTAGCTCAATCAGTGTAATTTTTCCCTATATATTTAAATTTACATTATACTTATTAACATGTATTTTCTTCAGTTTAAAAAGAAAATTCAAATGAGAACAGGTTACTCCAAAACTGGTAAGCAAGACGGTGTTTTTGCGTATTCGCGAATCAGTGTTAAATGTTGGAACAGCTACCTCGGGCCATAACGTACCTTGGGCAAATTAGAGGTGCCTAAATTGACTACGTACTGAAAAGGGCAGATGTGGTCTCGAGCTTGTGAAGTGGCGATATATTGAAAAATCTGAGTCCGGTTGCCTATGTGGTCACGCCGACCAGACCATGCAGCACCTTCTCTCGTGCCCATTGTGCCCGACCAGCTGTACAAAATATGACCTGTACTCGAAGTTGGAGAGAGGTATAAGAGTGGAAACTTACTGGAGGGGTAAAACGTAATGTAATTTGAGCCTATTGACCCGAAAAGAAGAAGAGTCAAGCAACTTTGAGTATTAACGTATGATGATAAAGTCTAATTTGGTTTGGAATAAGAATTAGACGTCACTATCGTACGACTAACGTATTATTTTATGGAGTAACCCTGGCCAGGAGCACTCCGCAGTTAGGTATGAAGCTAAGCGGCCCCTCTAAAGCCGGGTCCGCTGCCACGGTATTCTAACATAACATTGTTAGAAAACATGGAATATCATTCATTTGAATGAACATTATGGGCGTTTTATTCATTCAAATGAATGAAATTTCATATTTTCTAAAAATGTTATGTTAGAAACGGTGGCAGCGAACCCGCCTTAACGTGGCTTATTAATTCACATAAGATTGAAATTGAAAAAAAAATTACGCTAGAGACAAGCTAGAGATAAACGGATATGAACCGTTGCTTCTCAGACGTAAGGTGCATTTTGGCTCGTGCAGCGCACGCTAGGCTAATAAATCGAAGCTCATATGCGCGGCTTGTAAACCAAATGGGACTTTAGTACGCTGTAACTGGGTTTAATTTAGCAAAGCCTATCCAAGAGTGATTTTCTGTACTTTATTATGTATTCTGTGACGAGAGTCATCAATCAAGAATGCGGAGGCATTTAAATTAGACAAGCAAGTTATAAGTAAGGTAAGTGGCAGTAGTTATGAGCACTCGTTGACTTTGACCACGAGCGTTTCCAAACCAGTAAACTTAACTAGGGCGGTTACAAAACCTCGCTAATTCCCATGTTAGTGAAGAAACATTTAGTAGTTTTAACGGAGAGACAACAAGTTTATTCGCTAGCCAAATAAAAAAAACCCAGATTGTCATGACACCATCTAGTGATGAGCAGTAGAACTAAATATAATAATTTATATACTTAGCGCCATCTATTATTTGCTAGAGAAAACCTTGACTTTCAAGCGTTAACCCCCAATAATTTTTAAACTGCTAAACCAATTTTTATCAAACATAGCTAAGAACCACCGCAACGGAACTTGCTTTCACGTAAAAAAACCGCATTGATTCGGTCCATCCGTTCGAGCGCTACGATGCCACAGAGAGACAGACAGATTTATTCGATCCATGTATTGATTGTATTATACTTTGAATTTTTAATTATTTTCTTTTCCGAAACGATACCACTATTTAAACCAATACCAAAACATATTTAAAGGTACCGTCAGTAAAAATGCTTTGAATGTAATTACAAAATATTTATATAAAAAAAAAGTTAGCTCACGTCTAGTTCAATTATATAATAATAATATTTTTTATAACAAGTTTAATTTCTGCAAAAATATCAAAAAAGAGCAATTTACTTTTAATCTTACAATTGTAAAATCTAAATATATATAACTCAAAGGTGACTGACTGACTGACATAGTGATCTATCAACGCACAGCCCAAACCACTGGACGGATCGGGCTGAAATTTGGCATGCAGGTAGATGTTATGACGTAGGCATCCGCTAAGAAGAAGGATTCTGATCAATTCTACCCCCAAGGGGATAAAATAGGGGATGAAAGTTTGTATGAAACTTTGTCAATTTTAAACCGATGAGACTTTGCATGCATAAAGCTACTATGACACGTAGGCATCCTCTAAGAAAAGATTTTGATAAATTACACCGCTACGCGAGCGAAGCCGCGAGCAAAAGCTAGTATCATATAAAATCAATTTTTATATAATAAAATCAGTCATGCATCAAGACTACGTAATAATGGATGATTCATACGACTTTTACCAATACCTTGGAAATTAAGTGAATTCGGAAAGTTTTAGCCTTATATTTCAATGACATAAAAATATTAGAAAACAAATTTAATTTGATGACTGAGCTGACTGTACCAAATTAAGGTTTTGGTATTCGTTCGGACATAAAATTAAATAATTAAAAGAGTTGTATTTGTTCGGAATAGAAAATAATTAAGTGGCATTCGTTCGTGGTATTGGATTGGAATAAATGGACAGATGATAGACTGTCAACAGAAAGAAATGGAGTGGTTCTTCTTAGGCCCAAAAATTTGTAAAACTCTTCCGTGCTGGTCTCAGAGAAAAGAAAAACTGTATCCCCTTTTCCATTTACACACCCACCATGTCGCTGAAAGTGGCCTTTGGGCCTTATGTCCTTAGATTTATCTACCCTGTAAGGATGAAGACGTGATAAGCAGTATCTCACACCCTCAGGGTTTTTTTCGAGGAGCTCGGTAGCTCGGCGTGTGAGCGCATTACTATCGCTCTCGCAAGTAAAGCGATACCGGGCGTGGTCCATACTTGGATGGGTGACCACAAGTGGCATAAAAAATTCTCGAGCTCCTCCGCGCTTCGGAAGGCACGTATAAGCCGTCCCGGCTGTCTTCATTGTATGGCAGTCGTCAAGCTATGTCAGATGCCTTTAGGCAGCTTGAAACATTTGACACCAGTGTTGACCACTTGCACACACGAAAAGCAAGCAAGCAGGGTTTTTCCATGGATACTTTATAATCCATATCTTAGAAAGAGGTCTCTTTTCACTTTCTCAGTCTATGTCCCCCTGTCGGGGCAAAGAGTGGGCATAACACGTCGCCAACTTGATCTGTCAACCGCTGCGTTCTTAATTTCACTCCAGGAGAAACCAAGCTGCTTAGCTTCCGAGGTGACTAGCTTCAGAGATACTTTATTATCCATGGATACATTTGCATCAGAAGTTATTTGAGATGTTGCATATGTGATACATGAGTAATAGTAATAATTAATTAAATTAATAGCTCAATTAGCAGTCACACTGAGGCTTCTAATCCTAACCTAGTAACCAGGGCGTGAAGGTTGTTGCGTCACCTAATACACCATTTACATTGCCACTTTAACAAGATGGCGAAATAAATACGGGTTTGCCAAAATTTTGAAATTTATGTGAGGCGCTGCACTAGTGGATTTAATGGGTATCTTCGGGCAACATTGAAATATTGGAGAAATACGTGCACTAAATTTTTTTTACTCATTAGATACTTGATTAAAATATATGATATAGTTACGTATTATTAATTTTCTGTGATAAGCAAAATTTTAAGAAGTTAGATCGGGTTTAAATTTCGCGTGACTTCACGAGTAGCTACGATTTAAAACCAAAGGCAAAGATAATATAAGCCAAAGGTGACGTAAAATGGCCCTAATCTAAAACAACGAAATGCTGTATCTTTGTGACTTAGTAGTTTAATTTCTTTTGTACTATTATGTTAAATAGTTTTTTTATGTTTCTTCCTATCATTTGTTCTAGTACATCTATGTCGAACCTACGCTAAATATATTCTTAGTATAACCCTTTACCTGTCTCTATAAATAAAACAATAGATAAACAATTGACCTGGGACCAAATTCCCCCCAGTAACAGGTAAGGGGATAAATGAAGATAGCATAAAATAAGAGATAAAAATAATGTTAAGTTCTTATTTATTTCCACATTCCAGGTGCTGGCATCATGGTTCCACCCCCGACTCTTAACGACAACCCCAGTAACGCCCTGACCGACGGCCAGGAAGACGATGGACAATACCGAGAGGATCCGAAGATCTACGAAGACCCGAAGTACAACGGACGCGCCCAATCCCGCCCAGCTTTCAAGCAGTTCCTCCAACCATCCCAACCAACCGCTCAACCGCAGTACCAGCAGTACCAAGAACCAGCGTACCAACCTCAACAACAATACCAACCTCAACCTTCCCAATTCCGCTCAGCGCCTCTCTACACTCAAAGCACCTTCAACCAAGCCCCTCAGCAGTTCCCCTCAGAAGCCAGGCCCCAAAGTCAGGTGTACCATCAACAACCCCAGTTCTCCTACCAGGCGTACACGGCCCAGCCCAACTACAACCAGTACCAGAACCAGTACCAACCCCAGAACTACCAGACGCAGAATTTCAACCCCTTCGTAGGCCACCCGGCCCAGAATTTCGACCCCAACACTGGTTCTTACACGATTAATTTTACTGGTAAATAAATTTGCGTAAGTTCTGTTACACATACGAGATTTTGAACTGCCTTGATTTAAATGGAACGTTAGACAATTTCTGACGCATATATTATTTAGTTTTAATCTTGCCCTGTATTTTATGTACTCGTATAAAGAAGTTTAAGGTGGTTTGTTTTTTATAAGCTTATTAGAGAATGTAATATGTACCATAGACCGAACTTTCAGTAAAATCCGCGGTCTGAAACCATAGACACTACGTCAGAAATTTGATGTTTTACAATAAAAATAAGTTCCTACATATCAAAGAGCAAAAAAAAAAATTTGGTTCAGAATCTTTGCTACATACTTATAAATGAAAAATGGCTAAAATTGCTCTATGTAAATACAAGATAAAATAATAAAGAAGAAATCGCTTTAAGCGATAAGACCGCCCATTGTACTAATTAAATAAAAAATTATTTGTTTGTGTTACTTTTTTTTTGGTGTACAATATAGAGTTATCTATCTATCTATAAAACTTATATACTTATTTATTTTCCAATTCAGCTCGTTTTTACAGGCATAACTTATATAGATAAGTATCTATCTATATTTGATAATGTATCTATTTATTTTTCAGTATATTACATATTTACCTAATATTTGTTGTATACCTATTCTCATTTCAATCAAGGCAGTTATTTTTTAGTTTTTATACGAATATAAATATAAGGGTATTTCCCAAAGCGATGCAAAAATCGACATGTTGTAAATATTGTTAAGTGCTAGTCAATATTTGAAATGTATTTTATAATAATATTGGAAAACGTAGTGCTTAATATAATTAAGCTTTATAGCTTTAATTTTTCTACCATTTATAATATTTTTATAAGATTACTTATAAGTATAAATTATTTATTTAGACACCTACTTACGATAATTACTGACTAGAAGTATATATACTTAATAAGTATGTAAGTAGGTATCTGTGTTTTTCTGTTATAAAATTTTCAATTTATACTTATTACATAACACTATATAAACCTTCCTATACATTACATACCTTCGCTTACAAATTACATTTTCTAATAGTTTTCCACAAATGTAAATACATAACTATGTAAATACGTACATATATTATGCACTACATAGCAACATATATATTACATCTATTAAATATTTCTGCCATACTATATTATAGTTTTCATGAAATATATTATAAACAATCGTCATAGATTGTAGATATATCATCAGTGACATATATCTTTATATATATCTAATATAATATTGAATAATGGTGTTATGCAACATGTGACGATCGATAAAGAATCCATTTTAGCGCGCATTGAATTCAAAATGGCCGACGATCGACAAACAGCAATACGTGCGAGGATTGTAAATAGATTAAATAAATGTTATATAAATGATGACTGTTTCCTTTTCCTGGTTATGTGTGAAAGTACACTAGATGTAGATATGCAATTGGTACTAAGGACGGAATGATTCGAATTTTACAGTAACAGTACTGACTTGGTCGACCAATCTTTGCTTGATTATAAACTCTGAGAAAAAGAGGTTATATAATAATTAAACACCCATATTCATCGAAATATATAGCAACATATCTCACTTCATCGAATTCAAGAATTGCTCGTTTAAAGTGAGAACGTGAAGATTTTCTACGCATATTAGCTAAAAGTGACCGTTTTTCGTAATTGTGCGTAAAAAAGCTTTACGTTCTCACTTTAAACTACGAGTATAAACAGTAGTTCATAAAATAGTTTGAAGGGTTAAAGTGATGCATGATAGATAATATTTGATTTTAAGGTATTGATGGGGCTATAATAAGTTTCTAACCTAATAGGAAAAAAATAGTTATACAAAGCCCATGCTTGTGTTTTATCCGTAGACGTGTAATTTCGAAGTCAGAAGTCAGCGTAGGTTTTGTGAAAAAAATCGAGAACTTAGACACTGAGAAGTTTTCCAGTAAATAAAAATGAGGTTAAAAGCATTCTCAACAGATGGCGCACAATAGTTTTGAAATCATTTTGTCGAAAAAGGGTGCCTTTTGGTTCAACCCTTTCAATCAATTTGTAATTGATCTCATCAACCAACCTTATATTTTACTAAATAAATTTTAAAAAAATCCAAAAACAAACACACTCCATGAAAATTTTAAATGAATTAGACAGTGACAGATCGATTTAAGTGATTGCATCTATCTTATGTGACTGTACATTTTTTTTAAGAACCGCCTTGTTTATTTGTAGCTACCTATCTTCCTCCTCCGCCCTGCACCACTATTTGATGGGAATGCAGTTTTAGGCTGTATTATAACACTAGATAATTATGGTTAGTTCTCTATTACGATATCATAGAAAGAGATCTCTTTTCGCTTCCTATGTCCCTCTGTCGGGGCAAAGGGACGGCATAAATAAAGGCACAATGTTATAATTCAACCGATCTGTCAACCTTTCAACCAATATTGATTTCACTCTAGGAGAATCCAAACTGCTTAACTTCCGAGATGACGCCTAGAATGCAGTTTTAGGCTGTATTATAACACTAGATAATTATGGTTATTTCTCTATTACGATATCATAGAAAGAGATCTCTTTTCGCTTCCTATGTCCCCCTGTCGGGGCAAAGGGACGGCATAAATAAGGGCAGAATGTTATAATTCAAATTCAACCGATCTGTCAACCTTTCAACCAATATTAATTTCACTCTAGGAGAATCCAAGCTGCTTAACTTCCGAGATGACGCCTATCTGTGAGTTTCTATCAACAGGCTCTACGGGGGATACGGATTTGTATGTCAATAATGCCTCCTCGCATATACAATGTCCTTTTTAATTAAGTACAAATATTTTAAGGGGTTATTCAGTCTATCATTTTGAACAACTTTGCCCAATAAATATATATCGAAATACGAAAAAAAAATATTTAGGTTCTCATACAGATCGAAGTAGTCACGTGATATCGTTACTATGAAAAATGCAAAAAAAAATTTCGTATTTCGATATATGTTTATAGGGAAAAGTTGTTCAAAATGATGGACTGAATCACCTCTTAAAATATTTGTACTTAATTAAAAAGAACATTGTATAGAAAGAGAAAGAGTTGCCCTATTTTAATTCGAAAACAACAGCACATAGTACCTAGTACTTTATCTATTTATTTTAGCCTATCAACAATTTTTTTTATCACCATCATCATCATTTCAGCCGCATAACGTCCACTGCTGGACATAGGCCTCTCCCAAAGATTTATCATAAGAGGATATTGCCATACTCGCCACGTTTGGCAGGCGAGTTGGCGAGCGCAGTGGGAGTCACTATTCTACTTCCGACGCTGCTGCCCACCGAAAGTCTGTTCCATCTTCAGTGTCGAAAATATCCTTTAGTCGCCTTTTACGACATCCACAGGAGGAAATGACGTGAATCCACAGGAGAAACCACACGGCATAATTTTTTTATGACTTCAAGCAATTATTTTATCACCAATGTCATAGTTCGCTTTTTTATTGAGTAACTTTTTTAGGCAAATTAAAAAAATAACCCCGACGGCACCATCTAGTGACGAGGGGCGGAACTACGTATTCCAATCGATGTTAAGGGGAATTGCTACATGAATTTTTAGGGGTCCAGTGCTGCCCCCATTTAAAATAAATCATTTGAAAGAAAACAGAGACATCATTTAAAATTTTGTCTTGATCAGACCCTAGATAACCCTTTAAACTATTTTATGAACTACTAAATACAGTTTAAAGTGAGAATATGAAGCTTTTGTACGCACATACGCCAAAAGTGGCCGTTTTTCGCAATTGTGCGTAGAAAAGCTTCATGTTCTCACTTTAAACTGTAAACAATAGTTCATAAAATAGTTTGAACGGTTATCTTGGGTCTGATCAAAACAAAATTTTAAATGATACCTCCGTTTTCTTTTAAATGATTTATTTCAAATGGGGGCAGCACTGGACCCCGAAAAATTCAGGTAGCCCCTAAAGTGGAATTGATATCCGTAGCGCCATCTTTTATGTACCAGGTAAATTAAAAAACCCCGACTTTCAAGCGTTAAATCGTAAACGTAGCTACAAACCACGGAACTTGCTTGGAAAAAAAAAACGCAGTGAAATCGGTCCATCCGTTCAGAGCTACGATGCCACAGACAGATAGACAGACATTAGCGTCAAACTTATAATAACCTTGTTTTTTGTAGGTGTTTAAAAAGTTAAACAAATTAAAAGCCATTAAAAAAAAGCAGGTGTAACTTTTTCATCGAAAAGTTAACAAAAAGTAACCTCTAAAGATTTATTGAACCCGGACACCCGGTAGTCAACAACCTGAAAAGGATACCTAACCAAAATTAAACGTAAGTAACCTATTATATAATATGAGTAAATAAATAAATATATAGGGACAAATAACACTGATTGAGCTAGCCCCAAAGTAAGTTCGAGACTTGTGTTATGGGATACTAACTCAACGATACTATATTTTATAACAAATACATATATAGATAAACATGCAAGACCCAGGATAATTTGAAATAGGCCATTTTTCAGCTTGCCCTGACCGGGGTTCGAACCCGGGGAGTCCTCTGCGTAGCGGACTAACATGGTGACCACTACGTCACGGAGGACTTCATCGTGTGTATAGAGTATTCAGATAGAAGTGATATTTATTTGTACAGTCGGAAACGTATTCACAATGAGTGAAAGTAAAGTATTCGAAAAACATTCCGACTTCCCAAAAGAGTCTTAATTATAATATTGAAGTATAATTAAAATTTGGAAAACATCCGAATTACCTTCTCGTAATTGGAGTAGTATAATACCTGTGTGTACAGTCGGAAACGTGGGCAGTGATCTGCATCCGGCCTTACTTGCTGGCCTTACATACCTGAAGACAGTTATGTGAAACGGAGCCAAGATATAATTAAGACGAATTATTACTAATAGTCCGTCTAGTTTTAAAACTGTTTTTCGCCAAAAGTGGCCACTTTTGGCGAAAAACAGTTTTAAAACAAGACGGACTACCAATATTACTTTCAAAGGTTATTCATAAAATAGTTCAAAGGTCTTTCTAGACATTCATACAAATCAAATTTTGAATTATCACCATATTTAGTTTTAAACAATTAATTTCAAATGAGGGCGCCACTTTAGCTACCACTTCGTCTTAATACAGACGATGATTGTCAGAAAAATGTTATTCTTTTTAATGCATTTTCATTTAGATTATTCAAAATAATGAACAACTAATATACGATTCATTCAATTAGCAAAAATCACAAAAATACACAGCGTTAACTTCCTGATTGTGGGCTTGTGACGTCACTTTTGAATAAAAATTGTACCAAGGCGTGACATAAAGCGAACTTGTTATGCGCTTTATCTTCGGCATTTTTTTGTTTGTCAGAGAATAGAAAAATACGTATAAAAACGTTGGGTCCGTGGAAGCCTTCTGTACATAGTTTATTTTAATTTATAGGTAAATGGCTGGTCGAGGTATCAGGTGACCAGGGGTCTGGCAATTACTTCGCACAAATAATAAGCTTGGCATACAATGTGGCAATGATGCCAGACTTCTGAGCACTCTTCCACAGAGGAAGGATTTGAGGGATATTTTATTTATTGACAATTATAGTATATTTTTATAAGTAATAAATTTTTAGTATTAAAGTTTATTTAAGAGTAGTTATTTTAATTTGTTTAATGTACAATAACTGTAAATAAAGATTAAATAAAATTGTGAACAATAATTGCAATCCATCTATAAATATTCGGTTTATATTTTTATTCCATCTGATGGGCAAATTACTTTTTTTCAATCGTCATCAAATCAATCGTCGTCAAAGTCATCTTGCCTAATATTTGTAAAGATAAAATTATACGTTTAGTGGCAAAATAGAAAGTTCGTCATTTGTGCGACAAACCGTTGCCCGGCAGACCTATGCCCAACATAACTTGTTATGTTGGTCATAGTATTGAATCTTGACCATAACCGATCAAAACTTGATCGGTTATCGATTCAATACTATGCATGAACACGCCTGTATGCCTCTCTTAGATAAACATCTCCTCTCACAGGTCTACTTGAAAAGATCTATTTTGAGATAAGTAGTGCCTTTGTACAACTTTTATTTGATGTATTCTCTGTATACGTTTTCCGTGTACGTAAATTGGTAAATAAATAAATAAAACTTAGTCTTAAAGAAGACTACAAAGAACAAGAAGAAAGATAGATGGTCTCAAAAAGTACCTACTTAAACAACTTTATTCATTCAAATTTCAGAACTGGAATCACTAAACACTGAAAATATGAAATCTTTAACTAAGTATTTCTGAAAATCGTTTCTGCCCTTTAAAGTAATAATTAGCTTTTATTAATCAAATAATAAACAAGTAAAAACTAAATACTTGAGATTCCTGAGACTAATATATGTCTCACTTTACAAAAAAATATATAAACAAAAATTTGTTCTCTGTTACATACGCCCGACCAGCAACTATCGAAAATGTCAAGTGTGAATCGCAAGGCCAGTATTAAGTTCATATCATTAAATTAAATCATTATCAATATTTGTCAAGCGTGTTGTGTGATCGCTGAACATAATTTTCTTTATTACTGTAATCATTATTTCATGAAGTTCAACTTGTTTTAATTTAATAGTGGGATATTTAATTTTGTGATCTCTGCTATAAAGTATTTATTGGTATCATAAATCATCAACATAATATAATATGGATATAGTAATACTAAAATAAAAGTTATTTTTGTTTAAATACTTACAAATATTCTTTATACCATTCCCCTTCTAAAAAGTTTATTTTATTCACTGAAAACAGTGAATAAAAGGCACTTTTACTCACTATTTTGGTTGTTTATTTTATTCACTGAAAACAGTGAATATAATGCACTTTTCTCACTATTTTGCTAATTTATTTTATTCACTAAAAACAGTGAAAAAAAATTCTTGATTTGAGTAACTGTTCCAATTTCAACTTCCTTTTTAATTGATTAAACCTTCCTTTTTTTCATTAAATGTCTATTTTTGTTTATATCTTTCTTTTTCTCGTAGTCATGGTACAAAGTATAGTATGCAACTGTTGAATAAAACGGGAAAAAAAAATCGAAGGCCATGAATCACACGCGTCGCTCAGGATTCTAAAACTTGAATCACTCGCTTTGCTTGTGATTCAATCATCATAAATCACTCTCTACGGTCGTGATTCAATCATTAGAATCCTTCACTTGCTCGTGATTCATCAATAGCCCTCGAATTAAATCCGTCTTTTATTCACTAATTGCATAATATACTATTAAGAGGCTGTCTAGTCCAAAATAAAAGTCAAAAATATTTATTTATCTTTGGCTGTTTTATATCGCTTATATAATTGGATGGATGACCAGTGACACAAACATTTCTCGAGCTCCTTTTTTTTAAAGTAGGTATGCTGACTTTTTATCACCTAATATAATTAAATTAAACTTTATATTATGACGTAAATATAATACATAAATATATACAGGTCTATCTTGTACGTAATCTTAATGTATGTACCTATTGTAGAAATAGTTGTTTAAATTGTCTAATATATATTTGGTACTCATTTATAGTAGTTAATTTAATAATGAATAGGGCAATACTATTTCCTGTAAACTGGCTTCCGTTACAAAAGAGTGGTTGTTATTGATATTGGCTATAAAAGTGAAATGAGCAACAGTTTGAGCTCTTCTTAATTGGTCTTTGAAGAATACAAATATTTGAAGTGATTTGTTGTTTCTAATTTTGTTAACCTCACAATCTTATATTGCCTCCGACTAACTCACTTAATTTGCAACAAGCTGATTTCATTACAAATGTCCTATTTCAAATGAAAATATTAGATACCACAAGGGCGTCGCCAGCTTATGACTAAGGGCGGGGCAATGGCAAATGGTAGCAGTTAAACTGCTAGCAAATTCCAGAGAATTCATTAAATAATACTAGGTTTTACAACGAACGGCTGTCATAGAAAGAAATGCAATGCACACACACACATTTTTACACTGTTTAATGGCCTTGCGTTTTTGCAAATCTGATATACTCCTGATGAAAAGGGCGGCGATTTTAAAAACGGATGTCAAAATCTTAATGTAATGTTATTCCGAATATTTCAATACTTTCTACGATATACATTAAACCTCGTGAATTTATTTACGTTTTGTCATGCGATGCGGAATTTATTAATAGGTAAGGAAGTCAATTGCTTGCACGGCCTTAAGACTTTGGTCGCTTTGCGGCTAGCTACATTTAATCTCTAGAGGGGGGCAACTGCCCCCCCCTGCCCCCCCTTGGCGACGCCCTAGGATACCTATGACATTTAGGACGGTAATGCAATTTATCATGAAGCCTTTAGGCCTGACCACTTAAGACTTCTCCTTACCGTAGACTTTTCCATACAAACGTAGTCTACGTTTCATTTTAAAAGACATGACAGACATCGGTAAAAAATTATAATTTTTAAGAAATTGCAATTGTCTAGGTTTATAATTGGTTTCGATGATAAAATTATGAACTGGAAAGAAAATATAAGGGTGTAGAAGTTTTCCATACTGATGGTCAAATATGATATAATACACTTTATTCTCTTTTAAGTTCATAATTTTAATGTCAGAAACCAATTATAACCCTATATAATTGCAATTTCTCCAAAATTACATAATTTTTCCCATATCCGACATGTCTTTTTAAAATAAAACGTAGACTACGTTTGTATGGGAAAGTCTGCCTTTTTGCTTACATTAAACCTAAAACGGGCTGTAACATTACCTCTATTTAATTGTAATAGGCGATATAATAAGGTCAGTGGGACCTCTAAAACTCTTAGCGCCTTCAATTTGGCATAGCGACTAGCGACACGCGTGGCCACGCCCTGAATCCGCTATTTTCCAACAAGTCAAATTAGATACTTTTTTCAAAACGTCAAAACAAACAGTTTCTATGGGATTGGTATGAAATACTCGGTAATGACGTCACAGTGTCTTGGAGTCAAATAGCGCTCTTATTACCAGTTTTTCTGCAATAATAAATCGAAAATCGCGTCAAAATGGATATGTTCAAAGACAAGTGACATTATTTTGCGACGTTTTATTTTTTTATCAGAACATAATAGTTTAATTTCGACCTAGGAAAATACCCAATTACTTTGCATAGAGTTAGTAAGCGTACGAAGGGGACAACTGTATACTTAGGTATAGCAAAAGTGCAGCCGTTGCCTCTCAAGGTATCGATGATAAAATGCATTTATCTACGAAAAGACGAGTTTAGTGAAAGGGGTCGTTGCAGAAATGTATGGTAGCTGGGCGAGGTCATGGTACACCTACCTTAAATTTGTAGTTATTTATGGTAAGCAATATGTTATCGATAATTTCCAAAAAATCATTCTATTTTTAATGTAGTTTTAGTTTGAAATGCCGTAATTGAGGTAATAATGCCATTATCAACTTCGCACTTGTCAAAGTAACTTTGACGTTTGATTGACATTAACATATGAATGACATTTTCACAAATTAGACAGAATATATCCTGTGGTGCGATTTTTCAAACGCGGAGTCACTAAACGCACGGCTTTTGTATGGAAAAACCTTTCGTTTAGGTGACTACGCGTTTCAAAAATGGCACTTCAGAAAGTGCTTAGAAATGGTGCCACAAGTTTTGAATTCACAGAAAAGTAGCCGCCATGACAATGTTGCCATTATGTAATATTACACTCGATTTTAAAGTTAGAGTTACTCTAAGACTACAACGAACAAAAATAAAATGTTAGCCTCATTACATTCCTACTATTTTAAAGTATTTTTTGCGCTGGTGTAAAATGACCTGACCAACTATGGAACAAATCCTTTGTGAAAATTAATTGCTTTTGAAAAAAAATCTTATTCTACGCAATTAGGTTAAGTTTACTAACAAATTTTTGTATAAATTACACTTTTGTATGAAACTATAAAATATATTGACATATTGTAACCACAGACACAATCATTGATTTTATGTAAGCCATCTCTGCATAAATCGTAATCTACTATTACTACTAATCAAAAAATAGAAAATTACCAAGCACTAGACTCTAATTTTAATATTATATTTCCTTTTTAATCTAAAAACAGGCACTTGTACTCTATCAAAAACTAGATTTTTTGCATTAAATTTATTCATATTTTTTTATTAAGCGAGCGAAGCGAGCAATTTTTTCCGAATCTATGTACCTATGTTTGTTCGACGATAACTTAGTTTTCATCGGAACTTGAAACATGAAATTTGTAAGCGTGTAAAAGAAGCCAATACAATTTTTAAGTTCGAACTCGACCGTAACCGTTCACAGTTCCGGGCGATCTACTACAGTAAAATAAATAAAAAAAACCAGCCACGTCCATCGCATTGTTACTCTATGCCAATCAATGACTATGATTTACAGGTATCGCCAAGCCCCAGGCGCCAAATGTCACTTCCTTATGAACATATATTTTAAGTACATACATATACAATATGTACGGGACCCGTTGTCCTTTATGGAGGATTAATTGGCAAGAGATATATAAATTCAACAGTCTACTTAGAGAATTTAAGCAAATATTTTATTAATGAAACTTCTCGTACTATGTTAGCTTTACATAATTTTTCTAAACTAAAAACTGGCCAAGTTAGAATCGGACTGGCGCACGAAGGGTTCCATATTATACTATCATCTATAAAAAAATCACGTTTATTGTATTAGAGCCCCATCTTAAATATTTGTTTTTAGTATTTGTTGTAATAGCGGCAAGAGAAATAACTCATCTGTGATAATTTCAACTGTCATGGTTTCTGAAATACAGCCTGGTGACAGACAGACAGACGGATACTGGACTCTTAGGTTCCTGTTTTTATCCTTTTGATACGGAACTTTAAAAACCGACACTAAATCACCTTGTATACTCGACCATCTGACAAGTATGCCGTTTCAAACAAAACAAAAAAGATTTTCCGAATCAAAAATACAATAGAAAACCCTTTATTGCACAAAATAAATAAATACAGGACATAATTATCTTAAAAACTAGGAAATGCGCAAATCGCTATGCAATTTCTTCCAGGCAACCTCTCTATATAGAAAATAGTAATGGGAAATTAGGTAGTGGGGGGCGGTCAATGTAAACATACTTATATACAATAATTATAATAAACATACATATACATCTTACATAAATATATAAAAACTTACACAGAAAAAAATGATATTAACAGTATGATTATTTACTATATATAGGTAATATATTATTGTAGCGGGCGGAGTTTATAAGGCGAGATCGGGGGAGAGGTGAGAGGACGTAGAAAGGGGGGGACGCATATTGCGCGGGACGTTAGGAGGTCTTGTTCTTAATGTAATACTTTTATCAAACTCTGCGCTATGACTGTGCTAATTACTGATATGTATTGTGTGTCTGTCTGTCATGAAAGTCGAGGCAAGGCCACGCGCCTTCCGCGTGCAGAATTGCAGATTGCAATTTATTGATACCATTTATCTGATATTGGGAGCTCCATGCAATGCAACGGATTGACTGCAAGTTTCTCAAGACAATCCAGAACCTGTGTCAAAAGCAAGGCTTGGAACCGTTTCTGTACCGGTATTTAGAGGTTCTTTTAATTTCGGTATCTAGGTACCTGGTCTAGATGGATACCGGTATCAGTTTAAGTACCTCCTTAAAAGTACAGGTACCTAATTTAGGTACATGATGCTATCTGCTTATAGATGTACCTGCTGGTATCTTCTTTCTCACTCTGACGTATATGCAATGAATGCAATAATAATAAATTGAATTCATCAGCATTCGAGCGTATTCCCGGTTGCATCCTCAGCGGTAACGCTTCAGAGCCCGGGGTCCGCTACCTAACCAAGGAGATTTGACTAGGTTACTGGTTTTTACACAGAGCGACTGCCGTCTGACCTCCACAACCCAAAGGGCAAACCAGGAACCAATCCTTGGATAGTTTGATGATCAAACGCTAGGTGGCGTTCGACACACACAGTTTTACGTGCCTTCCGAAACACGGAATCATCTTTCTTTTCGGATAATCAGGTGATTCAAGCCTGCAATATCCTATCCAGAATGGAAACAACTTTTCACAAAGTATGCTTCCCAGTGGGAATCGAACCCATGACCTCCGGCTCACAAGGACCACGGAGGCAGTCAAATAATAATAAATTGAATTGAATTGACGTATTTTTACCGGTACTGGTATAGTACCGATACTGACGGAAAATAGTACCAGGACAGATAGTACAGGTACTATTTCTGGCACCCGTACCGCACCAAGGTCAATGGTACCGGTTCTTATAAATACCGGTATTTCATGCCCTGGTCAAAAGTTCTACTGCATTCTTTCATCGCATTCACGGCTGCTTTCGGGGTTGCATTCATAGTTCTACTGAGCAGTGGTAGGCTTGGGCCTGAAGAGACCTGATAGCTGGGTTCTGTTTTTCACGCCCGTCAAAAAAGAGGGGTGTTATAAGCAGAGGTCGGAATTGATATTAATATGGATCTTACCGGGATTTCTAAAGGACAATCCCGTGTTGCCAACAATATTACAAATAAATAATACTAAAAACCTTAGAGACAGATAAGACAAATAAAACAAAGTTAATTAACATACAATTTTTATTAGTATATACATTAGTATTTTTATAAGTTTTTACATATTGGCAACGTCGCGCGTGCAGTGGTTAAAATTGTGTAGAAGTTAATAACTTTTTATGTAAGAAAACACGGGATCTTTTTGCTCTTTAAAATTAATCCCGGGATTTCAGGCATATCCACTTTATTCTTTCGCTGTATGAAATCAGTGTAAGTACATAAATAACTCTACCTAATTCCGACCTCTGGTTATAAGTTTGACGCTTATGTCTGTTGGTCTGACTGTCTGTGGCATCATCTGTTCATCCATTCCGATGCGGTTTTTTAAGTGATAACAAGTTACCTTGTAGTAGTTCTTAGCAATGTTTGATGAAACTAGGCTCAGCCGTTTAAAAGTTATTGGGTGTTTACTTTTGAAAGTCGAGGTTTTCTTAGTTTGCCAGCAAATAATAATAGATGGTGCTATGGATATGAATTCCATTTAACATAGGTTGGAATATGTAGTTCTGCTACTTAACACTAGATGGTGTCATCGAGGGTTTTCTAATTTGCATAGCAAATAAACCTGTTGCGACTGATTGTGCTTCCACTGCACTATACACTCAAAAAAACTTTAGCCTCCTTTTGCAGTCGCGTAACACGGAATAGGCAGGTGGCCGGAGGCCTAGTTCAGGTCATAGAAAATCAGGCAGGCAGCCTCGCGGCGACATTCTTGACTAAGGTCAACAATCAGTGCAACTATCTCTACTACATCATCGCAATAATGTTTGATTTCGAGAACAAAGGAGCTATGACTATTCAATCGATTTATCAAAAGTCCATGTTTGGCAAAAAAATCGACATTCCCATACAAATTGTCCGAGCGGCTGCACATTTTTGTAAGGAAATGCTATTTTTTTTACTGTTTGTCTAATTTCATTATACTATAGTGATCTAGTTTAGCCCGTGATTCGATTTATTACGGGTATGTCCCTTCCAGGTTGTATATAATTACTTACAAGCTGGGCGACCATGCTTAGGTAGGTTATTTTTTTAAGAATATATTTATTTTAGCCTCGTCACTCCCTAAATACCGAGTTACATCAAAATCGTTGAAGCCTTCATTATACATATACATACAAGAATTGCTCGTTTAAAGCATTTCCACCTTATCCGTCTTATTATAAAACAAGGATTAAGTTTAGTACTTGGTTTAAACCATTATCCGCCCAAAACAAGATGACCTCCCATAATATGTCACCGTCTCTTACGGCACTGTCAACTTCATATGGGTGAATAATGGTTTAAACCAAGTCATTAAGTTAGTCCTCATTTTATAATTAGATGGTATATCATACCGTAGGAAGTCCACTGTTGGACATTATATTAATCATCCATTGGTAAAAGTGGAAAACGATAGTACCTATAAATAAATAAATAAATAAAAATATAGGGAAAAATAACACTGATTGAGCTAGCCCCAAAGTAAGTTATTAACTTGTGTTATGGGATACTAACTCAACGATACTATATTTTATAACAAATACATATATAGATAAACATCCAAGACCCAGGGCAATTTGAAAAAAGTCATTTTCCAACTTGCCCTGACCGGGGATCGAACCCGGGACCTCTAGGTGGCAGACTAGCATGGTGACCACGACGCCACGGAGGTCGTCGTCGTTTATAGTGCGTTTGTTTAGGTATTTAAAAGAATGTAAACAATCATGACATGTCTTTTATTGAAATATACCTACACTTTATAAATCAATGCCTTTGTAAATTACAATATATTTATTTTATAAATTATAAATTACAAATTTGCAAAGGTGTTGATTTATCAAATAATTTTAATAAAAAGTCATGTCAAGATTGTTTACATTCTTTTAAATACCTAAACAAATGGCCTATACATGACATCAATCATATTGGCTACGCCTGTCCATCTGTCCGGCTGACTACATGCATTGCATTACTATGCCTCTATTATTTCACAATTCGCTTCTTTCCAACAAAACAAATCAGAAACTTTTTTCTAAACGTCAAAACAAGCATTTTCTACGGGATTTGTGTAAAATATAAACTAATGACGTCATAGTTTTTTGAAGTCAAATACTGCTTTTAATTTCAGTTTTTCTGCAATAATACATCGAAAACTACATTGAAGATGGATATGACCATAACAAGTGAGATTATTTTGTGATGTTTTATTTTCTGAACAGTTTTAAAGAATTTATGTTTGACCCAGGATCCAATTCCCTATTTTTACTTTTCGTAGAAATGTATTTCCGAGGATTTGCTGTATTTGCTGAGTGGATCCTTGCCTAGAACTAAATCTCTTTCTGTAAAATTCGAAAGGTGATTGAAAGACTAAGATATATGGTATAGGTACTTACTTGTATATGGTAAGATATATGTAGGATTTGGGGTGAAAAATAGATTTAGCAAGGTTTCATTTTTATAGATCCTCTTTTTACCCGACTGCGCCAGAAGGAGGGTTATGTTTTTCGAAAGTATGTATGTATGTATAATTGTTTAGCACGCTCTGCAGCCTGAAGGGCTCGATGGATTTTAGCTTGAGAGGTGTCGTTAGATTCCTATTTATTGTGAAGTGACACTGGGTATATCAAAATAAAAAAAAAAACAAAATGGTGGATTTTTGGCGCCAAATTCAAACGTTTGGCACGCTCTGCAGCCTGAAGGGCTCAATGGATTTTAGCTTGAGAGGTGTCGTTAGATTCGTATTTACTGTGAGAGTGACACTGAGTATATAAAAAAAAATCTAAATGGTAGATTTTTGGCGCCAAATTCAAATGTTGGCACGCTCTGCAGTCTGAACGGCTCGGTGGATTTTAGCTTGAGAGGTGTCGTTAAATTCGTATTTACTGTGAGAGTGACACTGGGTATATAAAAATATAAAAAGAACAAAATAAAAAAGACAGTCGGGTTTTTTGTTTTTGTAATAATTACTTGTCCATATTTTTCGTCAAACGAAACTCGGTACTATTTATAAACCGTGGAAAAATTCCGTTCAGTAGTTTTGGAGATCAGCGTGTAAGTACATATAGACACAAAGGAAAACGGTCGGTTACAGTAACGGTAACAGTGTCGCGAGTGCAATGGTATTTTCCCATCTCAAAAAATGATTAACGTGCATGCTCAACGCGCCTAAAGAAGTTTTCACTTCAAAAAACTTTTCACTTACCGCCTACACTTTTTTTTTAATTTATTAAGACGAAGTGGTAGCTAAAGTGGCACCCTCATTTGAAATAAATTGTTTAAAACTAAATATGGTGATAATTAAAAATTTGATTTGTATCAATGTCCAGAAAGACCTTTAAACTATTTTATGAATAACCTTTGAAATTATTACTAATAGTCTGTCTAGTTTTAAAACGGGTTTTCGCCAAAAGTGGCCACTTTTGGTAAAAAGCCCGTTTTAAAACTAGACAGACTACCAATATTACTTTCAAAGGTTATTCATAAAATAGTTTAAAGGTCTTACTAGACAGTGATACAAATCAAATTTTTAATTATCACCATATTTCGTTTTAAACAATTTTTTTCAAATGAGGGCGCCACTTTAGCTACCTCTTCGTCTTAAACAGGAGAGGTTCGAAGAGAGATTTGTTAGGCTCTTAGTAAGTCAAAGTACAAAGTGTCTGCCTACCCCTGTGGGAACAGGCGTGATAATATGTTTGTAGGCATTTATTTAGTGAGATCAACCACAATTTAACCACGACACTAATTAAACGGTACCCTTATAAGGTAAATCCACATTACTGACCTTACCAACCAGTATTCTGGGATGTCGTCCGTTTTACATTTATTAGAGATCTAGATAGCCGATAGTATTAGATAAACGATGCAACTTGGTTACATTCGCATTTACATTTGCTCCCGTTTGAAATAGGTAATGTGTTTTGATGAACAAAATATGTGCATTGATTATCATCATACAATATACAATATAAGTATACATACATATATGTAAATGAAGCTATAGAAAACGCGTATCTGAACATTTAAGACGAAGTGGTAGCTAAAGTGGCGCCCTCATTTGAAATAAATTGTTTAAAACTAAATATGGTGATATATATAATTAAAAATTTGATTTGTATCAATGTCTAGAAAGACCTTTAAACTATTTTATGAATACGTGGGGCGCACTATAAGTTTTCGGAATGAATATGAAAAAATACTATTAAAGGTACAAAATTAATTTATTGTTTTTCAAAATAATCTCCCTTGGCGCCTATGCACTTTTTCATTCGATGAAACCAGTTTTGAAATCTTTTGTGCCACTCCTCTGTGGTGACCTCTGAAACGTGTTTTTCATACTCCTCGACAGCCTCTTCTGGTGATGAAAATCGTTGACCGCGTAATTGGTTCTTAATTTTTGGGAACAGAAAAAAGTCACAAGGTGCCAGGTCGGGACTGTATGCAGGATGACTCATGAGTTCTACATTTTTTGCCTTCGAAAAGTCGTTTGTCTGTCTGGCCGTGTGAGAACTAGCATTGTCGTGGTGCAGGATGATACGGCGTTTACGGTTATTTTTACGGAGTTCGTCAATAACTTCCGGCAAACAAATGGTCGTGTACCAGTCACTATTCACTGTACGACGATTCTCTAAAGCAACAGTAGCCACGTGTCCAGTTTTATTAAAAAAAGAAGCAATCATCCGCTTAGATGCACTTTTCACGCGCGCCACTTTGGTCGGTTTCGGCTCATCTTGAAAGACCCATACGCTCGATTGCTGCTTTGTTTTGAGATCGTAGCAATAAATCCATGTTTCGTCACCTGTTACTATGTCCCACACCAAATTTGACGCACCTTCGTTCAATCTGGTAAGCATGGCACTGCACCAAGTGACGCGGTCCGTTTTTTGAGCCTCGGTCAAGTTGTGTGGGATCCACCGCGAGCACAGCTTTCTCACACCCAAATGTTTGTGTAGGATTAATTGTATTTGACTCATGCCTATTTCTAAGGATGCGCGAATTTCATGGTAGGTCACATGCCTGTCTGTTTCAATCATACGGCGCACAGCATCGATGTTTTTGTTGGTCACAACGGTGGACGGCCGACCATCGCGAGATTCGTCACTGAGATTGATACGACCACGCTTGAATTCTGCAAACCAGCTATAAACAGTTGTCTTGCATGGTGCTTCATTGCCAAAAGCTGTTTCAAGCCGAGCGATGCTCTGTTGAGCTGTCAAATTACACTTAAAATCGTAGAAAATCATACTACGAAAATTTTCCCGAGTTAAATCCATGTTGATGCAGACACACAATTTTTTAAATGGCGCCACAAGGTAAAATCAAAAGACAGTCAGATGAAACAAACTGCATTCTACAGCCAAAGAGTTCTATTTTCAAATGTTGCAATAAATTTTTAAATATTGTTTATGTAAGTGGCCAGTTCCGGAAACTTATAGTGCGCCCTATGTAACCTTTGAAAGTAATATTAGTAGTCCGTCTAGTTTTAAAACTGTTTTTCGCCTAAAGTGGCCGCTTTTGGCGAAAAACAGTTTTAAAACTAGACGGACTATTAGTAATAATTTCAAAGGTTATTCATAAAATAGTTTAAAGGTCTTTCTAGACAGTGACACAAATAAATTTTTTAAATTGTCACCATATTTAGTTTTAAACAATTTATTTCAAATGAGGGTGCCACTTTAGCTACCACTTCGTCTTAATAAATTAAAAATTCGTCTTAAATTATGTAACATACCTAAAGACCATTTTTTAGGTATTTAAAAGAATGTTAACAATCTTGATATGTCTTCTCATTGAAATATATACTTTATAAATCAATACCTCCGCAAATTACAAATAAATTATGTAATGTATAATTTATGAAATAAATAATTTGTGATTTGCGAAGGTATTGATTTATAAAGTGAATATTTCAATAAAAAGACACATCAAGATTGTTTACATTCTTTTAAATACCTACCTAAACAAATGGACTATAACTATTTTCTATTATTTATGATCAGCGTGGTGATTATGAATGCCTAAATTAGGACTTCAGTCGAAGTCAAGTCAATGATAAGTTTAAAAATAAATATATTTTTCGCACAAACTTTTATTGTAAGACTTCTAAGTATTCATCAAGACAACTAGCCCAAAGTCCATCAACTGATCCATCAAATGAGTTCCATCAACCACCTAGATATTTTCTACCATAAACAAGTGCATCTTCATCATTTTCCTCGCCATTTCCTATTTGGGGTCGGCTCTGTATGTCAACTGTTTCCACTTCTTTCTGTCATTTACTACACTTGCACTAGCCCCTCGTTCCTTCATATCTGTCCTTACACATTCTTTCCGCACGTCTTTCTCGGTCTCCCTATCCCTCTGCAGCCCTCTACCTCCAAATGGACCATCCTCTTAGCCAGGTGTTCAGCATCCCTCCTCATGACGTGGTCGTTCCACGCAAGACGATGGCTTTTTAACTGATCTACTATTGGAGCAACTATTAAACTTCTTCTTACATATTCCTACTTAATGAACTTATGTTGTTTTAAAACTGAGTTCTGTCGTATATCTCCCGGCTCCATCATCAGAACAGCTCATTAAGTCCATTATATTGTATTGTCATCCGACTCCTTTATATTGGTTGAAAATTGCGTCGCAAGATTTGAGCTTAACTAATATATAATAATTTTTTAAAACTAAAAACCGACTTCATCCCTGTCTACACCACTGATTTCGATAAAATTTGTATGAGACCTTCTGGAAAGTATACCCTTTCAAACCAAAATTGAATTTTCTAATCGTTCCAGGCGTCTTCGAATAATCGGGGAACAATAAAAAAAAATCGCGACGAATTGATAACCTCCTCCTTTTTTGGAAGTCTGTTAAAAACAAGATAAATTACATACTTTGTAGGAATTAAAATACACTCTTAATAATCCAAACAATTTGGTTGATGTTTTTAAAACGCTTCTATTGTTCCGGAGGTCCCAGATTCGATCCCCGGTCAGGTGAAGATGGAAAATGTTTTTTTACAGATTGGCCTGGGTCTTAGATGTTTATCTATATATTATTTGTATCTGTTATTATATATAGTATCGTTGATTTAGTATCCAATAACACAAGTCTCGAACTTTGGGACTAGCTCAATCTGTGTGATTTGTCCGTGTGTATTTATTTATCATGTATCTCCTTTAGTTTCACGGGTCTTTTCACCCCGGTCCTTTAAGAGGCTTGCGTGGGGATAAAGATCCAACACGTAGAGGCCCTTTGGAGAAGTTGATGTAATGTGGCGCTCCCGCCAAAACCCATTACTGAATATACCTATGAAAGTACACCCTTGAATAGGTTTCTTCTGGAGAAATATCTAAAAGCAAGAAAAAGGGAAAGGTCTATGGGTTATGAAATGAGATTGGGATGGACTGATGCTGGGATATTGCAATAGGAACGTAAATATATATATTTATTATTATCTGTTAGTGATTTATGGCTTAAAATTGGCAATCCTGAGGCCGCAGGGCTGCCAACTCTAGCTAAATTGGTGTCACTGCACGCCCTGAATCTAGGTTTCTACAAGAAAAGCCACAGACTAACAACAAGGCCACGGATCACACCGTACCAAATCGAAATGTCGTAACTTTGCATTGAATTTAATAATATTGTTTTATTTTACGAGAAACGGAGTGAAACTGTTGTTAGGGTTCCATGTTGAAAGAAACCTTTTAGGTGTATTATATAGCTATCTGTTATTATTTGATACAAACTTTGATTGACGACGGCGATATCAGAAATTTCAACTATTTTCTAGGTTTCAAATACAGTTTTATAATGTTGAAAATGAGTAAAATGTGAAATTAAATGAGCATTCCTCATCTTAGCGCCTTGTTGCCGCACCAGTTGAAAAATGGAACTGAAAAGTTCGTTCTTACAAAAATCTGACAATCTTACAATAAAAATCTTCGCGCAGGTCACAATTCAAATTTAAATTTAAATTTTTATTCAGTAATTAGACCTTTACAGGCACTTTAACATGTCAATAAGTATACCTAATTTAAGTGTAGTGTATATTAAGCCCTTCTGACAAGTAGGCGACCAGTACTGTGAAAATGAGTTTTTTTCAGCGTTTCTTCTCAGCAGTGGTCGTTGCGCAGCGCTGGTGTCGGTAGCTTTTCTTTAAAAATAAATTAAATTTGAATATACACTACAGGTATTGTAAATTATACTTATTGACGTGTAAAACTGCATGTAAAAATCTAATTACTAAATTGAATTTAAATTTAATAGCACAGAGAGGGTTGCATTGGATATAATTTTTCAAAACTAAAAACCGACTTCACCCCCAAACTACAGAACCAATTTTGATAAAATTTCCATGGTACCAACTGGAAAGTATACCCACTCAAACAAAAAAAGATTTTTTTAAATCGGTCCAGTCTTTGAATAATCGGTGAACATACATAAAAAATAAAATAAAGGATCGCGACGAATTGATAACCTCCTCCTTTTTTGGAAGTCGGTTAAAAAATAAAAAGACCTGAAGCCGCATTTTTGAAATCACTTGTCAGATTACGAATGGTGTGCGCGAGGGTTTCCAAACGGGCGCATTTTTGAATCGATCGTATGCGAAGAATTTGCAACGAATGGTCTCGACCACTGACTACTTAACTCGTAATTTTGACATTTGTAGCGTAGATATGTCAAAGAAACCTTTCATTGTGAATCCGTTCCGATTCATGCCGCTTTTTTATTCACGGTGAAATTCTTAGAAAACCCGTAAAACAATATTGTGTTTAGTTGACACGACGGTTTCTAAAATACGGCCAAATGGTTTATTATGCGAGCAGTGGGTTGGAAAACTACACGTTTTGTGTTTCGGTGAGTCCTTAAATGAAAAATAGCACTCCTGATGATAATGAACAACATGCATACTGCCGCCGCATTGCATAGAATTCAGTTAAATTCAGATTCAGTCTGTAACTCACTTCGTAAGTTGCTTGATGCTTACTAGTAAAGTTACTTTATAAGCAAGTAAGATAATGATACCCATCTTAATTCTCATTTCTTTTTGATCTTAAATAAATATATAGGGACAAATTACACTGATTGAGCTAGCCCCAAAGTAAGTTCGAGGCTTGTGTTATGGGATACTAACTCAACGATACTATATCATATAACAAATACATATATAGATAAACACCCAAGACCCAGTACAATTTGAAAAAGGCCATTTTCCAACTTGCCCTGACCGAGGATCGAACCCGGAACCTCTGGGTGGTGGACTAGCATGGTGACCACTACGCCACGTAGATCTTAATCTAGAACATGGCATTGTCTTTGGATCGTATGACCCTGAGTTCTGTCTATCCCTTCAGGGATAAAGATTTATATCATAACCCTGGCTAACTCTAAAAAAAAACAGTGGCATTCCGGGAGAGCCGTCTAAAGTGAAAACTTGGTGCCGATTACGGTAACAGTGTCGCGAGTTCAATGGGGAAACACCATTGAACTCGCGACAAAAAACGCTTTCCATGCATGCCCAGCGCTCCTAAAGAAGGTTTCAATTCAATAATCTAGACTAAAGTGTGGGATTTCACCGCCTAAACCAATTCATCTTATGTTAATTAATACTCGATAATGCTCGAAGCGCAACCAAAATAAACAGACTGACGAAACTGTTAGTAACAGTGCATTTGCTCTGAATACACAAATGCTTTTTGCAAATGCACAAAGTTTCGTAAATTTTGCGGTCTGTTTCTGGGTCAGGATTCAGGACGGAGAAGGTTTTGCATATTAATATACATACATACTATCACATCTTTATCTTGAATGGACCAGACAGAGCCTGGGGCCGCAAGATTAAGAGGCCACTCAATACTCAATATTTTATTGCAAACCATTAAGTACATAAGTTGTTAATTCCTGATTTTTCCGGGGTCCAGTGCTGCCCCCATTTGAAATAAGTCATGTGATAGGAAACGGAGACATCATTTAAAATTTTGTCTTGACCAGGCACTAGATAACCCTTTAAACTATATTATAAACTACTGTTTACAGTTCAAAGTGAGAACGTGAACTTTTTCTACGCACATACGTGAAAAGTGGTCGTTTTTCGCAATTGTATTGAAATATATTTATATAAAGTCTAACAAAATATACTGAAACTATTTTAAGGGTGAATTCAGTCCATGATAAAGAACAACTTTCCCCAAGAAACAATAATTTTAGACTGGAAAGTCTAAAATTATTTTTCATATCGAGTTTCATTACCGAGTTTGTATGGAAATACAAACTCGGATCAGCTGATCGGTCAACTTGTATAGGAAGCCAAAAAATATTTTTCATATTTCGATATATGTTCCTTGGGGAAAGTTATTCAGTATCATGGACCTTATACAGTGTTACCGACGGAATCCAGTGCGGTATTATCTCCGAGTTCCTTACTCAGCTGGATCACAATGGACTGAAAATGAAACACTTTTCTTCCTTAGGCTTCTTTATTCCTTGGAGATCACAGTGACACTGAACTACGATTTCTTAGAACAGCTCTCTTATATTTATACATTTCGCACTTACAAAATCTAAATCTAGATGAGGGTAGGTGTGCCTAGATATATCCCCTCCCCTTTACAATATTTTCAGTTACCTTCTCACACTAACAAGGGGCGTGGCCATGGAGATCCCTAGTGTGACAAGGTTCTATATGCTAGGGAAATCCACAGTCAAAACCTTTTATTTACCTTTAGTTACCTCACGCTTAGCACTATATACCTGTGCCAAACGCTACGTACCGGGGAAATAAACATACACACGTTTCAAAATCATTTACTCTCATGTACATAGGTATCGGAACGTTATATCTAGGCACCCTATACATCTGTCCCTACATCATATTTATTTACATATACATTTACATAGGCTAAAGCCCTAACTTATACTAAAAGAAAATAACTTTATTTATCATATCTACAAAAATATTCGATAGCTACTTCTGTCCGCAACATACAGCGTTAAAATAGTTTCAGTATATTTTGTTAGACCTTATATATTTGATTTCTGAAGAAAAAAAATTTAAGTACAAGCTTTTATTGTGAGGTATAAGTACTTATCAAGACAGATTAAATAAGCCCACACTCGATGGGGTTGCGTCGTTTCATTACAGTTCTCATGGCCACCTTCCGGCTCCATCATCAAATCAGCCCATGTCATCATAATCTTGCATTGTCACGCGATATACATTTACGTTCAACGAGTTCGAGACTTGTGTTATGGGATACTAACTCAACGATACTGTATTTTATAACAAATACATATATAGATAAACATCAGACCCAGGACAATTTGAAAAAGACCATTTTTCAACTTGCCCCATCGAACCCGGGACCTCTGGGTGGCGGATTTAAATAAAAGCTTGTAATAAGCAGCTTTTAAAAATTGCAACCTAAACCTTTTTAGCAATCATCTTCAATATTGTAAAAATTACTTTGCAATATTTCGACGGATAAAATATAGTCTCGTTTATATTGCACAAGGAAAACACATTAAAAAATGCAAATGAAAGAAAATTCACAAATTTTAACCCTTATTTTATCTCACCCCCTACACCCCTCGAGCAAACGGCAGCAGTGAAAGGTTCAATCGAAGTATAAAAGCCGACGGCGCCCGCGCCGCGTCTCCGACTCCACGACATGGCGGCTTTAGTACGATTGGTACGTTCTGTTCCAAATTTAAATTTAAAAAACAAATTTTTGAACAATGAACAATGCGTTCCACTTTCAAAAATACTTTTTACTTTTTAATTCCTATGGCAAACTTGTTTAAAATAAAATGTGTGATTTATATTTTCGTGGAAGTGAATTTCAGACAATGTTGCAGTGAAAAGTTGATTAGGCTTGCGTGTGATAAGGATAAGTGACGTCACAGAAACGGGTTTCTTTGTTCAGTGAAGTGGTCAAGTTGTTTATAGTGGTAGATTTATACAGGTAGATAGGTAACTGTGCTTATCTGTGATACCAAGGACTTTGTAAAGCTGGCTTGATACAAAAGTTGATTGGTTTGATTAGAAATAGATTAGAGAGAGAGAGAGAGAAAGAGAGAGAGATATGTTGAGTATTCTCCAATATAAGGTTCAATTACATTGATTTTAATAGGGATAGGTAGAATAATAATGCACGTATATCCCCCTGGCGTTGCCGGGGTCCACAGGCTTAGTAGCGTTAAAAAACCGGCCCAGTGCGAGCTGGACTCGCACACGAAGGGTTCCGTACCATTATCTCTTAAATAAATCAAGTTTGTTGTATGGGAAAACCCATAAATATTTATTTTGTTCTGTTTTAAGTTTATGCTTTTATAGTGGCATCAAAAATTCATCGTCTGTAAAAATATGAACTGTCTTATTATCATGATTCAAGAGATGCAGCCTGGTGATAGACAGACAGACGAACAGACAGACGGAGAGCGGAGTTTTAGTAATAGGGTCCCGTTTTTACCCTTTGGGTACGGAACACAAAAAATGTACCTTTAATGGCATAAGTCTGTCTATATTAAATTATTTTCTATCCTTGAAGTCTGAGGTAACTGATATTTAATCATTTTCAGGAGAAGTTACTTAGGTACCCACGTTTGTGCTTCACGTAAAACCACTAAGTTAGTAAGGTTAAATTTATTGGATGCTATGGAAACAAATACAGTAATATTCACCCAAAACCGTAAAAAATATCTTTGAAAATGTGTAAGAGCATTAACCCCTACTGCGGGAATCAAACCTAAGACCTCCCGATGACGGGCGGACGTGGTAACCAACGCGCCAAGGAGGTCGAACATTTAAAAAGTTTTGTAATAGTATTGTTTACTCTTTGCCCACTGTTACGAAAGAAAATAAGTGTTTTTACTGCACGGTAATTAATTTAAACATTTGAGGTCAAATACCTTGAGATTTTTGCATATATTATGCAATAAATAGTATACAACACACTAGCAATTTTGTAGCCAATTTTTTTTCGGAAAAATAATGTGAAATTGTTTCTTTTGATATAAAGTAAATCAATAAAGGCAAGGTACCTGGGTTTGCATATACAATGACCTAGCTAACTACCTGTCACAATTTTACAAGCTCTCGTATCTATCAGTCTGTCTGTTATCACATCTTTCAAGTTAAATTTGACCCACTTCGCGGTTTCCGATTGAGCTTAAATTATATATGCCATACGTATATCGCGGACAAATCAATATTATGATGACATGGTGCTGATCTGATGATGGATCTGGACAGAAGGTGGCCATAGGAGCTCTGTAATGAAACGCGAGTTTGGGCTTGTTTGATACATCTTGAAGAGCACTTTAAAGTTTTAAATTCATTGTTTTTAATAGAGGCTTGTTTAAAAATATTTATTAATAATCATTTGTTTTAAATATCAATTAATTAATGATTTTAATTCTTGACTTGGTCTAACAAATCTTGTATCTGACTAAGCCACAAATATATAAGCCACAAAGATAATCTGTATTTTGTACACTATTCAAGTAAATTCGTGATCTATTTAAAACTAACTGCGCCCCACGGTGTTATTCGCGGAAAAAGCCTATATGTTAATCCAGGGTGTCAGCTTCCTGCATAACTAAATTTTATTAAAATTGATCTAGCCGTTTGCGCGTGAAGAAGTAACAAACACACACACACACAAAGTTTCTAATGTCAACTTTGTATATAAAATATTTTGTATAAAATATTGTATTTTGTCATTACGTAACTGAGTTATTTATTTCATTTCCTTTATCAATATAAAGCACACTGCAGTGCCCAGGTTATTAACATTTGTGTATCGAAGGACAACAGCTTTTAAAGCCTTATAGAGCTTTAGACTGTTGATAAAAACTGTCGCTTGGAAGCACGGCGAATGGTATTAATTTGAAAAGTTGTACAGACATTTACTTTTACCTAAATATGTTGGATTGGCGACCTTAAATGGCATAAAATATATCCAGCTTCGTGCTTTGGAAGGCACGTTAAGGTAATAAATAAATAAATATAAATATATAGGGACAAATAACACTGATTGAGCTAGCCCCAAAGTAAGTTCGAAACTTGTGTTATGGGATACTAACTCAACGATACTATATTTTATAACAAATAAATATATAGATAAACATCCAAGACCCAGGACAATTTTAAAAAGGCCATTTTCCAACTTGCCCTGACCGGGGATCGAACCCGGGACCTCGGGTGGCGGACTAGCTTGGTGACCACTACGCCACGGAGGTCGTCAAAAGGTAGATAGATAACTCTTTATTAACAGCAAAAGAAATGTCCACTGCTGCCTCCATTAGAAATAATTGAAAGCGAACAAAGATATCGTTCAAAATTTTTTCTCGTGCGACTATAGATAATCTTTCAAACTATTTTATGAACTACTGTTTTTGCATTTTTGCGAACACGGCCTCTTTTGGCAAAAATGTTAAGTGAAGCTTCATGTTCTTACTTTAAACTGTACTACCAAGCAAGCCGTGATGCTTTGGAACGCCCTTCCCTTTGACGTCCTCAAAGCCCCTAGTCGTCAAGCGTTTAAGAGGGCTGTGCGCGCTCATTATCTTCACCAATTGTCATAGAGTATTATAAATATTTATGTAGTCTATGTAGGGTTTATGAATTTATGCATTATTTGTGTATTTTTCCATGTATGTTTATGAATATATAGATAAGTATATAAATGAATTAAATTATCGTTAAATGTATTTTTGGTAAAACAGATAGTAATTAAATTACAGTTAAATGAGATATACCATGTCGTCCAAAATTAGCTTTTATCCGCATCACCTGTAGGTTGACTGGTAGAAAAGGCCCTGGGCCTTAAGTCCGCCTGTTACAATTTTTGTAATAAAGTTAAAAAAAATAAATAAAAAAAAATTACTTACTTACTTACTACTTACTAGGATGGTGCAGCAGACCAAAGTGAGTTTTGACCTCCGATTATATTTTTTTCCACTCCGATCTATTCTGTGCCACCTGCTGCCAGTCTTCGGCTTTTATTTCTAGCAGTTCTTTTTTGACTTGATCTAATCTATCTGTCACTTTAAACTGTGAACAGCAGTAGTTTGAAAGGTAATCTAAAGCCGCATGAGACAAAATTTAATATGATATCTTAGTTCCCTTTCAAATAATTTATTTCAAATGGAGACAGCACTATACCCCGAATAATTAATGTATCCTCTTAACTTGTAAAAGCGCTAGTTATATTCTCCTGCTGAGCCACCGAGCTCCTTAACGATACATAACGTGACGATAACAACCATAATGAAGAGCTCGGTGGCCCGGCGGGAGTGCGCATTACTAGCGCTTTCGCAAGTAAAGCAACACCGGGCGTGGTCCGCACTTGGATTGGTGACCATAAGTGGCATGAAAATTTCTCGAGCTCCTCCGTGCTTCGGAAGGCACGTATAAGCCGTTGGTTCCGGCTGTCATTGTATAGCAGTCGTCAAGCTATGTAATATGCCTTTAGGCAGCTTGAAAAATCTGACACTAGTGTTGGCCACTAATACACACGAAAAGCAAGCGAGCAACAACGATAATAATATATTCACGTCTTCCGGAAACAGGCAGCAACAGAAAGTTGAAATATTCAAAGGCCAACACCCATTCACCGGCGGGACAGCCTGTAATGCTGATTTAATGGATTGGACCTGTCAGTCAAATGCAGCAGTGACCTTGATGGGCATCTGCCGGAAATTTAATCAGTGCACTCTTTACTGCATTTAAAATGAATACAGTGCAAATACTCTTTATAGCGCAATAAATAAAAAGAAAATACAAAAAAACAAACAGAACAAAGACAGAAATATGATACAAAGGCGGACTTCTCGCATAGCAATAATATAATATAGTATCGTTGAGTTAGTATCCCACAACACAAGTCTCTTACTTTGGGGCTAGGTCAATTATATGTCCCTATATATTAGGTTGGAGAAAAAGTCTTTTCGCATATAGTATGTATGAATTTGTAATAAAACCACTTTGGCTATACTATTTGTACCTGGCTGGTTTTGATATCATTTAGAAGTTTAAATTTTAAAGAAGATAATTCCAAATTCAAATTAGGAAAATGCGTGCTTTTCATTTGTTTTTCTTACCGTCAAGATGAGTGAATCTAATGAAAAAATTAGATACATTTTAAAATTTTACTACCAAAAGGTAAAAATGCAACGCAAGCCGCGAAAAAAATTTGCGATGTTTATGGACCTAGTGCAGTGTCTGTGAGAGTAACACAAATTTGGTTTAAGCGTTTTCAATTCGGAAATTTTGATGTCAAAGATGCACGTCGCTCTGTTCGCCCTGTTACGGATAAAATAGGTGCTATTTTTGAAAAAGTGGAACAAGATCGGCATATCAGTAGTTACAACGTAGCTGAAGAACTGGGAATTGACCACAAAACAGTTTTGGCGCATTTGAAAAAAGTGGGTACACATAAAAGCTCGATATTTGGGTACCTCACGAGCTCTGTGAAAGAAACCTAATGAACCGTGTACTCATTTGTGATTCTTTATTACGACGTAATGAGACCGAACCATTTTTGAAGAAATTGATAACTGGTGATGAAAAGTGGATCACGTACGACAAGAACGTGCGAAAAAGGTCATGGTCAAAGGCCGGTCAGGCTTCACAGACTGTGGCGAAACCCGGGTTAACTCGCAACAAGGTGATGCGGTGTGAGTGTTAGGATTGAAAGGGCATTATTCATTATGAGCTGTTACCACCAGGCAGGACCATCGATTTAGAACTCTACTGCGAACAACTGATAAGATTAAAGCAAGAAGTTGAGAGAAAGCGGCCGCAATTAATCAACAGAAGGGGTGTGGTTTTTCATCATGATAACGCTAGACCTCACACATCTTTAACCACTCAGCAAAAATTAAGAGAGTTTGGCTGGGAGGTGTTAATGCATCCGCCGTATAGTCCTGACCTGGCACCTTCAGATTTCCACCGGTTTCGGTCTCTTCAGAATTCTTTAGGCAGTGTCAGGTTAACATCACGAGAGGACTGCCAAAACTACTTGACGCAGTTTTTTGATCAGAAGCCCCAAAATTTCTATAGCAATGGGATCATGTCCCTACCTTTAAGATGGCAAAAAGTTATCGAACAAAATGGTACCTTCATACTTTAGTTAAATGTAAATAAACTATATTTAAAAATGTTTTGAATTTTCATATAAAATGCGAAAAGACTTTTTCGCCAACCTATTATTTATATTTAGCAATCTCCTCCAGTCAACCTTCGGGTAGAGAGAGAAGTGAATATTTATGAAATAGGTGCTGCTGTATGTTAGATTTACTGTAAATAGATACAAAACAGAACCTACCACAATAAATATTAATACATACTTAAATTTACAAACATACCTATGAATTATAGACGTATATATAATAACAAATAATGACATAATTGAGCATAATGCGAAAGAATCTACTATAAATCTACTATAAATTTTCAAAAATATTTAAAAGTCATTTACATTAAATAAAATATTTTACATTGAAGTCAATATTACTGGTGCTACTTTTACTTTACTAAGGTTACCTTACATATAGCAAACTTTAGTCAGTGGTTGTTTGTTTTCGTGTGTGTAAGTGGCCATCACTGGTGCCAGATTTTTCAGACTGGCATCTGACATAGCTTGACTTTAGTCAGTAGATATTATGTACACTTTTTTCACGGAAAAACTAAGCAATGGGCAGAAAAATTTAAGTTTTAGCTTCTTCCATTATATTTTTACATTGCATTTTTATATTAAAACCAATCAAATTCTTGCTAAAAGTGGCCTTTAGTCTTGCGGCCCGCAAGATCCAAATACAAAGTACTTTGTTTGCCTCGTTAGAGTCATAAACGTGACATTGTCCGTATGTCAATTACAAAATTACCCCTTTTTCCAGTCATATAATATGATACGACGCATGTGATCTGGTTGTAAACAATCCTTCCGTGTTTGATTCTTCACACGCTTGGCCTGTACAAGGTATTATGTACCAATTATGTCACATGATCTTAATATTAAATCTCTGTGAATATTCTCACATAGTGTTACAAAGTAGTAAACATATCATTTTTTAAAACTAAAAACCGAATTCATCTCAAACTTCACAAACGATTTTGATAAAATTTCTATCGAAGTAAATTTTCCAATAGAAATTTTATAAACATTTTCAAACAAAAAATAATTATCTGAACCGCCCAGGCAGCTACGACTAAATCGGTGAACTTACCTAAAAAAATGCAGGATGCTCTCCTTTTTCGAAGTCGGTTAAAAATATACTTGCGGGTAACCGCCCTGAACTATGAACTCGCCAACCTATTGTCACGAGAGTGGGTTGGGGATAGGAAAGGAAACAACAATCCTATGGAGCCTTTATTTACAACACAAGCGGTACAACCCACTACCTATTGTTACACGCACACTAAATTTCATGAAGGTCCAATCAAAACTACTCAAGTTAATGTAGAACAAACCTACATACAAACACCATATTGTTCAAAGATTTTGAAAACTTCGCTCTGTTGTTCAATCAAACATAATTTTGGTAATAGCAAGTACCTAACACAACATTCGACATCGTGTACGTACTAAATTGATTTTTATTTCGCAAACTATTACTTTAACCAGCCCTATTGCAATCAAACATTACAACACAACGTTATGGCATGACAGACAATCACATAAATGTTTCCAATAGCTGCAAACGCCGCAACAAGAAATGGTTCAAATATTTGTAGAACAACCTTGACACTGCAATGCCTGCGGCAGAAAAATACTTTTAGTGGTACAAAACGATAGACGAAGCGTTTATCTCAATTTAATGATAAAACGAATAGTTTGCCGCGAACTTAGACCACGCGATTCGGTATTTGAATGGATGTTTTTTCTTATTCATATCAATAAGTAACATGATACGAAACCGAAAACATAAATAATAATTTTCACTCCGATCAAAAATAAGCAAGTTATAAGCCTTTCAAATCCAGTAGAAGGGGAAACTGTCAAATAACAGAAAAGGATGCACATACACCCGCGTGACGTCACTGTCATTAGGTATCGCGCTTACGAAAGAGATAGCGAGATGTCCCCACCACGCTCCCACTCTTACATTTAAAATGACATTTGCTGTCTGCAACAACCAATTCACTTTCTATTTTCGGAAAACGGTTTCTTGTTAGTGTTATTTGTTAATCGTATAAAATATTTTCAGAAAACAAACTAAGTCAAATAGCCTCTTATTATTCGCGTTGCCAAAAAAGCATAATCGCGGACATTTTTAAGAATATTTCAAAAACTACTGAACCGATTTTGATGCCCAACGAACTCGAAAATTCTATTGATATTTCCTACAACCCTACCATTTCATCAAAATCGGACCATCAGTTCGGTTATCGCGGTACAAACATACATATAAACAATGTGTTTTCGCCCCGAACGATCGATTTAGAGATCTAAGCTCGCTTCGCCTCTGTGCTTCGCTCGCTCGGTCATTTAAAATATTCCATGCTGACTGTTGGTCTGGGAGACAAGAAAAACTTATAGTGTACCAGATGCTTCTTATTCCGCTTTGATTAAAAAAGCCTGGAGGAATAGGCAATAATGTTTCAAAACTAAAAACTCACTAACTAAAACTTCACCCCCAACCCAAACTACACAATCGATTGTGATAACATTCCTCTGGGACAACCTGACACTCGGCTGCGCTTTTTTGACTACTTTATATTTTTTTTTATTTTTTATTACGCAATTTATATTTGTTTACTTGTTTATATTGCATTACATGTTATAATGTGTCAACATTGTATTATATTATAAGTATTTATTAATTAAAAGACAATAATAATAATATGACAAAGCCCTTCTGGCGAGTAGGCGACCAATACTGTGAAAATGAGTTTCTTTCGGCGTTTCTTCTCAGCAGTGGTCGTTACGAAGCGCCGGCATCGGTAGGTTTCCTTTAAAAATAAATTAATTTTTAATATACTTTTCACGTAACGTAAATTATACTCGTGCCTGTAAAGGTATAATTACTGAATAAACATTTAAATATTTGATTCTTTGACAAGTTAGCTCTTTAAAATAAAAAAAGAATTTTCCAATTCAGCCGATGCATCTTTGAATAATCGGTGAACATACATTAAAAAAAAATATTCTGACGAATTGATAACCTCCTCATTAATAAAGTCTGTATATTGTAAATCTCTCTTTTGTCCTTTTTTGCCATCTCCGAGCCCATCATCACGCTAAAAGTAGACTTAAAGTCCCCCTGGGCAGACAAAACCCAAGGCCGCAAAACCCATCGCTTATTCTCTCCATCGGCTTTAACGATCTTCTCGGGAACTTTCTTTTCCTAGACCATCATAAAAGTTTGGGATAGCATGCAAAGTAGGAAATAATGAAAATATTTAATGTTATAGTATAGTTAAACAATAGATTTTTTTTAATTTTTTTTTTTTTTTTTTTTTTTTTTTTTTTAACATTAAATATATTTTTTTTTAATGAAATGATATACATTTACCATATAGACCTATAATTTTTTAACTGTGTAAGGAATTTACACTACAATATAATAACACATCCGCAACACGCTTCGTCAAAAATGTAAACAGAAAAATATCCCGAACAAGCTGCGTCAAAAATTTAAAACTAAACTTCCAGTTATTGGACAGAACACATAAAACATATTTATTAATATTGCTTTCAAACGGGAACACTGTAGCTACAGAGTATAACAGGATATCAGCTGACAATGTCCAATGATTGTCAGCGTCTAATGACTGAAAATGTACCTTAGAATCATTCCTTCTTATTATAAAAACAGGACTAACTTTGTTACTAGGTTTAAACCATTATCCGCCCAAATCAAGTTGACATTGACAGGTGAGATAGTGTGTGATACTAGACGTCAACTTGATTTGGGCGGATAAAGGTTTAAACCTAGTAACAAAGTTAGTCTGGGTTTTATAATAAGACGGATTTAGTTTTAAATTTTCGACGAAGCTTGTTGCAGAATCTTTTCTGTGCCCCATTGACGATGTACCTATGTTGCGGATGTGTCATTGCATTGTAGTGTAAACCTAAATCATTTCATTTAAACTAAATAATAGTTTGTTTCACTTGCACCACACGAAAATGTCGTAAGTTTACGCATTGTTGCCTTTACGTGTCAAAGTGTTAGCAGGCCTCGTAAAGTTCCCGTAATGACATGGCTTCAGGTACCTACTGGTATGGTGCGTAATTTGCTAACCGGGTTACGAATTATATGAATAAATAAATACATCCACCCAAGAAACATTACTTGTCCATGTTATTCTACTATCAAACAAACTACGAGTATGATTTCTCGACTGTCTACATATTTACATATTTAATCTATTATTTTGCGACATTATAGCTTTACTGTATCTTCTATCTTCTTCTAAATATATATAACTCAAAGGTGACTGACTGACTGACATAGTGATCTATCAACGCACAGCCCAAACCACTGGACGGATCGGGCTGAAATTTGGCATGCAGGTAGATGTTATGACGAAGGCATCCGCTAAGAATGGATTTTGATCAATTCTACCACCAAGGGGATAAAATAGGGGATGAAACTTTGTCAATTTTAAACCGATCGGGCTGAGACTTTGCATGCATAAAGCTACTATGACGTAGGCATCCCCTAGGAAAGGATTTTGATAAATTCCACCCCTACGCGAGCGAAGCCGCGGGCTATAATATTATATGTATAATTTAGTTTAGTTTATCTCTCTTCTTACTTCATGTTTATTTTATCTTTAACACTAATTTAATATATATTTCTTATTTGATTCGCACTCAGTCATTGCTTTCGAGGCAATATTGTCACTGAGCTTTGACCTATTTGTCTTGCAGCAGCACACACACGTAATTACTGTTTTGTTGTGTTAGTATTTTATTTAAAGCTAAGTGTTACTAATGTATGTATAGTTTAATTTGTGTGTGTGTGTCGGTTGTGACAAATAAACAATTTATCTATCGATCTATCTATCTATTCTTGCTGCAAGGCTTATTCTTGTTTTTTTTGGTCGTGGCTCTCCAAATTAGTCCTAATTTAGGCCCCTGTATAAGTACCTATTTTAAAATTCTTAGTACTTCCATATTATTGTTATGCTAAAGAAACTTATAAGTTATAACATAGATCCCTATGGTAAACTAAAGCGTTTTTACTACAAGGAATTTTGTACCCCTTGACCCGCATGACATTTTTAAATGCCATTTTCTATTGTTATCTTATTAAAGAAAATGAAAAATAATTTATTTGATATATATCGCAATCGCGGTTTAACATTTATAATAACAGTTTTCAGCTATAAAATTTTTATAATTATAATCTCAGCATAATCTTGTGGCCTTCTGAAATTCTGACCACAACTGTGTCTGGTATTTTACGGCCTTAAAGGATTTCGATAATTCTAAGAACAGATTTGTTATATTCCTGACTTCAAATTAATGTCTTAATAAGGTCAAATAATACATGTATTAAATTTTTTTATAAATAAATATAACAATAAGCAAAATCACTACATATTTATATGCAAATTCAGTAACTTATGAAAATTGTTCTCTGTTTCCAGTTGGCGATATGCCTGGTGGGCGCAGTGAGTGCGCAGTACGATGACGACCGCGCTCCGCGGTACATCGCCTCTGAAAACAAGTCTCCTTCCACCCCGGTGCCTATTCTCAAACAGATCAACAGGTAAACTACTTATCTACTTACAGTCTCAACTAGCAAATCCAGATATGGATCTTAGCAATGGCATAAACTTGTCACGCTCCAATATTGGGGGCACAGTAAGTGCGGAGTGAGTGCTCAGCGAGTGCACAGTGAGTACGTAAGTAGTGTGCAATGAGTGCGCAGAATGATGACGACATCGCTCCGCAGTACATCCCGTCCGAAAACAAACCCACCTCCACACCGGTGATCGTCAAACAGATCAACAGGTACACTATCTACTTAGTGTGGCCACAGAATAAGTACTAGTACTCACGTACAGAAGTCTTGCTCAAAAGAGAAATTCAATGAAATATCTACTTAATGTGGTTAGCGGTATGATTTAATTTAGCTCGCGTCGGAACTCCTCACCTATTCGTTTAGATACCTAGACATCCAACTCAAGCCAATTTCATTCTTATTACTCTGGACAAATGATTCATGTAACTGAATTTTTCGCGCATAGTAATAATGTAGGTATATTTTCAATACCTAAACGGGGAGTGGCACAGGCCTGGTCTGGCTTAGTCCATTGAAATCCGTTATTCCACCTGCCGAAACGCTACCCTCGGTGAATGATCTTCCCCCCAATCTGGAAATCCTTAAACAGGCCCCCGTCTGGTACTATGAGAGAGTCGAACCATACACCAGCAACCGCTTCTATGACTGTAGGGTCATTCAGTCAATGGATTACCTTATGTCGTGACCCATCTTCTCAATTTCCTACACAAAGGCAGATTAGGCTTGACATCGTCAGGAATGATGTGTGTGCAAATGGTTTTATAATCAAGGATTCTTAAGACCATGCGAAGTGAAGAAGAAAGAGCCGGAAAGCGGACCCAAGGCTTCACAGCATTAAATTTAATGAGAGAGGGCGAGATAATATGGCTTTAGAGTGTCGTCTAAATATTTGGTTAAAACCGAAAAAAGAAATATTATGTAAACTTTTCTTTTTCTATTGCTTGACAGGTAGAATGTTCTTTTAAAAAGTGATTATTGTTACTCCATACTGACTTACCTTGCTTTTATTTACCTGTATAGTTGGCATAGAGGTTCACCTAATGGTAAGTGGTTACTGAAGCCTATTGGCGTCTCCAACATCAGCGGTATCACAGCTGCGTTGCCGACCCTAAGGTTCCTTTAGGGCAGTCTTTCCCAAAGTGGGCGATAACGCCCCCTTGTGGGCGCTGGAGGCTTTAAAGGGGGCGGTAACGGGCCCAGAATAAAGTTGGGGGGCGCTGATGTGATTTAAGCAATGAGTGATTTATAACTTCAGCTATTTCATATTTTAAATTTAATTGAAATTAAAATCCTCTTACTACACAACATCCATTTATTAGTTCATATTTATATCCTTTTTTATTGTACAAATATAAACTAAAAATGTAATTAATATTTATTATTTTAATGCGTTTACAACGCTATTTATATCGTTAAAGGAATCAAACACTGAAAAAATTTCGTGTTTTAAAGTTTCGCAAGTGAGGTCCCCACTTCCAATACTCTTTATTATTGTAAAATTGTATTATTATTACTATTTTTTTATTTAAAATTAACAATGTTGATTATTGTTATTTTTTATAAAAGATACTCTAATGTACTGGTGTATGTATTATTATTGCTCTCACGTTTAGAATATAGGTTGAATTAAACTACAGGCAAGACAAATATGTAATTCAGGTTTTTATGGTGAAAAAAATGGGGGTCGCTACAAAATAACTGATTTTTTAAAGTAGGCGTTTGACAAAATAAGTTTGGGATCCTCTGCTTTAGGGAACCTCGTGTTCTCTGGGAAAACTATGACACTTCAATCATTCACTCTAATTTGTACAATGGAAGTCCTGATTAATAAAAACTTATTAATTTCCAGACACAATGAGGATGGCTCCTATACGTACGGCTACGAAGCTGCCGACGGCTCCTTCAAGATCGAGACCAAAGCGCAGAACGGAGAGGTGAAGGGCAAATACGGGTACAAAGATGATACTGGCAAAGTAAGTCAATGACAGGGAGGTGGATTGCGTTAAAATGAATTATTTTGTGCTGATAAGAAGCTACAAAGTCACAAAATAATAAACGATGTTAGTAACAGTGTTTTAGATAACCGTAGATAAAAAAAGAAATGTGGTGTCGTGGGACACCAGGTAGGAACGAAGTTCCTTCGACTAATGTAGAATCGACACAATTTGCAAAAGAAAAATCGTGCTCAAAGGTATTATACACTACTCGCTTGTGTATACGACTGTCGCGCCTGCGCACGTCTCATTTAACGGTTTTATTTAACGAGGTCATCCTTACGGTTTTACTATCACATTTCTTTCAGTTTGGTCGCGCAGCAAATTCCCTATCTCCTCCAAGCCTGCCGTAAGAAACTTTGTTCCAAAAAAATCTCATGCCATTGATCACATTCATTTTCAACGTGATTTATTACCTAATGCAGAAAAAGCGCTATTTGACTCTGAGAAACTATGACCTCACAGTCCGGTATTTCATAAAAATCCTTTGTATATCGCGAATTTCAATCTGACCATTCTATGAGATTTGTATTACAAACGAGCTGTAAAGACCACTCGCTTCACATCATTCGCGATAGAGCGATTAAAATACTGCTTTCTCACTCAAATCGTTGTATGACTCCCGCATTCAAAACTCCTGTACTTGAATAGGCTCGGGATGATTGAACATTGTTCAGGAACTGAACTTCTTTAAACTTAATTATTTATTACTGATGGATGTTACTGAGACGGGTTTAGAGGAAGGGAAAGGCCGAGAAAGACGTGGGAAGAATGCGTGAGATCGGATATGGGGGAACGGTGATGGCGAAGGATAGAAAATTATGGAGAGAGTTGACATACATACAGAGCTGACCCCAAATAGGGAAAACGCGAAGAAAGAAGAAGGTGGATGTGACTGAGATGGTAACGGCATCCAACGCGGCAACCCGATGACCATGTAGCGAAAAAGTGTCTTTCCATGATTAAAAAAGCCGACCACAGTCGGGGAGGACAAAGAAGACTGAGGGATGGACTTAAAAAAGAATGTTTGTACTTATGTAAAGAGCTGGTAGCTGGTGAGCTTTTAATGACGTATAAATATTCTTAAGGCTATTTCAGTCGATGCAATAAACTTACATCGCAGCTGTTTGAGTTAGCCTTAAAGTCTCAGACTGCAGAAGTGAAGGGCAAGTCCAGGAACAAGGACAACACCTGCAAGGAGTAGTTCTGTGACCTCAAGTCTGTCACGTACGGACAATTTTGTTGGAATGCTAGTTGACCGTTTATTCATATGGCGTTACTTCATCCTTTAATATTTGAGGCATTGCCTACACAGGATAGGTACTTTATTTTCTCAATGTAAAATATTATGTTAGTCCCAGTAGTCTTACCAAGTTTGTTCTGCCAGTAGGCCTACTGGAAATTTTCGTTTTAAAGATCTACAAAGTATAAATTACTAGAGATTTTTTTGGGATTAGAGTAGTTTTGGAGCGCGTTAAAAACATAGTAGGAAAACATCTCAGACTAAATCTTTTAAGTTCTGCTATTTAGACGCCAACTTTCTTATCAATCTTTTCCTAAAGGTTGACAGGGAGAAAATGCTTTAGCATTAAGTCCACCTATTGTAGCTATTAGCTCAATAAAGTTTTTGAATAAAATAAATTTGATCAACTGTTTGTCTGTTTTAGCGGCACTGGGCGTGGTTCGCACTTGATTGGGTGTCCACAAGTGTCAAAAAATTCTAGAGTACCTTCTTGCTTCGGAAGGCACGTGAAGCCTTGGTTCCGATTGTCGTCATTTTATGGCAGTCAAGCTATGTCAGATGCCTTTAGGCAGTTTGAGAAATCTGCCACCAATGTTGGTTTCAGATTTACTAAGTATTTTAAATAATGCTTATTGATTGCAGAAAATATACAAGCCGCGTGTCATGTTGCACGCCAACCGGCAACGATGTAGAACATGTTGAGAATCTCGTGTTGCCTACTGGATACGAGGCTTTACGCATAAAAAAGAACAACAAATGGTGATGATTTTATATTAATTTCAGGTGCGTGTCGTCGAGTACGGAGCAAACAAGTTTGGTTTCCAACCGTCAGGAGAGGGCATCACAGTAGCGCCCCCAACTCTAGTCGACGAGTCCACCAGGGAGGAGGGACTGAGGCCCAGCAAGTCACAGGTATGAATCTGCTTCTTCTTCTTTTATTTATTCATTTAACTTCATTACAATACATGTAAATGGCGGACTAAAGGCCAGGGGCCTTTTCTACCAGTCAACCAACAGGTGATGCTGAAAAGTAATTTTTTGGGGTAAGTACAACAGAACTAACCAAAAACAACAAAAAAAGGAGTGAACTTGTTATTATTAAGTAAGTACATACATATGCTCATATATATCGAAGATAAACCTACACAAAAATATAAATCACAGGGCAACAAAAATGAATATATTTAATGGTGCCTGAAATTAAATCAGTATTTTCAGTAGACTTTTGTATGATGATTTATCAACTTAGTTTTGTTTTTTACTAATTAGCTCAAATTTGTGGAAAATTTCTTTTTTTTTAAACTTAAAATTCAATTATTTTGTATATTTTGAAGGGGTAATATTTATAACAAACCAAAATTGTAAAGAGTCAGTTTTAGATTGCAAAATTAAGTTTCACGTTTGCCTTCAAAACAGAATTTGATTCATGTTCCTAATTTACCTTTTATTTTGCAAAGATATGTGAAGTTGAATTGGCCATGCTATTTCCAATACAAAAATTAAAATGCAAATAGTATGGGGAAATTTGGTCTTCAGCAAAATCTTGGATATCTCCGTACTGACATTAAATTGACTAATGATTGAAACTCTGTAGCAAAGGGCAAGATTTTTACTATATCACACGCGTATTTATAAAACGGAAATAATGAACATTTTTGAACGTTAAGGTAATCATTGTTTGAAAATTATAAAAATTGCAGTTTTCATTATCAGATATCATAAAATTGAGAGCTGTTAAGCATATTTTAGTACTGGGTTAGTATTTTACAAACTGAGTTAAGTGATAAACAGCTTTTAGTTTTAACGCACCAAAAACCTTGTTGCCCTGATAATTGTTCAAAACTAAACCATACATGAACTACATAAATACTAATTATATAGCTGCTGACAGTTTTTGGAGATACTGTGCACGCACTACTCTTGTGAACGCAAAACGAGATTCGGCTTTCCGGATACTGACTGGTAAGGCGTTCCAAAGCCGCACAGCTTGGACGACAAATGAATTATTATAGAACGCAGTCCGGCAAAGTGGCATAACAAGAGGGAGATTGCTTGAAGCGCGAAGAGTTCTGACGTGGGAATTACCAAGGGAGGGAAATTTGGTTTTGAGATAAGCTGGAGTTTTAGGATCAAAAAGTTTCTTGGCGTGACGATAGTTTCTTTTTTTTTTACATTTCCAACGTTTTACGTATTCCTTTTTTTAATTTTAGGGTCGTTCCCAATACCGGGCCCCCGTCCAGCAACAGTCCATAGACTACGACTATGAGGACCCAGCCCCCGCGCCCGCGCCGCGCCCCGCTCCCCGCCCCGCGTACCGCGCCCCGCAGCCGCAGGCGCAGTACAGGCCTGCGCCGCAGCCGGCGCCCCAGCAACAGTACAGACCCGCCCCTCAACCACAGGCTCAGTACAGACAGTCTTCAGCACCTGTTCCTCCTAAGGTAGACCGCTTTAAGAAATCTTCCTTTTTATTTGACGTCATTCTTAATCAATAATTATGACAACAATGTATCCTCAGTCCACATATCAAATTTTTTATACCAGTATAATTGTAAATTGACGTTTTTGGAGAAAATGCCGCAGTATAGTTGTAAGTAAATGATGTGACGTCAAAAATTACCTAGTATGAAATCGAGAGAAAAAATTGACAATTATCAAGTGATACAAATTCGAAGATAAAAATGATTTTTTACTTTTAGGCCGCGTTCAGACGATAGGCGCAAGCCACGAGTGTCAACACCCGCGTATTTAGCTCGCTTTGAAATTTGTTGCATATAATTTGACTAGTATCACACATCAATTCAATTCAATTTAAATTATTTATATATTTATTAAAAAAATAATTATATATTTATTAAAAAAATAATTATATATTTATTAAAAAAATAATTATATATTTATTAAAAAAATAATTTCGAAGTCCACACGTGCGCCTCGCGTACGCCACGCGCTAGCCTCGCGCCCGTCCCACGCTTACGGGCCGCTTCGCGTTGCGCCCGCGTTTCGGCTAGTCGTACTAAAACAAGCAAGGTGAACATAACGCGTGAGCGGTTCTGTGCAGTGTTGCCAACTCAAGTTTTTAAAAAGAGCTAGATCATTACTCATAAAATAGTTTAAAGGTCTTTCTAGACATTTATATAAATCAAATTTTTAATTATCACCTTATTTAGTTTTAAACAATTTATTTCAAATGAGGGCGCCACTTTAGCTACCACTTCGTCTTAATACTTTTCTCCATTTGACCATGGCAAATAAAAATTTTACAAGAGCAAAAGAACATAGTTCTGGGAAAAAAAAAGAACACATATAAAAAATACAGGTTTTTGTCATGTAATGGGAAGGAGCTAAAATTAAAAAAAAAAGAGCTAAAGAGCTAAAATCGTTTTTTTGGAGCTGACTTATTGAATCTAGAGCTAAATTTAGCTCTAAAAGAGCTAAATTGGCAACACTGGTTCTGTGCTTCTATGCGTGGACAGGGCGGGCCGTCTGAACACGCCCTTGTGAGTGTCTAGTTTTCGAACCAGATCGCTCCGTTATGCTGCGGTCCTATTCGGTACTTGACAAAATTTTTGGGGTTCTGTACCCAAATGGTAAAAACGGAACCCTATTACTGAGACTCCGCTGTCAGTCTGTCCGTCCGTCTATCTGTCACCAGGCTGTAGTATCTCATGAATAGACCCCGTTATCTTCTGGTACTGACATTACTTTGTTGTATATTTTGTTGGGATTGAAACTTTCAATTTACCGACAGTCAAAATATCGATGGTATTTAATTAATTGTTCTTGATAATTTCGGGTCTACTCATGAACCGTGATAGCTAGACAGTTGATAATTTTCACAGATGATGTACTCGTTTTTCTGTTGCCGCAATAACAACAAATACTAAAAATAAAATAAAGCTAAAAATTAAAGTGGGTCGTCATACAAGAAATGTGTTTTTTCAGCGTTTTTAAGTTGATCTTGATTCAACTATTTTTAAAACATTGTACGGAGATACGAAACCTTTCGTGTACCTAACACCCATTGTACCTGTGATTGACAAAATAATTATTATTTATGATTATTATGTACAAGTCCGACTGCCTCCGTCGTCCAGTGGTCAAGGCGTTCGCCTTGTGACCCGGAGGTAATGGGTTCGATTCCCACTGGGAAGCATACTTTGTTAAAAGTTGTTTCCAGTCTGGATAGGATATTGCAGGCTTGAATCACCTGATTATCCGAAAAGAAATGATTCCGTGTTTCGGAAGGCACGTAAAACTGTGGGTCCCGAACGCCACCTAGCGTTTGATCATCAAACTATCCAAGGATTGGTTCCTGGTTTGCCTTTTGGGTTGTGGAGGTCAGACGGCAGTCGCTCTGTGTAAAAACCAGTAACCTCGTCAAATCTCCTTGGTTAGGTAGCGGACCCTGGGCTCTGAAGCGTTACTGCTGAGGATGCAACCGGGAATACGCTCGGATGATGATGATGATGTACAAGTCTCACTCGCCCTTGACCGGTTGTTTTTGTCATTTCAGCCCCAGTTCTTCGCTGGCGCCGCCCCCGCCCCCGCAGCCCCAGCAGCATCCCCTGCACCTTCCTTCAACGACGCGTTCTTCCAGCCGTCGCCGCAGCCCGCCCGGCAGTACAAGCAGCAGGACTTCAGACCAGCACCGCAAGCGCCGCAGTTCGCCCCCAAGACTCAGATTGAGTACGCCCAAGAATACGTAAGTAGAGCTAACATTGAGTGAATACAGTGAAATAGAGGTCAGTCATTGACCTACGTTAGAACAGTCATGGTGTTAGTGTTTATTTAGAAAGTACAAAATAGATACAGTGTATTTCTAAATCGTATTGCAGAAGTTCTTAAAAAAGGAGAGGTCAGAAGTACCCGTAATCAAGTGTAATTATAGCGAAAGAGTTATGTCAGGATCGTAGCACCTGGAGTTCCATAGTCTCTGCCTATACCCCTGCGGGAAACACGCGTGATAATATGTATGTATGTATGTAAAATGTGACCTTTAAAACGTTCTATTTGTACCTACTTCACGAACTATCGGTAAAGCAGTACGATACCATCTTTCCAAAGCAGGGTAACTTATTAACAGAGATTGGAACCACGGGTGCTATTGCTAATGATAATTAAGTGATTTCAGGGTATATTTTTATCAAAAAAAAATATACTTATCCTGAAATCACATAATTATGATTGTTTTATTTACTTAGTACCCAATTAGATTCTCGAGAAATCCCGGAATTTTTAGTCATACCCATACTTTTGATAGCAATAGCCCCCGTGATTCCGAACTCTGCTTAATTGACACAATTCACAATTTGAAAAATATCAATTTCTGTCTGTGACAAATCTGTCTGCGTCACTTTCAGGAGCCTGCCCAGCCAAGTTTCGCGCCGTCCAACCAGTACCAACAACCGAGGAACGCCCAGCCGTTCTCCATGCTGGACCAACTCCTGAAGGAGTATGCTCTGCCACAAGGAGGCGCCGCGCCGCTGCACGACATCACCTTCGGGTCCTATTAGTTTAAGGAATACTCTCTTTGTAAATATGTAGAATACTTTTATACCTATTAGAAAAAAAAAACACTAAAAATATTTTTGATTTTGTTCTTTTATATATACCTTTTTCTATAACTGTCTTGCCTGTCCCTTATCCTTGCCCCACAAACCTATCCCATTTTTAACCGACTTCAAAAAAAAGGAGGTTATCAATTCGTCGGGATCTTATGTTTTTTTATGTACGAGTATGTTCACCGATTACGTGAAAACGCTTGCACCGATTTAGATTTTTTTTTTTTTGAAACGGCATACTTATCAGATCGTCCTTTAGAAATTTTATCAAAATCCGTTGTGAAGGTTTTGTTTTGATTTTTTTAACATGAAAGTACCTATCCCTATTCAACTAAAAATATACACTATCTCGTCTACATCATCATCATCAAATTCACCATTTTGGTTTCCTCGTACATCTGAATACATATTCTTATAGCTGTCAAAAGGCATCCTTTGGACCGGCCCACATATGGCGAAGCGCAGCACAATAGTTCGACAGTGAAGAATGCTCTGCGCTGCGCTTCGCCATATGTGCGCCGGCCCTTACACACTAGTTATACTGTTAACCTACAAACGGGTGATCTAGTGTTTCTTTCACCAGAAGCACATAATGGTCGTTGAAGAGTGATCGTACATGAATCAGAATGCTCTGCAAACTCAGCGGTACTTTGGATTCTTTCGAATAATAGACTAAATTTCGAATAGACAGTCGTAAATTAAAGTTTACTTTTTTTAAAGCCCATTTAGACAGTGTAAGGTACTTGCCTGTTGCATATGGTTTGACGACCTCCGTGGCGTAGTGGTCATCATGCTAGTCCGCCACCCAGAGGTATCGGGTTCGATCCCCGGTCAAGGCAAGTTGGAAAATGGCCTTTTTCAAATTGTCCTGAGTCTTGGGTTTATCTATATATGTTTTTGTTATAAAGTATAGTATTGTTGAGTTAGTATCCCATTACACAAGTCTCGAACTTACTTTGGGGCTAGCTCAATCAGTGTAATTTGTCCATATATATTTATATTTATTTATTAATTCGAAAGAACTCTGAATTTGTAGTACATTCTGTTCATGTACTATACCTTCGTCATTCACCTCACGTCTACCTCTAATTCACCCGGTGCATCACTTTCCTTCATTCGCCTCATCAGTTTTTATTTATTTTTTATTTATTTCAACAAACTTAAATTAATGGCGGAGAATTCTACATTACGGTCGGATACGTCTCATCTTCAAATTAGTGACGACTCGTTTGTACATCATCATCATGATCATAGTCAGCTCTCAACGAACCACTGCTGGGCATAAGCCTCCTTTTGTCTGCGCCATTGAATCCTATCCCTAGCCTCAGCCATCCTGTTTTTTCCAGGAATCCGTTTTATATCATCGACCCACCTAGCTGCCGGACGCCCAACACTCCGTTTTCCATTTCTAGGGTGCCACTCGGTGAAAGCCTTACTCCACCTTCCATCCATGGGGGTGAAAGTCCCATACATTGCGAAATTTTCGTTTTGAACGACGTTATCTATTTCTCTTATTCCAGACTAAATATCAAAAGCACTTTTAGTTACTAGTTTCCTATAATTTGTATAGATGTCGCACTACATGCTTTCTCATTCTACCGTTTTACGGTATAGTAACTAATAATTTCGAGTACATAGTACAAATCCTGAATGGTGTAACGGTTTGGGCGTCTTAAACTATTCGGGAGACCTCAGGTTCAATTCCCCACAATGGCTAAAAGTTCAAAGTCTTTTGTTAGTTTTTCTATTAATTTAGTGTTAACTTTATAAGCGATAATTTCGCATGTGCAGTACCAAGCCTGAATGGTATAGTAGTTAAAGCAATAGAATCAAATTAACAGAGATCTCAGGACTCAGGTTCCAAATCACATCTCAATCGTTGCAAATAAATTTTATATTCGAATTTTATTTTACTTTGGAATAACATTAATAGATGACACTACATTTGCAGGTTTGCAGCTTAAATTGTTGGCACAAAAGTTACGCGAGATGGCTCTCTATTTTAGTTTTATTATAGAACTCTATGCTTCCATCGCTCCTTCTAGCCAGGTGTCCTGCCCTGTCGTGAACTTTCGTTCGAAGCCGGATATCCACATGGCGAACTCTGTCTTGCAAATTACCGAGCATGTTTCGCTTCATGTCCCGTTTGTACAGTAAGATTATACGTCATGTGCGTGAGGAGCTCGGTAGCCCGACGGGCGTACGCATTATTAGTTGGGCTACATCTATCAGCAGGGAACAGTACTTTTCGATGCTGCCATCTTTTTCTGGCGCTCAGAACCATCTTTCACTAGAGCGGGAGAGAGCGACAGCGTCAGGATCGGCGATTCTGTGGCGTTCCGACGCTCTCTCTCGCTCTAGCGAATGACGGTACTGAGCGCCAGAGAAAGATAGCAGCATAGAAAAGTACTGTTCCCTGCTGATAGATGTAGCCCAAACCTAAACAGGCCTCGTGTCGCTCCCCGTTTAGGTATCGAAAATACAATGTCCTTTTTAATTAAGTACAAATATTTTAAGGGGTTATTCAGTCCATCATTTTGAACAACTTTGCCCAATAAATATATATCAAAATACGAAAAAAAATATTTAGGTTCTCATACAGATCGAAGTAGTCACGTGATATCGTTACTATGAATAATGCAAAAAAATTTTTCGTATTTCGATATATATTTATTGGGAAAAGTTGTTCAAAATGATGGACTGAATCACCTCTTAAAATATTTGTACTTAATTAAAAAGAACATTGTATACCTACTTTATTATTACGCGGAGGGGAGAATTCAGTTACATGAACCGTTTCTCCAGAGTAATAAGGATGAAATTGGCTTGCTATGAATGTCAAGGTAGGTAAACGAAGAAGTCAGGAGTTTTAAATCGAGCTAAATTAAATCATAGCGCTAACCACATTAAGTAGATATTTCTTTGAATTTCTTTACTGTGTAAGACTTCTGTACGTGATTACTAGTACTTAAGCCACCGAGCTCCTCATCTTCATCATCTCAGCCTCATAACGTCCACTGCTGGACATAGGCCTCTCCTAAGGATTTCCTAAATGACCGATCAGCAGCGTCTTCCAGCGATCTTGGTAAGCGCGACCGTCAAACCACCTTGTGGGTGTATGTCCTACGCTTCGCTTACCAGTACGTGGTCGCCATTCGAGAACCTTTTTTCCCCATCGGCCATCGGTTCGTCGCATTATGTGACCGTAAGCTCGAGCTCCTCACTCACGAGCTATAGAATAGCTCGTGAGTGCCACCAGGCTGCTAACAGAACAGAAGCCTCTCGAAATAATTAAGTGTTCATCTCGTAAAGCAGATATTAAGGCCGCGATTGGATCTACATTCCATTGCGCAACGCTGGGAACACACATGTCTTAGCATACCGGGTTCCCATAACACAATATGTCCCACGGCCGCAAAACAGTAACAATAGTGTGCGTTATTATGGAGCTTGTGCAATAGTAATTATGCGTTTGTGACATTCGGTGCTGTGCTACTGGTTACCCGATTCGGGAAAAGAAGGTTCTTTAAAGCTTGGGTTACGAACTTCCGACACAAGCAAAAAAACCTACTGACACATTTTTTTAGCATTTATAACTTGTTCCTTACGGTGCTATCTATTTGTGTCTGTCTGTGACTTCTGCATATATTGAAGCTTTTCATAGCATTTTTTTCCAAATTGGCAGTTTGTCACAAAAATGCTATGAAAAGATTTACATTCTCACTTTAAACTATAAACAGTAATTCATAAAATAGTTTGAGAGCTATCTAAAGCCAAGCGTACGATAAAAAAAATGTAAAATAAATTTATTTAAAATGAAAAGAAACTGAGATACAATCTAAAACTTTGTCTTGATCAGGCTCTAGATAACCCTTCAAACTATTTTATGAACTACTGTTTACAGTTTAAAGTGAGAAGTGATCAAGTGAAGCTTTTCTACGCACATTAGCCAAAAGTGGCAGTTTTTCGCAAAATTGCTGAGAAAGCTTTACGTTCTCACTTTAAACTATAAACAGTAATTCATTAAATACTTTGAAGGGTTATCGAGATCAGCATGTCACAATTTTTAAAGTTATCTCCGTTTCGTTAGAAATAATTTGTTTCAAATGGGGAACTGGACCCCGAAAATTCATGTACCCCTTATGTAAATTTTAACAAAACAATATTCCTTATTTGGAACAATATTCCTCCTCCCACCAGACGCTCATCAACTGTTAAATCTTTTAAAGTTGAATTAAAAAAACATATTTTAAATAAACAAAAGTTAACAATTGCAGGATTCCCTCTAATATGGTTGAGTTTAACGATGTCTGATCCGTGCGTCAACTCGTGAACGGGTGCTGCCGGGAGGGACTGGTCAGCTCGGCTTTGCTTTTTTGACTACTTAATATTTTGTATTACGCAATTTATGTTTGTTTACTGGTTCGCAAGCATTACATGTTATAATGTGTCAACATTGTATTATATTATAAGTATTTATTAATTAAAAGACATTTATAATAATATGACAAAGCCCTTCTGGCGAGTAGGCGACCAATACTGTGAAAATGAGTTTCTTTCGGCGTTTCTTCTCAGCAGTGGTCGTTACGAAGCGCTGGTATCGGTAGCTTTTCTTTAAAAATAAATTAAATTTTAATATACTTTACACGTAACATAAATTATACTTATTGACGTGTAAAAGTGCCTGTAAAGGTCTAATTACTGAATAAACATTTGAATCTTTGAATCTTTGAATCTTTGCAGCATTTTAAAAATTTAAAAATTGTAATATTTATATGCTTTTGAATATATACATATTACATTGTTTAGTGTTGTAGCGCCACCGACTAAATTTCATTTTTATTTTCACTTGTTGTTTTATAATTTATCATTATTGTTTTAAATTTGTATCAGCATGGTACCCGCGGAAAACCAGCGTCGTGGCTCACACCACGGCATATGCTGAGCGGGGACCATTTTGGTACAAAATATTGTGTTGTATGGGAATTTGTCTTGTATTAACCTGTTTGTGCTAAATAAACATTTTTCTTTCTTTCTTTCTTTCTGTCAAAATTTAATTAATAATTCGTCAATTTCGTACAACTCTTCAGGAGTAAAATATGAATAACTCAAAAAACAAACACAAAATTTTGAGCATCGGTTTTGCGGGGTTGATTAAAAGTAGGATATGAAACTATTTTTGGTTAGACCGGATTAAATTTATCAGCCTTCCGGAAAATTGATCTTAGTACAAGTTAGGAAACGAAGTATTTTAATGGTGTGGTCGGAAATACCAATTGGGTACTTACAAGTATAAATTATTCGAAAAATAAAACGTCACAAAATAATGTCACTTAAAATTATCATATCCATTTTCAAGTTGAATTGAGATTTATTATTGCAGAAAAACTGATATTGAAGGACTACCTGAATGCTGAATATTTCGGGGTCCAGTGCTGCCCCCATTTGAAATAAATCATTTGAAAGGAAACTGAGATATCTTTTAAAATTTTGTCATGATCAAACGCTAGATAACCCTTCAAACTATTTTATTAACTACTGTTTACAGTTTAAAGTGAGAACGTGAATTTTTTCTACCCACACAAGCGAAAAACGGCCACTTTTTGGTATTTGCGTAGAAAATTAAGTACCTTAGTCTGTATAATATTCCTGTGTTCAGATATGATATGACACGATGAACTCAATAGATGACATTTAACCACAATTCTGTTGTTTTACATAGCGGTTTAAGTAGCTGACCATCCTGTTTGTGCAAGAACTCAGTGCGTGAAGGCTGGCTATTGTAACCATTTGAACAAATTAACTTACGTCTTGACTTTTACGAGTCAGACGAATGCATGCATCAGCCACAAAACAGATATGATTATAGGAAAGTACATTAAATACTATGCTGGTCTGGGAGAAAAGAAACAAGATATACGTTTAAAAACACCCGACTACGAGGGCCAGAAACGGCTCACAATGTATATATTTTTGAAATGTGCTAATCAAGACCTTTGATATTGAAATGAACAATTTTTTAGGCTCTCACTGTATTGTATATAACATTCTTTAAATTCACTTTTTGCATTCAACTTTAGCCTGTCACCCGAAAAAAAATGACGAATGTTATATATAATACAAAGTATCATTTGTGAAAATTGGACAAGCGATTTGGTTGCTACGATGGAACAGACATTCATAGGCACATAGATACAACATACATACATAGACTGCTAAAATCATTACCATTCCTCTTGGTTTAGCCTTTATTTGGGTAAAAATTTAAACCACCACCAGCTTCTCTTCCTACTACTAAATAGTAAAAGCCGATCGAGATGATGGATGAAAAAGCGAAACGTGTGACTAAGCGATGCAACTACAAACTATTTTGATTCCTTTGTCAACGTTCTTCGAGTACTAAGTTATAATTTCGCTGAAGCAGTTTTTTACCTGACTGCGTCAGAAGAAGAATTATGTTTTTCTAGAGTTTGTAATAATTGTTTAGCAGGCTCTGCGGCCTGAACGACTTAGATTTAAGCTTGAGAGTAGTCATTATGTTTGTCTTAATTTTGAGAGTGACACTGCGTATACATATAAAAAGACAGTCGGCTTTTTGTTTTTTCTTTTTAAATAATGGCTTGTTTCTACATTTCCTCTCTTCCAGATTTCATGTAAGTAACTCAAGGTTTCTTATATGTCTTCGTTTATTGTTGTGTTACATTATTTATCGGGTATCTGCGATGTGGGAGGCGATAGTGACAATGATGTATCACTCGGAACAACGCCTTCAATTCAGACTAGCATTTCGAGAATGGACATTGTCATAACTCGTTACCACAGTTCGTGTTGCAATTGAAACAGAATTATGATATTCAGACCTTACTTGAAGAAAAATATAGTTGACGTCCAATCATTTGCTTGCAATACATTTTATAAAACTGCTATTATGTCATAGACAACAACTTCTCTTGGGGGATATCTTGATGATTAAAGATGAATCGAATTTTGTGTGCAAAGTACTGAACCATTTTTGAAAATGAGATAGATTTATTGATTAGAGATTTATTTATTAGTTTTAAGTAGTTGCTTTATTTTTCTACTTATTGATACTGTGAGTAGTATATAATAAAATCAAGCAAATAAAAATAAAATTATAAGATTCACGGAGCCGTTTCTTCAAATATTTTTGAAGTGAAAACTTATTTAGGCGCGTGGGTCTTGCACATGCAAATTTGAGTAATTTAGTGTTGTTATAGCAATTAACATGTAATTCTCACGATTGTAAATATCAACAAGATGTGTAGTGTTTAAGAAACAATCCTGGAGATGCAATCTAGATTACGAATGTGGGATTAACAGCACAATGAAACCACAACTCTTGTTTAGAATTCATTACTAAAACTTACAAAATATTTACATTATGAGTATTCTACTGGTAATTGAAATATCACGGAATTAATGGCTCATTTCCTATTCTTTGGTTCCTAATTTTTTAAAGTTTCAAGAGCGTATTACTGATAAGCGACATCAATTCTATTACATTCGGATAAACACTAAATAAGCACGGTTCGTGAGACATTAAGGTCATAAAAGATAACATGAAAGTGAAAACATAGAGAATAGGAAATAAGCCGAATAAATTAAAAATACCTCATTGCCTCTGCATTGCTCTCTTGGCTTCATCCATGGATCCTTCTTCTCCAAGGATCTGGACGTTCCTCACTTGTTTCCTGGGAGGGGCAGCGGTGGTGAGTTCGGTAGGGGGCGCCGGGGTCGGCATGAAATCGGGACTGATCGCTAACATCAACATCTTCAGAAGTAAGGCCTCTCGAATCTCAGGCGGCAGGAATTCTGGACCTTCCTCAACACGATTCGAAGAAGAACTAGCCGTATCATAAGGCCGGTTGTACACACGTCTTCGAGGTATGTAACGCTGGCTTTCATACTGAGGGTTATCATAGCTTTGTACCTGATTTGAATACACTTCCTGCTGCCTGTACTGTTGCTGATCATATCTGTAATCGTATCGTTCGTCATCAGTGTATTGTTGAGCCATATTCTCATACCTGTTGTAATGGTACGGTTCCTGTCTAAACAACGGTTGGTACGGCAGGCCTGGCGCTACAATTTGGTCCATCAGCGCTTGCAGTCGATTCTGTCTCAAAATCAGAACCTGGAGCAAGCGTTTCAAATCTCTAGTACTTACTGGAGCTGATATGGAGTTCATTTCATCTATTGGTTCGTAACGGGGCTGGAATAGAACTTGAGGTTGGGTACGGTATGGATTCACAAATCTTGCTTGATAACCCTGGATTGGCACTCCTCTTTCATCAACGGGTATAGGGATAATACGAGTCACTGGCCTTACCTCATACGGCGCCTCCGTGTGACGTAACACTGTTGCAGCTTCAGAGGTAGTTGCTTTAGTTTGAGGAGCCAGCGTAGTTTCTCTTATAAATTGAGGCTCCAATATTTTGTTCTGATACTCGTAGAGAAAGGGCCGCTGGTTTCCAATAGGCACTGCTGCTCCAGGGTTGTCTTTTAGATACTCATTTGTACGGAAATGAACTGCAGCTTGTGGTCTTCTGTATATTGGTTGTTGGTAAGGATTTTCATCTGAATCTCTTTCAGGAGGAATATGAATCACTGGCACTGGGTTTGAAGTCACTACATTTTCCTGATCAAAAACACGTCCTGTGCTAGCTTCGATAGTCGTTTCTTGATCCTGACTCGATGCTTGTTGAAACTGCTGCTGTATTTTCTGCCTCGCTGCTACTAAGGAATGTATTGGCACGAGTCTTGCTCGAGGAGTCGTAGTGGTGAACAGAGGACGCACAGTTCCAAGCGAGAGATGGCTTCCGTATACGTCAGTCGAATCATCACCAACAGATTGCTGCAAACTAATCATACGCGGGTTCGGGCTGGTCTCAGATAACTGTCGACGAATCGTATTTGCTTTGTTTGGATCGCTTTCAGGTCCTTTTTCAGTGACATGTTCGTACACCGGTTTCACTGTCGAAGGTATCTTCGTAGTCGTTTGTTTCGTAATCAAATCATCACTCACTGTTGTCATCGGCTTCAGAATTTGTGTCCTAGATTTAGCACTGTCTTCTGATTTGGGTTTGTACAAGTTAAGGATGTTGCTTGTAGTTTCCTCCGCTTTCTGCCTTTCAGTTGTAGTTTCAACATTTGCACCTGGTCTTGTTGAACTAGGATAAAGTCTTCTCCTAGGAATATTTTGAATCACTGTTCCTCTTGTAGTAAAACCACTTCTAGTAGGATAAACGACCGTTGCAAGTGGCCTCCTGGTGGTTGACGACACTGTTTTATTCACTCTAACTACCATCATTGGCGTAGGGGTGGTAGTAGTTGTCGTTGTCACTGGCACAGGGGTGGCATCGCTCGATGATGAATACGTCACTCGTTTAATCCCTCCATCTTGATCAATATACCCAAAAGTTCCTTTTACATTTCCCAAAACATCCCTACTCTCAATTTTGAAGGTCCCGTCGTCGGCTTCATAGCCGATAGTGTAGGATCCATCGTCGTTAAGCCTCCTGATTTGTTTGACAATTTCTACTTTGGACGGGTCGCCTGTTTCGCTGGCTTTCAAGATTTCTTTGGTGGTGTTAGTTGGTGTTTCAGTGGTGGCATCTTTGGTAGAGTTGGTATCAGCGGAGGCTGTTGTGAGACACACGAGTAAGAGGAAGAGGATCATCTCGGCAGGCGCCGCAGCATGACGCGGCTTTGCTAACGCTGCGCGCGCCGCCGCGCTCGCCTATATAAAATAAAGCCCCACTCGCGTCCTCGCCGTGCGAACAACTTGCGCAAACATACCCCATTGTTGTCATTTCATTATCTGAAACGGAAAATCTTTTTTCTGCGCATCTACTTATGTAGTAAGATCCCAATTGTTTAATTGTCCGAGCCATTTTGTAAAACTGCAGACTTGTGGACACTTTTTTAAGTTTTAGCAATTGTGGAAGGGAGGAGGTCGCGTTTGTTCGAACAATTGTCTAATATTTAATTGCTCGATTGTTTCTAAAATATTGCTAGTTAATTTATGCTGTATAAGGTGTTTGTTCTGGTGTTCCCACGGCAGTACTCAATGTCATGTTTAATTGCTTTGTGCAGTTTTTGGGTCGGCGTGCAATGAATGTTTGGCTTGAAGTGGCTCCCTATGATTCCGCAACTATGTCTGAAATTGGTCAATTCTATTTCGTTTGTGGTCACATCAGCATTCATAAGAGAGATATCTTGTAAGTCCTTTAATAGTTTAGAGCCAAATACAGGCTAGAAACAATTTTAGTACCACTGATTGTTCCTCGAGTAAGGGAATCATTATTTCATTTGTCGTGGGAACCTGTTCCTGATTATAATAAAATGAGTCCTTAGTACTTTGTTATTGTATTGTGTAAGAACAAAGGTAGTATTGTACGTTTATTTACCTTCAATTTGACATAATTGAAATGTGTTTTTAATGTTTATTACAGTAATAACTATTCGAAATGCTGAAGTAAATAACATTTAAATGATTACTAGAACATGCAACAATTAATTATGAATAATAAGTTATATTTCTGATTTGCTGTAAAAAAATCTGAGATAGATTTTAAACACGATTTGTTTTTTCATTCTAATTTCCACCTACACGCGCACCATTACTACAAGGGACATACCCGTAACAAATCAAACCACGGGTTGTAGTAGATTACTATAGTATAATGAAACAAAAAAATCTGTCAAAAAGCAAAAAAAATTCGACATTCCCATACTAATTGCCCGAGCGGTTGCACACTTTTGTATGGAAAAGCCAAAATTTTTTTTTGCTTTTATATTAGTAATTCAATTTCATTATTACTATAGTGATCTAGTCTAGCCTGTGGTTCGATTTATTACGGGTATGTCCCTTTCACATTGTATATAGACCAAGATTTACGTTTAAAAAACTAATTCTTGACTACGAGAAGCATTTAAGGGAATACCTGAATTTTCCGGGGTCCAGTGCTGCCCCCATTTGAAATAAATCATTTGATAGGAAACGGAGATATCATCTAAAATTTTGTCTTGACCAGGCTCTAGATAACCCTTCAAACTATTTTATAAACTACTGTTTACAGTTTAAAGTGAGAACGTGAAGCTTTTCTACGCAAAATTGCAAAAACGGCCACTTTTGGTGTATGTGCGTAGAAAAGCTTCACGTTCTCTCTTTAAACTGTAAACAGTAGTTTATAAAATAGTTTGGAGGGTTATCTAGAGCCTGGTCAAGCCAAAATTTTAAAATTATATCTCCGTTTCCTTTTAATTGATTTAATTCAAATGGGGGCAGCACTGGATCCCGAAAAATTCAGGCAGCCCCTTAAGCTACAATACATATATTTTTGAAATGTGCTAATCAAGACCATTCATTTGATACCCCACTCGATATTGAAACAAAAAGAATTTTTTTGACCTGCATTTTTTTTTGTATGTAACATTTATTGTATACAAATTGCAGCCTATATGTCACCCGGACGGTAATGATGAATCGTTTGTCAAAATTGGATTCGAATGCTATGGTGGAACAGACATAAATACCCACATACATACAAACATAGACTGCTAAAATCATTACCCTTCCTCTTGGTTTTTCCGTAGTCGGGTAACAACTAAAACCCGACTGTGTGAAGATTCTTGCTAGGAATATATTTTTGAAATGTGCTAATTCGTTTGATACCAAACACGGTATGATTCGTATTATTAAATTTTTTAGTTATTGGCTTTTTGGCCTGTAGAGGGCGCAATATTTAATTTATTGTGACTTCAAATAGCCTATAATCAGCGCAAAGCCAAGACGCTTCAAACGCTACCTCATTTGCTTAGTTACCATGAATATCATAGGAGATACAAGGAAACAGATGAACATACATACATAGCGGCGAAACTCATAATCGTCCTTGGGGCTTCGCCGTAGCCGGGAAAATTGGACCTTAGCTCTGTATATCCTGTAAAGAGTAACAAACGTGATCAGTCCTATGTCATAAAGACCATTTTATTATGTAGGAAAACAGCCTTAGGAGACATATTTATTGTTCGGGGTCCAGTGCTGCTCCCATTTGAAATAAATCATTTGAAAGGAAACGGAGAAATCATATAAAATTGTGTCTTGATCAAACCCTAGATAACCCTTCAAACTATTTTATGAACTACTGTTTACAAAGTGAGAATGTGAATGAAGCTTTTCTACGCATATTAAACGGCCACTTTTGGCTAATGTGCGAAGGATTATTAAACTATATAGGGACAAATAACACTGATTGAGCTAGGCCCAAAGTAAGTTCGGACTTGTGTTATGGGATACTAACTCAACGATACTATATAGTTATAACAAATAAACCAATACTGAACTGGGTTTCTTTCGGCGTAATCTTCCCAGCAGTGGTCGTTCCGAAACGCTAGTAGTTTTTAGCTTTTGCACTAAAATAATATTTAAAAAAAATTACCTTCAATAAGAGATAAATTTATCCTACATTGAATAAAAAATTTTGACTTTGACTTTGACTTTTTAAACACTCAAGACCCAGGACAATTTGAAAAAGGCCATTTTCCTACTTGCCCTGACCGGGGATCGAACCCTGAAACCTCTGGGTGGCGGACTAGTATGGTGACCACTACGCCACGGAGGTCGTCAAAAACTGTAAAATGAGTTCACAAATGTAAGATTGGAGTGTCTTGTACAAATAAAAGATGGTAATCTTCTGAATCCGTGTATTCTTAATTAATACTTTACACATAACTTCCGCAAAACCAACAAACTTTTTACATCCCAATCGCGAATTCCTTCATCCTTTATAACTTTATTGACAACAATGACAACTGACTTATCCCTGACGTTTTTATTGGCGGGCTTCAATACACAATTCTTTATATCAGTGTTGCCTGCCCACATGGGGTGGCCAGTGTTATTAAAGGTCGCCTATAATACTAAGCAGTTAGTAAAAGATGTTAATTAATTAAATACTTGATTTTAACAATCTAACATAAAATAGTTTGAAGGGTTTTATCTAGGACATGATCTCTTGGTCAAATAATTTATTTCATATGGGGGCAGCACTGGGCCCCGAAAAATTTATGTATTTGTTAAGACGCAGTGGTAGCTAAAGTGGCGCCCTCATTTGAAATAAATTGTTTAAAACTAAATATGGTGATAATTAAAAATTTGATTTGTATCACTGCCTAGAAAGACCTTTAAACTATTTTATGAATAACCTTTGAAAGTAATATTGGTAGTCTGTCTAGTTTTAAAACGGATTTTCGCCAAAAGTGGCCACTTTTGGCGAAAACCCGTTTTAAAACTAGACGGACTATTAGTAATAATTTCAAAGGTTAGTCATAAAATAGTTTAAATGTCTTTCTAGACAGTGATACAAATGAAATTTTTACTTATCACTATATTTAGTTTTAAACAATTTATTTCAAATGAGGGCGCCACTTTAACTACCACTTCGTCTTAACAAAGCGCTTGAATTTGCTTGCGATCTGAACAATTTCCCATCCCATCTTTTTAGTTTTCAGCCGTAAATTTAACAGAGCGCTCGTCATACGACATTTAGTCGATTGCGTGCGAGCGTGGTGGTTCTTCAAATATCCCATATACTCGGGATGAGTTTCATTTTCTTAGTTTTCTTTAGCTTCCAGACCAGCGTGGTATTTCTCACACTAATAAACAAACAGTGTAACACATGTGTAATGACAATAATTATGTCTTCCACGATGTGTAACTACGCACTGACACTTCCACTGATCCTGAGATACGATTGTCACGGAGAGATTATCTGTTAACCAGGGTTGGAAACAAGAAACATAACATTTACATCCTTCTATTTAACTGGCAATTTATCTTGTATGTATGTTTGTTTAGGTCAAATCTGACAAGTCAATTTTCACCCGGCATTGCAAATGTACTTTGTGTAAGTCGGATGACAATACAATGATATGGAGTCAATGTCCTGTTGTGATGATGGAGTCGGGAGATTTTCGATGGAACTCAGTTATAAAACAACATAACCTCATTAGCATGCATAGAATGTTTCTACCATTCTGAGAGAAAAGAAAAAGTGTAGAATGTACCATTAATGTATGTCCATCTTGTTCGGTCTGTCTGTCGGTCTCTGTGACTGTCTGTGGCATCGTAGCTCTCGAACGGATGGACTGATTTTGATGCGGTTTTTTCACTTGAAAGCAAGTTCCCTTGCGGTTGTTCTTAGCTATGTTTGATGAAAATCGTTTCAGTCGTTTAAATGTTATTGGGGGTCAACGCTTAGAAGTCTGGGATTTTTAAATTTATCTTACCTGGCAAAAAATAGATGGCGCTTTGAATATCAAATCCACATAACATCGGTTGGAAACTTGGAATACCTATACAATATGTAACAAAAACCCTGTCCGATCCTTGAAGGAGCACCTCAGACCGTCAATATGAACAACTTTTCCTATGGGGCCAATGGTTGAAACTCGAAAAAAAATCGTCATTTTCATACAAGTGTTCGGCCGGCCCGGCAATTTGTATGAAAATGTCGATTTTTTAGATAGAAAAAGTTGTTTATATTTACGATCTGAGTTGCTCCTACAAGGATCGGACAGGGTTTTTTTACATATTGTATAGTTCCGCTGCTCAACACTAGATGGCGTCGTCGGTGTTTTTTTAATTTGCCTAGCATAAAAACTTGTTTTTCCATTTACTCATCTCCATTCCCACGGTCACGCTAAACGTGGCCTTTAGGTTTAAAGGCCCTGCGTAGGCTCTGTCTTCACTGGTACGTATAAAGACGTATATAAATTGACAAGCCAGGTAACCCTGTGACGTAAGCTAGCGTGCAGGCATGCACTTAGTGCATTGTGCGTAGAATCTGTGTCAGTGTAAGTGATCGTATCTCTTGTATAACAACTTATATGATATAAATCGTGGAAGAGGCATACCCGTAATAAATCAAACCACGGGCTATACTAGATCACTATAGTATAATGAAATTAAAATAACAGCCGAAATACAAACAAATTTTTCGGCATTTCCATAGAAAAGTATGCTGCCGCCCGGGCAATTTGTATGGGAATGTCGATTTTTTTTGTTGTTATATTAATTAATTATACTGTAGTGATCAAGTATATAGCCTGTGGTTATATTTATTACGGGTATGCCCCTTACACGTTGTATAATATACAAGAGATAAGATCACTTAATTATAACTTTATAATTACTTGACTCTTTATACCTTACAGATTTTTTTTACACCGACAAAAAAGTTGGTGTTATATGTTTGAAGCTAATGTCTGTCTGTCTCTTTGTGGCATCGTAGCGCTCGAACGGATGGACCGATTTGGATGCGGTTTTTTTTTACGTGAAAGCAAGTTCCATTGCGGTGCTTCTTAGCTATGTTTGATGAAAATCAGTTTAGTTGTTTAATATTTATTGGGGGTTAACGGTTGACGCTTGAAAGTCAGGGGATTTCCTAGCAAATAATAATTTCGCTTGGCGCTAAATTTTTGACGACCTCCGTGGCGTAGTGGTCACCATGCTAGTCCGCCACCCAGAGGTCCCGAGTTCGATCCCCGGTCAGGGCAAGTTGAAAAAATGGCCTTTTTCAAATTGTCCTGGGTCTTGGATGTTTATCTATTTATGTATTTGTTATGAAATATAATATCGTGGAGTTAGTAACCCATAACACAAGTCTCGAACTTACTTTGGAGCTAGCTCAATCAGTGTAATTTGTTCCTATATATTTATTTATTATATTGGACTCGCAAGGCGCTGTACTGTTCTGGGTATAGCTCACCCACAGGCTGCTCGTGTAGAAGGACGTACAAAATGCCCTAAAAAGAGTTATTTTGACATCCCTCGAACAACAAGCAAACCTGTGAGCGATCATATTTGCCCTAACAGTCTACGCCCGGCGCTCTCTTTCCATGTCAGCATCATCCTTCAGGTCAGCGGTAACTATGTGTCCTTAACGGTATATTATTTAACTTAATTGATGGTATATTATCCACACGTTAACGGATAATGGATGGTCCCTTAGCAGCCAAACAGGCATACGTCACACCTGATGATGAAGAAATCGTAAGGTGGCGCCCTCTTATAACATTATCCGTTACTTCATAGTAAGTACGGTACTGATACCGTCTATTGTTACTTGTCTCACGTGAACAAGCCGCACACAATAGACATAGAAGCCGTTTATACCAAAATATCTGATATGTATTCGTATAGTTTAATTTATGTTGGATAGAAACGACAATAGGTGGCGCTAGTATTCTTTCAGAAAAGGAAACATTTTTATTTCTTTATATTATGTGAATAATACAGTAAGATATGTTAAGCTCATCATAAGGTATTCGCACAGCAATCCCTTTCAGGTAGCCTTAGTGTAATTAATTATAGATACAAAATATTTTTTTTAAACGGGCGAAATTTAGGGTTTAGGTATAATATTTCAAGGGGGATATCAAACAAATAAAACTGAAAATAGACTTTACCCCCAAACTACACCACCGCTCCTGCTTCTTTTTCTAAGTCGGTTAAATATTTCTTACTATCCCCATACGTACCTTTATAAAGTTTATGGATTTTACGTAGGCGATATACAAAAGGTAAGCATGAATATGATATGATAAAAAGATACACATTATTGCACTTTGAGTAATGACTTTAATACAACCTTCACATTTACGAATAATAGTTTCTCGACGGATGAACTGATAAGCTCTTAAGTGGGCTGTTATAAACCGGGAATAAACATCGCACATTTACATGCATTAAGTTTGTTAATATGTAAATTAATACCATTAAATATTCCATTATAATCAAAATTTTTTTTTATTCTTTCATCTCTCAATATACCTTTAAATATTCTCGTTTATAAAAAAAAAGATTCTTCCGTTACATCATCACCATATCATATCTCAATTATATCTCTACCAGCAAAACCCATTCACGGATATACCTTTGAGAGGTGTAACCTTGAATAGATTACGGCAGGCAGGAGAAAGATCTATTGCAAGAAAAAAGAAAAGATCTATGAGTTATGGAATGAGATTGGGATGAACTGATGCTGGGATATTGCAATAGAGTCGTCACCTGCCATAATCATGATTATAATAACAGTATTTTAGCTCACAGGGCAGCTTGTGGCGAGCTGATGGTGAGTAACGACAACATAAATCCGAGTTCTCCGGAGAGCCGGTCGGAGCCCCGTCCCCGACGTGTTTTCATCGGTCGGGTGGACTGGTCTCGCAGGATTCTCAGCTCTGCATTACTTTAATTAACTGTGCAAAGAAGTCGTTACAGCTTGTTGTAACCGCCACGAGTTGTCTGTCTGGCGGTCAGTTACCCCTTCACGCTTCAAACACTGAACCGATTTAGATGAAATTTGGCAAGGATATAGTTTGAAGCCCCGGTAAGAACATAGGATAAGTTTATCCCAAAAATAATCCATTAGGGCAATTAAACTTTGTATGGCTATTTTTATGATCCTATTTTACTATATATACTTCTCATTATTTACCACATAAATAGGCACCAACACTCTCACACATCCATACGCACAAACACTGTCACACTTCCAAATCTTTACACTGACACAAGGAAAAAAAATAAACGCTCATCTTTGTTCTCTTTTCTTTTTAATTTGTATAAAATATAGTACATTCACTTATGTAGTCCTAATGTATACCTATATAGGAAGCAGCGGGTCATTCCCATCACGAGTATCATAAGATTACTCACTGGGAAGTCCTAGCATCATGTTGTAACCAAGATTACTGCAATAAATGACTATTTTACTTTATTGATTTCACTATACACAAGTAGATTATATATTTTCAAAGTACTATATTAACGTGAATGAAGTCGCGGGTAAAAACTAGTGTTAATAATTATAAAAAAAATAATTATAAACATAATCAAGACGGAGTGGTAGCTAAAGTACCGCCCTCATTTGAAATAAATTGTTAAAATCTAAATATGGTGATAATTAAAAATTTGATTTGTATCACTATCTAGAAAGACCTTTAAACTATTTTATGAATAACCTTTGAAAGTAATATTGGTAGTCTGTCTAGTTTTAAAACAGGTTTTTGCCAAAAGTGGCCACTTTTGGCGAAAACCCGTTTTAAAACTAGACGGACTATTAGTAATAATTTCAAAGGTTATTCATAAAATAGTTTAAAAGTCTTTCTAGACATTGATACAAATCAATTTTTTATTATCACCATATTTAGTTTTAAACAATTTATTTCAAATGAGGGCGCCACTTTAGCTACCACTCCGTCTTAATGCAAGTGCGTTAGTCAGACACTATTTGAAACTTCTAGAACTACGAGTGCCTAGATATTTTGGTGTGTAATATATACATACATATTATCACACCTGTGATACACGCAGCAATATGTCAAGGTACTCGTAGGTAGTAGTGTAATAGGGGTGACGACAGGGTCAGAAAAATATGATTGTAATTAATCCGTCTTTTAGATTGTCCAAAAATAATAGACACATATTTTTCAGCTTACCGGAAACGTAAAAAAAAAAACAAAGGTGTAAGGAGCATCAAAGTTCAGGAGTAAGCCCCCACTCCGACGCCGGCAGCGACCTACCCGAGACGTCATGAGAAATTTCAATGCGCTTTGTTTTTTGTTTATAGAGAAAAAAGAAAATACCTGTACAATATTTTTCAATAATCCTACCGATGAACCAAAAATAATTTTCCATTCTTCTTGGCTAATTAGACCTACCATCTTGCTAAGCGTGGCTTCTGGGTTTTGCGACACTTGGCGGGTTCTTTAAGGGGCCACCTGAATTTTTCTGGGTCCAGTGCTGCCCCCATTTGAATTAAATCATTTGATAGGAAACGGAGATATATTTCAAAATTTTGTCTTGACCAGGTTCTAGATAACCCTTCAAACTATTTTATGAACTACTGTTTACAGTTTAAAGTAAGAACGTGAAGCTCTTCCACGCACATACGCCAAAAATGGACGTTTTTCGCAATTGTGCGTATTTTAATATTTCTCCCTATTAATATTAAGACTATGCTGGTGTACCCTCTCATCTTTCCAATTTTAGATTACGCGGATGTATGTTGCTCGGATCTGAATTGTAACTTTCTCAACAAACTTAATAGACTTCTAAATAACTGACTGCGTTTTATTTTTGGCCTTCGGAAGTACGACCATGAGTCGGCTTACCGGTCTAAACACAAATGGTTACCTATCCGTCAACGTCGCAATTTACATATTCTCACTACTCTATTCTCTATACTCTTCGACCCAAAAACTCCGATGTATCTCAAAAACAAGTTCACTTTTCAGGGTGATACCCATCTCAGAGTTCTTCGTTCTTCCAACAATCTTCTTCTCGATGTGCCTCGCTGCCGGAGTGGGTTTTTCGATCAATCATTCACCAAGCAAGCCGTGATGCTTTGGAACGCCCTTCCCTTTGACGTCCTCAAAGCCCCTAGTCGTCAAGCGTTTAAGAGGGCTGTGCGCGCTCATTATCTTCACCAATTGTCATAGAGTATTATAAATATTTATGTAGTCTATGTAGGGTTTATGAATTTATGCAATATTTGTGTATTTTTCCATGTATGTTTATAAATATATAGATAAGTATATAAATGAATAAAATTATCGTTAAATGTATTTTTGGTAAAACTTGAAGATAGTAATTAAATTATAGTTGAATTAGAATGTACCATGTCATCCAAAATTAGCTTTTATCCGCATCACCTGTAGGTTGACTGGTAGAAAAGGCCCTGGGCCTTAAGTCCGCCTGTTACAATTTTTGTAATAAAGTTAAATAAATAAATAAAAAAAGCTTCACGTTCTCACTTTAAACTGGAAACAGTAGTTCATAAAATAGTTTGAAGGGTTATCTAGAGCCTGGTCAAGACAAATTTTTAAATTATATCTTCGTTTTATTTCAAATGCTTTATTTCAAGTGGGGGCAGCACTGGACCCCGGAAAATTAAGGAAGCCGCTTAGTGTCATTTATTTTGAGAATCTTCTTTGAAGCTTCTTCTCTTTTCGCAAATTGTAATAGCTGATCGAAATGTGCGAAAATCTTATGAAATCATGATAATTGATAATGCGGATAGCAACCCCACCACAAATTTGACCCTTTTAAGCCCAACATCACACTGAAAGTGATCATTAGAATCAACCCCTAATTAAAAGACAAAGCCGCGAATATAGTACAGTCGGGTGCAGATACCAGATACAAAAATGACCTTACCGTACAGCCTTTAAAGACAAGAGCTTAGGTTTATCTGCCCTCGTCTGTACATATGAAGAAATAAAAACTCAAATTATTATAAAAAATATAATTTATTATTAAAACAAAATATAATTATTTGTAAGTTTTTACAGAGCGCTCACGCTTCGCGGACTATCACGCACAAAAACATTAACTTATTTATTACTACACTAGCGATACTTAGGTACTGATTAGACACAGGTATGTACACGATTGGCGGCCGCTTCCCGCGAAAAGGGGTAGCGGATGACCGATACGCAAAATGTCACGAAAAAAAGTTTTTTTCGCAAAAAAAATAAAAAAAAATAAAGAGATGCTTTTCAATATTAACTATCAGAGTTTAGCTTGCCAATGTTGCAAATGTTTATAACACATTGCAAGATTGACATAATTTTAATATCAATAACCGTAGAGAACTTGATTATTATTTGAACCCATTTACAATACAAATAGAAAACCTGATAAAGATGATTACTTAAAGTCCAATGTACAATGTAGGCATCGTACGTATGTACTATTTAAATAAATAACCAGAATGAAAATTTAACAGTTTAGGTTATTAAATAAGCTAACAAATTTTGTAAGTCTAATTAATTGAAATAGAAACAATTACGTATATTATGTGACATTTTGCGTACCTGACATATTGCGCTTGAACCCAAACTAGAATCGAACACTTTTAGTACTCGACTGTACTTTATAGAAGTTCTTGCATCCACATTCATCGATAAACAAGTATTTTAGGGCATTGTCGATGCATAAGAACGAAGATAAAATTATGAGAGTCATTGAGAGTCGTTGTTTACCAAAAACTGTCGATGCGAACCTCAAACGGACCCCATGGTTACACTAGCTGACCGACAAGATATGGCCTTCGAGTGTGGTTCGGTCGGTCTTTAAATTAACTATCCTAACTAAAACTGGATCCCGTGCCCTCTAAGGAAAGCATCAATTTGGCCTGTCGCTGCGTTCTCCCCACGCGGTGCCACGTAGTAGAACTGAGGTTGGGCGGATACTGCTCTTTGGGGAGCTTGAGACTGGGATGCGACACCTAACCTCTGAGCCTGGGCCCTCGCCGCAGCACGGTCCCTCTGTAACTGACTCTGCTGCAACTGTTGCTGCTGAGCGAACAACTGTTGGGAGGACTGGAACTGTGCTTCGGCTTGCTGTCTCTGGTAAACCTCTTGAGGATTCATGTGCTGGATTTGATGTCTAAACAGAGGCACGTTGGGAGATTGAGCTCCTTCTAGAGAAATTTGTGGTGAAGGCACAAAAGGCCTAGGAGATGGCTGTTGCTGTGCGACGTAGGGCTGCAGTCTCTGATTCAAGTTCAATTCTCCCTTAGTCTGAGGAAGAGTTTGGAATAGTTGTGTGTTGTAAGATCCACTTGAAGGATCGTAGACTAATTCTGTTGAGTATAGAGGATTGCCACTAGGAGCTGGGGCAGATAGGGTAGATTTAGTTGGGTTGCTGACAGCAGCTGTGGTTGTTTGCAACTGTTGGTTCTCACGGTGGAACTTCGCAAATTCAGCTGCAAAATCTATCTGTCCAGGACTAGGTCTGCTGGTCGTGATAATAGCAGGCGCAGGGGAAGGCGAGTAGTTAGGTTCTGGGCTATATTGGATTTGCGGTTTAGGAGTTACTTGCACCAATTGCGGCCTGAATGTGGTCGCTGGTGGCAGAGCTCTAGCGGTAGTCGCGGGTAATGGTCTAGGAGTAATAGCGATAGGTTGTGCTTGGTAAGCTGGTCTTCTGACAGGTGTTGGGCGTTGAACAACTCTTTGCCTGATGTGCTGCAGAGGTTCCTCTTCAGCTTCGTCTTCATCAGCGTCTCTGAAGTCGTTCTGGAAGTAAGTAGTCGTAGGTCTAGCAGTCGTTGGCCTGAGAGCTGGCCTGGTTGGGTAGTTGGGGACACCGTCGTCTCTTTCTCCGGAGTCTGGCGCCGCTGGCTCGTTGTCCTCTTCTTCGTTGGGCTTGTTGGGGTCGCAGGGGTTGCCGGAGACGTAGGTGAACTCTCTCTTGTTGCCGTCCGGGTCGATGTAGCCGTACTTGCCGCGGACGACGCAGTCAGTGCCTCGGGTTTCCTCCTTGAATGAGCCATCGGCGGCTTCGTAGCCGAAAGTGAAACTGCCGTCATCGTTCACCTGAAATTGATGACAAATATTATTTAGATGGTTGACAGAATATAATTTAGCATTCATTTAAGTTTATACTTAATAACAATTTAATCGTTTTGGAAACCAATCTATCCTTGAAAACAATTCAATGATTACATTTGAACAAGATTATTTTTATTCTGATCGCCCGCGATACAGGCTTTTGCCTAGTGAGGAAGTCTTTATTAATTAATCTCTTAGATAATATGTATTGTTCTCTCGTTAAATAAATGATTTTGTTTTTTGGTATTTTGTAAAGTATAATTACTACTTAGTTAAAGAACGTAAAATGACGTCTCGACCTCTTATATTAGGGTTCCGTAGTAAACAACGAACCCTTATAGTTTCGCCATGTCTGTCTGTCTGTCTGTCTATCCGTCCGCGGTTTTTCTCAGCGACTATTAGTATTAGAAAGCTGAGATTTGGCATGGACATGTATATTAATTAAGCGGAAAAAGTAATAAAATAAAATTTCGAAGAAATTTTTTTTTTACTATATTTCCCCTGCAAGTACAGTGAAAAAGCATTTGTTTTTCTCGACTAATTAGTCATGTTGGGTATCGTTGAATAGGCCTTTAAAAAATATTATGAAGTTATAAACACCGTTTTTTGATTTAGGGATTCTTTTCTGAAATATTTGGTTTAAAAGTGAGAAATTTTGTTTGAGTCAAGTGTCCCCCCTCCTCTATCTGCTAAACGGTTATATATAAACGTGTAAAAAATTCAGAGCTAAAGTATATATAACGAAATTCAAAGGAAAACTGAGCTAAGTAGGGTTTACAATTTAAAGGCAATCAACTTACAAAATGTAATCGCAAAATGAAAATTTCACACAAATTCAATAAAAAATATTGTTTTTTTTTTTGGCATGAACTCAAAGAGGGCATTCGTAACTACGGAACCCTACACTGCGCGTGGCCGACATGCACTTGACCAATTATTATTTCATAGTTTTAATATTAGTTATCTAACCGCGAGTTGATCAAGTAGACTTTGACGATGCGCTGGGAACTTCTTAAAAATGGTTTGGTTTAAAGAGATGCACATGAGGCGGTTTGTTGCCCTCATATAGGGAAGGTTTACTGGGAACTGGATGATATATTTCTTCGAGTAAACTCTGGATTCTGGCAACGCTCTGGGAGCTTCTAAAAATGGTCTTGTTTACCTTGTTGTAATTCCTAATGGTCTGTACGGGAGGTTGCTTGTTGCTCTCGTGTTGTGAAGGTTGCTTCAGCCTGGACTGAGGGGCCCGCTGTCTGGGCTCGTATTCGTCGTCTAACCTGTCTGATGCTCTGTAGATGGCGTCGTATGTGTCTGATGGGACTAGCACCACCTGGAATGTGTTTAAACGTAAGTTAGTTTCTAATAACAATCATTAAGACGATCTCCGTGGCGTAGTGGTCACCACGCTTGTACGGCGCAGGATTCAGGTGTCACCTAGGCCCGCACCATACATGAAGAGATGTTGATGTTGAGGTTTGATGAGGTATGGAGACACAAGACCACATCACGTAGAAACTGTTTATTGTCGATATGAATTACATTGTGGAGTATTGTGACGGGTCCTTTCTCGATCACCGCTCGATAGTGTCTCAATTGTTAGTTGTATTTGATTCAAATTGTAAAGTAAAACAGCTGACACGCGACCTACATAATATGTGGCCGCGTGAAGCCGAAATGTGCGAGCTTGGCTCGTACAACGCTAGTCCGCCACCCAGAGGTCCCGGGCTCTATCCCTGGTCAGGGCCTTTTTCAAATTATCCTGGGTCTTGGATGGTTATTTATTATAAAATATAGTATCTCATAACACAAGTCTCGAACTTACTTTGGGGCTAGCTCAATCAGTGTTATTTGTCCCTATATATTTATATTATGGGAAAGTTCCTTCTAAGCGCTTTTATAGACAAGCGACAGGATTCCCGCTACACCTGCCGGCGACGGTCGCGCGACACAGGTCGACGACGGTCGTTATAACCTCATTGAGTAGTTCAACTCGTTTGATTTATCTTGACGAGCACTTTATGGTAGACGATGCCTACGGTCAGAAACGGAAGGTGGTCGATGGAACTCGGTAATAAAAAGACGCAACTCATCAGGGCTTATTTCAATTTGTCTTAGTAAGTACCTTCATCATCATAATTTAAGAGCGGTGCTCATGTCGGTGGAGTGTCTTTTATTCTATTCTGTTTTCTGCCAACCTCTTGACATCTTGATTTGACATTGTTGTCACCTTTTTTTTGACTATTATTAGCTGTGCCTGGGCTTAACGCTTCCCCTTCTGCCTTCTATTATAATTAGTGATCCCGGAAACTATAGGCTTTTAACCTTTTTGTGAAGCCTAGACTCTTAATTAAGGGGCTTCTCAGGCTTAAAGCCTATACAGGCTTTTAGTCCTTTAGGCTAGGCCTGTTGAATAAGCCAAGCTTAAAGGACTATAAGACTTTATCCGTCTTATTATAAAACCCAGACTAACTCTGTTACTAGGTTTAAACCATTATTCGACCAAAATGAAGTTGACATTGACAGGTGAGATAGTGTGATATTACTAGATGTCAACTTGATTTGGTCGGATAATGGTTTAAACCTAGTAAAAAAGTTAGTCTGGGTTTTATAATAAGACGGTATAGGCTTTTGGTTCGATGTTGTTTTGGCGATATTTAAGGAAAATATACATTTTCTTTTTTCCAAATTAATTGAAATAAAATAAATCCTTTATTCGTAATTATGATGGCTTACTCAGGTTGATCCGATAAAATAGCTTTAGCCTAAACGTAAGCCTGTTGCTCTAAAAAACCTACAGTCACAAAAAAGGCCTTTTAGGCTCATAGGCTTTTAAAAATGACATAGCCCTAAAAAAGGACCGACAGCCCTAAATTTAGGGCTAAAAGCCTATAGTCCTTGGGAAACTAATTATAATGCGCATATAATTGAAGTAATTTGGCCTTAAATTAAAAGCTAGTACAGAAAATGTATTTTATATCAGAAAACTTATTTGAGACTGATTTCACTAAAAAGCGATCACCTGGTTGCCAGAAGCTCTTTCTTGTGGTAGGGAATCGTAGTCATAAGGGTCATCCACGGGCTGCTGCTGTATCCGCGGGCGTGCACGGGCACCTGCAGCTATCCCTGTCACGGCTAGTAGACATAGTACCTGGAAGAGAGAGAGGGGTATACGTTAGTAGGGGTATTTGTGATCGTTGCTAGAGACAACAGAACTGGGTCAGAGCTGAGACAGATTTGAGTGTATGTGGCCGCGCGACTTATGTTTTTTACCCGACTATGGCAAAGGAAGGGTAATGATTTTAGCAGTCTATGTATGTACCCACATACATACAAACATAGCCTGCTAAAATCGTATCCTTTGGCTTTGTTGTAGTCAGGTAAAAAAGAAACTGAAGCTCTATATTACTGATTTTTGATATAGCTATTAATTTCGCGCCATGGTAAAAAAAAACCTCACTAAAAGTAATATTAATTGTTTTGTTTTTCGTGTGTGTAAGTGGCCAACACTGGTGTCAGAATTTTCAAGCTGCCTAAAGGCATCTGACATACTTAAAGACTGCCATAACAACTAACAGCCGGGACCTACGGCTTTACATGCCTTCCGAAGCACAGAAGAATTATAGAAATATTTATGTCACTTGTGGTCACCCATCCAAGCGTGGACCACGTGCGCTGTCGCTTAACTTACGAAAGCGTTAGTAATGCGTTCTCCCACAGGGCCACCGAGCTACTACTTATTTATTATAAACAAAAGAAGTACCTACAGAGTACCTATCAATCACGATTTAACGAGCCATGTCCATAACAAAGGCTTTTAACCGACTTTAAAAAAGGAGAAGGTTACTTATTAATTCGTTGGAATCTTTTATGTTTTTTTATGTATGTTCACCAAATACTCCAAGTCGCCGCAGGCCAATATAAATATATATATTTATGTGGGCATACTTGACAGGTGGTCCCATACAAATTTTATCAAAATCATTTGCTGTTGAAGTCGCTTGGTTTTGAAAAATTATAACAAACAATATAAGCACGGAGTACGTACTAAATCATGATTTTACGAGCAGTGTTCATACAAGGGCTTTAAATTTCACACCTCAATCACAGACAAAGTCACGGGCGTGAGCGTGAGCGTCCATAACGTAATTACACAAAGTTCAAGAGCGCTGTCTTTGTAATTAAGTGTAATTAGAAGTAATTATAAGCAAGGATAACATTCGACATAATACAAATGTAACTTAGTTAAAACAATGGCGAGAAGTTTTAATTTAATTAGGAACAATGGAGGGTATAATTTTATACTGATTTAATGCGAGTATTCGGTCGGTTCTCTCAACTCCCTCTCTCGCCCCTACTTTCAGACTGCGAATATCTCCTACACTCCTTTATCCCTATCTACGAGTCCAACTGGTATCTCGTGGTATAACGAAGTTTGGCGTCGCCATGTTCTAGGGACTGAGGACGATAGACATGCATCGGCTTTGGGGCCGTAACAGACGCGGCGCAAGTTGCGCCGCGTAACAGCTAGTGGTGGGCAATGCATAAATACTCAATCAACCCATTTGAGTATTTACACAGTAGATTGAGTAAATACCCGAAAAATATCCTTATTTATCCATTTGGTGGGTAGATTGATTTATATGAGTTGGGATTCATATTTATATTCATATTCATTATTTCATGTTTTCATGACAATTTTGAAACTTAAATCTAGTATACACTTGCAATTCTTGTCGGAAAGTGGGTGCGTACGCCATAATATGCTTAAAATGTAGGTAAACGTTATATGCGACGCTAATCATATGAAAATACCATACTAATCATACACTGAAAGTAGACTTCTTTGACTAATTATCATTTTTTGGTGTGAGGTGTGCATAGACGTAATTTTACGTAAAAATAAGTATACAGACATCAAATGCGATTTCAATACTTGAGCACGCTCTATTTAGTCTATTTATTAAATCTAGTGAGTAAATACTCAAATGTGTAGATTGAATACTATCCACTGCCCATCTCTAGCTGTAACGCGACGCAACTTGCGCCCCGTCTGTTGCGGCACTAACTAGAGATCGGAATCACGGGTGCTATTGCTATCAAAAGTATGGATATGACTAAAAGTTCTGGGATTTCTCGAGAATCTAATTGGGTACTAAGTAAATAAAACAATCATAATTATGTGATTTCAGGATAAGTCAATTTTTTTGATGAAAATGTATCCTAAAATCACAGAATTACGATTGTTTTATTTATAGATTATATAGTCAAATCTAGGGCTTCCAAATACCGGATATTTTAAATACCGGTATCAATACCGGAAAATTTTTCAAAATCGGTATTAATACCGGGATTCCGGTATTGAGGTGGAAATCCGTATTATTTTTTTTCAAAAAGTTCGTTTTTGGAAGTATTAAGCTAAAATCAAAACATAGGTCATTAAAAATCAACTTTTAATCATATAACAAACTAAATCACTACAGGTTTTCCTAATACAACTTTAAATATTTTTACTTTGTTGATAAATATCAACAGCTATCATCGTCATACAGTTTTACAGTTCTAACTCTCATCAAAGCAGTCTTTTTTCTATTAATTGGCATCAAATTAGTTTTTAATCTTAGAATAATTATCTTAAAAACTATGAAATGCGCAAAAGGCGGCCTTATCGCTAAACAGTTTCTTTCAGGCAACCTCGCTATATATTATAAAGCTATTAGGACAAAAAAATCTAAAATAAAAAAAATACTGGCTCTTCATAACAAGCAAAACAGTTAGGTATATCAAAATATTTAAAATAAAACTGATCTTATCAATATTATCTAATAACAAAAATATCACTTCAGTCTCCCCAAATAAGAAAAAAAAAATACGGTTTTCATAATTTTTGAATTAATTAGAATTTTTCTTTTCTTTGAATTTTACGTGAGATCATATATTTTTTTCTTTAATTTCGGGATCTCTACTGTTTTAGACTTTTTTCTTTTTAAATGGGTCCTCAAGAAAGAGAGAGCATCAAAGGTTTTTTCCAAGAGTGAGCTTCTTAATCGATAGCACAAATACCTGACTGAAGAAAAGGCTCTCTCTACCTCCACACTTGTGGATGGAATGGACAACAAATAATTATAAACGATATCGAAATACTTCTCTCGGCCACTTGCAGTGCTATCATACACACCCATTTCAACTCTTACAATGGTGTCGATATCTGTTTTTGAGGAATCTTGGCGTGTAGATACTTTTCTTCGATTTTTCCTCAATTTCAGCTTCCAGTTGTTTTTCGTTGTCAAGACATCGGATCCAGAGAAAATAAAGGAAAATCTTCGCTGCTGCTGCTGCTGTCACTGTCTATCTGTATGGTAGAGCATGACTCATGAGCTGCTACTGTTAACTTAACTCGCGTTAACAAATCAACAAAGACTTTGTGGATTTCACTTGGTGGTGGCTGTTTTATGCGAATCCTGAGAGCTTCGGCAAGGTTTCGATTGAAGGTGTTTTCAGCTTCATCTAGTTTTCGCAGTATGAACCTCAAACAAGCGTCAGTAGACAAAAGCGTGGCGTCACGTCACGCCGATTTCGGTATTAAAACCGGTATTGAATTTCAATACCGGTATTGAAAACAGGCCGAAAAATCGTCAAATACCGGTATTGAGCAATACCGGGATCCCGGTATTGGAAGCCCTAGTCATATCCATACTTTTGATAGCTATAGCACCCGTGATTCTGATCTCTTCCCGTAATACAAATCTCGGACTTACTTTGGGGCTAGCTTAATCTGTGTCCCTATTTATTTATTATTTATAAAATGTCTAGTTAAATCTGTTACTTGCTGGGGCTTTTAGTTAGCTCCTACAGATACAGTTGCAAGTATCCTTGAACGAATGAAATAGAAACAGAGTAAATTATGAAATGTGTTATTTTATTTGTCACAAATCTAACTGGCAAGGCCGCGCGCCGGCACCTAGCGAATGATATGTCAGGACAGACGGAATGATTGGATTGTGCAGTTCTTAATATTTATTTTTGTTTTGTATTTATCAAATAAGATATTTAACGTGTGCGGTACGTGTGACGGGCTAATATGGTATAAGGACATTAAAATAACAGTCGACTGCCTCCGTGGTCCAGTGGTCAAGGTGTTCGCCTTGTGACCCGGAGGTCATGGGTTCGATTCCCACTGGGAAGCATACTTTGTGAAAACTTGTTTCCAGTCTGGATAGGATATTGCAGGCTTGAATCTCCTGATTATCCGAAAAGAAAGATGATTCCGTGTTTCGGAAGGCACGTAAACCTGTGGGTCCCGAACGCCATCTAGCGTTTGATCATCAAAACTATCCAAGGATTGATTCCGATCTACCCTTTGGGTTTTAGAGGTTAGACGACAGTTGCTCTGTGTAAAAACCAGTAACCTCGTCAAATCTCCTTGGTTAGGTAGCGGACCCCGGGCTCTGAAGCGTTACTGCTGAGGATGCAACCGAGAATACGCTCGGATAATGATGATGATTAAAATAACAGTCAGGAGACATAAAATTCGACATTCCAATACCAATTGCCCGCGAATTGTATACTTTTGGATGGAAATGCCAATTATTATTTTATTTTTAAATTCCTTTTAATTCCATTATGATAGCTACCAAAGTGATCTAGTATAGCCCGTTGTTTGATATTTACGCGTTATGTCCCTTAAACATTAGGTAAATAGGCTATTTGACTTAGTATATTTGAGGGAAATATTTTATACGAATAACAAATAACACTAACAAGAAGCCGTTTTCCGAAAATAGAAAGTAAATTACAAGCAGCAATTATCATTTTAAAAATAAGAGAGGAAGCGTGGTGGGGACATCACGCTATCTCTTTCGTCAGCGTGACACTTAACGACAGTGACGTCACGCGGGTGTATGTGCATCCTTTTTCTTTATTTGAGAGTTTCCTTTCCATCGGATTTGAAAGGCTTATAACTTGCTTTTTTTTGAGCGGAAAAAAATTGTTATTTATGTTTTCGGTTTCGTATCATGTAACTTTTTGATATGAATAAGAAATAAAATAAAGTCAAATACCGCATACTAGTTACGTATTCGTTTCTCATAAATCTAATATTACGTTGAAAATAGGTATGATCATGACAACTGACAAGTGACATTATTTTGTGACGTTTTATTGTCTTAACAGTACCTATTTCATTTATTTTTGACCCAGTAAAGTATCAAATTAATGAAAAAATATACGAAATATGCTCACTTGTAAAATCACATCCAGAATTATTTAAGTCCAGTCATGATTTGCCAAGAAGGTACAGTAAAAGAAATCCAAACAGATGTTATATCCTACAATGAAAACATGGCTGTATAAATCTAATAGTTTTCCTATGGCTGTACGAATCTACAATGAATTGCCTAAAGATATTAAATCAATACATAGTATTAAATTATTTAAACAAAAACTGTATGACTGGCTTGTTACGAAGTGTTTTTATAGTATCAAAGAGTTTTTACCCGCACATTCCTTTCTATAATGATAATTTGACATTTTGTAATTGACAATAAATAAAATTTTAATCTGCTTGTAGATAGATTTAATGAATTAAAATTTGTTTAAATTGACATATTAATGTCTGTTGCATGTCAGTGATGACAAAATGTGTGAGACTACATAATACTATTTGTACCATCCAATTTGTTTTCGTATTTTTAGCAATAAACTTTCATTTCAAATAAATGTTAAAAAGACATTTTCAATTTTGATTAAACTTGTTCTAATGATTGTCATTTAAATCGACTAAAATTAGTCGGAATTTCCGACTACTCTACATAGAATGTACTGTATAATTAAAATGTTATTTTAGTTATTATATTATTATTTTGTATAATTTAACTCAGACTGTACTAACTTTATACATTGTACTTACTACTTATTTATTTATATTAGGTGTTTACCTTCAATAAAGAAATTTATTATTATTATGTTGGTACTTTTCAGCCACGGGTCCATGGGGACCCGGTCCATTGAGGCGTTCATGGGGCCTAAGACAACATGAAGAGGCCTTCTAGTACCTTTTTATCTAAAAAGTGAGATGGTTGCATCTATGGAGGTCTATCCCTTAATGTACCATTGAGATGCACCAACGGACAGTCCTCCATAGCTGCTGAACTATTGCCAGGGAGGGATTTACTTGGTTTAGGCTATATGGATGGGATGTCAGTGGACCGGATAACTGGGTTATGGAGTTAGATACGGACATCTACCTAAAATCTCTCACAACTTTTAGCCTGGTAGACGGTGACTCTCTTCTTGTTGGCTACACTGCCTGTGGGCACCCTAACTAGCCACGAAGATGCAGCTAGGGCGCATCACAATGTGAGCAGCTGAGGGTGTCGAGAGGTGCGGCTCCGGTTTCATCATCACGGGGCTTACTTATTATAGAATAACGTATAATTTTTTTACAACTTTAATTCGATTTCTTCAATGATACCTACTTCTAATAGACAAATCTAGCTGAAAATGATTCTTAAGAAAAGAGACTTAGTCATTACATTAGCATTGCTGATTTCATATCGTAAAATGAAAAGAGATACTAAAACTTTCTAGAAATCTTTCATCATCACACTGACTTTTTGTGCAAGTCATAATTCCGCTGCTTGAACCTAATGATGACTTTCAGGAAAATACTCGTAACTGAAGAAATCAGTTTTATTGCACAAATATTAAATTATCTTCCATAATTAGCTGTTAGGTTGTCATGCGTCAGAATTTGTCCTGACATGTCAGGATTTTTTGTCCCTGTCTGAATTCCGGCCGGACTTGGAAAGTGTCAGGATTTTTGGATTTCTTTTATTTTTTTTAACAACTTTTAGAAATTAAGTTTTGTTTGTTGATATTTTTTTGTTTATAAACAACTATTACAAGTATGTTCGGTTGGTATGTATAATCAAGTTATGTGGCGGCTCTTCCCGGCCGTTCCGTCGTCAACGCGAGCATAGTTTGAAAAGCTTGTTATTACATCCAGGGCAATGCAAAGCAAAAATGGAAAGATAGCGCCTGGGGGCTCGGTTTACATTCTATTGAATGCAATTATTATTATTAACTATCCATTGAACGAATATTTACTTTTCATTGTGTGCGGAAATTTCATAAAACTTGTTCCAGGTGATACGTGTTTTTAGTAAGCCTTACAAGTGTGTAAAAAAAATGTTCTTTATTTTAAATTTTCATTATATTTGCAAGATTTCTATCGAAATATTTTTTTGTACTTTTATAATTTATGAGTACTTTATAAACGGTTGAAGTTCAAGGTAAATTTGTGCAAAAAAGGATATTTTTGGAGGCTTATACTGAATTTGTCTCTCCAAATTTTAATTTTTTATTTCGATTGAAAACCTAGAAATAGTGCACAAGATACCCATTAGTTCAGAAGATCAGTTACGCCATAATCACGTACGAGCGTTTGATGAAAACTAAAAAAAAAAAAACGAGAAACTAAAACTTTCTTTTTCTACTTATTAATTCTACCCGTCATTTTAAAAACAAACCATGACATATATAATTCTTCATATTATAATTAACGACGAAAAATAACCTTTCTTATTACTGGCGGGTATTACCTACCTACTTATTTTAGCTGCTCCACCGTGCACAGTGGTGTGTCAGCGCTTTTTATTAGAAACCAGGCTTTTCTTCAGGATTTTATTGGTATACCATACGGCAACCCTATCCATACCATAACAGATACAATTAGTACACAGTGCAATGCTTCACAAAAAAACATTGTTAATATATATTATATAAATTTTAGGTTAAGGTATATATTATAAAATCATGTTTATGCTAGTCTATAGGTTAGGTTAGGTTAGATTAGATTAGGTTAATAAATTATAATTTATTATATGGGCCTTGTTGAGTGAAATAAAACGATTTGATTGCTTGTTTGATTGATAACGTTCTGGAAGAAAAGAAAAAAGATTGAATGTTAAGAAAGAAAGAAAAAAGGAAAATACTTTACTTAGTGCATTTACAATGTACAATGTAATTACAGTACCAGCTGCTTTTCTACCCACAGATAGTAGAAGCCGATCAATGGAATGAGCGAAAATGCGGATCTACCTACCTTATTTTAATTGTTAAAAATTAATAGATATTCATTTCCATTTAACTAAACGACCCACGTATAAACAACAATCTAAAATTAGTTTTGTTTTTAAAAAAAACCACCCAACGCCCTCAAAACTTTACAACTAAAACAAAGAACAATGTTTAACTAAGTAGTGATCAATCATCTGTCACAACACTAATTTTGGATGGCACCTGAGGTTAATTACCATGCTAACACTCGACAATCAATGGTAAAGTGGTTGCGAAACTTCGAAACTCATCCGTAAGGTCAATATCATCGGTCGTTAACCCACGTTGTATAACGGAGGTTATTACGTTATTAGTTCCTAACAAATCAACACAAACGACCTCTGTAGCCTAGTGGTCATCATGCCGCGCTGTCACACCGGAGGTCCCGGGTTCAAACCCCGGCCAGGTCAAGATAAATAAATAAATAGGGACAAATCACACTGATTGAGCTATAAGTTCGAAACTTGTTATGGGATACTAACTCAACGATACTATATTTTATAACAAATACATATATAGATAAACATCCAAGACCCAGGACAATTTGAAAAGGGCCATTTTAAAACTTGCCCTGGTTGAGGATCGAACCGAAACCTCTGGGTGGCGGACTAGCATGGTGACCACTACGCCACGGAGGTCGTCAAACAAGATGGAAAATAAATCTTTTTCAGATTGACCTGAGTCTTAGGATGTTTATCTATATCTATTTGTTATAAAATATAGGCTAGCTAATCTGTGTGATTTGTCAAAAAACAGAACGAAATCCATAGTTAATAACCGGGCAAATGCGAGTCGGACTCGCGAAAGAAGGGTTCCGTATCATTATCTATTAAAAATCACGTTTGTTGTATGTTAAGGGGATATCTGAATTTTCTGAGGTCCAGTGCTGCCCCCATTTGAAAAAAATCATTTGAAATGATATGAAAATATCATTTAAAATGTTGTCTTGACCAGGCACAAGATAACCCTTCAAACTATGTTATTAACTACTGTTCACAGTTTCAAACTATTTTATGAATTATTTAGCTTCACGTTCTCACTTTAAAATGTAAACAGTAGTTCATAAAATAGTTTTAAGGGTTATCTAGTGCCTGGTCAAGACAAAATTTTAATATCATGTCACTACTTCGATTTGTATGAGGACCTTTTTTTGTTATTTGGGTGTACATTTATTGGGACTGACCGGTATGGAAAAAATCTTATAGATAGGATAATATTAACTATCAGAACTATCACGTGTCTCCAAATCTTCGGTATGTCTGTCGATAGTGTACCATTACTAAAGAACGTGGCATGCGACCCAAATGTTCACGATATAGCTGCATAGCTGCATAGTAACTTTGTACCTACATTCCAACATGCAATGTTATGGAACCGGGGTCGATTTTCAATTTGTGCATGTTTTGGTTTCTCATGTCTTCTTTCTTCTTTGGTTACCAAAAACAAACTACAAACAAACAACATTTGGTTGTTCGTTAGTTGTTTGTTTTTGGTGTGTGTAAGTTTTGTTTGTATGCTACTCGTGGTCACCCTTCCACCGCCCTTGGATGGGTAACCACGAGTAACACAAAAAGTTCTTGAGCTCACCGTGCTTCAGAAAGCAGTAAAGCCGTTGGTCCCGGCTGTTATCTGCCTTTAGGGCAGCTTGAATAATCTGACAGCAGTGTTGGTTAATTTTATTTTTATTTAGCCGTTCATGTCCCACTTCATATTCATGTTGGCCACTTACACACACGAAAAAGAAACAAATAGTGTGTGTGTGTGTGTAAATATAAATATATGTTGACTCTGTCTGCCCCATTACGGAAAGACGTGTTCAGTATCAGTGTTGCCATTTTTTAACCCAGTAAATATATAAATAAATAAATAAATATATAGGGACAAATAACACTGATTGAGCTAGCCCCAAAGTAATTTATAGACTTGTGTTATGGGATACTAACTCAACGATACTATATTTTATAACAAATACATATATAGATAAACACCCAAGACCCAGGACAATTTGAAAAAGGTCATTTTCCAACTTGCCTTGACGTGGGATACAAACCCGGAATCTCTATGTGGCGGACTAGCATGATTACTACGCCACGGAGGTCGTCATTAAACGAACGGTTTTTTGTATGGAAAAACTATTCAATTAGTAACTCCGCTTTTCAAAAATGGCACTTCTGTTTAATATGTATGTATGTGTTCATTGTGATGTTATATTATGATTGTATCGCACGATAATTGCAGGCGCCGCATACCACGCGGCGACCCAGTTCTGCGTTACATTTATGGGACTAGGGCGCTGTGACGAAATTGCGGTTAGGTGATTAAGGGTTTCCCATGATTTGGATGTGGGCTTGAGGAGCTTGATGGCCAGAGGTCTGAATTAGGTAGAGTTATTATGTAGTTACACTGATTTCATACAGCGAAAGTATAAAGTGGAAAAGTTAATTTAAATGAGCATAAAAATCCTGTGATTTGTAAAAAAAAGACGACGGGTTGCACTCCGGGAGTGCCGGCTGAAGTAAAAACTTGAATATTAACGCATTTCCATGGATGCGCGTGGCACGCTGTAACATAAACACACACGAACATTCGCGCAAGCGCCCTGCGCCGCCTAAACGAAACAGCAGGCGCAGGCATACATTTTCGCCGGCGCCGTAGAAAGAGAGGGGTATACGCTGCGCCGCGCCAGCTGTCTACTCTCCATCCGTCTTACGAGTTTTTGATCAGATCATGTGTCCTGACGCCCTGACGCGAGTTTTTAACATTTTTTAAGATATTACAAAAAAGTGTAAAACGCCTATAAAGAAGTTTTCACTTCAAAAAGTTATTTACTTCTACACAATTAAGTATATATTATGAAAATACACACTATTAAGTATATATTATGATAAACAATACCTACATATACTACATAAATATACCATAATCTATCTTATAGTTTTTGAAGAAAGTGGGCCTTCACCTGTTTCTTAAATGAAACACCTTTGTGTGTAATTTTTTAACACTATTTTGTCATTTTAACTATGCCAAATTCATAAAAATAAAACAACCAACAGACCCCATACATGTAAAATAAACATATTGAAGCGTACGAAAGTTTAACTCAAAATATGAGCGCTTGCCAGTTGACGGATGTACCTTTCGATATAAAAAGTGGTAGGTTAAAAAAAAATCGTTCAGTTGTAATTAAAAACTACAAATTTGATTTATTTATCCGAATTAAAATTTCAGTAACAAATAGTCAGTATCCGCAACACGCTTCGTCAAAATATTCACAGGTGGTAATCCGCAACATGCTTCGTCAAATTTATTAATCTAAGAGACGACCCCTTATCGTACGCGGCCCAAATGTTCCCATGATACCGGCAGCATTGCTGCGCTGTATGGCGATGGAAATTCTTTGAACCAGATAAGATTGATTACATTAATTATTTATTATATAACATCTTATTCTCTATGTATCGCGATAGATTCAAAACGGAGTCTCAAAAAGCTTATAGTAATTACATAAATAGAATTGAAGAGAGTATCAATGACAATACAAAATATTTTTGGTCTTACATGAATAATCGTAAAAATCAAGCGGATATTCCCACTAGTGTATTTCTCAATGATATCGAAGCTAACAAACCTGAAGATATCTGTAACTTATTTTCTACCTATTTTAAATCTGTCTTTCAGCCCAGTAATCTTACCGACGATTATACCACCGACCAAATTGTAGACTTAGATGCAAACACACATACGGATAATATTATTAGTGACATATACATACCAATTGATAGTGTACTTAGGGAACTAAAAAATCTTGATTTGACGAAAGGAGCTGGTCTCGACAACCTTCCACCTGTATTCTTTAGAAACACTGCTACGGCTATTTGCAAACCGTTACATTTTATATTTAATAAATGTGTAAGTGAGGGTTTCTGTCCTGCTCAGTGGAAGGCAGCTAAAATTATTCCAGTTCATAAAGGAGGATCAAAATCGAATGTAGCGAACTTTAGGCCAATTTCTATTTCTAATGTCTTAGTTAAAATTCAAGAAAGATTGATACGTGACCAGTTGTACCCAATTTTACACAAAAATATAATACCAGAGCAACACGGTTTCGTGCGCGGTCGTTCTACTGTCACAAATCTGACTGTTTATGCTACAGAATTGTTTCTTAACATGGATGATAATGAGCAAACTGACTCTGTGTATACTGATTTTTCCAAAGCCTTCGATAAAGTGGACCATAAAATTCTGTTAGATAAAATTGCGTACAATGGAATACGTGGAAACCTATGGCGATGGTTTAAGTCGTATGTGACAAATAGAACGCAGAAGGTTGTCATCAATGGATATGAATCTGACGCAGTGGCTGTTACATCTGGTGTGCCACAGGGGTCTATTTTAGGACCCTTATTATTTATATTGTACATAAACGATGTCAAGAGCTGTTTCCAACACAGTAATTTCTTATGTTATGCTGATGATTTAAAAATGTTTCGTAAAATTAACGATCCCTCAGATCATCAATTATTTCAAGAAGATTTAAATAGATTTACTAATTACTGTCAGGTTAACAAATTACATCTTAACATAAATAAATGTAAAAGTATTACATTTACTAAAAAGAATAAAGTCAGTAATTTTAATTATTCACTGTGTGGAACCATTCTTGACAAGGTGCGAAATATAAGAGACCTTGGAGTTATTCTAGATAATAAATTAACCCTAGATTTACATATTGAATCTATTTGTAACAAGGCCTTTAAAATGTTTGGTTTTGTAGTCCGTGCCAGTAATGATTTTAAACGTCCATCAACATACATACATCTATTCCGATCAATAATAAGGTCACAATTAGAGTATGCTGTATCAATATGGGACCCTTACTACAATAAGTATTCGGATGCTATAGAGAAAGTTCAAAAAAAGTTTCTGCGTTGTGTTCATTATAGATGCTTTCGCAGTATTTTGTCTTATGATAACCTATTAAATAAATTTAATTTGCCTTCTCTTAAATTAAGAAGACTATCATTGCAAGAAATATTGCTTTATGATTTTTGCAACAATAAGTATGATTGTATTGATATTACAAATGCAATATTGTGTATTCGTGTGCCAAACAGGCCGCGCGTGAGAGCATGTCGTCCTTTGCCTTTATTTGCTACGAAAAGATCCCGTACTAACGCAAGAAAACGCGCCCCTATGTGCCGTCTGGTTGACATACATAACAAATACTTTAATGAGTTAGATATATTTTCAACACGAATTGGTGCTTTTAAAAGATTAGTTCGCGATAAGATTCGCGAAATCCATACCACAGACTAAATAAACTTAACATTGTAGTTTAAACTGCAATTAAACTTCAAAATATATGTAGTAAATAAAAATAAACAAGATTAAGTATGTATCATATAAAATAGAATTTAGTATGTACTCTCTCAAAGTATTCTTGTGGTAAACTGTGGTTAACGGTGTTGGTTTTACATTTATTTCATTTTGTATGTTTATAATATTCTGTGTCAAATTATAATGTAAAATTGTTTGTTGACCCAAATAAATGAAAAAAAAAAAAAAAAAAAAAAAAAAGATTGATTGTAATTTATTATTGACTTTTTATAAAAAAAAAAATAATTCACTTTTTCCCCTTATCAGATACCACTTTATGTCAAATTTGCTTTATTGCAAAAATTGTCCAATTGCGAACCGTGCTGGGGTGGTAACCAATATTTTTAACAGGAAAAACATTAATAGGAAATAAAAAATTTAAAATTTTCCCTGACAGTGACGAAAGCTCGAAAAATAAATTGTTTCGTCAATTTTAAACTAAAGTCAAGGGTGATGTACAAATTTAATTACTCATGTACAAGACATTAAAAAATTTAATGACATTCAATTTGGAAAGAGCAAGTGCAACATTTAAATATCTAAGTAAATTACGTGATATTTCTTAACGTAAGAACATTAATAATGCTTATTTGCAAGTTTCAGTAGTTAAAACATAAAATACGACGGCATTGAAATCTTCTCTATTACAAATACTAGCATTAACATATCTAATTGCACTGGAGTTTCCTGGTTTACGAATATTTTTATTCATTTCGTCTCTTCTCCTATTTTTAACCGACTTCAAAAAAGGAGGAAGTTATCAATTCGACTGTATGTTTTTTTTTTTTGTATGTATGTTGTGTGATATCTTCGTCAACCATATACCGATTTTGATGATTCTTTTTTTTTGAAAGCCTTTACTACCAGATTGATTCTATATTAATTTGGTGAAGATATGATGAAGAACTTTGGAGATATGGATGAAACTCCTGAAAGAAATGAAGTCGGTTTTTTTATTATTATTAAAAATTGAATTATTTTTTCCAAGAAAAAATAAGGTACCTACCTAATCTACATAAACAACGATTACATTTCGTCAATGACAATTTATAATTTGATGAAGATTGGTGTCTGTCCGTTGAAGACTTTGCCTGCTTCACAGTTCACCAGTGTTCTCAAAACTGCATTAAAAGTATGTTGTCACTTCCACAAATCTTCACCTTTGCCCTTCAACAAGCGTCAAGTTGAGACATTTGGTTGATAGAGTTATAAATTAGCAAGAAATGTCTCGCATTACCGCTAATTGCGGTGGAAACACTTTGTCATGACATGATAAATGTCCACAATTAATTAGAGCAATCAGCAATCAGTTTCTTTTACATCACCAATGATACTCGTTTGGTGAATTAATTAACTTTATACGACCTTCAATGAAGTAGGTAAGGAGTTAAGGACCCAAGATTTATAATTTGATGTTGATTCGTAAATATTGTGAATCTTATTTTCTTGAAAATGGAATGATAAGTGAGTACAAGGTGGAAGGGACATACCCGTAATAAATCTAACCACAGGCTATACTAGATCACTATAGTGTAATGAATTTAGTAAAACAGCCGAAACACTAAAAAATTCGGCATTTCCATACAAAAGTAAGCAGCCGCCCAGGCATTTTGTATGGGAATGTCTAATTTTTTTTTTGCGCACGAAAACCATTTTACCTAAAAATCACGTTTGTTGTATAGGAGCCCAACTCAATTATTTAGTATCTGTTGTTAAAGCGGCAGCAGAAATATCATCTGTGAAAATTTGAGCTGTCTAGCTATCGGTTCATGAGATACAATATGGTGACAGACAGACAGACGGACGGATAGTGGAGTCTTAGTAATAGGATCCCGTTTATAGGACGAAATAGGTCCTTTAGTATTTTTTTCGGAGTCGAAAAAAATTTACTTTTCCTTTTTTATTATTAACATATAAAACCCTTTTTGTGAAAATATGTTTTTTTATTTATTTCTGAGATAAAGCTATATAGCTATATGATAGCTAGCTTATTAAAAATCATTTTACTAACGAGTTGGATCATATGAAACATTATAATTATCAGCACAATTTCGAATTACTGTGCACTCAACAATAATTACTTAAGCTTGGCTTTTAAGGGTTCTGTTGCCAAATGGCAAGAAACGGAACCCTTACGAATTCGTCATGCATGTCTGTCTGTCAGTATGTCACATCCACTTTTTTCCTAAAACTTGATAAGTAGATGTATTCTATGAACCGCATTAAGATTTTCACACAAAAATATAAAAAAATCTATAAATTTTGGGGGCTCCCATACATAGAACTGAAACTCAATTTTTTTTATCAAGCCCATACGTGTGGGGTATCTGTGGATAGATAGGTCAAAAATGATATTGAGGTTTTTAATACATTTTTTTCCTAAACTGAATAGTTTTTTTTTAACACGTTTATTAAAACATCGATCAAAGTTACAACGAACTGCAATAACTTTTATATTATGTTATGGGCGAGACCGACTCGCACTTGGCTGCTTTTTTCTTATAAATCTAGCTAAAAATAATAACGCATATGTCTGCCAAAAATGAGTTGAAGATCCAAGTTTATAATAAAATTGCGGTTTCTAGACATATTAGACTCTAAACTATCTACATAAGTAAATCATGCAGATATCATATAAAACATATAGCTTTTGCCCGCGGCTTCGCTCGCGTAGGGGTGTAATTTATCAAAATCCTGTCTCAGGGGATGCCTACGTCATAGTAGCTTTATGCATGCAAAGTCTCAGCCCAATCAATTTAAAATTGACAAAGTTTCATACAAACTTTCATCCCCTTTGGGGGTAGAATTGATCAAAATCCTTTCTCAGGGGATGCCTACGTCATAGTAGCTTTATGCATGCAAAGTCTCAGCCCAATCGGTTTAAATTGACAAAGTTTCATACAAACTTTCATCCCCTTTGGGGGTAGAATTGATCAAAATCCTTTCTCAGGGGATGCCTACGTCATAGTAGCTTTATGCATGCAAAGTCTCAGCCCAATCGGTTTAAAATTGACAAAGTTTCATGCAAACTTTCATCCCCTTTGGGGGTAGAATTGATCAAAATCCTTTCTTAGCGGATGCCTACGTCATAACATCTACCTGCATGCCAAATTTCAGCCTGATCCGTCCAGTAGTTTGGGCTGTGCGTTGATAGATCACTATGTCAGTCAGTCAGTCACCTTTGAGTTATATATTTAGATATTACTTTCACAGGAGGCACTCGAACTAACTAGACAATGACGTCATTCCTTCAATTGCTCACTTTTTCGTACTTTCACTGCGTCTGTCAAGTGGGTGTCATTATAGAAACTGACAAGGTGGGTCCGGGGTGATGTAATTTTATTTGTTTTATGATTTACTTGAACTGAGAAAAAGAAATAGCTACCGGTTTTGCTACTTGCGATATGGTTGATACATACTTTTTTCTTACTAGCAGAACCATGTAGTTTCATGTCCCAAGACACAACTTTTCATTAAAACACAATTTAACTTCTAGTAGCCTAGTAGTAGTAGCTTTGGTAACGTTTTAAAGAAATAATAGTAATATTATTACATAAAAATCTTTATTTTATATTTTTTTAACCAAATATGCTGATGATTTTGAGTTATGTCTTATTAATTGACTAAATCAATTAAAATGATTATAATTTTCCATATATGTAAATTTTAAAAAGCGGAAAACCACGAAATAGGTATGATATTTAGTAACTTAAGGGGCTACCTGAATTTTTCGGGGTCCAGTGCTGCCCCCACTTGAATTAAATCGTTTAAAAGGAAACGGAGATATCATTTAAAATTTGGTCTTGATCAGACCCTGGATAACCCTTCAAACTATTTTATAAACTACTGTTCACAGTTTAAAGTGAGTACGTGAAGCTTTTCTACGCACAATTGTGAAAAACGGCCACTTTTGGCGTATGTGCGTAGAAAAGCTTCACGTTCTCACTTTAAACTGTAAACAGTAGTTCATAAAATTGTTTGAAGAGTTATCCAGGGTCTGATCAAGACCAAATTTTAAACGATAACTCCGTTTCTTTTCAAATGATTTATTTCAAATGGGGGCAGCACTGGAGCCCGAAAAATTCATGTATCCCCTTAAAAATAAACATTACCAGTGCATGACATTACTTTTTTTAAATAGCCCTACTCTCATTGCAGCGCCCGTCAGGGCCCTTAATTAATACTATTTATGAAAATAAAGACCTGTATGTACGGTAAGCCTCAAAAATGGAGTCTCAATTTCTCATACAGTTAATATGAGAAATTGGGACTTCACTTCTGAGGCGTACCGTACATTAAGGAAGCAATTTCTCAGACATACTGTTCGAGTGGGTCGAGTGACTCCAAAAAGAACTTCTTTCCTTAGCTGTGCTGCTTGGGAAACGGAGGGGGGGGGGGGGGGGATGCTGGTGCTTTCTTTTCCAAAGATATGCATGGTTGAATATTGCATTAGGTCCGAATCCACTAGTTTCCACCAAAGATTTATAATATACAAGTAGTGGTATGATATAGCACATCGTGACGTCATAGTTACTTGGAGTCAAATTAACAGATTTTTTACATTTGTGAATATACTATATCTTAGGAGACAATCAAAGATTTAGATTATGCAAGTGTCGATTTGCCATCGAGCGACCGGGGGTAAAAGAAAAACATAATATATATATATATATATATGTGTGTGTGTGTGTGTAAATGGGTTATTATTCTTTGAAAATGTATATAATAGGGTATTATCCAAGGTCAAAAATAAATTAATTTGTACTGATAAGCGAACCCTTTGTTCCCACTAGTTCAGTCGTACAGTTCAGTTGACTGAACTAGTGGGAATATTTTCCCGTTTGTTCAATTAAAAATAATACAAGCTTTTGCGCGTGGTTTCACTAAAACGTAACAAAATAATGTTATTTGACGATGTTTGTTTTGACGTATAGAAAAAAACTCATTTGATTTGTTGGAAATTAGCGGAGGACAGTGACATTATTAGACAGCTGAAAATCAGTGTATTGCTCCCGGGCAATATTACCACCATAGAATAATAACATTAATAACAACGCAGGGCAGCTTGTGGCGAGCTGATGGTGAGTGGCGACACCACGTACCCTACCTCCAGGGGGACCATACACACATGCGCTTACACACACACACATACACACAGTTACACACCCCCCGCCTCTGTCTTGCCTTAACTGGCCGGCCAGAGTGGAGTCGCAAGAGCACAACATATGCTCCAGGGTGGAAGTGTATTGCACGTAATGGCGTAATAACGGGGAAACCCGCTCTCGGGGGTAAGCCCCGTGATGGTGAAACCGGAGCCGCACCTCTCGACACCCTCAGCTGCTCACATTGTGTTGCGCCCTGGCCGCAGTTTCGTGGCTAGTTAGGGTGCCCACAGGCAGTGTAGCCAACGAGCAGCGAGTCACCATCTACCAAGCTAAAATTGTTGTGAGAGATTTTTAGGTAGATGTCCGTATCTCACTCCATAACCCAGTTATCTGGTCCACTAACATCCCATCCATAAAGCCCAAACCGTAAATCCCTCCCTGGCAATAGTTCGGCAGCTGTGGAGGACTGTCCGTTAGTGCATCTCAATGGTACATTAAGGGATAGACCTCCATAGATGCAGGCATCTCACTTTTAAGATAAAAAGGTACTAAAAGGCCTCTTCATGTTGGCTTTGGCCCCATGAACGCCTCAAAGCTCCGGGTCCCCATGGACCCGTGGCTGAAAAGCGTACCAACATTAATAACCCATAGAATAATAAATAACCCATATCTCTTATCTCTGATTACCACTGTGTTATGGCCGTGGTTTGTAAAAGCCTCGATTGTTTTTTTTTTTGTTTGTTTTGCAACTATGTATCTTTCTATGTTAAGTTGTGTTTTAAGACTGTTTTGGGTGCCAAAAAAAATAAATATATAGGGACAAATTACACTGATTGAGCTAGCCCCAAAGGAAGTTCCAGACTTGTGGTATGGGATACTAACTCAACGATACTATATTTTATAACATATACATACATATATAGATAAACATCCAAGACCCAGGACAATTTGAAAAAGACCATTTTCCAACTTGCCCTGACCGAGGATCGAACCCGGGACCTCTGGGTGGCGGACTAGCATGGTGACCACTACGCCACGGAGGTCGTCAAAAAATAAAATAAAAGATAGAATGGGCGACATTTGAATCATGTTAAAGGGCTGCCTAAATTTTTCGGGTATAGTGCTGCCCCCATTCGAAATAAATCATTTTATAGGAAATGGAGACATCATTTAAATTTTTGTCTTGATCAGACTCTGAATAGCCCTTCAAACAATTTTATGAACTACTGTTAACAGTTTAGAGTGAGAACGTGAAGCTTTTCTACGCACATTACCGAAAAACGGCCACTTTTGGCTAATGTGCGTAGAAAACCTTCACGTTCTCTTAATAGGTTATTCGGCTAGCTACCCATATGCCTATTTGGATTCCCTTTTTGGTCTTGAAATCCACCATCACGCTAAGCATGCCTTTGGGTCGTATGGTCCTGGTTTCCGTACAGTTAAAAATATTAAATTTTTACTTTATTGGAAAGAGCTACCCGAAAGCTTTTTTTTCCAAGTCTTTGATGTAATTATATACATACCAATGCCAAATTACAGCTTTCTAGTACTAATAAAAAAAATACAACCATTTAATAGTAAATCATTTGACAAAATACAGATTTAACAAATGTTTCACTTTGCAATTACTTATTTCAAACTAACATTCCAAAAATATTAGTTTCACCAAGTACAGTGCAACCTTTAATATAACGTACCTCAATATAACAACTTCCTCGATTTAACAAATTCTTCGTAATCCCCTTGAATTGTCCATAAGAGTCAATATAAAATATCCTTTACATTGCGAACATTCTTTGCGTACAACCTCTTTATAACGAATTTTCAACTATCAAGAAAAAGTATTCATACCTCTAATTAACGAATTTTGCCAACCCAAAACCTTTATATAAAGTTTCCACCAATAATAATAACTCTTAATCTTATATGTAATGTGATTCATGTCTCGACACGCTTTTGTTTGTAAAGTAATCATTGTTGTTTTGATGGAAAGTAATGTAAACACCTCTGCTCGTCACTATTGACGATATCTGGATGTCATAACTCATACCGGTCAACAGACAACTATCAATGACTTTTTTTCTAATCAATGAACAAAATTGAGATTAAGCTACTATATAACCACATTATTAATTGTTTTTGATAATTAATGTAAGAAAAAAAAATTATTATCTACCTAATTGTTTTTAAATACATAGCAAATACATATAGTATGTAATTTGATAAAAATGTGTTATCATTTATTAGTAGAAGTTGTTCGCTATAACAAGTACGTAATATTGAGGTGAATAAAACTATTCTTTTACCTCTTTATAACGAATTTTAGACCAATCTAACCTCAACATAACAAACCTCAGTTCAACGAATTACTTGATATTACGAATATTTTCTTGTTCTCCTCCGATTTGTTATATCGAGGTTGCACTGTACTTCGTTTTGCGATTTTACACAACACGCACTTCCTACGCTTACACTAAACTAGACAGGTTAGTTAAGTTTATTTAAATCATTGCGTCATATAAACGAGTTAACAGAAAGAAACAGCCATTAGAAACACTAAGCATTCAATGATTGTCTTCACGCCTATTCTCTGCGGTAGACAATACGCATGCATAACAAACATTGCTAAATAAATGAACTTCATGTTGCAACAGTATTAATGATGCCTAGGCTGGCCAATAAAACTCTTAAAATTGAGATTCTTTCTGATATTCGCGACTGCTTTGTGATCCGGAAGTCGTGGGCTCGAATCCCACTGGGAGTATACAATTTCAACCAGTTAGGGAGATTTTAGTCACCTTGGGCAAAGTTATTTCGTGCCTAGGGTTCATAATGGCATTTTATCATTAGTGGCCGAATATGAATAAATTATAAATATATTTATTAAAATAATTTTATTTTGATCAGGCTTTAGAAACACCAGTGGACGTTGTTTTAAACGAATATTCCATGGTTAAACATGCGTCATTTATGTGCCCTAGTCACATAAAGAAAAAGGAGAGGGAAATTTGGGTTTATTTTCTATCTAGAAAATTATAAGCTAATATGTTTTGAGTTTCACCAGGCTTTCGGGTATATAATCAATTAAAATATATATTTAATTCAGATTTTTTCATCGTCCACATTAAACGATACAGTCACATAAAAAACATCATTTTTTTTAGGTACCCCCTTAACCGATCGAGCTGAAATTTTGTGTGCGAGTAAGTCGGATTACAATGCAATATTATGGAGGCAATGAGTTGTTCTGATGATGGAGTCGGGAGATATTTAATCTAATATCCACGCTGTCATTTATCCTTATTCTTAGAATGTATATTACATTGGCCAACGGCGAAAGTGACGACGCATTTTAAATATTAAGTAGTCTCACTACCAGCTATTGGCCAACTTTAATTAGGTAAGTGTACACCAACTGGTCCGTTTCGTGTGGAAACGGCGTCGTAACAGAATGGAATGTTATATTTTTCGCGCAATTCGGATGTGTAACAAACATTCAAACTCCCGAACTCACAAACATCCAGGAAGTAGGATTTGTTTAATTTTTTGACTAAATCTATCATAAAAAAAATATGTTTTTGTAAGAAAAAAACATTTTTTGTACGAGCTTTTGTTGTGAGACTATAGTTCTTATTAAGACTAATAAATAAATCCGCCTTTGTATAATTATTCTGTATTCTTTTTTTTCTGTTAATTGTTTTTCCTTTTGTTTATGGTGCAATAAAGAACATTGTAAAACAAGCCCAAACACGATGGACTTGCGTCGTTTTCAGACCCAAGGCATCATCTACAATAAAGTGCTCGACAAGACAAATCAAATTAATCAAAGGTTACGTTGTTTTATTAAATTATGTCGAATATCTTCCGGTTCCATCATCAGAACAGCTCATTGACTCCATAATATTGAACCTATTGTCATCTAACTTACACAAGTATGCAAAATTTCAGCTCAATCGGTTGAGGATAACTGGTTGAAAATTGAGGTGCAAGATTTGACCTAAACAAAAATGCAAGCGCGATACATTGCAAGTTATAAAAAAGCTTCTAAAAAGTGCCTCTTCTTCGCACAGGTCATAAAAACCGATCGAAGAAATAGGCGAAAATCCGGTCCAATCCTTAACTTTTTTTACACTTATCGCCTTCAGGTACTGTGCCCTTACCCTAAGCTGTCTACCCCGTATGAGCTAAAGACCTCATTGAAGAGAATTTAAAAACAAAACTGGAAAAAAAATGCACTTTACAACTTGTTCTTGTTGGGGAACCTCGAAAATTGTTGACAAAGTTGATAAAAAATTAAAAATATATATGTGTACTAGCTTTTACCCGCGGCTTCGCTCGCATCGAATCCATTAAATAATTGGATAGTGTAGATTTACGCTTCCGAGGCATTTTTTAGACATACGCTTTCAGTGACAGTTAAAAATAACAATGGTACCTAACCTCAAAAATTCCAAACAGCTGGAACTATGAAAATGTTGATATTTGTTGACAATTTTTTTTATTTTTTTTTTAAATATTTTTTTTAAATAAAAAGTACCCTATGTTATTTCTAGTACCTCCCAGAATATGTGTACAAAATTTCATGATTATTCGTCAAGTAGTTTTTGCGTGAAAGCGTAACAAACATCCACGCTTTCACATTTATAATATTAGTAAGGATTAGTAAGGATGTAGGTAATTAAAGTTTTCACCTAAAAAGTGACCTGATTGTCAATAACTTTTTTAGACAACTTGCAAACAAGCACTAACACGATGCCTTTTTCATCCAATCAGTTGGTAAATCTTGCCTACTTCGCATGACTAACTCGCTGAATATTCACGCAAGTTTCTAATGCATAACGACTGTATACATGTCACTATTAACATAATAAGGTCGGTACATCAGTCAATTTGTCACGAAATAAGACGTTATGCGGTTATTAGGTATGAATATTTCATATGCTCGTGGCGTGTAATCGGAAACGATGACTTTTAGTCAATTTAGACTACCATCAGGGTGTCAGGAGTAACGGCTCGACATTTTTGTTTAAATAAATATTGCCTCGCAAAAAACAAATTACACAACGTTGGAAAGAAATTTGTCCCCTGCAGCAACAATTATAATCTGAGTTATCAGACTTCATTTTCAATCTCTACCGTTCGCATCAGGTGTGATTTTGAAGCTTATGCAGTCCTTCTACAGAGATCCTGGTGTGGGTAAAGGAAGGTTGAATCTACATGCTCCATCATCAGACTAATTTATATAATAGGTTGGGGAAAAAGTCTTTTCGTATTTTATATGAAAAATCAAAACATTTTTTAATATAGTTTATTTACATTTAACTAAAGTATGTAGGTACCATTTTGTTCGATAACTTTTTGCCATCTTATAGGTAGGGACATGATCCCATTGCTATAGAAATTTTGGGGCTTCTGATCAAAAAACTGCGTTAAGTAGTTTTGGCAGTACTCTCGTGATGTTAACCTGACACTGCCTAAAGAATTCTGAAGAGACCGAAACAGGTGGAAATCTGAAGGTGCCAGGTCAGGACTATACGGCGGATGCATTAACGCCTCCCAGCCAAACTCTCTTAATTTTTGCTGAGTAGTTAAAGATGTGTGTGGTCTAGCGTTATCATGATGAAAAACCACACCCCTTCTGTTGATTCTTGTCGTACGTGTATCAATTTCTTCAAAAATGGTTCGGTCTCATTACGTCGTAATAAAGAATCACAAATGAGTACACGGTTCATTTGGTTTCTTATAGAGAGCTCGTGAGGTACTCAAATATCGAGCTTTTTTGTGGAAAAATAGTCGATCTCCACCTCTAGGGTTTATCTCTCATCCAGAGTTACTGCCCTCAGGCCACGACCAGCCATGGTCAGTCTGGAAGTCACTCAACCGACTGAGAACCCAAGTGGGACGCTGCAGGAGCAATATACAAAAATGGGGTGTTACCAACAGGGCAAAGTATGACCCACAGAGTCAGTGTGGCCAACCGAGACAGACAATGTCACACCGACTGTCATACTGAACTCCGACCTATTTATTTATTATGTATGGAACTTCGAAATTTGCTATGAAGAAACTTTCGAAGTTTCGTACATATATAGTATAAAAGTTCGAGAGTTCAGTATGTCAGGCTGTCACACCTCCGCTGTCCCTCATGCCGTGCTTCATGTTCAATGGCCAACTTGATGCAGAGCACAGACAATGCTGTTGCTGTGGCCTCCTCCTGGTGGAGAGTCATTTGATGAAGTTCAGTCATTGACATGTGTACTGCATACCAGACAACCGTCATATCTGTTTGAAAAATTAAAAATTTCGCAATGAAACGCCAGAATAAATTTACTTCTTATTTGTCCCAAACACAGAACTACTGCATTTCGAGGCAGCTTTCGATTTGCTGCCACGAAATGCTGGAACGATCTCCCTCCTCCAATAAGAGCCTGCAGTTCTATTGGAACTTTTAAGAAAAAATACAAAAGTTATCTTTTGAACATCCAATTGTTTAATCATCGGTAGAAAGTAGTTCTGTACTTATATATTGCTTATCATTTTTATATATTGCTCATATATTTTTTATTGTTTATTTGATTGTTATATATTTAATTTAGCAGTATTACTTAAATATGTATCATTATTAACGGCAATAGTATTATTCATCACAAGGTTTCGACTTGATCTTTGTCAGTGGATATCTGGTAGTGCTTTCTCTCTTATCTTTTAGTACCACGGAAGACCAGCGGCATGATGTAAAGGCACATCATTGCCCTATGCTGAGTGGTGCCATTTCGGTGTAAAACTAATTTTAGTTATTTAGTAATCCTACTGATGTATACTAATTTGCACAGAATAAAATATTTTTCTTTATTTCTTTCTTTCTTACATGACGAAGAAGAAGTTAGGTTTGAAGAAGGACTAGGTACTGTGTTGTGACCCCTGTGTAAATACGTGTTACGAGTAGTTTGATAGGTTTAAGTAAATCCCAAAATCCCCTGCTCTAAGGTCCTAACACGTAATGTCTCTTACGACACTGCCTGACATTTCAACAAAGGCTCGTTAGCCACCTGTTGGCGATAGAGATTAGTCAAACTATATTTTTTGTAGCTCGACCGTGACTTACAACATGTGATATGATCTTAAAGTACATGCATGGAAATGTCAGCATTACAGTTATATAGATAACGTTAAGATTATAAAGTATCCGCTTCTATTAGGTGTTACTAACACTTAATAGAAGCGGATACATTATATCGTGTTAGTATTAGTAATGTAATAAATAACACACTCGTTATGTAGAAGAAGAATCGTTATGTACAAGAAACGTTTTATAGAAATAACCTTCCTGCGACCACAATCATAACTTGTACAATAAAGCTTTATAAACAAACAAACAAAATTTTGAATCACCGAAAATGAATATGATCAATGACAGTGACATTATTTTGTGAAGTTAAATTTTTTTAACAGTACGAAATAATTTATTTTGACCCAGGAAAATAGCCAATTGCTCGAGATATTGTGCTAAGAACTTTAGTCGCCTCTTATGACATCCACAAGAAGAGATGGAGTGATGATATTCTAGACTGGAATCTTCACGTTGCTATATTTACGAACATAAATATATAGGTAAAAAAATATGCGGCCAATCACTAAAAAACAAAAAACCCGACAAAAAAGAGAGGGGTGTTGTAAGTTTGACGCCTATGTGACTTTTTTACGAGAAAGCAAGTTCCCTTGCTATTGCAAAGCAAATTAATATATATATATATATATATATATATATATATATATATATATATATATATATATATATATATATATATATATATAAATATGTAGGGACAAATCACACAGATTGAGCTAGCCCCATAGTAAGCTTAAGCTTGTGTAATGGGATACTAACCCAACGATACTATATTTTATGAGAAATACGTAAATAGATAAACACCCAAGACCCAGGACAATTTGAAAAAGGCCATTTTCCAACTTTCCCTGGCTGGCGGGATCGAACCCGGAACCTCCGGATTGGTGGACTAGTGTGTTGACCATTACGCTACGGTGGTCATCAAGCTCTTAGATATTTTTGATCAAAATCGGTCGAGTCGTTACTACGGATTACATCTAGTGCTGAATAACGGAACTATTAATACGACTTTGATTGTTCCGCTACTGGTCACTAGATGGTATTCTTGACAATCGGGGTTTTTTTAATTTGCATAAGAAATAAACTCGTTTTCTGTCGACTCGATCGTGACTTACAACATGCTATACGATAAGATCTTTGTTGTACGAATAAGTGTATGAAATGCCAACGGTAACGCTAAGTACCCGTATTAACTTGGGGTAACCATATTAAGCAGATGTACATACAATTATAAGACGACCTCCGTGGCGTAGTGGTCACCATGCTAGTCTGCCACCCAGAGGTCCCGGGTTCGATCCCCGGTCAGGGCAAGTTGGACAATGGCCTTTTACAAATTGTCCTGGGTCTTGGATGTTTATCTATTTAAGTATTTGTTATAAAATATAGTATCGTTGAGTTAGTATCCCATAACACAAGTGTCGAACTTACTTTGGGGCTAGCTCAATCAGTGTGATTTGTCCGTATATATTTATTTATATTTATTTACAGGTACAAAATTTTGAAAAGTAAACTTAGTTTACCATAATTTGCAAACCAGAAGAGTTTTATTATCATAGGGATAGGCAGAGACTATAGATTTACACTTCCTACGATCCTTGCAAACCTCTTTTGCTTCGTCAACTCTCTTTAACTCTTTTCTTGCTTGCTCTTCGATTATGGGTACATCACCTTTCTTCAGAACATCTGCTATTTGGTCGCAGAACGTTCGTCGAGGTCGAACCGGTCCGGTTCTCACATTCACATCCGCACGATAAATATATTTAGTTGGTCTTCTGCCATTCTTCATCCTTTCAACATTAGCTAACCTGAATAGGCTATTTGACTGAATTGGTTTTTGAACAATATTTTATAAGAATAACAAATATCTCTAACTAGAGCCGTTTCCGAAAAAAATAATTAAATTGGTTATTGAACAGGCAGAAATTATCATTTTAAATATAAGAGTGGTGGGGACATCTCGCTATCTCTTTCGCAAGCGTGACACCTAATGACTGTGACGTCACGCGGGTGTATGTGCATCCTTTTTCTATAGTTTGACAGTTTCCCCTTCCACCAGATTTGAAAGGCTTATAACTTGCTTATTTTTGAGCGGAGTAAAACTATTATTTATGTTTTCGGTTTAGTTTCATATAACTTTTTGATATGAATAAGAAAAAAACGAGTCAAAAACAGCGAAGTTAAAGCTGATATGTCCAGCTTTATGGATAGATATTTTGATTTTGTTTTACCTATATTTAAGAAAGAGTCACCATTATTATCGTCATCACCATCCCGAATTCCCGGTTGCATCTTCAGCAGTAACGTTTCAGAGCCCGGGCTCGCTACCTAACCTAGGCGGTTTGACGAGGTTACTGGTTTTTTAGAAAACTTCACCACTGCCAACTGATGATAACAGTCTGAACTACAAGCCTTCAATTTACAATTCTCAACCACCACTTTCAATTCATACCACTTTTGGCATTACTAGTAGTTTCTTATTCTGTGCTTTTGGTCATTAATCCAACTTTACCATGGGTTGCTTAAGGCGGCTCTTCCCGACCGCTCTGTCGTCAACGCGAGCATAGTTTGAAAAGCTTGTTGTTTTATCCAGGGCAATGCTAGAAAAAGAGGCAAACCAAAAAGAGAGAGATAGCGCCTAAGGGCACGGTTTGCATTCTGCTGAATGAAATTAGTATTATTATTAACTATCCATCGAACGAATATTTACTATTCATAGGGTGCGGAAATATCATAAAACTTGTTGCAGGTGTTACGTGTTTATCAGTAAGCCTTACAAGTGTGTGAAATAAATGTTTTTTTTTTTCAAAATATTTTCTTTACTTTTACAATTTGTGTGTACTTTATGAACGGCAGGAGTTCAGCTGAAATTTGTGCAAATAAGCAGATTTATGGAGGCTTATACTGACTTTTTTTTAATTTTAATTCTTTATTTCTATAGAAACCTAGAAATACGGCACAAGATACCTGTGAGTTCAAAATTTTTCATGAAAGTTCAGATACGATGTCATAATCACGTACGAGCGTTTGTATGATAATTTTTCAAAACAAAAACCGACTTCACCTCCAAACAACACAACCAATTTTAATAAAATTTCCATGGTACCACCTGGAAAGTATACCCTTTCAAACAAAAAAAAGATTTTTTTAAATCGGTTCAGGCGCCTTTGAATAATCGGTGAACATACATTAAAAAAAAAAGATCGCGACGAATTGATAACCTCCTCCTTTTTTGGAAGTCAGTTAAAAAGTAAGAAGGAAAGGACGCTCTTAATATGCAAAAGCAGTAGTGCATTCAGAGGGACCATCGTGCTCCTCAAAAGGATGGTAATAGCTTTATTTATCGCCAGTTTTTGCGAGGTCCATCCAATAGAGCCATTGCAAACTTACTTAAGTGTACACAGGCAAGAAAAGCTATAAACCTTACGTAACAAGGCTGTATGTGACATTATCAATTAATCAACATTTTCACCACACCGCCGCCGGCGGTGGTTGCGATCGGTCGTGAGTTGCTTAACCTGAGATTGCTCTGGTATTCGCCAGATTTGGATGGTCTCATTGAAGTCTTAATGGCTATTATACGATAATTTTATGACGTTTTGCGGTTCAGTACTCAATAAAGGGGATTGGCGGTATGAATATTGCAATGCGGCCTTGATTTTTTAATGTCGTACTTTTTCTTTGGTGCACACTTTTACCTGCCCAAAGGTTTATTTGTATCTAAATATATATAACTCAAAGGTGACTGACTGACTGACATAGTGATCTATCAACGCTCTGCCCAAACAAATGGACGGATCGGGCTGAAATTTGGCATGCAGGTAGATGTTATGACGTAGGCATCCGCTAAGAAAGGATTTTGATCAATTCTACCCCCAAAGGGATAAAATAGGGGATGAAAGTTTGTATGAAACTTTGTCAATTTTAAACCGATCGGGCTGAGACTTTGCATGCATAAAGCTACTATGACGTAGGCATTCCCTAAAAAAGGATTTTGATAAATTACACCCCTACGCGAGCGAAGCCGCGGGCCAAAGCTAGTGAAATATAAAAAGAAAGAAGTATATGTAAGAGTGTCGGTTTTTTCTTATAAACAGTTATCTTATATTCTTTAGGGGTCCGAACCCAAAGGTTAAAAATGGAACCCTATTACTAAGTCTCTGCTGTCCGTCCGTCTCTCTGTTACCAGGCTGTATCTCATGAACCGTGATAGCTAGACAGTTGAAATTTGCACAGATGATGTATTTCTGTTGCTGCTATAACAACAAATACTAGAAAAAATAATAAAATAAATACCTATTTAAGTGGGGCCATGCAGCAAAGTGAACAAACGTAATATTTTATAGATAATGGTGCGGAACCCTTGGCACGCAAGTCCGAAACGCACTTAGCTGGTTATTTTAAGTAATTGAACTAAAATAATTGAAAAGGACCAACAAAAATAAAATTGAAGCTCGTTTGACGCAACAGCAAAGCTAGTTAATCGAGATTACTAAACTGTTTTGAATCATTATTGCCAATTTGAATCCGCATACCGGCACTACGCCCGTGCTTTGCTGTTTTGACGAAATTAGCGCAACCTCCTCCCGGATGGTATTGTCAATACAATATGTAACAAAAACTCTCTGGACCCTTGTAGTAGCAACTCAGACCGTCAATTACCGACTTACATTAAATTATTAAAAGGAAAAGCGTTTAAAAAAGGAATCACAAAATTATTTATAATCCAAAATATTGTGTGACTGCCATCTCCATTAATTTACTCTTTGGCGTAATTACACAAACATTAAAACAAAAACATCATACGTAGGTAAACTATAAAGTAGGTATACTATAGACTGCTTCGTGGTATAGATATATATATCTAATCCTTACTAAAGATAACAGATGGCGTTAGTTATGCATTGCAAATTTTATTTCCGCTTCACACCGCGAAGATATGTCTCTATTTCAGTATATACAAAAGTACTCTGTGGATGAAATTGTGTACCTATTTGATTAATAAATATTTGATGTCTTCCACCAATGTAAACAATATTTTATAAGTTAAATTCATGTGACTACATAAATATTTGCATGCCTTTGTTTAGGTTGAATACATGATACTAATTAAAAAATTGACATCTAATGTATGTACCTACTGTATTTGAGCAAATAAAATTATTCTTATTCTTATATGAACAACTTTTCCTATGGGACCAATGCTTGAAACTCCAAGAAAAAATTGACATTTTAATACAAATTGCCGGGCTGTCCGAACACTTTTGTGTGAAAATGTCGATTTTTTTCGAGTTTCAAGCATTGGTCCCATAGGAAAAGTTGTTCATATTGACGGTCTGAGTTGCTCCTACTAGGATCGGACAGGGTTTTTGTCACATATTGTATATTCATTTATTTAACTTCATACACAAACACAAGTGTAATGGTGGACTTAAAGCCTTATCTAACAGTCAACCAAACGGGTGGTGGAGAATGTCAGGGGTGGTGCGAAACCAGAATAGGTATGAGGCGAAAAAGAGACTTTATGTAAAAATTATCATCAAAACAATAAACTACACACAAAATATACACACTATTAAGTATATACTATGATAAACAATACCTACATATACTACATTGGTAAATATACTATGATATATCTCACAGTTTTGAAGAAAGTGCGTCTTCATCTGTTTTTTAAACGAAAAGCGGATTTTAGCGTTCCGGATATCAACTGTTAAATCGTTCTCTAGTTTCATAGCAATCCTTATTATCTAATTATGTAGGTACCCTACAAGTATTTCTCGTCACGAAGTACTTTCGAACTGACGTACATTGTTTGTTTGTTTATAAAGCTTTATTGTACATAAGAAAGAACATAGTTACAAATCAGAAAAGTAAACATACAACGGCGGACTTATCCGCCGTTGTATGTTTAAGTATACGATTACGATGATTATATATATAATATATTATATCTCTTAAACTGCAGAATTCCATACTTCGAAATTAGGTAGCCGAGTCGTATTTCCTACATTGTTTTATGAATATCTAATGCTATATGTATGACAGAGAAAGAAGTTGCTCTCACTCGATCCCATTTCAACGACTTTTTAATTTAAAGTTATTGGAAGGAAGTTCCTTTCGGACGGTACGGACTTGCCAGAAGGTGGCTGGGCGAAAGAAAGTGTAAAATTTTTCCGTCACTTTTTCCGTCGAAAATATTTTTTTCAAACTTTGTTCCAAACGAGTGTTCCACAAAACTCAACTTTTTTTTTCTTTTCTCGTGATATACAATGTCCTTTTTAATTAAGTACAAATATTTTAAGAGGTGATTCAGTCCACCATTTTGAACAACTTTTCCCAATAAATATATATCGAAATACGAAAAATTTTTTTGCATTTTTCATAGTAACAATATCACGTGACTACTTCGATCTGTATGAGAACCTAAATATTTTTTTTCGTATTTCGATATACATTTATTGGGCAAAGTTGTTCAAAATGATGGACTGAATAACCCCTTAAAATATTTGTGCTTAATTAAAAGGACATTGTATATTAAATACTCGTTCTCGTACTCTCGTATCTGCGCAATAAAACCAATTTTTATTTAATTACGAGTATTCCTGGAACTAATGAAAGTCTCAAGATGTGACTTGCACAAAAAGTCGGTATTTCATAGTGAAAGATTTCTAGAAAGTTTTAAAATCTCTTTTCATTTAACGATATGAAATCAGCATAGCTAATGTAATGACTAAGTATCTTTTCTTAAGAATCATTTTCAGCCAGATTTCTCTTTATTAGAAATAAGTATTAAAGAAAATCGAATTTGTGAACATTTTATACAGTATTCTATGCAGGGTAGTTGAAAATTCCGACTACTTTTCGAGTCGATTTAAAAACCCCTGTTTACAGTGTAAAGTGAGAACGTGAAGTTTTTCTTCGCACATTTGCGAAAAACGCCCTTAGCTATAAAATGACTAATCGACTACTCAGCCTGCCATGTTAGGAATAAAGACGTGCTTTTATGTCTGCAAATTGAGGAAGCAACATATTTCACTGATGACGGGGTATTGATCTCCGATTAACCCCTCGCAACTTGTATCTAAAGCGATACATTTAACCTTTGCCTCACATGGAGGTAAATAAAAAGAGTTGACAACGTTCATCATGTTTTATAGGGTTTTTGGGTATTCAAAATGCAGTACCATTGTACCTACCTACCTGTAATTTAAATTGCTTTATGCGATTCTGCCACAGTTAGTTCCTGCAAACTATTGCGGATAACCACAGCAGACGCAGCAGCATGCATCGGCTGTTATGCTGGGACTAACAGTAGTGGGTGGGCGCCGGCCGGCAATAGTTTGCATGAACTAACTGGTGGCGGAATCACACAAAGCAATTCGAATCACATAGTATGTAAATTTGACTTCCGCAAGGAACACCTGAATCTATTAACTATCTGCAGTTCTGAAGTATTCAAACTAAATAATGAAATAAGAAATGGAGAAAAAATACTACGTGAGCGGGGATTGAACCAACGACCTTGGTTGTAGCTATCACGTATTCAACGCCGCACGCCATGTAACGTTCTTCATATTACTCGTACTTGCGAACGCATGGAAGTCCATGACTAGCATATGCGTTGCATGGTCGTTTAAATTATTGCCCAATTGATACCCTCTTAATATAACAAACATAAGCAGATTTAAATAATAACATTAGTACCGCTTGCACATGATAAGCAAGACATGCATCCGCACTTGGACGGGTGACCAGTAGCAAACAAATTTTTTTCGAGCTCTTCTGGAGACACAATAAGCCGTTTGAGCTTCAGGAGACACAATAAGCCGTTTGTCCCGGTTATCATCATTAGATGGGAGTTGTCAACCTGTCTGATGCGTTAAGGCAACACAAAAACTTGAACTCTGACACCAGTGTAAGCCACAAAAAAAAGTAAACAAATTGACTTAAATCTTGGGAACATTGTATTCGAAATTAGCTGCTAGCTGTAACTTGGTATATATATTGAGTATGTTCTAAATTAATGTCGACTCTTTAAAAATACTACCTCAATGACCATAAGCTGCAAAATTACCCAGTATAGCCACGGTTCCCCGTCATTTACCCTCATCATTGCACGATTTATTTGGACAACGATGTACCACTATCACGATACGTTGTTGGTCTACTGGTGTTATAATGTCTTAACTCTTTAGTCCGACCAGGTAGTTGTACTTAGTTATGTACAAGACTCAAGTCCTCGAGTTCTTATTTTGAAGACTCGAGTCGGTTTTGCAAGGTTCTATGATCTCAATAGGCTTGGAGTTTCGAGTCTAGGCGAGCTCGAGTTCTCTGAGCAACGAGCAAGCCTTTAAATGCCGGTAACGCTTCTGTTACACCCCTGGTGTTGCAGTTGTCCATGGGCAGCAGTTATCACTTACCATCAGGTAACCTGCTTGTTCGTTTGCCGCCCAATGATATATAAAAAATTTAAAAAAAGATCTCCAGTTTTAAAATAAACATGAGCTGTTCTTGAAAGCTTACGAGGGTTCGAGGTGTGATTTCAGATGAATTTTTATTTTTTATGTTTATCCAAAGTATGCACAATCAAACATTATTTTAACTAATATTATAATTAATCATATTTTATTTCACATTGACAGATCAGTTTTATAAATCAAAAATAACTGTTTTAAACTCGCTCGAAAATCTTTCTTTCTTCATAAGAGTTTTTCTTTATAAGTGGATGTTGTCAACTTAACTTCTTGTCAATGAAAAAACACACTGAAAAAAATCTATATCATATCATACCACTGATCATATTAGTGTTGTTAGTACCTATAACTTTTAACAGATTTTGTGAATAGGTTGTATCTTTATTAGGCAACGACGTCCTCTTTATCAGCCATTACCCAACTGTCTATAAAAAGAGCAAAGCTACATGAATACATCGGCAACAATGTCGAAAGTAAAAACGGATGTAAATTGTCATTTGATTAGAGCTATTTACTTGTCGTTTGCGTGAATGTGACTTTTCCTCGAAGTCTCACGCAATGGTGACATGTCTCGGCGACACAGCATTAAAAGAAATTGAAGTAAATTGGTTTAGCCCCCGAAAAAAAAGAGGAGACCTATAAGTTTGACGCTAAAGTCTCTCTGTGTGCCTGTCTGTGGCATCGTAGCTCTCAAATGGATGAATCGATTTCGATGCAGTTATTTTTACGTAAAAGCAAATTCCTTTGCGGTGGTTCTAAGCTGTACTTGATGCAAATCGGCCGTTTAAAAGTTATTGGGGGATAACGCTTAATCCCCTCCGCACCCCACAATTCCACTAAGAACACCTGCGAATATTAGGTGCTCTTTGTGGAATAGGCCAGGTGTAATTCGCCCAGGTGCTATTCACACGGGTGCCCTAAGTGGAACACCTCAATCTAATTGCATCATAGTCTGAATCCGAAGACCAAAACACCATAATACCTCTTACGCTCGATTACCAAATGTTACAAATCGATCGTAATTCAATCCATCGACAGTCCTCTCGTATTCAGCTTTCGCTACATTAAACATGCTACCGGCGACTAAGAAAGTAGTATTCTTGACTTTGCTGAAGGCTAGAGTGCAAGTAGGAAGGCTATATACGTTACCACAGAATTAATATAAGTATTACATTTATTTTACTAGCCTGTAGGTATTGGATCTTCTGCCAGTCCTACATAAATTTATTAAGGTCATCCCGCCATCTGGTCCTCGATCTACCCCTACCCCTGCGTCCATCTGGTAACCAGAATGAAGACAATCTGGCCATGTTTAGTATTACATACGATATGTAAAAATACCCTGTCCGATTCTTGTAGGAGCAACTCAGACCGTCAATATGAACAACTTTTCCTATGGGACCAATGATTGAAACTCGAAAAAAATCGACATTTTCATACAAAAGTATTCGGCCGGCCTGGCAATTTATATGAAAATGTCAATTTTTTCTTCGATCGCCTGAGGGCGAACACACACATTGACGTGTGCACGGATTTATAATTTCGTTTGTAGTAGTAGTCGGCATTATTTATACTCTGCTTCTATGAAGTGCCACACCAGTAACTTTACCTTAGATCGTTTAAACCGTGTCTTCTATGCAGGGTTTTTGTGTTTCGTGAGTGTAAATGTTGTCAAATTTTTCAAGCGGCCTGAAGGCATCTGACATAGCTTGACGACTGCGCTATAACGATGACAGCAGTTATCAACGGCTTATGTACCTTCTGAAGAACGAAGGAGATTGCAAAAAAAATATGCCACACAACCGAGTTAAGCAAGTAATTCTTTTTAAACAAGCTTCCATCTAAAATTTGCTCCTCAAGACGAATCAAACGAGCCCAAACTCGATGGAGTTGGGCCTTTTCATCACAGAGTTCCTATGGCCACCTTCCGGCTCCATCATCAAATCGACTCCTTGTCATCATAATATTGCATTGTCACGCGATATAACTACGTATGCATGAGAAAATTAAGCAATCGGAAACCGGGGGTCATTTAACTTGAAAGATTTGATTACAGACAGATGAAACTAAATAAAAGCTTGTACTTATGTTTCCATCGTGTTTGACATATTTCCTAACAACATATTAAAGTCCCTATTAGCTATTAGTTTAACAATTTATCGCACTATAAGTCATGTTATTACGCACTTAGACACTAACGGCGACACATTACGTGTTGCGATAAAATTATATATCGAAATACCATTTTGCAATGAGTCAAGTTTATATATCATATCCTCATCATCATCAGCAGCCCTAAAACAATGTGCAAGGGACATACCCGTAATAATCAAACCACGGGCTATACTAGATCACTATAGTACGAGTATAATGAATTATGTCAATGTAATAAGGTTGAAGATCGTCTGTGTCGATTTTCCCCATGGGTCCGGACGGGAAATAAGAGGTAAACAACATCCAAAAAACATTTAATACGTATTTTTTGTCTGCCATTTAAGACGAAGTGGTAGCTGGCCCCTCATTTAGAATAAATTCTCTAAAATTAAATATGGTGATAATTAAAAATTTGATTTGTATAAATGTCTAGAAAGACCTTTAAACTATTTTATGAAAAACCTTTGAAATTATTACCAATAGTCCGTCTAGTTTTAAAACTGTTTTTCGCCAAAAGTGGCCACTTTTGGCGAAAAACAGAATGTACCAGCTACTTTTCTTTCCGTGCATATTGCAAAGATGATCGGGAAAATGGCACCCATTCACCTTATTAAATAATTTCTCGCCCACCATCATTAGAGACCTATGGGTCTTGCAACCCTTGGCTCTGTCTGCTAGTTAGAGATAAGGACGTGACCGCTGATGAACTTATGTAGTACGAGATATATAAAAAATCTTGCCGTAATCACACATTAAGGGGCTACCTGAATTTTTCGGGGTCCAGTGCTGCCCCCATTTGAAATAAATGATTTAAAAAGAAACGCAGATATTATTTAAAATTTGGTCTTGATCAGACCCTGAATAACCCTTCAAACTATTTTATGAACTACTGTTTATATTTTAAAGTGAGAACGTGAAGCTTTTCTACGCACATATGCCAAAAGTGGCCGTTTTTCGCAATTGTGCGTAGCTTCACGTTCTCACTTTAAAACGTAAATAGTAGTTCATAAAATAGTTTGAAGGGTTATCCAGGGTCTGTCAAAACCAAATTTTAAATGATGTCTCCGTTTCTTTTCAAATGATTTATTTCAAATGGGGGCAGCACTGGACCCCGAAAAATTCAGGTAGCCCCTTAAGATTTTAGCCTCGCTTGTGCAATGACGTGTAATTTTATCGATTCTCATAATAATTGATTCGGTCGGTCGTTGTGAAATAAGTTTGTGTTAAATTGGTTCAAGTCTCTAAAATTTACACTTTTTTTTCCTTCATTTTTAGGGTTCCGTACCCAAAGGGTAAAAACTCTATTACTAAGACTCTGCTGTCCGTCTTTCCGTCTGTCTTTCAGTCTGTCTGTCCGTCTGTTTGTCCGTCTATGTGTCCGTCTGTCTGTCCATCTGTCTGTCCGTCTGTTATCATGCTGTATCTTATTAACATAGCTAGACAGATGAAATTTCACAGACGAGGTATTTCAGTGGCCGCTATAACAACAAATACTTAAAACAGACTAAAATAAATATTCAAGTGGGGCTCCCATACAACAAACGAGATTTTTATAGATATTGGCATGGAACCCTTGGTTCGCGAGTCCGACTCTCGCTTGGCCGGTTATCTCTATTAAATTAAGTTGTTCTTTTCTTACTCTCGACTGCCTCCGTGGTCCAGTGGTCAAGGCGTTCGCCTTGTGACCCGGAGGTCATGGGTTCGATTCCCACTGGGAAGCATACTTTGTGAAAAGTTGTTTCCAGTCTGGATAGGATATTGCAGGCTTGAATCACCTGATTATCCGAAAAGTAAGATGATTCCGTATTTCGGAAGGCACGTAAAACTGTGGGTCCCGAACGCCACCTCGCGTTTGATCATCAAACTATCCAAGGATTGGTTCCTGGTTTGCCCTTTGGGTTGTGGAGGTCAGACGGCAGTCGCTCTGTGTAAAAACCAGTAACCTCGTCAAATCTCCTTGGTTAGGTAGCAGACCCCGGGCTCTGAAGCGTTACTGCTGAGGAAGCAACCGGGAATACGCTCGTATGATGATGAACTTGTTCTTTTCTAATCCATTACATTTGTGTAAGTGGTTTCCATTTTGTTCTTAATAATTAGTTCAGATGTACTAATTATAAGAATTCTTAATATATTTCTTCATCGTCGCTTACCATCAGGTGAGATTGAGGACAAATGCCTAAACCAACATATTGTAAAAAAAAAAAAAATTCGGAGCCTATTTTAACTTGCTATCTGGGTTTTTTGGCGGGAAGTCAAGGGGTTCAGTTGGAGTTTGCTTTAAATTATTTTGCAAATTGATTCTAGTGGACTTTATAATATAAAATCAGTGTAGTTTAGTGTTATAAATGCTCATGCTCATGGACAACATGTAAAATGGTTAAAGTGGACACTCATAGTGCGGCTGTAGTGATATTTATTTGCGGACTGTGGTGGGCGTCTTTAGACGCCGTCCGCCACTCATTCGGCTATGAAAACCAGTGGGCTCGTATAGATTTGTTGCCAGAAGCTCCCTTGAAGCCATCGAAGGACCTACACCAACCTTTGATTGTATAGTTAGGTTAGGGTTAGGAATAAAGAAATTGGCGCCATGGGTTAACTAGACACTGGCAAAATAAGCTTCAACGAAGTTTAATCGCCAACAACAAGAAAAAAAAAAATTTTTGCTATCTAATCTGCATGTACTTATGTCATGTACATGTGTTTGTCATTTAAGGAAGCAATTAATAATTTAGTATTGAGTATTGAATAAATATCATTATAATGTATGGACAACATCTTATCTTACCTAGTGGATGTTGCATTATCAAGTAGATGTTCTAATTCAATTTGTTTTTTTTTAACCAAATATTGTTGCTCAAAGCCTGCCCCATCAAGACTTGTCCAAACCCCCTTTCCATCCACCGTTTCTCATTGAAGTGGTTTTCTGAAGACGCGCGAAGTCTGTATGTATGTGTATCTCCTGTTTGTCAGTAATTCTCTGATACTTACCTGAAAAAAGAGATAAAAAAGTTAGTATTTGTGCACTCACATAATGAAATAACTTTACAATACGTCAGAAGAGTAATAACCCTACAATAAATCTCTTTCTTTACAGATTTCTCCTACAAAATGCCCTATTTGTTTCAGGTCAGCCAAGCGCGAGTAGGATTCGCGTACGAAAGGTTCCGTACCATCATCTATAAAAAATCACGTTTGTTGTATGGGAGCCCAACTTAAATATTTATTTTATTCTGTTGTTATAGCAGCAACAGAAATACATCATCTGTGAAAATTTCAACTGTCTAGCTATCACAGTTTATGAAATACAGCCTGGTAACAGACACACAGAAAGATGGAAAGACAGTAATAGGAAAGGGTCCCGTTTGGGTACGGCACCCTAAAAAACAAAATAATTTGATTTAACCTCTTAGCATTTTCCTTTCGCAAGAATTAACATCGCCATTCCATTTGCTGTTAGTTCTGAAGTTGAACGTAGCTCTCAAAATAATTAGACATCTTCCCCATCAATTAAAGATTTTACGATGGAACTCGCAGATCACAGGATCAGATCAATTTACAATGGCACAATGTGAAGGCACGATTTTGCAATATTTCCAGTCAAGTTAGCTAATTGCTGATCTGGTCGGCAATGAAATCCTCCTTCAATAAAAATATGATCAGCGTGGCAATGCCGCCAGTATTATGGGAACCTTTGAGCCTGGTACGATACGGGGCGGTCTCTTAGATTAATATTATGATAAAGCATGTTGTGGATTAGTAACTGTAATAATTTTACAATAATTTTAAGTTAAGTGAAATAAAAAAAGTTAACTATACTTAAGTGACAATTTGCGCAGATAAACTGAACTATTTATTTGTAGAAAAAAAAAACAATTTTTGATCAGTACTTATGAAGAGTTTAACGTGCCGAATCTAGATCTGCTTTCTACTTCTAGCTATCACGTTGTTTTTCATCCTAGAACTTCCATTATGAACCTCTAAAATGTAATATGACCCTTAATATTCATTTTTGGACTCTTAGGTAAACACGGTGAGTGGTTTCATCAACGCATATAGACAGGAAACGGTAAGTATAGCAAGCAAGCAATGCTTGCAGAGTTTTGTAGTAAATTCGTCACGAAACTCTAGTAGAAAAAATAAGAAAACTACAAAGTTAAATACGATATACCTATAAACTTTGATAACCTTCTCCTGTTAAAAATTAAGTTGAAAATCGATTTTCATGAACAATTTTCGAAAATCTTGTTTACACATCATCATGGCGCCCTTCTGGCGAGTAGGCGACCAATACTGTGAAAATGAGTTTCTTTCGGCGTTTCTTCTCAGCAGTGGTCGTTACGAAGCGCTGGTACCGGTAGCTTTTCTTTAAAAATAAATTAAATTTTAATATACTTTACACGTAACATAAATTATACTTATTGACGTGTAAAAGTGCCTGTAAAGGTCTAATTACTGAATTAACATTTGAATCTTTGAATCATGGCACGAACCCTAACATCATTTAGTGGTAGGTTTTTTAGCCAGTCTAACGCTGGCGGAGTTAAAGTATGGTGTTCACTAAGTCCTCCCGAGAATTGGCATAGCGGACATTCTTCGGCGATATGTTGTAATGTTTGGTCAGCAGCTCCACAGTCACACTCCGAAGACATTCTGCAATTCCACTTATAAACAATACAATACAATTAATTTGAACAAAAATGGCGCTTTTCAAAGCATTTTTGTACAAATTCCCGTCACGTTGAACCAAAATGACGGTTATCGGCGCAGGTACAAATATTGTGCCGACGACCGCCTTTTTTGTCCAATTAACGTGTCGGGAATTTGTAAAGAAATGCTTTGAAGTCCGCCATTTTTGTTCAACTTATTTGTCTCGCATTGTAGATGCTGGTCAGATCGACCATATCAAGTTCTGAAAGGGTTAAGTTTAGCCCATACCCCAAGCTGAGCATCGAATCCAGGCAGGCTTTTTAGGATCCACCCAAGTCTAATACAAAACATACACGAGTAAGTAAGGTCATAGAGTAATAAACTGTTTTTTATTAGTATTTTTTGAAAAAACTACTTGTTACGCTTGTTTCACAAGCACAATCCAATTCATCAATTAGTTGTTAGGCTCGTTTCACAATCTAGGCATATTCAGGTCTAAAAAATCTAAGGCCTTGATAACGTGATTAAAGAGTAATGACACATTGTGGCCTTGATAACGTGATTAAAGAGTAATGACACATTGTGTAACGGCATGACTGTACAAGGCATAATGTTACACTGACATGATTTACGATCTTGACAGAAAAAAAGAATTAAGGCATGCATGTCAAAAAAAAAATAACGAGCCAAATTTTTTTTTTTTGTTGACGTTCATGCAGGGCTACACGTACTTTCAGTTCACGCCACTAAAAACGTCTAAAAACAAATTTTCTATTGAATTTGCATGTACTTTTCCTTTTCTAAGAACATTGTATAAGTAGGTCGCTTAAAACTTTTTAATTTGTAGACCCTGCGTAGCTCTGATAGTTTTCCTTTAAACTTCGTTATATATACTACTGCTGTGAATTTCAAATGTCCATATATAACCCTTTAATAGATAGAGGGAGGGGGGACACTTGACTCTAACAAAAATTTGCAATATAAAACCACACATTTCAGAAACGGATCCCTAAATCGAAAAATGATGTTCACAAGCTCACAATATTTTTTAAAGACCTATTCAACCATATCTACCACACACGATGGAAGTCGAGAAAAAAATTAGAGAAACCATTTAAAAAAATTAAATGTTTTATTTTACCACTTTTTTGGCATGATTAATATACATACCTATAAATAAATAAATATATACGGACAAATTACACTGATTGAGCTAGCCCCAAAGTAAGTTCAAGACTTGTGTTATGGGATACTAACCCAACGATACTATATTTTATGATAAATACATGTATAAATAAACACCCAAGACCCAGGACAATTTGAAAAAGGCTATTTTCCAACTTACCCTGACTGGGGATCGAACCCAGAACCTCCAGATTGGCGGTCTAGCGTGTTGACCATTACGCCACGGAGGCCTATACCAAATTACAACTTTCTAGTACCTATAGTATCTGAATAAAACCGCGGACGGACAGACAGACGGACAGACAGACAGACATGGCAAAACTATAAGGGTTCTTTGTTTACTACGAAACCCGAGTAATTGTCGAATGTTCTACGCAAAACGTCTATGTAGAAACTCGTCTCAAACGCAACTCGGAACTCCTTTAAAACTCGTCTAAGTTTCAGATAGTCACAAATGTTATTTTGACTAAATTTGGTACTTTCTTGGGTCAAATTTAGTCTAAATAACATTTGAGTCAAATATTTGGTACTGTTAACAATTTTTTTTTTCGTCACAAAATAATGCACTGTCATTGATCATATCCATTTTCAATGTGATTTTAAATGTATTATTGCAGAAAAACTGATAATAAGAGCGCTATTTGACTCCAAGAAGCTAAGGCGTCATTAGCCTTTTCATACAAATCACATGAAAAATATTTGTTTTGACGTTTGGGAAAAAGTATCTGATTTGAGTTTTGAGTTGGAAAATAGCGAATTGTGAGTAGTCCCTTATGTTATAAAGTAACTGCTGCAAATGGTCTAAATATCAATTTGTATAAAATGCAAGTAGTCTAAAATGTTACTTAGCCTACATTGCAGCAGCTTGTCTCAGACGTAACCGTCTTATTTTGAAACGTAAAACGCAGACTAAGTTTAGTACTTGGTCTGTGGCTTGGTTTAAACTACTTTAAACCATTGTATTGATTCCCAATTGCATTCTCAGCTATGCTGCTTCCGAGACCGCGGTAAGCTTTCCCGCTCTTTCGTCTCTTTTTTTTTTTATTTTTACGGCACTGGATACTAGTCCTTTAGAGCCCATCTTTATTTTTTCACTTCTTTATTCCTACTACCTAACCTTAACTATACAATCAAAGGTTGGTGTAGGTCCTTTGATTGTTTCAAGGGGCTTCTGGCGACAAATCTATACGAGTCCACTGGTTTTCATAGCCGAATGAGTGGCGGACGGCGTCTAAAGACGCCCACCACAGTCCGCAAATAAATATCACTACAGCCGCACTATGAGTGTCCACTTTAACCATTTTACATATTGTCTATGAGCATGAGCATTTATAACACTAAACTACACCGATTTCATATCTTAAACTCCATTAGAATCCATTTGCAAAATAATATAAAACAAACTCCAAATGTACCTCTTTACTTCCCGCCAAAAACTCATGTTGTTCTCCAAATAAACAATGTCCTTTTTAATTAAGTACAAATATTTTAAGGGGTGATTTAGTCCATCATTTTAAACAACTTTTCCCAATAAATGTTTATCGAAATACGCAATTCTTTTTTGCATTTTTCATACTAGAACCTAAATTTTCTTTCATATTTCTGTTTACATTTATTGGGAAAAGTTGTTCAAAATGATGGACTGAATCGCCCTTTAAAATATTTGTACTTAATTAAAAAGGACATTGTATAATATGCATGTCAATATAGTCCCCATGATTGCCGAAGTCCAATCAAAAATCGAGAAAAAATGTCGAAACATTAATGCATAAAAAACATATTTCACGTGAGATAGAAATCTGTTATTTTTAAGAGATTTTGAAACTATTATAACTCTAACCGAAACTTTACATACAATACCTCATAGATAACAATCTAAGTTGCATGTCCATGTATACCGTTAGTATATCTGCATAAATATCGCTTAAATCATACACATTGTATGTTAAGCTTACAGGAATCGGTTACATAAATCGAATCGTGAATCGAGTTAAACGATTGCAGCACTATCGATATTCGATAACGATTTAGTGTGACAATATTGACAGGATTGGATTTAAATCAGTTTTGAGGAAGAGTGATGAATATGAAAAATTTGCCTAAAAGAAACATTCTGTATATGAATACAGGATGTTTCAGTTAGGCGAATGATTCCTTTAAAAGCATGCTTGCTTACTCCATGTCATTTAATAACTTACCCACACAAATAAGACATAAATAAATACTAGATACATTTTTTGGTTTTTCGGAATTTATCAACCAAGGTAAGTTGGAAAATTGCGTTTATCAAATTGTCCTGGATCTTGGGTGTTTATCTATATAAGTAAACATATGTTATTAGTAATTATAATATACTACTATTATCATGCCCGCAGGGCAGCTTGTGGCAAGGTGTTAGTTACTAACGACACCACGAACACAAGTGCTCTAGAAAGCCGGTCAGAGCCCTCTTCCCCGATGCGTCTCCATCGGTCGGGGTGGAGTGGAGAACCAACAGGGCTCGCACGGCCCTGCATAGCCTTATTGACTGTGCAGAGAGGAGTCGTTAGAGCTGTTGCTGCAGGAGTGGAAGTGTTAAAGGTTTTTACGCTGCGAATACTTCGGAGCAAACGCAGCACACCTTACGACACCCCTGAGTCGTCTGCACCAGTGTTGCTCCTTTGCCGGCAACTATTTTCGGCGCGTTTGAAGGGCCCATCTAGTAGGTGGTAAGCCACCACTTGCGTACAACCGTCAGTGATCATGATAATGGCAGGTGACGTTTCTATTGCAATATCCCTGCATTACTCCATCCCAATTTCATTCTATAATCCTTTCCCTTTACCTTGCAATAGATCTTTCTCCTGCCAAAAGCTATTCAAGGGTACACCTTTCCTAGGTATATTCGGGAATGGTTATTGGCGGGAGCGCCACATCATCAACTTCTCCCAAGAGCCTCTACGTTTGGATCTGTATCCCCACGCAAACCTCTCAAAGGACCGGGTTGAAAATACCCGTGAATCTAAAGATTATGATTCTAGCTATCGTCCATATAATTAGGTTTTATTCAGGTAAAATAACATTTACAAAAAGAATCATACATTATATTATATCGTGTCTAAGATATATAACTTACGCAATGTTTAATGAATTGAAACGTTTTATGTTACCCTAAAATATCACAGCGCGTACTTAAGACGAAGTGGTAGCTAAAGTGGCGCCCTCATTTGAAATAAATTGTTTGAAACTAAATATGGTGATACTTAAAAATTTGATTTGTATCAATGTCTAGAAAGACCTTTAAACTATTTTATGAATAACCTTTGAAATTATTACTAATAGTCCGTCTAGTTTTAAAACTGTTTTTCGCCTAAAGTGGCCACTTTTGGCGAAAAACAGTTTTAAAACTAGACGGACTACCGATATTACTTTCAAAGGTTATTCATAAAATAGTTTAAAGGTCTTTCTAGACATTTATACAAATCAAATTTTTAATTATCGCCATATTTAGTTTTAAACAATTTATTTCAAATGAGGGCGCCACTTTAGCTACCACTTCGTCTTAAAAGCTGTCATTACTAATTACACGTAGTAAAACCTACTAGGTAGTATCAAGTCAAGGCCTCGGAACCTGTAAGCTCACTTAAGCTTTCCATTTCACATCGATCCCACTAATGGGAGCCGCGGTCACTGCCGGGTCGACGAACCAACTAACTTACAGTTCAATGTGGCCACTGAGCAGCGAAGGTTTATTGAACATATATAATAAGCATAGATTGGAATCACGGGAGCTATTGCTATCAAAAGTATGGATATGACTAAAAGTTCCGGGATTTCTCGAGAATCTAATTGGATACTAAGTAAATATAAAACAATCATAATTATGTGATTTCAGGACATATATTGTTTTTTTGATTAAAATATGTGCTTATATCACATAATTATATTATCTCTGGGTGGCGGACTAGCATGGTGACCACTACGCCACGAAGGTCGACATAAAAAAGTAAATATAAATCATTCAAACTTAAATTAAAACAGTTTCTTATAAATGCCTGTTATCATAGTCTGTCAGATTTTTAAGTGAGAATATTTTAAATTATATAAAAATAAAATATATTTAGGAAGTAAGTAATGTGGTATTAATGTTTTCCTTTAAGGGGCCTACCTGAATTTTCCGGGATCCAGTGCTGCCCCCATTTGAAATAAATTATTTAAAAGGAAACGGAGATATCATTTAAAATTTGGCCTTGATCAGAACCTTTGAAAGTAATATTGGTAGTCCGTCTTGTTTTAAAACTGTTTTTTGCCAAAGGTGGCCACTTTTGGCGAAAAACAGTTTTAAAACTAGACGGACTATTACTAATAATTTCAAAGGTTAAATCATAAAATAGTTTAAAGGTCTTTCTAGACATTTATACAAATAAAATTTTTAATTATCACCATATTTAGTTTTAAACAATTTATTTCAAATGAGGGCGCCACTTCAGCTACCACTTCGTCTTAACTACAAATATTATTTGTTATGTGTAAAATGCTATGCACTAACAGGGCCCATGTAATGTTACATGTGTGAAAACCCTGTGTAATTTTCTAATTGAAATTAATAAATAAATAAATAATTTCACGACTGACCGAGCGAAGCGTCTCAGTTTGGAAATTGGTCAAAAACGTTTTTCTCCGGCTGTCAGTTTGTCCGGTTATTCTCACCTACAGGTTGCATTTCTCCAAACAACTTTTTTATTGGAACAACTTTAACGCGTGCCGGTGACTTGCGAGGTCTACAGGTTAGGGAGTCACTATACAATACGTAACAAAAACCCTATCTGATCCTTGTAGAAGCAACTCAGATCGTCAATACGAACAACTTTTCCTATGGGTCCAATGCTTGAAACTCGAAAAAAAAATCGACATTTTCATAAATATTGCCGGGTCGGCCAAACACTTAAATGAAAATATCGATATTTTTTTTTAAGTTTCAAGCATTGGTCCCATAGGAAAAGTGGTTCATATTGACGGTCTGAGTTGCTCCTACAAGAATCGGATAGGGTTTTTGTTACATATTGTAGAGGATGGCAACACTGGAAACCTTGTTTTTTTTTTTTCCCTGTAATTGGCAACCCTGTTGACACTCATGCTTTCTGTAATCTTCATCGGTTACTATTAGTGTCGCGATCCCACTAATGAGAGATAATAATACTCTACCGGGTCAATGAACTTTCAGGGTAAGTGATCAACTTAAGTCATTGTACTTTAGGCTAGACTACCTGTAAGTAATGTAACCAGTTTTGTATATCTTAACTTTCAAATATAGTACTTAGCTCAACTTATGTATACAAGCACGGCCTATACTAGATCACTATAGTATAATTAAATTAAAAGAACTGTCAAAAAACCAACGTTGGAGCCGCGGCTGATGCTGCAGAAGACATCAAGCGGCAACAATATTCGTCTTTATCTAATGAGTTTATTTTTGTTCCGTTTGGCGTCGTTTACAAAAAAGTTTATTAAAAAAATAACCCCTCGACTTGTTGACGCCATTGGTGACTAGAGGGCTGGTTGATATCTCGCGCAGAGGATTGCAATAGCTGTTCAGCGCGGGAATGCAGCCAGTGTTCTTCGCACCATGCCACATGAACCACAGTTATATTTTTGATATAGATTTTAATTTAATTTTAATTTAGATATTATGTAGTTTAGTTTTTAAATTTTGTTTTTTAGTTTAATTAAAATTTATATATCCTTGAATAAAAAAATACTATATTAACAAATATAAATATAATTTGACGATTTCCTTAAAAAAAAATTGACATTCCCATACAAATTACCCCGGTCAAAGTCAAAATTTTTTATTCAATGTAGGATAAATTTATCTCTTATTGAAGGTCATTTTTTTTTAAATATTATTTTAGTGCAAAAGCTAAAAACTACTAGCGTTTCGGAACGACCACTGCTGGGAAGATTACGCCGAAAGAAACCCAGTTCAGTATTGGTCCCTACCCAGCCTGATGGGCTATATTACAGTTACAATACATATTTACACTTTAGCTAGGTATACATTATACTATATACTCGTATTTAAACAATACAATTAAAATTTGCAGTCATCTACTTCCAAGAATTGTGATCAGACGATGATAAATAGTCATTTACATGATAATACGCATTTTTGATTAAATGATTTTTAATGGCAGTCTTAAACTTAGATAATGGTAACGCTACTACATTATCTTGAATCTTATTATAGAGGCGTAAGCCAAGACCCACAAAAGATTTTTGTGTGGCTGCACACTTTTGCTTTTGTAGGTAAATGCTAACTTTTTTTTGTGATTTGGCTGTCATTTTAATTTCATTATACAATATTGGTCTAGTATAGCCTGTGGTTATATTTAAAACGGGCACGTCCCTTCCACGTTGTGTTCATCGATTACTCGAAAACGTCTAGACCAATTTGGAAAATTCTTTTTTTGTTTAGAAGAACATACTTGTGAGGTGGTTCCATAGAAATTATTTCAAAGTCAGCTGTGTGTGTATTATAATAATATAATAATTATAGATTTATAATTGGAGAAAAACTGGTATTGAGAATGCTATTTGGCTCCAAGAAACTATGACGTCATTAATCTATATTTCTTACAAATCCCGTAGAAAATATTTGTTTTGACGTTTATTACAAGTATCTAATTTGACTTGATGGAAAGTAACGAATTTCATAAATAACGAATGTCCAGTTTTCAAAAATGACAAACCTTTTTTGTTACCTACTCTTTATTGATAGGCAACTTTTTTGTCTAAACAACTTTTTTATGCTATGAAATTCAACGGAGAGATCTATAGCTCACAGAGTCACTGTAGGTATATATAGCTAGCAGTGGCGTTGGGCGATAATCTTGGCTAGAACAGCTGTAAAATAACGTGTATTTCCTTTGGCCCCATGATTTTCGTCCCATTTTGGGACCAAAGGGTAAGTTAAAAAAATCCTTTCCCGTTGACCCCATTCACATAGGCAATGGGGCCAACGATTATTTTTTACACGAAAGTGATACAGCGCTGTTTGTCTAAGACTAAAATGAAAGATATTTTATGAATATTTAAGACATTTTAATTCAAATACAGAAAAAATATGATTTTTAAACACAACTCTACTTAACTTTATGGGGTCAACGGAAACAAATTTTAAGTATTTTATTAATTTCCCGCTGACCCCATTAATGGGACGACGGGCGATGGGGCCAACAGTAATACACGTGAAATTAGCTGAATTAGCAGATAGCTGAATTTTAAAAACACTATCTTATCTCGAAGCCGATCGGTGTGCACTCGTATCGACGTTTTTCCATGCACATCAATTACGCTGATTATCATGAGAATGCCATCCGCGGCGCTCTCACACGTTACTTGGGAAACAAAGAGTGGCGCAACTACGCACCGATACTCAATGAATTAGGTAAGGCTGCTAAAAGGACGCATCTACCGGTGCGTATAATAAGTCTGCCAAAATGACGATCCAACACTCTACAACGTTCAAAGATTCAAAGATTCAAATGTTTATTCAGTAATGTTTATTCAGTAATAAATAAGACCTTTACAGGCACTTTTACACGTCAATAAGTATAATTTACGGTACGTGTAAAGTATATTAAAATATAATTTATTTTTAAAGAAAATCTACCGATACCAGCGCTTCGTAACGACCACTGCTGAGAAGAAACGCCGAAAGAAACTCATTTTCACAGTTTTGGTCGCCTACTTGTCAAAAGGGCTTCGTCATATTATTATAATTGTCTTTTAATTAATAATACAATGTTACACATTATAACATGTAATGCTTGCGAACAAGTAAACAAACATAAATTGCGTAATAAAAAATATTAAGTAGTCAAAAAAGCGAAGCCGAGCTGACCAGTTCCTCCCGGCAGCACCCGTTCACGAGTTGACGCACGGATCAGCCATAGTTAAAGTCAACCATATTAGAGGGAATCCAACGACCCGACTAGCGACGCCACCACCGGATTGGACATTTTAGTGAGCATGAAAAACCCGAACTCGCAGACCTTGTCAAGAGAAAATATTAGTTATATGTTAGTCACTTATTGATCGCAGAGCATTTACATGTTTATAATTATGTACAAATAATGTAAGAGGTCATTCAGTACATAACTTTGAACAACTTTTTATTAGGATTTATTAACAAGTGGTTCAAAAGGGACTGAATCACCCCTTACATTATTTGTACTTAATAACAAAGCACCTGTATGTGTTTAACATATTTTTTTGTTTTTTTTTTTTATCGGAAAATGAAAAGATTTTATAATCCGCTCAAAAATGAGTTAGTTTTAAGCCTGGAAAATCTAATGGAAAGGGAAGGGTAACTGTCAATTGGCTAAAAAGGGATGCACGATTTCATGTACTGCTATATGATGTCACTGCCATTCAGCCCGGTCGAAATATCATACCATGGTTACCTTACTTTGCATAAAGCTTAAAATTGGTACAAATATTTGGATCACCATGATAAATTGATAAATAAAATTTCAAAAGTCCCCATCGTTTCCACCAATATAAATTTCAAGGTCACAAATTTTAATATAGTATTTTTGCATTTTTTCTGCGATTTTTTTCTTATTTAGCAGAGTTCCTTCAAAATTATTTTCAATTAAAGAAAAGAAATTTCATAATCATGAACGCCACGCTTATTATTTTTTTGTCGATTTCCATTACTATTACTTTACAATCACGCATAACCTTAACCTTCCTATCACATTTATCATTCATTGTCTCTATTTCATTAAGACAACCATTCTCTCGCAGCCGATTGATCAAAACACAGTAATTAATGATCAAGCATGGTCGAACAATCCCCGAAACAACGACCTACGACCATTAGCGTCCTAATAATGCATTTATAATCGAAATTAAGGTAAGGGCGCAGACATGGTAATATGAGAAGCGACAGGTTTTTAAAACAAAGTTTTAGGCGCGCAATGAGCAATTTGCCGCCACGCGGCATTTAATGGTAAGAACTCTCTCCTCCTTTAACAGCTCGGTTCAAATTTTTTGCACGCTTTTCTACGCACATACGCCAAAAGTGGCCGTTTTTCGAAACTGTGCGTAGAAAAACTTCACGTTCTCACTTTAAGCTGTGCAGCACTGGAACCCGGAAAATTCAGGTGTCCCCTTAAGGGGCTACCTGATTTTTTCGAGATCCAGTGCCCCTGCCCCCATTTGAAATAAATCATTTCAAAAGAAACGGAGATATCATTTAAAATTTGATAATGGTACGATACTCTGTGTGTGCGTCCGACTCGCACTTGGCCGGTGTTTTAGTATGTTATTTACACAATTTAACAAAATGCTCTGTCTGCCCCGTTAAAAGTGATAGTATGTATGCACGTATTATTTACACAATAAAAGACTAGGTCTCTTCTTTTATTGATAACCTCCTCCTTTTTTCAAGTCGGTTAAAAACGTGCTCAAGGGAGGGACACATTGAGAATTGGAGACTACTTCGTGGACAAGAACGGTAGTTCTTGAAGGAATATAAATATACAGAATTAATATAAGTATTCCTATAGAACGAAAACTCCTAGGGTGTCCGTTCCCCGTCCTTGCACCTCTCCCCCGTTCGCGCCCTGTGGGGGTGTTGAGTTGAGAGGGCTGCGGGCACCTGAAGCCGCTTCGACAAGGCGAGAAGGGGGGAGAGGTGCAAGAACGGGGAACGGGGATGCATATTGCACGGGACCTTAGGAGGGCTCATGCGCAAAACGCCTCTTTCGCAAAATGTCCCCTAGCCGTAAAACGTCTCTTTCTCATAATGCCTCTTTTGCAGAAGGTCTTTTTCGCAGAATGTCTCTTTCACAAAATGTCCCCTAGTCGTAAAACGTCTCTTTTTCATAATGCCTCTTTTGCAGAAGGTCTTTTTCGCAGAATGTCTCTTTCACAAAATGTCCCCTAGTCGTAAAACGTCTCTTTCTCATAATGCCTCTTCCGCAGAAGGTAATTTTCGCAGAATGACTCTTTCGCAGAATGTCTTTTCGCACGATGTCTTCTTCGCAAAATGTCGTGACAGGGACTTAGAATAATATTTCGACCTTCAAAGCAATTAATTTATTAAAGTTAGCGAAAGAGACCTTCTGCGAAGGAGGCATTATGAGAAAGAGACTTTTTACGATTATTTTGCGATAGAGACGTTTTGCGCATGAGCCCTTAGGAAATTCTGTTCTGAATGTAATACGTATATCAATTCTGTAGTATAGATTTGACAGATGCATATCAGTATGGTCGCGGCCTAACTCTGTGACCTCGACCTTTGCTTTATCGATGTGAGTCCCGACAATTGATACATTAAGTGCCGGACCAGACGGGACGCAAGTTGCGTCGCGTAACAGCTAGAGATGGGCAGTGGATAGTACTCAATCTACCTATTTGAGTATTTACTCACTAGATTTAATAAGTAGAGTAAATACAGCGTGCTCATGTATTGACATCGCATTTGATGTCTGTTTACTTATTTTTACGTAAAATTACGTCTATGCACACCTCCCACCAAAAAATGATAATTAGTCAAAGAAGTCTACTTTCAATGTATGATTAGTATAGTATTTTCATATAATTTAGCGTCACATATAACGTTTACCTACATTTTAAGCATATTATGGCGTACGTACACACTTTCCGACTAGAATTGCAAGTGTATACTAGATTTAAGTTTCAAAATTGTCATGAAAACATGAAATAATTAATATGAATATAAACATGAGTCGCAACTCATATAAATCAATCTACCCACCAAATGGATAAATAAGGATATTTATCGGGTATTTACTCAATCTACTGAGTAAATACTCAAATGGCTTGATTGAGTATTTATGCATCGCCCATCACTAGCTGTTACGCGGCGCAACTTGCGCCGCGTCTGTTACGGCCCTAAGATCGCATGACGCATCTTATGACCGCCATTGATCACTTTCTCTCTCCAAGTGACAGGTGGCCTTGGCAGAGAACTGGCATTTTAGAATGGCTTGGTGGTGGCCTGTGTTTTTTAGGATTCCGTATCCAAATGGCAAAAAACGGAACCCTTATGGATTCTGTCTGACTGTCCGTTCGTAAGTCACAGCCACTTTTTTCCGAAACTATAAAAACTATACTGTTGAAACTTGGTAAGTAGATGTATGTCGTGAACAGCATTAAGATTTTCACACAAAAATAGAAAAAAAACGAGAAATTTTTAGGGTTCCCCATACTTAGAACTGAAACTCAAAAAATATTTTTCATCTAACCCAGGGTGGGTTAGATCTATGGATATGTCTTCAAAAATGATATAGAGGTTTCTAATATAATTTTTTCTAAACTGAATAGTTTGCGCGAGAGACACTTCCAAAGTGGTAAAATGTGTGTCCTGTAACTTCAAAAATGAGAGAATGATAAAATTAAAAAAATATATGACGTACATATATTAATTACCATGGAAACTTCCACAGAAAATTGGTTTGAACGAAATCTAGTAAGTAGTTTTTTTTAATACGTGTTTTAAAACATCGATCAAAGTTACAACGAACTACAAGAACTTTTATATTATGTTCATCAGCCAGTCCGACTCGCACTTGACCGCTTTTTTTAGGTACGCGTTGACTTATGAAACTCACTATTAGTGCTGGAACAAACGGGGCGCAAGTTGCGTCGCGTAACAGCTAGAGATAGGCAGTGGATAGTACAAAAAGTCAATCTACCCATTTGAGTATTTACTCACTAGATTTAATAAATAGAGTAAATAGAGCGTGCTCATGTATTGACATCTGTTTACTTATTTTAACATATAATTACGTCTTTGCACAAAAAATGATAATAAGTCAAAGAAGCCTACTTTCGGTGTATGATTAGTATGGTATTTTCATATATTTTAGCGTCGCATTTGTCGTTTACCTACATTTCAAGCATATTATAGCGTATGCACACACTTTCCGACAAAAATTGCAAGTGTAAACTAGATTTAAGTTTAAAAATTGTCATGAAAACATGAAATAATGAATATAAATATGAGTCGCAGCTCATAAAATCAGTCTAGTCACCAAATGGATAAATACGGATATTTGTGGGTATTTACTCAATCTACTCAGTAAATATTCAAATAGGTTGATTTAGTAACTGTACCGCCCATCACTAGCTGTTACGCGGCGCAACTTGCGCCCCGTCTGTTCTGGACCTTAATTAAATCGGACCTAAAGGTGGCTACACTCTACACAATTTATCATACAATCTATAGTTACAACCTGGTGCTGTTCTGCAGATTGTAATGTGTGAGACGTGTTGTAACCCACAAGATATACACAATTGCAGTAGAGCAACAGATAGTTGTTACAGATTGTATAACAAATTGTGTCGTTTGTAGCTACCTTAATCGTTATACATTTCTACCAGTCAATCTTTAGGAAAAAAGAAATTAATTTTATTACATACATATCTACAATACATACTAAAATTATGAAAAGATTTGGTAGTGTTTTTGTTTATTTTTAAAGGATTAACTCGAAAACAACTGATCTGATTTTAAAAATTCTTTCACCTAAAGAAAGCTGTATTATCAGCGAACAACAAGGCTATTTTATGTATCAAAACGGGGGCAACGCCGCGTGTACTTCTGCGATAAGGTTAGTCTTAAAGAGAAGATTTTGCCAAGAATCATTTATTTGCATTATACAATAGATATCAATGATGTTAGTAACTGTTAGTATACTCGTAAATTTGCAGACAGGTATATAAACATTGTTATCGTTTTAAAATTAATTTAAACTCGTGTTTAGGGAGTGTGGTTTTGATGTAAGTTGTTAAATATTAAACAAATGTTAGTTAAACTCCGTTTATCAAACATTACGAAATGTTACAATAAAATGTGTTGGATTGAATGCACCCGCCTTTATTAATTAGGTTATTAATTCCTAAGAGATAACTTAATGTTGAAACTCTAAAAAAAAATTGGTCCATCACAATGTAATATAGTAATTTCTCATCAAATCATCACCTAATTACGCTATACAAAGCACAGTCTCAAGCCATAATAACTTAATTACGTATTGTTGAAAAAATAAAATACGTGATAATCTGATTACATCAAAATCCATGAATTTATAGCATATTGTTTAATGGGTTTTGTATGAAATTGTGAGTTCTGCATCCCAATAGGGCTGACAAAATATTTTGGGTATTACGCGTCTAAGAGTGGTCCAAGCAAGCGAAGCCCAGGGACGCAAGACTCGAAAGAACGGAATCTCCCGCGCAATATGCGTGTCCGTGTACTTTTAAAAATCTGTTATTTTGTAGCGCCCCCCATTTTTTCACCATAAAAACCTGAATCACATATTTGTCTTGCCTGTAGTTTAATTCAACCTATATTCTAAACTAGACTTTTTTACAAGAGAGAGCAATAATAATACATACACCAGTACATTAGAGTATCTTTTATAAAAAATAACAATAATCAACATTCTTAATTTTAAATAAAAAAATAGCAATAATAATACAATTTTACAATAATAAAGAGTATCGGAAGTGGGGACCTCACCTGCGAAACTTTAAAACACGAAATTTTTTCAGTGTTTGATTCCTTTAACGATATAAATAGCGTTGTGAACGCATTAAAATAATAAATATTAATTACATTTTTAGTTTATATTTGTACAATAAAAAAGGATATAAATATGAACTAATAAATGGATGTTGTGTAGTAAGAGGATTTTAATTTCAGTTAATTTTAAAATATGAAATAGCTGAAGTTATAAATCACTCATTGCTTAAATCACATCAGCGCCCCCCAACTTTATTCTGGGCCCGTTACCGCCCCCCTTAAAGCCTCCAGCGCCCACAAGGGGGCGTTATCGCCCACTTTGGGAAAGACTGGTCTAAGCAGACAGAGTCCAGAGACATTGTTTTATAAAACTATCTCTAGGTCTACCTTACCTATTCTTCCTTCTATTTTTCCTTCCAATATTATTTAAAAACATCTCATCATATCTAAAATAGTCGAATGGCCATAAATTATGCTTTCTTATTTGACTACTATATACTACATACAAGAAGTAGGTATTGTTGTAAAACGATATACTAGTTTCGGAAAAAAAACATACATATTTTTACGCCTGTTTCCCAGGGATAAGCAGAGACTATGGACTTCCACTGTTATGATCCTGCAAACTACTTTTGCTTCCAAAATTTATGTACCTACCTACTTAACTTACTTCCTGCATCGTTAGTACATTATTCTTTCATAACTACATTGAGGAGCTCGGTGGCCCGGCGGGAGAGTGCATTACTCTACTAACTAGCGCTCTCGCAAGCAAAGCGACTCCGGGCGTGGTCCGCACTTGGATGGGTGGCCACAAGCGGTATAAAAATTTATCGAGCTCCTCCGTGCTTCGGAAGGCACATATAAGCCGTTGGTCCCGGCTGTCAGCGTTATAGGCAGTCGTCGAGTTATGTCATGTGCCTTTAGGCTTGAAAAATCTGACGCAAGTGTTGGCCACTTACACACACGAGAAGCAAAAGAAGAAGAAAAAGAAATTAATATGATTCGCATTTTCCCTCGATCGACTTTTACAGCAGCAGAAGCAGCTTTTCTTTTCTCCCAGAACAGTATCTAAATATATATAACTCAAAGGTCGACTGACTGACTGACATAGTGATCTATCAACGCACAGCTCAAACCACTGGACGGATCGGGCTGAATCTAAATATATATAACTCAAAGGTGACTGACTGACTGACATAGTGATCTATCAACGCACAGCTCAAACCACTGGACGGATCGGGCTGAATCTAAATATATATAACTCAAAGGTGACTGACTGACTGACATAGTGATCTATCAACGCACAGCTCAAACCACTGGACGGATCGGGCTGAATCTAAATATATATAACTCAAAGGTGACTGACTGACTGACATAGTGATCTACCAACGCACAGCTCAAACCACTGGACGGATCGGGCTGAATCTAAATATGTATAACTCAAAGGTGACTGACTGACTGACATAGTGATCTATCAACGCACAGCTCAAACCACTGGACGGATCGGGCTGAAATTTGGCATGCAGGAAGATGTTATGACGTAGGCATCCGCTAAGAAAGAATTTTGATCAATTCTACCCCCAAGGGGATAAAATAGTGGATGAAACTTTGTATGAAACTTTGTCAATTTTAAACCGATCGGGCTGAGACTTTGCATGCATAAAGCTACTATGACGTAGGCATTTCCTAAGAAAGGATTTTGATAAATGACACCCACACAAAAGCTAGTGGAATATAAGAATCCTAATCCTAGTGTCGCAGCAGCTGCAGAAAACCTCAAACGGCGCAAATATAGTAGCCTCAGCAATAACTACTTATTTGAGCCGTTTGGGGTTGAAACACCTTGCATCGGCGCGTAAATATATGACACTGTCGCCCGAAAATTGACTGAAATCACGCTAAAGATTCAAAGATTCAAAGATTCAAATGTTTATTAAGTAATTAGACCTTTACAGGCACTTTTACACGTCAATAAGTATAATTTATGTTACGTGTAAAGTATATTAAAATTTAATTTATTTTTACAGAAAAGCTACCGATACCAGCGCTTTGTAACGACCACTGCTGAGAAGAAACGCCGAAAGAAACTCATTTTCACAGTATTGGTCGCCTACTCGCCAGAAGGGATTTGTCATATTATTATAATTGTCTTTTAATTAATAAATACTTATAATATAATACAATAAAACCAGCTAGACCAGAGAGCTTATTTGGCTCAAAAGATTAGCATTATCATACAACGTAACAATGCTGCCAGCCTTCTGAACACGTTACCATGGGGCAGCGATTTGCCAGGGCTTTTTATTTTTATAAGTAATTTAAGTTATAAGTTTAGTTTTAGTAAGGTTTTTTTGGAACGAAGTTCCTTACGGCAGGCTTGGAGGAGATAGGGATTTTGCTGCGCGACCGAACTGAAAAAAATGTGATAGTAAAACCGTAAGGATGACCTCGTTAAATAAAACCGTTAAATGAGACGTGCGCAGGCGCGACAGTCGTATACACAAGCGAGTAGTGTATAATACCTTTGAGCACGATTTTTCTTTTGCAAATTGTGTCGATTCTACATAAGCCGAAGGAACTTCGTTCCTACCTGGTGTCCCACGACACCACATTTCTTTTTTTATTTTATTTATTTTAATTTATAATTATGAAAATAAAGTCTGTCTTATAGAATCCTCATTAAGTATCCTATCGTTAAACAGCTTCTAAGTAAGTATTTAAATCAAATAAAGTTAATTGCTCAATTATTTAATCTTCACTGGCATCTGATGCCTAATGATGTTATAAATCAGGCTTTATTGCCGTATAAAGTAATATAATATAGTACTTATATTAATAATATCCCCATTGGTCCAAGGATCTGGTTTCACCAAAAGATATTCTTGCAGACACAGAACTGACACTTGCAGACCCTTCAACCCCCCCAATATCTTCTTCTTCTATCTTCTAAATATATATAACTCAAAGGTGACTGACTGACTGACATAGTGATCTATCAACGCACAGCCCAAACCACTGGACGGATCGGGCTGAAATTTGGCATGCAGGTAGATGTTATGACGTAGGCATCCGCTAAGAAAGGATTTTGATCAATTCTACCCCCAAAGGGATAAAATAGGGGATGGAAGTTTGTATGAAACTTTGTCAATTTTAAACCAATCGGGCTGAGACTTTGCATGCATAAAGCTACTATGACGTAGGCATCCCCTAAGAAAGGATTTTGATAAATTACATCCCTACGCGAGCGAAGCCGCGGGCAAAAGCTAGTATAATATATTGGTACGAAGTTCTTTTTCGGACGGACAGGGACTAGGCGAAAAAAAGAGTAAGATTTATCCGACACTTTTTTCCGTCACGAATTAAAAGTGAAAGGTAATTTTACAAATTTCACTATCTCGGCCATAGCATTTGCCTAAGGTCGATGTTCCCGGTTCAAAGATAGGACATAGCAATTTTTTTTTTTTTAATTCTTGTTATTACTATGCGCGCGCCGACCACTTCGAAGGAGAAAATTCAGTTACATGAATCGTTTGTTCAGAGTAATAAAAATGAAATTGGCTTGAAATGGATGTCTAGGTATTTAAACGAAGAGGTGAGAAGTTCTGACGCGAGCTAAATTAAACCATAGCGCTAACCACATTAAGTAGATATTTCTCTGAATTTCTTCTCTGAGTAAGACTTCTGTACGTGAGTACTAGTACTTATTCTGTGGTACAGGGTACAGGTTCCACGTGTGGCCAGCTAAGGTGTGACGACCAGTCGCCGACAGGGTCAAGTCTAGTGAAAGTCGTCTTATAAACGAGTGTTATACGATCTTAGCCATTGACCTTACTCGTTAGATCATCGCGATTTCAAACTTGCACACAAACAAACACACGAACAATGAACATACACATAACATAAGGCCTATTTTATTGAAGCAATAATACATACTTGCATGGTCTAAACATAACGTCAGCCAATTATTTATTACTTCAATAAATATGCAAGAGGCAAGAACTTTTACCTACTGAATGGGGCCTTTAAACGGGATTTCAAAATTAATTAAAATAACCCTCTGAAGTACTTGAATTAAGTAAGAAATGGTGAAAAAAATATCACGTTTACGACTTCTTTGAGTAGGTACTTTAGTAATGCATTGTAAATGTTTAAAACCTTACCTTTTTTTTAGCGAGTCGAAATGTCTTTTTCATAGGTTTGTGGACTTGTTCACCAGGAGTGCTATTTTTCATTGAAGGACTCACCGGAACACAAACCGTGTAGTTTTCTCAACCAACCAACCAACTCACCGCGTAAAATATAATTTGGTCGTATTTTTGAAACGGTCGTGTTAGCGAAAAACAATATCGTTTCGTCGCAAATCCTTCGCATTTGACCGATTCAAAAATGCACCCGTTTGGAAACGCTCGCGCAAACCATTCGTAATGTGACAAGTAATTTCAAAAATGCGTCCCCAGCTTGTTTCCATACTTACTCCCATGTAATAGGGGTGACGACAGGGTGAGAAAAGTATAATTGTATTTAGTCCGTCTTTTAGATTATCCAAAAATAATGGACCAATATTTTTCAGTTCGCCAAAAAAGTAAAATTTCATAAAGATACGAAGCATCAAAGTTCCGGAGTGGGGGCTTGCGACGTCACCTCTATGTCAAAAACGTACGTAGCCGTGACTTCATGCGAGATTTCAATGCGCTGTATCTTTGTTATTTTTTATTTCTTAGAGAAAAAAAAGTGTGAGCAATATTTTTTAATAATCTTACCGATGGGCCAAACATATTTTTCCATTCGTCATGCCTATTAGCCGAGTTTAAATCTTCTAAAGTAAAAGAGGTTGGGCAGTTGAGACATGACATGACATGGTCATGCTTTGAACAACTCCACACAACGGTCGTTGTTGAGAAACTCCACTTGACTCGGTTCTCGTGGCAACTCTAACACCGGAGTCTGTTAAAGGACTTCCAGACTGCCCAAGGGAGATTACTACCCGGTGGGAGTAAAAACCCTATAAAAAATATTTAATACCCTCTGTTTGTAGTCAGGTAAAATAAGCTGTTATTAGTACTTCGGGACTTACCGCTATTATAATCATTTTTAGTCAGATATTTCGACGAACCTTCTGCCGTCATGGTCGCTGGCAGACTAAGGAACTGCCATGGATGTACAATATTTATTTATTTAACCTTTAATGTACAAAATACATTTTGTAAAGCACAATAGGCGGACTTTATGCTGAAAGCAGTATCTAACAGCCGACCTTTGGGTTGTAAGAGAAACTTAGGTGGGTGTAAAATAATATGATAGGTAAAAAGTAAAGAAATTGGTTATATTAAAATTAAGATAGGTAAAAGGGAAAGTGATTGGGTATAATAAAACTAGATAAATATTTACAATTACTACATAACATAAACTACTTAGGTGTACAATAATCCCGGTAAGTCCCTAGGTACTAATAACAGTTATTGTGACCGCGAAACTCTAAAGATTCAAAGATTCAAATGTTTATTCAGTAATTAGACCTTTACAGGCACTTTTACACGTCAATAAGTATAATTTATGTTACGTGTAAAGTATATTAAAATTTAATTTATTTTTAAAGAAATGCTACCGATACCAGCGTTTCGTAACGACCACTGCTGAGAAGAAACGCCGAAAGAAACTCATTTTCACAGTATTGGTCGCCTACTCGCCAGAAGGGCTTTGTCATATTATTATAATTGTCTTTTAATTAATAAATACTTATAATATAATACAATGTTGACACATTATAACATGTAATGCTTGCGAACAAGTAAACAAACATAAATTGCGTAATAAAAATATTAAGTAGTCAAAAAAAGCGAAGCCGAGCTGGCCAGTCCTAAGTCTAAAATCATAATTGGGTAAAAAAAATTTGGTCGTTTACCACGTTTGTATTGTAGGTAATATATGAATATAACTTTCAAAGACATCTACTCTCTTGCATGCTCCATTTCCGTACACTCTTGCGCAATCGCGAATTCGCAAAAACAATACATGCTGGTTCTAAAACAATTAAAATGTTTCATTACGTAATTTAGATACTTATACGTTTTTAATTGTTGCTCTACTTTCTTTTTGTCTGGTGATTCATTGGCAGATTCAATAGTAAAAAGATTGTATTTTTTCCTGGAACGACTCCTTCAATTCACAATTAATCATGCTGCACGATAAACTGGAAACATGACACGTGACAGAAAAGAAAAATGGGCAACAATTGAATCTGAATGTCTTCCTCGAGATGGCAAAAGAAAAGGAGAGTTCGAAAGATGGTACGATGATATTAAGATGACTGGAGAAAAATTTAAGCTGCCTCAAGGTATCTGTCATGGCTTGATGACAGACATAGGCTACCAATGCTAATGACTGCCGGGACCATAACATCCTTTTCGAAGCACGGAGAAGCTCGTAATTTTCATTATTTGAACGCTTCATCACCAGCATAAACACTCGTATCATTTTCACAAACAAAAACTTTACGATCAAAAAAATATGTTCTGTCGAAGAGACCCGTCAGAAATGAGGTTACTTATCTTCAAAAATCGTTTTAATACGAGTGTGTTCGATTCTTTTCATCGTAATTCGACTATTGATGTGACGATGCTCGACCAAATGTCTCCTAACGCATTTTGATCTTTATAGCAACTCCTACCGCAAGCGTTAAAGAACTTAATTCTTGAAAAACTAGAGAAATTGTCCTCGTAACACACGTTTATAGCCGCCAAACCGATTATATTACATAAGCATAATTTTCGCGTGCTCACGGACCATTGACAGACAGACAGACGCACAAGCGTGACGGTAATAAGTTCGGATCTGTCACGCACGTTGTGTACTCGTAAATAGCCATATTAACTGTTACCCGCGACTTAGTCTGCGTGGTTCGTAAGTCGACAATAGGCATGCTGACTGGGCCAGAAAATATTATTCTATTTAATCCGTCAGCAAGATTATTACTTAATAATTGGCCAAGTGCGTGTCGGGCCACGCTCAGTGTATGGTTCCAACTTTGAGTTCATGCCACTAAAAACGTCTAATAACTAATTTTCTATTGAATTTGTATGAAATTTTCCTTTTTCGAGTACATTCATAAGTTGATCGCCTATAACTTTTTAATTTGCAAACCCTACTTAACTCTGATAGTTTTCCTTTAAATTTCGTTATATTTACTATAGCTGTGAATTTTTTCACGTGTCCAAATATAACCGTTGAGCAGATAGAGGGGGGGAACACATGACTCTAACAAAATTTTTTACTTTAAAACCAAATATTTCAGAAACGGATCCCTAAATCGAAAAACAGTGTTCAAAAGCTCATAATATTTTTAAAAGACCTATTCAACGATATCCCAAATGACTGGTTTGTCAAGAAAATAAAATTGAATTTTAGCTTTACTTGTATGGGAGCTACCCTAAAAATTTTTTTTTTCCTTATTTTATTTTACCACTCTTTCCGCATAATTAATATACATACCTATGCTAAATTACAGCTTTCTAGTACTTATAGTCGCTGAGTAAAACCGCGGACGGACAGACAGACAGACAGACAGACATGGCGAAACTATAAGGGTTCCTTGTTTACTACGGAACCCTAAAAATGGACACTTAATTTACGATTCATCCAATTAGCAAGAAAAAAAAACACAGAGCGTTTAAGTTACGGACTGGCGGGTTGTGACATCACTTTCGAGTAAAAATTTTATCTAGGCTTGACGAAGTGCGAACTTGAAATGTGCTGTATCTTCATAATTTTTTGCTGGTTAGAGAATAGAAAAAGCAAATGTGCCTACAATATTTTTCATAATCTATCTGATAGACCAATTAAAAAAAATCCATCATACCTATTGAACGAAAACATCACTCTGAATCATGTTAACAGGCAATGAGACTAAAAATACGGATATCTGTTCTGTTCTGTTCTGAGTCCGCCCAGCCAGCAGTTACGCTGCAAGAGCTTATGAATGAGGTTTACCTTGGAGAGTACGTCATCACGCTTGCAGGCCAAAGCCGATGCATGTATATCGTCCTCAGTCCCTAGAACATGGCGACGCCAAACCTCGTTATAACACTCACATGGCTCGAGAAACCAGTTGGACTCGTAGATAGGGATAAAAGAGTGTAGGAAACATTCGCAGTCAGGAAGTAGGGGAGAGAGAGGGAGTTGAAAGAACCGACCGAATACCTGCATCAAATCAGAATGGGGAGGATAGATATAATACTTGGTGTGTGATATATTGGAAGGATAATAGACTGCTTTGTTGTTTTGTATGAGACTAAGGCAAAAAAAATAATTTGTGGCTCATTAGATAGATTATTAAAAAGTATGGTATACATATTTTCTCTTGATTAACAAATAATGCCAAGGATAGAGCGCATTAAAATTTCGCGAGACGTCACGATCAACTAGGCTACGATTTTCATCGACCCAACTCCGAAACGAAACCAAAAAAGATTTTATATTATAAAGTCCACTAGAATCAATTTGCAAAATAATTTAAAGCAAACTCCAACTGAACCCCTTGACTTCCCGCCAAAAAACCCAGATAGCAAGTTAAAATAGGCTCCGAATTTTTTTTTTTTACAATATATTGGTTTAGACATTTATCCTCAATCTCACCTGATGGTAAGCGACGATGAAGAATTATATTAAGAATTCTTATAATTAGTACATCTGAACTAAATATTAAGAACAAAATGGAAACCACTTACACAAATGTAATGGATTTTAAAGAAAAGAACAAGTTCATCATCATACGAGCGTATTCCCGGTTGCTTCCTCAGCAGTAACGCTTCAGAGCCCGGGGTCCGCTACCTAACCAAGGAGATTTGACGAGGTTGCTGGTTTTTACACAGAGCGACTGCCGTCTGACCTCCACAACCCAAAGGGCAAACCAGGAACCAATCCTTGGATAGTTTGATGATCAAACGCTAGGTGGCGTTCGGGACCCACAGTTTTACGTGCCTTCCGAAACACGGAACCATCTTTCTTTTCGGTTACTCCATAAAATAATACGATAGTGGTCCGATAGTGACGTCCGATTTCTATGTCAAACCAAATTAGACTTTATGGTCATAAATTCATGCTCAATGTTGCTTGACACTGAAACACGGATACGCAGTAACGTCCGTCTTGCGTACCGCTTTTGGAGTAACCCACCTTTATCTTGGTTAATTTTTACTACTTTGCTAAACGAAAAACATGGGTATTTTTGGATAATCTAATTAACGGACGGTCGGACGGAAATAATATAATGGTGCTCCCAAACTGCTGTTAAAAATGTTTACAAACATTAGTTAACTACTTTTGGGGGCTTACTTGCATATTTAAAATAAAATTTATAATTTTTTATATTATTATATCTTAAAAGCGAAACAAAACAATAGGGAATATGCACGTTTTTTTTATTATTTGCTTAATAAGATCCTTATTATCCACAGAAAACAAATGTGAAAGAATTTATAGAATATCTTAATTAGCGACGAACATGTGATACTTTAAATTTTCAATTAGAAAGAAAAGTCCGATATGCACTGGCGACGTCAAAGTCCATATCATTTATACATTTGCCATAGAAAATAGCGTTTTTACGAGTTAGATAGACATATTTTCGTAAAATCGTTATATCTTGTTCGTTTTTAAACCAATTTTAATTCTGTTTTCACTGTTAGTTCTTTACTTTTGAATATTTATGGATAAACTAATTAAATAACACATATTTTTTTCATGCATACTTTCCAACCAGTCAAATCAGATATTTTTTTCTAAACGTCAAAACTAACAATTTCTATGCGATTTGTATGAAATATAAACTACTAGGACATTGTTTCTTAAAGTCTTAGTATCAGTAGTAAGTGCTCTTAATATCAGTTTATCTGCAATAATAAATCTAAACAAGTTTAAAATTCATATAATCATGACATTATATTGTGACGTTTTATTTTGTTGAACTTTACCAAACAATTTTTTTTTTGACCGTGTAAACTTCCCTATTCGTGTTATATAACTTATTCAATGTGGAAGGGACATACTCGTAATAAATCTAGTACTGTACTAGATCACTATGTGTATAATGAAATTAAAATAACAACAAAAAAAAATAATGCGTTTCCATACAAGTGCAGCCGCCCGGGCAATTTGTTTGTGAAAGTTTTTTATACCATTCCGCTCTCAAAAGTCCATTTTAATTAATTTAACCTTCTTTTTTCTTCATTAAATGTCTATTTTCGCTTATTTTTTTCTTTTTAACCGAGTTCCAAAAGAGGAGGTTATCAATTCGTCGGAATCTTATGTTTTATACATGTTGATCGATTTATTCGATGAGGTTTGTACCGATTTAGTTGTCCCATAATTTTATTATTAAAACCGGTTGTGTATTTTGGTGGTGAAGTCGGTTTTTAGTTTTGAAAATTTATTCTCGTAATCATGGTATAAAGTATAGTATGCAATTCTTGAATAAAGCAGATTTACATTGAGGGACATGAATCACTCGCATTGCTCAGGATTCTAACACTTGAATCTCTCGCTACGCTCGTGATTCAATCATCATGAATCACTCCCTACGGTCGTGATTCAGTCGTTAGAATCCTTCACCTGCTCGTGATTCATCTATGGCCCTCGAAGTAAATCCGTCCTTTATTCACTAATTGCATAATATACTATTTTTATGTTTTTTTTTTGTGATTTTAATTTCATTATACTAAAGTGATATTGTACAGTCCGTGGTTCGATTTATTACGGGTATGTGCCTTCCACGTTGTATAAGACACGCGGACTAACTATATTTATGCAGCACAACAACATTTTAACAAATTTGAAGTATATTAACAAACATAAAATAGAAATAAGGTGATGTTTCATACTAATTAATATTGATACGACATTTTGTCCATTCTTTCGCCACACACGCATCACGCCAATTTTAGTAGGTCAATGTTCACTTGGCATTTTCGGCTTTATTTGTTGAATTTAATTATTTATTGACGATCAATAAATTATCCAGACTTAAATGTGATTCAATTGACTAGTTTAGCATTGATTTATTGAATCCATATTGAATTTCTTTTTGCCCGAGCGAGCGATGAGTCTCAGTTTCTAGATTGGCCAAAAATGTTTTTGTCCGGCTGTTCTCGCCTACGTGTCTCATTTGGTAACCGATTGAAATTTTGTGAGAAGGTTTGTAAATTATAAATAGATACTTAGGGAGCGTTCAAGTATTACGTAACGCAATTTTTGAAGATTTTTGACCCCCCCTCCCCCCACTGTAACGCTCCGTAACGTTTTTCTGTACCCCCCCACCCCCCTCTCTAAAGGTTACGTAACACTCAAGTCATCATTTTTACCCTGAAGTCGCAAAAAGTTGTTATAGTTTTTATCCTTCGTATAGTTTTAATTGCCTTATAATAAAACAAGAGATTTTTAATTCGCAACACCTGCGTATTTTGTTTATTTTTTTATAAATTTTTGGCTTTACAAAACACAATTGTTTTTCTCCTTCATTCTCCTAAGTATTTTAGCTTTTTTACTAATAAATTCTTCAAATAAAATAACATATTTATTTTAACCTTTGGCAATGCAATTATAAACAGAAACCCAACTGAAATTAAACATTTTACTCGAAATAAAATCGTATTCTTAACAAAATTAAAAAATAATCAACTATTAACCAAGTATCTAAGTAGGTCTATAAAAACAATTCGATTGAAATTACTGCTCCTCTGTCCACGGGTTTGCTAGCCACTCAGATTCTTTCATCACTGGCACCTGGAGTGCAGACGAAGACGGTTCTGGAATTGTTAAGCCACTTGCATCAACTTCGTCTTCGTCGAGCCAGTCAGCATCCTCAGACGATGTTTCATAACGACGCACAATGCAGAGAAGCTCATTTGCCCTTCTGGCAGCAAGGCGCTGTGGCCGTACTCTAGTTTCACAATGGTCTTGGACAGTCTTGCCATGCACGTAACGACAGTGCATTTGAACACTCCTGTGAGATGTGAAATAGATCCCACAGGTTGGACATACTTTTTTCTTTAGGTCGGATTGTACAGATGGACAAAAGAAATCGTAAGGCATCTGCTTAAACCCTTCTAGAGGAGGTGACAGATTAACGGACAACCTTACAAGAAGTGGCGAAAACTTGGATTTTCCTTTGTCTAACAAACTGGGTACTACGAGCTTGCTTGGGGTTTGAAGTATTGGGCAAGGTGGCGGCATGAAAGTATCCGTAAACACAGATTTCAATGCACTTCTCGGTGGTGAACAGCAGGATTCATCTGCGCATTTTATAACCTGTAAGAAATATTGCGATTCACGGACGTGAACGCTATACCACGCCAGATTTGGTTCTGCTGGATCCTGCATGCTATCTTCGGGCTGTCTATACTCCGCCGAAACGTCATAATTATCAATTTTCATTTCTCTCCACACTTCTGCAAGTGTTTCCCCAGCGTGCTGAAAATTGCGTTTTTCCAAATCATCATCCGTAGTCATTCCTTTGTCGTCGAGATGAGAACCAAAATGTTCATGAGGCAAAATGACGCCTGCCAGTCGTTTGCTGAGGGGAGCCATGCGACGCTCAACTCGGTTATATGCGCTCCGCCCAGGAGCATTAGTCGCTATAAACAGGGCGTCCAGGTTGTATTTTTTAAAGTGTTCAATCGCAAAGTTCTTGACTTTGCGATAACGCGGGTTTTCGTCCGGCCCACCATCTACAAAGATGATGATTACTGGCTTCACGGTGTTCGATTCTGTCATCATTAAGGATTTGAATGAAGGTATTGATAAAAGTGATTCGAAATCATAAGCGTGGGTGTTCGCTGTGGAGGATGAGTGTTTCCCGCTCCTTATGGATATGTGTGTCGGCCCGCTGTACCCAACAGCTTCTTCCCTACCGAAATTGTTAGGTTCTACGTTGACGCCGGCGTATACAGAAGGAATAAGTTTGTGCCGCTCTGCCACGACCCAGTCATGATCAGGTAAAAGTATTCTGTATTCCATATGCATTAAAAGAGGGCTCTGACTTTTTACTGCCGGTAAACCTATCGGTACACGTGCCTTATCGTCTTGTGAGAGAACGAATACTTGCTGCGGTCCCAGAAGCGAAGCGAGAGATTCCAATGACCTGATTGTAGCAGTGCAAAATTCCCCGTCCTCGTGTTTTTTGTGCATCTCGGTCTGTGGTCTTGCTAACTTTACGGGTACAGTACGTACGTGTCTTCTTCCCTCTTGTGTGTTAGAAACGCGTGGGAGTAAATGAAGATATGTGCCGCTTCGAGAAATTTGGAATCCCATTAACAACAGCCTTTCATGCAGGTCGGACAGAGTGAGACAACTCCTAATCATCTCTGTTCGGCGGCGTTCATCAGCAGCGCTGCCATGAATGGCAATATTAATTATGGTCTCTAGGAGAGCAGGTTGCGAGTCAACTAAAGAGGGCTGTCCAGGGCCAGTTCGAGGTTGTGCTGCAGCAGGATTGTTTCTCTGACGTTCAGTTTTCTCCAGTTTTTCTTTGGCTCGAAATTTTTTTGCACGCTTAGCAGAGTCTCTTTTTTTCTTCAAACATTTCTCTTCTTCTTTCAACTCTTTGCGTAGCTTTTTTATTTCGTCATGAACATCATCTTTGGCTATACCAGTGTCCCTTGCTTCAGTGAGAACATTTATTTTTTGTTGCAGTAGACCAATTTTCTTCATAAGAGTTTCTTGAGCCGGTTTGCTTGGAACATTTTTAGTGATGACCGAATCAACCAAAGTCTTGTCTGGTTCCGTAGACGATGTCTCCACAGTTTCCCCATCAGTATTCTGACTTTGCTCCTCGTGGATATCGCTCATCTTTCGTTTGACGGCAGTGCTTTCATGTCCAGCGACTGCGACAATCGATTCCATGAGAGATGAACACGTGGATGAAGCTACAACATTCGAATCCTATAGGCCAAGATAAAATTAATTAAGAATAGGTATTATTGACACATGCGATAAAAAAGAACATAATATACAACACATATAAGCAGATGCACCTGTTTTTGTTGAGGAGCACGCGAAGTCGAGGGAGCATTGGGCCATAGTGTTGCTGGCGTGCTTGATGTTTGCATAGGTAGCTAGAAATATAAAATACTTATGACCAGTTCTTTTATGAAAAATCAAGGTTTGGACTAAATATAATACTTATGTCATTATTACATTTTAGTAGTAAACTTACTTGTGTAAAATAACTAAGCATTGTTGCTTTCTTCTTCGTGGCCTTCACCTTCAACTCTCGTATAACATCATTTATATGTTCTATAAACTTTTCTTTGTTTTTTAGTTTTTCTTTAGCCGTTTTCCAAATTTCATTGGCATTTTTTTGACATACTTGCGCTGGCAAGTCAGCATGAGAGCCTTTATAGGCCAAGAACAGCTGATGATACAAATCTCCTTCTTTTGAGGACATTACAGTATGAACACTATGAACTCACTTTAATAACAGCGACTACAGCAATTTGCTTCTGCATAAACACTAACGAATACTGACAACAAAAACAACATTAAATGACGTACAATACAATCTAGGGATTCCCCGTGAAATATAAACGAAAAGGTTTACCAACATGCGAGAACAAATTAAAAATGGCGACCAGACTAATACAATCGAGAGATTCCCCGTAAAACGTAAACGAAAAGGGTTGCCAATTTGGGAGTTTTATTTCCCTATTTTTTTATATAAAAAAAGAAATAATGTTACGTAACGTGTTGTAAGAAGGACCCCCTCCCGCCCGTGTAACGCATCGTAACGTTTTACGAGACCCCCCCGCCCCCCCAAATTGCGTTACGTAATACTTGAACGCTCCCTTATTTAATTTGATTCAGTTTTTCGAAATTTTTCAAAAAGAGCAAATATGGTGGTTAAAATTTTTAAACATATCATGTTTCAGCCATTTCAGCCATTGAATTGTTTTAAAATGATATTTAGTTACCCTTATTAAGACGCAACTTCTTTGTTTGAACAACTATTTTATCGGATAAACTTTAACAGATCGGGGTATCAAACCATTCACAAAGCCATTATAACGAGATTTTTCGAGATATCCCCACCACTCTCCCACTCTTCTTCATACTAACGACGTATTCGTATTAGGATTTGTATATATATATTATAAGCTGAGCTTCATATTTTTTTTCCTAATGGTCACACCGTCCCTTTAAATATTTTGGCTCGACTGCGAACGGGCCCGCTAACTACATCCCGGAGCACAACCCTCGCCGAATCACCGGCAGACGTCCGAGGCATGTTCTCTCTGATTCCGATGACCAGATTATGGCTGACATGGTCTAATTCGATACCTCTACGGCTCCGAGCAGCCAGAGGAACCTCGTGGTCCGACCCCCCCGCATTCGTCGTAATCGAATACGTAGGCGTAGGAACATTAGCTCGTTCACTAGGTACCGCCCGGCGGTACCTGGACGATTTGCGTCCTAAGTAGGCCCTTCTGGCACCGTAGCTTCGGCCCTTCCGGCAAAACATGGGTGTTGCAGCACCCCAAAATTTGCCATAATCCCTAGCGCGCCCAAAGCCGAGGTTTCCCCCTTGGGAGCCCTTTGCGCTGCTGCTAGTAGTATATAAATATAGGATGCCGGGCCTCTGGCCCGCTCCTCAAACCTTGTCCGGGTGAAGTAGGAAATGCCGTCCGAGGCAACCTATGTCTGTCAATACAAAAAAAAGAAAAGCGAACAGTCCCATTTGCTGCTCGACCGCCATCCATGCGGTAAACACCTTGGTGAAATCTATCTATATATATCTATCTATCTCGTATGTGTGTATATATATATATATATGTATATATATATATATATATATATATATATATATATATATATATATATATATATATATATATATATATATATATATATATATATATAGGAACCCTATATATATTATATATATTAAGTTATTAGAAGAGAATTCACATGCACCGTCGATGTTGAGACCTTTAGCGGTTTCAACTGAATGAAGTTATAGAACCTGTTTGAGACATTGTATAATATCACTGCTTGTATGTAATAGCTAGGCATATCCACTAGTAACTGGTTAGTACTTAGGTAACGGCGGTGGGGGGAAAATATTAATACATAAACACAGAATGTTCGCGAGCAAAAATTCGTGGAACTTCGTTAGAATGATGCTTGCTAAACTAGGCCTTATGTTTTTATGGCATAAAGGCTTAAACTTAGACATCAGGAAGACCATCTTCACGTACCAACTTAGGGTTCCACACACATACGTCCAGTAATTTATGTATCAATGTATGGCCGACAAGGCAACCTCCTTGGGAATGTTACTTGTAACTTTGTGACGTCAGATTAGTCATACGGATCAGCAGGAACCACCCACATACGTCCATTAATTTATGTATCAATGTATGGCCGACAAGGCAACCTCCTTGGGAATGTTACTTGTAACTTTGTGACGTCAGATTAGTCATACGGATCAGCAGGAACCACACACATACGTCCAGTAATTTATGTATGAATGTATGGCAGGCGGCGGCTGGCGGACACGGCTTAACCTTGTGGCGATCCTTTCTAAAGCCGGTCGTAGGTCGCCGCGTGTAAGATACGGACATACGGCGTTTGTTCTCATATTTCTGTATCTCAAAGATTCAAATGTTTACAGTAATTAGACCTTTACAGGCACTTTTACACGTCAATAAGTATAATTTACGTTACGTGTAAAGTATATTAAAATTTAATTTATTTATAAAGAAAAGCTACCGATGCCAGCGCTTCGTAACGACCACTGCTGAGAAGAAACGCCGAAACAAACTCATTTTCACAGTATTGGTCGCCTACTCGCCAGAAGGGCTTTGTCATATTATTATTATTGTCTTTTAATTACTAAATACTTATAATATAATACAATGTTGACACATTATAACATGTAATGCTTGCGAACAAGTAAACAAACATAAATTGCGTAATAAAAAATATTAAGTAGTCAAAAAAGCGAAGCCGAGCTGACCCGTCCCTCTCGGCAGCACCCGTTCACGAGTTGACGCACGGATCAGCCATCGTTAAATATTAGGGGGAAACCAACGACCCGATCTATCTATTTTCTTATTGAACGAGTGAGCGAAGCGGGCAAAGTTCTCTGTGTTGAACAATCCGGTGTACGTATGTTATTTTAATCGGAGCTTTATAAAATTTGGAAGATGTATGTAAAGATGTAGCTTATATTTATGTATTTTATTAAACCTTTATTGACCAAAATGGTACGAAAGTTGGCCTTAATGCTAATACATTCTCTATCAGTCAGCCTTTAGGAAATATTTACGCGCCACAAAAATAAATTAAATCTACCGAAATCAAATATGCAAATGTTTGAAAATAGTCCATACTTTACTTATTATACCATTACTTTTAATATTTTTTTATATTATTATTATTTTATATTATATGTAGGTATGTTAGACTGTAAGGTATATATAAATATGGGCCAATTATGTACTCGTATGTTTTGTTGCCTGAAATAAACGAATTATTATTATTATTTATGTCAATTAAGATAAATAATACAATTCCTGAAAGCATAATAGTAGAACAAAAATAAAAAATATTCAGATCACGCTTAAAATTATTATTGATCTCTAAGGCCTATTATTCTGTAGATGAATTCGTAAACGACAAGTTTGGTAAATAAATTAGCTAGTAGCGTGTGTTACCTCAATCTCACGTCCACGGAAAAAATAAATTAAGTAGGTATAAAATAAATTAATTGAATAACGTGTATATATCCAAATAATAATATTGTTTACTATTCGTTTTTGCTACACCCAAACTGGGTACAGGTTGATCTGCACAATATATTGTTAACTTTTTGCTTACATATTGGGAATAAATAAAAACAGAAATATATTTATGAGGGTTAGGGCTTAAAGATACATTTTTATAATATTGAACAAGAGTTAAAGATAGAGCATATCGGTCATGAAGAGGTTGCCAAGGGGTTCGCGGGTTATAATGTGATATTACTTGTATTAACATGATTCGTATTTCCTTGATCGGCTTTTACGACCTGCACAGAAATAGAAACAGGCGTATAAATGAAATAAACTTCGCGGTAAACACCATGAATATAAAATAGTAAACTATTAACGCAGGAGAATGATGGCATAGTAAGTTGTTAGTTATTTGTATAAGAACAGGTTTTTAAAATATCACCGGAAAATAGCGAGGTGAAGCCGTGACTCACAGATAAGGAGTCAAAAGCTTCACATCGCAAAAATAGCTACACTTAATCGAACTTGTACAGTAAAGCTGGACTCACACGGGCTAAAATTCCGATGGCGGTTTTTTGGTATAATTAATCCGAATTTAACTGTAAGAGTTCTAACACCTAAACTAACCCAGAAGCCAGAAGTGAAGAGTGTCAAGACCAGTAAACTGAAGTCAGAAGTCAAATTCCAGAAGACAGAAACCAGAAGGCTGCACTATTACGACAGTGTCAACAAATCTCTAATCTTACGAAGAAGACCTGCAGAGCAACGCGACGGATACAAAACAACAAAGCAGTCTATTATCCTTCCAAGTATATATCACACACCAAGTATTATATCTATCCTCCCCATACTGATTTGATGCAAGTATTTGGTCGGTTCTCTCAACTCCCTCTCTCTCCCCTACTCCCTGACTGCGAATATCTCCTACACTCCTTTATCCCTATCTACGAGTCCAACTGGTTTCTCGAGCCATGAGAGTGGTATAACGAGGTTTGGCGTCGCCATGTTCTAGAGACTGAGGACGATATACATGCATCGGCTTTGGTCTGCAAGCGTGATGACGTACTCTCCAAGGTAAACCTCATTCATAAGCTCTTGCAGCGTAACTGCTGGCTGGGCGGACTCAGAACAGAACAGAACAGAAGAGTTCTAACACCTAAACTAAGCATAAATCACACTTATATTATAAAAGCGAAAGTTTGTGAGTTTGTGTGTATCTTCATGCGCAAATGGCTGGACCAATTTTGATAAAATTTGGTACGCAGGAAGCTGACACCCTGGATTAACACATAGGCCACCTTTTTCCGCGGGTAACACCGCGGGCGCAGCTAGTATAAAATAAACAATCAACGGTAGACTGTCGTCTCTCAGGACGACACTACCTAATTATATTTCAGATTAATTTTAGAAAATTTAAAAGAAATCGAGTCTCGAAAGTACAGACTCAAGGTTTGCCAACGTTCCATGGAGCGCAGTGTACTCGGCGCACGTCGAATCGATAAAGTAAGAAACACTGAACCACGCTCCAAGACCAAAATTTTCGATGTAAGTATCGAGACGGCAAAGTTGAAGTGGGATTTGGCGGGGCATGTTTGTGGTATGAGACTGGAAAGATGGACAAGAAAAGAGACATTATGGATTCCAGAAGGACGCCAGCGTAGGGGAGGAGGAAGATATGGCGGGACGACATTGAATGCTACATGAATGGATGGCAGCAAGCTGCCTTGGATCGTGATTCGTGGAAGCAAGAAGAGAAAGCCTTTGCCGAACAATGGGACACTATATAGACTTCAAAAAAATACGGAATGAGTAACGTCGTACTCAATTTAACGGTTTGTCTTAGGTAAATTATTAACCAACGAAAACTAGTCGGATATATTATAATAAGCAATACGGTCATCTATTTCTGTAAGTGAGTACGATACTGTTCACAATTTATCGCGAGTTTACAAACTCGCGAGTTACTTTATAAACTATCGGTGTTCTCAATCATATACATTTACATATATAATTAATTACACATACCTTTATTTTATCTTGGTGCCTCCTTATTTAATTAAATAAATGATTTATCATACCGCACTCGGAAATGCGTGGATTGATGTTATCGTGCAGTTTTTTTTGTAAAATCGTGAATCGTGATGCTGGTTGAAACTGGTACTTACCTGAAAAGAATAAAAAATCTTTAGATATTGGTACTTAGCAAATAGTCTAAATATATATATATAACTCAAAGGTGACTGACTGACTGACAAAGTGATCTATCAACGCACAGCCCAAACCACTGGACCGATCGGGTTGAAATTTGGCATGCAGGTAGATGTTATGCCGTAGATATCCGCTAAGAAAGGATTTTGATCAACTCTACCCCCAAGGGGATAAAATAGGGGATGAAAGTTTGTATGAAACTTTGCCAATTTTAAACCGATCGGGCTGAGACTTTGCATGCATAAAGCTACTATGACATAGGCATCCCTTAAGAAAGGATTTTGATAAATTACACCCCTACGCGAGCGAAGCCGCGGGCAAAAGCTAGTCATAGATAAAATGTTAAGTAGATATTTTGACACCGGTTAAATGCGAATTTAAAAACTAAAATTAACATCTGATGATACACCGTCAGAAAAATAATACAATTACAGATATTAGTAAAGTTTAATCATCTCAGCCTCAGAAAGTCCACTTCTGGACTTCTTCACACAAGAATGTCCAAAACGATTGGAAGTGCCCTGCATTTTAAATGGATATAACCAAAGTTCTATAATAAAAACAGAAGAGTAGTTTTAAATAAAAAGACCTCCGTGGCGTAATTGTCACCATGCTAGTCCGCCACCCAGAGGTCCCGGGTTCGATTCCCGGTCAGGGCAAGTTGGAAAATGGCCTTTTTCAAATTGTCCTGGGTCTTGTTTTTCTATATATGTATATGTTATAAAATATAGTATCGTTTAGTTAGTATCCCATAACACAAGTCTCGAACTTACTTTGGGGCTTACTTAGCTCAATCAGTGTAATTTGTCCGTAAAAAAAAAATCTTTATTGTGAGGCCAAAGTACTTATTAAGACACATTCAATAAGCCCAAATTCGATAGAGTTTCATCGTTTTATCACTGAGTTCCATCGACCACCTTCCATTTCCATGATAGGACCCTACCTACAATAAAGTGCTTCTTAAGACAATTCAAACCTATCCCACAAATTAGGTTATGTAGTTTTATAACTGAGTTCCGTCGAACATCTCCCGACTCCATCATCAGAACAGCTCATTGACTCCATAATATTGTATTGTCATCTAACTTACACAAGTATGCAAAACTTCAGCTCAATCGCTTGAGGAATACTGGTTGAAAATTGAGTTGCAAGATTTGACCTAAACAACCATATAAGATACATTGCAAGTAAACAAATAAATAAATAAATATATAGGGACAAATGACACTGAATGAGCTAGCCCAAAGTAAGTTCGAGACTTGTGTTATGGGATACTAACTCAACGATACTATATTTTATAACAAATATATATATAAATAAACACCCAAGACCCAGGACAATTTGAAAAAGGCCATTTTCCAACTTGCCCTGATTCCAGGGATCGAACTCGGGACCTCTGAGTGGTGGACTAGCATGGTGACCAACGCCACGGAGGTCGTCGCATTACATAAATAAAATTTAAGCTTGGCAAAAACAAATCTAAGTACCTACTGGTTCATAATACCACACTATCCCAATGAAAACTTGATTTAGTTACTTAACAAGTTTATTTGAAAAATCAAATTAAACAACCTCCGACTGAAAATGTCAAGAACACCATCTAGTGATAAATAGCGGAACTACTGATATAATTTAATATAGTATCGGTAGTTCAGCTATTATAGCGCTATCAATATTTTTGTAGGGAAAGCCCAGACTTTCAAGCGTAAACCCCCAATAACTTTTAAACGGCTCAATCGATTTTCATTTAACATAGCTAAGAACCACCGCAACGGAACTGGCTTTCACGTGACAAAACCGCATCGAAATCGGTCCGTCCGTTCGAGCGCTACGTATAAAAAACAATACAAATAGGTGCCTACACGTTATTGTTGCTATGCAATCTATTTGTTGTATCACTTGTTACCGAACTGGTTGCAAACTGGCTGCAAGTTAGTGCGACCACACTCAGCTTTGTTTACTTCAGCCATCTCGTTGCATGTGCACGAGAGAAGAAATGATTGTATAGGTATTGTTAAATGTTAAAACAATGCAATGTCACAGCTTCAAGGAACGAAATAAGTAGATAGGTAAATAATACAGTACAACAAAACATGTTAAATAATACTTCACTAACATTAAAGTATTATTATTGTAAAATATAGTATCGTTGAGTTAGTATCCCATAACATACGTTTAAAACTTACTTTGGGGCTAGCTCAATCAGTGTAATTTGTCCTTTATACATATTTTTTTCTTTATGACAAAAAATGCGGCAATGAAAGAATCATCAGAGTAAATTAATTAATAGGAGCAAACAGAAAATTAAAATAACTACATTGACACTTTTTTCAAATTATCGTTTAAAATATCGTCTTGGAAGACCAGTTTTTAATTGACTTATTTAGACTAAAAAAGTCGGATTAGCGTTATATTTTAGACCAATCAATACATATATTATAAAACAGTTAAAAAGAATGTGTGTGTACTTAAATTTATTTCCAAAAAAAAAGTTGGGGCGGTGGAGACATAGTCTAAGAATTTAAAAAAAAATGTCTTTCTGTTTGTTTGTCAGCCTGGTGAAAGACGGACAGACAGACGGCAGACGGACGGACAGCGGAGTCTTAGTAATAGGATCCGCTTTTTACACTTTGGGCACATATGGTACAATAAAGGCAATTTTCCAACTTGTCCCGGCTGGAGATCGACCAGGGCCTTCCTAGTGGCGTTTACTTGTGACCAATACGCCATAGAGACCTCCTCCGTGGCGTAGTGGTCACAATGCTAGTCCGCCACCCAGAGGTCCCAGGTTCGATCCCCGGACAGGGCAAGTTGGAAAATGGCCTTTTTCAAATTGTCCTGGGTCTTGGATGTATATCTATATATGTATTTGTTATAAAATATAGTATCGTTGAGTTAGTATCCCATAACACAAGTCTCGAACTTACTTTGGGGCTAGCTCAATCAGTGTTATTTGTCCCTATATATTTATTTATTATTTATTTATTTATTATAGAGTCATAGAGGTCGTCAAGGGTCATGGTCATCCAAGGATGAGAGAAAACTATAGACAATCTAAACGCGATTAAATCGATTACACTGATCACCACTCAAGGTGAATAACTGAGTAACCACATGGTTTACACAAAAGTGCAGTTTATTGATTTGCGAAGCTTGCGTTTCACAACCACGGCCTTCCATTCAACGCGAGGAAACCGTGTGAGAAAACCAAAACAGAGGCGTCTCTGACAATATAAGTGAGGTCGAGCTGCGTGATGCAACGTTTTGTTGGTTTTACACTATTTTTCGGAACTTATAATCTTCCCTATTCATCAGCAAACTGGACAAATGCACGTCGGAAAACGTTGCTTCAATCAAAGCAATATTGTGACGTGCATCACAGTACAATACAATACAATACCCTTTATTGCACAAAATAAATAAAACAGATTATTATTATTTCAAAATCTAGGAAATGCGCAAAAGGCGGTATTATCGCTAAGCAATTTCTTCCAGGCAACCTCGCTATATAGAAAATAGTAATGGGAAATTAGGTAGTGCACGGTGGTCAATATAAACATACTTATATACAATAATAACAATAAACATACATATACATCTTACATAAATACATACAACTTACACTGAAAAAAAAATGATATTAACAGTACGAGATGAAGAGAAATGGACACAAAGGAAGGATATTTATTTACCTTTCATAAGGATAGAAAATAAGAAAAACACATTAATAAATAAAAAAAAACGGTAAAAGCCGTGGAGCGAAACGAGTTTCCCTAACCGCCAACAGTGTTCATGCAGAATCATGTAGACCACCCAGGTCATGTAATATAGGTAATGGCGCCGCGGGGGTGGTCCTCGGGCCACCTCACGTAGACTACCCAGGTTATGTAGTAGGTATAGATATGGTGCTAGCCACCAACAGTGTTCATGCAGAGTCATGTGAACTACCCAGGTCATGGCATATGGCGTGGCGGGGATGGTCCTTAGGCCACCTCCTAGCCAACAACAGAATTCATGCAAAGTCATGTAGACTACCCAAGTTATAGACTACCCAAATCATGTAGATCACCCATGGTAGGTTATAACTTTTATGAGTTCCTATTAAAATTATGGTTGTTAAATTTTATATTTATAATCGCTATATATGGGTACTGACATTAAACGTATTAAAAATTGTATTTTTAAATAAATGTATTGCAGAACTATGGATTTAATAAATATATGATTAAATTAAATGAATAGACATTTCAATAATGGCATATACATTTATAGATTTAAGTTAATAATATTAATCTAATTCTAAAGTATTAATGTAGACCCTTTTATTTTATTTGACAGATTTATGCTTAACAGTTTTTTTTTAATAATTATTTTACGGCTCTGGATATAAGTCCTTTAGAGCCTATCTTTATTTATTCACTTCTTTATTCCTAACCCTAATCCTAGCTATACAATCAAAGGTTGGTGTAGGTCTCTTGATTGCTTCAAGGGAGCTTCTGGCGACAAATCTATACGAATCCACTGGTTTTCATAGCCGAATGAGCGGCGGACGACGCCTAAACACGCCCATTACAGTCCGCAAATAAATATCACTAAAGCCGCACTATGAGTGTCCACTTTAACCATTTCACATATTGTCCATGAGCATGAGCATTTATAACACTAAACTACACCGATTTCATATTATAAAGTCCGCTAGAATCAATTTGCAAAACAATTTGAAGCAAACGCTTACTTTGACTTCCCGCCAAAAACTCCTTAACAGTTTTTAGCATGTTATAGTGACGTAACCAACTGTTTTGCATAACAACGTTAACAAAGCGACAACGTAACGAACGTTGTTCGTTGATACGCGCCTGTTAATTGTATGCTTTTGTTTGCTTTCAATGATTTTAGTACTCTCCCAGGAATATTTTGAAATTGCTATAAAATGGCAACATTGCGGTTTAGGGTTTCTTTTTCATAATTTATAGTGTTTATGTTATATGTTTAAGACCTGCATTTGAGGTAAAGCGAGGGGTTAAACCAGGCCACCCGCTGTCTTCTTAACTGTTTACGAGTTGCCTCAAAGAAATATTCAAAATAGTGGCAGTCTCATGAGAGGAAATGGGCATTGACGTCGGAGGAACCCGGTTATCAAATCTCTGCTACGCCGATGATATCGTTTTATTCTCTCAATCACCACACGAACTGCAAAAATGCTGCAGATCTGAGCTCGGCGAGCCCTGAGGCTGGACTTTAAATGAATCAGTCAAAGACAAAAGTAATGACATAGCCGCAAACACAAGATCGAGGTAGATGCGCAGGAGATACAATATGTCGAGGAACACATCTACTTGTCCAGATAACAATCTTCGGCAACAGGCAGGAGAGAGATAAATCGTCGCATCGAAAACGCCTGGAAGAGCTTCTGGTCCATGAAAGCGCTAATGGGGGGCATGTGTATCATGCCCATTCTTACCTATGCCACACAAACATGGTCACTGACTGAGAACAAAAGTCTAGAGTCTCAAGGTCTGCCAGCTGGCGACGGAACGCAGTATATAAGGGTACGGATAGATATGGTTAAGAATACAGATCTGCGCTCCAAAACTAAGGTTATAGATGTCGACGTCAAGACATGTGTGCCGCAGATAGATGGGCCCATAGGGTCACCTGGTGGGTGCCAGAAGGGAGAAGACCTAAGGGTAGATCAAGGAAGAGATGGCAGGATGACATGGAGGGAGTTTCTTGAGCAAAAGATTGCTCGGGTTAGAGACAGATGTAGAGGAGAGGGCGAAACCTTTGCCCAGCAGTGGGACACTACACCTGGATTTAAAAAAAATATATGTTTGTGTTAATAGCCATACAATGACAATGACAAACTCTTAAATGTAGAAATACAGCTAGATGTACATAATATCTAAAAGTAACAAATAAAGCGTCTATTGAAAAAAAATTGTATTAAAAACTCAATCGAGGGAAATAGATCTTTCCCCGTTTATTCTTATTATTGTATTCTTAATGGCCAGTCATTTTCAAAAAAAGAACAAAGGTTGCTAACGCATTCATTACATACAGTTCCGTACCTACCCCCATTATTAATTTCATTGTTTTTACGATAGCAAGAAAAGAAGAACAACTACTAATTTTTAACCTCCATGTTATGAATAGAACGATAATAGAACCCAAATACGATTTGTAAAACATGAATTTTTCTTTCTCGTTTCTTCTTTTTAGTGTCTTCTTTATTTTTTTAATTTATTGAACTTCTTCTTTAGAATACAAGTAAGTGGCGAACTTAAACTTACACACACACACACACCCTCACACACACACACACACACACACATTCTAAGCTTACTAGGTGGGTCCCAGAAATCTATATTCATCAATATAATCCAGAAATCTTTGTTTAATTACTGGCATGGAAATAAGGAACATTTTTTTTAATACTCGTATATATCGAGGATAAACTATACTACATAAACTACATAAATACTACTTATGTACATACTGATGGGTAAGGCGTTCCAAAGCCGCATAGCTTGAACGATAAATTCATTATTATAGAACGCAGTCCAGCAAAGTGGCATGACAAGAGGGAAATTGCATGAAGAGCAAAAAGTTCATTATGGATAATCATTTAAAAAAGAACAGAGATTGCAAACTTTTTGCATCTTGTATCCTTAAGGGCCGTAACAGACGCGGCGCAAGTTGCGCCGCGTAACAGCTAGTGATGGGCGATGCATAAATACTCAATCAACCCTTTGGAGTATTTACTCAGTAGATTGAGTAAATACCCGATAAATATCCTTATTCATCCATTTGGTGGGTAGATTGATTTACATGAGTTGCGACTCATATTTATATTCATATTAATTATTTCATGTTTTCATGACAATTTTGAAACTTAAATCTAGTATACACTTGCAATTCTTGTCGGAAAGTGTGTGCGTACACCATAATATGCTTAAAATGTAGGTAAACGTTATATGCGACGCTAAATTATATGAAAATACCATACTAATCATACACTGAAAGTAGACTTCTTTGACTAATTATCATTTTTTGGTGGGAGGTATGCATAAACGTAATTTTACGTAAAAATAAGTAAACAGACATCAAATGCGATGTCAATACATGAGCACGCTCTATTTACTCTATTTATTAAATCTAGTGAGTAAATACTCAAATGGGTAGATTGAGTACTATCCACTGCCCATCTCTAGCTGTTACGCGACGCAACTTGCGTCCCGTCTGGTCCGGCACTAAATCCTTATTATACGATCAGAAGAAGAATACCTGGTGTTTCTTAACCTCCATGGTACTAAGCCACGTTATGAATAGGACACAGACACGCAAAGATCACAAGTTCGTGTAACGGTGAGAGCGCCACGGGATCGTGAGTTGTTGCATTTGTTTATGCTCACGCTCTTCGTTTTGTAACTAAATGTAATATTGTGAGAGAAAACCATGATATACATAGTAAACTAGAATAGTTGTTGGTCTCCCAAATAAAATAAAATTGCACCTGGTTTGTACAATATAATTGGTTTGCTTAAAATTGTCCCATTTTCCCCAGTAGGGACGTCCCCACTATGGACGAATGGGATATACCCGTTTGAAAGTATAGATCCTTAAGGCAAGTGGGTACTATACTGGGTCAAAAATTAGTTTTGATAACAGAACGTTGCAAAATAATATCACATGACATGATCATATCCATTTTCAACGTGATTTTTAGATTTATTATTGCAGAAAAACTGAAATTAAGAGCGCTATTTGACTGCAAGAAACTATGACGTCATTAGTCTATATATCATACAAATTCCATTGAAAGTGTTTGTTCTGACGTTTAGAAAAAGTATCTGATTTTAGCTTTTGGAGAATAACGAATTCAGTCCACCTCCATTCTGAGGAGCTTAATGGCCCGGCGGGAGAGCGCATTGACTTGGTCCGCACTTGGATGGGACTACAAGTGGCATTAAAATTTCTCGAGCTCCTCCGTGCTTCGGAAGGCACATGTAAGCCGTTGAGTGTCATTATTGTATGGCAATCGTTAAGCTATGTCGGAGGCAGCTTGAAAAATCTGACACCAATGCCCACTTACACAAACGAAAAACAAACAACCATTCTGAATCATTATCATCATCATCATATTAGCCACAGGAAGTCCACTGCTGGACATATTCTATATAGGCCTAACCCAAGGATTTCCAAAACAATCGATCAAGAGCGGCCTGCATCCAGCGCCTCCCTACAACCTTGCTCAGGTCATCCGACCATCTGGTCGGATGTCCTACGCTGCGCTTGCCGGTACGTGGCTGCCATTCGAGAACCTTTCTGCCCCATCGGCCATCGGTTCTTCGCGTTATGTGCCCCGCCCACTGCCACTTCAATGGGCTAATCCGCTTGGCTATGTCGGTGACCTTCGTTCTTCAACAAATCTCCTCATTCTGAATAACTTAACCTAATCAATGTATGTCAAAATACGAAAAAAAAACTGTAGTAAAATAGGGTAATGTTACAACACTAGTAGAGTAGTAATCCTCGTGAGTTTGTCTTTGCAGAGCCATATTTTTTTAAACCGCATAGCTTTGCCATTTGAAAAAAAAAGGAAATCGACGAATAAAATGTTTGCGCAGATAACGTTTTTGAGGTATTCTTCATGCAATTTGTTTGATCTGCTTTCCATCGCTGTTCCATATAATCTGCAGGACTTCCTGGCTCACTGCACCAGTTGTGACGCGCGACTTTCTCCGCGTTACGCAACTATTCCTTGAAATCGAGCCTTTACAGCTGTTTTATTACTGGTTGTAACTTAGGAATGTGGTCTGTAATTTATTCCTATCGTAAATTAAACCTTTATAAGTTATTATCAATATTTACTGGTTTACTTTAAATAATAGTTTGTATTAGTTTTAGTAAAACTGAAATTACATTTCATAAGTAAGAATATGTAAATCTCTTAGCTCCCATGTCACAAATTCCTGCACACCATCACAGGGAGTGGGGACGCCTGAAAAACAGCGTTACCTCGGACTCAGGTCCGAGGTAACACAAGCTGAGGTATTCGAGGAAACGTAGATATTATTTCAAATTTCATCTTCAGAATGTCCTAGCCCTTGAAAGTATTCGCACATTTGCGAAAACTTTTGGCTAACGTGCGAAGAAAGGCTTCACGTTCTTATTTTAAACTGTAAACCGGAAAGAAAAGACTTTACGGAAACCGGCTTGTTCGGGAGGCTGAAACGCATCAAACCTGTTTGCGAGACGATTCGTGATGACCCTTGAAAACAACTTATATACGTGACTCAGAAGCGTGATAGGCCTATAGTTCTTCAATAGAGTGTTATCACCCTTTTTGAAGAACAGGACCACCACGCCCCTGTTCCACGCTTCTGGCGTTACGCCCTCGAGCAGAACGTAATTAAAGCGCCTCTCAAGGACTTTCAGTACCGGCGTTCCGCCCGCTTTCAGAAGCTCTGCTGTGATTCCATCCTCGCCCAGCGCCTTGTTGTTTTTAAGCTGTTTAAGGGCCATCCTAATCTCGTACAGGCTGATGTCCGGGATATCTTCGGTATAGTGTCGGGTCAGCTTGGCTCTTGGGTCTTTAGCCATTTGTAATATAAAAAAGAAATGTGGTATCGTGGGACACCAGGTAGGAACGAAGTTCCTTCGGCTAATGTAGAAATAAACGTGGCTGCTCACGAGTAAAATGTATCTATAATGTGAGTATTCGCCACGTGCTTGTCCATGAATTCATGAGTATATACTATGCATTGGAGGGGTGGAGTGGTAATAGAGAGAGAAGAGATGAGAGAACGAAAAGAAAGAGGGAGGAAGAGAAAGGTATTATACACTACTCGCTTGTGTATACGACTGTCGCGCCTGCGCACGTCTCATTTAACGGTTTTATTTAACGAGGTCATCCTTACGGTTTTACTATCACATTTTTTTCAGTTCGGTCGCGCAGCAAAATCCCTATCTCCTCCAAGCCTGCCGTAAGGAACTTCGTTCCAATAAAATCTTTGAAGATTTTTAAAGTGGTACGGAACCTTTTGTCTGCAAATGCAACCCACACTTGACCGGCTGTTTATCTAGTTTAAACATCAAATGAGTCAGTTTTATTCAAAACTAGGGATGTCATAATTCGCGAATGTAACGGTGGGCCAGCCGTAGGCGAGGCGTGGGCAGATGGCGGCGATAGCGAGACAATGGCGAAGAAATTGTAAAGAAATTACCATTCGACCTCGACATGGAAACACGATGTCAGTGTGTTGCTGGTCATTTGTTTTGTTTGACATAATATGTCAAACGAAACAAATTACCAGCAACATTTATATCAAAAACATTTATATCAAATAAATTTTGTTAAGACAAAACTTTAAATTTGTGAAAATTAATGGTAGATAATGGCGAAGAAATTGTAAAGAAATTACTATTCGACCTTAACACGGAAACACGATGTCGGTGTGTTGCTGGTAAGTTGTTTTGTTTGGCATGTGTGTGTAATTTATATCAAATACATTTTCTTTCTTAAAATTTGTGAAAAATCAATGATGGATCATGGTAAAGAAATTGTAAAGAATTTACCATTCGACCTCGACACGGAAACATGATGTCAGTGTGTTGGTTGCTGGTAATATGTTTTGTTTAACATGTGTCTGATTAATGTATATCAAGTTTTCTGCCGCAAACGCATAATAAGTAAGGAAGAGATCCCTATACCGGATAAGTCCGCTATTGAATATTTACTTTTCTGATTTTTATTTGTGTTCTTTCTTATGTTCCCTTACACGTTGTATGATGTTATGAATGAGACCTGGTCGAAATAGTGGAACAATGGCAAAGAAATTACCATTGCAAATGTGACCTCGACACACAAAGATGCGGGTGTCGACAGGTTGTCACTTTGACAGATGTGTTTCAAGTTAATTTGTGTAATTAGTATATCACTTACATTACTGCAAGGTTCAAAAACCGGTATAAGATGTATTTTTAACGACTTCAAAAAACCGATTTAAAAAGTCTTTTTTTTATTTCAAAGGGTAGTTGATCTTATTGTAACCGGGTGAAGATCTATTGATGGAATCCTTGAGTAATCGAGGAAACTCCTCAAATACTCTATGCAAAGCACATATATCGTACTTTTGATGTTTTTGTCAATAAACCAAGCATTTGCATTCAAAAAATGTGTTTTGGTGAAGTCGAACACATGAAGAAATAAATAAATACAAATAACAATGATTGAGCTAGCCCCAAAGTAAGTTCGAGACTTGTGTTATGGGATACTAACTCAACGATACCATATTTTATAACAAATACATATATAGATAAACATCCAAGACAAAGGGCAATTTGAAAAAAGACAATTTTCCAACTGGCCCTGACCGGGGATCGAACCCGGGATCTCTGGGTAGCGGACTGCCATGGTTACCTACGCCACGGATGTCGTCAAAAAGACAAGAATTTTTAATTATTTTTATTAACAGTGCATAAACATTTGCAGCAAGTTTACCTTTAGCTCTGTATACTGTTTAATATGGTGAATACGAACTTAAACCCATTCTCCATACGATCAGCTGATCTAAAGTGAGATATACTGAAATGCACATTATAATTCGCTATTTTTCAACAACTCAAATCAGAGTTCAGTTCTGTCAAAACAAACATTTTCCAAGGGATTTGTACTTACGAATTACAGTATAATCTCACTAATCCGGCACTTCGATAGATCGGCAATCAAATAATCCGGCACTCTCCGCCCACGCCTCCCTCGCCCCTCAACACCTGTGCTGATCTTAAGAAAAAAGGGCAAAAGATAGTAGACCACGTCAAGATAATGGAATCAGGGCCAGGAAAGCGTATTCCCTCTATGAAATGCTTTATTTTATTCATTACCTATGACTTTACAGTATAATCCAGTAATCCGAACGTTCCAATAATCCGGCATCCTTCGGTTTTTAATAGTGCCGGATTAGTGAGATTACACTGTATAGACTAATGACGTTATAGTTTTTTGGAGTCAAATAGCTATCTAATATCAGTTCTCCTGCAAAAATAAATCTAAAATCACATTAAAAATTGCATGATCATGAAAAGTAACATTATTTTGTGATGTTTTATTTTCATGATAGATCCACATAATTTATTTTTGAACAAGAAAGTACCTTAAAGTAAATTATTGCTTAAAGTTACTTATTATATTACGTTACGAGAGTACCTGTAGTTAACATTATCATCCGTATATAAATAACTAGCTTTAACCCACGACTTCGTCCGCGTCTGCGTACAAACTGGCAACCCCTATTTCACCCCCTTAGGGGTAGAATTTCCAAAAATCCTTTCTTAGCGGACGTTTCAGTCACAATCTTCCTGGCTTAGTAGTTTTTGAGATTTCGTGATGAGTGAGTGAGTGATTTTCACTTTAATATATTAAGATAATCAATTCAGATGACACAAGTCACGACGCGACCAACTCCGATTGTTCACTATTCTATTATGAAGCGATATACTTAGCATATCCAATCATTAACCAAATAAAAATAAGGTCTCTTTACACAACTTACAACGTTGAGCCGACGCAATAACCCAGTAACGTCCACGCAAGATTAATAACGTGGTAAACAAACTACAGCCGTTCTAAATACCTCTCATAACGTGATTGATATAATCTATTGTCAATTACGATGCGATTGTCTCTGGTCGGGCAGAAAAACTATTTCTTAACTGCTCATAACTAAACTGATGAGACTTGGTGTTATTTTATGATATACTTAATATAGTATTTATGCAACAGTTGTATAAGAAGGGTCAAAAAACGCGAGTGTGTGCGGTAAGGAGATGCTATCGAACTTTTTTTGATTTCCTTAAACAATACTGCAAAGAATACTTTTTCTACGACTATATAAAATACAAAAAATATCAAAGCAAAATAGGAAGGAAAATGTTTGACGTATGTTTGGCAGGTAGGTATTTATGGGAAACTTTTTTTTATCGACTTTTACTTATTTCCTAGTGACTATGTTAAACAAAGATGAATATACAAGTAGGCGTTCGTGACTATAAAGGACAGACAGGAGTAGAAAACACATTTAATGTAGGCATATAAAGTATGAATCACTTTTTCGTTACAAAGACTTGTGGTAAGTTATCCAATTAGTCACCTTTATAGCATCAGGAAATTGAATTGAATATTTTAACGTTTCAGCTTTTGAAGAAAAAAAAACTCCAAGTCTCCATTTATACGTAGATTTTTTACAAGGTATATTTTTGTTTATTTCAAATTAAACCGGAGTTTACTTGTCACGCATAAGTAAATAAATGTCTCACTCAACCTATAAATAGCTCGTTATATACAATTTAATGCTACGGTAACAAAGCGCAAAAAGAGCAATTTCTTTTAACAAAGCAAATGCGGCTTGTCTCGTTGTCAAGCCTGCCGAGACGCGAGGTCGGCTAGAGGCCGACTGGTGACCCTACCGTAAATATCGCGATTAGTGTGCTAATTTTATAAGAATTAATTAGAATTGTAACACAAGAGTCACAATATAGCAAGACCAACCAGAGAAATATTTGACTAAAACCATCGATCAAATATTACAAAGGTAATTTACTTCATTTACTAAAGGAAGAACAAAATTTAAGTCAAACTCGATTAGGGGTACATGAATTTTTGGAGGCCCAGTGGTACCTTCATTTAAAATAAATCATTTGAAAGGAAAGGGAGATATCATTCAAAATTTTTCTACTCCTGTACTGTTATCTGTCTTTTAAATGGTCCCGAACACTAATATAAGAACATAGATTATATGATTTCAGAAAAGTCTATAGTCTATTCCTAATATAATAGCACATGTGTCGTTATTTCGCCAAAACGATTCTCCTGGCCATAGACCTATAACTTTTTTTTCTTTAGATCTACCATACTGCCAACATAATAAAATCGTTATTTTAACATATAGTGCCGTTTTTCAAATGTGGAGTCACTGAACAAACGGTTTTTTTATGATAAAAACATTCGTTTAAGTGACTCCATGTTTCATAAATGGCACTTTTGGTCACTAGGTCAATAAAAAAAATTAAAGTAGTAAATGTAGTCGTAGAAAAAGTATTGTATGCAACGTTGTATAAGTATGTCAAAAAATGCTTGATGGCGTCTCCTTACGATGCTCGCCAAGGCTCGCATCGTAACCTGCGCCACTCTCATTTTATGAACCTTCTTATACAACTGTTGCATAAAATACTATTGTCTAGCCCAGAGGTTCCCAAACTTATTTTGTCAAACGCCCACTTTAAAAAAACTGTTATTTTGTAGCGCCCCCCATTTTTTTCACCATAAAAACCTGCATCACATATTTGTCTTGCCTGTAGTTTAATTCAACCTATATTCTAAATTAGACTTTTTTACAAGAGAGAGCAATAATAATACATACACCAGTACATTAGAGTATCTTTTATAAAAAAATAACAATAATCAACATTGTTAATTTTAAATAAAAAAATAGCATTAATAATACAATTTTACAATAATAAAGAGTATTGGAAGTGGGGACCTCACCTGCGAAACTTTAAAACACGAAATTTTTCAGTGTTTGATTCCTTTAACGATATAAATAGCGTTGTAAACGCATTAAAATTATAAATATTAATTACATTTTTAGTTTATATTTGTACAATAAAAAAGGATATAAATATGAACTAATAAATGGATGTTGTGTAGTAAGAGGATTTTAATTTCAGTTAATTTTAAAATATGAAATAGCTGAAGTTATAAATCACTCATTGCTTAAATCACATCAGCGCCCCCCAACTTTATTCTGGGCCCGTTACCGCCCCCCTTAAAGCCTCCAGCGCCCACAAGGGGGCGTTATCGCCCACTTTGGGAAAGACTGGTCTAGCCCAAGCCCTCGTTAACCCTTCAAACTATTTTATGAACTACTGTTTATAGTATAAAGAGAAAACATGAAACTTTTTTACGCACATTAGCGAAAAACGGTCACTTTTGGCTTCTGTGCATAGAAAAGATTAACGTTCACTCTTTAAACTATAAACAGTATTTCATAAAATAGTTTCAAGGGTTATCTAGAGCCCTATGAGACCAAAATTTAAAATAATATCTCCATTTTCTTTTAAATAATTTATTTCTATTAGGGACAGCACTAGACCCCGGACAACGCATGTATCCCCTATAACACTAAAAGCGTACTCTCCCAGTCAACCTAAAGGATAAACAGAAATTTTGTTTCGGCGCAAAATAATTGAATAAATCCAACACATACCTAATTAACGATTACATGAATTTTCCGGGGTCCAGTGCTGCCCCCATTTTAAATAAATCATTTGAAAGAAAACAGAGATATCATTTAAAATTTTGTCTTGATCAGACCCTAGATAACCCTTCAAACTATTTTATGAACTACTGTTTACTGTTTGTAGTGAGAACATGAAGCTTTTCTACGCACATACGCAAAAAGTGGCCGTTTTTCGCAATTGTGCGTAGAAAAGCTTTACGTTCTCACTTTAAACTGTAAACAATAGTTCATAAAATAGTTTGAAGGGGTATCTAGGGTCTGATCAAGACAAAATTTTAAATGAAATCTCCGTTTCCTTTCAATAGATATATTTCAAATGGGGGCAGCACTGGACCCCGGAAAATTCAGGTAGCCCCTTAATATACCCACATATACCTTCACTTATTATGTATACTAATGATGATAGTGAAAAAGGGGTACAAATCAAACATTATTTTTTATCGACCACAAAAAAGGGGATATTATCAATTTGTCGGAATCTTTGTTTTATGTATGTTTACCGAGTATTCGAAGACTGCCTCCGTGGTCCAGTGGTCAATGCATTCGCCTTGTGACCCGGAGGTCATGGGTTCGATTCCCACTGCGAAACATACTTTGTGCAAAGTTGTTTCCAGTCTGGATAGGATATTGCAGGCTTGAATCACCTGATTATCCGAAAAGAAAGGTGATTCCGTGTTTCGGAAGGCACGTAAAACTGTGGGTCCCGAACGCCACCTAGCGTTTGATCATCAAACTATCCAAGGATTGGTTCCTGGTTTGCCCTTTGGGTTGTGGAGGTCAGACGGCAGTCGCTCTGTGTAAAAACCAGTAACCTCGTCAAATCTCCTTGGTTAGGTAGCGGACCCCGGGCTCTGAAGCGTTACTGCTGAGGATGCAACCGGGAATACGCTCGGATGATGATGATGACCGAGTATTCGAAGACTCCTGGATTAATTTGGAAAATACAGATTTTGTTTGTTAGGTGGCCCATATCGGTTGGGTAGTAAAGGTCAGTTTTTAGTTTTGAAAAATTATAGAAAGATGACGTCAAGAGTACCTATAACCGGAGAGCATGCACGAAAAGACAAAGCAAAAGAGGTTAGTAACAAGTGGAGATCCATATAGTCTCTGCCTACCCCCATAAGAAACAGGCGTGAAAATATGTATGTATATATGTACGAGTATAGGAAATGACAAGTGTATATTTCTTCCCTAATGATCATCGAAAAGTGATTGGTGTTCTGCTGCACAGGGCGCTATAGGTACTCGTTTACATATATTGTATTGTATGATAATTGCTAAAGTCTGGTCGAGCGATAGTGTATGAAGACAAGTGACCTATACGGCGGTCACGACTCGGCCAGACGGCGGCCGTGTGACTGCGGCCGGAGAATATCTACTTATACCATAGAATAAGTACTAGTACTCATGTACAGAAGTCTCACTCAGCAAAGAAATTCAAAGTAATATCTACTCAATGTCGTTTACGTTATGGTTTAATTTAGCTTGCGTCAAAACTCAACACCTTTTCGTTTAGCTACCTAAAAATCCATTGCAAGCCAATTTCATTTTTATTATTCTGTACAAAGGATTCATATAACTGAATTTACCACTCCGAAGTGGTCGCCGCACGCATAGTAATAATGTAGGTATATTTTCGATTCGATAACTTAACGATGAGTGACACAGGCCTTCCTATACAGACACATTTTCACGTGTTTATTCCTAAAGATTTTACGGTCTTGGCGTTGTTCGTTTGTTGACCAGTCCCTCCCCGTCTAGGTATCGTAAATATACCTTCAATATTACTACGCGCGCGGTGACCACTTCGAAGGGGAAAATTTAGTTACATGAATCGTTTGTCCAAAGTACAATACCTGGCATGTAAGTTGAACAAAAATGGCGGCCGTCGGCGCATGTTTAATTGGAGAAAAAAGTGTTAAAAGAGATTTTTTGGTCTTTCTTCAAAGCCGAAATGATTTCTATCTGAAGTTCGAATAGAAATGTTATAGAAATGTGATTCTAAACGGACAAACACCGTACAACAACGACCGCCATTTTTGTTCGACTTACGTGCCGGGTATTGTAATAAGAATGAAATTGACTTCTTGCAATGGATATCTACGCATCTAAACGAAGAGGTAAGGATTTCTGACACGAGCTAAATTAAACCATAGCCACATAAAGTAGATATTTCTTTTGAATTTATTTTCTAAGTAAGACTTCTGTACGTGAGTACTAGTACTTATTCTGTGCTTTTGCACGGAAACAAAACATGACGGACGTCCGCCATCACCTTACAAACATCCGAACTGATTGCATTTTAATCTTTCATCAAAATATCGATATTCCCTCTCTCGCTTTCCCCTGACTGTTTTCTCTTTCGCACGGTCTCACTTCCTCATTGTGTGCGTTACGCTATGGGAAAAAAACTTTCTGGTTTGTTATTGTTTATGTTTCTTTTATTAATATAATTTATTGCTGTAAGTATTTTCTTATAGTAACCATTTTACTCTCATGTGTTTCAACCAACGAACTATTATGTACTAACGTACTAGAGTAGACGCTCGTATAACAGTTTTATTCCGTTAATCATATGCTATCACTGTTCACCTTTTTAATTCTATGGTTTACTTCACCTTAGTTGCTTGCTAGCATTTACGTGCCGAGTACACTCCGTAGTTGATAAAAGAAAATACTGTCAACATAATCGAAAATGCCTTGGTGTGTGTTAAGATACTGCACTAATAATTTAAAGAACAAGGCAAAACATAAATGAATTATTGCCCATCGGTACAATGCGACACAAATACTTTGAACAAAAATGGCGGATTACAAAGCATTTTTGTACGAATTCCCGACACGTAAATTGAACCAAAATGGCGGTTATCGGGTTATCAGGTACAAATAATGCACCAACGACCGTCATTTTGGTTCAAACTTATTTGTATCGCATTGTAAGTTACTAGATTTCATTGTCTGAAAATTAAATACCGCCACAATGAATGAAATGAATGCTTTATTCTATGACAATGAAATATACGAATTACCAAAAACTCGCGTGGAGAGGGTTCCGTACAATATCAAAGATTTTTCGTAAGTGAACGTATTATATTGAGTGTTCCACTTTATTTTCAAAACTTAACATTGGAGTTAAAAAATATGTTCTCCCACACATTCCACCTGCAAATGTAAGTTGGTACGCACAATATTGAGTGATTTACCATGTTATTTTAATATCATGGACTTCTTATAGGTTTTCCTATAATCTATAAGGAGAAAACTAATTTCTGTATTTTTTTCAAAATTTTAGGTTCAGTAGTTTCGGAGATAAGGGGGGGGGAATGGTCAATTTTCGTCTATTTTCTTGAATAACTCGGAAACTATTTATTTTAAAATTACAAAAAAATACATTTAAGATCTTCTCGACAAGACCTTTCATTTGATATGCCACACGATGCAGTTTTCAGAATTTTTTTTTTAATTTTCCCCTTCCCCCCCAAAAATGACCCCCCATATACAGATTTCATCTGCTCACGTCACACCTCTGTGTTTGGGTCACAGGAATTGATATGTGTACCAAATTTCAACTTAATCAGTTTAATAGATTCGGAGATAATTGACTGTAAGCGACGGACGGACAGACACACGAGTGATCCTATAAGGGTTCCGTTTTTGTATTCAGACGTACGGAACCCTAAAAACGTGGCGATTATTGATGGTCTATATATTAAGACGATGGGTTCGACGTACGTTTGAATAGCTTTATATTTTTATGTGTATAAACTTAATTTGCGATGCTGGTATTCTTTTTTTTTTAATGAGATACACATAACAATTTGTCACCAAAGTAAAACATTATATACATTTATGTTTAAACATAATAGCAGGGCAACAATTCAAAACATGGGCATACAGTAAGTTTAAGTATTAAAACAGTTGAGAATTTCGTTTAAAAAGAAAAATTTTGGGAAGTATATTGCTGCCAAAGTCTTAAAACATATAAAAGTAGTTAGTACATATAAAAAAGTTAGTAAGTACATATAAAAGTTTAGAAATGGACAAATCGATAGCAACCTCTCCATAAACACTACCAAGAAAGTCACAGTGCAATTTTCCACAGTGACACGAACAATAGCACAGTACAAGTAAAAATAAACAGTCAGATATCTAAAATCTGACGAATTTTGTTTTTAAAGGAGTACAAAGTGACTCCAAGACTATCAATGGATTTGTGGTTAAGAACAAGATCATTATATGCTCTACACATGCGAACCAGAGGATTATAGTATGAAGTGTTATTTTTATTTTTATATACCTCGAGAGCGAACAACACTTCTGTATCACTTCAACTTCTGTATCAGCTGCTTCTCTTTCCAGGCAAATTGAAAAAGGTCATGAGATATGGACTAAAATTTTGAAGGAGGTGTTCTTACTTATAAAATTTAATAAAAAAAATAATTACCTAAGCGTTTGTTAAAAAAATATTTCTTTTGATGATATACCAACAGTGTTTGGAATTTAATACATAAAATAAAATCTCGAGAAAACCTTTATGTATATCACAGCCACGTGATTAAATTAGCCCAGCTAATTGGATGCCTATAGAATGTGTATTTTTATTATTGATCAAACGAAATCTGCGGATATTAGACGAAATATTATCGAAAAAAACTGAAAAAAATCGTTATTAACACTTTAATTTTATTTTTTTCTAAAGGTCGTGTTTCGATTTTTTTTAAAATCTTTAATTAAACGGCGTGTTTTCTTCGTTGTCTCATTTGAAAACTACAAAGTTTAAGAAGCTAAGAAAGTAAAAAATAATTAACAATACCAAACAGGAAATTAGTTAAAAAATAATTGACGAAAAAATGAAAGTGCCTTGATTTTTTAAATAACCAACGTAACGATAACCGCCGCCTCCAAAGCGCTAGTGCAGAAGAAGCGGTAACATGCTGCAGTGCAGTTTGTTACCGCTTCTTCTGCACTAGCGCTTTGGAGGCGGCAGTAAACTTAGCTCTAAGTAACTTTTTGACCTCAACAATTATTGTGCAACAAAACAAAGTGACGATTATTAAGAGATATTATAAATATCCTATGATAATAAAGATATATTTGAATTTGAATTTGATATTTTTTTCGTTTTTTGTCGATAATATTTCGTCTAAAATTTTGTTTGATCAAGTATAAAAAATACACATTGTAAAAACTGTTCATTAACATCCCTAACATTCAATTATTAGCCAAGGCATTGATCACAAATCACAACGTTTAACCAAATGGCTGAAAAATTGTAAAAAATTAATTAAATAGGATATTGATGAATTTTACATGCCAGTGTGAAAGTAAGGCCATTAAATAAGTTGAAGGTCACCAGCGAAATTACAGAGTAAATACCTTAAGAGGAAATGTAATTTTCGCCGTAGAGTTTGTAAGGTCACAGAGTAGGAAGAGCAGTTGATTGTCTTTACTGACCTTTTATTTACTATGGGTGTTAGTTACACTGTGACCTTAAAGGGAAATATGTTACTTTTTCTGAACATGCTTAAAATAAAGAGTTAGTACACAATATGTAACAAAAACCCTGTCCAATCCTTGTAGGAGCAACTCAGACCATCAATATGAACAACTTTTTCTTTGGTACCAATGCTTGAAACTCGAAGAAAAAAACGTAATTTTTATACAAATTTCCGCGCCGGCCAAACACTTATTAAAAATATTATGTGGGATTTTTTCATACATATATATGAAAAATGAATATACTTAATTGTGAAAAAGAAATAAACACAAGAAAAAAACTTAACTAAAAAACGAAAACTATAAAACAAACCTTTAAAAAAATGTGGGATTGAATATTTCTGAACGAAGATTAATATGAGGTGATAATGTATGTTTTTGAAAGGTGTGCACAGAACAAAGGTGGAGCAAAGGTAAAAGAGGTGGAACAAAACGCTGTACTTTTTTAAATGTAAAAACGATATTGCCATAAACTGGGTATTAATACTAATAGATAGATACAGAACGATAGCTAGACCGAAGATGAGATAAATAGGCAGACGATTTGAGTGCATTCGACAATGATCAGAAAGTCATCATCATCCGAGCGTATTCCCGGTTGCATCCTCAGCAGTAACCCTTCAGAGCCCGGGGTCCGCTACCTAACCTAGGAGATTTGACGAGGTTACTGGTTTTTACACAGAGCGACTGCCGTCTGACCTCCACAACCCAAAGGGCAAACCAGGAACCAATCCTTGGATAGTTTGATGATCAAACGCTAGGTGGCGTTCGGGACCCACAGTTTTACGTGCCTTCCGAAACACGGAATCATCTTTCTTTTCGGATAATCAGGTGATTCAAGCCTGCAATATCCTAACCAGACTGAAAACAACTTTTCACAAAGTATGCTTCCCAGTGGGAATCGAACCCATGACCTCCGGGTCACAAGGATAACTCCTTGACCACTGGACTACGGAGGCAGTCGACAATGATCAGAAAGTAAGACCAAAATTATAGAATCGTGGAAGGAAAGAGGGGAGGCCGTTGCCCAGCAGTGGGGCATAAATGACCTGATTCGCTACTTTCCAACAAACCAAATCAAATACTTTTTTCTATACGTCAAAACAAACATTTTTTAAGGGATTTGTATAAAATACAGGCTTGACGTCATAATTTCTTGGTACAACTACCGCTCTTGATATTAGTTTTTCTGCAATAATAAATCTAAAATCACTTTGAAAATGGATATGATCAATGACAAGTGACTTTCTTGAGACGTTTTATTTACTCAATAGTCAATACTGAAGATAGGGTTAGAAAAGTATAATTGGAATTAGGTAGTCTTTTAGATTATCTAAAAAATAATGGACAGATATTTTTCAGTTTGCCAAAAAAGTAAAAATTCACAAAGATACAAACGTACGTAACCGTGACGTCATGTGAAATGTCATTGCGCTGTATCTTTGTCACTTTTTCTATTTAAGTGAAAAAAATATAAGTGTACATTTTTTTGGAACGAAGTTCCTTACGGTAGGCTTGGAGGAGATAGGGATTTTGCTGCGCGACCGAACTGAAAAAAATGTGATAGTAAAACCGTAAGGATGACCTCGTTAAATAAAACCGTTAAATGAGACGTGCGCAGGCGCGACAGTCGTATACACAAGCGAGTAGTGTATAATACCTTTGAGCACGATTTTTCTTTTGCAAATTGTGTCGATTCTACATTAGTCGAAGGAACTTCGTTCCTACCTGGTGTCCCACGACACCACATTTCTTTTTTTTTTATATAACCGGTGGGCTAAAAATGTTTTTCCATTAGTCATGTCATGCGTATTCCCTCTATCTATATGCAATCCTGTTCCTACTTCATTATTTATTTTTTACAAAATTCATGTACTCAAAATACAAACATAGGAACGAACAAAGTAAGAACATTGAGTACATAGGTACTGCTTATTTCATAAGAAATCTCTTCCAGCAGACCCAGGACAGGAAAACGGAAGAAAACAGTAGTAGGCGTATACAAAATAGACTCAAGTTAAATAAAAAAACACACATATAGTATAGTATTCCTAGTAACGTTTATTTACAAGTGTTACGTAGTTAAAATAACTTGTAAACGTGGTGTAGCACATACCGGATTTAGAATTATAAGATAAACTTGCTTTAAAACGCGAGGCATCTGCAAATGTCACTGCACTAATAAACTTCGTGTGGCAACAGGCGGTGTCCTTTACATCACGTTATGTCAGCACCGGTTGACATATCAACAGATTGCATGTAGATTTTACATAGACCTAGATTTTTTTACTGAATTAATTTATTATCTCTGTGGCCTGGTGGTCAGCATGCCAGGCTGTCAAAATAGAGGTACCGGGTTCGATCCCCGGTCCGGTCAAGATGGAAAATTATCTTTTTCAGATTGACCTGGATCTGAATTTATCTATATACATATTTATTATTGTATATCGTTGAGTTTTTATCCCATAACACAAGTCTCGAACTTACTTTGAGGGTGGCTGAATCTGTATGTTTTGTCCGTATATATTTATTTATTTTTCATTTTGTTGTTTTTATTATCTAGGCAACTAAAAAAATAACAGACTTACAAGTGGTCACCCCCATAACTTTAAAAGGAATTAACAGATTTCCATCAAACATAGCTAAGAACCACAGCAAGGAAACTTGCTTTCACGTAAAAAAACCACATCGAAATAGGTCAATCCGTTCGAGAGCTACGATGCCACGACAGGGGAGCCCTATTTATCTATATTATTGTTTTTAGTATTTGCTATTATAGCGGCCACAGAAATACATCGTCTGGGAAATTTTCAACTGATTATCTTTCACGGTTTATGAGATAAAGCCTGATGATAGAGATACGGACGGAAGGGCAGCGGAGTCTTAGTAATAGGGTCGCGATTTTACCCTTTGGGTACGGAACCCTAAAACAAGATGTGAGCTCTGGCGCATAAAGAAAAAAATAAAGTTAAAAGAAAAACGAAAAAAGAATAAGTACTTACTTTAATTCAAACCACAACAACTGTGTCAGTAGATCACCAGGACAGTACCTACTTATCGTCAAGCAATTTAGTATTATTATAAAAATCGCGAAATCCTTTCGAGTGCATTAACTCGATATGAATCGATTGCCAATCGACAATTATTGAATATTGTATAATCTAGAGTAAGGCGGTAAGGCGTCGTCTACACAACTGCTAGTCTTAAGACGAAGTGGTAGCTAAAGTGGCGCCCTCATTTGAAATAAATTGTTTAAAACTAAATATGGTGATAATTAAAAATTTGATTGGTATCAATGTCTAGGAAAGACCTTTAAACTATTTTATGAATAACCTTTAAAAGTAATATTGGTAGTCCGTCTAGTTTTAAAACTGTTTTTCGCCAAAAGTGACCACTTTTGGCGAAAAACAGTTTTAAAACTAGACGAACTATTAGTAATAATTTCAAAGGTTATTCATAAAATAGTTTAAAGGTCTTTCTAGACATTGATACCAATCAAATTTTTAACTATCACCATATTTAGTTTTAAACAATTTATTTCAAATGAGGGCGCCACTTTAGCTACCACTTCGTCTTAACATTACCTTTTTTTTAGTACCTATTTTCAGTACATTATTTATAATTTAGCTGATTATGTTATTAAGAAGAAACTAATAAAAGTGGAGAACCTATCTGACCCATCAACCCAAGATAGATTGTCATGTCCAAGTAAACAAAAAAGCGACCCTGCAAGAGAAAAAGGCTGAGAGACATATTGATTTGCTAAGACAAAAGATTTAGGTAATCATGATTGTGTCCATTGGCAAGGGCTTTCTTTCTTACCTTCACAGCCCTTTATATTTGATGCTAGTAATAGGGGTGATGACTGGGTCAGAAAAGAATAATCCGCTAGTTTCCAACAAGTCCAATCAGAAACTTTTTTCTAAACGTCAAAACTGACGACCTCCGTGGCGTAGTGGTCACCATGCTAGTCCGCCACCCAGAGGTTCCGGGTTCGATCCCCGGTCAGGGCAAGTTGGAAAATGGCCTTTTTCAAATTGTCCTGGGTCTTGGATGTTTATCTATATATGTATTTGGTATAAAATATTATATCGTTGAGTTAGTATCCCATAACACAAGTCTCGAACTTACTTTGGGGCTAGCTCAATCAGTGTAATTTGTCCCTATATATTTATTTATTTATAAAAACAAACATCGGCTATGGGATTTCTATTAAAATAGCACGGCGTGTCGTCATAGTTTCTTGGAGTCTAATAGCGCTCCCATTATCGGTTTTTTTGCAATAATAAATCTGAATTCACGTTGAAAATGGATGTGGTCTATGACAAGTGACATTATTTTGTGACGTTTTATTCTCTTAATAGTACAAAATAAGTTATCTAAAATAATGGACCCATATTTATCAGTTTAGCAAAAAAGTAAAAATTCACAAAGATACGGAGCATCAAAGTTCTGGAGTAGGGACTTGCGAAGTAAGTAAGTAAAAAGCGTACCTAGTAGTGACGTCATGAGAAATTTCAATGCACTGTATCTTTGTCACTTTTTGTTTCTCAGAGAAAAAAAAAACACGTGTACAATTTTTTTTAATAATCCAATTGATACGCGACAAATATTTGTCCATTTGTCATGCCTTTTACCTTTGAAAGATCATTCAAAGTATTCTTCTTTTAACAGTACCTTCCCTCGGAATAAAAATTAAAAATGTTTTTGTAACTTTATACATATGTTCGAAATGTGAACGAGGCTTTACTGAATTGTGTAAGGATTGTAAAGTGACTGACCTAGGCGTTGTTGCATATTTCTGTCTCTACTTGAATGGTGTTCTATTTACGTATTGATAATATATTTTTAGGGTTCCGTACCCAAAGGGTAAAAAAAAACCTGACACCAGGCTGTATCTCATGAACCGCGATAGCTAGACAGTTAAATTTTACACAAATTATGTATTTCTGTTGCCGCTATAACAACAAATACTAAAAACAGAATAAAATAAATATTAAAGGGGGGCTCCCATACAACAAACGTGAGTTTTTTGCTGTTTTTTGACGCTTAAATATACACAGAAATGTAGTTTTATACTGATTTTAAAAATAAATTATCTTTAAAAATTTGTCCTATGCAACAAACGTATTTTTTTATAAATAATGGTACGGAACCTTTCGTGTGCGAGTCCGACTAACAGTTGGCTGGTTATTTTCCTTTCTTAACGAAAATACCTACAAAACTAAATTAAATTAGCACGCTAATAATAATACAATCTTACCTAAACTCAGACTAACAAGTAACTTAAAATTGACCTTGTTTTATACGTTATTGACTAATCCTCATATTCATAAAAAATAACAAACGATTGTTAAAAACATATTTTAGTTAAAACATCTTTTGTCCTTTTCCCTCTTTTTAATATTTGACATTGAAAGAACGAGACAAAACAAACTTTAACTGAACAGGTTTAGCAAACGTTTGTTAATTTTTATGAATAAGTAAATAAGAATGTGTCCATTATATATATATAAATATATAAATATATAGGGACAAATAACACATTGAGCTAGCCCCAAAGTAAGTTATAGACTTGTGTTATGGGACACTAACACAACGATACTATATTTTATAACAAATACATATATAGATAAACATCCAAGACCCAGGACAATTTGAAAAAGGCCATTTTCCAACTTGCCCTGACCGGGGATCGAACCCGGGACCTCTAGGTGGTAGACTAGCATGGTGACCACGACGCCACGGAGGTCGTCAAACATTAGCACTTTTCTTACTGTTTCTATGGGGTAGACTAGATTATTTTAATCACAAGCAGGTATATCTTCATAGAATCGGAGTATATTTCCCTTCGGACCACTAGTAGTAGTACTACAAACGAAAATATATAAAACTACTATACATCTGTGCCCTCGTCTATGTGTGTGTTCGCCCCTCAAAAAGGCGAGAACAGAGGAGAGGTGTGGGGACGGGGAACGAGGACGCATATTGCGGCGAGACCCTAGGAGATTCCTTTTTGCATGTAATACTTCTACTTGGTAGACTGGAAAAGAATGAAGGAGGATCGTGACGTCAAGGCAACATATAAGGAAAAGGTATCATGCTAAAGACCAGTAGATCGAGCCAGAGTTCGCTGGAGCGATACGGTGAAGCTGGTCTGCGGGAGATGGAAGTTGTCAGCTGGCAAGATATAGCTCAGAACAGAAAATTGTGTTGTGGCGCTCTTTCGTCTCGGAGGCCAAGATCCACTTCGGTCGCTGAGCCAGCGGAGTAAGTAAGATTGTGGGAACTCCACCTGTCCCACATGAATTATGTAGATTCAAAACAGTCTTAAAGCAAAAGAGAGACACGACAAGGATTAATACAATGTTAGCTCTGATAAAATTATATACTTAATTCAGTGGAACTGGGCAGGTTACCTGACTCAACGGAGTGATGGCAGGTGGAGCAGGACTTTAATCAAAGACGAAAGAAGCGTCAGACGCCCAGCAATGACATAGTAAAAGTCATGGGTCGCACCTGGATGAGAAGAGCACAGGATCGAGATTGGTGGCGTCGATGAAGGGAGGCCTAGGCTCAGCAGTGGGCGGAAGAAGGGCTGAGATGATGATGATGATGAATTCAGTTGCTTGTATCAGAGGTGGATGAGGAATGAGTCAAATCGTGTGAATGGAAATGTAAATGAAAAATTGAATTTCAAAATGAAATTTGCAAAAGATGGACAGAATGAAATGATAGAGAAAGGAGGTATGTAAGAATATGGAGGATAGGGTTTATCATCAGTGCCTAGAGTTTAACTAGAGTACCTTGTAACATCGTTACAAGGTACTCTAGTTAAACTCTAGGCAGTCTACTCTACTCTACCGCCAAAGCCTCCTATACAATGGATAGGTAACTTTTTATGCTTTAATCAACTCCAATAGTTCTCACGGTGCCTGAAAAACTGTGTTATCTACTTATTGTTCTGCCTCTTGTAGTACTGATAAAGGTAACTACTTATGTACCAGGCTTCGAATACTTTACCTCTTTTACTAGTGGTTGTAAGCTCAAGAAGTCGCGAATTTTTTAAAATATAATTTTTGTATGTTTACAAACCCCATATTCCCGCCATTTTGAAAAATTCGAACGAAAATGTCAAAAAATATAAATAAATAAATACATAGGGACAACTTACACTGATTGAGCTAGCCCCAAAGTAAGTTCGAGACTTGTGTTATGGGATACATACTAACTCAACGATACAATATTTTATAACAAATACATATATAGATAAACACTCAAGATCCAGGACAATTTGAAAAAGGACATTTTCTAACTTGCCCTGACCGGGGATTGAACCCGGAATCTCTGGGTGGCGGCCTAGCATGGTGACCACTACGCCACTGAGGTCGTCGCGATAACGCACGAAACGCGTCCAGACTGCGGATACATTCAAGTGTTGTAATGTAATTTTTACAAAAGCCTTATTTCAATTACTTAAAAACGCATTTCCCATATATGGCTAATTGTCTCAAATGTGGTTGCATTCAGAGATGCATCGTGGGAATGCCTACTGTGTTACACTCAGCCATCCTTGATGTGCTCGATTACGAAAAACGGCCATTCTGCGAGCTTTCCGAATATATTAATGTTCCAGTTTTATTTGTCAAGGCTGTATAGTTGGAAGGCGATTGAATTGGGCTGATAAAAGTTAGTCAAGTTGATATGGAATTATAAGTTGTATAGTGTAAAGGCATTACTGTGAAAATGAGTTTCTTTGGTGTTTCCTCTCAGCAGTGGTCGTTACGAAGCGCTGGTATCGGTAGCTTTTCTTTAAAAATAAATTAATTTTTAATATACTTTACACGTAACGTAAATTGTACTTATTGACGTGTAAAAGTGCCTGTAAAGGTTACTGAATAAATATTTGAATCTTTGAATCAATACACGGGCCATTGTGTATAGGTAATAATTATGTCGCCAATAAATACATATATACAGTTTGATAAAATTAAAATAACAGTCAAAAACAAAAAAAAATCAGTATTTTTATACAAAAATGTCCAGCCGCCCGAGCAGTTTATATGGGAATGTCGATTTCTTTTTTGTAATTTGTCTGTTATTTTAATTTCATTATACTACGTCGTCCACTGCAGGACATAGGCCTCTGCCAAGGATTTCCAAAATTAACGATCTAGAGCGGCCTGCATCCAGCGCTTTCCAGGGAACTTATTCAGGTCGTCAGACCACCTTGTGGGTGTACACTTCACTTGCCAGTACGTGGTTGCCATTCGAGAAACTTTTTGGCCCATTGGCTATCGGTTCGTCGCGCTATGTACTACAGTAATCTAGTATAACTCGTGGTTCGATTTATTACGGGTATATCCCGTATGTCCCTTCCAAGTGTATAAACACAGTAATATTACAGATTCTGTTGATAAAACACTCCACAATTTTTTTAGCAGCACCAAGCCAATTTTGTATGCAATACAAAAACTGTAATAACAAAAGATTACAGACGTGTAAGATATTACAGCGATAGCAAATAGTTTGAATAGGTACAAGCCTCGTCGCAATCTGCGTGTAACGCGAGTTTATTTTACGTCACCTTTCGTGTTTTAATTATAGTTTCTAGTTCGAGATTGGCGATAAAAGTCTTGTTAGATTCAACGGACGAGTTATCTGTTTAGTCAGTTTATTATGTAAAGATTGTATAGATTTTATCTAGTATTTTTAATAAAATATCGAACCCTGAGTGAGTGAAATAACTTTGAATAAGATTTGTTTTTTTTTTTTGAGGTTTTCCATTCGAATATAAATGAGGTCCAAGACGCCTGGACAAATTTGGATAATATTTTTTGTTTGAAATGGCATAATTAGTTTTATCGAAAGCGGTCGTGTATTTTGGTGCTGAAGGCATTTTTTGAGTTATAAAACATTATGACTACTTTTTATTACTTCGATAATCCTTACGGAGCAAACAAAACCCAGGGCCATTAGAAATGCAGGCCAAGTTCGGCGTTTAGAGAAGAAGAAGAATCAAAATATTAAAGTTACAAGCCGCAAGCCTATTGACATTATTAAGCCACAGGTAAGGCACTTCATAGAAGCGGAGTATCATTTATGCCGACACTACTACAAACAAAACTATACATCCGTGCACACGGCAATGTGTGTGTTCGCCCGCAGCCGCGCTCAAAATCCTCGACAAGACGAAAATGGGGAGAGGTGCGGGGACGGCGAACGGGAATACATGTTGCGCGGGACCACAGAATAAGTACTAGTATTTACGTACAGAAGTCTTCTCAGAAAATCAAATCTCTACTCAATGTGCTTAGCGCTATGGTTTAATTTTGCTCGCGTCAGAATTCCTCACCTCTTCGTGTAGATACCTAGACATCCATTGCAAGCCAATTTCTTATTACTCTTGACAAAGGATTCATTCAATTCTTACTTTCTTATAATTTTGAATAAGATTTGTTTTTTTGTTTGAGGTTATCCATTCGAATATATATTTTTTTATGTCTGTTCCCCGATAACTCCAAGACGCCTGGACTAATGTGGATATTTTTTTTTGTTTGAACGGGCATATGAATGCGAAAGTAATTCTGTCTGTCTGATACCTCTTCCCGCTTCAACCACTGAACCGATTTAGGTGAAATATAGTACGGATGTAATTTGAGACCCGGGGAAGAACATAGTCCCAAAATTTTCACGGAGAGCGAAGCCCGCGGGCTCAGCTCGTTTTAGCAATCCACATTGACAAGCAAAACTGATATTTAGCAACCTGAGACATTTTGCAAAATATGTTCTAGTTGTTTCAAGATCCACAGATAACGTATGAATGGAGATGAGTCATAGAGATGTAGACCAGTGCCATAGTCGGCCACAGATACTACAAGCGTGGTCGAGCATCACGAGAAATTACGAGAATGTTCACGACATTGTTCATTTCAGTTTGGTTCCCAGAAGTTTAATAAAAAATTATTGACGTGAAAACTTCTTTAGGCGCCTTGAGCATGCACGGAAAGCTTTTTTGAAATGGATAAAAAAACCATTGAACGCTCAACACTGTTACCGTAACCGACACCAAGTTTACACTTCTGTCGGCACTCCCGGGGGGCCATTTTTTTATTTATTTCACTATAGCAAAAAATTTAAAAGGCGGTCTTAAGAGCAAGGGTCACTTTCTACCAGTTAACCTACCCTACAGTAAGTGCTGAAACAGATCTCTCAAACAAAAATACTAATTTTGCAAAACCCAAAATGCTCTGTTTGCCAGATGACGACGTGTGAGTTCTAACACGTACTTACACGTCGTCATCTGGCAAACAGACTTACTTTCTCAAAAATACTTAAAATTACATTTACACTAGAGAAACTATATCAAAAGTATTTCTCATTTTGAATTACAAAATAGAGTCTTATGCATTTGTGCGATTTTTTTGACAAACAGCGCAATATGCAGGCTTCTGCAGCCGCCCGCTCAACACCCTCCACAAGGAGCGAACAGGGGAGAGGTGCGGGGACGGGAAACGGGGACGCATATTGCGCGGAACCTTAGGAGATTCCGTTCTGTATGTATAATTAATTCTGTACCGAAAGCCAAACGACCAAACTAAATCACAAAAGATACTAAGACGAGTATTTTAAGTACTTATATTTTCTCACAAAGTTTTTACGTTTCGAGTCGGAGCCTCTCGTCGGGTCAGGCTAGGTCGCTGTCGCAACGACCTTATTCCCAGGCTGAGGACCCGGAACACATCTGCATGCGTTTGAAGGCTTTCGACGTCTTGTTAGCGTGATTTATTCCTACTAACATTTAAATGTCTAAATAGAAATTTAAAAAAATGAACACTGGCTGTTACCTCGCTGGGAAAAAAATAGTTTTATAATGAGGTTTTTTTCATTAATGATTCATCATAACCTTCCGAGCGTATTCCCGGTTACATCCTCAGCGATAACACATCAGAGCCCGGGGTCCGCTACCTACGAGGTTTCTGGTTTTTATACAGAGCGACTGCCGTCTGACTTCCACAACCCACAGGGTAAACATGAGACATCAGGCAAATCTCCAGTAGACATGTATTTAAGAAAAAAGTGCATGGTTTACTTTTTGAAAGTATAATCACTTAGCAGAATTCATCGTTACTTACTATTTTCCATATATGTATAAGTATATGTATGTACGTATATATTATATTTTAGTTATAAATTTATATATTATGTATTTATTGTATTTATGATAGTTAAAGTAGTTAAGATATCTGGTGTATATCTTTTAAGTATCTGCTATTTAGACGCCAATTTTCTTATCTATCTTTTCCTAAAGGTTGACAGGGAGAGAATGCTTTAGCATTAAGTCCACTTATTGTAGCTTTTGGCTCAATAAAGTTTTTAAATAAAGATAAAATAAATAACCCAGAACCAATCCTTGGATAGGTTTAAGCTAGATGGCGTTCAGGACCCACAGTTTTATACGTGCTTTCCGAAACACGAAATCATCGTTTTGAATAATCAGGTAATTCAAACTGCAATATCCCAACCAGACTGGAAACAACTTTTCATAAAGTAATTTTATTAGTTTCTTAATGAAAAGTCGGGTTGATATCCCACTGGGAAGCTAAGATTCTAGTGCTTCCCAGTGGGCTACGAACCCACGACCTCTGGATCACAAGGTGAACGCCTTAACCGCTGGACCACGAAGGCAGTCATCAATCACGACTCAATAATAATGTTTCCTGCATCATGAAATTACTGTAGAATAACGTCATTGTATCGTCACACGACCATAAAAATGGATTTACATAAAAAAGCACATAATAAATGTCAAAAGTTTAGTTTTAATCCTATTAAATAAAACTAATAATCTTATTTATTACAATAAATAAAACCAGCCAAGTGCGTGTCGGACTCGCACGAAGGATTCCGTACCATTATCTTAAGGAGCTCCACTATTCATTTAAGTATTTATTTTATTCTGTTTATAGTATTTGTTGTTTTAGCGGCAACAGAAATACGTAAATTTCAACTGTCTAGATACAGCCTGGTGACAGACAGACACGACGAACAGTAGAGTCTTAACAATAGGGTTTTTACCCTTTGATAATGGAACCCTAAAAATCTACAATAATTTGTTACAACATAAGCTTTCTTCGTTTTAAAAACGTCAACATTTGAAAAAAAAAATCTACCTTTATTGAAATTAAAAAATTAAAATAAAATTCAACCTCTTGTAAATCTCTCTAATGAAATACATAAAACGTATACATTATAAAATAAATCAGATATAACACAAAGGGTTCCTTGGAACTGTAAAATGACTGCGTATTTTAAGCGTAAAGACATATAATAATAGTGTTTAAATAAATTCGTAAGCGATTAACGCTCGCGTGGCAATTAAAGTGTCAACAAAAATATAAAATCTTTAATAATGTATGTGTAACGGAAAAGCAAGGCCTTATAGATTCCGCGCGCCATCGAAAGTGAAACCAGAAAGAGAAAACGCAGGAAATGCCGCGCTGCCTGCCGCGGTACAACACTGAACAACTTTTATAATATAAATATAAATCTATATATATGATAGCGAAAATCACTCACTCACTCACTCACTGATCATGAAATCTCGAAACCTACTTAGCCAATGAAGATGAAATTTGGAAGAAAGGTAGATTGTGACTAGGAGACGTCCGCTAAGAAAGGATTTTTGGAAATTTCATCCTTAAGGGGGTGAAATAAGGGTTGCCAGTTTGTATGAAACTTCGTAATTTTTAAAGTGAGACACATGACATTTTTAATTTATTAAATTGTTAGTAGAAAATAATAATGCATTTATTAGATTTTGAGAATTACATCCCTATAGAAGTGAAATAGGGGTTGCAAGTTTATATGAATCTTCGTCATTTTTGAAGCAAGACACATGACATTTTTGAATTAGTGGTCAATAAAAAATAATAATACAAAAATTAGATTTAAAAAATGACATCTCCTGGGGTGCATTGGGTTGTGGGATGGTTGCGAATTTATATTATTATGAAACTTCGTCATTTTTTGAGTGAGAGACAAAAAAATTGAGACAAATAGATCATTTGTTCTCTTTTGCTCTAGCAAATGACGGTAACGGGATATTATAAAACGTAAAAACCAATTACAGATCCTATTAGAACCATTTTCCACTTCTACGCGGACGAAGTCGCGGTTACAGCTAGTAAATTTATAAATATATACGGACAAATCACACTGATTGAGCTAGCCTCAAAGTTAGTTTAAACTTGTGTTATGGGATACGAACTTAACGATACCATATTGTAAAATAAATACACATATAGATAAACACCCAAGACCCAGCGGCAAAATAAATAATATTATCTGTGAAAATTTCAAATGTTTAGCTAAACTAAACAATCAAAAGCACAAAAAATATGAATAACTTATTTTGCTTCTCAGCCTTTTAACGCGTTGATGTCTTTTGTATCGCGAATTTTTATATTCATCTTTTAAAATAAACAATAATTTCTTCCAAGGTTTCGGGTTTTTAATTGGATGTTTATCTATATATGTATTTGTTATAAGATACAGTATAGTTAAGTTAGTATCCCATAACACAAGATTCGAACTTACTTTGAGGCTAGCTCAATTTGTGTTATTTGTCCATGTATTATATTTATTTACTTATTTATTTAATTGTTAAATTTTGAAGTAACAAAATTGAAAGTTGTAAGCAAAAGAGAAGCTTTTGTAAAGCTCCCAAGCCGTGGGAATGAGCCGCCGGTCGACGGGCGACCTTGCGCCGTGAAAGTGCTCTCCCAGCTGCTCCACATCACACACTGCTGCTTTAATTGGAAGGCTTTTATGGCTTCTTCAACTTTTATTTTACATCATTCCTTAAAAAACATACGATACTTAATAAATTTAAAACATCTAACAAAATAATTTAGTGAATTTGTAACCTAATGCAAATCAAAACAAAATATTAAGCTTTGATATTATGTACTGTTACTTTTATAACTTGTATTTCTTAAACTACGAGTTTAAATAATTTTAAACGATAACAATGTTTGCATATCCGTCTTCAGGTTTAAACAATGTACATACTAACATCTCAGAAATCGATTGTATAATGAAAATAAATGATTCTTGATTCTTGAATAAACTTTGACTATTTTAAAAAAATATATTTTCAAAACTAAAGACCGACGTTACCCCCAAACTACACAACGGATCTCAATTTAATTTCCATGGAACCACCTGACAAGTATACCCTTTCAAACAAAACCGATCCAGGCGTCTTCAAATAATCGGTGAACATACGTTATAAAAATAATAGTAACGATCGCGACGCATTGATAACGTCTTCATTTAATAATAAATGTACAACGAACTTTTTTTAATAGAAAATCGTACGGAACCCTACATGGGCGAGTCAGATTCGCACTTGGTCATCATTATCATAATTTCAGCCACACAACGTCCACTGCTGGACATAGGCCTGTCCCAAGGATTTCCAAAATGACCGATCAAGAGCGGCCTGCATCCAGCGCTTTCCAGCGTACTTGGTCAGATCGTCTGACCACGTTATGGGTGGGTTACTACGCTTCGCTTGCCAGTACGCGGTCGCCTTTTAAGAACCTTTTTACCTCATCGGCCCATATGTGTCCCGCCCACTACCACTTCAACGGACTAATCGCACTTGGTCGGTTATCCTAAATTCCTAAAATCAAAAAGTTTCTATAAAAAAAAGCCATCGATAAAACAGTACCCATTGTCCAATTACTAAAGCACTTTGTAGTTAATCATATCTATAACGGTAACAACGATCAAAGCCATAAAATGTAACAGCTGCGCTTGCGCAACCTTACGTTATGTGTAACGGAAAACCAAGGCTTTATTGATAATCCGCGCGGCTTCGACGAAAGTGAAAACGTGAAAAGTGAAAACAGTTATAAGAAATGTAGCGTTTTTATAATGTTATAATAACGATGTTCTTAAATCAACGTGTATAGTTATGCAAATTCTTGTTTGGTCAAATTATAACGTTGAATAAATTATACTGAACCTATATTTAGGGTAGGTTCAGTCATGATACGGAATAACTTTAACCCTAGGAACCCTTTATTTTGTAACATGAATATTTTTTTGCCGTCTAAAGAACACATATCAGCTAATCGGTCCATTTGTATGAAATTATATATCGATATAAAAAAAATTGAGGATAGTTGTACAGTATTATGGCCTGGATTCCGCCTTGAAAAAGTGTATGTTCCGTTACACTCTGTATGGAGAAGGAAAATATATTTTACGTCAGAAGAAAAGTTGAAAATAAAAACGAAAATAAGAAGAAATGTAGCAATTTTATAACGTTATGATAACTATGTTTTTTTTTTTTGGTTTCACTAGCAAATAATGTTTGCAGATTATTCTTCACAAAATGGAAGAGAGGGCCAAATTTCTTTTGTATCTTTACGTATAAGTTTGTATTCTTTTAAAAAGGAAACGAGTACACCATTAGCTGCTTTATTAGAATAATAAATATATTTTTCGTATTTATTTATTTATATCACAAATAAAATAATATTTTTGTATGTACATTATTATGTAACTTTTAATGTAGGAAAACCAAGGCCTCGTATAATTTGCGCGGCTCTATTGAAAGTGAAAACAAGAAAATATATATAAAAACCAATATATCGATAACAAAGATGTAGCTAGCTTTTTATTGCTATAATTTCTTTGAATTTTATATTTCTTTAAATTTTGAATAATTTAAATTTAAATTTCTTGAAATTTAAATTATTTAAAAGTTTAAATTTCTTTAAATTTTTTCATAATTTCTTTAAATTTGTAATTTCTATTTTTTTATTGTAAAAATATATATAATACCTATGTAGCTAGTTCCTGTGTTATATATGTATTTTTTTCTTTTTTTTACGTAACAATTTTTTCTTTTTTTTACGTAAGCGACTAAGCTTCGCTCGATGAAAACAAAACGAGGAAAAACGAAATTAGCTAATCGGCTTTCGGCCCTGAAACCCCTTTATGCAAAATTTCATCGAAATCGTTAGAGCCGTTTTCAAGATCCTCATTACAGAGGTAATATATGAACGAATTCAAGCTGCAATTAATTTATTCTTTTATATTTTATTTGCTTCAATTTTTTTATATTAATATTAGTTCTAATAATATTATAATTTATTTTATACAATTTTTAAATTTTGATTATTATTTATTATATTTTTCTATAATTATAGCATTTTTAGTAAAAATACGCCTTAAACAACACTAGTTTAAGGAGTTCGATAAATAAACGCATTTGTATTTGTATATATAAATGTATATACCTACATATTAACAAAAATTTCTCATCTAAAGCAATAGGATTTTTCACAATAACACAAAATATTTTTTATCATACTTTTATTGCTTTGACGTTAACTAAATATAGTTTAATCAAAAACCTTGACATCTTTGTTAATATATGCCTTGATATGAACATATATCCTTGACCTATATATAGTTCCCGATGTAAGAGCCTGAAAAGGCTGTTCGTTTCTCATGTACGAGGGTCGTTGACCCGGATCGACTATTGTCCTTTCTAGAGCTTGCAGCCTCCATTGCCCAACTGAGACATGCAAATACTACGAGCAATCCCAATGTAAAAACAATTATACATTATTACATAATATTATGTATACGAACATACATACGAGTATATGTTATATAAAAGCAAAATCTGTGCCCAACCTAGTCACCTGATCTGAGCTAAAAATGCTAACAAAATATTTATATATAATTATATAATCATAATATAATCATGAAAAAATGTAATAAATGGCAATTATAATTTTGAAAAATTTTAAGACTTTCCCATTTGTTCTTATTTAATACAATGAAACTTTTTTTATTTGTAATTAAGCAAAAACAAGTTATTATTGTTTGATGTAGAATTAATTTATATACTCATTATAAATGAAATATAAATTAAATTCAATTATTATTTCGAAAATTTTTGTTCTCATTTTCTACAATTAAAGTGATTTATTTTATTTGTGACTAAGCAAAATCTTAAAGTTTGTGTTAAATGTAGAAGCAATGATAAATTTTTGATTGAAATTAATTACATAATGTTGCTTGGCAATTATTTATTTTAAATGTGTGCATAAGGGTATAATTGACATATTTATCCAATATTGTTTTTGTTTAGAATCAGTGTTATATATGATGTAGGATTAAATCATTTTTATCTTAAAATTTAATATATTCCTCCTAATAATCATTCGTTTCAATAAAAAACAAATTGATCAAAAGGAAATCAATGAAATTTTTCGCATTAAAGTAATTAAATTAAAACACTCAATAAATATATAGGAAAAGAAATACATAAGTAGCCGTTTACTAAAGCACACTGATTTGAAAATAGTATACAAATAAAAATCCCTGAAAATTTAAAAACACTGAAAATCCACATGCAAAAACATAGAACTGTGGTTTAGAACCACCATAGACCACCTCATCCTGGATAAATGAAGCCCAGCAGTGGACTAAATGGACTAAAACTTTACACTTAAACACTGCACTGCGCCCAGACCCAGGCGTTCTAAAACCACAATCCTATGCACTATTTGACACTTACGTAAATTTTGGCGGCCATTTTCGAACACTTTTTTTTCACTCGCGGTACGGGCGCATGCGCGGGAAGGCTGCGCGGCGAATGGCGCGCCGGCGGTGGCGCCTACTATATAACCTCCCCCCCAATCTATTAACTATTAATTACACTTTTCACTACACGAGGATTGATCGGGATAAGCTTCCTGGTGAGCTTGAAGCTCTCTAATTATCCCGAATAAAATATGATAAGCTCGTTCTAATTTTGGTAGATTATACGTGCTTTTAGATTGCAAAAGGTTCGTTCTGAAAAAAGGAGAGGTAAAAAGTACCCGTAATCGAAGGGCATGTATGAAAAGATTGATGAGTGTAGATGAAGCGAAAGAGGTTTGTCAGGATCGTAGCAAGTGGAGGTCCATAGTCTCTGCCTACCTCTGTAGGAAACAGGAGTGATATTATGTATGTATACGTGCATATTCTATTATTAAATTGAATTTAAAATTCATAATGAATATTTAAAATTTTAATGGAATATTCAACCTAAATTAATAGTTTCCAACTGCACGTTATATATTTAATATCTCCGTAATAAAATATTCGTAGGTGTGAATTACGATATGATGCGAAACCCTTACTGCTGTATTCACAAAAAATGCACTTCTTAAATCAGTTATATAGTAAGTATACCACTGTTTCGATATTTGTGTAGGGCAATGTGGTGGCCGACTTTAGGCACCATTGGTCACTCAATCGCCAAAAGCTCCCTTCAAACAATCAAGCAAGGACCCACCAATCTTTGATTAAACTTTTTAGAAATAAAGAAGCTGAAATATTCTTTAGACTCGTCGTAAAATTATTCATCAAACAATCTGGCAACTTTATTTTAAGTTTTGAAATTTTAAACTATCGTCAATTATGAATTTCATGCTACATTTTCAGCAACAGCATGCTTTTACTCTACATCGTCTTTCTACATCGTAAGAGGTAAAGGCGTGATTAGTATGTATGTATGTCTTGTTTGTTTGTTTTTCGTATTAATGTAGTCAACAATGGTGTCAGATTTTTCAAGCTGTTTTTGCTCATCTGACATAGCTTGACGACTGTCATAATACACAATGATGACAGGCGAAGCTACCATCTAAAGTGCCTTTCAAAGAAGGCATGCGCAGAGCTCAAGATTTTTTATACCATATGTGGTCACTCATCCAAGTGATGACCACGCCCGAGGTTGCTTAACTTGCAAAAGCGCTGGCAATACGTACTCACTGCAATCATAATATTTACTATACATTTATTTTCCTGTATTTAATCTATGTCATTTTTTGAGTATGTTTCTTTTGATAAACATCTGACTCACTACGTAACTCATGATGTAAATGCTTATTTATATTGCAAATTTTATTGTCTTCTTACTTTTACTTTAATTTACGAGTGTTTAATAATAAACAGTCATCTGCCCAATCTAATAAGGCTTACTCGTATGACGTAATGCCAACTTTATGCTCAGTGAATCAGTTTCACCTATTACTTTAATTACGTTATAAATTTCACTTTTCTTACGGATACTGTATATAGTCCAATTAAATTTGATTCTATCTATTCCTAGAACTCAATTGTTTCATTTATGAATACATTTAGTAAAAGAACATTCCAATAAAAGGAAATTGTATACCTTGTCTATCAATCTATCTAATCTTTGTGCAGTATTAGCCTGGGATTCTTCAGAATTAGATGAAAATAATACAACACTTCATGAGAAGCAATTAAAGTTCTTATTAGAATCATCTTAGGTTGGATAGTTCATCCCTAGCTAATAGAAAACAAAAAAAACTGCCTAATCAATACATAAATAATAAATATATAGGGACAAATAACACAGATTGAGCTAGCCCCAAAATAAGTTCGAGACTTGTGTTATGGGATACTTACTCAACGATACTATACTTTATAACAAATACATATATAGATAAACATCCTAGACCCACGACCGGGGATCGAACCCGGGACCTCTGGGTGGCCGACTAGCATGGTGACCACTACGCCACGGAGGTCGTCAAACCCGTAAGTTAGTAATTATATTATCTTTTCCCGTAATAAGTACTTTGAAAATAAGACACCAAGTACGTAAATTTTAAAATTCAGCAGTCGTGTACTAAATAAACTACTTTAAAAGTGTACTAGTAGGAAGCGATTCCACGTAACAGATTTATGCAGTCTGTCAGCCTAGAACGTGGAAACAATCAAGATAGCTATGTTCCTGGTAGGCTTTAGGTTCTTTTTGGAACCAAGCCAACCGTCTAAAATTACGTACGTTTTAAAAGGAACTTTTTACCACGTACGACCGAACTGTGGAATCAACTTAATGCTGCAGTGTTCCCGGACCGATACGACATTGAAACATTCAAAAAACGAGTCTATATCTTCCTGAAAGGCCGGCAATGCTTCTGTTACACCCCTGGTGTTGCAGTTGTCCATGGGCAGCGGTGATCACTTACCATCAGGTGACCCGCTTGTTCGTTTGCCGCCCTATAGCATAAAAAGAAAGCCATATGAGAAATAAACTTACACATACTTATACTTACTCGTATGTTTTTCTTACACTAGTGTAGTATCGGGTCAGAAATCAATTATTTTCTAATGACAAGGGAATAAAACGTCACAAAATAATGTCACTTAGGTTGTCATTGAACATATCCACTGCGAACGTGATTTTTAACCTTCTTCCAAAAAACGAGAAGATTATCAATTCGTAGCGATCTTTATGTATGCTTGTCTGGTGGTCCCATATAATTTTTATCAAAATCGGCTGTGTATTTTGGATGTGAAATTGATTTTTAATTTGGAAAATTATAGTTGATAGTTGATTAGCCAAATATAAGTAGGCTTGCTGAAACTAGCCAGGTCAAATGTTAAGATTCTTTTAAATAAAATTCAATATTCTCTAAAAAAACTTGGCGGCCATTCAGATCTCAATTCTTTTGTCGGATTTCGAACTTGGCTCCCTTTTTCACATTTATGTTTTTGGTGGGATTTGTACTAACTCAACGAAACGAAAACAATAGAATAACGATTGTAATTATTTGCCTAATTGAATGAACTAGCGAAGTTCACAGAGTCTACCTACTTGAACAAGGCGTTTATATGTTATGGGTATATTTATGTTATGTTTGTAAGTTGAGTATCTTTGATCGGTGCTTTGCTAAGATATGGGGTGGTAAAGGCGTCGCGACTAAGACCGGGCGAACTGTATATAATTATATTCAGTTCGCCCGGTTATAATCTAATCTCCAATTATTAATATGAGTTATCTCGAACGAGGACTTGCGGAATCTATGCGAGGAATATCCAGTTGACGTACAAATCCGCAGACGTAAATCAAGTGGACCATCGGTCATACGTTGCGTCGGCCTCACGACCATATTAGCCCATTAGAGCCCTTGATTGGAACCCACAGGGTAGGCGTAAGGCGTCCCACTGAGAAGCATACTTTGTGAAAAGTTGTTTTCAGTCTGGTTAGGATATTGCAGTCTTGAATCACCTGATTATCCGAATAGAAAGATGATTCTATGTTGCGGAAGGCACGTATAAACTGTGGGTCCCAAACGCCATCTAGCGTTTGATCATCAAACTATCCAACGATTGATTCGGTTTACCCCTTGAGATGTGGACGTTAAACGGCAGTCGCTCTGTGTAAAAACCAGTAACCTTGTCAAATAATCTTGGTTAGGTAGCGGACCCCGGGCTCTGAAACGTTACTTCTGGGGATGCAACCGGGAAAATACGTTCGGATGATGATAGCTTATACGAATAACTCACTTAGAAAGTCAGGTACTGGCTGACATAAAGATATAGATCTCATTTCGTGATCTTCCTCAGGATGAATGTGACTAGAGACGCGCGCACGAAGTCGTCCCGGCCCACACTGAAACACATTCGCTCTGAGGAAGACCTCTGGACAAGGTTGAAACATACCGGGGAGCTGACTTTTACTTAAATAAACCGTATACTGTCTGTCGTCTGTCTGTCTGTCTGTCCGTGGTTTTACTCAGAGACTATAAGTACTAGAAAGCTGTAATTTGATACGAATATGTATAATAATCATGCCACAATAGTGGTAAAATAAAATATTTAAAAAAAAAGTTTTTTTGGGTAGCCCTATACAAGTAAAGAGTATTTTTTTTTCTTGAGTAACCCATCATGTGGGGTATCGTTGAATAGGTATTTTAAAAATATTGTGAGCTTGTGGACATAATTTTCCGATTAAGGGATCCGTTTTTAAAATATTTAGTTTTACATTGCAAATTTTTGTTAGAATTAAGTGTCTCCTGTCATCTATTAAACGGTTATATATGGACATGTGAAAAAATTCACAGCTGTAATATATAAACGGAGTTTAAAGGAAAACTATCAGAACTAAGTACGGTTTACAAATTAAAAATTTACAAGCGACCAACTTATAAAATGTACGGAAAAGTTCATACAAATTTAATACAAAATAGTTTTTAGACGTTTTTAGTGGCGTGAACTCAAAGTGGGCATTCGCAACTATGGAACCCTACGCTGCGAGTAGCCCGTCATGCACTTGGCTGGTTATTATATATTTAGTTACTTCTTAGTTTATAAAAGCTGATTCAGCTATTATCTCGCTAAACTTTATCTTTGGGTCTTACGGCCTGAGGCTCTGTCCACCCCGTTAAAGACGTGATAGTATTTATGACCATTTATCACCGTACAAAAGCATCACGCTTCACTACGGGCATGCCACCACGAGACCGTAATTGATCTAGTTATGTCACCATTACGTGAAATGGAACGATTATGTGCGGAATGTGGATTGGTCTCTTTATTGACGGATATTGGAACTGATATTTAGTTAGAATGAGCCGTGATGTGATACAGGGAAAGCCGGAAAGCCTCAGACCAAGGATTTGTGAGTAAAGAATACACCGGGCTTGAGTCACCACAGACCTGGAGTGCTATTTTTTACTCACCGAAACACAAAACGTGTAGTTTTCCAACTCACCGCTCGCGTAACAAACCATTTGGCTGTATTTTTGAATCCGTCGTGTCAGCTAAAACAATATTGTTTTACGCAGAAAACATCGAAAATATGTCTATGGTTTTCTAAGAATTTCACCATGAATAAAAAAGCAGCATGAATCGGAACGGATTCTCCATGAAAGGTTTCTTTGACATATCTACGCCACAAATGTCAAAATTACGAGTGGTCGAGCCACTCGTTGCAAATCCTTCGCATACGATCATTTGAAAAATGCGCCCGTTTGGAAACGTTCGCGTAAACCATTCGTAATGTAAAAAATGATTTCAAAAATGCAACCCTGAAGACCCACAGACATAAAAATGGAAACGGACTAAACATTATTGCATAAACCAAAGTATGACACGTGGTATAATTGGTAATATTTGTAAATAAATAAATATATATGGACAAATAACACTGATTGAGCTAGCCCCAAAGTAAGTTCGAAACTTTTGTTATGGGATACTAACTCAACGATACTATATTTTATAACAAATACATATATAGATAAACATCCAAGACCCAGGACAACTCGAAAAAGGCAATTTCCTAACTTGCCCTGACCGGGGATCGAACCCGGGACCTCTGGGTGGCGGACTAGCATGGTGACCACTACGCCACGGAGGTCGTCATTTGAAACAAAAATATTAAAGTAATTCTCTTTATAAATGTGAAATAGTACTTAGAAAACCAATACCCGCAATAACTGTTTATAAATATATTATTTAGACAATTAAAAATAAGCTGCGAGTAATAAATTGCCACGCGTTCTAAGTATGTAATGTTTGGTCTGCTTCCCTTTGTATGGCTGTGTGAAGACCAGAAGGGATACTACCGGTAACGGGCTGAAAGAACCAAAGGCCAAGCTTAGTATGATGGTGGGCGTTAAGATTTCAGAAGTAAGGCGATTCCAAAGGTTGATTGGTTGATAAGGTCGCTGGAAAGCGCTGGATGCAGGCCGCTTTTGATCGGTCATTTTGGAAATCCTTGGGAGAGCCCTATGTCCAGCAGGGGACGTTATGCGGCTGAAATGATGATTATAATGATTGGTTGATAATGAGTTAAGTCCACCTTTTCTACGATTATTTATAATGATTTTATAAACAAAAACATTGCAGATGCTGTACTCAGTCTATTTACGAATTTTGTTAGAGTAACTTACTTGTTGTTACATAATCTAATTACTTACATTAAAATGAATCGTATTTATGACCATTTCAACAAAATAATGAGCGTGGTTTTAGTTATCTAAACTACAATTTAAATTCAAATAAGTACATCATACCTTATATTTTATTTGGTATTTAAATTCTATGTCGTTTGTTTGTTTTGGTATTAATTATATTAATTTATTAATTATATTTCGGTGTCATACCACCAATTTCAGTTAATTTATAATAGAAAATATTTGGCCAAGTGCGTGTCGGGCCACGCGCAGTGTAGAGCTCAATAGTTACGAATGTCAATGTTGAGTTCGTGCCACTAAAAACGTTCAAAAACTAATTTTCTATTGAATTTGTATGTAATATACCTTTTCCGAGTACATTTTATAAGTTAATCGCATATAACTTTTAAATTTGTAAACCGTACTTAGCTCTTATAGCGTTCCTTTAAATTTTGTTATATTTACTATAGCTGTGAATTTTTTCACGTGTTTATATATAACCGTTTAGCAGATAAAGGGAGGGGACACTTGACTCTAAGAAAAAAAATCATTTTACACAAGCTCAAATTATTTTTGAAAGATCAATTCAACAATACCCCACATGATTAGTTAGTCAAAAAAAAAGGATTTTTCGCTTTACTTATATGGGAGCGATCCTAAATTTTTTTATTTCAATTTTTTATTTTACCCCTTTGTTTTGCATAATTAATATACATACCCTGCGAAATCACAGCTTTCTAGTACTTATAGTCGCTGAGTAAAACCTCGGACGGACAGACAGACAGACAAACATGGCGAAACTATAAGGGTTCCTTGTTTACTACGGAACTCTAAAAACCGACCATGTGCGTATCATTATCTAAAAAAACACGTTTTTTGTATGGGAGCCCTTAAATATTCTGTTTTTAGTATTTGTTGTTATAGCGGCAACAGAAATACATCATCTGTGAAAATTTCAGCTGCCTTGTCACACTTCATGAGATACAACCTGGTGACAGACAGATGGACGGACGGCTGGACAGCGGAGTCTTAGTAAGAGGGTCCCGTTTATAATCTTTGAGTACGAAACCCCGAAAAGGATCAAAAAGAGATGCGTTGCAAGCCGCATCGCTTAATAACGTGATTCAAATATCGCTGATTCCCTCGATCGGCTCCTACGATCTGCACGACTAGAGAAACAGATGGTACATTCTAAGGTTTTTATTTATAATTAATTTTTCATTTATACTATTATATACTATAATATAACTTCATTACAAGAAATGTAACAGGCGGATTTAAGGCCCAGAGCCTTTTCTACCAGTCAACCTACAGGTGATGCCAGTAAAAGCAAATTTTGGACAACATGGTACATTCTTATCTATAACTAGCTTTTGCCCGCCGCTTCGCTCGCGTAGGGGTGGAATTTATCAAAATCCTTTCTTAGGGGATGCCTACGTCATAGTAGCTTTATGCATGCAAAGTCTCAGCCCGATCGGTTTAAAATTGACAAAATTTCATACAAACTTTCATCCCCTATTTTATACCCTTGGGGGTAAAATTGTTCAAAATCTTTTCTTAGCGGATGCCTACGCCATAGCATCTATCTGCATGCCTAATTTCAGCCCGATCCATCCAGTGGTTTGGGCTGTGCGTTGTTAGATCACTATGTCAGTCAGTCAGTCACATTTGAGTTATATATATTTATTTTAGTATTTGTTGTTATAGCGGCAACAGAACATCTGTGAAAATTTCAGCTGCCTTGTCACACTTCATGAGATACAACCTGGTGACAGACAGACGGACGGACGGCTGGACAGCGGAGTCTTAGTAAGAGGGTCCCTTTTATAATCTTTGAGTACGGAACCCCGAAAAGGATCAAAAAGAGATGCGTTGCAAGCCGCATCGCTTAGTAACGTGATTCAAATATCGCTGATTCCCTCGATCGGCTCCTACGATCTGCACGACTAGAGAAACAGATGGTACATTCTAAGGTTTTTATTTATAATTCATTTTTTATTAATACTATTATATACTATAATATAACTTCATTACAAGAAATGTAACAGGCGGATTTAAGGCCCAGAGCCTTTTCTACCAGTCAACCTACAGGTGATGCCAGTAAAAGCAAATTTTGGACGACATGGTACATTCTTATCTATAACTAGCTTTTGCCCGCCGCTTCGCTCACGTAGGGGTAGAATTTATCAAAATCCTTTCTTAGGGGATGCCTACGTCATAGTAGCTTTATGCATGCAAAGTCTCAGCCCGATCGGTTTAAAATTGACAAAGTTTCATACAAACTTTCATCCCCTATTTTATCCCCTTGAGGGTAAAATTGATCAAAATTTTTTCTTAGCGGATGCCTACGTCATAGCATCTATCTGCATGCCCAGCCCGATCCATCCAGTGGTTTTGGCTATGCGTCGATAGATCACTATGTCAGTCAGTCAGTCACCTTTGAGTTATATATATTTAGATAGAATTACTGATCTTTGAAATTTTACAGAAAATGCATTTAACGATAATTTTACTTATTTATATATTCATTAACATTTATGTAAAAAAATACACGAATATTGCATAAATTCATAAACCCTACATAGACTACATCAATATTTATAATGCTCTATGACAGTTGGTGTAAATAATGAGCGCGCACAGCACGCTTGGCGACTAGAGGCTTTGAGGATATCAACGGGAAGGGCGCTCCATAGCATCACGACTTGTTTAGTGAATAAGTTATCAAAAAACCCACTCTGGCTGCGAGGCACATCAAGCATAAGATTGTTGGAAGAACGAAGAACTCTAAGATGGGTATCACCCTGTTTTTCTTTTCTCCTAGACCAGCATGCTGCATGAACATAACAGTAGATAAAAATCTATTTATTGTTCACGTGTTACGAGGAGATATCACGAATTGAATAGAAACCATTCTCAAAATAATTCGCGCCAAACAATACTTATTGTAAAAACTGGATGTACTTGATTTTTTACGTGTGACATGTAAAGTTGGAAACTTCCTGCTTTTGAGAACGAACTACCTGTGTTCATCATCAGGTCTTTTTAGTCTTCACCGCAGGAGTACGACCCTATCTGTACTGCTAGAGTCAAACTTGGCCAGAACAGCCACCATCCAGAAGATCTGGCCTACACTCTACACACTGGCCAGACAGATTTGACAGTGGTACTACGATCTCCGTGGCGTTGTGGTCACCATGCTAGTCCGCCACCCAGAGTAAGATTTTCGACACGATTTTTTTTTCAACTTCGTTCCAAACGCGTTTTCCACGAAACTATCGCATTTTTAGGGTTCCGCAGTAAACAAGGAACCCTTATAGTTTCGCCATGTCTGTCTGTCTGTCTGTCCGTCCGCGGCTTTACTCAGCGACTATAAATACTAGAAAGCTGCAATTTGGTACAGGTATGTATATAAATTATGCGGAAAAAGTGGTAAAATAAAATATTGAAAAAAAAAATTGTTAGGGTTGCTCCCATACAAGTAAAGTCAAAAGTTAATTTTATTTTTTCGACTAACCAAACATGTGGAGTATCGTTGAATAGGTATTTTAAAAATGAGCTTGCAAACATCGTTTTTCGATTTAGGGATCCGTTTCTGAAATATTTGGTTTTAAAGTGAAATTTTTTGTTAGAGTCAAGTGTCCCCTCTATCTGCTAAACGGTTATATATGGACACGTGAAAAAATTTACAGCTATAGTAAATATAACGAAATTTAAAGGAAAACTATCAGAGCTAAGTAGGGTTTACAAATTAAAAAGTTGTAGTCGATCAACTTATAAAATGTAATCAGAAAAAGAAAATTGCATACAAATTCAATAGAAAATTAGTTTTTCGACGTTTTTAATGGCAAAAACTCAAAGTTGGCATTCGTAACTACGGAATCCTACACTGCGCGTGGCCCGACACGCACTTGGCCAATTATTTTTTATTAAATTAACTGAAATTGGTGGTATGACACCGAAATATAATTAATAAATTAATATAATTAATACCAAAACAAACAAACGACATAGAATTTAAATACCAAATAAAATATAAGGTATGATGTACTTATTTGACGACCTCCGTGGCGTAGTGGTCATCATGCTAGTACGCCACCCAGAGGTCCCGGGTTCGATCCCCGGTCAGGGCAAGTTGGAAAATGGCCTTTTTCAAATTTTCCTGAGTCTTGGATGTTTATCTATATATGTATTTGTTATAAAATATAGTATCGTTGAGTTAGTATCCCATAACACAAGTCGCGTACTTACTTTGGGGCTAGCTCAATCAGTGTAATTTGTCCATATATATTTATTTATTTGAATTTAAATTGTTCTTTAGATAACTAGAACCGCGCTCATTATTTTGTTGAAATGGTAATAAATATGATTCATTTTAATGTAAGTAATTAGATTATGTAACAACAAGTAAGTTACTCTAACGAAATTCGTAAATAGACTGAGTACAGCATCTGCAATGTTTTTGTTTATAAAATCATTATAAATAATCGTAGAAAAGGTGGACTTAACTCATTATCAACCAATCATCATAATCATCATTTCAGCCGGATAACGTTCACTGCTGGACATAGGGCTCTCCCAAGGATTTCCAAAATGACCGATCAAGAGCGGCCTGCATCCAGCGCTTTCCAGCGACCTTATGAACCAATCAACCTTTGGAAAAAACAGAAAAGGGATTTACATTTAACCTAGACTGTGTCCATATTTTCAAATAAAACGCGTACATACGTTTAATAAATATTAACATTTAAATAGCACCACAAACCGATGGCCGATGGGGCAGAATCCTTTTCTGATTTTCTTTCTTTGTTTCTTTCTTTCACGCACTGGCAAGCAAAGCGTAGATACCTATGACAAAAACAAAAGGTCAGACGACCTGCCCAAGGTCGCTAGAAAGCGCTGGATGCAGGCCGCTCTAGATCGGTCAGTTTGTGAAGCTTTGGGAAGCCTATGTCCAGCAGTGGACGTTATGTGGCTTGATATGATGATTTACACACATTTATGTATACCTACTTATAAATACTTTTTAGTACAACTGGTTAAATGACTGGATCAAAAATAAATAATTGGTGCAGTTCACAAAATAGTTTCAGTTTTCATTGATCATATCCAATTCAATATGATTTTACATTTATTAATGCAGAAAAATAAATGAGCGCTATTTGACTTCAAAAAAACATGATAACAACAAATCAAACCAGACACTTTTTTCTGGAGTTTTTGGCGGGAAGTCAAGGGGTTCAGTTGAAGTTTGCTTTAAATTATTTTGCAAATTGATTCTAGTGGACTTTATAATATAAAATCTGTGTATTTTAGTGTTATAAATGCTCATGCTCATGGACAATATGTAAAATGGTTAAAGTGGACACTCATAGTGCGGCTGTAGTGATATTTATTTGCGGACTGTGGTGGGCGTCATTAGACGCCGTCCGCTATGAAATTCGGCTATGAAAACCAGTGGACTCGTATAGATTTGTTGCCAGAAGCTCCCTTGAAGAAAACAAAGGACCTACACCAACCTTTGATTGTATAGTTAGGGTTAGGGTTAGGAATAAAGAAGTGATAAAATAAAGATGGGCTCTAAAGGACAAGTATCCAGAGCCGTAAAATAATTATAAAAAAGACACTTTTTTCTAAACGTCAAAACATAGAAAACACGATCATTGTAAATAACAAGTGTATTTGCCAAGCAAATTAAAAAAAACACAAACTTTCAAGCGCTGACCCCCTTAACTTTTAAACCGTTGAAAAAATTTCCATCAAACATAGCTAAAAACATCTTGATTAAGTCAGCTTCAACACATACACGAAAAACTTAACACCCGACTTTTTGTTGGAGGTTAAAACATTAGAAATATGAAGAAAGAAGCCTAACACTTAGCACCCGGATTCGCTCGCGTTCGCAAGTACACATGCTAATCATTCAAGCGGCAACGTTACGCCACGTAAACCGAACATAAATAATTCAACACAGCATGTACATTGAGCAATTATAACGTAATTATGCTATAGTCACTGAAGACTTGACGCCCAGGGGACATTTTATCAAGCAGTCCCTACTTAATTGTCCCTAGAGTAATGATCACGAAAATAGTGATCAGGATCGAATATCATTATCATCATTCTCCCGTATTCTCGTAAATTATACTTATTGACGCGTAAAAGTGCTTGTAAAGGTCTAATTAAAGAAAGAAAGAAAGATAAGCTTTATTTGACAATCAAAACCATCACAACTTATAACATGTATTTACAATTAAATATTACAACCACAAATTGCCGAAAGGGCGACCAGCTCAGCTATGTGCTGATGGCGGTTTGCCTCAGCGCTGATTTTCAGCTGGCTGGCTGGCAGGCTTACATAAACAAAACAGGACAAGAAATCAGCTCTGTGAAACTGCATCTATACATTATTTACGCTAAAATAAATTTAAAATATCAATGTGACTTTTATATCTATCAAAATAAGATATAACTAATTTAGCTCACAATAGATAAACACCCAAGACCCAGGACAATTTGAAAAAGGCCATTTTCCAACTTGCCCCGACCGGGGATCGAACCCGGAACCTCTGGGTAGCGGACTAGCATGGTGACCACTACGCCACAGAGGTCGTCGAATTTGAATCTTTGTATCTTTTGAATTTGAATCTTAGAATCTTTGCATCCTCAGCGGTAACGAACAAGTGTAAACTATTCATCATCAATGCATTTAAGAACTGTTCCTGTCAGTGGAGTATTTTCCATGCCTCCCGATCTTCAGCCACATGCTTGACCTCCCTATACGACACGACTTCGGCTTTTCCTATAATTCATTGATGAACATCGTTCTTGACCTTCCTTTTACTCTCGATTCCTCTATATTTCCTTCCATGATGTTTTTGATGAAATTATCGTGTCGTATAAGATGTTCAAACATTTTTCCGGTGATAACGACTTCCGTGGCGTAGTGGTCACCATGCTACTTCGCCACTCAGAGATTCCGCGGATTCGATCCCCGGTCAGGGCAAGTTAAAACATGGCCTTTTTCAAATTGTCGTGGGTCATAGGTATTTATTTAAGTATCTATTTGTTATAAAATATAGTATCGTTGAGTTAGTATCCCATAACACAAGTCTGGAACTTACTTTGGGGCTAGCTCAATCTGTGTTATTTGTCCCTTTATATTTATTTTTACTTATTTATTTCCCTTCCCTAAATCGATTGTATTCATTAAAGTTCTTTTCTCTTTGCTACATCCCAGAACATCTGTGTAAGTTTTTTTCTCCTTAAAACTTATCTTCTCCATAAGCCTCCAGCACTACATTTCAAAAGTCTTCAGATGTTTTCGATTATTTTACTATTTCACTATATTAGTTAAAAGTTAAAGGGAGTGAAAAGGTTTCCGAGTGCGTAGGGTGTCACTTGCGTAACACTGGTTCCTGACCGCAACAATGTCGAAACGCCTACGCGGACACTAGACACCTCAGCACTCATGCAATGAACTGTAAATCAATATTCGTTATAACCGTGAAACGGGGAGATATTTAATACCTATTCTTTGGATTAGCTACCTCGACGACCTCTGCCAGTCATCATGCCAGGCTGTCATACCGGAGGTTAGGTTTGATTCCCGGTCAGGTCAAGATGGAAAATTGTCTTTTTCAGATTGACCTGGGTCTTGGATTTTATGTAATATATTTGTTATAAAATATACTCGTAGTATAGTGGGTTAGTATCTCTTAACACAAGTTTCGAACTTACTTTGGGGCTAGCTCAATCTGTGTCATTTGTCCGTATATATTTATTTATTTCATATTCTTTGAAATTAGCTACCTCGACGACCTCTGTGGCCTTTTGGTCATCATGCCAGGCTGTTACACCGGAGGTAAAGATGGAAAACTATCTTTTTCAGTTTGGCCTGGGTCTTGGATGTTTATCTGTATACCTATGTAATTGTTATGAAATTGACATCTCAGTAGCTACACAGAATATATATATGATAGGTTAAAATAATTTCAAACTATTTACAACCTAAAAATAAACGATTTTTTTTGTTGTATTTTGATATATTTTGTAGAACTAGTGTAACTAAATTCATCTTTGACATTATTTACGTAATGTGATGGAACAAAAATAAAAAGGTTTTAATTTTTAATTTTAATTAAATAATGGTTTCAATTAATTAATAAGCACAGCGTAGGACACCCACCTGCTAGATGGACAGATGACCTGAGCAAGGTTGCAGGGAGGCGCTGGATGCAGGCCGCTTCCGATCGGTCGTTTTGGAAATCCTTGGGGGAGGCCTATGTCCAGCAGTGGACTTCCTGTGGCTGATATGATGATGATGATGAATGGTTATTGAATGAATGTAACTAAACTACCAACAGGAACATATTGATGCAAAAAAATATTTTCAATTGTTTTTTGCATAAATGATCTATAAAGTGGAATATTTAAAATTTTGGACTTATTTTGCAAAACTTAGTTTAAGCAAACTTTAATGTCAAAACTGACAATTTAATTTAAGAAGCATACTTTAAGAAAAGTTGTTTCCAGTCTGGTTAGGATATTGACGGCTTGAATCACATGATTAGGTTAGGTATCCGAAAAGAAAGATAATTACGTGTTTCGGAATGTTCATATAAAAGTGGGTCCCAAACGCCATCTAGCGTTTGGTGAAACCTATCTAAAGATTGGTTCTGTGCCCTTTGGGTTACAGAAGTTAGACGGCAATCGCTCTGTGTAAAAACCAGTAAGTAACCTTGTCAGATCACCTGGGTTAGATAGCGGATCCCGGGCTCTGAAGCGAACCAGGAATACGCTCGGATGAAGATGATGATATATGCTTACTATCAGGTGGATATTTGACCATATTATTATCTAGGTATATAAGTGGTCCGTTCATAAACCGAGCTATTACCATCAGAATATGATCAGTAAGTGTGTCGGGTATTGTTGTCGCCTCACTTTCACGGCTGGTCAAGGCCGACTTGAACCCATACACCGTATCTAGATCGGATATTCTGAGAATAATAACTACTTACAAATAATGTAAAAGGATACGTTTGTGAAATAAAATGCCGATCACGACAAACGATTTTTATTGGATTAAAAACTTATTTTATTCGTTTCACAACAATTTGTCCAGACTTTACACGAGTAGACTTATGTTGTTGGGAACAAACTTCTGCCAATAGAAGAGGGAAGACATGATTGGATGTTAAGGTATTTGTATCATTTGATAATTGTCATTTTTTCTTTCTATTTTATAATATATAGTTGTTGATGTCAGATCATTTACTTACAGCTAAGTTTACTGCCGCTTGCTAAGCGCTAGTACAGAAAGCGGTAAAAACTTTACTGCAGCATTTTCTCCAAAAACGTGAACTTACAATTAAGTATACTGTTATTAAAATTATATATGTAGACTGAGAATACATTGTTATATCATAATTTAATTTAAGAAATGGTGTAAAATTTGAAATTGTTGTCAATTTCGTACTCAAACGTAGACTCAAACATGTACTGACTGTATGTACTCAAATTATGACATTTGTGAGTGTACAAATACAAACCTTTAAGAGGGACCCGCGCCAAGCTCAAGACAGACGTTTTTGTCCTTAAGATAATCATCGGTTCCGTAATTGATCATTGGTCTGCCTAGCTCAGGATGTATTGGAGGCCGTTAGTGTTGCAAATCTGAAATAACAATGCGAGATTTTGCAATTCGTTAGAATTCTTATCAGCATAGGCTTTCAGATACGCGGTGGGATTATATAACAGCTTACATTATACTTAAAGTTTGCAATCATTTGTCTCAAGGGTACACTCTTTGTGGTGAGAAATATAAGACCGTATGCACACGGCGTAATTTAACGCGACGTGCGACGCGTAGGTAACACGTTTTAAACGCAATTCAGACTTTATTTTAGACGCAGACATGTACCATGTAAATACTAAGAACAATACTATATTTTATGTTTAATACATATATAGATAAACTGTAAACACCCCAGAACCAGGACACTATCACGTTTTTATCCATAACAGGCTAGACAAAGCCTTAGGCGTAAAACCGAGGTCAAGTCCCTGAAAATCAATCATCATCAAACAGGAATCAGAATAGTTACTAGCTACATTGACTATTAATATGTTAGGTTCCATTATCATAGTTTAAAAAGTAGATATTAATAAGAAGAGTAGAATAATACATAAAAACTACAATTCGATGAGTTGATTAAAGAAGTACATGTTATTTTCACATTTCTTACAATATTTATGCAATGGCAACACTGACAGCAAATCATATTCGGGCATTCGTGGACGCGCACCGGCGAAGGTCGTCTGTGTGTCTGTGATTTTTTAAAAGTAGTAAATATAAGTACGTATATAAGTCTTGTATAATAAACGGTTGGTAGTAGTTAGTATAAGAGCGTATTCGGAAGACACGCGCACGCCTAGCGCAGGGTTAGCGCACGCCAAAGGCGCTTAATTTTTTTTTAATTTGTTGAATTTAATTTGAGTCTTATCAGTTATCACACATCAATACAACTCAACCGAAGTCATCACGTGCACGCCTAGCCTACGCCCCACGCGCTCGCCTTACCTCCGCCTTGCGCCCGCCCGCCGCTCGTCCCGCCTAGACTTCAATAAATGCAATTTGAGTTGTATTGATATGTGATAGGACTCAAATTATATGCAAATTTAAACCGCACTGTCGTGCGTTAGGCGTGGGCTTCGCGTGTCGTGTGAATGCCCTCTTAGCGCAGCAAATACAAGTAAATAATTCTTAAGTATCGTTACCAAAGTTTCTTTCATTTAGAAAATTTTCCACAAGTATGATCAGATTGGAAATCCTTGGGTAGTGATGGGTGTCGCTCCAAAACAACACATAAACCATAATTCAATGTTAAATCAACTAATTTATAATCTAACCAATTTTCTCCGCTCCCCAATTCCATTATGTGCCTTATCAAAGGTTGCTTTACAAAAACCGGAAAGTCAAATCATTGCAATTATACTGTATACAAAGCAAGGCCGCGAGTGTCCGCCTGTCTGTCCGTCGTCGGGTCGTGCGTCACTCGCGAACTTATTAATAAGCTTTGCTAGTTACTAGTATTTTTTAGTATGCTTACGAATTTGCTCACTAAAATGTCCAATCCGGTGGTGGCGTCGCTGGTCGGGTCGTTGGATTCCCTCTAATATGGTTGAGTTTAACGATGGCTGATCCGTGCATCAACTCGTGAACGGGTGCTGCCGGGAGGGACTGGTCAGCTCGGCTTCGCTTTTTTTTACTACTTAATATTTTTTATTACGCAATTTATGTTTGTTTACTTGTTCGCAAGCATTACATGTTATAATGTGTCAACATTGTATTATATTATAAGTATTTATTAATTAAAAGACAATTATAATATGACAAAGCCCTTCTGGCGAGTAGGCGACCAATACTGTGAAAATGAGTTTCTTTCGGCGTTTCTTCTCAGCAGTGGTCGTTACGAAGCGCTGGTATCGGTAGCTTTTCTTTAAAAATAAATTAAATTTTAATATACTTTACACGTAACATAAATTATACTTATTGACGTGTAAAAGTGCCTGTAAAGGTCTAATTACTGAATAAACATTTGAATCTTTGAATCTTTGAATTCTTAGTAATGCACTATGTATAAGCTGTGATATAAGTCAGTGCCATAATTGTCGTGTGGTTTCCGACGTAGAATGGAACCACTTCATCTCATCCTGTGGGTGTCGTAAGATGCGACCAAAGGACTAAACTCAAATCTTTAGCAATAACTGCTTTCCCATGGACAGGGGACAGCCATTTATAAATTTTGCTCGCAAATACATTTTTAAGTAATTTTGATGTTACGTCTCCAATACTGTATTTGCCATAGGCACACGGAGCCCGTGCCTAGGGTCCTCACCCTTACGGGCCCGGAGGACTGACAATTTCTCTCAAAATTGTCAAAACATTTTTGTAAAGGACATTACACTTTGATATTCCTTCCATGCTGATCTGGGAGAAAAGAAAGAACTTAGAATGTACCAGCTGCTTCTCTTCCCGTGCAGACCGTAGCAGCCGATCGAGGGAATGGGCGAAAATGCGAATCATGTTATTATGCGATGCGGTTAACAACACATCACTATTTTGATTTCTTCTTCCACCTTCTCGCCCACCGTCACGCTAAAAGTGGCCTTTGAGTCTTGCGGCCCTGGGCTCTGTCTGCCCCGTTAGGGATACAGACGTGATAGTATGTATGTATGTATGTGTATTACTCTTAGACAAAAATGTTACAACTCAAAATAAAATAACGGAACTGAGAAATATTAATATGTTGTGTTTTCTTTACTTTCCAAAAGGGACTCAAATGACGTCATGCTCCCCAGCAACCCTGTCATTTATTTTGCTGTTTATAAATCAATATCTCAATTGTACGCAAATTTCAAATTTCTTGAAATTTTACTTTTGGTTGCTGGGGAGATGCTCTATAGCAACCCACAATTCAGCACCTGCTAAACTGTTAAAGTACTTATTTTTTCAAGCATGTACTAATATTTAAATTCAAGCATGTTAAACAGCAAAAAGTAAAATTTAAAATTTAAAATTTAAAACCCCCCGAGGCCTCGACACAAGAATAAACTCAAAAACTAACAAATAAATCATTTATTAAAGAGATATTATTGATGATCTTCAAATGGGTGATCAGGTCATGGTTACCTTACATAAATAAATAATAAATAAATATATAGGGACAAATTACACTGATTGAGCTAGCCCCAAAGTAAGTTCGAGACTTGTGTTATGGGATACTAACTCAACGATACTATATTTTATAACAGATACATATATAGATAAACATCCAAGACCCAGGACAATTTGAAAAAGGCCATTTTCCAACTTGCCCTGACCGGGGATCGAACCCGGGACCTCTGGGTGGCAGACTAGCATGGTGACTACTACGCCACGGAGGTCGTCAAAACTTTTACAATATCCTTTCAATATCATTGAAGTAACACGGTACCAAATTTCGAATTGATCGGACATAAGGAAGTTAGCCAGATCCCCTCATCATCCGGAAAAGAGCTGATGATCTTCAAACGGCTGAACAGATTTCGATGAAACATGGCTAAGAATATAGCTAAGAAAAATTGTCTATGTCACAAAAAAACTAAACGAAATTCGGTTCATCCGTTTGGGAGCTACGATACCACAGACAAATACACAGATACACCGACAGACACGTTAAACTTATAACACCTCTCTCTTTTTGCGTCGGGGGTTAAAAATTAATGACGGGGTTGCCGGCTGGGGAGCTTGACGTCTCAAATTTTGTGTGCCCTAGGCTAGGAGCCAGCATTTACAACTTGATTTGACATTATTTCCAAATTTCGACATTAAAAAAATTAATTTAAATTATGACAACAAACAATGTATTCTCTGTCCACATATCAACTAGTATATATATTAATTTCATTGTGAGTTGACGTTCTTGGAGAAAATGCTGCAGTGCAGTTTGTTACCGCTTCTTCTGCACTAGCGCTTTGGAGGCGGCAGTAACTTAGCTCTAAGTAACTTTTTGACGTCAACAATTATTGTGCAATAAAACAAAGTGACGATTATTAAGAGATATTATAAATATCCTATGATAATAAAGATATATTTGAATTTGAAATTTGAATTTGAGTTTAAGAGCGGCCTTCCCGCCTTACTTTTCATACAAGCGCTCGTACGCAATTATGTTGTCGTAAGTGATCTTTCTTGAAAATTTTTGAGCTAACAGATATCTTGTACACTATTTCTAGGTTCTATCGAAATAAAAAAAGAATATTTGGAAAAATAAGTTCAGTATACGCCTCCAAAAATCTGCTTTTTTGCACAAATTTTACCTGAACTTCGACCATTCATAAAGTAATCATAAATTGTAAAAATAAAAAAATGTTTCGATAGAAACCTCGCAAATGTAATAAAATTTTTAAATAAAAAACATTTATTTCACAATCTTGTAAGGCTTACTGACAAAAACGTATATCCAGGAACAAGTTTTATAAAATTTCCGCACCCTATGAATAGTTAATATTCGTTCAATGGATAGTTAATAATAATACTAATTTCATTCAATACGGTGCAAACCGTGCCCTAAATTGCTATCTCTCTTTTTTTGGTTTGCTTTCTTTTCTAGCTTTGAAAAAAACCAGCTTTTCGAACTATGCTCGCATTGACGACAGACCGCCGGAAAGGGCCGCCTTAAGACGGCGTTACACGTCACAAATGGTCTCAGCTTTTAACAGCAACTTTACTCTTATAATAAAGTATTATAATAATACGCTACTATCGAAGTTTTGATAAACGACACAAATCATTACCAGTGTATTATCTCACAAGACTAATGAGTGTGTTAACATTACTAATAGTCGCTCATTACAATGATGGATACCGTGTTAAGTGATCGGTATAACAGGTAGATACGGTATTAATCAAATGAAATGTTATAGTAACCTATTATATTGAATTTCGTAACCTTTCCTGGTATTTCTAACGATGTGTATAGAATTACGTAATTGTAATACTGTATCCGGAAACGATTAAATTTTTTTGTATCTTTTTCTAATAAACTAGTGGCCTGCTTCGGCTACGTACGAGTATATTATGCACTTCTTGTATCACTCTATCAATTGATGAAAACCGCATCAAAATCCGTAACAACCTTGAAAATATATAAGCGTACATACATTTTCGTACCTACATACTATACAGAGGGACAGACGTATTAACTAATGTGGGTATTAATAAATAGTACATGCTAATTAGACTTCCATACCCAAGGGGTAAAAACCGGGACTCTATAACTAAGACTCCCCTGTCCGTCTGTCTATCTGGCACAAATCTCATGAACCGTGATAGCTGAAATTTTTACAGGTGATGTATTTCTGTTGCCAGGATGAATTTGTAGCGGCGCTAATGAGCATGGCTTCCTTCTTCTTCTCGTGTCGAAAGCTCAAAATAAAATTAATTTTTTTTTCCTCCAATAGGTTTCCACTTTCACAGCGTTGTCAGAGGCCTCATATAGGTCATGATTAGTGCAGCTGGTGGGGCACTATGGGCAGAAGAGGAGTATCATGTAGCATCGCTTCCAGAAATACATAACTACATCATGAAACTACAGTTCTTTAACGACCTTCGTGGCGTAGTGGTCACTATGCTGGTCCGCCACCCAGAGGTCCCGGGTTCGATCCCGGTCAGGGCAAGTTGGAAAATTGTATTTTTTAAATTATCCTGGTTCTTGTATGTTTATCTATATATGTATTTGTTATAAAATATAGTATCGTTGAGTTATTATCCCATAACACAAGTCTCGAACTTACTTTAGGGCTAGCTCAATCAGTGTTATTTGTCATTATATATTTATTCATTTATTTATAGTTAAGTGTTACAGCTGAGTGTTCTGTGTATTTATCTTGTGATGGATGGATGGATGGATGGCTTGTGATGGAGGACGTGGAGACGCTCTCCGATCACCGCTATGTGCGGTTTGATCTCTCCTCGTCCTCGACTCCCACAGGCGGTCCACACTGGACCCCGGGCGAGGCTGGCCCAAGGTGGCAGCTGAAGCGCCTCGACAAGGAACTTTTTCGTGAGGCGGCCATAGTGCAGGATTGGTTCCGTGCGCCGGTAGAGGTGGAGATAGAGGACGAGACGGAGTGGTTCCGGGGTGCTATGACTGCTATTTGCGATGCGTCGATGCCCCGGTCCAGTACTCGTCCTCCCAGAAGGTGGGTGTATTGGTGGTCACCTGAGCTTTCGCAGTTACGCGAAGCGTGCATAGTAGCGAGACGCCAATACGCCCGACACCGAAGAAGGCGGCGCCGGAATGAGACTGAGGAGGCTGCCTTGCTGACTGCCCTGATGGAGGCAAAATGTGCCCTAAAGGAAGCCATTGCACAAGCGAAACAGTTAGCTAGACAAGAGTTGCTGGCAACACTTGACCGCGATCCATGGGGACGGCCATACAAGGCAATCCGTAAAAAGATTGGCCCCTATGCCGTCCCACTGACGCAGAGTCTTCAGCCGCAGCTCCTGAATGAGGTAGTCGGTTGCTTGTTCCCACAAAGAGTGGAATTTCAGCCCCCCAGTATGCTCCCTCCTATGACGGGTGTACGGGGTGAGGAACGAGAAGTTATCCCCGAGATAACCCGGGGCGAGTTGGGCGCTGCTGTGTTAAAAACGCGCGCCAAAAACACCGCCCCGGGCCCAGACGGAGTGCCGGGTCGAGCTCTCGTCCTCGCTCTGAATCACGATAGTTTAGAGGAGCGACTGAGGGGCCTTTTCGGTGCCTGTTTTGTGCAGGGAAGATTCCCCCAGGCGTGGAAGAAGGGACGACTAGTCTTGTTAAGGAAGGAGGGACGACCGGCGGATTCCCCATCTGGTTTTCGTCCTCTCGTGGTGCTTGATGAGGTGGGCAAACTGCTAGAAAGAGTCACTGCAAACCGCATTGTCAAGCACCTCGAAACGACTGGTCCGGACCTCGCGGATTGCCAGTATGGGTTTCGCCGTGGAAGGTCTACCATCCACGCCATCCTGAAGGTAAGAACTGTAGCGCAGGAAGCAGTAGCCCAGGGTAAGGTCGTCTTGGTGGTGTCACTTGACATCACCAATGCCTTTAACACCCTCCCTTGGGCTTGCATAATGGAGGCGCTCCAGTTTCACGGAGTGCCGACATACCTGCGCCGCCTAGTTGGGAACTACCTCTCGGAGCGAAAGGTTGTCTTCCCTACACAGAATAGTTGGAAGGAAAGGCAGATGACGTGCGGTGTTCCACAGGGGTCTGTCTTGGGGCCACTCCTGTGGAACATCGGCTACGATTGGGTTCTACGGGTGGCCAATCTTCCTGGAGTTGAGTTAATCTGTTACGCCGACGACACACTTGTGGCCGCCCGTGGTGCTTCTTTCCGCGAGGCGTCTATACTCGCAACGGCGGCTGTCGCACAGGTGGTGCGCCGAATCCACCGGCTGGGCCTGGAGGTGGCGCTACACAAATCCGAAGCGCTGTGTTTTCACGGTCCCCGGGGGGCGCCGCCTGCAGGCTCTTGCATAATTGTGGGTGGAGTCCAAATTGCCGTCAAGCCGACGATGCGGTACCTAGGCGTCGTCCTTGACGGCATGTGGAACTTTGGTGCTCATCTTGCGCAGATGGTGCCGCGAGCAATAGCGGTGGCTGGAAAGCTGGCGCAACTTTTGCCCAACCTGGAGGGTCCTGATGCGCCCTGCAGGAACCTGTACATGGGGGTCGTGCGGTCCATAGCCCTGTACGGCGCCCCAGTGTGGGCAACGGCCCTGACTCGCGATGGAATCGCCCTCTTGCGAAGGCCACAGAGGACGATAGCGAACAGGGCCATTAGGGGGTATCGTACGACCTCCTATGAGGCAGCCTGCGTGTTGGCCGGTTCTGTATCCTGGGATCTGGATGCCCTTATCCTCGCGTCTTTATTTGTCTGGCGCGAAGAGGAACTAGCCCGGGGTCACAGACCAGCCCCTCGGGAGATAGAGGGATACAGGAATGAGTTGCGTCAGCTCGCCATTGATGAGTGGGTCCACAGGCTGGAGCAGCCCAGTTTTGGGCTCAGGACCGTTGAGGCGGTCCGGCCAGTCTTGGCTCAGTGGTTGACGAGGCGCCACGGCGTCTTGACGTTCCGTCTGACACAGATACTCACCGGACATGGTTGTTTCGGTCGGTATCTGTGTCATAGAGCGCGTCGGGAACCGACTTCTGTCTGTCACCACTGTGACGGCTGTCTGGACGAGGACGCCCAACACACCCTAGCGGACTGCCCAGCCTGGGCGGAAGACCGCGCAGAGTTGTGCGCGGTTGTGGGGGACGACCTTTCACTGCCGACTGTGGTACGTCGCATGGTCGACAGTGAGACGTCGTGGACAGCAGTGCAGGCCTTTGCGGAGAGCGTCATGCTCCGCAAAGAGGCGGCGGAAAGAGACCGGGAGGCAACAACCGACCTAGCCATCCGCCGCCGGCGCACAGGGCGCAGGAGGCGGGCCTATAACCTGCAACTGCTGCCCCCATAACGAGGGCCAGTCGGGCGATGGAAACGGGATTCTATCGCTCGACAAATATGGTCCTCCGGGTTGAAAGGCGCGTCTGTGTCAACACACGCCTTTACCCTAGCGGGTAGAGCTGAAGGCCGACGGGCCACCCCGCAGACCACTCCGACCCCTCTCGCTTATGAGAGGGTACCGTGTGAGTGGTGAGCCCAGCCGAGGTCGCTGAAAAGCGGCCGCCGCGCCAGGTCTGTGGAGCGAGAGTAGCACACGGGCCTGGCAATAGCGGTACCGGCGTTGACACCGCGGAGTTTTTAGTGGTAACACCACATAACCTTACCGGTCTCCCGTGACTGGTAAGGTATCCGAAGGGATTTTCTCCGCGTGAAAAAAAAAAAAAAAAAAAAAAAAAAAAAAAAAAAAGGGCTAGCTCAATCAGTGTTATTTGTCATTATATATTTATTCATTTATTTATAGTTAAGTGTTACAGCTGAGTGTTCTGTGTATTTATCTCAGGATACAAATGTCCATGAACAGTGACAGTTTTGTGGTCGGTTGCCAACAATCGCAGTTTGAAATTACGCTCCATTAAGTATGTCTGTCCGTTCGCGAGATTATAAATGCCTGTTGATACTGGCCGGGAAGCGTTAGCAAAATTATCAAACAACTATAGATACAACGTTCGTACACCGCGTCCATGTGTTAGTGAAACGTAGAACTATCATAAATAGACTCATTTTACCCAAATGTTTAATACTTTCTGTCATAATTTTTAGTAGTTATCTAGCTGTGTCTGATTTGTGACGACAAACCTCATTTCATATGTTTTCTATATTAAATATAAGTATACTATATATATGGGAGCACTCAGGAACATCAACTTGAGAAAACTCGGAGATTTGTACCTTTTCGCAGTAGAAACCGGCCACCGGTCCGACCGAAATGCTATAGCATTTCGGGTTTAGAGTGTAACTTTGAACTACAAAAGTGAAAGTGCTTTCTGATCGAAAACAATGGGTATTTATAATCTCGCGTCCGTACATTTATAATACGGATATTGAACTAAACGGCCATAAACGTTTCAATTATTTATGTTGGAATGTAATTCGTGTAATTGAATGCAGCTGTGTTTCGGTACAAAAACCAATTGGTTGGGATAAACTTACTATTATAATATTAAAATAGGTCGTATATGATATACGAACTCAGATATAGACACGATTATACTAATCCAATGTATATGGAATTCCTCACATCTCATGTTTTCAGATTTTCTATTCTATACCTGCATCTTAAATTATAAGTTTCATGAACTATAATTTAGGAAGTTCCAGCTTCGAGGAAGAGGCCTCTTGAAGAATCCGACTCGGCAGTGTTCGGGATGCTACGCAGTGAATTCTCGTTCAAAATACCTCAGTGCCTCAAGTCTACAATCAATCCATCTTAAAAGCCAGACTAACTTTGTTACTAGGTTTAAACCATTATCCGACCAAATCAAGTTGACATCTAGTAATATCACACTATCTCACCTGTCTATGTCAACTTCATTTTGGGCGGATAATGGTTAAAACTTAGTAACTAAGTTAGTCCTGTTTTTATAATAAGACGGTCTGTTTTACCAGTGATGACTTAATGTCTTTGAAACGTGGTCTCTTACGATGAGTCTCATAAGAAGGCTCATGGTCGCTAAACGCGTTACGGAGAAGGACTATGTTCGGTATTTCTTTACGTGATCGAATCAGAAATGAGGAAATTTGTAGGAGAACAAAAGTCACTGACATAGCCCAGCGGATTAGCGCATGGAAGTGGCTGTGAGCGGGACACAGCGCGACGAACCGATGACCGATGGGGCAGAAAGGTTCTCGAATGGCGACCACGTACTGGCAAGCGAAGCGTAAGACACCCACCCACAAGGTGGTCAGAATACCTTACCAATGTCGCTGGAAGGCACTGGATGCAGGAGGCACTAGACCGGTCATTTTGGAAATCCTTGGGAGAGGCCTATGTCCAACAGTGGACGTTATGCAGCTGAAATGATGAAGATGATGATAAACTATAATTGCAATAAACTTATGAAGTTATAAAACGAATTTCTTCTTCGTAACAAAAATTTTCGTCCTGACCGGATTTCCATATGAATTGTTACCACAGGTGTTGACCATACCTTACTTTTTATGCATACCTACTCGTCTCGTAGTCTATAAGTACAAGATTTATTCCTAGCCTGTTTTTAGGTCCCACAGCTGGGCAAAGGCCTCCCCCTGTTCGTTCCGCACGTCCCTATTCCGAACAGTCCGAACAGTCATGAAAGAGTCCTTAGTCCTTCTGGCACCCATAAGGTGATAAGGTTAGGATTCTAAATGTAGGAGTTAAGACGGCAAAACTCAAGTGGAACTGGGCATGTGTGCCGTATGCAGCCGGACAGGTGGGCCCAAAAAATCACTTTATGGGTGCCAGAAGCACAAGAAAGAGACATTGTTATTTAAAAAAAAATACGTCTACTCTTAAACTTCCAAAAAGAATCACACGGGATGATGTAAAGAATCTCATGAATCATGATTCATGATACATCCAAATCGGTTCTGCCATTTCAAAGTTATGTTCAAGAAACTCACACAAATACATGAACTGAAAACATAATCCGTTTTTAAGACTATCGTGTAAAACCCAAAAATATATTCTGTTTTAGTTTCTCGCTCCAGTGAACTTGCTTCCCACGCCCGTCGTCTAACTTTTTCTGATAGCTCTATCAGATTATGCGCAGCAGAGCGGAGATCGTGACCGGTAGTTTTTGTCTTAAGAATTAGATTCAGTATTGATAATTCTGATAAATTGTGAATGTATCAATTGTGACAGGATACTTGACGAGGAGCCGGACGGCCGGACGGAGGTAGGAAATGTAACATAAAGAATGTATTTAAAAAAACGGCGGGATGGATCTAGAAAATGTAACATAAAGAATGTATTTTTTCTATCATTTGTTAAGCCCTGCGACAATAGCGTTCAGCAGCGATCCCTATAAAAGTTGATTTGACACTCAGCTTGACTTGATTTGGCAGCATTGAAATCATGGAGTTTGAATTTTTTCTTACAATTTTTTTTTATGTTATGGGACGTCAAACGAACAAGCGGGTCACCTGATGGTAAGTGATCACCGCTGCCCATGGACAACTGCAACACCAGGGGTGTAAAAGAAGCGTTTCCTGCCTTTCAGGAAGAATAGACTCGTTTTTTTAAGGGTTTCAATGTTGTATCGGTCCGGGAACACTGCTGCAGGAAGTTGATTCCACAGCTCGGTCGTACGTGGTAAAAAGTTCCTTTTAAAACGTGGTTGATTGCCAACTATCCAAGTGATGTGGATGAAGTTTTAATTTCAGGTGGGTGGTGCGGTGGTGAAATTTCTAATAAGTGGCTAACTTAAGCGCCGCCGTTGCCACGCTAGCCGACGATCGCCCGCCAGATGCCCGGTAGTAGGCGTTAACTTTCAAATGGGAGATTTTAGGTATGCTGACATGTTTGAGTATTTACTCAGTAGATTGAGTAAATACCCGATAAATATCCTTATTTATCCGTTTGGTGAGTAGATTGATTTATATGAGTTGCGACTCATATTTATATTTATATTCATATTCATTATTTCATGTTTTCATGACAATTTTGAAACTTAAATCTAGTATACACTTGCAATTCTTGTCAGAAAGTGTGTTCGTACGCCATAATATGCTTTAAATGTAGGTAAACGTTATATGCGACGCTAAATTATATGAAAATACCATACTAATCATACACCGAAAGTAGACTTCTTTGACTAATTATCATTTTTTGGTGAGAGGTGTGCATAGACGTAATTTTACGTAATAATAAGTAAACAGACATCAAATGCGATGTCAATACTTGAGTACGCTGTATTTACACTATTTATTAAATCTAGTGAGTAAATACTCAAATTGGTAGATTGAGTACTATCCACTGCCCATCTCCAGCTGTTACGCGACGCAATTTGCGCCCCGTCTGTTGCGGCACTTAGACGATAGGTGGGACTCGCCAGTGCTGGGGCACTGGACCCACTTACATACCACACTGTAGGTGTAGGTGAACCCAGTGTCTTAGCATTGAGTTACTAATATTCTTATTTATTTATAAAATTTAATCCTCTTTTAATTTTTATTTTAATGAAGCTTTGACAATAGAAAATTAAAGATTGCATTAATTTGAATTATATTATTTTACATTAATCTCTTGTGAATACGGATGCCTAATATCTGAAATAAACATTATTAATTATTATTATAGTTTAAGAAATATTTCTTCTCTCTTTCACCGGAAAGAGGTTTAAACGACACGGGCCGAAGCCAATTGCAAAATATTTTTATTATTAATAGAACGATTTTTTATTTATTTCGCAGTCTACCTACCGACATTCCCAAGAAGAGTTGTCAGGCAGGCGGTCGGTCGAGAAACTGCTCGAATATTCTCGATATCGCATGCTTTTCAGCATCCTTAGGTGAACCATTGACATATTAGTTATTTGAAGAAGATAAAAGCAAGAAAGCGCACTTAGAGTTTTGAAGCAGCATAGTGGTGACAGTTTTTAAACACGGAGTCACCAAACGAACGGTTTTGTCATTGAAAATGTCTTTTCGTTCGCTCCAATATAGACTCAGATTTCAGAAAAAAGTGCTAACCTCTTATATCTGGGATAGTTGTCAAGATATGATACTTAAATGGCGTGTAATTACGAGAGCTGTAAGGTGCAAAAGTAATTATTCGAGAAAATCAAAAAAGAAAAAAGTAATGGCCGAAATAATGAAAAAAAAAACTTTTTTTTTTTTAATTTTTAATTTTTCCGCTCAATATTTTGGAAACGAAGAAATATATCAGAAATTTGAGAAAAACCCTCTGGACAATTTAATCAGCTACAATTTGAGCTTAAAATAAAGACGATCGGGTTAAGTGTTTGCCATGTAGCCTAAGGTTTTATAAAAAGTCAGAAAGTGAGAACGACATTTTTAATTCCGTAGATTCATTTTCAATATGCTCGATAGGCGTGAGGCACGAAATCTGTGAAATTTTTGTATGAAAAAATTTCACAGATTTCGTGCCTCACAAACACGCCTCAGCAATTCGTTTATGTGACTCCAAGTTTCAACAATTTTTCAAAACTAAAAACCGACTTTGATAAAATGTCTAGGGACCACCTGATAAGTATGTCCTTCCAAACAAAAAAGAATTTTTCAAACTGATCCAGGCGTCTTCGAGTAATCGTGAACATACATAAACCATTCTCCTTTTATTAAAAATTGCACTTCAGCTGAGGATGCGACCTGGAACGCGCTAAACACCGGTTATTACTTACATGCAATAAACATTTTATAATACTTAAGAAATAGTTAAAGAAGTTCTAAAACATACTATAAATAAACAAACAACATTGCTTATTCAGCAAACACGTTCTTACGTACTTGCCAAAACCAAAACGAATGCGTTTACCGCGAGCCGCATCCCAAATGAAAAAGTTGCAGTCAATGCAATGTTAACTTTATTTTACATACAAATAAAGGCTATACAAATTGTATGTTAGTTTAATCATGTGTGGTTACCACAGTGCGAGCTGTTCCAGATATGTCAAGAATTGCTTGCAAAATTGCTTTCTTTCGATTCGATTTTTAATGCAATAAACTGAGACATTACTTGCTACTATCGAACTAATTAGCTGTAAGTTTAATCCCCGACGAGAAAGAAAAGAGTGTTATAAGTTTGACATGTCTGTCCGAGTGTGTGTTTGTCTGTAGCGCCTAAACGAATGGGCTGATTTTGATGCAGTTTTTTTTTGTTCTTAGCGCGTCGGAATAGCTTTTTAACGCTTCCAAAAACAGGACGTTATCAATTCGTCGCGATCTTTTTTGGGTTCCGTACCTAAAGGGTTAAAACGGGACCCTATTACTAAAACTTCGCCGTCCATCTGTTCGTCAGGCTGTATCTCATGAACCGTGATAGCTAGACAATTAAAATTTTCACAGATGATGTATTTTTGTTGCCGCTATAACAACAAATGCAATACAATAACAGAATAAAATAAATGTGGCACCCTTACAACAAACGGGATTTTTTATAGACAATGGTACAGAATACTGCGTGCGCAAGTCCACACTTGGCCGTTTGTAAGTTCACCAATCTTTCGAAGAAAATATGAAAAATTCTTTTTTTGTTTGAAAGGTACACGTAACGTAAATTATACTTATTGACGTGTAAAAGTTCCTGTAAAGGTTTAGTTACTGAATAAACATTTAAATCTTTGTATACCTGTTTTACAGGTGGACCCATAGAAATCATCATTTTCATGAAAATCGATTCTTTAAACTACACGGGGGGTGAAATCGGTGTTTTGTTTTGAAAAAAAAATCATAAAAGTCAAAGTCAAAGTCAAAATTCTCAAATAAGATTTAATCAATTCGAGAGCCTTCCCTTTTATTCCATAGTGCTCAAGTTTGGATAGAAGGGTTTCGTGGTCTACACAATCAAATGCCTTGGAGAGGTCACAAAACACACCAATTGCATTCTGACAACACTCCCAAGCGTCATAGATATTTTGTAAAAGTGTAACCCCTGCATCCGTTGTTGATCGGCCCTTAGTAAATCCATACTGATCACCATGGAACAGACTATTTTTGTTAAAAAAATCTAATAACTGGTTAAAAATGAACCTTTCGAATATTTTGCTTAGTGCTGGCAGAATAAAAATGAGATGGTAATTTATTGGATCATTTTTGTCACCAGACTTAAATAAAGGGATAACTTTACTTAACTTCATCATGTCAGGGAAAGATCCCGCGTCTACACATTTATTAAATATAGAAGCTTAGTAAGGCGCAATCACATCTATAATATTACTTATAACGGATACGGTTGTCCAGCGTGTGGCCATACTTACCCCGTGTCACTAATCGACTCTGAATGTTTAAATGCTCCTAAGAGGAATTTGTAGGTTACTTGATCGAGATAGTTCTTACTTCTTAGCTATGTTTGATGGAAATCAGTTCAGTGGTTTAAAAGTTACCTACTCGTATGGTGAATGCTTGAAATTCGCGGATCTTTTTAGTTTGCCTGGCATATAATCCTATTCTTTGTAACTTTACTTATACTTTTACAGGCTGTCTAGTCAATAATACAAACAGCATTATCATCATCCCAGCGTATTCCCGGTTGCATCCTCAGCGGGGACGCTTCAAAGCCCGGGGTCCGCTACCTAACCTAGGTAATTTGACTAGGTTACTGATTTTTACACAGAGCGACTGCCGTCTGACCTCCGCAACTCAAAGGGTAGACCAGAGAACCGATCCTAAGATGGGTTTGATGAGCAAATACTAGATGGCGTTCGGGACCCACAGTTAATACGTGCCTTCCGAAATCAGGTGATGCAAGCCTGCAATATCTTTACCAGACTAGAAACAACTTCTCTTTTAAGGTATGCTTCCCAGTGGGATTCGAACCCACGACCTCCGGATCACAAGACCACTGGACCACAGAGGTAGTCACGCAGTGAATAATACATAGATATGTAAACTTACTCTAGTATATAGTACTCTGTGGTATCACGTGGTAAGACAGAGCACTTTGGATCTTGCAGCTCTAAGCAGACTAAGGGCCGTAACAGACGCGGCGCAAGTTGCGCCGCGTAACAGCTAGTGATGGGCGATGCATAAATACTCAATCAACCCAATTGAGTATTTACTCAGTAGATTGAGTAAATACCCGATAAATATCCTTATTTATCCGTTTGGTGAGTAGATTGATTTATATGAGTTGCGACTCATATTTATATTTATATTCATATTCATTATTTCATGTTTTCATGACAATTTTGAAACTTAAATCTAGTATACACTTGCAATTCTTGTCGGAAAGTGTGTTCGTACGCCATAATATGCTTAAAATGTAGGTAAACGTTATATGCGACGCTAAATTATATGAAAATACCATACTAATCATACACCGAAAGTAGACTTCTTTAACTAATTATCATTTTTTGGTGAGAGGTGTGCATAGACGTAATTTTACGTAAAAATAAGTAAACAGACATCAAATGCGATGTCAATACATGAGCACGCTGTATTTACTCTATTTATTAAATCTAGTGAGTAAATACTCAAATTGGAAGATTAAGTACTATCCACTGCCCATCTCTAGCTGTTACGCGACGCAACTTGCGCCCCGTCTGTTGCGGCACTTAGGCAAGATTGAGCCTTGCCTTTTAGCGAGATGGTGGGCGAGAAAGTGTTAAAAAAATAATGCTGGGTTGCTCAATATCAAAATAATACTTAGCATGAAAAAAAAAACACTTTTTTCAAGGTCATTGCTCAAACTGCTTTATTCACAATGTACTTGCATTATAAATTAATACAATGACATTTCAGGTTTATGAAATATTGCCAACATTACTTTGATAATTTACGCAAATCTGTGAAAGTAGTGGGCGTTTCAGTTGACCTAAAGTGAGTTCATAATTCATTCTCGTTATCGCTTCGTTTCGATATCGTGGCGCAATCGGAGTAACGCCCTGAAGTGTAAACTGTAACATTCGGAGGAAAGTATTACGAAAGCGCATTGACTACTGGTTACATATTTTTAGAAGGTTATTGATCAAATACCTTTAAAAGGTATCTGAGCCAATTTGGTGCCAACTCCATTCGTGTTATGTGTGATATTTATTTAATTCTACAACAGATTTCTTTGATACAGGCGCGGTCGCAGCTTGAAATTTTGGAGGGGGTCACTCACTACACTAATAAAAAATTGGTATTTGGAATAAAATAAACATTATTGCGTAAAAACACCACTAGATGTCAGCAAACTATAAATTTATCGCTGTTAGGGGTTAGCTAGAAACTTTCTTTTATTATTTGGCAAATTTTTGAGATTTTTCAATTTGACCTTAGATTTTGGGGGGGGTCATGTCCCCTGTGACATGACCCCCCCCAAAATCTGTCTTCAGTTCAAATCTGTGAGGGGGGGGCCCCCTTCGGACCGCGCCTGCTTTGATAACAAATTAGATTTACGTCTTGTTGTGCAATTTTTGAAACACTGAGTCACTAAACGGACGTGAGTACGCGCGCTGTTGAAAAAAATCACTTCTGGCTATGAGGTGTTCTTCAATATATAACGGGGTATCAACCCGAAAGGGAGTTAAGTTAACTCCCTTTCGGGTTAAGAAGTTGGCATTGGCATGGTAGGTATTTAATTTGGTATGGAGGTGAAGATTTTTTTTTTACGATTTCAGGGATTGTGCCATAGTAAAAGTTATTGACATTGATTAGTATGTTATTAACTCAGTTCACCTTCTGTACCAAAATGTATGGAGCTGCAGGTATTCGAAATATTCAATTCAAATCATTTATTGCATTTCATAAAGTACAACAGTTTTAACTATTAAAAGTCACTGTCTTCTATAATAGGTACACTATGAACCCTGTTGGGTATCGCAAAACAAAAAGTGGAACGGCAAGCGAAATTTATGACATGCAGTTAACTTATAAATATAAATGTTTACAGAATATTATTTAATAGTATATGTATATATGTATATTATTATTATTTTTATTATTTATTAGCAAGATTGTGTGATATTTATTATTTGTAAATTATTGTCAAGTTATAAGTTTAAATGTGATGTCAAAGTTTATTTGTTAAGTAGGTATTCTTGAATTGTCAATTTTAATTAAAAAATTTATCCTTAAAATACTCGTCTAGTTTGTAATACGTTTCATTTACTAATCAAAATAGTTGACATCTAGACAAACTTAAGTAGCATTAATATTTTTTAAAGTGTATCTTTCAGAATGGTGGAGTCGTGGGGGCTGAAAACTTAGAAAATATCATATCATATTTCAACCATTTCGATAAATTTTAAAAAATATCATTAAACTAAAAGTCTATGTAAAGACTTACTTCGTCTAAATAAAAAACCCCGAGTAACTTTGTTACTAAGTTTAAACCATTATCCGCCAAATCAAGTTGACATCTAGTATCACACACTATCTCACCTGTTAATATCAACTTGATTTGGGCGGATAATGGTTTAAACCGAGTAACAAAGTTAATCGTGTTTTTTTATAATAAGAAGGAATTAAGTTTAAAGCAAATTTAACTGTTGGTAGCCTATGAACGCCCATTTAGACGATGCAAGTTTCTTGTCTGTTACATTCCTTTTATTAAAGCAATAGATAACTTGCATGATCTTAACAAAATGTCAGCCATACAAACATGTATTGCTTTAATAAAAGGATATGCAACAACCAAGAAACTTGCGGCCTTAATTGAAACAAAATATAACCTCGCATAGATTCAGACGCAAAAACTATTAAAAAATAAGTTCGCATTAAAAGCTCCAGACATTTATTTATATCCTCCCCATTCAACTGCTAGAGATAATAAAGCTTCCATTGAAAGCTCCGTATTGCCAGTCGCATTTCACAATGTTCACAAATAAGTATACAATGAGTTTTTTGTCTTGAGACGGCAGCGATTGATGCGGTAGCGCTGCTGGAGTGCTATTTTGCATTGAGGGACTCACCGAACACAAAACGTGTAGTTTTCTAACTTACCGCTCGCGTAAAATATCATTAAAACAATATTTTTTTATGTAGAGAACTTCGAAAATCTATGGTTTTCTAAAAATTTCACCATGAATAAAAAAGCAGCGTGAATCGGAACGGATTCTCCATTACAGGTTTCTTTGACATATTTACGTTAAATGTCAAAATTACGAGTGGTCAAAAGCCTCAGAGCAATCAAGACCACTCGTTTAAAATCCTTCGCATACGATCGATTCAAAAATGCGCCCGTTTGGAAACGCTCGCGCAAAATTCGCAATGTAACAAGTGATTACAAAAATGTGTCCCCTGGTAACCCATCACTCGTTGCAGAGTAGATGCGGGGTATTCTTGGTACGAGAAATGATTTTGCTACTCACTGAGTAAATTCCGTTTGATCCCTATGAGTAATACCCCCTTGAGTACCACTGTTACTCATAGTCAGGTCCCTATTACTAAGACTCTGCTGTCCGTCTGTCTGTTACCAGACTGTATCTCATTAACCGTGATGGCTAGACGGTTAGAAATTTTCTTTCAAAAAGGTTGCTCTCTTTTGAAAAATTATTTTTGAATATAAGCAAACCTTTAACTTTCAAACGGTGTTCTAGCGGTCTAAGAGAGCAACCTTTAACTGTCAAACGGTGTTCTACCGGTCTAAGAGCGCAACCTATAACTTTCAAACGGTGTTCTAGCGGTCCAAAGAGCAACCTATAACTTTGGAAAGGTGTTCTACCGGTCTAAGAGCGCAACCTATAACTTTCAAACGGTGTTCTAGCGGTCCAAAGAGCAACCTATAACTTTGGAAGGGTGTTCTACCGGTCTAAGAGCGCAACCTATAACTTTCAAACGGTGTTCTAGCGGTTTAAGAGAACAACCTATAACTTTCAAACGGTGTTCTAGCGGTCTAAGAGCGCAACCTATAACTTTCAAACGGTGTTCTAGTGGTCTAAGAGAGCAACCTATAACTTTCAAACGGTGTTCTACCGGTCTAAGAGAGCAACCTATAACTTTCAAACGGTGTTCTAGCGGTCTAAGAGAGTAATCTATAACTTTGGAACGGTATTCTAGCGGTCCAAGAGCGCAACCTATAACAAAAATTTCCCAGGTTCGATTCCTGCTCAGATCGCCTTATAACTCTAGCCTTGTACCTGCGACGAAACCTAGGGTGAGTACTTTAGTACCACAGCTTGAATACCTAAATGAAAGCCTACAAACATATAGGTAAGTATCAAAACCATCTGCCCGTAAATGAATGATGATTTTGTGCCGTTTTTACGTCAATGCGTCTATAAATGTATTTGGTTTCCTTGTTTGCGTATGTCCATCGTGAATCTACGTCTTTATATCGATAAATCATGCTGAAAAAGACATCTCCCATCCATCTCAGAGTTGTTTGATTTCACTCCTGTCACAGCTGGCCAATCCATCAGTTCTAGGACCATAGTCTACGAGTCCACTGCAGAAGATCTTCAAGTGGTAAAAATTTCGGTGATTGTACTTGTACTGCGGTGGTACAGGTTTACATTTTAGTGCAAAACCATCGCTTATAATAATAATAATAACTTTATTTAAGATAACATAGGCTGAGGGGTTAGTAACAGTGGTACTTATTCTATGATAGTAATGGTATCAATCTAACATCACGGCTAACTTATAAAACAACATACCATAGTTGCAAGTGCACAGCGCTCTGATAAACCATGTTAGTTATTTATGATAGACCCGCTTCGGCCACGTACGAAACTGTAGGTTCGTAACCAGTTACGGTAGTAGAAATAGCCGGCCAAGTGCTAGTCGGACTCGCCCTCGAAGGGTTCCGTACCATTTTCTACTTATAAAAAAATCACCTTTATTGTATGGGATACTTTATTAAGGGCCCTTAAATAATTATTTTATTTTAATTTAATTATTTATATTTAAAGTGAATATACAATTTAATATTCTGTGAATATTTCAAGTGTCTGCCTGTAACCGTTATTAATATCAAGCAAATAATGGTAAAAATCACGTTTTTTTTATGAAAGCTCCCTTAAATATTTATTTTATTCTGTTTTAGTATTTGTTGTTATAGCGGTAACAGAAATACGTCATCTGTAAAAATTTCAAGTCACTAGCTATCACAGTTCATGAGATACAGCCTGGTGACAGATAGACAGACGGATGGACGGACAACGGAGTCTTAGTCATAGGGTCCGGTTTTTACCCTTTGGGTACGGAACCCTAAAAACATCTTCATATGACACCACTTAATGAAAGATTTATCTTCTCAATTTTCTTCGTTTTGACACAAACTGTCTTTTGAAACGCGAACTAATGGGAACTTTTTGAAATAAATTACTTGAATGGAAACGAAGATATCATTTAAAATTCTGCCTTCTTCATGTTCTATAAACCTTCAAACTATTTTATGAACTACTGTTTACAGTTTAACATGAGAGCTTGAAGCTTTTCTTCACACATTAGCGAAAAACGGCCACTTTTCGCTGTTTCTTTATTCCTAATCTCATTGATAAAAATTCTTGGTCTACTTGCAGTGGGCTTGCAGACTATAAAGGGCGTTGACAAACAAGTCACTAGGTCACTAGTACCAATCTCGATTCACGTAATAACCAGTTTAGGTCGAATGCGGTGACCTCAATGCGAACCGGACGAAATGCATTGTCAGTAACGAGCCAATCATTTAGTGACGCGACTGGACATCTCAAATTGATGGGGTGAGCGCTGGTCAGGGTATTACAATAAGAGAATTTACATAAGTGGGAAATCGACCTAATTCATTTAGTTCGTTTCGCACTTTCGTAGGAGAGTTTTTTGGTGCTGGAGCCCTGTAAAAATTTCTTATCGTCACTGTTACTGTACAGTAGTCGCCCAAAAAAATTTTGAGACGAATTTCCTTCTTGGTCGGTATGGGACTTGGCGGATGGACGCTAAGCGGCAACAGTAAGATTTTTCAGTCACGAATTAAAGTGAAAGGTAATTTCACAAATTTGACTATCTCGTCGACACGTCAGTTCAGAGAGCGAATACCTGAGATCAGTTACTTTTTACTCGACTGCGCCAGAAAGAGAGTTATGTTTTTCGAGAGTATGTATGTATGTATACTTGTTTGACACGTTCTGCAGCCTGAACGGCTCGATGGATATTACCTTGAGAGGTGTCGTTAGATTTTTTTTATGTTATAGGGCGGCAAACGAACAAGCGGGTCACCTGATGGTACTGCAACTGCAACTGCAACACCAGGGGTGTAACAGAGGCGTTACCGGCCTTTCAGAAAGATATAGACTCGTTTCTTGAAGGCTTCAATGTCGTATCGGTCTGGGAACACTGCTGCAGGAAGTTGATTCCACAGTTCGGTCGTATGTGATAAAAAGTTCCTTTTAAAACGTACGGTGGTTGATTGCCAACTATCCATGTGGTGTGGATGAAAGATTGGTCTTAATTCTGAGAGTGACACTGGGTATATAAAAAAGCAGGTGGGTTTTCGTTTTTTTTTAAATAATGACTTGTTTTCGTCACGAATTAATATTTACTAACGAGAGTAACCAGTGTTCCACGACACTCCCGTTCTTTTTTCTTCCAATACGTTGCTTCTTTTACGCCTTCCTCCGAGGCAGAGTATAGGTCAAGCATGGTACAGCTGGTAGGGCACAAAGGGCATGAGAAGAGGTGCTGCATGGTCAGGTCATCGTGACAACACTAGCACTGTGCTTCTGCTATATATGTAAAAACAATACATATCTAAGGCCGATTTAGACAGTCCAATTTCTTGCCTCCTCTATGCCATTTTATTGAAGCAATAGATAACTTCATCATCTCAGCCGCATAACGTCCACTGCTGGACATAGGCCTCTCCCAAGGATTTCCAAAATGACCAGTCTAGAGCGGCCTGCATTCAGCGCCTTTCATTAACTTGGTCAGGTCGTCCTACGCTTCGCTTGCCAGTACGTGGTCGCCATCCGAGAACCTTTTCGCCCCATCGGTCATCAATTCGTCGCGCTATGAGTCCTGTCACTTCAACGAGCTAATCCGCTGGGCTATATGACTTTTGTTCTCCTACGAATTTTCTCATTTTTGATTCGATCACCTAGAGAAACACCGAGCATAGCCCTCTCTATAGCGCGATTAACGATCTTGAGCCTTCTTAAGAGACCCATAGTAAGGGACCACGTTTCAGAGCCATAAGTCATCACTGGTAACACACATTAGTTGTTAGACTTTCGTCTTGAGGCACTGAGGTATTTTGGACGAGAAGACACTGAGTAGCTTCCCGAACGTTTCCATGCCGAGTTGGATTCGTCGGAAAACCTCTCAAGGTTGGATCTTATATTTTATTGTTAACCGTGGTTGCGTACCATTTTTGACCGGCTTTCAAAAAAGCTGAAGGTATCAATTTATCGGAATCTTTTTTTTCTCCTTGACCTCCATGGCTTAGTGGTCACCATGCTAGTCCGCCACCCAGAGGTCCCGGGTTCAATCCCCGGTCTGGGCAAGCTGGAAAAATGGCCTTTTTCAAATCGTCCTGGGTCTTGGATGTTTATCTATGTATGTATTTGTTATAAAATATAGTATCGTTGAGTTAGTGTCCCATTACACAAGTCTCGAACTTACTTTTCTTAATCGGTGTGATTTGTCCCTATATATTTATTCCTATATATTATATCATTAGTAGACGGCTGGACAGTTTTGAAAATCTCTTCTTTTGTTTGATGCATACTTATTAGGTGATTCCATAGAAATTTAACTAAAACCAGTTGTGTACTTTGATGTTGAAATTGGTTTTTAATTGTGTATAAATTATATAATTTATTAATTCAAAAGAAAAACAAAACTATTATTAACTGCTATATTAGCGCCATCCATTCCTCTGACAGTTGGTTTCAGAGGTGAATCCGTAGAGGCGGTTCCTAAACAGTCTGTATATCGTCCTCAGGATCATGAGCACCCCGAAGATGATTGCTGTGCCGATGCCCAGGTAGTACAGCTGGACGGCTGGCTCGTCCAAGGGCCGGGCCCCCGTAGTCTTCAAGTACACATGACGTTTCAAACGGTACAGCCAGGTATGCTTTTTGCGGCGGAACATCGAGTTTCAAGGAATTTAAGGCTTATTTTTCTTCATCCAGGTACATTGCGTTCCAGTATTCGTGTGTTCCTGTCGGAATAATAATTTTATTTTAATCATTTATTTTACAAGGTGTGACGGAAAGGGGATATCAACCGAAAGGGATTAAAGTTCTAATCAATGTGAACAACTTTTACTATGGGAACACCCCTGAAATCGTAAAAAAATAATCTTCACCTCCATACAAAATTAAATACCTAACGTGCCAAAATGTATAAATAATAAATAAACAAATAAATATGGAGGTGCAGATTTTATTTGGAAGACAGGGGGTCACCCTGTCGAACTCCTCGTTACACATAATGATAAATATATACAAATACTTCACTACCTACATACATACATATAGATATACATAAAATATATTTTAATAATAACAAAATAATGAAATAATAATCATATATATTAATACGTTAATGTTAATGTTTGCCTCCCTTTTTAGAAAAAACCTCACAATGGCTCCATATAAATTTTATATCATTTTATAGATAATTGCTTGCTCTACCGGCATCAACTACTAAAAAATGTAGTATTGCGTTGGTTTTTGTAAATTAAATTATTAAAATTATATATATAGATAGATATACATTAAGACACAATACGACAATGCTGCCATCTGACGGCTTTAATTTTGAAACAACGTCAACATGATTGACGGTCGGTAAATTTTTTGTTCAATTTCACATTTACTCGCGTATAAATACTTTTCACTAAAGTGATAATTATTATCATACTTATAAAGTGCGAATTATTCGCACAGGTACCGCTAGTAAATAAAAAATTAAGTAAATATAATGGCTACAACTTTTTAAAGTGCTTTTATGAGTGTTGACATTAATATAACAGTTAAAAAGTAACAGATTTTCATCACACAACTTTCTATGTTGTCACTGGCACAACTACGAGTAGATATATTTCAAAATACCTAGGGGTTCTTGTGGACCAAAACTTATCGTGGTATCCTCATATTGAGCTTATGTGCAAAAGAATAAGGAAATTAATATGGTTGTTTAAATCGTTACGACACATTGCTCCCTCCCCATGTGTAACTAATCCCAATAAATCACTTCTCAATAACATTTACATTGCCTTAGTACAATCCATAATAACATATTGTATAACTATTTGGGGGGGTGCCCTTAAAACTCGCTTTCTGGATGTTGAAAGGGCACAGAGATATTTGCTAAAAATAATCTACTTCAAAAGTAAACTTTTCTCTACTGACGAACTGTATAAATTATGTAATCTTTTATCTGTCCGGAAATTATATATATTACAAATTACCTTAAGAACACACAAAACACTAATTTATGACCCCAATCAAATGAAAAAAAGGAGAAATCGAACCGTCATGAAAATTCCCGTAACTCAAACAAAATTCGCTAAAAGACAATTTAAATACCGATCTGCTACATTATATAATAAAATCAATGATAAAATAAATATCTACCCTAAAACTCTCCATGAATGCAAAGATTTAGTAATAAAATGGGTAAGAACTTTAACTTATGAGGAAGCTGAGGCTCAGTTAAATTTGTAAACATACTATATTGTATTATAATTATATAAACTATATAAACAACACATACACATATGTTCTGTATATATTTACATACGCACACAAACACACACACACACACACACACACACACACACACACACACATGTACACGCAAAACAAACTAGTAAAACATTCTGGTGTAATAGCTTGTAAGTTTAAACTAAAAATAAAAATAAAAAAATACTTTACAATAATTAGGTATGTCACTATTATGTTATGATCGCATCACGGACGGAGGAGTGGAGAACCCTGGCACAGGCTCACGCCTAAAAGGATTCTCCGACACATTATGTATAACTACTTAATAGTACAATAAAACAATTTTCATTTCATTTCATTTCATTTCCCATTCTTGTCCATACATAGTGGTTAGAAAAGCGACTAAAAAGCCGCTGTTAAACCAGGGGTATGTTGCACCATTGTCTAGCACTCTTCTTTTACGGTAGTAGATAATTACGAAGTTGTTTGAAAAGTAGGTTACTTGATGATAGTTACTCGTAGAAGGGAAAGTTAAAACTTTATTATCAATCCAAAAAAATGAATATAGGCTGGAATAGCAGTCTTAGAGTGTCGTATTCGTTTCCTACGGGAAAGCAGGGCCAGTATGGTACTTCATGAAGCGGAGTAGGTACTACTAATAGAAACGAAACTATACATCCGTCAATCTGTGAGTGTTCGCCCCCCCCCCCCCCCAACACATTTGACAAGACGAGAACTCGTTCTTTCCTGGGACTCTCGGAGTTTCCTGCTGCTGCTCAGCTGCTGTAGATAAAGGAAACGTCAAATATGGTGTGGGCTGCAATCTTGTATTCAAAATCTGATTCCAGTTTCAGTTCCCAGGGTTTCTTTACCCCTACGTTACAGAGGGACGTTAAGAACGAATTGAGTTGAAATTTATAAACCAAGACGCCGTATTGGATTTAAAAAAAAAAACGTTTAGATTTGGATACCGCGACCCAAAAAATACAAGAATATTGAATTTCAACTGGAAATTTAAAAAAATCACTCAGCGCTTGGTGTGAGTGGTTTGGCCTATGGCCTCGCCAGGCAGCTCAGCCTGCGGCCTTTGGCCTCAGGCTACGCTTAGTTACTTGGAGGGTGTACTGCGGGAGGGCTTCGAAATGATTAAAACTAAAAATGGTTTAATACCATATTTATAACTAGTTACGTGGAAACTAGAAAGGGAGGTTCTTGGCATATATATGTACCACGCATGGTCACCGAAGGGGGGAGTAAAAAAGTAGGGAAAAATGTGTCCCGTATTATGGGCAAGTTCCCTAGGTGTATAAAGTTCCCTGTGTCACTCCCTGGGTATTGAAAATACACCTACATTATTACTCCGAAGGGGAAAATTCAGTTACATGCATCGTTTGTCCAGAGTGATAAGAATGAAATTGGCTCGCAATGGATGTCTAGGTGATCTAAACTAAGAGGTGAGGAGTTCTGACGCGAGCTAAATAAAACCATGGCGCTGAATAGATTAATTAGATATTTCTTTTTTGAGTAAAACTCGTGAGAGTACTAGTACTTATTCTGTATCCACGCCACCTACCAGGGCTGGATCTATCATATAGCTTTTTGGGCTTAAGCCCAGGGCCCCGTGGATCCAGGGGCCCCCAGCCAAGTCAAAATCAAAAATAGACGATAAAGAAATGTTACTGAACTTGATCAAGATTGAATTACAGGTTGGCAAGAAAGTACCTTAATTGTGCGACAAACCGTCAACCCTGAACACTAAAGCATAAAATATTACAATATAAATCAAACGTTTTATAATCTTATTTTTTTCCTATACTTTGAGTAATTTGGTGGGCCCCTAAGTAGTATTAGCCTAGGGCCCCCTAAACTCACGGTCCGGCCCTGCCACCTACCCTAACTATCGGTGGCGCCGCGTAGCCCTCGTGCACAGGTTGGTCCTGAGCGCGCAGGCCACCAGCGCAGCCACCAGCACGGCTCCTGTCAGCGCCAGCAAGTTGCACACGTGTACCTGCAATATCACACATAGACATAAATCATCATTTTCATTTCAGCCGCATAACGTCCACTGCAGGACATAGGCCTCTCCTAACGATTTCCAAAATGACCGATCTAGAGCGGCCTGCATCCAGCGCTTTCCAGCGACCTTATGCAGGTCGTCAGACCACCTTGTGGGTGGGTGTCCTACGCTTCGCTTGCCTGTCATCGGCCATCGGTTCGTCGCGCTATGTGCCCCGCCCCCTACAGAGAATAGATGACATAAATAAAATATTAAAATTTAAAACACGTGTTTAAATTTTAAAAAATTAAATTGAAATTATTGAAATTAAATCTTTGATTTTTTTATAAACTGATTAGATTTAAAAATTGTTGCATTTATACATACAACGCCAAGAGACATGTACCCGTAATCATAGACGTAATTTTTTTTTTACTACGTACCCGTTATAATCGAACCACGGTTCATACTAGATGAATATAGTGTAATGGTAATGAAATTAAAATAATAATCATTTTTTTTTTAATTGGCATTTCCATACAAAGGTGTTCAGCCAAATCTCCTAAGGTCAACACCTGCCACAAGGCAAAAACGGGAGAGAGGTGCGGGGATGGGAAACAGGGACGCTTATTACGCGGGACTTTAGGAGATCCGTACTGTCTGAATATTTATATTAATTCAGTGCTAGGTTTATAAATAAAGGCCAACTTTATTGACATGAATTAACGGGTTACTCGCGTAGTGCGTCAGCTTCTGGCACTGTGCCTCACGTTGTAGCTGACACACTAAGCGATGTTTTAATGAAAAAAGGTCATCTTTCGAACTTGTCCTAGGGATAACGGAAACGGATTAACTTTGTTACTAATAATAAGAATAGATAAAGGTGGACAGACCGTACAGAGCTTCTCCTTAGGCGGCGGTATCACATAATTCTTCGCGGTCAAGATTTGCCTCTTGCTGTACGTGATCATATAAACTCCAGCTTTTCGGGCATTAAGGAGGGCACTGTTCCCTTTACATACAATCTTGTCATTTCTGTTACAGATCCACGAAGAGTATTGCACCTTTAACTGTCCACATTTCTTCGTTATGCTTCGTAAGAATTGAGCTAAGAAGGGAATACAGGGTATGCATGAAAAACCCTTCTTTAGCAGTAAAGAATATGAAATACTATCACATTGTGAATATTGAGATTGCATGTTTATGTTGTTATGTTATCGTGAAGCATTTTGGGGATACATTTTGCTTTATGAAAGAACACTGGAATGTATGGGTCCCATTGAGGACATGTTTAATGGTTTTATTTCGAAGTAGTGCTGTTTTCATGACATATTGATGTCCATTGTCATTTATCATGTTGCCGTCATATAGTATATTCAATCTTTGTGTTTCCGTCTTGTATCACAGATAATATGTCTTGCAGTGATTTAGAATAACTTGTAGGTAAGATATTCCAGAGATAATAGATACTCTATGGGTTATTTTTCTTTGGTATTTCATGTTTATTCATCTTTGGTTCCTTTATACTTAGATCATTTAATACAGGATAAGCCTTACCTGCGCGTTTCCCTCTGCCAAAGTATAAGAACAAAAATCTAATACGTTCTTAAAAACTAGTTGCGTAATCGATTATGATAATTATGTGAATCGGTAAGGCATTGAAAAGATGTCAACTGCTCCGTTAAAAATGGCATGCATGCAATTTTCTGTGTAAAAAGAGGTCAAAGCTTCACGTTCTCACTTTAAACTGTAAACAGTAGTTCATAAAATAGTTTGAAGGGTTATCCAGGGTCTGATCAAAACCAAATTTTAAATGATATCTCCGTTTCTTTTCAAATGATTTATTTCAAATGGGGGCAGCACTGGACCCCGAAAAATTCAGGTAGCCCCTTAATGCTCCGATTTTTATTTCGTATAACACACATGGTAGAATATTCTTTGGACGAACATAGAAAATGCATATTTTTTTTTCATAGAACCAATATTTGACTGAGTATTCATGTGGTAGAATTTTCAATGGCATCCTATTTAGCTGGCAGAATTTTAGTGAGCATAATTTCTTTTAACATACATTACATTATACATAATTTCAAATAGAATAACCTTTATTTTGTGCGATAGTTATTTGATATAATTTTACTTCTCATTTTACAAAGACGCCAGAATTTAAATTAGAATAATAATTTTAATCCCAATAATTTCATTCGCAATCATAATTTTTGCGTAATACTAAAATATGTTATGCAATTATAAGCTGCTGGCAAATCCAACTTAGAGCACCCCGACTTCACGTGGCTCAACTTTGACTAGAGTGTTTTTGATTAGCGTGGAACCAGAAGGCTCGCGAAGGAAGTCCTGAGTGAAACAAAGGGCTGACGAAGCGAGTCTTCTGGTGGAGCCACCCAGAAGACATACTTGCATGATGCATGCCTGCTTGCATGATGTATGCCTGCTTGCATGCTGCATGCCTGCCTGCATGGCTGCTTTTATACTGCATGCCTGCTTTTATGCTGCATGCCTGCTTGCATGGTTTAGGCATGTTTCTATGCTGCATCTCTACACATGCTAAATGACCTACGGTACCTATGAAATACACATTTTTCTTACTATACCTTATCTGCAATATGAGCACTTAAGCCAAATGATGATTCTTACTGTACATATTCCAAGATATGATGGTTCTGCCTTATAATGACATAGAAATTGATTTTATGCCAAAACGACATTCTAGCTGTTCGACATAATGATTCTTCGTTTTAATTATTATAACTATCAAGTTTATGCCATAATATGAATATTAATTTAAAAATTATGGATTCTAAATGTATGAGAAATGAGAAATGCCAATCTAAATTCTACGAAATGAGATTTCTACCATACGCTGTTATGCATGATAATATTCTTAACTAAAACGTTTTACCATACAAGGTAGACCCATTTTCAACACACCTGACAAGAGGGATGTTACTTATAAATTTGTGGTGTATGTGTATCTGTCTATAACGCTGAGAATGCGTTTATGAAGAGTTGCTACTAAATTGTAAATAAACCAGACCGGCAGAGGGCAGTGCCGGAGCTAAGAAGGGAATACAGGGAATGCATGAAAAACCCTTCTTTAGCAGTAAAGAATACGTCACATTGACCGGCAGAGTGCAGTGCCGGATCTAGACCTTTTTGCAGGAGGGGCAAAATCTAAATATGGCGCCCCAGCATCCAAATAGGATACTCCCCATGTCCCATTATTCCCAAGTCCAAAAGGGGTCCAGGAGGGGCACATTTGACGATTTTGGCGCCCGCTGATACTGGCGCACGGGGCGCGTGTCCCGGTTTGCCCCCCTCAAGATCCGGGCCTGGCAGAGTGTTTACTCGGCACCCGCGGAAGACCAGCGTCGTGACTCGTACCACGGTCCACGACACATGCGAAGCGAAGGCCGTTGTGGTGCATTGCATGCCTATGTACTCATATATAAATTCATATATGTAATCAAATTATAAATAAGTATGTTAAGCCAAATAAACCACTTTTCTTTTTTTTTTTCTTTCTTTCTTACAGTGAAAAAAATATCCTGCACTGATAGACACTTTAATTTGACTAGATAGATTAATTTCAAACACACAATAAACCTTCCAAAAACGCGAATGCTCGCTGCCTTTCATCGGATTGTCCGAAACGCCAAAAGGCCACGGGTCAAGGCTCCCGTGATCGGCGTTATTGTCTTCCACGCAATCTGATCGACGAGAGGCCACTTCCCTGAATTAGACGCTGACTTTTATGACTAGACGGTTCCTAGACTTTTTACTGATTAGTAAAACGGTCTTCCAACAAATGAGGATTTAACCCTAATTACCACGCTGGGCAGGGTTTGTGATCGCACCAGATGTCATAAAGTCTTTACCTAAAAATTAAATTTTCCTTTGTGCCACAACTTTCTTTTATACTAGCTTTTAACCGCGACTTCGTTTACGTCGTAAATTTAGTACTTTGTAATAGTCTACTTTTGTTTAGAAAAATTGGAGCCCCGTACAAAGTTTCATTTCCATACTTGATAATTTTTGGGATAAAAACTAGGTCCTAGGTCCTTCTCCGTGTCCCAAACTATATCCAAAGCATTTCATCTAAATAGGTTTATTTTATTTTATTTATTTTATCAAACTTTATTGTTCCAAAGTACAAATAAGTATAAATAAAATAAATAAATAAATATATAGGGACAAATAACATTGATTGAGCTAGCCCCAAAGTAAGTTCGAGACTTGTGTTATGGTATACTAACTCAACGATACTATATTTTATAACAAATACATATATAGAAAAACATCCAAGACCCAGGACAATTTGAAAAAGGCCATTTTCCAACTTGCCCTGACCGGGGATCGAACCCGGGACCTCTGGGTGGCGGACTAGCATGGTGACCACTACGCCACGGAGGTCGTCATAAATATACTTTCAACAAATGGCGGATTTAATGCTAAGTGCATTTTCTCCCAGTCAACCATAGGGATAAATAGAGAAAATTATGCGGCACAAAAAAGCAATACATATATACTTACATTATATTGTTTTATAATATACAATTACATTATATACCTTATATATAAATTTAGTGGTTTAAGCGTGAAGAGGTTAACAGACAGACAGAGTTACTTTCGCATTTAGGTATATCTAAATATATCTAAATATATATAGCTCAAAGGTGACTGACTGACTGACATAGTGATCTATCAACGCACATCCGAAACCACTGGACGGATCAGGTTGAAATTTGGCATGCAGGTAGATGTTATGACGTAGGCATCCGCTAAGAAAGGATTTTGATCAATTCTACCCCCAAGGGGATAAAATAGGGGATGAAAGTTTGTATGAAACTTTGCTAATTTTAAACCGATCGGGCTGAGACTTTGCATGCATAAAGCTACTATGACGTAGCCATCCCCTAAGAAAGGATTTTGATAAATTACACCCCTACGCGAGCGAAGCCGCGGGCAAAAGCTAGTACGAGTATAAAGTAAGATAGTGAGCATATGTATATGATGCACGACAACACAGCCTTGTAGTTATAGCAAATCCTCCCTTTGCAAGCTGGTAAGGCGTATAGTTTCCGACAAAATAGAAAAGGCAGACCACTCCAAGTCTTCCCATGGATGTCGTAGAAGGCGACATATACAAGCTAAACAAAGCCTATAAACATCATATAGACCTCTCCCACTCGTCAGCCCACGTGGAAAGCGTAAGCTATATCCTCTGGCTACTCTGACTCAGCATAAGGCTCTGGTAGGTCAAACTGTACAAAGAAGGTGGTGCTAGATGGACTATGGTGGACTAGATGGATAGATAATTATTTTATTGATATCAAAATACCGGCCAAGCGAGTCGGTCTCGCGCACTGAGGGTTCCGTACAAACCTGTAGGTATAGTAAGTTTAAAATTATTAAAAATATTTTTATTATATGATGTAACTTAAAATTTACGGTTATCGCAATTTTCCTTTTATCTGTGCTATAAGATGTTGCTTCGTACCAAATTTTAAGATACTGAGTTCACGGGAAGTATCCTGTAGGATTAGATTCCCTTGCGAGTGTCGAAAATTTGCGAAAATTTGCGGCATAAACGGCTGTATTTATAGATTTCGTTTTCTTAGAAGTTTGATTTTTTCACAGCTTCAAGGGACAGTAGACCTGAGTATTTGATATAAATTCCAGCCTTGCGTTCCTGAGAATAAGGAACCCTAAAAACACACAATTACATACACATTATAACACACAGTTTATAAGGTAGTATGTGTGCGAGAGCGATAGCAAAGGGTTGTGGCTGAAAACCAGGTGTTTGCTCGGAGAAAAAACCACTGGTTTTCAGCCACCACCTTGTGATGCACAGGAACGCGTGCAACGATACCATCGGTGTATAACATCAAGATATATGCAATAGCAAAACATATCCACTTCATAAAAAAATACATATAAATATTGAAAATACATATAACATATAAGATCTGACGATGACAAGCTGTTAAGGGGCCACCTGAATTTTCGGGGTCCAGTGCTGCCCCCATTTGAAATAAATCATTTAAAAGAAAACGGACATATCATTTAAAATTTTGTTTTGATCAGACCCTAGATAACCGTTCAAACTATTTTATGAACTACTGTTTACAGTTTAAAGTGAGAACATGAAGCTTTTCTACGCACAATTGCGAAAAACGGCCACTTTTGGCGTACAAAAGCTTCATATTCTCACTTTAAACTGTATTCAGTAGTTCATAAAATAGTTTGAAGGGTTATCTAGGGTCTGATCAAGACAAAATTTTAAATGATGTCTCTGTTTTCTTTCAAATTATTTATTTTAAATGGGGGCAGCACTGGACCCCTAAAAATTCATGTAGCCCCTTAACAAAGAAAAAACATTTGTGCATTGCTCAGTCTATTACAATATGTGTATTTACGTCAATTTCATGTTTAGATTTGGTTGAGATTATCCATAAATATGGAGTCCGGCCAAAATCTGATTGATTGGCATTCAACGTGTCGTTTTTTGTGAGCTGTAAAGGTTAAATACTTTGATAAATTAAATTAAGTTAATTAATGAAGGAAGTACTTGTACTATGCCGCTTAGTACGAGAACACTACTTAGAAACTTGTTATAAGTAAGTTAACTCATGAATACATTTCTAAATCAGATAAGTATTTGGTTTATGTAAATAATTTAATAATGGTAACAAAAAAGTTATGTGATATTTTTGTTTTTTTTTTTCGAAAAGGCTGACATATGTTTTTAAAAACGGGGTCCCTATTACTAAGACTCCGCTGTCCGTCTGTCTGTCACCAGGCTGTATCTCATGAACAGTGATAACTAGACAGTTAAAATTTTTACAGATGATGTATTTCTGTTGCTGCTATAACAAAAATTACTAAGAACAGAATAAAGTAAATAACAAACGTGATTATTTATAGATAATGGTACGGAACCCTTGTATAGGAGTCCGATTTGCACTTGGCCGGTTTTAGGGTTCCGTAGTAAACAAGGAACCCTTATAGTTTCGCCATGTCTGTCTGTCTGTCCGTCCGCGGTTTTACTCGGCGACTATAAGTACTAGAAAGCTGTTATTTGGCATGGGTTTGTATATTAATTATGCGGAGAAAGTGGTAAAATTAAAAATTAAAAAAAAATTTTTTAGACTAGCTCCCATACACGTAAAGTGATAAGTCAATTTTTATTTATCGACTAAACAATCATGTGGGGTATCGTTGAATAGGTCTTTTAAAAATATTGTGAGTTTGAGAAAACCGTTTTTTGATTTTGGGTACGTTTCTGAAATATTTGCTTTTAAAGTGAACATTTTTGTCAAGTGTTCTATCTGCTAAACAATTATATATGGACACGTGAAAAAAATCTCAGCTATGGTATATATAACGAAGTTTAAAGGAAAACTATCAGAGCTAAGTAGGATTTATAAATTAAAAAGTTATAGGCTACCTTATAAAATGTACTCGGAAAAGCAAACATTCGTACAAATTCAATAAAAAAATAGATTTTAGACGTTTTCAGTGGCATGAACTCAAATTTGGTATTCGTAACTACGGAACCCTACACTGCGCGTGGCCCGACACGCACTTGTCCAATTATTATTTTTTAGTTTCAACGGCATTGTAGGCGAGTACAATCGGAAAACTGGACATCCTGAATTCGGACAGACATAGGTATAGCTTTTAATGTCTAATGGTAGGGGTCTAATATAGGTATATGGACCTTTACTTGCTTCGCTCACTCGGTTAATATACCTGATAATAAATGATTCTTTCCTTTTCCGCGAATACCAGACAATGAATAAGACAATGTACGTGGCATTATACAATATGTAACAAAAGTGTTCGGCCAGCCCTACAATTTTTTATGAAAATGACGATTTTTTCTTCGAGTTCAAGAATTGGTCCCATAGGAAGAGTTGTTCATATTGACGGTCTAAATTGCTCCTACAAGGATCGGACTGGGCTTTTGTTACATATCGTATAATGCCATTCCGGTAAACGAAAGAACCAAAGGTAGCCAAATATGTCTCCGACCTCCGATATTACGATTTAGCCGAAGGAGAGTGCGAAAAATATGTGGTGTAACGCTTAATTTATTACCAACCCTGTAATGTATGCGATTTGACGAGTTTCCCTGGCCAGGATGTGGCATTTTAGGCGTAGGCGCGAAAGGACCATAAAACGGTCAGACACGCACGGTGAATGGATAACCTACCTACGTAACTTACTTAAAAAAGCACTATAACAGCTAATGGCACACAGATTATCAAAATTAACCTTTACACAAAGCAGCGGGCGGCGGTTGTCAAAACATGACGAATGGTCCACCAGACGGACAGACAAAAGGTATTATTAGAGACCTTGACTTGTGAAGTCAATGCATGTCGTATCAAATCAACATTAAGTTAATTGTGATAATTATCGGCAATGGCCGGTTTGGACCAGGCAGGTAGGTTTATGTGCTGGTCTGGCAGAAAAACGCTTTTCAGCCACGGGTGTTTGAGGACCCGGTCGTTTGAGGCGTTCATGGGGCCAAAGCCAACATGAAGAGGCCTTTTAGTACCTTTCTTTATCTAAAAAGTGAGATGGCTGCATCTATGGAGGTCGATTGAGATGCCCTAACGGACAGTCCTCCCTCCATAGCTGCCGAACTATATTGCCAGGGAGAGATTTACTTGGTTCGAGCTAGGCTTATTAGGTATTATTTATTCCCAGGAGGATTGATATTCGACGGAGGTCGGTTTTGAAACTTTTCGAAAAGCGTATTCTTAAAGAGGATTGACCCCATTCAGGCAAATCATACAGAGCCAAATCATAGACAAAATATGATTTTATTTAGAGATAAGATGGGATAAAACTCTATGGATTTATTTATTTTTATTTGTTTCGGTTATTTCTTTTCCACATAACCCTGGAGAAGAAAGAAATCAGTTAGTGTATTCCGGATACTGAAACATAATTACGGATGCAACCGGAAATTAGGATATTTTCCTAGGTCAAAAAGAAATTATTTAGTACCTACTGTTAACGAAATAAAACGTCACAAAAGAATGCCACTTCGTGATAATAATAATTAATATTCATTTTCAACGTGATTATATTTTTATTAATGCAGAAAAACTGATAGAGAGATTTGACTCCAATAAACTATGACGTCATTAGTCTGTATTTTATACAAAGCCCATAGATTGTTTTTAAGGGTTTCGTACCCGATGGCTTAATACGGGACCCTATTACTACGACTCCGCTGTCCTTCCGTTTGTCTGTCTGTCTGTCGCAATTTTCGCAGATCATGTGTTTCTGTTGCCGCTATAACAATAAATAATTAAATTTAAGTAAAATAAATAAGTACTTAAGGAGAGCTCCCATTCAACAACGTGATTTTTTATATATAATAATGGTACGGAACCGTGCGCGAGTCCGACTCGCCCTTGGCCGGTTGTTTTACGTTTAGGAAAAGTATCTGATTTGAGTAGTTGGAAAGCGAATTATTGGTACAATCTACTCTAATTTATCAATATACTCGCCCTGACGATTTAGCAAAAGTTGCTGGTGCGTACGCGCACCCGCTACTCGCCCTTTGGGACCATTTTTCAAATGCGGATTTACTAAACAAACTGTTTTTTTTTCTATGGAAAAACCCAGACACTAAATTAATGTCAGATTTATTTTTATTCTTTGGGATTTTTTCGGAGATTCGGTTCCAAATAGCTTTAGGATTCTTCCGATTTTTAATAAAAAAAAATTTTGTTGCTGATCCTTTGCGCAGTATGAAAACACTTTTTAAAAATTTTGTTATAATTAGAGAATTTATTTTTATTTTCTTCTTTATTGACATTTGTGTAAATATACCTAAAAATAATTTACGTTTATATTTACTAGATTTTTTTAGTCCTTTGGTAAACCATGTTAATTTTGAGTTGTTCTATTACTAACTTTTACTTTAATGGTTGGTCTATGGAAAAACTATTCGTTTATGTGACTCCTCGTTTCAAAAATGGCACATCTGATGATGGTCTAAATCAAAGATTTAGAATATATGTACAAGTAGTGGTCTAAATGGATCCAAAACTAGTAGGCGTTTCTAACTACACTAGGTTAGTAAACCATGGCATGAGTAAGGGAATTAAGCTGCAGAGGCCACCTACTTGTATACACATGACAGCGATACCATATTTACCACTTACTTAGTACATTCTAGAACCTAAATACATTCCTCATTGACAGTTTGCACAACAAATTATATCACAATCCCTAAACGGGTCTCCGACTCTCCGCTGATTGACGTAAGAAAGAAAGCGGCGTCCTTAACCGGAGGCCTACGCGGCGAGCATGATAAGTTGATAAGGCCGCTACTGGAATGTGCCCCTTCTAATAAGTAGGTCACGCAATGAGTCATTATCACTACTCATTATTCATACGTAAGTTAAGTTTACTATGGAACTGTTTTCACTGACGGAAGTTATATTCTTAGTAGATACCGGATTTTGATGTGTAACCATCTTTTTTCCTATAGCTGTCGTAAAGGCGCGACTTAGGTAAAAGCCAGTTACGGCAAAATCACGTTTGTAACCATACAAAACAGTTTGTTTAGTGCAAAGGCGGATCCAGGGGGGTTATGGGGGTCATGACCGTGTCTCTGGGCTGGGTCCGTTCAGACTCCGCGGTCGCTTCACTGTGGATGGTGAAGTGGCAGCGGAGTCAAACAGTCGATTTCTGACCTTATTTTAAATTGTATAGCGGATACTATGAATGACCCGTCGCAAACCTCTTTGCTTCCAACCCGACGATCCACGCGTGCGCGAAGAGCACCTCAGGTGCTCTGTCTATGATTTAGCTTATGACAGTAGATTTTTTGAGTTTTACAAATATTGTGAGCTTACGCGCGGCGAACTTATTTCTGCTCCAGAATATTCTTTGTTGCTGTAATAACGGAGTTTAGTTGTTCGCACATATTCACCGGAATAATAAAATAGTTTTACACGCGTAATGCGCGATTTCTTTTTATTCCATTGCTTATAGTGGGCGACGCCGTCTTTGGTGGAAGAGGCTTTGCCGCCCGCTATAATTGCGATATTGAGATGTATCCTACCTAATATAAGTTTTTTTTAATGTATTATGGCTACACTACACTTCCTGTTAGTGTAGCGACAGCGAAAAGATCTTTCTCTATGTTACGAAAAATCAAATCCTGGCTAAGAGCTCCAATGTTTGAAGAACGTCTAACTGGACTGGCATTACTCCAAGTCCATAAAAACGTACCCATTGAAGAAGATGAGAAGACGTAAAAGAAAAAAAATATTTTTTTATTTAAAAAGAAATGTGGTGTCGTGGGACACCAGGTAGGAACGAAGTTCCTTCGGCTAATGTAGAATCGACACAATTTGCAAAAGAAAAATCGTGCTCAAAGGTATTATACATTACTCGCTTGTGTATACGATTGTCGCGCCTGCGCACGTCTCATTTAACGGTTTTATTTAACGAGGTCATCCTTACGGTTTTACTATCACATTTTTTTCAGTTCGGTCGCGCAGCAAAATCCCTATCTCCTCCAAGCCTGCCGTAAGGAACTTCGTTCCAATAAAGGTATTTTTAAGTACAGTAAGTACTTACATACATTAATAAAATACCTACTTTTTACTTGTATCTTTGTTTATGAAAATCAAATTATAACTTCTTGTGACTTGACCACGACTATGTGACCCCCCCTGGCAGCAAAGCTGGATCCGCTCTTGGTTTGGTGCATAGACCTAGATTTTTTTTACTCATAGATAGATTTTTTACTTTATATCTTTAGTGACCCCGCGTTTTATAAATAGCACCACTAAACTCTTTGAACAAAACGCATTTAAAGTTGCGTTGCGTTGACTTTGACGTTGCGTTATGTTTATATTTTTATCATTTTCATACATAACCTTTAACTTTCCAAAATCCACTGTTTTTATTGTTATTAACATCGAAGTAGTCTGTGTATTAACATTATTTATTGTCCTTAATCATGGCACCTACGATTAACAAACCAAAACAGCCTAAGAAAACCCTGTGGGTGGATTGTGAGAGTTGTGGCTGTATCATAACCTCAAACGACAAAGCCGTTCATGTCGAGCTGAATTGCGCGAAAGATCAATTAAAATGTCCTTATATCGAGGATGGAGTGTTGTGTTCTTGGCTTGTGCGAGGCGGGGCTCCTCCAGAGGGCGTGCCACGGGACGCCGTAATGGTTCACCCGTCGACAAGTTCTTTGATAGGAGCGGTCATAGGAGGCCCCTTGCAGATCTGTAGGGACGGGGCACCAACGCTCGTTAAACGGATGTGGCCGTCTAAAAATTGCGCTCCGGCTGCCGTAATACTGCCTGCCGCAGGTGAGTAAAGAGTTTTCCCAATTTACAGTGTCTATGACATACTTTATATTCTTTTTCTAATTCTCAGTGTTTGTCTGTGATATACAACGTTTTTATTCAGATTACGATTCATCATACCTAATAAAAAAATTATGTGACCAGAATTTAGATAAGTACCATGCTATTGAATCAGTCAATTTACTTATTTTCTTGAGTTCGGTACACTTCCCAAACCCGAGGCACAAACAGCTCCAACATGCATTATGTAGGTATTTAATTTCACAATAAAAGTGAACTAGCAATGCCTCAATGTCTCACTTTTGATGTATACTTAGCTTTACCTTTTTTTTTACTTTTGAGACTTCCAACTTTGTAGTATTCAATACATCATATTGTTCAGGAAGTGGCCCTTTACAGACACTTTTTCATGAAATCTGAAATTTTAATTTTCCAGAATATGTTGTAAAATGTCACTGATAAAAAAAATATTTATATTATATTTTGTAACATTTATATTTATAAATTAACTGCATGTCATAAAACTCGCTTGCCATTCCACTTTTTGTTTGCAATACTCGACAGGGTTCATAGTGTATAAGTGTACCTTTAATAAGATGGTGACTTTTAGTAGTTAGAGCTGATAACTGATGTACATAATGCAATAAATGATTTGATTTGGTATATATTTTTACACATTTATTTTATGATTCACGTAATGAGAATTTTTTTTAAATTATTAATTTACTGCTGTTTTCAAATTAAGAGGTACTAGCGGGGTGACGAGTAGCAGCTCTCTTACTTTTTAATAAAAATTATTTTTTAACCTGTCACTCTGTCTCACTTGTCACATACCGAGTTTCATCAAAATCATTGGAGCATTTCCAAAACAATATATTTACAAGAATTGCTTGTTTAAAGTATACAATAAACTTTTTTACTAGCTCGCTAATCTTAAGTAATATGATAATCATTACAGATTTGTCTGGAGCCTGGTGTGGAGACAACAAGAAAATAAAGGTTTCAGTCATAGAAGGGAAAGTCCCCAAAGCTACCAGTACAACAATCAAGGTCCGAAGCCACAAGATTGACACAGACATTACCAACATTCTAAAACAACACTTTTACAACAACTTTGTATGTGTTGGCAGCATTTTAGTTTATTATTACTTCGGCAAGAAACTGGAGATTGAAATAGTTAATCTAAAGTCTGAAGTCTTAGAAGGAATGAACAACACCTGGTGCGCTTTGAGTGAAAACACCATATGGAGTATGGAGAAAGATTCTGTACCAAGAAGTAAAAAACCTTTATGCTTAGGAGGAGTTGATGATATCCTTGATGAGATCAAAACTTTTATTAATATCTCCTTCAATCAAAATAGTCTAGCTACAAATTTTCAACCAACCAGAGGTTTACTGATTTATGGACATTCTGGCATTGGTAAAACTGCTATCTGTAAATACTTGATTGACAACATAGAATGCCATCACATAGAAGTAAACGGACCAGCCATTTTCAGCAAGTACTTCGGAGAAACAGAAGCCACAATGAAAAGTTTATTTTCGAAAGCAATAGAAAATGAGCCAAGTATTATTTTAGTAGACGAGATTGAAACTATATGTCCGAGACGTTCTTCAGGCAGTACAGAGCAGGAACGAAGGATAACATCTGCATTTGTATCATTGTTAGATAATCTACATCAGGAAGACAGCAGAGTATTTGTTTTAGCAACAACAAGGAAACCAGATGCAATAGATCCAATGTTAAGAAGATTCGGAAGGTTAGACAAAGAGATTGAAGTCCCTATTCCCGATAGACTTCGAAGGAGAGAAATTCTTCACAGTCTACTAAAAAGCCTGCCCAGTAAAGTGGCATCTCAAGATGTAGATTCAATATCAGAACTCGCTCATGGTTATGTAGCTGCCGATTTAGTTAACTTGTGCACACAAGCTTCAATGAAGTGCATAAAAAGAGCAAGTGACATGATTGAGAAGGAAGACTTGATGGGGGCTTTGACTGTAGTGAGACCAAGTGCGATGCGAGAACTGTTAATAGAAGTGCCTAATGTTAGATGGTCAGATATAGGCGGAATGGATAACTTGAAGTTAAAACTACGACAGGCTGTCGAATGGCCTTTGAAGCATCCAGAAAGCTTCAGTCGCTTAGGAGTTAAACCCCCAAGCGGAGTGTTGCTTTATGGACCTCCGGGCTGTTCCAAAACAATGATAGCTAAAGCGTTAGCTACAGAGAGTGGTCTCAATTTCCTATCAATAAAAGGCCCTGAGTTATTTTCAAAATGGGTAGGAGAATCAGAGAAAGCAGTAAGAGATTTATTTAGAAAAGCGCGGCAAGTGGCGCCATCTATAATATTTTTTGACGAGATGGACGCCATTGGCGGAGAGCGAGGAGCGGGGGAGGCAGGGGTGCATGAAAGAGTCCTCGCTCAGTTACTGACCGAGCTCGATGGAGTAGTGCCGTTGAAATCTGTCACTATTTTAGCAGCAACAAATCGCCCCGACAAGATGGATCGAGCATTGCTCAGACCAGGCCGTCTAGATCGTTTGATTTATGTCCCACTACCAGATTACGAAACTAGATTGCAGATAATAGAATTGAAACTTGAAAAGATGAGCGTCGCTTCGGATGTGTCAGCAGAAAGCATAGCACAAATGACTTTCAAGTTTTCGGGTGCAGAATTGCATGCAGTGTGCCATGAAGCTGCCTTGAGGGCTCTAGAAGAAGACCTCGCCTGTCAGGCGGTGACTGCAACGGATTTCCTGGCCGTTTTGAAAGACTTCAAGCCGAGAACTCCAGATTCATTGTTGAAAGTGTATGAGGAGTTTGCTTTAGGACAGAAATTTGCATAAAACCGACAACTAATTGCTTTTCTTTTGTATTTGGATAATGTGGAAATAACAAGAGATTTAATGAAGCGAGGTAAAATTCGAAATTGTGAATCATTTTAATAGCTTTAGGCCTATCATTACGCTAAAAGTGGCCTTTAGCATTTGAGTCTTGCGATCCTGGACTCTTGTCTGCCTAAAACCCAAAATTTTCTGTCTACCCCGGACAGACAGAGACGACAGACAAAGACAGACAGAGACATAAGTGATTCTCTATTTAAATGCATTCACAAGATTTTTGCCTTGCCTGATTTCATAACAATAAACAAATGACAAAGTAGCCAAAATACAGATTTGCTCTAATACTAATCTAATTTGCAACTACTAACTTTTTACCCGACTGTGCCAGAAGGAGGGTTATGTTTGAGAGTGACACGGTATATTAAAAGGCATTCGGGTTTTTTCTTTTTAATAATGACTTGTTATTTATAGATATATAAGCATAGATTTTATACAAACTGTTAAATAAAAATCGATGAATTTGTCCCATTATTTATTTAAATAATGTAAAAAATCTTAGAACTAATAGTATAAATAAAGTAATTCTAATCACAAGGTCACTATACAACTCACAATATTGTAATTCAACTATACAAGGGGAGCAACACTACAGTTGTTGGCTGGAATCCATTTGCTGAATTTCAGATGCTGATTGTTAGGGTTCGCTTGTTAGTACGCAAAGGGTAAAAATGGGTACCTATTACTAAGACAAAAATTATACATAACACCTCTATTGTACATATGACTCATAGTTTGCAAATAAATGTTTGAGTTTGAATCTTGACAACTGTCGATCCGTCTGTCAGTCTGTCACCAGGCTGTATCTCATGAACCGTGATAGCTAGACAGTTGACATTTTCTCAGATGATGTATTTCTGTTACCGCTATAACAACATATACTAAAACAGAATAAAATAAATATTTAAGTGGGGTTCTCATACATCAAACGTGATTTTTTATAAATAATGGTTCGGAACCCTTCGTGCGCGAGTTCTTCGCACTGGGCCAGTTTGAACAATACACTCAGCATCTTTAATTCAGCTTAGTGGATTCGCAGCCAATAACACAAAAATCTATTCTCTATCACAGGGTCTCGCCACACCAGCGTTTTAACAGGCAAATGCGTTCGATCAGTAAATGAATGAATGAACGATAAAATGTACGACATACAAACAGGAACGAATGTCTGAAGATCATTCATTCTTTTTTGTATGACACTCAATAATATCATCAATCGAACGCACCCACTGTTTCCGCCGAACACTCAGGCTTGTGTGCAAGGCCCTTAAGGACCGCACAGCATTTTTAACGCATTGATTGAAAACCTTAAACGGAACTTTCGCATGCTGCCATCCTTTCATATTCATTCATATCTATTTATTTCATGTTTTCTATGACAATTGTGAAACTTAAGAATCGCCTTACCCTGGACAGAATCAGACTTTCCCATACAAACGTAGTCTACGTTTTATTTTGAAACGACATGTCAGATTTTGGAAAAAATTGTAATTTTAAATAAATTGCAATTATCTAGGGTTATAATTGGTTTCCGACGGTAAAATTATGAACTGAAAAGAAATTAAAGTGTAAAAGTTTTCCATACTGATGTTCAAATATGATATATCATATTTGAACATCAGTATGGAAAACTTATACACTATATTCTCTTTTAAGTTCATAATTTTACTGTAGGAAACCAATTATAACCGTAGATAATTGCAATTTATTTAAAAATAGACTGCGATTGTATGGGAAAGTCTGATTCTGTCCAGGGTAAGGGGACTCTTAAATCTAGTTCACAAATGCACATGAGGCCCTGGTAGGGCGCTACATTAAATTATGTCGTTCTTTTTTGCTGCTCAGAACCGTCATTTGCTAGAGCGAGAGAGAGCGGCGGAGCGCATGAGCATAGCCGGTTCCGTGGCGTTCCTTTGCCCTTTCTCGCTTTAGCAAATAATAGTTCAGGAGTACTATTTTTCATTTAAGGACTCACCGAAACACAAAACGTGTAGTCTTCCAACTCACCGCTCGCGTAAAAAACCATTTGGCCGTATTTTTGACACCGTCGTGTCAGCTTAAACCAATATTTTTTTTACTCAGAAAACATCGAAAATATGTCTATGGTTGTCTAAGAATTTCACAATGAATAAAAAAGCAGCTTCAATCGGAACGGATTCTCCATGAAAGGTTTCTTTGACATGTCTACACCACAAATGTCAAAATTACGAGTGGTCGAGACCACTCGTTGCACATCCTTCGCATACGATCATTTCAAAAATGCGCCCGTTTGGAAACGCTCGCGTAAACCATTCGTCATGTCATGTGACAAGTGATTTCAAAAATACGTCCCCTGAGCGACAGAAAAGGATGGCAGCAGGGAAACGTGCTGTTTCAGGCTGACATGTGAGTCCCAAGTAGTCCCAACCCTATTCCCATAAAACCAGTCTTTCCAAAATAACAAAGCTATCATTTAAGCCCTTGACACCAAAGATAACACAAGTTTTCGCGTTTAGAAAACATGCACAGTCCTTTTGTTGATCTAAGATTTAAGCTCTTAAACATAATATCTACGGAATGGTAAAACATTCCTTCAAAAACATTATATTGATTTGTGAATTGTATTATAACACTAAATTTAATCCTTCTTATTATAAAAACAGGACTAACTTTGTTACTAAGTTTAAACCATTATCCGCCCATATCAAGTCGACATTGACAGTTGAGATAGTTTATGATACTAGACGTTAACTTGATTTGGTTAACGTCTAGTATCATAAACTATCTCAACTGTAAATCTTCGGATAATGGTTTAAACCCAGTAATAAAGTTAGTCTGGGTTTTATAATAAAACGGAATAGGTTCAGGGTTTCACATCGAAAGATCTCGGTTATAACAGGGTCAAACCAAAAAGATATATATCTATAATACAAACAATTTTGTGTCAAAAGATAATGGGCCTTAATTCTAGGAGATAACGTCTACATTTGTAGTGTTTTACATAAAGTTAAAGGCCCATACCGTAGTCGTATCTAAAGAGTCATAATAGTAGACACGCATTATTATTTGTCATTAATACTATACATGTTATAAATATAGTTTTGTGCTTGGTCAGATAGCAACTTCAATTTAAGGGGCTACATGAATTTTTAGGGGTCCAGTGCTGTCCCCATTTAAAATAAATCATTTGAAAGAAAACGGAGATATAATCTAAAATTTTGTCTTGATCAGACCCTAGATAAACCTTCAAACTATTTTATGAACTACTGTTTACAGTTTAAAGTGAGAACGTGAAGCTTTTCTACGCACATACGCCAAAAGTGGCCGTTTTTCGCAATTGTGCGTAGAAAAGCTTGACGTTCTCACTTTAAACTGTAAACAATAGTTCATAAAATAGTTTGAATGGTTATCTAGGGTCTGATCAAGACAAAATTTTAAATTATATCTCCGTTTTCTTTTAAATGATTTATTTCAAATAGGGGCAGCATTGGACCCCGAAAAATTCAGGTAGCCCCTTAACTTAAGGCGTTGTCTTAACACATACAAAGCGATCATCGAAAATCGAATAAATAAATCGATCGCGCGGTATTATTACCAAATAGTGAAGGCAGTCACGCCTTTTCTTAAAAATCAGATAGAACGAACGAACGCGACCAAAAACTTCAGTGAATTTTATGTCGTAATCTATTTTTTCTACTAAAGACTTTTATATATGATTTTACATGATAAATGCAGATTCGTCTTCATGATACCTGAAGACCTACTAAAAATTGCACATTATTTCATTCGTTTTCATTCTTGCTTCTCATATTCCAATATCTATCAAATCATTTAGTTAAATTAAAACAATATCATATTAGGATGATATTAGACCCAAGTCATCAACTTAGCATATCAACATCTCAACTCAAATCTTTTCAGTCTTCTCTAAAAATAATAAAATTGGTTTGCGTGTTGCCACGTTGTCCGTTATCGAGTGCCCAGTGTTGCCAGGTGATTCTTGATGATACTGATAAATAGAAAATGCAAGTCATGGTTTATGATATTTATGTTTGATGATTAATGTTGCCTACCGATTCTGAAGTGCCATTTTTAAAAGGCGGTGACACCTAAACGAATGATTATTCTATACAAAAAAAAAATATTCGTTTAATGACTCCACTTTTTAAAAATGGCACCACTGCCTGCGTGTACTGCGACCAAATTTTTAATAAAATTAAGTTGTTTTTTTGGCTTAAATAGCGTACAAATTTATCATAATTTATAAGTCTGTTCCAAATTTTTTTAATGTTTAATAAAGAGAGAACAAACAACCATAAGAAATTAAAACGTTACCATAGAAAATAGAAGAGAAAGAATAGAAACAATCCTAGCCTCAGGTCCGTTAACAATAAAGGCGGGATATTAAATCTGTACATGTTTACTGGTACTAGCAGTACATGCAAAACTTAGGCTCTAGATAATCCAATGTTGAATTTCAAAATAGGGATGGGATGAATATATTATTGAAATATATTAAAAACGCCTAAATCTTTTTCTAGTGTTAGGAATAACATTCCTATTTATCGTAAATAAATTTCAGATTTTTCAGTCCAGTCAATTAATTATAAAAAATAAAAATATTTTTAACCACAATTTCGTACACTATTCACCTTAACCGCCGCCATTTCTTTTGCCTTTACTCATCTAACGTATAAAAAAATGTTTCATGACTTTTTACAACTGCCACTGTCATATGACAGTTGACAGCTCAACTGTCATTCAACCGTCACAGTTGTCAAAATAGTGCCCCTATTTTACCGCAATGGCAGTTCAGTTGTCAACTGTCATATGACATCATATTTTTTATACGCTAGACGGGACAGGCAAAAGAAATGGCGGGATTAAGCTGATTGGTGAACGAAATTGCGAATAAAAATATTTTAAACATTTTATAATTAATTGACTGAACCAAAAAGTCGGATATTTATTTAACATAAAGAAGAGTGTTATTCCTAACAACAAAAAAGTTTCAGGCGTTTTAAAATTTTCATCCTTTCCCCATGTGACTTATACAAATGTCCGATTTTCCAATCGTCGAATGAGATGTCGAGTGTGATCAATGTCAGCTCTTCGTATACTAGGAGCGAAAATTATAAAAATGCAGACAATCAAGACCACGATCAAGAATATAAGACAATCCGATGCAAATCTCAATAGTTTATGAGTGTAATACAGAACGTAAGCGTTAATATTGATTTTCGTGAAAGTACTTAACGAGCGACTGCCCGATGTGATCGAGGGACTTTGGAACGTCAGCCGCATTACCTCCCTGTCGAGAGAGTCTGTATCGGTGTCTAAAGGTAAATCGGTTAACTGAGTCGCACGAGATGTCATGCGGGAGGCGGGTTGGTGATCGAAACTCTGCCATGGGGTTGGAGGTCTGCTTTTGGTGCTTCTCGTTCTACTTAAAGAGAGGAGGCGGGGGGGGTGCTGCGTTCTCCCGCTCGAAGTTGAAGGTCGTTTGAAGTACTGCGCGCTGCCCCTCTTGCTCACAATCAAAGGTGGACTAGTGTCTTGCGCGTTCCCATTTCTGCTTGGAGTCGAAGGTCGAGTGTGATTACTTTTCCTCCTAAAGCATCGAGTGGTCTTTTTTGACTTCTTCCTCGGAGTCGAAGGTTGAGAGGTACCGTGTGTGACCTCCCCATCACTTGGAGTCGAAGGTTGAGTGATGCGCTGCGTACTCCCCCTCTTGATCAAAATCGAGGGTCGAGCGATGCCCAGCACACTTGAAGTCAAAGGTCGAGTGCTAACCTGCGCGCACCCCCTCCTAATCAAAATCGAAGATCGAGAAGTCCTCTTCCTACTCGAAGTAAATGTTGTATAAATCAACGTGCTCCCCCTCCGTATCCACTCTTCGTCCCCCCCGACCTCGCCCCCCCAGCCCTCAGTTACCTGGCAACTTCGGCAGCAGTTTTAGACGCGCAGGATCTCGGTGTGGCGGTTGTAGCAGATGGCGATCCAGTCGGGCTGCGTGGCCCCCCACTGGATCTGGTTGACCTCGCCCTCGGCGGCCGTGTACGCCAGGATGGGGTCCTCGATGGCGCGAGGCATCTGCTGGATGTCCCAGATCAGGGCCTGGTGGTCGTCGCCCGCCGTGCAGATGTGGCACGAACTGAAGAAGGATAAAGTTTAACGAAATATTATTTTACTGGAACTATTAGAGGGGCAGATTCAGTAAATGATACTGAAAAACTTTCCCCAACAAGGAACATACATCTGAATAAGAAAAACAAATAATTTTGGGAAATAAAGATTCTTTAAGCACAATTTGGATTAGCTGATCAGTCAAGTTGCAAGTCGAAAATTATTTTTCATATTACAATGTACGTTTATTAAATCAATGTTTTTTTCAAATTTCAAATGTTTATTCAGCAATTAGCCCTTTACAGGCACTTTTACACGTCAATAAGTATAATTTGCATAACGTGTAGCTAATAATGAAATTTAATTTATTTTAAAGAAAAGCTACCGATACCAGCGCTTCGTAACGACCACTGCTGAGAAGAAACGCCGAAAGAAACTCATTTTCACAGTATTGGTCGCCTACTCGCCAGAAGGGCTTTTTCATATCATATTATTATTGTCTTTTTTTAATAATATGTAAATACTTTTAATACAATACAATGTTGATACATTATAACATGTAATGCTTGTGAACGAGTTAACAAACATAAATTACGTAATAAGTGGTCAAAAAATCGACTCCGAGCTGACCAGTCCCTCCCGGCAGCACCCGTTCACGAGTTGACGCACGGATCAGCCATCGTTAAACTCAACCATATCATTTTGTTTGTTTGTTGGGAATCAACGACCCAACCAGCAACGCCACCACCAGTTTGGACATTTTAATAGGTAGGTAAAATTATTTAATGAGCTACTGTTTACAGTTTAAAGTAAGAAGAAGAATTTCTTTATCTAGGGCATTCTCAAGCAAGCAAGACAATTTTTTTAATAATATCTGTTCCAAATAATTAATTTCAAATATGTATAATAAACATTAATTAACAAAATTGTAAGCTTAAGACGCCCATGCATGATATTGGTCAAAATTCACGTATCCCCTTAATTGTAAACATACTAAATAGAGAGAAACGAATGACCCATAAAATTAAAGAATAAATTGTCGCATATCTAAGGATGCATAGGGAATACGCTAAGATCTGCTCTGAAGCGCTTTTTTGGAACGAAATCGTACATAGCATAATGAATTTTATGTCAATCGGATGTAACGTTACAATAAACCTCATCCTTCATGTTCCGTTTACCTCCTTTATCCATTTCATAGTGTCCACTACTTTCTAAAAATAACTTCATTTTCAAAATCCAATTTTTAAATTTTAGATTCCTTCCTCATCATTCTGATTTATACCACTACCATCTCTCGAGTTGATTACATCTATATCAGTATTGTAAAGTTATAATAAATAAAATTCCACTTTTGTATATTGCTATCCTTTTCTGCCGCTCAGAACTGTCATTTGCCAGAGCGAGAGAGAGCGGCGGAACGCTCCATCACGGCAGATGCGGCGTTCCGTCGCATTCTCTCGCTCTGGCAAATGACGGTTCTGAGCGGCAGAAAAGGATAGCAATATACAAAAGTGGTGAGAGTGAGATGCAAGCAGTGGTGGGTAGGTGGCGGTCAGTGATGTCATATCTACCAACTTTTTGGTAGATCTACCAATTTTCACTTCAGTCTACCTATTTACCACCCTAGACCTAAAAACTACCTATTTTTTTAATTAGTTTGACATATCACCATTTTGAATTATTTTTATATCGACGAGCGACGTAGCGATGTGTTGCGTGAGCCATGCGACGATGCGTCAATCGCCCATAGACATTATTATACAGTTCTGACTTCTGTGGCCCATTTCCGGTTGGTTTGTTGCGGTATCAATGGTGAATCTTTGCTCCTGTTTTGTTGTTAAAACTAAATAACTACGTATTAACGGTAAGTGTAACGCATTTTAAGAACAGTTCATGAATCTTAAAAAACTTCTAAGTTGAGGTGGTAGATCTACCAATTTTGCATTTTACATTCAACCAACTTCTACCAACATTTAGCACGTAATCTACAAAGGGGTTGTTCCATAATGGGCCAGGTCATTGTACACCAGCGCAAAAAATACTTTAAAATAGTAGGAATGTAATGAGGGTAACATTTTATTTTTATTCGTCTTAGAGTAACTTTAACTTTAAAATCGAGTGTAATATTAAATAATGGCGACATTGTCATGGCGGCTACTTTTCGGTGCATTCAAAACTTGTGGCACCATTTCTAAGCACTTTCTGAAGTGCCATTTTTGAAACGCGTAGTCACCTAAACTAATGGTTTTTCCATACAAAAACCGTTCTTTTAGTGATCCCGCGTTTCAAAAATGGCACCACTGAACGTCAATGTGTAATGTCACATTTAGTAACTGTCAAAGTCATACAACGATTGACAAACACCATAACGTCATCGATCGACCGGCGGACGATCATTTTTGCAGAAGTGGCATTTTTCAATCGCGGAGTCACCTAAACGAATGGTTTTTCCATACAAAAAATCGTGCGTTTAGTGACTCCGCGTTTGAAAAATCGCACCACAGGACATATTCTGTCTGATTTGTGAAAATGTCATTCATATGTTAATGCCAATCAAACGTCAAAGTCACTTTGACAAGCGCGAAGTTGATAATGTTATTATTACCTCAATTACGGCATTTCAAACTAAAACTACATTAAATATCAGTGGCGTAGCGTGCATTGGCGGGGCCCCGTATAAAAAAAAAATTGGGGGCCCTTAGGAAGGGTAGGTAAAGATTTCTCACAAAAGAAAAAAAATGTATGCATAAAATTAAAATAAATATTTATTCATCATAATTATCTATCTGTAACTTTTCCAAAATTTTGTGGGATTCCCCCGTTGAAGTAAATGATTTAAACGAGGAAATCCCGCAGCCCGCGATAACCGATTTAGTGTTGGCAACTTTTGAATGCACGTTACACGCAAGAAAAAAAATTTTTTTTTTTACTTCTGTCGTTTCTGTAATAATAAAACATTAGGAAGTTTTTATAAATTTTTGCTTACGCACGTCGGGGGCCCTCGTGGCCCGGGGGCCCCGTATAATTGATACGGCATATACGGCGGTAGCTAAATATAGAATGATTATTTGGAAATTATCGATAACTAGATACTAATTTAAGGTAGGTGCACCATGACCTCGCCCAGCTACCATACATTTCTGCAACAACCCCTTTTGTAAAATAGTGGTTGGCAACACTGGTGGCGGTACCTGTGCGGGGCCCAGGCGATGCCGTTGACGCAGGCGCGGTGGTTGTTGAGGCGCGCGACGGGCGTGCAGGGCACGCGCACGTCCAGGATGATGACCTCGCACGCGTCCATGGCCACCGTGGCCAGGTAGTTCGGGTCCTGCTTGTTCCACGCCAGCCGCAGCAGCGGCGTGTGCGCCGGGTCCTGACACACCACACCATTTATACATGTATTACATACAGCACAGATAACACAGGGCAACCAACAACGTTTTTGTTGCAATCAAACTAAAAGCCGTTTAAAAACTGAACTCAGTATCTATAATACGAAGCCAGTACTAAAATATGCCCAAATTTTATAATTTTCAAACAATGATTACCTCAACTTTAAAAAAATTGTTTAAGTCTTTGCTACAGCGTTTCAATCATTAGTTTTAATGTCATTATGGAGATAAAGAAGATTTTGCTGAAGACTGAATTTCCCCATACTATTTGTATTTTAAGTTCGGCTGCTATAGAGAACTGTCCGTTAATGCATCTCAATGGTACATTAAGGGATAGAACTCCATAGATGCAGCCATCTCACTTTTTAGATAAAAAGGTACTAAAAGGCCTCTTCCGTCAACCGTCATTGGCTATAGCGAGACAGAGCGACGGAACGCTAAAGCAAGGCCGGTGCGATAGCGTTGGGTGCTGACAAAGGAGACCCAACCCTAAATAGCCTTCGAAAGAGACGGGGGAACCTTTGTTCACCAATAAGACAACATACAATGTCCTTTTTAATTCTTCTTCTTCTTCTCAGCATGTTTACGTCCACTGCTGGACATATGCCTCTTCTATGGATTTCCATTTAGATCTCTCTGCGGCGATTCTGGTCCAGGTCGGCCCTGCCGTCTTTTTAATGTCGTCCGACCATCTGGCTGCTGGTCTGCCTACGCTTCGTTAGTTGTGTGTGACAGCCGTATCGTACCCAGGGATTCTTCGCACCCCCTGCCACACCGTGACCATGACCGCTGTCGTAGCCAGGAATAGTGTGGCTGCTGGGGACTGGGGGCCGTTGTTTTTTGTACTTATCCATGAAGGTTAGTTGCCATAATCTCACCGCGTTGGCAAAACGACTTGGTGAGTCAGACATTTTTGAGGTGATTTAATTCCTCATGGCTGCTGTAGCCAGATTCGGGATAATTGACGCCCGATGCTCGGCGTTGGTGAATTTACAGCAGTTGAGATCACCTTCTGCCAACCCTCCTTCTTTCTCATCCGGGCTTGGGACCGGCAACGGCGAAGTTAATTAAGTACAAATATTTTAAGGGGTTATTCAGTCCATCATTTTGAACAACTTTGCCCAATAAATATATATCGAAATACGAAAAAAAATATTTAGGTTCTCATACAGATCGAAGTAGTCACGTGATATCGTTACTATGAAAAATGCAAAAAAAAATTCGTATTTCGATATATATTTATTGGGAAAAGTTGTCCAAAATGATGGACTGAATCACCTCTTGAAATATTTGTACTTAATTAAAAAGATCATTGTATACAAATGCCTCATTGCTCGACGACATTTGTGGCCTAATGGTCATCTTGTCAGGCTGTCACACCGAAGGTCCCAAGTTCGGTCCCTTGTCAGGTCAAGATGGAAAATGATCTTTTTCAGATTGACCTGAGTCTTGGATTTTTATCTATATATGTATATGTAATAAAATATAGTATCGTTGAGTTAGTATCGAACTTACTTCTTGATTAAACATATCTAAGAACCACCTCACGGGAACTTGCTTCCACGTAAAAACCGCATTGAAATCGGTTCATCCGTTCGATACTACCCCTCTTTTTTGTCGGAGGCTAAAAAGGTTATTCATTTCTGTCAGCGCTGCAAATATACCTACATACATAAAAGTAATAAGAGAAGACTTTCACATAGTCAGTTCCTAGGGAACCCTACTGACCTCGTATATGATGGTGGAGTGCTCGAGGTGCCGAAGGTCGAACATGCGGACACTACCGTCGGCCCCCACGGACGCGAACATGTCGCGGCCGCCGCCCGCGCGGCTGAACGCGATGTCGTACACCTCCTGCCCACCAACGCGGCAATACATTCATATTAGTTTTAAATAGTTTTAGTAAGATTGTAATCAGTTTTAGTTACTTATATTATTTTTGTAATATCGTAATTAGTTTCATTAAGATTGTAATTAGCTTTAGTAAGACTGTAATTAGTTTTAGTGGGACTTTAATTAGTTTTAGTAAAACTGTAATTAGTTTTAGTAAGATAGTAAACCGCTTAGCCCGAACACCATCACAGTGAGTGGGGATGCCTGAAAAACAGTGTTACCTCGGACTCCAGCCTACGTTTGCATGGTTAAGTCTGGCTATCTAGGGTAAGGGGACTCTTAATTTACCACTTTCACTTTTTTCACTTTAAACTTTTTTAGATAAAAGCTCGTTTTACAAAATATATTTAGACTAGTATGAAAGCTTACACACACAAAAAAAATCCTACCTTGTCATGCGCAATAAGCTGAGTCTTCACATGTCCGGACACTTCGTTGACTCTGCCCAGAACTTGCCCGGTCTCCAAGCCCCAGATGGTGCAGGTGGTGTCGATGGAACTGGTCCCGATGAGGTTGGGGTCCACCTCGTTCCAGTCGAAGGACGTGAGGGGGGCGCAGAAGTCTGAGTTTTTGTTGTTGTTAAGCACGCACTCGAAGAGGGTGTAGGGCTCCCCGGCGCGCCATATCCGGAGATAATCGCCTGGGAGAAGTTGGTTCAAATGAGATTCTACTACAGTCTTCTCCAGAAATATATATATAAGGGTGCCAGTATAATGATGCATACCGAATACCGAATCCTTATGAAGCTTCCACGCTATTGCAGTGCGTCGAGCATGTTTGCCGAAGCGAGGATGCTTGACATTTATGCGATTATTAGAACGCGTATATCTTCCTTTTGGACTAGATTGAGTATATCTAGTAATAGCCTGCTCCGAGTAGTTAGCCAAGATGTGACTAGCCCAATGATGCAGTACTGGTTAAATGCACATCGAGAACTTTGAATTAACTATGACAGTATGGTACATATGGTGTATGTACCGAGTAATTTTAAATTAAATTATATTATTTGATTACCTTTAATAAAGAAAATATTATTTTATTAAATGGTATAAAAGATATATGTTAAAAAAACTAATACAATGCGACACAAATAAGTTGAACAAAAATGGCGGACTTCAAAGCATTTTTGTACAAATTCCCAGCACCTGGGTTTAATCAAAATGGCGGTTATAGGCGCAGGTACCAGTAATGCGCCGACGACTGCCATTTTTGGTTCAATTTACGTGTCGGGAATTTGTACGAAAATGCTTTGAAATCCGCCATTTTTGTTCAACTCATTTGTGTCGCATTGTACCCGACTAAGGGAGACATTTACAGGTATAAAATACACTAGCTTTTAGGGCGTTGCGCGGGCTGCAAGCAGCTCGCGGTTTGATATTATTAAAATCTACTAATTAAGACATTTCATTTGATACCCAACTCGATATGTAACATTTATTTATTGCATACAAATTACCCTATGTCACCTGAAAATCATGACGAATCGATTGACATCTCATTCGTCAAAATCGGATAAGCCGGTTTTACTAGTCTTCTCCAGTAATACACTTGGCATTATAACAAAATCTCTCGACTTGAGTAAACAAAAACAGGATTCGTTCAACAAGTATTGTTTGTTATGTAGCCATTTTTCTTATTGTGAGGAAGCAAATTTAGTTTAGTGATGCATGTTTTGTCAAATTTCTACATGCAGAGAATGAAGATGATGAATAGAGACAGATAACTTTTTACAGGCTTTTATTTAACTTGCAATGTATCTTGTATGCATGTTTTAATTAAATCTTGCAACTCAATTTTCAACCAGTTATCCTCTACCGATTGAGATGTGCATACTTGTGTAAGACAATATAATACTATGGAGTCAATGAGCTGTTATGATTATGGAGCCGGAAGATATTCGACGGAAAGCAGTTATAAAACAACATCACCTCATTGTTAAGACTGTTTGATTTGTCTTGACAAGCATTTTATGGTAGACAATCTATGCCTAGAGTCTGATCGCAGATGTAGACAGAAGGTAGTCGATGGAAATCCGTAAAAAAAACATCGCATCTCCATTATTTATGTGATAAAGTCAGGCGAGTGGTGACTGCCTCCGTGGTCGAGTGGTCAAGGCGTTCGCCTAGTGACCCGGAGGTCATGGGTTCGATTCCCACTGGGAAGCATACTTTGTTAAAAGTTGTTTCCAGTCTGGATAGGATATTGCAGGCTTGAATCACCTGATTATCCGAAAAGAAAGATGATTCCGTGTTTCGGAAGGCACGTAAAACTGTGGGTCCCAAACGCCACTTAGCGTTTGATCATCAAACTATCCAAGGATTGGTTCCTGGTTTGCCCTTTGGGTTGCGGAGGTCAGACGGCAGTCGCTCTGTGTAAAAACCAGTAACCTCGTCAAATCTCCTTGGTTAGGTAGCGGACCCCGGGCTCTGAAGCGTTACTGCTGAGGATGCAACCGGGAATACGCTTGGATGATGAAAGTCAGGCGAGTGGTATAAAAAAATTACCGCTGGTGGCAAGAAGGTCAGGATACACCCCCTTGCTGTCAGGGATCCACATGATCTTGGTGGTGGGGTAGGGGTGGTCGAATGTGCTCTTGGCACTGAACTCGCTGGTCTCCTCATCCAGGGATATGATCTGGACCTGTAAACAATGACACATAATTAATATTCTGTCTTCTTCTTCAAAGTCTCATCTCCTTCTCTCCATAAGTCCAGTTTTCCAATTAGTTAGTTTTCCAATTTCATAATTATTGAAGTAATATAAGTATGTGTGTACATGCCATAATTTGAGTATCAGTAAAAAAAATGTAAGTCTATGTTGAGTACAATCGACAATAATTTCCAATTTGACATCATTCTTTATTAATAATTATAACATAACAGTGTATTCTCAGTCCGCATATCTAATTTTAATATCAGTATAATTTAAAGTTGACGTCTTTGGAGAAAATGCTGCAGTAAAGTTAGTTGCCGCTTCTTCTGTACTTGCGCATAGAAAGCGTCAGTAAACTTAGCTGAAAAATGATCTGACGTCAACAACTATCTATTATAAAATCAGAGGAAAAAATTGTCAATTATCAAGTGACACAAATATCCAAAGATAAATAAAAGATTCTTGATTTTTGACTTGAAGAAATATTGTAATATGTACAACTTTTTTAATAATTCAAATATATCTTCATTATCATAGGATCATCATCATCCTTATAGTCCTTATAGTTGTACTGATGTGAACCAGGATATATATTTAATTAATAAGCAAATAATTTATTTTGTTAATTTAGCACATCACATACTAACTGGACGTGTACATTCAACATAACACTGTACAATGTTTTTGTATAAATACTCTTCCTAATTCAAATAAATTATCCTTTATCCCGTTGCCACTCCTGGCTGTAGACGGTGATGGATCAAACCAGATTCAATGGGTTTGATTAGTACCTTTGTGGTCGCTATATAGGATATTTATAATATCTCTTAATAATCATCACTTTGTTTTGTTACAAACTTGTTGATGTCAAAAAGTTACTTAGAGCAAAGTTTACTACCGTCTCCGAAGCGCCAGCGCAGAAGAAGCGTAACAAACCGCACTGCAACATTTTCTTCAAGGACGTAAACTCACAATGACGAAATGAATGAAGTTTACTTATTTCAATAATTTTTGTATTTTCAAATAATCATTCATAGTATGTATCACAACACAAACAATATTATTAACTTGAAACATAAGAATGATGAACGCCAACTAATTTATAACAACTTACTTTATTATTGTACTCTTCAACAAAGCTGCCAAGTGCCAGCCGGAACCTCTTGTCAGGTCTCACAGACCAGTTCATGGAGTACAGAGGCCATGGCGCTTGGTACCTGGAACAAAAGTTTTGATGAGTTCCACCATTTTTTGATGTTTGACGACATCTGTAGCCTAGTGGTCATCATGCCACACTGGCACACCAGAGGTCCAGGGCTCGATCCTGGGTCAGGACAAGACGGAAAATGATCTATAAAGATTGACCTGAGTCTTGGATACTTGTCGTCATCATCATTTTAGCTGCACAATGTCCACTGCTGGACATAGGCCTCTGCCAAGGATTTCCAAAATAACTGATGAAAAGCGTCCTGCATCCGGCGCTTTCCAGCGACCTTGGTATGGTTGACTGACCACCTTGAGTGGTTGGGTGTCCTACGCTTCACTCACTTGACAGTACACGGTCGTTTCATTCAAGACGTTTTATGCCCCATCAGAATTGGATATTTATATATTTGTTATAAAATATAGTAACTATTGTTGAGTAAGTTAACAAGTCTTGAAACTTACTATATCTACTTATTATATACTAGGGCTAACTCAATCTGTATGATTTGTGTATATATTTATATACCAATTAATTATTTTTAAACATAAATATTATTCATAACATGACAATAACAAATAAATAAGTATATATGCCGAGCAAATTAAAAAATATCCCGACTTTCAAGCTTTCATCCCCCCGTAACTTTTGAACCACTCCACCAATTTCCATCAAACATAGATAAGAACCACTGCAAGGAAACTTGGTTTTACGAACAAAAAAAACGCTACAAAATTAGTCCATCCCTTCAGGAGCTAGATGCCACAGACCGACAGACATCAAACTTTTAATACCCCTCTTTTTTGTCGCGTGTGAGAGAGCAATAAATTACAATATTTAAACCCGCTAGTCAGGATTTTTTTCCCACAAATTAGGCCTTAAGGAATCAAAGTTCAAGGATAAAACACTGCTTAAAATATCATAGTGAAGTAAGGGCATGTCTTACTTGTATATTTCTTTGCGTTTAGTGCTGGAGCTTGTGGTGGAAGAGCTGCTATGTGGCATAGACATTGTGGCCGCCAGGGTTGCAGCGTTTCTCGCCAGATATCTACAAATTGCGCATTATTTACATCAATAACAGTTACACTAATTATAATCAATCTGGATAAGGCTATTAGACACGGATTTTAAGGAGAAAATCAGTATTAATGCAAGACACAGTGTTAACTAAATTTCACCTTACAAAACAAGTTGAAAATCAAAATTCTCAGGATTTTTGGATAACAAGATCTTGCGCACTCAATTTAAATGCAGACTAACTGCGTAGATGTTGTTTTAATTTATTTATTTCTTAGAATGATTTAATAGCAAACAAACAAGCATTTTCATGAAACACATGAAATTTTTCTGACATGAACTAATTTGACAATTATGTTTGACTTTGACGTCGATTTGACGTGACCCTTGACATTTTAAAATTGATGCTGCCATATAAAAAAATTATCAGGAATGCTACTACCAACACTTATAAAACCATTCAGAAACAAGGCAGTTGAAATGCAGTTTTTAAGCAGGTCAAAAGCAGGACAACTTTAAATCGTACCATGACGTTCATAATGCTGAACGTTTTTTGAATGGTTATTCCTGAATGGTGAACTGGAATGCTACCACCAACACTTATAAAACCATTCAGAAACAAGGCAGTTGAGATGCAGTTTTTAAGCAGGTCAAAAGCAGGACAACTTTAAATCGTACCATGACGTTCATAATGCTGAACGTTTTTTGAATGGTTATTCCTGAATGGTGAACTGTTTCTTGTCTCTGGCTTGTTTTGGTGATGAGACTGCGAAGACGTTCAAATCCTTGACAAGAAATTATTATTTTTACCGGTTTTTTTATTTACGTAAATCAAAATATTACTATCATATTTTATTTAAATATCTAAAAGTTAGTGTTATTTACTTTGTTTGCTTTTGATTATGTACATAAATTTAATTTGATATTGACCATTAAAGATGGCTAAAATTTTAATGAGTGCGAAAAAAATTGTGAGTGATAGTTTTGAACGGATGTCTGCGTCTGGTTTTCGAAATTATAAATAAATCGTAAATTCGTGAAAACATAAATGTTTTGTTTTTAATGCTGGAAGCCGAGCAACCACCAGACAAAATATATCCATCACTTCATATTATAGTGCTTTTTCGAATTGCCGTGATAAATAGTTATTATACGATGGTAAGGACTAGTGTTTGGAAGTTAATTTTACTGTGGGCTTCATCGTACAAAAGCACAGTGTCTTGTCATAAATATATTTTATCAATAACCATGTCGTAAGTAACATTTTAACTACATACCTATTCAAAGTTTATATTTAGATAATTATGTGTTCAAACTTGCAGCTTCTTCACTAAGTACTATTATAAATAACATAAATATATACAGACAAAGTAAGTTCGAGACTAACTCAATGAGATAAAGGCTAGGTTTAAGTAAGTACGCAGTGATTGTAGTGCACAAAGAATTTTATTACAAAGTATGGGTATGTATTTGATATTCGTAGATTGCGACATGAATCTAAACTATTATTTTCTTTCAGATATTCTGGTGAAAAAGCGAACCAGTCTAGCAACAGAGCTAGCCTTGTAAAATGCTTGGAATTCAACATTCTGCCATTTCACTGGTTCAATCACAGGTTCCAAAGGAGGCTGTAATCCTCTGGCTCTCTCAGTCTTGTTTGTATTTAATAATAGGCTCCAGTGAATCCTGTCTTGTATTTTTTAATTGATGTCATCATGGTACTTCTCAGAGAGTAACCAAAGAATCCTGTAAGACAAAATGTATATAGTTGTAATTTTAATAAATAACTTATACGAATATGTTGTTATTTGTTTTCGTGTGTGAATAAATATTTTACAAGGATTAGCATTGTTATTACTTACAAAAAAATATGTTACGTAAGTTACTATTTTTCACATAAGTTGTACTAAAATAATGAAGTAATATATCTTACTTTGTTTTTGAAATCCAAATTTCCAATAAAAGGTATTAAGTAGGATTAATTAAGGTCCCATGGTAGCGTTACTTCAATTATCTACTAACTGTTTTGTAAAAATCTAAAGTAAAGAAAAAACATACTTACATTCACAAGAAAACCAACTAAAATCCTCCATATAAGTTACTGGAAAGTAACTTTTTAAGGATCGCTTTATTTGACACTTGAGACGCGCAATAATCGTTTTCGTGCTGTCAAATAGACGTGATGGTAGGAATAGTCCATACAAAAAAAGGTGAATGGTTTTGTGACGTCAACCAAAACAATCCTGTTTAAGGCCTGCTATAAAGGTGTCATGGTTGCATTAAACAATACAGTTCAGTTTAAGTGCTGCTATAAGAGATGACGGTAGGCCTGCAGTAGTTAAAAGTCGAGCGTAAGTCGAGCGACGACTTTGGCGGGCGATAACAATTACAGTCTAAAAATCTTTAGAACATACGATTTCTTTACCTGGTAATTATTTAAAAACTTACTTTAATATTGACAGTTTCACAAATTGTTGTCAACGTCAACACAAATTACAATACAAAGTATAAACGTCAAAAATATTTTAGTTTAGATTTTCAGACGATAGATACGATGAGTGTTTATTTCCTTAGAAAGAAAATAAGATAGATAAGCAAGATCCGTACACATAACGTAGTTATAAATGCTATATATATTCTAAACATCTTACAGTTAAAAGAAACACGCACTCAAGTAAAACATCACGATGACTCTTGCGGAGTTTTTTAGCTGCAGCCTCCTTGCTTTCGGGGCTCCGCTGATGATGTTCTCGATGACGGTGGCCAACGACCCGGTGCGCATCATCATCATGATCGCCGCGGCGTTCGGGTGGTTATTGTCGTTCCTCGTGTCCTCTTTAGTGTGGTACGCGGTGGTGCCTTTACGATCGTACTTGGCGTTTGGATTATTCTTTGCTATAATTTTTCAGGTAAATATCTTTAATATATGTCCTTTGCGTCAGTAACAGTACTAGATCACAGTTTTACTACATTAAAAAACGAGTTTTTCCATATCGATCTAGATCTAGTACATATTACCTATGTTGATTGTAAACTAGTTACTTTTCTTCCCCTGAAAATTTATTTATTTATCTAACTTTATATACAAATACAATTACGGTGGACTTGGAAGCCTAAGGCCTTATAAGGATAATTGTAACAGTTAAATAAGGCGAATAAATAAATACATATGGACAAATTACACTGATTGAGCTAGCCCCAAAGTAAGTTCGAGACTTGTGTTATGGGATACTAACTCAACGATACTATATTTTATAACAAATACATATATAGATAAACACCCAAGACCCAGGACAATTTGAAAAAGGCCATTTTCCAACTTGCCCTGACCGGGGATCGAACCCTGAACCTCATGGTAGCGGACTAGCGTGGTGACCACTACGCCACGGAGGTCGACAGCTGATTGGGGAAATGGGTGCAAATCTCCAGGAATCATGGCAATAGGTGATGAGGCACCTATATCAGTTTTGATTTCATTTTCACCTACACACTACCCTCATAGTGAAAGAGGCCTATTTGGGCTATGCCATAAGCAGAGATTCAGAATCACGGGTGCTATTGCTATCAAAAGTATGGATATGACTATATAATCTATAAATAAATATATCAGGATATATATTTTAATAGAAAAAAAAATATACTTATCCTGAAATCACATAATTATGATTGTTTTATTTACTTAGTACCCAATCAGATTCTCGAGAAATCCCGGAACTTTTAGTCATATCCATACTTTTGATAGCAATAACACCTGTGATTCCGATCTCTGGTCATAAGGGACATAGACATGATTGGTGTGTCTTAATAGTAATAATACGATTTAAATGTTTATCTGACATTTGCAGTGAAAGAATTAAGCTATGTTTGATGCCTTTAGGCATCTTGAAATATCTGACACCAATGTTGGCCCTTTACACACAATTTTTGTCCCCATCAGTTACACATTCTAAGATGTTGTGTAAAAATGATAATTTTATTTTAATACTTTATTAACTTTTAGGAACTTTTTCGCTACGGTACATATCGCTTGCTGAGGAAGACAGAGGCAGGTCTGAAGGAGATCTCCGAGAACCATGACATTGGCACCAACAAGCTGGAGATGGCTTATGTCTCTGGTCTTGGCTTTGGCACCATGAGCGGAGCATTTGCTCTAGTCAATGTTTTGGCTGATTCTGTAAGTTAATTTTTCATTTTATAACCACAGAAGTCAGGTTAAACTATAGGGGTTTCCTTTACCCTTATCTTACTTTTATAATACATTTTTCTATTACAAAAGTTGAGTCGACTGGTTTGACTCCAAATTTGTTATATTGAAATTTTAAAAAGAATTCGTTGATGTAACTATTTTTTTGCTTTGTGTGTGCCCAGGGCCCCTTGTCGATGCAGGGCACCTGGGCAGCCCTAATCTGCCTTATGGATAACTTGGCCCTGCATATAAAGACTTAATATGTATAAAGTTCTGTTCCTTGAACATTCTCATACTTTCAGGTTGGCCCAGGCACTTTAGGGCTCCAAAGCGGCACAGAATATTTCTTCGTGACAAGCGCAGCAATGACTCTATGCATGATCCTCCTCAACACCTTCTGGAGTGTTATATTCTTCAGTGGCTTTGACGAAAAGAATTATTACAAGGTCACCTGGGTGTTGGTATCACACTTCCTAGTATCAGGTCTCAGTTTGTTAAACCGTAGACAGGTCTACGCAGGCACCATAATACCTTCTTACATAGTATTGGTCATAACAGGATTGATTGCTTTCAAATCTGCCGGTGGAACCGTTCAGAGCTTGGCGCAAACTTTTTCAAGGCGGAGTACATAATTAATAGGGTAATTGCAGATGTAAATATCATGAGTTTGATGTACATTAATTAATTGAAACCAATAAAACTCGTAGCTAATTGAAATTTTCAGTGCAAGCGCCGAAGTCTTACTCAGAAAAGAAGTTGATAGAAACATCTACTCAATATGGTTAGCAATATGGTTTAATTTAGCTCGCGTCAGAACTCAGCACCTATTCATTTAGATACTTTGCAAGCCAATTACATTCTTTTTGCTCTTTACAAACGATTCATGTATACAAAACCGATTCAGTGAGCGGTGGATTTTGTACTGAATTTCCCACTCCGGAGCGTCTCCGCACATATATTTTCGATATCTAATCGGGGATTAAGACAGGCCGATGCAAGTTTGAAAGTGTATCATGGCAAAAGATGAACAATTATTTTAAAATAAATTTATGTAAATTTCATATCACAAACATTATGTCTTATTCAATATTTCATATTAGATTTAAGCATTGAAAAATGTAGTTTATATAAATAGATATTCAGTAAATGAGAATGGATTACAACTGAGTACCAAGTTGATTGTAAGGAATTCGAAGTAGGTGGCGAGTCAACGAGTGTCGAATTTACAATAACCCGTAAAATTAATTGAAAAAGTAGACAGACATATTAAGACAGTTAAATAAAATGGCATCTAAGAGACCAACCATAGACGTGGTTAGTTTAGAATGAACATCCATTAATATTGATAAAACAAAAATATAATATCAAGCAATACGGCAATAATGATTTGGCAGTCTCTTAAGACTCGACTTTTTTTATATAATCGACTTTTTCATTATTTGCGGAAAAATGTTAAACCAATATCATTAGTGAGCAAAGACTGATCGCAATTTGTGTAGAATTTAAGGGGCTACCTGAATTTTTCGGGGTCCAGTGCTGCCCCCATTTAAAAATATGATTTAAAAGGAAACGGAGATATCATTTAAAATTTTGTCTGGACGAGGCTCTAGGTAACCCTTCGAACTATTTTATGAACTACTGTTTACAGTTTAAAGTGAGAACGTGAAGCTGTTCTACGCACAAATGCGAAAAACGGCCACTTATGGCGTATGTGCGTAGAAAAGCTTAATGTTCTCACTTTAAAATGTAAACAGTAGTTCATAAAATAGTTCGAAGGGTTACCTAGAGCCTGATTAAGACAAAAGTTTAAGTGATATCTGCGTTTCCTTTTAAATGATTTATTTCAAATGGGAGCAGCACTGGACCCCGGAAAATCCAGGTAGCTCTGTTTCTAATTGTATGATGAGAATAATGGTTAGATCTCACTTGTCATGGACTAGCACGTTTCTATGCTGCTACCCTTTTCTGTCGCTCAGAACCGTCATTTTCCAGAGCGAGAGAGAGCGACGGAAGACTAGCACCGGCCGTGCTATAGCGACCCTTTCGCTCTCTCTTGTTCTAGCAAATGACGGTTCTAAATGATAGGGTAAAGCCTGTATGCCTCTCTTACATAAGCATCTCCTCTCACAGGCTTCCTGGAAGAAATCTTTTAAGAAAAGTAGTGCCTTGCCCTGTACAACTTTCATTTGATGTATTCTGATTATACATCTTCCATGCACATAAATTGGCTAATAACATAAAAAAGTTCCAGTAAATAAAAATAACTTCATTCATAATTATTTATTATTTTCTTACTCTACTATGTATTTAATTATTAATGTGATATAAATAAGAGATCATTCCCTAAAGCTTAACTAATACTAAGACATAACATTGGAAAGAAAACTTGTAATGAACACAAAGTTATTATAATAAAGTCATACAAGTTTATACAACAATTTTATTTACCTCAAACCCCCCCCCTTTGTATGTCTTTTTTATCACCAACACTAAAATTGTGGTGTTTAAGTTAAGGCGAAGTGGTAGCTAAAGTGGCGCCCTCATTTGAAATAAATTGTTTAAAACGAAATATGGTGATAATTAAAAATTTGATTTGTATCACTGTCTAGAAAGACGTTTAAACTATTTTATGAATAACCTTTGAAATTATTACTAATAGTCCATCTAGTTTTAAAACGGGTTTTCGGCAAAAGTGGCCACTTTTGGCGAAAACCCGTTTTAAAACTAGACGGACTACCAATATTACTTTCAAAGGTTATTCATAAAATAGTTTAAATGTCTTTCTAGACAGTGATACAAATCAAATTTTTAATTATCACCATATTTCGTTTTAAACAATTTATTTCAAATGAGGGCGCCACTTTAGCTACCACTTCGTCTTAAGAGGCATTCCACATTTGGTTGGTTGTCTCGCTCGCGCAATCAATCATTTTTAAAGATTATTAAAAAATGTGTCTGATTTGTATAAGTGCTTTATTGACATTCAATATAATTATTTGTTAGATATTTTAGTCATTTTTCTTTATTGTTTGTGTGTATGTATCGAAAAATAGGTCACCAAAAATTGTCTACACAATATACAAACATGTCTAAAATATCCACAATATAATTATATTGAATGTGTCTCATTTGTAGAAAAGTAATTCCAATGAACTACTTTTCTACAAATTCTCATTTCTAATTTTTTAATAATCTAAGCGAGAATAGAAAATTGCAGTCCCTAGAGCATCGTCGCAAAGTAGCCTGCTTATCGGTTTTTTATAGGATACATTTTGGAGAGTGTTCGAAGGCTCTTTTTGATCTCGAAGGCTCTTTTTGATCTCGTGAAACCCTCACCATTTCTCTATAGGACTACGAGGCGCGGACAGGGGTTTCACCCCTTTGTCGTTGAAATACCTAAGTCTCGAACTAAACGCTTCGACAATTCCTTTTTGGTTCGAGTAGCTAAGGTGTGGAATGAACTGCCTGCGTCTATATTCCCAGAGAAGTACAGTCCCGGGACATTCAAAAGTAGATTGAATGGGTATCTTTTGGATAGGCATGCTTCATCCTAGTCTTCATCGTCGCTTACCATCAGGTGAGATTGAGGACAAATGCCTAAACTAATATATTGTAAAAAAAAAAGACAACCAACCAAATATGAAGTGCCTCTTAAGGGTTGGGATGGGACTTATTTGGCAGCATGAAATAGCATTTTTCTATGCTGCTATGCTTTTCTATCGCTCAGGACCGTCATTTGCTAGAGCGAGGGAACGCATCAGCTGACACGCCGCGGAATTGGCAATGCTGAAGTGCCATTTTTCAAACGCGGAGTCAACTAAACGAATGGTTTTTCCATACAAAAAACCGTTCGTTTAGTGACTCCGCGTTTGAAAAATCGCACCACTGATGCGTTCCGTTGCTCTCCCTCTAGCAAATGACAGTTCTGAGCGACAGGAAAAGATAGCAGCATAGAAAAGTGCTGAAAGTGCTATTCCGTGCTGCCAAATGAGTCCAAACCGTGAGTGTGCATTTGTCTGTGACATCATAGCTCCAATTAGACAAACCGACTTTGATTTTTCTCGTTCTAAAGGTGACTTTATTAGGATTGTTCTACCGTGTAAGATTTTTTAGTTGGGGTATTGAAATTGGGTATTTTCCTGGGTCAAAAATATATTAATTTGTTGTGATAAGTAAATAAAACGTCTCAAAATAATGTCACTTCTCATTTAACACGTCCATTTTAACGTGATATTAGATTTATTATTGCAGAAAAACTGATAATAAGAGCATTTGACTCCAAGAAACTATGACGTCATTTGCCTGTATTTCATACAAATCCCTTAGAAAGTGTTTGTTTCGACGTTTAGAAAAAAGTATCTTAATTAACTTCTTGGAAAGTAGCGGATTCTGAATTTAGTCCTGTATTGCTTTATCATAAGCTTCAGGCCTCGTTGGTTTCCTCTGCCAGTTGTGTCAGCAGCGAGTCCACTGTCCACACGGTGTCTGCTGTGTCATCATCCACCTGAATAATGTCAATAAATAATCAGTGTTAACACTAGAGATGTAAAGAACTCGAGTCTTTGAGTCTTAATTCGATAGACTCGGCTCAATTTTACAAGACTCGGTGTACTAACAAAACTCAGAGCCTTGAGTCGAGCCGAGCTCCAGTCCTTTCTCGAAAACTCGAGCGCCAAAATAGAACTCGAGTCTTAAAAAGAACTCGAGTGTATCGAGTCTTGAGCGTATCAAGGTTGATTTATTTAAATATTTTTCTGGGTTTGGTGAATAGGGTCTGATGAATAAGAATACTTTTTATTGAATATAATTATATAACTCAACACAAGCTATTAAAACTAAACACAGAAATTATTATACAAAAACAATAGTCTGTGAAAGTCGCAGCAATTAAAAAGGTCATAAAGCTCAGCGTAAACCTTTCACAGATATAAGTAAAGTGCGGGTTTTCTGTTATGACCTTATTATAAAATCTTATTGACTGTGAGACTATATATCAGTTGCGAGGCGTAGTAAATCTAAAATAAATACCTACAACCAAAGAGGGTTGTGGATACTTAAGTTTTGTGCAATTTTGAGCATTTTTTTTACTGTCGGCAATATCTGACGCTCGCGAAATGGGCACGACAATGTTTGTCGGTCAAATCCGACGTTCGCGGTAAAAGTTAAGTTTACCTGAGGTATGAAGGTGTTGAGCACAGCAAGCACTGCGTCCACTCCGTCTGCTGAACTGCTGAGCCCTCCACCTACTTCTGAAAGTGCATTGACTGTCTCTCTGTCTTTGCGCTCCATCCTGTAATATGCAGTTTCTTTGTTTTTCATATGTTTAAGTGTCCAACACTTGTGTCAGATTTTTCAGGCTGCCTAAAGGCATCTGACATACCTTGACGCCATACAATGATGACGATGGCAATGTGAAATTTGGAGTTTGCTTTCAATTGTTTTGCAAATTGATTCTAGTGTACATTATAATATGAAATTGGTGTAGTTTAGTGTTATAAATGCTCATGCTCATGGACAATATGTAAAATGTTTAAAGTGGACACTCATAGTGCGGTTGTACTGCGGTGATATTTTATTTGCGGACTGTGGTGGGCGTCCTTAGACGCCGTCCGCCACTCAATCAGCTATGAAAACCAGTGGGCTCGTATAGATTTGTCGCCAGAAGCTCCCTTGAAGCAATCAAAGGACCTACACCAACCTTTGATTGTATAGTTAGTAGGATTAGGAATAAAGAAGTGAATAAATAAAGATAGGCTCTAAAGAGCTAGTATCCAGAGCCGTAAAATAATTATAAAAAAAAGCTTATATGTGTGAAGCAGGAGCGAGGTGGTATGCTCGACCACCACAAAGGTAAGATCTTCCCGCCAGGCATGGTGTTGTGCCTGGGGCCTTACGAAGCAAGGAAGAGCTAGAGAAAAGTTTATGCCACTTGTGGTCACCCATCCAAGCGCAGACTGTGTGTGCGGTGTACGTGTCGATTTACTTGCAAAAGCGATAATAATGCGCACTCCCGCTGGGCCACTAAGCTCTTCAAATTTGGGTACTATGCAGAGTAAACTATGAATATTGGCTCACACAAGAAATAACAATTGAAGTCTATGCCATTAGTGTCTCAGATTGTGTTAATTTAGTGTACTTAGATCTGGACTAAAGATTCTAACAATCTGGTCATACTAGTCCCACATTTTAGACAAAAACTTACGGTGGTGGCATGGAAATTTCCTTTTCGAAGATGTCTTGCAAGTCATCCAAGTCTGGTATCGTTGGTATGTCATCACTAGAGTCCGGAGACTTCTTAGGTATCACATATTCCCTGAAACCAAGTCAGATCAGTATCTGGACACTAAGATTCTATTTTGTTCTCTACTTAAAGTGTTTCTCTGCATGTGTATATCTCATGAAATCTTATACAACTTAGTTGAAAATTGGTTGGTTATGGATAAGACTTACTTTGCCTCGATATGAGTTCCCTCTGCCCATACGCCTATTTTTTTGGGTTCTGGTACATCCATTTTTTAAATATTTAACAAAGATAAGTATTGTTTAAAATATATGTAACTCAAAAGCAGAAGTTTGTTTTGTATTTTTTTTGTTGTCAAGACAATGATAGGACTTGCCTTGCCATGCAATTTTCGTTGATATCAAAGAGTACCTACATATATAATCACTACGTTGTTATTATATTTGACAAGTTATGGTCTAGGTAGGTCAAAAGGTAGGTACTTTCTTTGGTACAATCTGTCAAATTACCGCAAGTAACTGTCAACGTCATTTACACGTCGAGGCAAAAGGAACTCTAATTCTAGAGCCGAATGACAGCCAAAAAATGCTGACCCAAGTTAGTTGTAATTATTTGCACAATCGAACCATTTGGACGTTCAGTCATGTGAACAGCTATGTCCCGAAAGGGTCTTCTTGCACCTTGCTCAGTGAAATAGAAAAGTGGACCGGGCAATGACTTTTTAAATATGGCGATAAATTACCGCCTTCTATCTGGCCAGCAGTCTGCCTGTCTAAGCTTCTAAAGAACTGAAAGACCTTAAGCCAGCACATTATTCCTTTTATAAAACTTCTAAAAGCTCACTCGAACAAATATCTACTTGTCATGCCATGCAAGACTGTGCCTTGTCTTGTAACTTCCCGCCTATATTAGATCACTAATCTCTTCCTGTGGATAGCGTAAGAGGCGACTGAGAAATAAGCACAAACATTTCGCTCGTGCTTCAACTGCATTCCCAAGAAGGGCCGCCTGTAACTATTCCTACACTTCAGGCCGGCATCTTATAGTACTATAACGGCCATTCCTTCTCAATTCCGCATGGTCTTACTTGGGTCAAAGAGCAAAAAAAAAATTATACCTCCTATATCTTTGACATCACGGAACAGAGAAAAACATGGAAGTGCAATGGGCCATTGACATGCATACTATATTTGGAGAAGAAACATAAATGGCTGTCTAAAATCTGATAACGTGATGCATCTCAAAGATCTTCGTTCCTCCAATTTCAACCTATTTTTGCCAATTCACCGGAGTGGGTTCTTTACGGATTCTTTTATCGTTCAAGCTACTCGTATTATAACTATGGAACGATTTACCAGCGGAAGGCTAAAACCCGCTTTTCATTTAAGAAACAGGTGAAGGCACACTTTCTTCAAAACTGTCAGATAGGTCATAATACTTTAATTTAACTAAAATTTTATTTATTTTAATTCATATTATTATAAAATTAAAACATTGTTATCCTCAACACCACGCTTCGTCAAATTTTTCACAGTTAGAAATCCTTTACATGCTTCGTCAATTATTAATCCTCATAGATTACTACGCCGCCCCGTATCGTACCAGGCTCAAAAGTTCCCATGATACTTGCGGCATTATCACGCTGAATGGCAATGGAAATTCTCTGAGACAGATAAGATAAAGAGCGTCTATAATTTGCCCGCTCTGATATTCTGTGACTAAGTTCCGGGCTCCGAAGCAACACAGCTGGGAAGCAACCGGGAACCGCTAAGATGAAAATGCCAGACTAACAAAGGTAGAATAAAAAAAAACAAATTCGTAGCCTTTTTTTAAATTAATACTGATTGAGCTAGCCCCAAAGTAATTTCGAGACTTGTGTTTTGTGTTTTGTGATAGGTATTAGGTACTAACTCAACGATTCTATACTTTATAACAAATACACAAAAATAAACACCCAAGACCCAGGACAATTAGAAAAAAGTCATTTTCCATCTTGCCCTGACCGGGAACTATGGCCGGCGGACTAGCATGGTGACCACCTGTGGTGACCACTACGCCACGCACGGAGGTCGCAGGCATTCATTGCCAACTTCACTACACGAGGTAATTAAAAGACTTGGTCATAATTTACAATTCTTTTATTTCTTTACGTAATAATAAAAAATATAACATTACACTCACTTTGAATGTTCGATTGGTATTGCACGGTAGCAGATTTTCTTAAAAACTGAAACTTTTTCGTTTGACGAAATACATGGTTATCAAAATCTCCCTTACATCAAAAATCTTTCTTGTGTAATAAAATCAATAATTTCTTATTATATATACAGAATGCTTCATCATGATGTAGGAAATAGGTTTATATGTATAATTTAGAGTAAATATAAATACTAGTTTGAAACTCAAAATACCTGTTTATATTTACTCTTGGTCCAAACCCTGTTAATCTCCTTCGAAAACGTTATAATTAGCTGAGATCTATACCTATTTAACATTTACTTAAAGCATAATTAGCATAGCTGATAATTTCAATTTGCAATTTCGACATAAAATTAACACAAGCTCCTAAAAGTTTTTAACTTTTAACTTATGTAAAACAAATATTAACAGTTTTGATTGAGCTAAGCTCGACAATTTCATTTCATGAAGCACTTTCATTCGATTGATATAAATATCTAGTAATAATATCTACAAGAAAACATATTTAAAATATAAGAACATATTTTATTATAACTACTTGTTAGAGAACTAAGTTATTCAGTTTTTGATACTGAACAAATTTCCCCAAGAAACATACATAATATTTTTTCATTTCTTTGAACAGAAACTTAAATTAGCTCTAACTTGGTTGGGGTATATGAACACCCAGAGTTAAAGGGTTTTAATATACCTAAAGGTGTAACAATCCTACATCGTAAGTTAAAAAAAAACTGGCCAAGTGCGAGTTAAACTCGCGTGGAGAGGGTTCCGTACAATATCAAAGATTTTTCGTAAGTGAACGTATTATATTGAGTGTTCCACTTTATTTTCAAAACTTAACATTGGAGTTAAAACATATGTTCTCCCACACATTCCACCTGCAAATGTAAGTTGGTACGCACAATATTGAGTGATTTACCATGTTATTTTAATATCATGGACTTCTTATAGGTTTTCCTATAATCTATAAGGAGAAAACTAATTTCTGTATTTTTTTCAAAATTTTAGGTTCAGTAGTTTCGGAGATAAGGGGGGGGGGAATGGTCAATTTTCGTCTATTTTCTTGAATAACTCGGAAACTATTTATTTTAAAATTACAAAAAAATACATTTAAGATCTTCTCGACAAGACCTTTCATTTGATATGCCACACAATGCAGTTTTCAGAATTTTTTTTTTTAATTTTCCCCTTCCCCCCCAAAAATGACCCCCCATATACAGATTTCATCTGCTCACGTCACACCTCTGTGTTTGGGTCACAGGAATTGATATGTGTACCAAATTTCAACTTAATCGGTCTAATAGATTCGGAGATAATTGACTGTAAGCGACGGACGGACAGACACACGAGTGATCCTATAAGGGTTCCGTTTTTGTATTCAGACGTACGGAACCCTAAAAACAAACTAAAGATGTTTCATAGATCTTTTTAAATTAATTTTTTTGTACAAGCTTTTATTATGAGGCCAAGGTACTTATTAAGACAAATGAAATAACCCTAAACTCGATGGAATTGCGTTGTTCCATCGTCCACCTTCCGTCTCCGTGATCAGACTCTACACATCGTCTTCCATAAAATGCTCCTCAAGACTCAAACGAGTGCTACCCAATTTAGTTATGTTGTTTTATATCAGAGTTATCTGCCGTCGAATATCTGCCGGCTCCATCATCAGAACAACTCATTGACACCAACAATAGGCATGAGGAACGGAAAAATGTTTAGCCCATCGGCTAGATTTAAAAAAAAATATTTTGCACGTATTTTCCTTTTCTCTGAGAAACAAAAAATTAAAAAGATACAGCGCATTGAAATTTCGCATCACGTCACGACTACGTACGATTTTTACATAGTGGTGACGTCACAAGCCCCCATTCCGGAACTTTGATAACTGGTTGAATATTGAGTTGCAAGATTTGTAATACAACATTCTACATAAAAGATACATTGCAAGTTAAATAAAAGCTTCAAGCTTGTAAAAAATTGGGAACCTTATTTAATATCAAGACTCAATATGGTCTTTTAATAAGTTTCAGTATATTTTGTTAGACCACATTATGAAAAAATCGTCTAAAAAGCTCACAGAAGACAATATATAGACATTTAAAAAAAATAAAGCGAAATTCATGATTTGATTACACAATACCTTCTATCTATTCACCTTAAGGTCTATCCCTATTCAATATGAACACTAGTATTTACGAACAAATAGACAAAATATAGCTTCTCAATAGTCATCTCTACGCAATAGAGATGGTATTGTCAAACTAATTCAATGCAAACATTATCTCATATACTCGTTGAATGCTCAAAATAATAGGCATGAGGACTGAAAAAATATATTAAGCCCATCGGGTAGAATCCTAAAAAATATTGTTAATGGTTTCTTTCTTTTCCCTGATGAACAAATATTGACAAAGATACAGTGCATTTAAATTTCGGATGACTTCATGATCTCGTTACTTTTTACAAGTTGTGTTGTGAATTTTTACTTGATTAAAAAACCGAAGAATCCATTTTTTTTTTGGATAATCTATCTAATGGACTAAATAGAATAATACTTCTTGAACCAGTCCACATCCCTATTGTATGTTATTCTCTTTAGAATAAAAGAGAGGTGATTGTCACACAGCACAAATACCCCTATTTTTCTGATTAATTAATTGGAAGACTAAATTAGCATTTTCTGATTATTTTCGAGTATAATATGCGTTTTAAGCGTTTAACATCGAGATAGAATAATAACATTCAGTCTCGGCAAAATAAAAAAAAAACTATTTATAAATTATTCGATTTAAAAATAGCGCCATTGAGATACAAAATATCCATTCTTTTTATTACATACTATTTACAAAAGTACATTAAAAGCTGACAAAACCGAAGTTATGCGTAAAAAATCTCAAGCAAAATACAAAAATTAATGTGATTTGTGCCAATGGAATGTTTGGTTGGGTTTCAATGTAAAATCATTGCTAAAAAACATTTACAAACTCTTTTATTGCCACGGCGAAAGTTAAAAGTTTCTGAAAATCGAGTAAACATAATTCTTTGGAAATTAAGCATCCATCTTATGGTACTTCAATACCAGAAGTTATTATCTATTGCCATCTCAGTCATTTTTATTCAGCATGACAAGGATGGCGATGACTACTATGAATTTAAAACATTTCGACAAAATAAACACAATCTAAAAATATCAATCTACTTTTCGACCATGATAACACGAACGCACAACGAAATGTCAAACACCCATTTTCTATTGCCATTTTAGTCTTGTTCTGCTAAAGTTCCTCCATTTTGTTAAGACGAAGTGGTAGCTAAAGTGGCGGCCTCATTTGAAATAAATTGTTAAAATCTAAATATGGTGATAATTAAAAATTTGATTTGTATCAATATCTAGAAAGACCTTTAAACTATTTTACGAATAACCTTTGAAAGTAATATTGGTAGTCCGTCTAGTTTTAAAACTGTTTTTTGCCAAAAGTGGCCACTTTTGGCGAAAAACAGTTTTAAAACTAGACGGACTATTGGTAATAATTTTAAAGGTTATTCATAAAATAGTTTAAAGGTCTTTCTAGGCATTGATACAAATCAAATTTTTAATTATTACCATATTTAGTTTTAAACAATTTATTTCAAATGAGGGCGCCACTTTAGCTACCACTTCGTCTTAAGCAGAAGCTTTTTATTATGTAATAAATTTTGTTTTCGTTCTTTTATCTAAATAACATTAAACGTATATTATATCGTCAGGCTGCCTGGCTCCCAGTGGGGAGAGGCTGTTGTACTGAGAAACAGACTCCGCTTAGTTCAGACACACCAGACTTGACAATCTGGTATTAAAATTTGTTTATATAAGATTGTGGAGAAAAAATAAAGAAAGAAAAGATAAATAAACATAAATGGCTTCTGGCATTGACACATTTTGTATTACTATTTACAATACAAATAAATATTACAATAAAATTAGAAATATATTACAATGTACACATTCTGATGCCTGAAATAAATGGATTTGATTTAATGGACAATGCGCCGTATTCTCATGGTCAATATGTATTCAACAAAAAGCCTAAAAACTTCAACGGACTTATTTATCAAACTTTTGAGGTAAAAAAGTGATGCACATTGAAAAAATCCTACTTAGGAGGAACAAAACAAAATTTACAACACCTTAAACTATTGGAGTCTTAAAAAATTACCTACGAGTTAAACTGTACTTAAATACACATGCAAAATACTGAATAACCAATATAAATGCAGTGTTAAATAATATTGTAACTTGCAATGTTCGTTTGAAATGTATGCTTTATTGTAATGACGTAGAGTTTCCTTTACAAAAGCACTGGAGAAGGCAAAACTGGTCAACCGAGTCTTAACTGGAAACGTGAAGGGATGAGAATTTCTTGAAATGCTAAGGTCACTGGGTTCACTACCAGTGTTCGAAAAACCCATTCATAACGCTGACTTATATTGGCTAACCCTTTGATTCGGTTAACCCACAAAATAAGGTTAACAGTAACCGTAATCTGAATAAGTTAATTAGGTTTCCGTGATTCACAGCCGCTTGGTTGAGTCATGCAAGCACTTTTGCAGGGATAGGTACCGTGACCGAGTGACGAGGAATGTCGATTCGGTTTAAGTTAACTGCAATTATAGGTTAACAGGCTATTTCGTTTATATGGGAACCAAGTTTCAATTGGGTTAATAGCAGATTATTTCGGTTACGTTAACCTAACCGGTCCGAACCCTGATCACAACACTGGCATATGGTTGCAAATCACTGGTGGAGGTTTGGTTTGCAAATCACTGGTTGAGGTTCAAGGCTGGTGGTCGAATAGCATGATACAAATTTTCTTAGACGCTTTGAAAAATCTGCCAATCTGTGCTTCAGTGATGACTCATCATCATGATGACTTTTTTAGTCTCTATTTTATCCTGTCTGTACTTCCAAAGCCATACTTGGCCAGATCCACTAGAGGATTTGGCCTTCACTTTCCAAGCAAACCATCGGTGACTAATAAATAAATATCCACAGTTCGTAAGGCACTTTAGTTCACTAGTCACTAGGTACACTAGGGTTGCAGAAAATTACTGGTTGAGGTTCAAGGCTGTTGGTGAACACGTACAGTAGAATATGTCTTAATTATTGATAAACCTGCCACCAGCATCGGTGGCATGAAAAACATCCACAGTTCTTGAGGCACTTAAGTTCACTAGTAACTAGGTACACTAAGGTTGCAGAAAATTACTGGTTTAGGGTCGAGGCTGTTGGTGAACACAAAAGAAAACTCAACAGCACGGTAGAAAACGTCTTAGGCACTGACAAATCTTCCACCAGCATAGGTGGCATGAAAAACAGTTTACATTTCTTAAGGGACTTTAGTTCACTATTCAATAGTACACTAGGGTTGCAGCAGGTCGCTGGTGGACAGCACGGTATAAAACGTCTTAGGCACTGACGAATCTGCCACCAGCGTCAGTGACAAGAAAAACAGCCACAGTTCTTGAGGCACTTTAGTTCACTAGTCACAAGGTTCACTAAGGTTGCAGCAGGTCGCTGGTGGACAGCCGGTTGAGGCTGTCGGACAAGTCGGGCCCGCGGTCGGCGAACATGTTGGACAGGCTCGACAGCTCGGTGGAGTCCACCGCCAGCACGGCGCCCGCGCCGTCCTGCAGCAGCGACGTCAGCGACGGCGTGCTGTTCACCGTCGTGTCCATCATGGTGGGCGGCATCTGAATTAAATCAATTTCAAATTCAATCTCAATTTATACTTGAATTCTAATTTCAATTCAATCTCAATTCCTACTTAAATTCTTATTTCAATCAATCTCAATTTCAACGTTAATTCTAATTTCAATCAATCTCAATTTCAACTTTAATTCTACTAATTAAAATTAAATCAATTTAAATTTTAATCCCAATGTGAATATCAATTCTTATCTAAATACTAACTCCAATATAAATTAAATAGATAGATAAGATAAAACGTTTATTTGTGAAAACTGCATACATACGCACGCACACACGCTCACTAACAAAAAAATATATATGAATGACTTTATATTACTTACAAAAAGGTTTTTGGCGATGCGGTTTGCTAAATATCAATTTCTATACTAATTTCAATTTCAAAAGCAAATAACCTACATAATAAGCTTGTAAAAAAAAGTATCTTACCGGCGCATACTGCTGCGGTACAGGCACCGGTATGGTCTGCATGTTCTGCAACTGTGTCACTTGCCCCACTGAAGGGGGGATGGGGGAAACGTGTCCCATATGGTGGGGAGACACCTGCATTCCCGGTGAGATGTGACCCGGTACCGGGGATATCTGCGTTAGTCCGGGCGAGTGGTGGCCCATCCCGGGTGAATTGTGTCCCATCCCGGGTGAATTGTGTCCCATCCCGGGTGAATTGTGTCCCATTCCGGGTGAATTGTGCCCCATAACGGGTGAGTTGTGCCCCATGTGGGATGGAGACGGCGACATTGATTGGTCTAACTGTTGAAGGTTGGGACTTAGTGAAGGAGGCACCTGTGAACAAATCATTAAAGTTAAAAGAAAACCCTATATATATAATATTAAAATTTGCGATACTAAAGATGGCTGTATTCATCCTGCCAACTCTATTAGATGACATGAAATTGATAAAAAATCACCTGTTCAATAGATTTCAAGATTTGATCTCTGGCGGCAATGATTCACAAAGAGATAATGGATCAGATAACGCTGGACTTGACTTTATTATAGAGTTCAACAACCTCTTAGAAACAGCTGTAGCGGAAGCGAGGTAAGAAGTATGCTCGACAAGCATAATGGGAAGATTTTCCCGCCAGGCATGTGTTGCTCGGGGAACCGCGTCACAAATGGTGTATTTTTTTTTATTTGACGTGCATAGTTTGCCTCGAACGGCATTTCCATGGTGTATCGTAAATCGTTGGAAATCGTATACAAGCCAAGTTGTAACCAGAACTCTCATATCGAGACGTAGGATACTGTAAGCGCCATCTCGTAGGCTTTTTGTGAACTATTTCTGTCTACTTGAACAAACTGACGTTTTTAGGTATGTGAGTTAGTATGTATGTACGTTTGTTAGACTATAACTTAGAGTCCCCTTACCCTAGACAGAATCAGAGTTTCCCATACAACAAACGTAGTCAAGCTTTTATTTTGAAAAGGCATGTCAGATATTGGCGAAATTATGTAATTCAAAGAAATTGCATATATTAAGGCATATAACTAGTTTTCACAGCCATAATATAAACTTAAAAGAGAATAAAGTGTATCATATCATATTTGACCATCAGTATGGAAAACTTCTACGCTCTGATATTTTCTTTCAAGTTCATATTTGACTGTCGAAAACTAGTAATATGCCTAGATATATGCAATTTCTTTAAAATTACAAAATACTGCTGAAATCTCACATGTCATATTAAAATAAAAGCTCGACTACGTTTGTATGGAAAAGTCTAGGGTAAAGGGGACGTGTAGATACGAGTATGAATAGAATTTTTAAGTTGGTTTGCCGAGATAAGGGCTTTGCAAAATTATATTTCGTTGCGTCAGTAGTTCTTGAGTTCAAATTAAAATGTTTATTCAGTAATTACACCTTTACAGGCACCTTTACACGTCAATAAGTATAATTCACATTACGTGTAGTGTATATTAAAATTTAATTTATTTTTAAAGGGAAGCTACAGATACCAGCGCTTCGCAACGACCACTGCTGAAAGAAACTAACACAGTATTGGTCGCCTACGCGCTACAAGGGCTTTGTCATATTATTAACAAACATGAATTACGTGATACGATATTTTTTGTTAGTCATTGAGAAGGTAGAAGAGTGCTTTTTTTATTATATTTCATAGAACACAGCTTAAGAGCGGCAAAATATAAATAGCCTACTGGCGTCAAATGTGTAAATCCGCCACTGCTACCGCTACAGTAGTAGAGAAGAATAAAAAGTTGCTGGAAAGGCCATTGCTCAACGGCGTGACACTCTAGGCTAAAAAAGAAGCACTAAGTAAAAAACTGGTTGTCTGTAAAGTCGGTTTACGGACGATAATTTTACGTGATGACGTCATGATAGATGCGTAACAAGCCGAACGCTTTGGCCGATCGTGCGGCTCTATCGCTCGTGCCGCGCTCTCGCTCGCACGCTCGCCTCAGGCGGAACGTGACAATTTTTCGTGAGTGAATCAATTTATAAGACGTTATTACGTAAAAAAGCGAAGCCGAGCCGACCAGTCCCTCGGACAGTACCCGTCGTGTACCCTTTAGGAAGCAAATGGTGCGTACCTGTAGGTTGGGCGCGAGGTGCATGTTGTGGGGGGTGTAGGGCGGGCTCCAGGCGGCGCCGGCCCAGCCCGCGCCCGGCGATGCGTACCCGCGCGACGGGCCCGCGCCCGCGCCCAGCTCGTACTGCCACGGCTGCAACAAACCATTGCTATAGCGACGCATCGCCTCTCCTGGCCTAAACGCGGTGAGGGATCAAACAGATCCATCGAGTTATAATGGTGCACCTCAAAGGAATTCATGAATTTTTCGGCCCCCATTTGAATTAAATCATTAACTGGTTTTTTGAAACACGTACTTACTCATGTACCGCCATTACTCGCCGGAGTACTCTTCCGAATTTTTGAATAAAATAGTCAAACTTAGTTTTTTACCCGACTACGGCAAAGCAAAAGGAGGGTTATGATTTTGACAGGCTATATATGTATGTATGTATGTTCATCTGTTCCCTCGTAACTTCTAAACTACTTATCAGAATTCGACAAATGACATATCATTAGAAGCGTCTTAATTGTCCGCTGGTTATAGGCTATATGGGGTTTCACAAAATCTAATGTGGCGCCCTCTAGCGGACAAAACATACAGAGTAAAAAAATAAAGTTAAGATAAATATGCCGTGTTTGGTATCATTTGAAAGCGCTTTACTTGTACATTTTGAATATATATATATTACTAGCATTTGCTTGTGACTTTACCTGTATTCATGGGCTGATTGCATATAATTCACATCTTTTCGTTCATAGCTTCTTTACTACTTATCAGAATAAGACCACTGCAGTACCATTAGAAGGGCCTTGATATTCTGTTAGTTATGAGCTATAAAGCTTATCACCAAATTTAGTATTGCGCCCTCTAGCGGACAAAAAATTCTATGTTAATATAAAATTATTAGTTCATCAATTTAACTTTTGTTAATATTATGCGCCACAAATACACTTTAACACCAAAATAGTACAAATAATAAAAAGTAAAAAAACTAAAACCCAACTACGACAAAAAACGACGCTGAAAAAGTATAAAACAAGATTTTCAGAATACTGAACTGAACAAAGTTGCTAATGTAGTTGCAAGTAAATGGACACAGTAGACTCTACCAAGATGCCTTCGTTGTAAATTGACAATAATGTCATACAATACTATTCTGAAGTATGCAATATTCACTATGTAGAGATAAATTTTCATGTTTGGAAAGGCGTAGTCACACGTTGTCAAAGTGCTACGGTAGGTAGGTATATGTAACGTGTGACTACGCCTATCCAAACCTGAAAATTTATCTCTACATAGTGAATATTGCATACTTCAGAATAGTATTGTATGACATTATTGTCAATTTACAACGAAGGCATTTTGGTAGAGTCTACTGTGTCCATTTACTTGCAACTACATTAGCAACTTTGTTCAGTTGTTTTATACTTTTTCAGCGTCGTTTTTTGTCGTAGTTGGGTTTTAGTTTTTTTACTTTTTATTATTTCTCCAAACAAACTTTGGACCCCGTTTCACCCCCTTAGTTGGGGGGTTAGTTTTGAAAAATCTTTTCTTAGTGTTTCTCAGGAACATAACCAAACATAAGAAACCTATGTGCCAGGAGTCTCTAGACCCAGCGGTTTGGGCAGTGCGTTGATATGTCTGTCAGTCACCAATCAGTCAGTCGTTCAATTCCTTCTTTTATAAATTTAAGATTATTGAAAGTACAAAAAAAAAATGTTAAATTAACTCAGAAAACATTTGTCTGGACCAAAAATCGAAACGTAACAAAAAAAAGGTGGCACTCCGGCAGAAGTGAAAACTTGATGTTGGTTGCAATGGTTTTTTTCCCATCACACAACGCGCCGAAAGAAGTTTTCACTTCAATAATTTCTCATAACTAAGAACCGACTTCACCCACAAAAATTTCTATAGAACCAGTTGACAAGTATACCCTTTCAAACAAAAAAATATATTTTCCAAATCGGTGCAGGCGTCTTCGAATAATCGGTGAATATAAATTAAAAAAAAAAGATCACGACGAATTGATAACCTCCTCCTTTTTGAAAGTCGGTTCAAATGAAAAACAGTGTATATGGGTCGAGGATAAAAACAAATTGGGCATAAATGGGCATAAACGGATAAGAGTTTATGCCCAATTAAATGTCTGATCACTGGGCAGAAAAAAAAAAAATTTTAGTAAAAAGAAGCAGGAACTTAATAGGGATTTTGTAAATCATAACTACGATAAAATAATTTGGTTATAAAAAACCTAGCATCTCCCAATAAAACTTATTTGCCCTATATACCTATTATTATTTTTTCATGCGATCGCGTTGCGTCGACTCGACTGGACAGCCGAAAGAGTGATAATCTGCCTACTCTTACTAAGTCATTAAATTATAATTGCTTGTTTTTCATTGTCAACTTATTAGTCTTAACCTAATTATGTTTTATGCATACTCAAATGCAGCTATTCGAATGAAAAAGTAAACAAAAGTTCTGTTATTTTTTTTGCCCAGGCAATGGAAATTTGTTCGGCATTTATGCACTGCGCCCAATATGCCTGGGCATAAACCCATCTCTAATTGTGTATTCTTGTATACGCTCACCTGTTCGTACGGATTGACGTGAAGCGGCGACTTGTCTGCAAACAAATGACATCATTAGTATCATGTTATTGCAGGTACTGGAGTCAAGGAACTTGTTAACATATAATATGACGACCTCCGTGGCGTAGTGCTCAACATGCTAGTCCGCCAACCAGAGGTTCCGGGTTCGATCCCCGGTCAGGGCAAATTGGAAAATGGCCTTTTTCAAATTGTCCTGGGTCTTGGGTGTTTATCTATATATGTATTTGTTATAAAATATAGTATCGTTGAGTTAGTATCCCATAACACAAGTCTTGAACTTACTTTAGGGGCTAGCCCAATTAGTGTAATTTGTCCCTATATATTTATTTATTTATTTTATTTCTTATTTATTTAATACACAACATGGAAAAGACATACCCGTAATAAATCAAACCATGGGCTATACTAGATCACTTACTAACATTAATTAGGATATAACATTTTTTTAAGATCCTCCTTGAAAAATATGATAGGAGGTTTTCGACTTTGATCTTAAGGGGCTACCTGAATTTTCTGGGGCCAGTGCTGCCCCCATTTGAAATAACTCATCTGATAGGAAACGGAGACATCATTTAAAATTTTGTCTTGACCAGGCACTGCAAACTATTTTATGAACTACTGTTTACAGTTTAAAGTGAGAACGTGAAGCTTTTCTACGCACATACGAGGGGGGGTCAAAAAGTTCGCGGAATGGAGGGGATAGCGGGGGGTGGGGGACCTGCCGCAGGTAGTAACTAATGAGCAACTCTTTGTGAGTATATATGCCAAGTTTGAACCTGATTGTGTCAATAACCTTTGACCTGTCGTCGATCAAACAAGTGAATCCGGAAGAAAAACTTGAACATGGAAAAAATCGAGTTTCGTGCCGTCATAAAGTTCCTCACTAAGCAAGGAAAACCACCTCAGAAAATTTTGGAAGAAATGTTATCAGTATACGGGGACTCTTGCCCTGGGAAAACCATGGTGTACAAGTGGAATAGCCTTTTCAAGCAAGGCAGAGAGTCTCTTGAAGACGACCCTCGCTCAGGACGGCCGATTGAGGCCACCACCTCAAACATCGTTGAAAAAGTGGAGAATCTTATACTGGAGGATACTCGTTTGAAGAAGAAACAACTTGCAGAAATGGTTGGAGTATCACCTACAACCATTTTAAATATTCTACACGACAATCTTGGGATGTCAAAAGTCAGCGCAAGATGGGTGCCAAGAATGCTCACACCACCACAGAAACAGCTGCGCGTCGAGTATTCAAAGGAGTTTTTAGACCTCTGTAGCGCCGACAAGGAAGGAATTTTTGCAAGACTTGTTACTGCAGATGAAACTTGGGTTCATCATTATGAGCCTGAGTCGAAGCAAGAGTCTATGCAGTGGCATAAAAAGGGTCAGCCCCCCCCTAAGAAATACAGGGTGTCACAATCGGCTGGAAAAATCATGGCAACTGTTTTTTGGGATACAGAGGGTATTTTATTAATAGATTATAAAGATAAGGGTGTTTCTATAACGGGAGAATACTACGCTAATCTACTAAGACAATTAAAAGAAGCAATCAAGGAGAAAAGGCGGGGAAAGTTGACAAAGGGTGTGCTGCTTTTGCATGACAACGCACCGGTACACAAGAGCCGCGTTGCGATGGCTGCCCTTCATCACTGTGGCTTCGAAATGTTAAACCATCCTCCCTATAGTCCAGACTTAGCCCCCTGTGATTATTTTTTATTTCCCAAATTAAAAAAAGAGCTTCGGGGGAAGAAATTTTCCGATGATGAAGAAGTCAAGTCGGCGATTTCGGCCTATTTTGAGGACAAAGACAAATCATTTTTTTTCGACGGTATTAATAAGTTAATAGAGAGATCTGAAAAATGTATTCGACTTAAGGGGGAATATATTGAAAAAGAAAAATAGTACAGTATTTTATTTCACCCCCCTTCCCCTCCGTTCCGCGAACTTTTTGACCCCCCCTCGTACGACAAAAGTGGCCGTTTTTCGCAAGTCACAATTTAAAATTAAATCTCTGTTTCCTTTCAAATATTTTTTTTTTCAAATAAAGGCAGCACTGGACCCCGGAAATTCATGTCCCTTAATAAAGAAATAAATATGATGAGCTAGCCCCAAAGAAAGCTTTAGCTTGTGTTATGAGATATTAACCCAACGATGCTATATTTTATGATAAATACATTTATAGATAAACACTCAAGACCAAGGACAATTTAAAAAAGGCCATTTTCCAACTTGCCCTGGCTGGGGATCGAACCCAGAACCTCCAGATTGGCAGTCTAGCGTGTTGACCATTACGCCACGGAGGTCGACTTTAATTATCCGATAAGGGATAAAGACATCATATTATGTATACAATGTCCTTTTTAATTAAGTACAAATATTTTAAGGGGTGATTCAGTCCATCATTTTGAACAACTTTTCCCAATAAATGTTTATCGAAATAAGCATTTTTTTTTGCATTTTTCATACTAACTATATCACGTGACTACTTCGATTTGTATGAGAACCTAAATTTTTTTTTCGTATTTCTGTATACATTTATTCGGAAAAGTTGTTCAAAATGATGGACTGAATTCCCCCTTAAAATATTTGTACTTAATTAAAAAGGACATTGTATAACAAAACAAAAATTACCTCGTGGCTCCGATTTGATCTTCGATTCCGCGGCGAATCCTGCAAAAACGAACGAAGAATATAAGAAATAAAAAGTTCAAAATCAAAGAAGTATTTACTACTGCTATACAAATTTCAAAAGAAAATTTACGCTGTAATTGTTAATGTATGTATTATATGCTTTGTTATTAGTTAGCAACTGAAAATTATCGTTTATAAACGCACAAAAATGTTGAGACAATTTTTTTAACCCTTTCGCCGCGAACGTCGGTTTAATCCGAATATTTTCGTGCCCATTCCGCGAGCGTCGGATATTTCCGCCAAAAAATGCTCGTATTGCACAAAATGTAAGTATCCTCTTTGGTTTTAGGTATTTATTTTAGATTTACTACCCCTCGCGCTGGGGGCACGACAACTGGTAAAGTCTCGCGGTGAAAGGGTTAATTACCAATGCGTAAATTATCCTTTTTGACTATGTACAACATTCTCTATTAAACAAATAATAAAAATAAAACTAAGGAAAGCTGCAAAGGAAAAGCATGCGAAACGCCGAAGTTACCGAAAAAAAAAAACGCTAACATGAATATGTGTGGGTAAAGTGAGAAAAAAGTTAGAAATAAACAACTAATAATAAAAAAAATCACAACCATGCTACAAGCTCACGTGTTCGTACCTTTTCACCCTTCAGGGGTTGTAAGGGGGTTGACTGGTACACAAGAAATGAAAGAACATCATTTTATTAGCATATTAATATAGAATTTCTGCACTCGAAGCTCTAGGTACTCTGTATAAAAATGTATAAAACATCTAAAGGCGTAGAGGCGAAATCACGTAACTCGAAAAATTCAATTTTCAAGTTTTGTTCTGTGTTTTTGTTCTTTTGTATATTCATCTAAAAACTATTTTCCACGATATGTACCGCATTCACAAGATAGACAACGAAGTATTCTCGATTGTACAGACTCGGCGCGCACGCATTTCACCTTTCCTGTTAATGGAAATGTCAAACAATTTGACTTTACTTAACTAACTTCAGCAGTCATAAATACTTGTCTATATTTTTCAGCAGCCACACTCAGTGTTTATGTAAGACAGGTGTGTGACATTTCCAATCACAAGGAAGGCTATTTTGCATCCGAACGTACGTGCCCGTGTCTCAACAAACGAATTTGGGTCTTGATCACGAAAATGGAGACTGAATGCAACTAGGATTTGTCTTTTCTTCTAACACCTTCGAGATTAACTTCTCAACCGCACGATTTTGGACTTTATAAAATAGACCTCAATTTTTGTGATCAAGTTTACAGTGGAGTTGTTTTACATAATATTTTATTAAGTTTACTCTTCGAAATGTTAATTTTATTCTATCTTAGGTATCGTAAAACAGCATGATTATAATCTAGAAGCATTGACCAGTTTTAAACCGACACATATCCATATTAGCACCTACAGATAGGCTTCCAAAGACAATACATTTTTTTAAGCTTTCTCGCTTAAGAGGGAAGTATAGAGCGCACTCGTCCATATAAAAAGAGATGAGATAACATTTAGGAGTTGAAAAACGTTTTTTTTTTTTATTGATGGACCGCGTGCTATACTTCCCTCTTAAATAAGTATTATAAGAATGGAGTAGCACGAACCACATTGTTTTCCTGCGACTTTTGCCATCAAAGTAAGGCTCGTGCTAAAGTCCATTATTATAAGATCTAACAAAATAACTGAAACTACAATTGACCATTATTTTCCTTTCTCTGATAAAATTTATCGAAATACAAAAAAAAATTTTTACTACAGAAGCCTTTTTATTTTAATGTAGAAAGTCGTTCAACTTCACGGACTGAACTTACTCTTTAAATATAGTTTCAGTGAATTTTATTAGACGTTATATACAATTAACAATATTTTAATATTTTTGTACTTATAGCATTTTGCTTCGAGCGTGTATGCGCTATGAGACCATAGCGACAGTCCGAGCAAAACAAATTAGATCGAAATTCACTTCCTTTTCACTCAATAATGTATCATTTATATTTCATTTCATAGCTGAAATTCGACTTTCAATTTTAATTACTGATATATTATGCCATATCATAATCGTCATTGACTGCCTCCGTGGTCCAGTGGTCAAGGCGTTCGCCTTGTGACCCGGAGGTCATGGGTTCGATTCCCACTGGGAAGCATACTTTGTGAAAAGTTGTTTCCAGTCTGGATAGGATATTGCAGGCTTGAATCACCTGATTATCCGAAAAGAAAGATGATTCCGTGTTTCGGAAGGCACGTAAAATTGTGGGTCCCGAACGCTACCTAGCGTTTGATCATCAAACTATCCAAGGATTGGTTCCTGGTTTGCCCTTTGGGTTGTGGAGGTCAGACGACAGTCGCTCTGTGTAAAAACCAGTAACCTCGTCAAATCTCCTTGGTTAGGTAGCGGACCCCGGGCTCTGAAGCGTTGCTGCTGAGGATGCAACCGGGAATACGCTCGGATGATGTGATCATAATCGTCATTACTTATATTATCCTTTTACATAAATATAAATGCATAAAAATAGCGAATTTCGATACATTTTTAGGGAAAAAGAAGCAAAAATGTACTAGACAAGTTAAATGTTAACAGTTCGCTTATAATTAAAATTAAATAAATGAAACATCACAAATGTAACATAAAATAAATAACATGAAACGCGATGATAACGAATAAATAAATAATATTAGAAACAAATTATTGCGTAAACATTTCCTAATATAATATTCTAGGAATAAAGACAAATATATATGTCGTTTATAACTCTAGCGTACAATTTTAGTTTAGTACAAAATTAATAAGTACGCTTGTCAGCTAGCCTGACTAGTAATAAGATTATCAAAAAAAGTTGTTTATCAAATGAAACTGAACAACTGCAGAGAAGCTCAGTTCACAAGACATTATTTTTTTTTAATCTTTTGTATTAGATTATTTTAAGATACATCAAGGGTGGTAAATAAAAAATACCTCAAACATTAGCCACCAACCCGAGAGCGAGAGTAATCAAAGTGGCTTTAGGCATTATTTTATATTGCCTGTGGTGGTAAACCTAGCGGGGAGGTAACATTATTCTTAGAACCCTACAACAAACGCATAGCGTTACTTAAAACTAATAAAACTGCACATATCCTTACACTATCTCGCATCAATTCACACGATTACAAAAATAGCTTCGTTAAATCAAGTCTATACTATAATCCAGTTAGCACTTCAAAAGCGGACATTGACCTATTGAATCCAACCTGACTTAACGGCTACCTGAATTTTCCAGGGTCCAGTGCTGCCCCCATTTGTAATAAATCATTTAAAGGAAAACGGAGATATTATTTTGAATTTTGTCTTGATCAGACCCCAGATAACCTTTCAAATTATTTTATGAACTATTGTTTACAGTTTAAAGTGAGAACGTGAAGCTTTTCTACGCACAATTGCGAAAAACGGCCACTTTTGGCGTATGTGCGTAGAAAAGCTTCACGTTCTCACTTTAAAATGTAAATAGTAGTTCCTAAAATAGTTCGAAGGGTAATCCAGGGTCTGATCAAGACCAAATTTTAAATGATATCTCCGTTTTCTTTTAAATGATTTATTTCAAATGAGGGCAGCACTGGACCACGAAAAATTCAGGTAGCCCCTTAATATACAGGTGACTTTTTAACCGCCAGCCAAATTATTGGAGCAAGTTTTGTCCATGATACTAAACTTCTCTCCATAAAAACAATAGGGAAGGATCCTGCCTTTTTATCCCGCCAGGTGTCGAATAAGCGCAAACAGTAAACCCCATACAAATTTAGTGTAAACCTCCACGCTCACAACCTCAACAAGCTCTAAGCGCTGCCACCTGCGACCATAGACTTGAATTTTTTTACTGTGACTAAGTTTTCAGTATGCTTCCCTATTTACGAAAAATAAATCTGCTTTCCATACAAATCAGCTCTCGGCCAAATGAGTTTTGTATGGGAGGACGCAAATTTTATGAGCGAAATGACAGTGAAAATATTCAAGAGCGACAGAGAAAGGAATAAAAGGCATTGTACGCTGTTGACGTGCTATCTGGCAGAGTTGGGTTGGACATTAAAACTGTTAATTTACTACATTGTTAGTAACACCATCACCATTGTAATATAATAATATCGCTTATATATATGATCTAAAATATATAACATATAAAGTTTGGTGCTTGTTAGATGTTAGCTTATCCTAACATATTTATATTATGATAAATATAATTATGATAAACGATACACCGACGAAATGATTCCCATGACAAACCTTAACAATTTATCTATACGTAAGTATAAATAATCAAATTAGGACTAATATAGCAGTATAGCTATGTATATCATACGCCAGCTAGCATATAACAATGCCAATAGTTTGACTTTGAGCGGGTCAGCACTGATTTAAATTATTATTCTCTTTTTAATTTTATAACATAAATGGTTTTATATGTATAAAATGTAAAATGTAAAAAACCAGATATTATTTTATATAAAAAAATATTTTTATTCACTTTATTTATTTCGATTCTTAAATTAATTTATTATATAATATATGTTTAAAATTAGTACATAAAATATACTATAAAATATAAAAAAAACCTATACTAGCTTGCCGCTGGCGACTAGGCAAAATCCAAATTATTATTATTATTAAAAAAATTACGTATTTTTTATGATTTGACCGGAAGAATGCTTTTCCAAGAGTAAAATTGTTTCCTAGCTAACTGGCGCCCGATATACTATTTATTGTTGGTACACAAAGTTTTAAATAAATAAATAAATAATACTAAGATCAGCGAAATGATAAGCACCGTTTGTCTAAAAAACGGATTCACGCTTTCTTAAATCGAAATGGAATTTTATATACATTGCCTGTCTTGTTATTATCAAATTATGAACGTTCTTTGCAAAACTGGCAATGTATAATGAATCAATACTTGAATTTAAGGCGACGATAGTGGTCTAGTGGCGTTCTCATTTGAATTTAATTATAAAAATGCAATAATTTTTTTTTTACCACAGAATGCTCATCATCATCATCATCCGAGCGTATTCCCGGTTGATGCCCTCAGCAGTAACGCTTCAGAGTCCAGGGTACGCTACCTAACCAAGGAGATTTGACGAGGTTACTGGTTTTTACACAGAGCGACTGCCGTCTGACCTCCACAACCCAAAGGGCAAACCAGGAACCAATCCTTGGATAGTTTGATGATCAAACGCTGGGTGGCGTTCGGGACCCACAGTTTTACGTGCCTTCCGAAACACAGAATCATCTTTCTTTTTGGATAATCAGGTGATTCAAGCCTGCAATATTCTATCCAGACTGGAAACAACTTTTCACAAAGTATGCTTCCCAGTGGGAATCGAACCTAGACCTCCGGGTCACAAGGCGAACGCCTTGACCACTGGACCACGGAGGCAGTCTTACCACAGAATGCTATTTACTATGAAATCATATAATTCAAATGAGGGCGATACTGGACCCCTGTCTTTGCCTTAAGCCAGGATGAGTTCAATTTATGAGATATGTGGAATCGATTACACTTACTGTCAATATCATAGTCCGTCAACATAGAGGGCGTTCGTTTTCGTTTAATATTCGGTAAGTAATCGCCATCTATAAAATTAAGTGACATCTTTAGTTTAACGAAACACATTGCGGGACACCCGACCGAAAACAATAGAAATAGCTATTGTTTATAGCTGGTGGTGTCCTAAAAAGTGTTAAATATATTATTATTAGAGAAATGGTTAAATTTTACTGAAAATACAAAACAAAATCTGATGACTAAGTAAACAATGGACATTTTATCAGACTATAATACTGTGTGTACGTACGTATGTTTGTTTTTAAGTAAACATTAGATAAACAAGTCTTTACATAAAACATTTTTACATGTTTTATAATAAGTTCATCTTATATTGCAAAAAAAAAACTATATTTAGAATATTAAATATACTATGTTTAGAATATTCGCTGGAGCTATAATTTCAGATAGTTCTTAGTCAATGTAAGGTTTATTTCGAATGCTGCAAAATCATACTTAGTCAATGTAATACTTAGGTAAAATTTGGCATAGACGTTTTGATTTCTAGGCAACGAAAAGGTAAACTAAATTTGTTGTCGAATGTTGTTTATCAAATGTTTACTCTTAAACATTGTTTTGGAAGTGAATGTTTTTATCTGTTTGTTTACTAAAGGTGTAGTGTAAAAATGTTTAAAAAAGTAACATCCGTTGTTCATTTCAACTATATTCCCATTTGTTTAGGTATTTAAAAGGATGTAAACAATCTTGACATGTCTTTTTATTGAAATATCTTCTTCTTTTTCTTCTTCTCAGCATGTTTACGTCCACTGCTGGACATATGCCTCTTCTATGGATTTCCATTTAGATCTTGCTGCGGCGATTCTGGTCCAGGTCGGCCCTGCCGTCTTTTTAATGTCGTCCGACCATCTGGCTGCTGGTCTGCCTACGCTTCGTTTTCCTGTGCGGGGTCGCCAATACAGAACCCTCTGGCTCCATCGATCATCATCCCTGCGGCAGATGTGACCAGCCCAATGCCTTTTCAAATGTGCAATTCGTTCACCAATATCTGTGACTTTTGTGCGTCGACGAATAATGTTGTTTCGTATTCGATCGCGCAGGGAGATACCGAGCATTGAGCGTTCCATGGCTCGTTGGACGACTCTTATTTGGTTACCGTCCCGACAGTTAAGGTCCACGTTTCACAAGCATAAGTCATTACTGGAAGTACACACTGGTCAAACAATCGAGTCTTCAAACTTTGGGGCATCTTAGATCGCAAGACGTCTGTGAGTTTCCCAAAGGCTGCCCATCCCAGTTGTATGCGTCTATCTATCTCATTTTCCAGTGCATCCTTCTCTAGCCCAATCTTCTGACCTAAGTAGCCATACATCTCTACTTTCTCGACCGTCTTGCCGTTTATTGAAATCTGGCCAGTATCTGTGGGGCCCATCCACCTCGTCTTGTCCAGATTCATTTTCAGACCCACTTTCAGCGACGCCTGGCTTAGATCGTTGAGCATCTTTTCGAGATCTTCAGGCGTCTCTGCTAGTAAAACGATGTCGTCAGCAAAGCGAAGATTGAAATATACACTTTAGAAATCAATACCTTTGCAAATTACAAATTATTTATTTTATATATTATAAATTACATTTTTTTTGTAATTAATATAATAAAAAGACATGTCAATATTGTTTAAATTCTTTTAAATATCTAAACAAATGGACTATAAGGTATATTGACTAGAAATTATATGTAATAAAAAAATAGGAAGCAGAAAAAATTGGTATATAATCATGGTAAATTGGACTAGAAATTGTTTAAGTCTTTGGTTTGAATAACTAGTTTCACTTTGGCTTTAAGTACTTCGAAAATCCTTATACCTACTAAGATTAAGTATGATTTACTTAACATATTATGCTGTAGCTGCCATTACTCGAGGGCCTTATAATATGTTTATTTTTAATACTAGCTCGTAGTCAAAAATAGTATGTATCCTTATTAAAGAGACTTCGAGATTATTAAGGGAAAACATGACTTTTTCGGGGTCCAGTGCTGCCCCCATTTGAAATAAATTATTTGAACGGAAACGGAGATATCATTTAAAATGTCTCGATCAAGCTCCACCTAACCCTTCAAATTATTTTATTTATGAACTACTGTTTACAGTTAAAAGTGAGAACATCAAGCTTCTCTACGCACATTAGCTAAAAGTGTCCGTTTTTCGCAAATGTGCGTAGAAAAGCTTCACGTTCTTAATTTAAACTGTAAATAGTAGTTTATGTATCCCCTTAAGAAAGAATATTTTACACGGTTTTTTTTCTATGAAAGTTTAACTAGATGGCAGCACTGAGAAATGTCAAAATTTTCTCATAGCGCGTTTCCGGTTGCATCTTCAGCTGTGCTGCTTTGGAACCTGGGGAGATGACCGAGAACAGTCAAAATGATGTCCAAGAATTCATAAACAGTTCATTTAACTTGAACCATCTGTACCGCCCCTGTTGTTACGCGTTCCTCTCAAGGTGTCATGCATGACCTTGCCAGTTGAAATGAATTTTATTTTAACGTAATACGGTTGAGATTTGTCTGCGTTCAAGCGGCCCGATCGGACTAGAGGGGGAAAACTTAGTTTTCTAAAATCAAACTAATTCTGAAACTTGCTGCCATCTACCGGCGAGTAGTAACAACTGGTTTCATCGAACTCCGATACCGTTGCGTGTGGCGCCACCGCCATATAAAGCGCGTAATGCTCCGCGTCCGTAAGATCTAGATCGTCCTGAAGTTTCTTAAAAGCAGACGCATCTAACGCCAGAACGCTTTCAGCTACTAAGATAGTGCCGCCATCTGTCGGCGGCAGTGGCGCAGAACTAGCGTGTCGGCGTAAGGAAGTCTGAGACGTTGACTTCTCATTCTCATCCCCGTGCAAAGATATATGGGTGATACTATCCGCGTAGCTCAAACCGGTACCCGATGCGTTATCTTTCAACGAAGTATGAGAAACAGACGATTTGAATTTCGAAGGTCGCTGCCCTGAAATACTCGAAACGGATCTACCAACGGGTTTACACTTCTTCTCTTTGCCTTCAGATTTGACACTAGGCGCGGGAGATTTCTCCTTTCGTCTAAAAATACGGGAGAAAAACGACCGTTTCTTAACTGGTGGAAGCGCGGGCTCGCTTCGAGCTACGGACAGTTCCGTACGATCGCGTTTCAAAATCTCCGTGTTACGAGTCACTGGCAACTGACGACCAGGCTTTAGAATACTATCGACTGAAGTCTGACTAGTTTTAAAGTTATCTTGGACTTTGCGCACGCGTTTCGGAGGTAGAGGGGGAGCGCGTTCGTCGTCTACATCGCGTTTAAGAGGGGAAAACTCTATGATAGGACCTCTATAAGTTTGTACTTGGACATCCTCGTACGGTTCTGGCTCGCTTATAGAAATAGGGTTTTTGAACGCTAGTTGAAGACTAGTGTACGTCCCGGCATCGTTAAAATCTTCAACATCCGTCTCGTCATTGTTCATGTTAGTAACGTTTTCGAGACGCGTACGATTCTCCGAGTAAATCTCGTCTAACTCCGCAACTTGATCCAACAGATCGTCTAAGCTCTTCTCGTTAGAGTCTGGCATTTCCACGTCAATATTGCCGTTGATGTCAGCAGTGACGGTGATTTCATCGCTAGTTGACGTGACGGTATCAAAATCGATGGTTTTGTTGTTGTTTCCGTCCGCACTAGCGGCTGTGTCTATGTGTGCAGTGTCCATGTGTTCGTCTGTTTGAGTGTGTATGGTGTCGGAGGTGGGTCTAGTGCTGGCGAGAACGGTGGCCAGAGCACAGAGGTCTGGCAAGGGTTTGCGGGCACCTGGCGGGCAGTTCCTGGCGGGGATGTACTCGAAACCGACCGGCGCGCTACACGCCGCGTCCGTCAGCCGCTGCAGTCGCAGCTGTACCTGGGGACGAACATTACTACATGTCATTTGCGGACAAAACCAGGCCTGTGTCACTCTCTGTTTAGGTATCGAAAATATACCTACATTATTACTATGCGCGCGGCGACCACTTCGAAGAGGAATATTCAATTACATGACTCGTTTGCCGACTCCATAGTAATAATAGTATAGGTATCTATACGAAGAGGTGAGGAGTTCTGACGCGAGCTTAATTTAACCATAGTGCTCACCACATTAAGTAAATATTTCTTTGAATTTCTTTTTTGAGTAAGACTTTTGTACATGAGTATTAGTACTTATTCTGTGACAAAACAGACAACAATGTTGTTGACTTATCCCCTTATTCATAAAAAAATAAATACAGGGGTTAAGTCCTTCTTTGTATATTTGCTCTTTCGTATGTTACCTTTGGAATGTATTTGTTAAATAAGCTCATAAAATACGCGTGTTATAAACGATAATAATGAAGTTATATTCTATAACCATACTTTTTGCTATTTATATGCTTCAAATTGTTTTTTTTTTTAACTTTGAACTGTCCCAACGCGCGGCGCCAGCCAGTAGGCAGTGCGACGCGCTGATTTTAAAAAGTAAAACGGCGGGAAAACAACACTGTGCATCACAGCTTTATAGTTGAGTTTATTTAAAATCAAACATTTAATTTATTATGTATTTCTCCTCGCAAGTGTGTTGCAAAACGTCGTACGATATACTTGCGTATATTGGTTAAACACACTAGGCTCTACGCCCTCGCTTTCGACTCGGGCTGAAATTCCGCCTCGTGTTATAACCACCATAACGCACTTATATCTCAATGTACTATTATGCAACTGTTGTATAATAATGGGTACTAGACACCGAGTGTGATCATAGTATCACATTAGTGTTATATACATTTTATGCCACTATGGTCACCCATCCAAGTGGTGACCACGCCCGGGGGGACTTCACTTGCGAAAGCGCTAGTAATGCGTTCTCCCACCGGACCACCGAGCTCCTCAACGCGCTGGCATAAAGAGGACTTACATTGGCGTGTTCGTACGTTACGTACGCGCGGTCCACCCGCACCGACCATTCTCCTCTTGGAAGAATACCACCACTGTCTTCCCAGTTGACCTGTGAAGAGGACTTACATTGACATGTTCGTACGTTACGTACGCGCGGACCATTCTCCTCTTGGAAGGATACCAGCACTGTCTTCCCAGTTGACCTGTGAAGAGGACTTACATTGACATGTTCGTACGTTACGTACGCGCGGACCATTCTCCTCTTGGAAGGATACCAGCACTGTCTTCCCAGTTGACCTGTGAAGAGGACTTACATTGACATGTTCGTACGTTACGTACGCGCGGACCATTCTCCTCTTGGAAGGATACCAGCACTGTCTTCCTGGTTGACCTGTAAAGAGGACTTACATTGACGTGTTCCTGCATCTGCGGGTACCGGTAGGCCGGCGTGTGGAACACGATGGCGACCTGCTTGTGCACGGTCTCTATGTGCGCGCGGTCCTCCCACACCGTGCGGCCGTTCTCCTCTTGGAAGAACACCACTGCTGTGTCTTCCCGGTTCACCTGTAAGGCGCGTTTGGCTCATTGAGGGTTGTCAAAACTATGTGACACCAGTGGTAGTACACTCAGGTCCAATCGACTGTTATAAATAAATATGTATATGGGGACGAATGAGACTGATTGAGCTAGTCTCAAATTAAGTTGGAACTTAATTTGGGAATAGCTCAATTAGTCTCATTCGTATAACACAAGTCTGGAGACTTGTGTTATAGGATACTTGTACGGGACCCTGCATAGGCTCCGTACATTTAATGTATGTCAATGCTGGGATGTCAAGGATGTCAGACAAACCCGGTCGCTAAGAATATGTAGAAATCAAAAACGATCGAATCTGCCGAGTGCTTTTATTACACTAAAAATTAAATGCTACTTATTTGAGTTGTCACAATGTCAGTGTGCTAAATCTAGGTCGCAGCTAAGTGCTGCGTTTGTCAAAAAAATTAACTATGGAAATGTTCGGGTTTGCCTGAACAATACTAACTCAAAGATACTATATTTTATAATAAATACATATACAGATAAACATTCAAGACCCAGGAAAATTTGAAAAAGGACATTTATCCAACATGCACTGACCGGGGATCGAACCCGGAACCTCTGGGTGGCGGACTAGCATGGTGACCACTAAGCCACGGAGGTCATCATGGACCATCAGTTAACGAATACATAACTTTTTAAATATTTCATCAATTGCCATAATTCGCCGCTTTGTGCAAAGAAGAAAGAAGAAAAGCTTCACGTTCTCACTTAAACTGTGAACAAGTAGTTCATAATATAGTTTGAAGGGTTATCTAGAGCTTTATGAGACTAAAATTTTTAATTATATCTCCGTTTCCTTTCAAATAATTTATTTCAAATGGGGGCAGCACTTGACCCCGAAAATTCATGTACCTTAACAGGTTCTTTTGCTCGGTAAAATATATCCATTAAAAGCAGCTTTTTGGACCTAACTTCACATATTTTTGAAAACCATTATTAAAATAATGAATATAGGGATTTTATTTACTTTTGAGGAATTTCATTTTTTTTTTGTTAGGATATCAAATTATATAAAATTATGTGAGAATGAAGAAGAAGAAACGATGGAAGGTGGAGAAAGGCTATCACCGAGTGGTACCCTAGGAATGGAAAACGGAGTGTTGGGCGTCTGGCAGCTAGGTGGGTCGATGATGTCAAACGGATTGCTGGAAAAAACTGGATAGCTAGGGCTAGGAATAGGATTCAATGGCGCAGACAAACGAAGGCTTATGCCCAGCAGTGGGTCGTTGAGAACTGATGTAAAGCGCTACGTATAAGTTACGGTGACGAAGTTGCCATGGAACATCTGAGGTAAAGCGCTCTGTAAAAGTTACGGTGACGAAGTTGCCATGGAATATCTGAGGTAAAGCGCTCCGTATAAGTTACGGTGACAAAGTTGCCATGGAACATCTGAGGTAAAGCGCTCTGTATAAGTTACGGTGACGAAGTTGCCATGGAACATCTGAGGTAAAGCGCTCCGTATAAGTTACGGTGACGAAGTTGCCATGGAACATCTGAGGTAAACCGCTCCGTATAAGTTACGGTGACGAAGTCGCCATGGAACATCTGAGGTAAAGCGCTCCGTATAAGTTACGGTGACGAAGTTGCCATGGAACATCTGAGGTAAAGCACTCCGTATAAGTTACGGTGACGAAGTTGCCATGGAACATCTGAGGTAAAGCGCTCCGTATAAGTTACGGTGACGAAGTTGCCATGGAACATCTGAGGTTAAGCGCTCTGTATAAGTTACGGAGACGAACTTGCCATGGAACATCTGAGGTAAAGCTCTCCGTATAAGTTACGGTGACGAAGTTGCCATGGAACATCTGAGGTAAAGCGCTCCGTATAAGTTACGGTGACGAAGTTGCCATGGAACATCTGAGGTAAAGCGCTACGTATAAGTAATGAACTTGTCATGGAACTTCTACACTAAAGAATAGTGAAAAGTTAGAATGTGACTTACCTTCTCACAGAGCAGGATTACCCTGGTACCTCCCTTCATGGGCCCAGAGCAGTGGCTGATCTGCGCGATCTGCAGGTCGCTCATGGCCTTCTTGTCGTAGATGACGTCGGAAACCACGGGCGGGATGAAGTGCTTCACCTTGCCGGCGTCGTCCGTCATGAACGCTTGGAAGCAGAGCCGCACCGCGTTCAGGTCTATGCTCTGGGGCTGGTTCTTGTGGTGGTACCGCGCTGTGGACAGGCAAAATTGGTATTCAAAGATTACTTTTTACCAACCGACTACAACAAAAAGGAGGTTAACAATTTTTCTTTTTTTTTTTAATGTTTGTTTACCGATTATTCGATGCAGGGTTCGGACGGGTTAGGTTAACATAATCATAATAATCTGTTATCAACCCGAATGGAAATGGGTTAACATATATTTTGGTTAACCGAAATAGCCTGTTAATCTATAATTGCGGTTAACTTTAACCGAATTGACATATAGGTTGCATGGATACTTCACAAGTATATTATGGAGAAATCTGAGATTAAAAAATGTATTATTAAAGAATTATTTTCACATCAAATAATTGATGATATGTATTTCCGAATGACTGGTAACATTATACAATATGTAACAAAAACCTTGTCCGATCTTTGTAGGAGCAACTCAGACAGTCAATATGAACAACTTTCCCTATGGGAACAATGCACGAAACTCGAAAAATATCGACATTTTCATACAAAAGTGTTCGGCCGGTTTTTGTTACATATTGTATTATTAAGGGGCTACATGAATTTTCCGGGGTCCAGTGCTGCCCCCATTTGAAATAAATCATTTGATAGCAAACGAAGACATCATTTAAATTTTTTAGGGTCTGATCAAGGTCAAATTTTAAATGATGTCTTCGTTTCCTATCCATTAATTTATTTCAAATGGGGGCAGCACTGGACCCCGGAAAATTCATGTAGCCCCTTAATGGCATGACTAGCTCTGTAACGTGGGTTATTCCGTCACTCTTGTGACGTCGCATTTAGTAAACATGATTAATGTTTTATTTATAGTGTAAAACAATCGATTGACTGTTTTTAAATGCTCATGCGATGACGCATTAATAACGTCGAAGAAATGTGTTGTGGGCTAAAATAAAGTCATGGCATGCTGTCAGTTAACACGTATGTAGGGTCAAAGAAGGTAGGTACACTATGTATAGGTAAAGGGTTGATCATTAGAGATATAATAAATTAAATTTTTCACATAAAACAACAAGATTCCGAGTTTCTTCCATATCTCCAGAGTTCTTCATAATATCTTCACCAAATTATATGAGGCCAACAGGTAAAGGCTTTCAAATATATAAAAAAAAAGAAACAAAATCTGTATGGTTTTTTTTGTATGTTAAAAAAACCATACGGATTCTTCGAAGTCTGTTAGAAAGAAAGGAAATGTTGTCAAACTCTCTGAAAGAAACAGGTAATTAATAAATAAATAAATAGGGACAAATTACACTGATTGAGCTCGCCCCAAAGTAAGTTTACGACTTGTGTTATGAGATACTAACTCAACGATACTATATTTTATAACAAATACATATATAGATAAACATCCAAGATCCAGTACAATTTGAAAAAGGCCATTTTCCAACTTGCCCTGACCGGGGATCGAACCCGGGACCTCTGGGTGGCGGACTAGCATGGTGCCCACTACGCCACGGAGGTCGTCATAAAAACCAGTAAAAACTTCGTAAATGGATCAAAACCAGTAAAAACGGACCAGCCACCCAATGGTTCATTTCTTAGGTTTATCAACATCAACAGCATCAGGTTGATCAATAACCATCTTGATAAACTTAATGATTGAATATTTTCAATTTTAAACCGACTTCCAAAAAGAAGGTCGTCGCGATCTTCTTTTTATGTATGTTCAATCCGCTAGTTTCCGACTAGTCAAATCAGAAACTTTTTTTATAAACGTCAAACACACATCGTCTATGGGATTTGTATGAAATAGCACGGCGTGACGTCAAATATTCAAAAGGTTTACTTGTCAGGTGGTCCCATACAAACTTTATCAAAATCGGTACTTTGGGGGTGACGTCGGTGTCTAGTTTTGAAAAAAATAATAAATCAATTATTTAATAAAAGGTACCTATATAAATTGTCTAAATAGGGTGTGTTGAGTCAACCTCTTGTTCGGCTTTGGCTTTGGCTAAAAGTTTGGGTCGAAGGCCAAAATCTGGCCTTCGAAAACTAGTTTTCAGATATATAAAGCCCTATATACTGTAACAATGCGGATATTCAGTAACGTCGCTATTTCGGGCGCGGCGCCGTGAGCGAGTAGGGTTGCCTAACTCTACTTACGAAAATAGTAAATCCATTGCTATTGGAAATGCATCGCAAACCTGCCAAACTATTACGTTTTATAGCCATCATTAAATTGTTTTACACTGCCTCCGTCGTCCAGTGGTCAAGGCGTTCGCCTTGTGACCCGGAGGTCATGGGTTCGATTCCCACTGGGAAGCATACTTTGTTAAAAGTTGTTTCCAGTCTGGATAGGATATTGCAGGCTTGAATCACCTGATTATCCGAAAAGAAAGATGATTCCGTGTTTCGGAAGGCACGTAAAACTGTGGGTCCCGAACGCCACCTAGCGTTTGATCATCAAACTATGCAAGGATTGGTTCCTGGTTTGCCCTTTGGGTTGTGGAGGTCAGACGGCAGTCGCTCTGTGTAAAAACCAGTAACCTCGTCAAATCTCCTTGGTTAGGTAGCGGACTCCGGGCTCTGAGGCGTTACTGCTGAGGATGAAACCAGGAATACGCTCGGATGATGATGATGATGATTTAATTGTTTTACAAGCTTTTAGTTAACTTACAATGTATCTATATATGTTTGCTTACGTCAATTCTTGCAACTCAATTTTAAACCAATTTTCCTTAAGCGATTGAGCTGAAATTTTGCATACTTGTGTAAGTCAGATGACAATACAATATTATGGAGTCAATGAGCTGTTCTGGTGTACTCAGTTATAAACCAACACAACCTCATTGAGTAGTAATCGCTTGATTTGTCTTGACGAGCACTTTACGGTAGACGATGCCTATGGAGAAGGAAGGTGGTTGATGGAACTCTGTTATAAAACGACGCGGCTTAGTAAGTTCTCTGGCGTCACAATAAAGTTAGAACAAAAAAAATCTGGCCTCACAATAAAGTTAGAAAAAAAGAATTTCTTTCTTTAATCTCGCTTACATGCACTTATACTATAACATGGTTAGTAGGTAACTAAGTACATGAACCCTGGCAGGGTGTTGAGAACTTTAAGTATGTAGTTGAGTTTATATATTAATAGTTGAGTTTATATAATAATAGTTTTATTTATTTTAGAAATATTTTGTTTGGGATATGTCAGAAATTGTTAGTAACAAGTTAGTAATTGAATTGAATGTCAGCTGTTACATAAACTTATATAAGTATAAATTTCAGGGAAATTCTATTACATTTTAATTAAATTAAATTGGATGTGGTTCCTGATACATTAAAACATTTCAATTATCTCAATAATAGTAATGTCAAAAAATAATAATATAAATATGTAGTATAAATGTCAGTATAATAATTGATGAACGGCTTGAGAATTCTTTAAAACGAGTTTTGTAATTTGTCTTCTATGTATTCTTCAACCGAATAGTAACCTTTTGTCAATAACAAAGTTTTAAGATTTGTATCAAATGTTTTTTTTCCATAAACATATTTATACTTTCTAAAATCACGCATGCGCGGTTACGGACCCCTGGTGCCGTCCTTCTATCTCATCTTTAGTCATTTTCAACTACCACCACTTCGGATGCAAGTGGTAATGAAAAACATCGCAACGTTCACTAGTGTTCAAATTATAAGAATGACTGTTATCACTCAATGACACTCTTTGAGGTACGTAGTATCCTTTTAGCACAGAATCAGTATTAGTACTCACGTACAGAAGTCTTACTCAGAAAATAAATTTAAAGAAATATCGACTTATTAGCGCTATGGTTTAATTTCGCAAGTTAAAGCTCAAGCCAGTACTCCTCACCTCTTCCTTTAGATACCTAGACATCCATTGTAAGCCAATTTCATTCTTAAAACTCTTTACAAACGACTCATGCAACTAAATTTCCCCTTCGAAGTGGTCGCCGCGCGCATAGTAATAATGTTGGTATATTTTCGATACCTAAACGGGGACTGACACATGCCTGCCTTTAGGCAGCCCGAAAAATCCGACACAAGTTTTAGCTACTGATCAACTGGGTTGGCGGATTATGCGTCTAGTGGTGATTACGGAAAAATTCTCCCTTTACCACAGATATGGCACTTTATAGAAGCGGAGTATCATCTATGCCTACAATTACTACAAACAAGACTATACATCCGTGCACACGTCAATAGTTTGCGTGTTTGCCCGCCAACACACCCGACAAGGCGAGACCGGATAACAGGGGCCCATATTGCGCCTAGGAGTTTCCATGATGTATGTAATACTACTTTGGGGCTAGCTCAATCAGTGTAATTTGTCCCTATATATTTATTTATTTATATGCCGTGTGGTTTCCGGCAGAGTAGAATAAGGCCAATCCAAGTCCTCCCGGGGATGTCGTATAAGGCGACTTAGGGAATACAAGCTAAACAAAGCTTATAAATATCAATGAGACCTCTCCAACCCGTCTGGCCAGCGAGGAGAGTGTAGGCCAAGGCCTCTGGCTGCTCTGGCCAAGTATGGCTCTGGTAGTATAGAGAGGGTTGTGCTCCTGCAGTGGAGACAAAAACACCTGATGATGATGATGATGTAAATATTAATTCTGTGCCTTTACTGAGGCCAATCCTGTGTCACTCCCCGTTTAGGTATCGAAAATATACCTACATTATCACAATGCGCGCGGCGACCACTTCGCAGGATCATTCTGTTACATGAATCGTTTGTCCAGAGTAATAAGAACGAAATTGGCTTGCAATGGATGTCTAGGCACCTAAACGAAGAGGCGAGGAGTTCTACTGCGAGCTAAATTAAACCATAGCGCTAACCACATTGAGTAGATATTTACTTATTCTGTCTTGTCATGTTTTGTCTTGTCACGTCCCAACTGCCCGACTCCTTGTACTAAGGCAGATCTGAATATGGCTAATGACAGGGCGGTTGCGGTGGCTAGGTTCTGGTCTAACAATATCTAATATGAGCCATTTCGACTCGATAAGAAGAAGTTCTTATTCTGTGCTGGCCTTTAGTCTAGCAGTGCAGTGAAATAAGGAAGTTGGTAGCCCTGGCCACGTTTCAGTCTCATGATCTAATCTAAATCTGCCGATTGCCTAACGATGTATTGTTTGTAGGGAGGTCTATTTTTATACAGCGATACTTTTATTTCATTTTTACCAAACGGAAGTGCATCGTGATAATTTATCTCGCTGGCTAAGACTCAATTCGAAGAGGGATAACAGTTTTCGCCTCTTTTCAAATTAAATTTTTTGTTCTGGGGTTTCGTACCTCAAAGTGTAAAAACGGAACCCTTATAGGATCACTCACTTGTACGTCTGTCCGTCTGTCACAGCTAATTTGCTCCGAAACATCTGGACCGACTAAGTTGTATGGTAAACATATGAAAGACCACTGCTTTTTTGGGGTTCCATATCTCGAAAGGTAAAAACGGAAACCTTAAGTATCACTCACTTTTCTTTATGTCCGTCTGTCACAGCCAATTTGCCAAAACAACTGGACCGATTGAACTGAAATTTTGGCACACATAAGTAAGTCATATGTCCAAAGACGGACGTATAACGTAAATAAATGAATTCAAATATGGGTGCCACCTATTCGGGTAAATTATGAGTATGCGCAAACATCATCGAGTGTGAAGCACCCCTGTTATATAGATCCCATCAAAAACCTAAATGTGAAAATGGGAGCCAAGTTCAATATCCGACAAAAGAATTGAGATATAAATGGCCGCCAAGTTCTTTAGAGAATATAAAATTTTATTTATAAGAATCTTAACATTTGACTTGGCTAGTTTCAAGGATGTATGTGCTGAATTTAATGTATTTAGGTTAAACAGGTTTCGAGTTGTGAAGGGGTCAAAAGTAGCTCGAAATGGTTCGTGTAAATATACACACGGCTGCTGCGTCGCCAGTTCCTTTTTTTTAACTTGGCTCTGACATGCTGCCGCGTGTCTAGATTAAAAAAACATATATAGAAGCAACATAATCCACATGGACGAGAATCGGCCTGCACAATACGATGATGCAGGGGTAGTGTTTCGGTCTATCATTAGATTCATTAGCTATGCGAATATTTATCTTTTATTCCATATTGAATTGATATTGAAAGCTCACAGACTTCATTACTTCGTGAGGTAAAAAGAAGTAACTGCATGTAACTTCAAATAGCGTGACGCATTCGAACGTCGTTAAACGTCAATGAAGAACGAATGAAACGGATTTTTGCCAAGTCTCGCGCGTAATCAGATTGTTACGTCGGGTCTACCCAAATGCCGAAAATACGTTTAAGATCAAAGAAAATATACAAATACATTTTCACCTTTTTATTCCAAACGGAGCAGACAGTGCCCAGGATAATAAAACCCAAATGCTACGTTTAGTGTGATCAGAATAGTAATGTGATCCTAAAAGCAACGCTTATAGACATGATTCAGATTCTCGCTCGTTACTTCAATCGGCGTTCACAATCTGCTTGGCAAAAGCACTACATAGCTGGTACATTGTACGTTTTTGAGGGTTCCGTACCCAAAGGGTAAAAACGGTACCTTATTTTTTTTTCTACAATATATTGGTTTAGGCATTTGTCCTCAATCTCACCTGATGGTAAGCGACGATGAAGACAAGGATGAAGCATGCCTATCCAAAAGATACCCATTCAATCTACTTTTGAATGTCCCGGGACTGTATTTCTCTGTATTACTAAGACTCCGCTGTCCGACCGTCCGTCCGTTTGTCACCAGGCTGTATCTCACGAGCCGTGATAGCTAGACAGTTGAAATTTTTACAGATGATGTATTTCTGTTGCCGTTAAAAATATAAAAGGCAGAATAAGATAAATATTTAAGTGGGACTGTTATACAACAAACGTGATTTTTTATAGATAATGGCACCTAAGAACCCTTCGTGCTCGAGTCCGACACGCACTTGGCCTATAATTTTTTTCCAAACCATTATGGAAGCAACTGAAGCTCACGCCCCATCGTAAGGTAAAAAAACGTAACTGTAAGTCAAAAGGCAAAACGACGTAACTTATTTATTTCTTCAAAGATTCAAAGATTCAAATGTTTATTCAGTAATTAGACCTTTACAGGCACTTTTACACGTCAATGAGTATAATTTATGTTACGTGTAAAGTATATTAAAATTTAATTTATTTTTAAAGAAAAGCTACCGATACCAGCGCTTCGTAACGACCACTGCTGAGAAGAAACGCCGAAAGAAACTCATTTTCACAGTATTGGTCGCCTACTCGCCAGAAGGGCTTTGTCATATTATTATTATTGTCTTCTAATTAATAAATACTTATAATATAATACAATGTTGACACATTATAACAAGTAATGCTTGCGAAGTCCCTCCCGGCAGCACCCGTTCACGAGTTGACGCACGGATCAGCCATCGTTAAAGTCAACCATATTAGAGGGAATCCAACGACCCGACCAGCGACGCCACCACCGGATTGGACATTTTAGTGAGCATGAAAAACCCGAACTCGCAGACCTTGTCAAGAGAAAATAATAGTTATATGTTGGTCACCTATTGATCGCAGAGCATTTACATGTTTTTACAGTAAGCTCTAAGTTTACCAATTTATGTACATGGAGAATGTATACATAAAATAAAAGCGATCCAAAGACGGACGTGTAAATAAATGAATTTCAAATATGGGTGCCACGTATGGGGGGTAAATTGAGTATGCGCAGACATCGTCGAGTGTGAAGCACCCTTGTGATATAATGATAAAATACGGAGAATATATACAGAGAATACATGCTCCGTGTTTTATCATTACGACGACCTCCGTGGCGTAACGGTCACCATGCTTGTCCGCCACCCAGAGGTCCGGGTTCGATCCCCGGTCAGGTCAAGATTAAAAATCGCCTTTTTCAAATTGTCCTGGGTCTTGGATGTTTATCTATATATGTATTTGCTATAAAATATAGTATCGTTAAGTTAGTATCCCATAACACAAGTCTCGAACTTACTTTGGGGCTAGCTCAATCAGTGTTATTTGTCCCTATATATTTATTTATATTTATTATAAAATAAAAAGTTGTACAAAGGCACTACTTATCTCAAAAGAGATCTCTTCCAGTAGGCCTGTGAAAGGAGACTTCATTCTAATCCCACGAAAAATATGTTAGTTGAAATAAATCGGCATTGCTCAAATAGCGTCTGATCTGACGCATTCTAACGTCGTAAAACGTCAATGGGGGAGCGGATCGGACGGATTTTTGCCAACACTAACGCACGTGTAATCGGATTGCTACGTCGACTTTAGTCTAATGGCATGGTAAAAATGTAACATCAAGACGATATAGAGATACAGACATCATCGAGAATTTAAGTAACAGAGGTAACTAGAGTGAAGAAACCCCACCAAAGTTGTTTTATCAAGCAAGCACCAGAAGGAGGGTTATGTTTTTCGAGAGTATGTATGTATAATTGTTTGGCACGCTCTACAGCCTGAACGGCTCGATGGATTTTAGCTTGAGAGGTGTCGTTAGATTCGTATTTACTGTAAGAATGACACTGGTAGTTTAAAAAAAGTCAGTCGGGTTTTATTTTTTAATAATGACTTTTTGACAATATCTATTTTATCAGAATAATTTACGATGCCAAATTTAGAATGTTCCTGCAAAAAATACATGTTTTTAAATATAATCCGCTATTTTTAGAAAAGTCAAATCAGATACTTTTTTTCTAAACGTCAAAACAAACGTTTCCTATGTGATTTGTATGATTTACAGGCTAATCACGTCATAGTTTCTAGGAGTCAAATAGCGCTCTTAATATCAATTTTTCTGCAATAACAAATCTAAAATCACGTTAAAAATGGATATAGGCATGACAAGTGACATTATTTTGTGACGTTTTATTTTGTTAACAATATCAAATACTTTGTTTTTGACTCGGCAAGCACAATTCGGCAATATCTTTTATACTTTGTTTTGTAAAATCACATAAGAAACCTAGTAGGAGAAAATAAGCCTCTGTGAGATCTCTTGCAATTAATCTTTCTGAGCGATTTACTTCCTGTCATGTTCTGTTTCTGTTCGGTGGCACGGTAGGAGTCCATGCTTCGAAACGCACGCTAAGCCGTTGGTCGCGTTGGTTATGGTGCCTTTAAGATACTATGTTGATTCTATACATTTATTTATTTAATATATTTATATGTATTTATTTAATTTTTTACATATTACTTTAACGTCACATCAAGATAGATTTTTATATAATTATATTTTTATATATCATATATTACAATACATTTTTAAATTCTATATGTCAATTTGTTATACATACTTTATATGTTTAACATTATTGTTTATTATATATATCTGTCGTCTTATAATAATAATAATTATGCCTCAGCCGAAAGCTGAGAGCTTACGTCTTTGCTGTTGGTCATCTTGTCAGCACGAAACGGCACTTTTCTATGCTGCACAGCACCGGTCTTGCTATAGCTTTCCGTCGCTCTCTCTCGCTCTGACAAATGACGGTTCTGAGCGACAAAAAAGGGTAGCAGCATAGAAAAGTGCTGCTCCATGCTGACAAGTGAGATCCAGCCCATATATGGCAGTGGTCAAGCTATGTCAGATGCCTTTAGGCAGCTTGAAAATTGTTCATCATCATCATCTAAGGCCCTACAGCCGCGGGTGGGCTTGGACCTGGTCAAGTATTTTCTTCCAGATAGTTCTTTTCAATTCAATTCAATATCTTTATTATCATAGGATATTTATAATATCGCTTAATAATCGTCAGTTTGTTTTATTGCACAATAATTGTTGACGTCAAAAAGTTACTTAGAGCTAAGTTTACTGCCGCCTCTAAAGCGCTAGAGCAGAAGAAGCGGTGACAAACTGCACTGCAGCATTTTCTCCAAGAATATAAGACTTTCTATTTTGGACTTTCTGGCTCCAGCTTTTGACGCCGACATTTTTAAGACCCTGTTCGACGCCATTCATCCATCTAAGCTTGAGTCTGCCTCGGCTTCTACGACCCTCAGGCATGGGCGTAGCCAGCCATGGGCTCAGGGTGGGGTAGCATTCTAAAATAATATGTAACTAGCAAACTATACCCGCGGTCTTACCCCGGTTAATTTTTCATACAAAAAGGTTACATCCTATAGCACCCTGTATCTGCATGTATAATTCGAATTATCCTAAACATTTTCTTTGTGCTTACTTACCTACAGCAAGAAATCTTTCGGGTCGCTCTCCCGCTCAACTCAACCACTCAATCACACACACACAAACGAAAAACAAAAGGATTGCGTTTGTTTTGATCGCATTTTTTTGTGTCGACTATCGAGTGTGTACTTTCTTTCGGATATTAAGTATTGTAGTTAGTACCTAGATAATTTTTTTTAGTTTTTTTTTTTTGTTAGATACCTTACAGATCAGAGCCAGGGTGGAGCAAGCGCCCCACCCTGCCCAACCGTGGCTACGCCCATGCCCTCAGGTCGAGAAAATTCTTGCCCACGAAACAAAACGTAAATCTGTTCTGACCTTGAACCCACACCGATTACACGCAGACAGTACGTAATAAATATAGCCGGATGACATCCAATTGCGAGGGTCATCTTATCAGAGCATATATATGTATATGTTATAAAATATAGTATCGTTGAGTTAGTATCCCATAACACAAGTCTCGAACTTACTTTGGGGCTAGCTCAATCAGTGTAATTTGTCCCTATATATATTATTTATTTATATGCCGTGTGGTTTCCGGCAGAGTAGAATAGGGCCACTCCAAGTCCTCCCGTGGATGTCGTAGAAGGCGACTAAGAGAAAACAAGCTAAACAAAGCTTATAAACATCAATGAGACCTCTCCAACACGTCTGGCCAACGTGGAGAGTGTAGGCCAAGTCCTCTGGCTGCTCTGGCCAAGTATGGGTCTGGTAGTACGGAGTTGGTCGTGCTCCTGCAGTGGAGACAAAAAGACCTGATGATGATTCGTTATATGTATACATTATTTGCATACTATAAAACTATATTATTTGCTGACGATACATCATCATCATTATCCGAGCGTATTCCCGGTTGCATCCTCAGCAGTAACACTTCAGAGCCCGGGGTCCGCTACCTAACCAAGGAGATTTGACGAGGTTACTGATTTTTACACAGAGCGACTGCCGTCTGACCTCCGCAACCCAAAGGGCAAACCAGGAACCAATCCTTGGATAGTTTAATGATCAAACGCTAGGTGGCGTTCGGGACCCACAGTTTTACGTGCCTTCCGAAACACGGAATCATCTTTCTTTTCGGATAATCAGGTGATTCAAGCCTGCAATATCCTATCCAGACTGGAAACAACTTTTCACAAAGTATGCTTCCCAGTGGGAATCGAACCCATGACCTCCGGGTCACAAGGCGAACGCCTTGACCACTGGACTACGGAGGCAGTCTTGCTGACGATACATCATTGACCATTAAATGCGATGACATAGAAACATATGAACATAAGATAAACAAAGCACTCTACGATGTTATGGAATGGATGGACGCGAACAACCTATGCGTAAACATAAATAAAACTGACTTCGTTCAATTCTGTAGTTACAACACTAATCATCCGTCAATTTTAGTTAACTACGATAATAATAACGTTGCACAAGTCAAAAGCACAAAATTTCTTGGCATCATAATTGATGAACACTTAAACTGGAAGGCTCACGTTGAACAAGTCTGCAATAAACTAAATAAATTCACGTTTGCTTTAAGAAGTCTAAGACAAACAGTCTCGATGGATGCAGCTATTACCGCTTATCATGGCTATGTTTCGTCGGTGCTCAGCTACGGATTAATTATATGGGGAAACTCGGTTCACATTGAAAAAGCATTCAAAGTCCAAAAATGTATACGTGCCATTTGTAATACTTGGATCGATGATAGCTGTATACCACTCTTTAAAAAATTAAAAATTTTACCTTTGCCATGTCAATACATTAAGGATATCTGTATATTCGTAGTAACACACCCACAATTTTGGCAAAAAAGAAGTGAAATAATTACAAGACAAACACGAGCTATTATCATGAACAGATTGTATCAACCTGTATGTCACAAAGACATATACAAAAAGAATGTTTTCAATTTGTGTATATATCTATTTAATATGTTACCTGAAAATATTAAAACACTAAAATGCACAGCTTTTAAGACGACACTAACGAAATGGCTGATGGAACAATGTTCTTACTCCATTAGTGAATTTGTAACCTATTGCAAATCAAAACGAAATATTAAGCTTTGATATTATTGTAACTTATATACCTAACTTGTATTTCTTAGCTCATTACTACGAGTTTAAATGGGTCCGGCCGTTAGGCCCTCATTCCGCGAGGAGCTCGGCCGCGACGCTCTCGAATTTCAAAATTTGTTTGTCCGTGACGCCCTCGGCCGTGACGCTCTCGTTTTAATATTTTTTTTGCAAAAATCTCGTATGAGTACTGTTAAGCGCAGAAATGTTAAACGAAAAAAAAAACATCAAATTCGCGTGCGTAAGGATCATTTAGTGTGCATGGAATATTGTAATTATAAATTGTTCAGAAAAATTAAGTAAAATAAAAATATGTAATTTCTGTTCGAGTAGACATCAAAAACATAACTTATAAATAAATTAGTCTCGCAGTTCAGTCCTACCACCGTAAAAAGTCTGTTAATTTTTTCAGTCCCTCCTAATGGGACCTTCTGTCTTACGTCATTACGTTATTTATACTCAACACGGCACACGTTTCAAAGAAATTTAAAATATTAAATCAGAAACACTTCTTTTCTCAACAGTACACTTACTTTGTTTTACAATCGAGAGCGGCACGGCCGAGGGCGTAGCGAACAAACAAATTTTAAAATTCGAGAGCGTCGCGGCCGAGCGCGTCGCGGAACGAGGGCCTAACGGCCGGACCCGTAAGGGTGTTTAAATTAATCTTAAACGATAAAAATGTTTGCATACCTGTCTGCAGGTTTATACAATGTACACACTAATATTTACTAACATCTCAGAAATCGATTGTGTAATGCAAATAAACGATTCTTGATTCTTGATACAAATTGTGAAATGAATGATCTTTGAACAATATTGACGAATCGATTGGCATATCATTTGTGAAAATTGGTCGAGCGATTCGGATGCTACAGTGTAACAGATTACATACAGGGTGACTCGACTTATTACCCACCGGCCAAATTTTTGAGCAATTTCAGTCCATGATTCTTAACTACTTTCTATAAAAAAAGTTATTAAAAATTAAATAAAAATACTTTCTTCCTCCCATACAAAACCCGTTCAGCCGAGCGCTGATTTGTATGGGGAAGCTATATATTTTTTTCGTTTTTCGATACTTGCTTCTATGGAAAGTATTTTAGTATCATGGACATGAAATGCTCAAAAAAATTGGCTGGTGGTTAAAAAGTCACTCTGTATACATACATAGACTGTTAAAATCATTACCCTTCTTGGCTTTGTCGTAGTCGAGTAAAAAACAACTTTTTATATATATATATATACTTGTGGCGAATCAACATGTTGACCAGAAGCTGCCTCTCTACGTAGGTAACCCGTTTAATCGATGCTAATAATGTCAATCAAAATATAGATTACTTATGTTTATCTACAATTCCAGATACCTCAGCCCCAGTCTGAGGCATAACCGATATAAATCATGGGCCTGGGGGGGCCAGGCACAGCCCCAGGTTTTACGTCGATTATGCGCGCAAATAAACCCCGACAAAAATGAGGAATGTTAGTTTGGCGTGTTTGTGCGTGCATCTGTGCGTCTGTCTCCATTGTAGCGCCTAAATAAATGGACTGATTTTTATCAGTTTTTCCTTTGTTTGAAAGCTGCTTTGATCCAGAATATGTTTCTTAACTATGTTTAAAAAAGGATTAAATATATATATATATATATATTATATATATATAGGGACAAATAACACTGATTGAGCTAGCCCCAAAATAAGTTTAAGACTTGTGTTATGGGATACTAACTCAACTCAACGATAGTATATTATCGAAAATATACCGAATGAAATTGGCTTGCAATGGATTTCTGGGTATCTAAACAAAGACGTGCTGAGTTAAACCATAGCGCTATCCACATTTAGTAGATATTTCTTACGCTTGGGCCGGACCTGCGCCTATCGTCACGAAGCTTCGTGCTATTACACGATGCACGCAAATGTGACCGGCCGTTATCGGGTGTCGTCCCGAATATTCGGACTTCGTGTAGTTATCGCGCGGGTGGCGATACATCAAAGGATTTATGCACGCTAACAATTCGCTCTGCGTGGTCGCACTTGCGTTGTTCGTTCATTTTGACGTTTGTTTTCAACTTGTTCGGACGCGTGCTGTGCGACGGTGCCACGGTTGTTAATGCGTAAAAATGGAGTGGAACAATTTAATAGTGTAAAAATTTTTAGCTGTTTCTTTCTAGGTTTCTATAAATGCATTATGTAATTGTTAGCACACATATTAAAGAAAAGAAAGTCGTCGTCCATATTTAAAACACGCAAATGACGCCATCTTGGATTATTGCCAGATAGTTCGTGAGAAAAAACGAAGCCGCTAGTGTGACCAGCGCTTTATCGCGATAACTTTTTAGTGTACAAAACGTACGACGATTCGCCGCGAATTGCTTCGGGACGATAGGCACAAGTGCGGCCGAAGCATTAGAATGTAAGACTTCTGTACGTGATTTCTGTTCTTATTCTATAACTGAACAAGGAATGTTCCTGTATCGCAGGTAATCAACCCTACACCCCTAAAAAACATTATCTCCTTATTTAACTCACTTTTAAAGGGGTCCACCCTGAGCTCCTCCCTGACTCGCAGCGCCTCGGCGATGTCCCGCCGCTTCACGCACTGGATGCCGAGGTTCTTGAACGCCACCCTGTTGTTCTCGTCGCTGATCGTCTCCCGGACCGTGCATACTCCTTTCGCGCAGTCCCGGCCCACGAGGTTGTGGGGGTGCGGCCTAGAGAAAAAATAAAATCCTATTATAATATTATACAGGTGAAAGTTTTAGATGGCCGCCAATAGTCAACTGCATGCGATTTGTTGACTGAAATTAAATATTCTTAAGTTTTTGGGGTCGCGGAATCCGAATCTAAACTTTTTTGTAATTCAAGTCGGCGCCTAGTTTTTTGAATTTCAGCTCAATTCGTTCATAACGTCCTAATGTAACATAAGGGTAAAGCATCCTGCGGAACTCGAATCAGATTTCGAATACAAAATGGCGCTCACACGTTTTCAGGTGTTTCCCTTACTTACAGCAGTTCTTCACCCAAATTCAACAGCCACACGAAAAACCGCGGGCTGCTTGCAGCCCGCCCAACTCCCTTGAAAAACTTGTTATAATACAAGTGAAAGTTTGTATGGATATTTGGATGATCTTTCACGCATAAACAGCTGAACAAATTGGGATGAAATTTGGCATGTAGATGGATTGTAGATAGGCTTATTACATAGGATATATATATATATATATATATATATATATATATATATATATATATATATATATATATATATATATATATATATACGTGGGTTTTTCGAAGACCGCAAGCGATACACTGTATGCTCAGCTTTTCCTTCCGCGTCGATTGGTCAAGAGAACTTTTAAACCCTTTCACCGCGAATTATCAGACAATCAGAGTCGTGCCCATTCCGCGAGTGTCAGATATTTCCGACAAAAAAAATGCTCGTATTGCACATAACTTGAGTATCCACATCCCTTTTTGGTTGTAGGTACTCGTATATATTTTAGATTTAATACCCCTCGCGCTGGGGGCACGACAACTGATATAAAGTCTCGCGGTGAAAGGGTTAAATAGGCGATGGTCTACTCCGCAAAATCACTAATTGACACACAGTACTGGATACCTTATAAATAATATTTGTGTGTTATTTTCAGTGACCGGAGTAGGTAGATTGACTTATATACTTGTATCATAAACTGTCATAGAAATCACAACATGGATAAGAATTTTTTCCGGGATTTCGTTTCGGGTTCCCTTGTGCCTATTTTTTTGGAGTCGGCGCAGTGTGTCCATCTCTTGCATTCTTTCCTGTCTCTTGCTACTTTTTAGGGTTCCGTACCCAAAGTGACAACTAGGCAGTTGAATTTTTCACAGATGATGTATTTCTATAGCCGCTATAACAAAAAATATCAAAAGCAGAATACTATAATAAAAAAAAAACTAAAAATAAAAAAAAACAGTGGGGCTCCCATACAACAAACGTGATTTTTTATAGACATGTACCGAGTACTACATTTGCCGAGTAACCGAATACCAAGTATTACTCGGTTTTGCCGTCATCAAATCGAGTACTCTGCCGAATACTCGATTCAGTAATGGCGCGAAAACGAGTTCTTAAATATCCACAACGCGCTGCAGTTCTTTTTGCCGAATCATCCCTGCGCCCCCCGCATACAACGGACCAGTCTGTTGTTTTCTCTGAGCACGTGGCTATAACTGACATAATTCATTCACGGCTAAATTAATAATATAAAAACACTAGCTTTAGTCGAAAATATTTCTAATAAGATTTTTCCTCTTCCTCTCCCTCATCTCGCGACAGATCGCATCAAAGTGGTCAAACTAATCTTGATTGTTCATACAAACTTTGTACCCTATTTAACCAAAGGGAATGAATTTTTAAAAAATCACTTACTTACCGCCGGCAGTACTCTTGCGATGTTTCGTATAAAATGGTTAAACTAATCTTTTTCTCTATACAAACTTTGGACCCCCGTTTCACTCCCTTAAGAGATGAATTTCGAAAAATCCTGAAACACGTATTTACTTATTTACCGCCGGGAGTACTCTTGCGAAGTTTCGAATAAAATTATCAAACTGATCTTGTTCGAACATACAAACTTTGGAACCCTGTTTCACACCCTTAGGGGGTGAATTTTAAAAAATTCTTTCTTAGTTCACCCCTAGACCTAATAAGGAACATATGTGCCAAATTTGGAGTCTTTAGACCCAGTGGTTTGGGCTGTGCGTTGATATGTCAGTCAGTCAGTCAGTTTTTTTCTTATATGTAAATATATAAATATAAGATTGTTGTTTTTGTAGGGTTACTATATGTATGCCAATTTGAACGCATATATCAAGCGATATCTGAACCTTTTATATCAGATGTCCTAAGTACATGATGTCATTTAAAAGTCAGATAAGGCATTGAAAAGGTTGAACGGAGTTATTCGGCCGAGTACGAAAAAAGTACTCGGCACCAATACTCGGTAATTGAACCGAGTTATTTGGTTAATTTTTTATAGATAATGGTACGAAACCCTTAGTGCGCGACACCGACACGATCTTGGCCGATTTTTAAAATAAAATTGTTACATTTAGGATACATGTAACAATTTTAAAAAGTCGGAAAAGTCTTGAAAATTTTCCGCAAATTATCTATTTATTTTTGTTCTAAAGTCCTTACATAATAGTACTCATCAAGTTATCGCCACAGTACGGAAAACGAACAACAGTTTGTAAACAACGATCGACCCCTATTACCACCATATTACTACTCTGGGTTATTCCCTACGCGTCCATTCACAATCGTCAACCTCGATAATCACGCTCATGAAACGGAACGTCAACCACATTAATGTGATGAGAGCTCATGAGGGCCCACCTTCATCACAATAATGAGAGTGACGTTCCGTTGCATGGGATACAATGGGTTATACAAGTCCCAACTTGTATTTATTTTATTGGAACGAAGTTCCTTTTTTGGACGGCACGGTATTGATGGATGGGGGCGAAAAAAAGTGATTTGGCCATCACTTTTTTCCGTCACGAACTTTTAAATACAAACTTCGTTATACCCGAGTGTTCCACGACACTTTTTTTTTAGCAACGTAGTCATGTTCTTATGTTAATACTTAAAAGTATCTCATGTAATCATCATAATTCAATGCATATTATATAGACCCTAAGTACCTGATATGGGTAAATTAGTTATGGTAAATAAATCAGAGAGGGTGCGAATTAAGGGGCTACATGAATTTTTCGAGGTCCAGTGCTGCCCCCATTTGAAAAGAAACGGAGATATCATTTAAAATTTGGTCTTGATCAGACCCTGGATAACCCTTCAAACTATTTTCTAAACTACTGTTTACAGTTTAAAGTGAGAACGTAAAGCTTTTTTACGCACAATTGCGAAAAACGGCCACATTTGGCGTATGTGCGTAGAAAAACTTCACGTTCTCACTTTAAAATGTAAACAGTAGTTTATAAAATAGTTTGAAGGGTTATCCAGGGTCTGATCAAGACCAAATTTTAAATGATATCTCCGTTTCTTTTCAAATGGGGGCAGCACTGGACCCCGAAAAATTCATGTAGCCGCTTAAAAGCGATAGCTATGGAATTGGTGACTAGCAGACAGATACTAAGACCATAAGCCCCAAAAGCCCGAAAGGCCACAAAGGTGGGTGTGGAAGTGGATCAACATTGTGCTAGTCGTTTTGCTTGATCCAATTTCCCGCCCTTTCCCTCTCGATCGGTTTCACAAAGGTGGGTGTGGAAGTGGATCAACATTGTGCTAGTCGTTTTGCTTGATCCAATTTCCCGCCCTTTCCCTCTCGATCGGTTTTTATGATCTGCGCTGTAAGAGAAACGTCTGGCACATTCTGTATTTGTTCTTCCAGAGTATATACATCTGGCGTATGTGTATAGAGAATAGAGCGACAGATCACAGGAGCGACAGGTCATTGGAATAACGGGTCACAGAAACGAAAGGTTAATTTATTTCTTCTTTTACTCCTCACCTTATCCCACTTTAGGTACGTGGGGTCGGGACAGCATGTGAGCGTTTTCCATTTCACTCTATCCTTTGTCAATTCTTTTTGGAACGAAGTTCCTTACGGCAGGCTTGGAGGAGATAGGGATTTTGCTGCGCGACCGAACTGAAAAAAATGTGATAGTAAAACCGTAAGGATGACCTCGTTAAATAAAACCGTTAAATGAGACGTGCGCAGGCGCGACAGTCGTATACACAAGCGAGTAGTGTATAATACCTTTCTCTTCCTTTGAGCACGATTTTTCTTTTTCAAATTGTGTCGATTCTACATTAGCCGAAGGAACTTCGTTCCTACCTGGTGTCCCACGACACCACATTTCTTTTTTATCCATATCGTTCTAAACGCATTCCATCCACCTTCTCCTTGGCCGTCCTCAGTTCCTATGTCCAGTAATTTTCAAATTCAGCATTTTTTTGTAAGATTAGTTTATTTATAGCACAAAATAATCAATAGGAGACATAACAGAGTTATCAACACAGTACGGAATATAAATAGAAGCTCGTATACAAAGATTACCGGCTATTACCAACACATTACTACTGGGTTATTCCCTACTCGTCCATTCACAATCGTCACCGTCGGAAACCACGCTCATGCAAATGACGTAACGTCGACTAAAAAAGCAGCGTCGTTTTACCTCATCATTGTGATGTGGGCAAGTGGCAGTGACGTATTATCGTTTATCTATTCTGGGGTAAACCGTGTGAAATCGACGTTTTTTATTAACATATTGATTGTTTATACATTCTATTGGTTAGTTCTTGTCATGTATTCGTGAGTGACGATATGTTAAGTTGTTTGTTTTTCGAGTGTGTAAGTGGCCAACACTGGTGTCAGATTTTTCAGGCTGCCTAAAGGCATCTGACATAGCTTGACGACTGCCATACAATGACGACAGCCGGGACCAACGGCTTATACGTGCCTTCCGAAGCACGGAGGAGCTCGAGAAATTTTTGTGCCACTTGTGGTCACCCATCCAAGTGTGGACCACGCCCGGTGTCGCTTAACTTGCGAAAGCGCTAGTAATGCGTACTCCCGCCGGGCCACCGAGCTCCTCCATATGTTAAGTAAGATCTGATGTTTCCCCGACCTAGAAAAGACACGAGGACTGAAAAAATTCTGATGTCTCCCCCAGGTAAGCCACCAGGGGAGACACGAGTCCGGAATCAAACGGACTAATGTCTTCTGGGCACGTTGCTACGGGGCAGCTATTTGCCAGGGGTTTTTTATTTTATAAGTAATTCTAGGTTCTAGTGTTAGTTTGTTTTTGAAACGTTTAGTTTGTTTCTGGAACTAAGTTTTTTTTGGACGGCACGGTCGATTTGGCGGATGGAGCGGGGAGGCTAGACGAAAAAAAGTTTTAGATTATTTTTCTAAAATTCGTTCCTACCGAGTGTTCCACGACTTTCACGCATATTTTTAAATAAATTTTTTTATAATCTTTGCTCAATAAATTTTTCTGTGTCTGTATATATCATTAGTAGCAAAAGGATTCTTTATTTGTAAAAAGATTAAAACAGATACTTACGGAAAAGATTTATTATACGGTAAACGAGTTTTTAAACGATAAAGGAATATCCAACTGACTATAACTAACATTTACAATATTAATTAACACAATTCCATATACAATTTAATAAAATTTAATAATCTTTTTTTAACTGACTTGTATATAAATATAGGTACTCATAAAAATAATTTATATAACTAGATCTAAACTTGACATTTACACTTTAAATGGACTTGATAAATTGACGCAGTAAAATTAAATAAATAAATAAAAAAGTGCATGGTAAATTAAAATTGCATGTAATAAAAAAATGATTTATGCGATAATATGACAAAAAGAAAAAAAATTAAATATAAAAAAATAAAAAACCTCTGCTTACAATGCTAATAAATATTAATGAATAGTTTTGAATAGTATTTTCATTAATTTATTTGTTTGTAATAAATTTTTCTTGGTCTAGAACACCCGCTTGCCGTTCCATCTTATCTTTGCAATACTCAACAGGGTTCATATTGTACCTAATTATAAACAGTGGTAATATTAGTAAAACTAAGAACTGATGTATAATATGAATGCAATAAATGAATTGAATTGAATAAGTTTTGGCTGTCGCGAAATGTTTGTACTACCAACTTCTGTTGTATTGTTTTAGCTCTTATTCAAGGTATGATGATGCCTTTGCCTAAGAAATGGGCAACAAGAGCTAACAAAAAAAATCAGATTTTACGTCATGCTTGTGATGTAAGCGGTGACGTCTATCATTTATCTAAACTCGGGTAATACATGTGTCATTGTCTTTTATTGACGGGATGTGTCCTTGTATTAGGTCGGACGTATTTTTTTACTAATCTATTTATTTATTCATGTATTCTTTTCGCCAGTCGGAGTATGTTAATGTGCGGGTAATTCCAAACACCGGCAGTTAGATTTCATATTTTTTGTTTTTTAATTCCGTACTGACGCTAGTCGAACGAAATCGTCTGTCACTCATAGCTTTTTTAACCAACTACGGCGAAGGCAAAAGGAGGGTTATGTATTTCGCCGCTATGTATGTTAATTTGTCCCCTTGTATCTTCTATGATATATATACAATGAAGTATCGTTGTGTCTTGGTTGCGCGCTGGTTACAGACTATGTGACGTCACAATAAGTTAAAGATTGCGCTCTTTATAGGCCGAAAGGTTGAGTAACCTAAATATAACATAAATCGAATCATACCGTGTGGGGTATCAAATGAAATTGCTTAAAAAGCACATTGGCAATAGCAATGAAATTGCTTAAAAGCACGTAGATTTGTATGGTCCCAAACAAAAAGTTTTTCACATTGATTAGTATGTTTATTCCCTTTCGGGATGATACCTCTTTTTTAGGGTTCCGTAACCAAATGGCAAAGAACGGAACCCTTATGGATTCGTCATGTCTGTGATCTGTCTGTATGTCAAACACAGCCACTTTTTTCCGAAACTATAAGAACTATACTGTTGAAACTAGGTAAGTAGATGTATTCTGTGAACCGCATTAAGATTTTCACACAAAAATAGAAAAACAAAAAACAATAAATTTTCGGGGTTCCCCATACTTAGAACTGAAACTCAAATTTTTTTTTTTCATCAAACCCTCACGTGTATGGTATCTATGGATAGGTCTTCAAAAATTATATTGAGGTTTCTTATATCATTTTTTTCTAAATAGATTGCGCAAGAGACACTTCCAAAGTGGTAAATTGTGTGTCCCCCCCCCCCCTGTAACTCCTAAAATAAGAGAATGATAAAACTAAAAAATATATACGTTGTACATTACCATGCAATAGACTTCCACCGAAAATAGGTTTGAACGAGATCTAGTAAGTAGTTTTTTATTACGTCATAAATCGTAAACCGCAATTTACCTACTCAAATATATTATATTACTTGCTGCTACGGAACCCTTCATGGGCGAGACCGACTCGCACTTAGCCGCTTTTTTGTTACACATTGTTTATATGTACTTACTTGTAAGGCTCGTCCTTCGTGACGCAAGACACCACGACAACGACGCGGCCCTTGTAGCCGCAGATCTTGATGGTGGGGTACGTGCGGTTCTCGGCCGTACTGTTCACGCCGGGGATCGAACCCGCTGACCGTCCCTCGCATTCGTAACGAAACCTGTGGGTGCAAAACATTCATTTGTTAAAAAGTGGTCTGTCGCTTGTACCACAGAATAATTAATTGTATTTGTACTATGACGATGTCAACCAGTGCTGCCCCCATTTGAAATAAATCATTTGAAAGGAAACGAAGATATCATTTAAAATTTGGTCTTGATCAGACCCTGGATAACCCTTTAAACTATTTTATGAACTACTGTTTACATTTTAAAGTGAGAACGTGAAGCTTTTCTACGCACATACGCCAAAAGTGGCCTTTTTTTGCAATTGTGCGTAGAAAAGCTTTACGTTCGCACTTTAAACTGTAGACAGTAGTTTATAAAATAGTTTGAAGGGTTATCCAGGGACTGATCAAGACCAAATTTTAAACGATATCTCCGTTTCTTTTCAAATGATTTATTTCAAATGGTGGCAGCACTGGACCCCGAAAAGTTCAGGAAGCCCTTTAATTAATAATTATGACATTACACTGTATTCTCAGTCAACTGATCTAACTTTTATATTTGACGTTTTTGGAGAAATGCTGCAGTACAGTTTGTTACCGCTTCTTCTGTACTTGCGCTTTGGAGGCGGCAGTAAACTTAGTTGTACATAAGTAATGATCTGGCGTCAAAGAAAACGAAAGAAAAAAAAAGGACAATTATCAAGTGATACGAATATCCGAAGATAAATAAATGATTTTTGACTTTTTTTACTTTTATAAAAAGTTGCTTGCCTGCTTTTCCAGTGTGGTAACCAACACTAGTGTCAGATTTATTAATCTGCCTAAAGGCATCTAACTTGGCTTGACGACTGCCATACAATGATGACTGCCGAGACCAACGTCTTATACGTGCCTTCCGAAGCACGGAGGAGCTCAGGATTTTTTGTGCCACTAGTCGCTTTACTTGCGGGAGCGCTAGTAATGCGCACAGTAGTTATGAATTTTGTATGGTCCCATACAAAAAGTTTTTCACATTGACTAGTATGTTTATTCCCTTTCGGGTTTATACCTCTTTTTTGGGGTTTCGTAGCCAAATGGCAAAAAACGGAACCCTTATGGATTCGTCATGTCTGTGATCTGTCTGTCTGTCCGTCCGTATGTCACACACAGCCACTTTTTTCCGAAACTACGAGTCGTGTAAGAACTATACTGTTGAAACTTGGTAAGTAGATGTATTCTGAACCGCATTAAGATTATCACACAAAAATAGTAAAAAAAAAATAACAATAAATTTTGGGGGATCCCCATACTTAGAACTAAAACTCGAAATTTTTTTTCATCAAACTCTTAGATAGGTCTTCAAGAATTATATTGAGGTTTCTAATATCATTTTTTTCTAAATAGATTGCGTAAGAGACACTTGTAAAATGTGCCCCCCCCCCCCTGTAACTTCTAAAAAAAGAAATGTGGTGTCGTGGGACACCAGGTAGGAACGAAGTTCCTTCGGCTAATGTAGAAATAAACGTGGCTGCTCACGAGTAAAATGTATCTATAATGTGAGTATTCGCCACGTGCTTGTCCATGAATTCATGAGTATATACTATGCATTGGAGGGGTGGAGTGGTAATAGAGAGAGAAGAGATGAGAGAACGAAAAGAAAGAGGGAGGAAGAAAAAGGTATTATACACTACTCGCTTGTGTATACGACTGTCGCGCCTGCGCACGTCTTATTTAACGGTTTTATTTAACGAGGTCATCCTTACGGTTTTACTATCACATTTTTTTCAGTTCGGTCGCGCAGCAAAATCCCTATCTCCTCCAAGCCTGCCGTAAGGAACTTCGTTCCAATAAGAGAATGATAAAACTAAAAAATATATATGATGTATATTACCATGCAAACTTCCACCGAAAATTGGTTTGAACGAGATCTAGTAAGTAGTCTAGATCTAGTATGCGCACTCTCGCCGGGCCACCGAGCTCCTAAAGATCCTATACATGTATTTGTTATAAATTATAGTATCGTTGAGTTAGTATCCCATAGCACAAGTCTCGAACTTACTTTGGGGCTAGCTGAATCTGTGTAATTTGTGTAAAAAAGAATCCTTCCTCTCCTCCTCATAAGAAATCATTTGATTTGTTTGGATTGAACACTAGTATAGTGAATTAATTGTCCTTGGATGACAAAAATCTAAATTTCACAGGCGACGCGACGCGAAAAGCAATTGATTTATTTCGAGCAAAAAAGGCACAGCCATACCAAATTACTCTGTGTTTCCTCAAAAAGTCATTGTAACAGACAGAATGTCTTCCTGCGCGCATTTTCAATTTCTGTTCATTTCTCAGTATCTCATTTATCTCCACATATATGTATAGATGTAAATATATCATACAAACAAGAATGACCTGTCTTGATAGATGAGAAGGCAGAACCTGCACGGCTCATAAGACCTGTAATAACTAGAAATCGAGTCCGCAATTAAAGAGATAAATATCATGAACGATTAAAATGTACTTTACAGGTTATGGACAGAGAAATAGTTTGCTCAGCGAGAAAATAAAATCCGGCTAAGCGCACAAAGGGTTTCGTACTATAATCTATAAAAAATACACGTTTCTTGTATGGAAGCCGCACTTAAATATTTATTATTTTTTGACGACCTCCGTGGCGTAGTGGTCACCATGCTAGTCCGCCACCCAGAGGTTCCGGGTTCGATCCCCGGTCAGGGCAAGTTGGAAAATGGCCTTTTTCAAATGGTCCTGGGTCTTGGATGTTTATCTATATATGTATTTGTTATAAAATATTATATCGTTGAGTTAGTATCCCATAACACAAGTCTAGAACTTACTTTGGGGCTAGCTCAATCAGTGTAATTTGTCCCTATATATTTATTTATATTTATTTATTTATTTTCTGTTTGTTGTTACACTTTATTATATAGCGGCAACAGAAATACGTCATCTGTAAAAATTTCGGCTGTCTAGCTATCACGGTTCATGAGATACAGCCTGGTGACAAGCCAGACAGACGGACAGAGGAGTCTTAGTAATAGAGTCCTGGTTTTACCTTTTGGGTAAGCAATGCAACCCTAAAAATCAATGATATTGTCATTTTAGGGGGTCTTTATTCCTCAGGGGTCTGTCTTAAGGCCGCGTCAAATAATTTTGTGATAAAAAGATTTATTAATCTGAAAGAAAGAACGACGGATAATGGGATGTGTACCCAGTGTAACATTCCTGATGGATGTACTAAGAACAGAAAACCTGATAGTTAGCTCAGAAGCAGACCAGTCGCTAAATTACCGAGAAATCAAGTCTGCAATTAAAGAGATAAATATTATGAGCGATTAAAATGTAATTTACAAGTTTTGCTATATTCCTAAAACTTCGATGGGGCAAAATGTCGACCACGTACTGGCAAGCGATAGGACACCCACCGACAAGGTGGTCAGGCGACATGACTAGGATCGCTGGAAAGCCTTGGATGCGGTCATTTTGGAAAGCCTTGGGAGAGGCCTACATGTCCTGCAGTGGACGTTATGCGGCTGAAATTATGATGATGACTAAAATATCGGCGAAATTACGGTCCCACACAGATGTCGTAAGAGGCGAGGCCAGAGAAATATCCTCCATGTAACTACTTTTTAACCTCCGACAAAAAAGCAGGGGTTTTATAAGTTTGACGCTAAGACGCTAAATCTGTCTGCCTGTCTGTGTGTGGCATCGCAGCTCTTGAACGGATGGACCAAATTCGATGCGGTTTTTTACGATAAAGCAAGTTCTCTTGCGGTGGTTCTTGAAAGTGAAACGGTTTACCAATAGTTAGCAGGGTTTGGTCCATGAACCGTTGGTCAACAGAATCTTTAAACAATTAACTTTTTATCCAAAGGACTCAAAGATTCAAAGATTCAAATGTTTATTCAGTAATTAGACCTTTACAGGCACTTTTACATGTCGATAAGTATAATTTATGTTACGTGTAAAATACATAAAAAATTAATTATTTTTAAAGATAAGCTACCGATACCAGCGCTTCGTAACAACCACTGCTGAGAAGAAACGCCGAAAGAAAGTCATTTTCACAGTATTGGTCGCCTACTCGCCAGAAGGGCTTTGTCATATTATTATTATTGTCTTTTAATTAATAAATACTTATAATATAATACAAAGTTGACACATTATAACATGAAATCCTTGCGAACGAGTAAACAAACAAATTGCGTAATAAAAAATATTAAGTAGTCACAAAAGCGAAGCCGAGCTGACCAGTCCCTCCCGGCAGCACCCGTTCACGAGTTGACGCACGGATCAGCCATCGTTAAACTCAACCATATTAGAGGGAATCCAACGACCCGACCAGCGACGCCAATACCGGATTGGACATTTAAGTGAGCATGAAAAACCCGAACTCGCAGACCTTGTCAAGAGAAAATATTAGTTACAGTATGTTGGTTACCTATTGACTTTTCACCCACGAACGTTTCGCCAACTTTACAGGAGCGAATGCATGTTATGTTGGCGAAACGTTCGTGAGTTGAAAAGTCCTTTGGATGAAAAGTTAATTGTTTAAAGATTCTGTAGACCAACAGTTCATGGACCAATCAAATGTTGGTAAACCGTTTTAGGTTCGTGGTTCTAATGTAGGTTTTTATGAAAATCGGTTCAACTAGTATATCTGTAACTAGTATATCAGTAACTAATAAGTTATTACCGCTTGAAAAGTTTTTTAGTTTGCCTGGCAAATAATAGATGGCGCTACGGATATTTATTGGAATATGTAGTTTCTCCACTCATCACTAGATGGCGTTTACATATGGGACTGTTGAAAGCCGGGGATTTTTTAAATTGCTTGGGAAATAAATTTGTTACATACATACATACATTGTATCACGTCTATATCCCACAGCGGTAGGCAGACTATGGACCTCCACTTGCTACGATCCTGACAGACTTCTTTCGCTTCATCTACACTCATCAATCTCTTCATACAATGGGACACAAATAAGTTTATCAAAAATGGCGGACTTCAAAGCATTTTTGTACAAATTCCCGGCACGAGGATTGAACCAAAATGGTGGTTATCGGCGCAGGTACAAATAATGCGCCGACGACCGCCATTTCAGTTTAAATTACGTGTCGGGAATTTGTACAAAAATTCTTTGTAGTCCGCAATTTTTTTTCAACTGGTTTGTGTCCCATTGTACAAGCCCTTCGGTTACGGGTACAGACTACTGCGATCACCAACCGGTGTTCCCAGCGCAATGACTATGGGCAAATCCTCCCATTACCGGAAGAGGTCTTTAGTGAACTGATTAAGACAGAAAAACAGCTATAAATATCACATAACACAGCACGTGTAACTGACGCCCAACACATGGAATTGACAAGAACACGAACGAACAACGCTGCAGGAGCTAAAATTAGCTCGGCAGCTGCTCGTGTTATTGACCCAAATTCCCGCTTTCCAGCGATATGGTCGAGGCAAGATAATCTCTTACAGACTTTAGTATTTGTGCTTTTTTCTGGCCCTACTATAAAACCCTTCACCTGTGGTTTGACCGGGAGAGCAAAGCGTCTCAGTTTCGAGACTGGCCAAAATGCTTTTGTCCGGCTGTTCTCGCCTACAGGTCGCATTGCTAAACATCTGTTTCTTCTCGTGATATTTTGTGAGAAGGTTCGAAAATTAAATAGATATTATTTTGGCGATTCAGTTTTTCAAAATGGCGGATATATGAGGGTTGAAAACTTTAAAGTTATCATATTTCAGCCATTTTGAAAAAATTTCAAATATGTCCGTAAAAATTATTGTTACCTTTATAAAAACGCAACTTTTTTGTCGAAACAACTTTTTTATCCGATAAACTTCAACGGTTCCGGTAACGGTCAAACAGTAGACTTTGGCGCATACTCCCACTGACAGGTGAAAGGTTAACAGATGGCGTGATTAGAATGTACTTGCGGCCCGCACGCACGTGTATGAATTATACATACATACAAAACTTTTCGGGGAAATGCTGTAAATACACTTAAGTGCATACCGCATTTAAATCGCTCCAGTAGTTTCAGAATTTACTGGCACTACCCGACTCTTAGTGTTAAAGGCATATCTTTTTATTTCAATTTGTCGCTATCATAGTGCGTCCTGTAGATGGCCCAGCGCGCATTACTATCTTTTGTTCTGTATCAAAACGAAAACCAACGATTGGATGGCTATAGTTCGTTTGAAAAACCGTGTGATTAATTACTATGTTGATTGTTAACATTGAAGTTCACTCAGGTTCTTAAGTACTTACGAATACATAATCATAACACATGTATAACTAAGGCATGTGTCTTTATGTGTTCTCTCATATTAAGATTAAAAGATATATGTTATAACGATTTCCGCGAGTAGGATATCTATTTCCAATTCAATTTGCGCACTCAGAGACTCCGTTTTGATTTGGATGATATGTAGATGTAGTTTATAGCAATATGATATTAGTAGAGTCCGTAGAGTTATATTCTCTTGTATGTATGTGTGTCGCAATTCAGCATTTGAACATCAAACACTGTTTGAATTTACAACCGCTGACTTGTTATTACAGATAATTGTGCATCGAAATGCGCTGGACATTTTCAGAAATTGTAGGGTGCTGTAGTTTACAAACAACGTTGATATATCGCAACATGTCTATTTATTGTCAAAATTACTTATGGTTAATTGAACGAGCGCCCAATGCAAACTAAGTTTTCCGAGTCTACTTGAACAATCCAGAGTTCGTATGAATGTTTGATGTGAATTTATTCACACAAAAACCAAAACACCGTTATGTTAGGTATAGGTTTATTTTTCATCGAAAATAAATTAATAGGGCCTATATTAAATAAGTATAGTTTTTTGCCTACTAGGTATGTCCCAATTATAACTAATAATATGTAATACGTGTCACTTTTACTAATATTACATTATTCGGCACGCTATAACTGTGAGGAAATAAATAATAATGTAATTAAGAAAACTTTTTCCTGCTGGAAACTGATAACTACGCATATAGCTGAAACCGCAATAATTAAACTAGCAAAAAATACACTTTTTCCTAATACCAGAACTTTCCTTATGTTTAGAATTCAAATGTTTATTCAGATATTAGACCTTTACAGGCACTTTTACACGTCATTAAGTATAATTTACATTACGTGTAGTGTATATTAAAATTCGATTTATTTTTAAAGAAAGGCTACCTATACCAGCGCTTCGTAACGACCACTGGTGCGAAAAACTCCAAAAGAAAAAAAAATCATTTTCACAGTATCGGTCGCTTACTCGCCGGAAGAGCTTTGTCATATTTATTAATGCTAGCTGGGCGACCAAGCTTGGTTAATATTTTTATGCAAAGCCATTTTTTAGCCTCGTCTCTCCCTACATGCCGAGTTTCATCAAAATAGTTGGAGCCGTTTCAGAGATCTTCATTATATATTTTATATACTTATATATAAATACTAGCTGACCCGGCAAACGTTGTTTTGCCAAAATTGAGGATTGTATGTATTTTTGTATGTTGTATCATAAAAAAATAGAAATTAAAAATTTTGTCTAAAAAATAAAAAAAAAATTTAGGGGTGGACTACCTCTAACATTTAGGGGGATGAAAAATAGATGTTGGCCGATTCTCATAGATACCGGATAAGCACAAAAAATTTCATCAAAATCGGTCAAGCCGTTTCGGAGGAGTATGGCAACGAAAACTGTGACACGAGAATTTTATATATTAGATATATACTTATGTATATACAAGAATTGCTCGTAAAAAATATAGGATGTCTTTTAATTAACCCGTTAACATTACTCAAATCCAGTTATTGATTCCTGCAAAGGATCCAGTGCATTCCAGTTCATGCCGGTTTACACTTTTTCAGATATAATAGGGGATCCATTTTCATTGGTCTATATAGCCTGCATTCGGGGTGCGAGAGATTTTCGTAAAACATTCGGGAAGCCGTTTTCACTAGTTGATAGAGTAATGTAGTAATTCGTAGAAGAACGAGTCACTGACATAGTCAAGCGGATTAGCTGATTAAAGTGGCATTGGGCGTGCCATATAACCCAATACGAAGGAGCAGAAAGGTTCTCGAATGGCGGCCAATAACCGAAAAGCGCAGCGTAGAACACCCACCTGCTAGGTGGTTAGACGACCTGAGCAAGGCTGCAAGAAAACGCTGGATGTAGGCTGCTTCCGATCAGTTCCTTCTCCTTCTTGATCCGTAATTCTTTACGTATGGAAAAATTTATTGGTCCAAAATTTTCTATGGAACGGCTACAGATTAAAAAACATTCGGTGAAATCCTTGGGTGGCGCCATAACTCGTGTTCATTACTTGTCAATCTTTAAATAACTCCGTGCATAGAAAAGACGTAAGGAAAACCGAAGCCCATTGATGATGGTGTCGTGTCCAGTGGCAATTACGCGAGATCAATTATTAATATTACAATAGACATCATCCTTCCTTATTTTCTTTCCTGTTCAGTGTCAAGAGCAAGAGTACGTATAAAACTCGTTATTTAATAGATCACAGTACGTAAGAGAAAAAACTAGTGGAAGTACTTCTTCATAAAATTAGTATCGGAACCGTTGTCGCTAAACTCGCACAAATAATCCACTTCACCTTCCTTCACCTTTGCATATGAACAATTCGTTTAATTGGTCGATTTTATCTAACTGCGCCAGATGGAGGGTTTTGTTTTTCGAGAGTATGTATGTATGTATAATTGTTTGGCACGCTCTGCAGCCTGAACTGATTTTAGCTTGAGAGGTGTCATTAGATTCGTATTTATGTACTTTGAGAGTGACTCTGGGTATATGAAAATTTAAAAATAAAATAGGCAGTCGGGTTTTTTGTTTTTGTAATAATTACTTGTTATTTACTTCAATAATGGCCTTAAGGCCTCATTATTATAATTTGTTTTGCTGCGGTTCAAAAAGTACTGACGCATATTCTAGTACTTTAACATAGATGGCGTTATTTTCAGAAGAAGCAATTATTAACTCAAGCACCATGCACATAAGCTTTTGATTTGCGTGAAAATATCAGGATTGAGTGCAGTTGTGCTTAATTGTGACACGCGCGCCACGTTCCCTCTGCACTTCCACCTTTTTAGGGTTCCGTACCCAAAGGGTAAAATCGGGACCCTATTACTAAGACTCCGCTGTCCGACACCAGGCTGTATCTCATGAACCGTGATAGCTAAACAGTTTAAATTTTCATACATAATGTATTTCTGTTGCCGCTTTAACAACAAATACTAAATTATTGGCCAAGTGCGTGTCGGGCCACGCACAGTGTAGGGTTCCGTTATTACGTATCCCAACTTTGAGCTTATGCCACAAAAAACGACGAAAAAACGATTTTTAATTGAATTTGTATGAAATTTTCCTTTTCCGAGTACATTTTATAAGTTGATCGCCTATAACTTTTTAATTTGTAAACCCTACTAAGCTCTGATAGTTTTCCGTTAAATTTTGTTAGATATACTATAGCTGTGAATTTTTTCACGTGTCCATATTTAACCACTTAGCAGATAGAGTGCAAATTTTTGTTAGAGTCAAGTGTCCTCCACACTTGACTCTAACAAAAATTTGCACTTT